>OZ038375.1:41898119-44298119 GCA_964036015.1 Leptarthrus brevirostris
TGGTGTCTATCCGGTCTTGGTCTGTAAGTATGTGTAGGTCTTCGTTGGATGTTAAGTATACTCCGGAGACACCGGTTGACAAAAACTTGTAGCTAAGATGTTATTTGACAGGTCACTTTCCATGTTGAAAAGTCGTACAATAGAACAGATTTTACGTTCGACTGGAAGATCCGGAGTTTTTTGCGTCTGGAGATGTTGTTATTGCGCAAGATCGTATCAAATGCAACTCGAGTCTGCTGCAAATATGCTTCCGAGATAGCAAAATTTATCCATTTCCTCTTTTTGGTGCTGTTCCAAATAAATTTCGTCTTGTCTGCCTATATATATTCGCGATCGACGCTGTCAAACGCCTTATCAAAATCGATGAACATTAGATGTAAGGGGGATCTCCATTCGGCGAATTGCTCGATTATAATTCGGAGAGTGTTGATGTGATCGCTGCAGGAGAAACCCTCACGAAAGCCTGCCTGTTCATCGCTAAGAGTATGTTGTTAAAAGACAAACCGCGCCAATCGCTACAACTTTTCCGGTCGCCTTTTTTGGGAATCTCCATAATTACGCTTTTTTCCATTCCCAGGGATAGGTCTCGATTTCCCAACATTCCTGGATGACGGGGAGAAGAATATCAGGGATCCGCCTTAAGTAGTTCTACTGATATTCCAATCAATTCCTGGTACCTTATCGAGGTCGATTGACTTAATTGCGTCAGCCAACTCCAATCTTGTTGGAGTTCTGGTGTTAATGTTGGCCGCACTCTGCGGGCGTTCAGGCTCGTGTGAAGAGGTATTCGACGGTCTGAAAGTGTTGTTTAGGACTTCCTCCGTGACAAGAAGGGATCTCTTACAGGATGTTGTGTTGTAAGATACTTTCCTGCCAGTTTTTTGGTAATCTTGTAAAGATCTCCACTATCACCGCGGTAGCGCGTTGATGAAGTTGTGCTTGTCACGTCATACACTTCTTTGGACGCCTATCTGTAGAAATCTGTACGCAATTCTGAGAAGTTGTTTAACTGCAATGTCGGTAGCAGAATTGATGCGGTCTTCAATCAACTTCCGTTCCTGTATTCTGCACTATGTGGCGATCCATGGTCGTCTTCCGCTTTCTAATTGTCCCACGTGTATCACACAAATTTCTTTTGCCCTTTCCCATTTTTAGTCGATGGAGTGGTCGGTGTTATGATGCAGTGCATCAGATTTTTGGCGCAATACGATGATATATGCGCTGCGGATGTTCGGTGTTTTAAGCCTCTGCACATTGAGCCGTGACATATTAGATGTTGTGTTACATGGGCGTACTGCTGCCGTGCATAAGCGATACAAGATGGTGATCGCTGCCAATATCAGCACCGCGCTTAGACCTTACATCGAGGAGACATTTTTTCCAACTCTTCGAAACAGCAAAATGGTCAATCTGATTCTCAGTTTTGCCATATGGGGAATCTCGGGGTGTTGGAGGGGCCCGGTACCACAAGTGTCACCTTGGGTGTTGTTTGAACCAGATCAGTTCGGTTTGAGTGCAGCCCTGTGCCTGTTGTGGCCGCAGAACATCCCACTTTTTGGCCTTTAGAGGTCTGCCCCGCTGGTTGCTTGGCACCAGCCGCGGTTTTGACCGGTGCTGGAGTCGCCCCACCTTTCGAAGAAGCTCCTCCTCCCCGACCGCCCTTAGTTTTGCCCCTTCCCATGACTAAAGCTGAACCGCAGACTGTTTGAGCCACTCTGAGGTGGCCTTATCAGCCCAGTTGATCATCAACCAGCCTGGCCTATGTCCGGTACCATAGAATGCGGGTTTAACCCCGCTGTTTTTATTGTCCCGGATTTTCCTGAGGATCGCCCCTTGAACGAGCGCGAGCTGCTCGGTCGTTAGCGATACCTCAGGGAATTTCTCCGGTAGGATGCCCATGCGCACTCCTGCCGCGACTTCCTTGTACGAGGGGGCTTCTGGAGTCTTGCTTCCCTCTGCGGGTGACTCCTGTTTAGCCCCTGTTGTAGTAGTTGTAGTTGGAGTTCTCTTCCTTTTGGCCTCTATTGTTCCAGTGGGGGAGTCCTCCGTCCGGTTTCTTTTACCGCTGTCCGGTGCCACTACCCTAGGAGCCATCGCTAGTAACCTAGCTGCTTCCGGGTTGTGTCCTTCTGTCAACAGTTTTTTAAACCGTTTTTTGGCAGCTCCGCTGAGGTTTTTCCTCTTTGTTCTGCTATCGTCCACTACCTCCTCGGGACTTTTCCCTGAGTCCTTTGCGGCCTTAGGTTTGTCAACCGATTAATGAATTCCTCATCGGATAATAGTGACAGGTCAGACAGCCTGGCTGGACTTACATTATCCAGATCCACTTGCATGTCTTCTGTCATTTGAGGCCTTAGGTTAGCCTCAGAGGTTGGCCCCTTTGAAGAGGTACCACCCTCAGTGTTGACTGGCAGTTCGGAAACCTTGGCAGGACTTACATTGTCCTGATCCATTGGTTCGTTCACTGCCGTTTGAGGCCTTGTTCCAGCCTCACAGATTGGCATTTTTAGAGGGGTGCCACCCTCATCATTATTTGAATTGATTATCTCCATGATGTTCCCACGAGTAGGGGAGAAGTGGAAGTCCACCGTGACAGAGATCCCCGATGTCACGGCAAGGCTGAATAAAACCGGAGGTCACCCGGTATCCGGAGTTCGCATACTAACGACCAAGCTCCCCCTTGGCCACGAGACCCTCGGCGTATGCTGTTCCACCTTGGACTGGGGTATTTTATTTAAGAGAGTATCCTTCTCTCCGCCCGACTACTATTAGCCAGGACTCCTGCAGAGACATGACCGTACCAGGAGCCTGTTACCAGCCTGTTTTCAAGGGTAAGAGTAGCATTAAGTGATGCAACTAGAAAGTAAGACCAAATAAATTTTGTGCAGCGTGTACATAACTTCAAAAGTAGCAAAAAAAACAATTTTTCGAGTACATAATCTCAAATATCTCAGTCCTAACCAATTCTGACCTTGGATTCGGATTCTATGCAGCAAATTACTTCGGAAATGCCCAGGTACAGAATCTTAGTGTCCAGGATAATATAACAAAACTTTTAAAGTGAGGATTTCGTTTTAATAATCATAATAAGGACCACAATAGAACGACAGCGTGGCATGGGTTGAGAAAGGGACGGTAAGCGACAATGATCTTAAAAGCCGCCAAGAAGTCGGAAAATCTGATGTGGGCCTACCAACATATTCCGCTCCGCTGATTTGTGCATGTATGCTTTTGACGTTAATATTTATGACCTGCGTTTTTCAATGACTATGTAATATAATGACAAGAAATGTGGTATTAGAACCCAAAATCAATTATATTTGATGCGAAAATTTAATTAGTTTATTATTTTATAATAAGTGGGGTTCAGTAAATTGGCCACCACCATCCACCGAGCAGGGCGCGAAATTGTTTCAACTATTTTTCAAATGCATCCGATTCTTCGTTTTTAATCAGTTTAGTGAAAAAAATATTTTGTCCAGCTGAAATCACAATGTGCCTCATTTTGCGTCGTGTTGCTAGGTATATATGATTTTGTTGTAGTCACTAACTTTCACCAAAAATATCGTATACATGTAACAGACTTACACTAATGGTACTCAATTTATTTCGCTTAGATCTAGATCTTATAATGTGCCATTATAAAATTCGCAATGGACTAATCTATAAATCAATATACAACGGTGCACTTATTATTATATTACTTTTGGTTTTGTTACGCAAAATTTGTACTTGGATAGTATTTCAATTTTTGAACTTTATGTGAATAATTAAGTCTGTTGTCAGAGAAGAGTAAACTGAATTTCATAGTAATAAGTGGTATTTCTTGATATTTTAAAATTGGTACAAATATTATTGTACTTTTAATCTAATCTGCGTGAATTTATTGCATCACTTTAGATTTTCTAAAGCACACTTTTGTAAGTTTTTTTTTTTCATTTCATTTTGCTGGCATCCTCGAAAAGAATCACAAAGCCCTCCTGTAACGTAGAAAATAAATGTTAAGCAAAAATATAAAGTTGTCACACTTTTCTCCGCTGTATAATTTTTATTTTGGTTAGAAAATATTCCACTGTAAGTAAATCATTATGATTCTTAAATAAACAATTTTTATACCTGTTGGCTCTTGTTTTTGTTTTTATTTAAATTGATTCCAATTGATAATAGCTGTCATTTTAGATCGAAAATAGGCAAATCTGCGGAAAATTACCAGTGAGCATACCCGGGTAGGAATAAGTCAATGGACCGTCCCTGGACCAAACCCCCGCCATGCCCAGGGCCTCCGAGAGGGAGGGACCGAAGGGGGTAAACCCCCCGGGCCCGGGCTTTCAAAAGGGGCTCCGTCATCTAAGTCATCAACAGAAAATTTTTTCCATTTTAATTATATATAAAAAAATGTTTCACGATCGAAAAAGTGTAATATACTAGACAGATTTTAAATTGAAAGTCACTCATTCGACTGTATATGGGCTCGTAAACGCTTAGTCGCGGGCCCAAAATTCCTTTCGTGTGGGCCCGTATTTGGTACCCCCAAATCGAATCTGTTATATATTCGCAGTTTGTTGGGCAGTGTAAAGGGTTAATTTCATCTAATCAGCATGGCTTTCTGCCTGGTAGATCGACGACAACTAACCTGCTTGAATTTACATCTCACATAATCTCTGTCTTCCAGTGAGGTCTCCAGACCAACTGAGTCTACACCGACTTTAGCCATGCGTTTGATAAGGTCTCTTACTCTGTGATTATGCTTAAACTGGAAAAGCTGGGTTTTCCGTCCCTATTGCTCGACTGGATCCGATCTTACTTAAAAGATAGGTCATACCGAGTATCTTTCCGTATCATTTTATCTATATTTATTAGAGCTTCATCTGGTGTACCGCAGGGTAGCCATCTAGGGCCGTTGCTGTTCATTCTTTCCATTGATGACATTGTCCCTCTGATTAGGCACTCCAAAGTCTTAATCTATGCAGATGATATGAAGATCTTCTCATGTGTTAGAAACAGTTATGATTCTTCTTGCATTCAGGATGATTTGAATACCTTCAAGGTTTTGTGTGCCTCAAATGGCCTGCAGCTTAACCTGGATAAATGTGAAGTTATGTCATTCTGTAAGAATCCCAATCAGCTCGTCTTTGATTATACCTTTGCTGAAACTACTATCCGTCGTGTTGAGTCCGTTACTGACCTTGGTGTGAAGCTAGACAAAAAACTCGATTTCACTCTGCACATAAACTATATCGTGTCTCGGAGTAATTCAGTTCTGGGTTTTGTTAAACAGTGGTCAAGGGAGTTTTCTGATCGACTGACTCTTATTCACTTATTTTTCTCCTTGGTTAGACCGGTTCTCGAGTATGCATCTCAGGTTTGGTCACCTTGCAACGGCTAAGCGCGTCTGCTGTCATAATTTACTGCCCGGTCTGAATTCTAAATCGAAATCATATTCAACTATCTTCAGCCACCATCTTGCTATTTTTGGCACTAGATCCTTTTTCGCTTGCGTTAGTCGAAGCGAGTTGCAATCGGTTACCACCTTAAAATGCGTATGAAGAAGGTAATGCTTAAATCTTTCTACAACAGCTAGAGCTTCCAGCTCGTAACTATGATATTTCGATTCCGTTTCCATTGTTGATCGGCTGAAATAAGATACCGGCATGAGATTCCTCCCCCCCCATTTTTTGCATTAATATGCCTGAAATTCCGTGGCTGCTCGCGTCCGTGTGGACTTCGTGTTCCGCTTTTTCGTTGGATATTGCGAGTATTGGCCTTTGAATTAATAACTCTTTTAATTTTTTAAATGAGGTTTCTGCTTCTTCTGACCAAACCCAAAAACTGTTTAATTTCTCGGGCATTCCTCTATTGCCATAGTCTTCTCAACACTTGGTTTAATGCCATGCTCCAAAACTTCATGCCCCAAAAACTTTAGATGCTGTTTGAAAAATGCGCATTTCTTTAAATTTAAAGTGAGGCCGGTCTTCCGGATTTCCCATAAGAATTCTCGTAAGGTGGCGATATTCTCTTCCAAGTTTACTGAGGGTATTAAAATGTCATCCATGAATGTTATAACTTTGACAGCTTATATTGCTTGTACTATTCTTGTCATCAATTTCATAAAGACTGCAGGTGCGTTTGTCAGACCAAAGGGTACCCTTTTATATTCGTAGTGCTTTTCTGGTGTCACAAAGGCTGTGAGGTATCTGGAACTTTCTTCCACTGGAACTTCCACTAAGTAGGTCAAGCGTCGTGAATATTTTCTTGTTTCCTTCCTACACCTTCCTACGTTCTTCTTCATTCAATGAGTTAGACGCGACCCTTTTATTGCGATTATGGTTTTCTGTTTCCCTAGGGTGAAAACTATTCACACGGTGGTTATTCCGCACATCCATTTTTAAAGGATTACGAAATCTTGAATTGGAAATTTCCCGATCATTTGGCTTGTAGATATCACGCTTACGTCCCTGGTCTTGGACCTCTTCGTACTTTTCAACACGTAATAATAATTCGGCCAGGGATTAGCAGTTGGAAGCCATGAGTACGTTAATTAATTTCTTATCCGACAAGCTAGATATTACGTAAATAATAATAGCGGAGTCTGTTTGATTTATGTTTTTCGCTAACGCGGCTGTTTCATACACATAGTCCTCTATGCACTCCCCTGGACGTCGCCTGCGTTCCATGATTTTTAATAAAATTGAGGCATCATCCTGCTCCGTAGGGAAACTTGAGACCACTTCTTCCTTAAACTGCTCCCAGCTCTTTATTTTGTCTTGTCGACTCTGGTACTAATAAGTCGCTGCTCCTCCAAGCCGTAGTGTCGCGTAAAACAAGGTATTCCTCTCGTCCTATCCATAAATTCCCCTTAGCCCTTTGACCGAATGTACCCAACTTTTTGCGTTTTAACCAGACTGGGTAGCAGGATTGAACTCGGCGATTAGGGTACTAACTTCGTTGATGCCCATTTTGAATTGCCCCGCACCCGATTGTCTAGCGAAATCGCTTGAGCGTACATCCACCCCCTCGGATACTACACTCGATACCCCTTTTTGGCGGTGGTTTATCTCATTTTACTTCCTCAATAAAGAATTTTCCCACCTTAATAAATCTAATTCAGTAAGCGGACCACATATCTTTTCGGCTCCATTCTCTTCCCCACCATTCCCACTTACAAAGAGTTCTTCCTGGCTTCCCTGCTCCATGATGTTCTCGTTGATTTTTTACATATGCAGCACCTTACACCAGCACTAATTTAACTGACTTTCTCACGAAATCACTAGTGAATAATTAATTCTTTTCTTCACCAGTACGCCTGGTCACAATTTTCAGAGCAGAGTCCCTCACTCAGTTCACAAAACAAAACTAGTTCACGAATCCATTAGGTCACAATCCACTAGTTCACCTTATTCGATTTTCAATATTAATTTTAATGTGTCACCTCTCAATTACTTTTCACTTGCACATAGGTTTTTAACCTTATAGCACATAGGTTTCACCTTGTAGCACATAGGTTTCACCTCACACCTGAAATTATAATCGACACAATTCGAGACTAATAACTCTACCAAAAAGACTTCTGTACGTTTCAAAAACTTTGTTAAATATCAACCCGTGGCCGCGCCCGACAGTGAATAGATTCTCACACTCCAAATTTTACCCATTTATACATTCTAGGGATCTCTGGGAAAGACAGGATAATAAACGCATTCACGTGCCTCTTTTCAAATATCATAAACTGTCTAGAAGAAACCTTTTACTAATTGCCAAGGAGACAAGAGCAATAAAGAATGTCTGCGCCTCAGACGAGGAACTTAAGAGAACAAAGGATTGTAAAATATCTGCTACTCTTCCGAGGAGCCGAACATCAAACAGTATCGTGAAACACAAAGGATAATTAGGATTTTATCAGGGTTTTTAAGGAGGGTCTGTAAATACGTTATCATTCATACTCTCTAAAGTCGGCCATAAACTAATCCATTCGCACCTGCTCGCTACTTTCATGCACGATAAACACGTTTCATGTCGATACGTTCACTCACGGCCACGGGAAGACAACAAGTTTATTCTTTTGAGCGCAGGATGGGCTTTTGCCTGATTCGCTCATAACAATCCGCAATTAAATCACTTACTATATCTGATCTACAATTCCTTTTGTTTTTATAAATATCTCATGTTGGGAAGCATCCATTTTTTCAAAATTTTAATCCAACTCATCGTTAACATTTGATACTCTTGTATCACTAGCATGTATACTTTTTATGTATTTTCTTGGCAGATGAAGTAGAAGTTCTATTTGACACCGCTGTTCCTGATGAAGCTGAAGCACTTTCATAACGTAATTTCGTTAGATTTTCGCTAAGAGGGCTCCCTCGGGACGATCCGCTTAGACTCTGGCCCTACATCGACCGCCTCCGTTCGCTTGGCTTACCCTCATTTGAGGAAAGACGCAAATTCGCTGATTTGGTCTTTATTCACCAACTCTTGAACTCTTATATAGACTCGGGTACTCTTGTTAGCAAGGTTTCCTTCAGGCAGTCCCAACATGATCTTCGAAGACTGCTTTTATTACATGCTGAGCCGTTCAGATCAAATTATGGCAGTCATGAACCAATTAATCGTTTATGTAGGGCTGTTAATGCATGTCCTAATTTTGATTTAACTCTTATAAAGGAGGCACTTAAGTACTATCTATTCTCTTGACTGGATCGTGACTATCTGTTTATGCATGTTGTGTGCTGGGTTTCCTTACTTGTTTTCTTCCTATTCCTTCCTTTTTGCTTTTTTCCCTATGCATATTGATGTAGGAGCCTCATTCCACCGTTTTAATGGAATTGATGGTCCATTGATTCTTGGCTCCTACCAAGAAGTGCGTCCTTCTATGTTAGAAGGGTTAATTCTACAGTGAAAAAAAAAATTTTTGCAACGTGTGTACTCAGAAGGGACCACGTTGAATTAAAGCCCGATTAAAGTACCGGAAATGATCAAATTAAAACAATCCTTTTTTAGGATGAATTATATCTATATATTTATTAAGAATTAGCAAAAACAAAAAAATCGATTTTTTCAAATGCATCGAGGTAGAAGCATAGTATAAATACGAATAGTAGACTAGCTTCGAACAAAACTGCAAAAATTTCCCGGCACTTAATTCAATTTTTCATTTAAATGGTAATAACATTGAAAAGAAATCACCCGAATGGGAAATCTCCCAGTCATCTTGTATGTAGTTGTAGATGTCATCACGTTCGAGTAAAAAGTTTTTTTATGCATCCAATTTGCAGCTGAATGTGTTTATTCAATTATTAAGACAAAGTTACAAGGATCACAGTGAATCTTGCCCATTCATATATAAACTAAGAGATTTCGTAGTCCCGCGAAAGAAAAAAAACTTAATAAAAGAATTGAAACAGATTTACGGACTAATTTCATACGAAAGTAACGAATTTTTAGAACTGTCAATTACTTAACCAACACATGTCCGCTTATACGAATTAATCGACAAAAAGGGAAATTTCTCTTCTGAGAGATATGAAATTGATTTTCGCTCACTGATTTTTGAGAGATAGTATTTACTGTTTGGCAGTTAGCATTTACTTTTCCATACAAAATTGCTAGAACAACTATTTCGTTCGCGTTTGGCCATGGAAATTTATGGAGCTGTTCTTCTATTTAATATCTGTTCTATGGTAGAAGTCTACCTTAAGTAAACGGCATCGTGCATCATGTTTAAAGAAACTAAACGAGCTATATGGTTGATTATATAACCCACATATCGATTACGGTTATAGGGTAAGCCTACGTTCATCAATACATAACATGGTGAACTTGAAGAGGGGGAAAGTGGACCTAAAATGGATCCAAAATCGGCTAATGCAGAAAGTTTCTATATTGTTTCTAGATTAAAGAACTGTAAAAATGAAAATCCTAGCTGCTCGTCTTCACTAGTTATGCACATTTTTGTGTTCAAGGTATGCACTTGCATGAAAAGCAGAATCGAAGAATCAAGTACACATATTCAATCGGTTCATTCTTCTTAATTTGACAAAATTTGATGAAAATATATAAGAATTATTGTTAAAATTATCTTTTTTTTCTTCTTTTTTCTAATGGAGACGGAGTTCGATCAATACGTTGACCAACACGCCATGGGTCCCGGGTTCGAGACCAGATGACCCCGTGATCTTTTATTAAGAAATTAAAATAATCCACTCCGTCTCTGGGCTGTTGTCAGCAATTTACGACCTTGTATAGCTGCAATGTCCCTGTATATTTCCGGATCTTCAAATTTATCAGCTTCCTTGATTAGTTTCCTACATGCATTTCCTTCAAATGTATCACCATGATAATTTTTTAAAATAATGTTTAGTTTTTTAGGCCACAACAAAGCATTTTCTTCGCCTAACAGGGGAACTAAATCTTTAAAAAACAAATGGGTTGCGAAGCCTATTAGAATATGCAGTTCAGGAATGACGCATTATTGAAGAACATTGATATCGTTACTTTCATCAAAAAGAGGAGGATTAATGGTGCTATGACACTCTTTACTGTATTTTTTTACTACAGTATTTTTCGTAATCTGCTCTTAAGTCTCCGTAAGTTTTCAATTTTTTACAACTTCCCACTTCTGAGTTTTTAGATGCACCTCTTAAATTGTTTAAGGAAATAAAACAATAAGGACAAGGAAACATTGCTGTTGCAGTTTGTTGCCCATTTACAATTAACAAATTGTTGAAATCTACAACAAATTTAAACGGAATTCGATTAATTTTAGTTAACTCAACTAATAATATACACAACAATATTAACTTACCTACACTAGACATCTTATCTTTCTTACTTAGACTTCCACCTTCCACTTCGGGCAATATAGTTAAACTTATTTAAAAAAAGCCTTGACCTCCATCAGCCATGGCTTTAATAGTAACGTTTAATACTATTTGTCTTTGCTCAATAACATTCTCAAGAAGTTCTTCGGCATCAGAATAAACTACAGGTCGTAATTGTTTATCTTCTGCATTTTTACAATCAAATTCGTATGTTCCTGTTTTATATAAATCTTTTAAAGTATTTGATTTTTCTGACATATGCTTAGAGTAATTAGCAGGAATAGAGGTCCTTCCAACATAACATCTAATATAATTAGTAAATTTTTTCATTATGTTTGCTGAAGCTCCTACTTTAATTCGAAAATTATCTAAACCTTCTTGATCAAATACAACTTTATCATCTTTAATTTTATTAACTGTGATTCTTGTATTTCGTCCGCCAGTAGGTAACACCAAAACAATGTTTTCAAGACTTCTGCTTACATCAGAATCAGATTCAAATTTATTTTTTATTACTCGTGTCGCAAAGAAAAATTAGAAAAAAAAGATAATTTTAACAATAATTCTTAATCAAATTTTGTCAAATTGAGATGAATGAAGCGATTGAATATGTGTACTTGAATATTCGATTCTGCTTTTCATGCAAGTGCATACCTTGAACACCAAAATGTGCATAACATCTTAGATGGATCCAAAATCTGCATTTTAGGTCCACTTTCCAGCTCTTCAAGCTCACCGCGATAACAAGCTATCAATCATTGTTTGGCGTGTATTTTTAAAATAAATAATTTATAATTTATTTCACTTACTCGTTGAAAATTTGACTTCAAATCCGTAAAAATGTAATAATTGATTAAAATATACTCATAATAAAAAAGATAAGAAATTTCAAACAGTTTTTATAAATAATGGAACTCGAAACTGAATGGCGTAAGCTAATTTCCGTTCTAAACTACCATAGTTTCTAATTGCGCCATCTATTGGTAAGGATAAATACATATATATTTTGTCGTAAATGGCTTTAAAAGTTTTCCTATTTGGATTCTATTTATATTTCGTGAATGGAATTTATAAAAAAAATGCGTGAGTACAAAACTAGACATAGAAATTTACCAGCAATTTGTATATATGGTCTATGACCACAAGAGGGTTCTGCAATATGTTGATTTGTAGGAATAAAATAAATTGAGGAACACACGTGGATCTGGTGCAAGCCTTTGCTTTGACATTTGGTTTTGGTGAACTGTCAGTAAGCTGTCAAAAACAGAAGTGAGGTGTGACGAACTCTTATCAAAATAAATTATTATTTTATATTATTCTGTAGATCTAAACTTTCTTTTAAAATTATTCGCGGAAATATATCATTTAATAAAATAGTTTTATTATATACTTGGCTAAATTTACTGCTTCTGTGGATTGTGATAGTGAATTGGTTTTTAGTGTTGCTGAGACTGGTCGATTAGGATTTTTGTTATTGCTTCCTACTTAAAGTAAGTTCTTATTTGGTTTAATGTATATTAAAAATATTCAGGCTTAATTACGAATTTTACAATGTATTGATTAGGATAACATTTTCGACTGCAAACAATTTTTTTTTGTTTTAGTCTGCATATGTAAGTTTGTTTAATAAAGTATTCAATGGAATGGGACTTTAAATTTTAGTAATATCATGTGAAAAACGTTTTTATTAGAACTGAGATCTTCGTAAAAGGAGTGTTGTTAACATGAAATTTGTAAAATTAGATTCTCCTCGGCATCAAATGTACTTAGATTTGTAATTCACATTATTGAACTAAAAATCAAAAACTTCTTGCTCCTAACTTACTTGACAATGTACCTATGTAGCTTGTATTGACTATTTTGGTCATTAAATGTTCATTGTGTTTTTCAAAAAGGTGGCTGAAGCATAATCCGTGTCAACTTTCAATTGAACAACAAAATGTCGTTCGGTGTACGTAGGAATAAGCTTTACAATGAATCTCCATTAAAATTTAAAATTTTGTATGCATCTTGGGAGTAAATTTTGGCTAACCTTGAACATTAAATTAAGTCAAAGGTTACTAATTATGATAGGTTTAATATGATATATGAGATATATATCTTCAGCAACTCATTTCTCCGATTTAACATAACATAACATAACAAACAGGGGGTGGCGAGTTAGGAATTCCCAAAGTATGGAATTCACCTAGAGCTTAAAAAGATGAACGGTTTGATCAGAGGAGTTAAAAAAAGATGTCGGGCAAGGAAGTTAGTCCTCAGACTGTAAAAGGAGAGTAGTATTTATTAAAGAACACTAAAAATAGTGTAAATAACGACGGCAGCGCCATGTTGTGTTGCGTCTCTGGAGATCTCCACTCTGAAAAATTTAGGAAATGTGGTAACTTTAGCTTTTACCAAAATATTGACTCTAAGTACGTTGTTCCTTTAGTGAAGGAATGACTTCTATATAACTGTCCAAAAGTATTGGGAACGTGAGCTCCGACAGATCTTAATAAAATTAAACAAGTTTGGGATTACCTGGAAAAGTGGATACAATAGTGACATTTAACTAAATTGGAGGAAATGATGAAGATATTACAAGAGGAATGGGATAGAATAGAGCCAGCATACTTCCAAAAGTTCGTACAAATGATACGGAAAAAACAAATCCGATAGAGACAAATCATGTCAAGTGTGTACCCCGATTTCCACTTTGTGCCTTCGCAATGCAATTCACAATGTTTTGGCGTATTCGGCACATTTTCACAACAATTTTTAATTTTTTACAAGTGCTGATATTTTCGTTAAGGACAGTGGGAATTGTAGTGTACTATAAGTATTAGAAATATCAATAATGGGTCGTGTAAATTAAGAAAACCAGTACAAATTTGTGCGAAAAGATCTTGTTTATATTACAGATAAGCGATTTGTTCAATTTAATAGTTGTGCAAAAAAAATTTAAAATAAACTTTGTAAAACTCGAGCGACATAAGAAATATAACAAAAGTTCTCAACACGATCAGCGTTGTGCATATTTTGAAAATATTTTACCGCAAAAGTGGTGTGACAGTGTAAGTGATCAGAATATGATACAGCTGTCCAGATCGGTGTTTAAATTTGCTGGTTTAACATTTAGTTTTCGGTTTCGTGTGAAAGCGTCCAGCAGCTAAAGGAAAACTAACCCTTTGGTGCTGCTGTTGAGGAGAGCTAAAGGAGTTTAATTTTTCTTTATCAGAAACGCTGCTCGTGTTGAAAAATGTCTTACGTTTTAAAAAGTTTATTTTAAATTTTTTTTTAGAAAATTAACTCGGGTCAAGTGTACATTTCGTGCATATTTTTATATATGTGCAACGCGTTAAAAAAGCAATTTATAAAGAAAATACGGCGCAGTAAATTAAACAAACCAAATAACCACGGCATAAGTAATTGATATCAAATTAAAAATTATTTTATGGTTTTTAGGGCTTTTTCTGCAGTCGGTTCAACTTTTTTTTTAAAAACTATTTTATTTTTCACTTTTTAGTGTTTTCATATACACGACTCGACGAATGCTGCTCGTAAGCATAAAGCAATTTCAAAAGTTGCAGAGGTAGTGCATTCTAAAGAATGGAAACAGAATTAGCCAAATCCGGCAACATATTGTGAATTAGTCACGGTCACCCTTTCATACCCTCACCTTAAAAACTTCTTAACATGTCCCTAGTGCGCCACCGAATGGAACTTCTTTGCTACATGCGATGGCTTAGGAGGCAGAGTGAAAAGGAATGCCTACCGTTCTATTAACTTCAGTTAAATTTGATGATTGCAAAATTTTCTCACACATTTAATTTGTGTGGAATTCTTCAGAAAAGATAAGAATAGCTGCAAAAAGTATCACTACCTAGTCTCGTTTCTCTGCTCTCGTTGAAATAGGTCTTCGTCTTGAAAATCTTGTTCCAAGAACTTTAAGCCACTTTTGGCGTAAAACTACATACATATTTTGGGAATCTAAAGTACAAGAATACTAATCAATGTCAAGATTTCTATTTTATTAACCGCATAATTCATAGTAACATAAATATAAAATTAAACGATCAAAAAATCTATAAATATTGATATAATAAAAATTTTCGCAAACCCCTCCCAGGCAAACTTTTCTCCATTCGTCAGTGTGGAATATTCGCAGAACAGCTGGTGATCTTAAACTGAAATGTAAACAAAGTTTCATTTTTGCGTAAAATATGAATATTTCGTAATTAATCTTTAAATTTTCCCCATTTCTTAATAACTGCTTAATGGTAGCTTGTATTAGGTGTGATTGGATATTCCAGATTGTCGTCAAAGGGTATTATTTGCACAAAATTGTACTACACATTTCATAATAAGTTTTCACTAAAACCTTGTTTATTTAACTAACAATTTCAGTTCAAGTATATATAAATCTTCTTTCACTTCACCAATATATCATTTTTAATGACATATATTACACAAATCAGGGTAGGAATTCTCACGAAATTTGTTGTTTCGATGCCTTGTAATTACGCAAAATTGTAAAAATATGTAGAGCTTGAATTTAACAAGTGTGTGTTCAATCGGTTGAAGGAAATGCAAACCGTTTTACAAAATTTTTACTCATGGCAGTCCAAACGCTATGATGTGTCAAAATCACACGCCAGCTCCCAGCCAGGCGACTGAGTATTTAGAGGCAAGCTCCGGGGAACGGCATGGGAGAATTACAGATCATGCGCACAAACTTGACATATTTATTCGTTGCTATGAAATATTTTTCTGTTGCCACAACATTTTTTGGGCATGCGCTTAATTTATTGAAACGGTTAGGCAACCAAATTGTGTGAGAATCGCTACCCAGAACTTTTAAATCGGTCAACAATTTTGTCACGTCAAGTAAACAGAAAAGTGACAGAACTTCGTTAATTTGACAGCACGTCGTTTAATATTAACATCACACACATTAAAATTTTACCACGGAAAATCAGCGTATACATATACGTAAGGGCATCTCCATTAGTTTCTTCGTCGTAATGAACCAGCTAAAAAGTTTGGGTAAGTTCGTACAGCAGGGGACAATGTGACGTAATTATTTTCTCCATCGTTTTGCCTGACACGAAACGTGATGTTGAACGCAAAATGTTTAAGTTCGTGCACATTCGGGATCCCGCATTCTCATCAGGGAACAGACCTATTGTACGGAGTTGACGAAAAAACAAAAAAATCTGAATTACATCGAGAAGGCATAACTATTGTTAATTTTTTATATAAAGGTCTATAAAAAAATTAAAATACAACAAAAATATATAAACAAAATTTGAGTTTTAAAATTTACCAAAGTACCAAAGTACCATAAGCTAAGAAAACTTCGGCATATCTATTTAAGTAGTGGAAAGACCTTTTCATGTGTAAGTGCATCATGGAAGTAGTAAAATTGTAGAATTTCTGTGGAGGCGTTCGAAACAAATTTAAATAAAAAAGCACCACCATTGAATAGTTAATAATTTAAAATTTCCGAACGTAAACAAACTGGAAATAGTAATAAAAAATTCGTAAAATTATCATTTGCTTTCCAGTATTTACACTTTCGTAAGTCAATATAGACAATAAACAGTCATAAGAAGTTACTTATTAACTAAAACTTTCCTGAAAAATGATAATCCTCGCGAATTGCAGCGATTATTTTCACAGCACAAAATACTCGTATCACAATTCATTACGAAATTAAGTTAATTAGAACACTTTACCTTCTCACAGAGTTTTTCAAAACACTATTTATATCGTTCTTTATCTATTTAGTCACACAAATCTAATAATTCATTTATAACTTGTTTATAACACTGAGATGTATGAAAATTGAGTGACTTAAAAGCTATCTCATATGGGTACAATTTTACTTTCCGGGGAGGAAAACTATTTTTAATTTCTAATGTTTACTGTAAATTTGCAGCTGTTGCCGACACATTTTTGATTTGGCTGAATTTTTTTTACGGGTTTTATATCGAAAAAAAGAGATACGTGTTCGAGGATTTTTTTGTTTTTTTTCGAAAATAGAGCGGATAAAAATTTCGAGAATTTCGTGATATTTTGCATAACTCCGGTTAATTGTTTATAAAAACTTATTTGCTAATAAATAATATTTGATTAAAAAAATGAAAAATATAAAATAATCATTAATATTACTGAGAAAAACGATACGGGGTAAGAGAATGAGCTGTGCAATGAAACCCGCGCGCCGATACGACGTGCCGCCCTGGATAAATTATTTTTATTTCTAAAAGTAAAAATACTTTCTCCATTAATTAAAAATACGTTTTTTATAGAAAATCGGAGGTAGAATACGATGATTATACCAAAGCTAGGTGGGTGGGCAAATGGCTAAAAATCGATTTTAACATTTTATTTGTTTATAACAATAGAAATTTATTAATAATTTTTATTGACTATATTTTTTTTAGAAAATTCATTCTTTTAGCTTTGAAATGAAAAAAATAATGAAGTTTCTACCTTTAATAGAACAGGAGTTATGAATTTTTGAATATAAGTCTTCAAGCAAAAAATCACGAAATTCTCGAAATTTGGATCCGCTCTATTTTCAAAAAACCAAAAAAATCCTCGATCACGTATCTCTTTTTTTTCGATATAAAACCCGTAAAAAAATTTCAGCCAAATCAAAAATGTGTCGGTCAGATTTTGTCCAAATCTGTCCGGTTTGTAAAAGAATGACCCATATATACGAAATGACATATTTAATTTTAATCTGTTATATTGTTGTAAAGAAAATGGAAGAATCATTGGAATTACTGAAATAAAAATTATAAAAAAAGGTTGTTCTTATTTGTAAGATGCTTACAGAAAGAGATATAAAATGATTGTGAATATTGTCATCTATTCCTATCGCCAGCACTTAATAGGCGACATGACGTTGGCAATTAAGAAAACCATGTTGAAAAAAAAAGATGCTTACACAGAAAATATCTCAGTGGTTTATAAACTCAAAAAAACTTTTCTGACAAACGCTTTAGACAGAAATCGCCGAAACTAAAAGTTGACAGCTCAACTTAGTGAACTTCGCCTCCTTCCCTGTCTCCACCTTTCACACGAGCAAAATCAAAAATTTAACATTCTTTATCTACAATTACTACTGATTATAAAATTCTACAACTTTTTTTTGTTCCAAGTTTTATTAATTTTTAGCAAGAATTGAATAAAATTTCGATTTTTTGGTTCTAACTTTTATTTTCTAACCATAATAAATTATTAGATAACCATATACAGAATAAGGAAATTAAAAAATATTTTCCTTAAAAGACATTGATTTAATTTAATAATTCAATTCAATTGCTCCGTTTTTTAAGGGATTTTCAACTAGGCCAATACTTTCGGTTCATAGTAGGAGTTAGATTTGAATTTTCTCACCAAGTGGAAATCGGGGTAGACACTTGACATGATTTGTCTTTATACTTACAATAGAACGTTGTCAATTTTTTAAGATATAATTACATCAATAGATTGTTTGTTTTATATTTCTATACAGAGACAATATTTAAAAAAAAACCTGTTTTCGTCTTTAAAATTTTCTAGAATGAAAAGCCAAAATTATACCTTGCCATTGTCCGGTTTTTTGTGGTAGTCATTGTATGTAGCGATGCCAGAGGGAGCTCAGAATGTGCCTGGCTTAGAACCTCCGTTGGGATTTGTGACTTTTGTAAAAGACGGAGCTTGACGTTAGACCGCATAATATCGGAAGATGCTGATACATCAGAGCTTAAAATCAACAGATTTCAGTAACCAGAAAAATGCTTACTTAATATTGTAAACGGTTCAACTATAAAAAAAATTAATAAAATGAAACAATATAAAAAAACTATATAGGTTCAGTTGTAAAGAAATAAGTATAACGACTTAGAATTATAGTATAAAATTATTGTTGTAAAAAAAATTGTTTTTTGAAAATACATACACAGGCTTAAAATGGAAATGCAAATAATCTTTCTAAATTAGAACAATATGCAATAACTGCTTCCGCTGCGATAATATATGTGCAGTTTGCTCGCGATAATTGCAACTTATTATAATCAGACCTATTGCAGTTATCGAGTAGGTTGTCATTTTTGAAGGTCAGTACCATACATATACTATATTTTTATCTAACCAAAGATATGTACTTCAATTTGCAAGTGGTTGTAAAGAAAACAAAATAGAAATTAATATTTTATTATAAATGTAAATAGAAACAAACAATCCAGTTGCCTAAAATAAAGTATAAATATAAAAAATATTAAAAACAAACATACTTAAAGTTTTGCAAAGTAATCTAAGATTTTTGCGTGACACGGGAATTGGTTTCTCATAGTTACAGCCTTTTCTCGCAACTGCTGAAGAACGACCAGTTCATGTAAGGGGACGTTATTTTGGTCTGCCAATTCCAAGCAAACTCCCAATTGCATCCTTTCGCTTTATTTTAAGTGTACTACTTGGTACTATTTCAACTTCAGGTTCCTCTTCATTATTTTCCTCGTCACAAACATCTTCTACCTCCGCTTGTACATATGGGTTTCTTCAAGCTTTTGCGCTAATTTCGCTTAATGGAAAATCATCATCATCCCATTCCTCTTCAGATGGAAGCATCAATTTTTTGCAATAGTTTAACGTGAACCTTATTCCAGGTGTTTATAAGGAAGCAGTTAGCGTGTTTAAAATTCAACTCTTTAAGTGACTTTTCGTAGTCAGAAGAGATAACCAAATGGGTAAGCAAACTTTTTTATAATAAAGTTTAGTTATGTTATCACATTTTGATCCATTGGCTGCAGTATTGCGGTACAATTAGGCGAGCTGTCTAATAATAAAAAGTTATCAAAGAAGATGCTGTTTGGTAACTTTTGTGAGTCAATGTAGGAAACTACCTAAAACCAAAATTACCGTTTAATGCACAAAATGTAAAATTAATTTAAAAAATATTTTCCTCTGGTATAAAATACTTTTCGACCCATTCATAAGTAAGTAATAGAGTCATCCATGCATTTTTGTCAGCTTTGTAGATGGAGCATTTCACGCGAAGCGGACAACCAACAATTTTGAAAAAGTTATGTATGACCTGTTTCAAAGGTAATTATCATATTAAGAAACTTATATAAAAATAAGTAAAATACTGATTCTTATAGGAAATTGCATGCTCTTCACAGTCGTGGTATCGAATTCGAAATTGGATTTTTTTTCATATAAAAAATCCAAAATTAATATTTAAAAATAAATTTTGACAAACTTCGACAAGTTAAATTTTTTTTAATAGCACAAAAAATAACTTAAAATGTATAGTAAATGCCTGTTCAGTTTCATAATGTGATCTGTATTCGAACACAGTGCAGCGCGTAGTCGGCGTTTGGCCAGTGCGATAGTTTTGTATGGAAACATGAAAAAATTAATTTTAGTTTAAATTCTCTATCTCCGATTCGAATGCAGATCACATTCTAAAATTTTACATATATTATTTGTGAAGTATAAGCTACATTTTGAGATAAAAACAAAAAATTTTAAATATGTCGAAGTTAAGTAACATCCGATTTGATAAGTTTACTTCCGGTTTTATATACGAAAAAATTTTTTTTTTCAACTCTGTAATAACAACCAAGAAAAACATTTATATGTCTTTAAAATAACACTATTTACTTTTTTTCTATCACTTTGAATAATACCAAATTTTTTTTTTTCAAAAAACCCGCTCCTCAAATTTTGTCAATTCTTTAAAGGCTTAGAAAAGGGCAACTAGGCTTCATAGAAAAATAAATAAAAATGCACATTCATTCAGGACAGATAGAAGTACAATTAAACCAAATATGAACAAAATCCAGAACCTGAAATTTTTTTCGCTGTCCGCTTCGCGTGAAATGCCCCAGATACAAGTCATGTTACTCATGTTCGAAATGCCCTTGGCTTTCTTGCTTTACTAATCACTAGTGGCGTAAGTTTATGTGAACGTGTTGCATTGGTACAAGCAAGAAATGTTGTTCGTTGCTTATTACATTTTAGTCCTGGCGCAGATGTCTCTTAGAGTATAATAAAGTCTTATGTATGGGAGAAGTTTCCAAAAAAGACCTCACTCGTCCGCATTATACATTTGTCCACATTATTCTCCGTAACAGTTTTTTGAAATTTTGTTATGAAAAGATTTACTGACTCAGATGCATTTGACAGTTTGTCACCAGTGATTTTTAAAATCCGAATGCCGTGACGTTTCATAAAATTATTCAACCACCCGGTCAATACTGGCCGTTCTTCAAATTTGTGAAAAACTTTAGCTCTCTCACGCAAAATGCCCATCGTAACTTGAACATTAACATCTCCTTTTAACCGACTTCCCAAAAACAAAGAGGTTCTAAGTTCTACGCGTATTTTTTTTTTATAAATTTATTTTTAAAAAAATTTTTTTTTTTTTTTTATGTCTGACCGGGCATAACTTCGTAACGCGTCGACCGATTTTGATGATTCTTTTTTTGTTGGGTAGAGTATGTTCACCGATTGGTACCATGTCAAAAAAATTTTTAGTAGGGTGGGATGGGGGGTGTGGGTGAAACCTAACTTTGTAACGCGTGGTCCGATTTGGATGGTTCTTTTTTGTTGTACAAAGTATGATCCCCCATTGCTAATAGGAGAAAAAAATTTTGGCCTAGGGTGGGGGGGGGGGGTAGGCTAACTTTGTAACGAGTGGACCGATTTGGATAATTCTTTTTCTGTTGGGTAGAGTATGTTCCGTGGTTGATACCAGGAGAAAAAAATTTTGGAGGGATGGGGGTGGGGGGTGGGGGTGGAACCTAACTTTGTAACGCGTGGTCCGATTTCGATGGTTCTTTTTCTGTTGTGTAGCGTATGATCCCCCATTGCTAATAGGAGAATAATTTGGTCCTATGCTGAAAGGTGTGGGGGGTAGGGGTTGCCTAACTTCGTAACGCGTGGACCGATTTGGATAATTCTTTTTCTATTGGGTAGAATATGATGCTTGGTTGATACTACGAGAAAGCAAATGTTGCTGGGGTGGGGGGGAGGGTGGAACCTAACTTTTTACCACGTGGACCGATTTGGATGGATCTTTTGCTGTTGTATAGAGTGATATCACCCATTGCTAATAGAAGAATAATTTGGCCCATGGTGGGGGGTTGGGCGAGGGGAGGAGTAGTCTAACTTCGTAACGCGTGGACCGATTTGGATATTTCTTTTTCTTTTGGGTAGAGTATGCTCGCTGGTTGATACCACGAGAAAAAAAAATTGTTGGTGTGGTTGGGGTGGGAGAAGGGGGTTGGAACCTAACTTTGTAACGCGTGGACCGATTTGGATGGTTCTTTTGCTGTTGTATAGTGTGATCCCCCATTGCTAATAGGAGAATAATTTGGTCCTATGGTGGTGGTGGGACCGATTTCGATGATTCCTTTTCTGTTCAGTAGAGTATGTTCCTTGATTGATACCATGAGAAAAAAAGTTTAGTGGAATGGGGGTGGGGTAGGGGGTAATAACTAACTTTTAACGCGTGGACCGATGTGGATGGTCTTTTCATTGTATAGAGTCGAAGACACTAAAAAGTGAAAAAAAAGGTTTTTAAAAAAAAAGTTGAACCGACTTCACAAAAAGCGCTAAAAAGCATAAAATAATTTTTAATTTTATATCTATTACGACATTTTGAAGTCGGTGCAAATTTAACAAATAAAACAACACAACAAATTTTCATTAAACTTTTTTTTCGTTTATATTTTTCTTGTAAAATTTAACACTTCATTCAAATTGTGTTTCATTCATGTTTTTGAAGAAAAGTTCACTCTGTGTAAATCATGTCAAGTGTGTATTTATCAATTTTACTAAAAATTACCAAATTTTTTTAAACGTTGCAAGTCGTAGGCAAAAGCATAGTAAAATTTTAAGTTTACAAGACTTGAGCGCCGCATTTTACATAAAAATCATATCTAACCTGACGCGCCTGATAACATAAAACGTATGTCAGAAGAGAAATATCTTGCAGTATTTTTTTAAAACTTATCTGTGTGCAGAGTGTTATAAACAAAGAATTTCTAAAAATTACAATAGTTTTTTTATTTTTTACGATTACAATTCTTCTTTCCTGCACAATCATAGTTACACCTGCATTTAGGAGGGTTCATATATCTTGGGTCGCGTAATGGCTTAAGAACAGTTTTTTGTAGATCCCATATAATATCCGCAGACAACGCATTAATACATAGACGTAAATTACTGTAGAAGTTGTAACTATTAACGGCATAGCTAAGAATCGATTTAGCCATAATTGAAGTCAAATATTGACGATCGATGTCTGCAAATAAATATTAGTAAATTCTAAATATTCCTCTATTCCCTCCGACTATTACCTAAGAGCTCCTGCCTTGGATTAAATATTTTATGATTTTTGTAACATCTTACAGCATTAAAAACTTGTCGTCCAACACCTACAATTAAGGCTCTTTTAAATTTTATATAAAAATGTTCTATAAAAATTCGCTCTTCTTTGGTGCAATAAAAAAACACCGATTTTCGTTGCTCCAACAGGTCTTCTTCAAATTCTAACACTACAGGGGCCAGCGATGTTAAGGATCCCTTAAGAGATAATTTTATTTAGAAAGAAATATTTAATATGAGTAATGGGACATACGTAGGGTGTAGCTTTTCTTGCACGTACGCTTTTCATTATAACATTTTGTCCTATATGTTGAAGCGAATGTCCAATTTCTTTTTCACTGCCAAACGATACGAATCTTGAAAGAGCAATACCCGTACTATGTTTTCCTCCCCAGATTGTCGAATCTACCGTAGCTTTATGGCATTTGACTGGAAGACAATTTTTCACAGTATGCTTCAATATTAATGCTGCTTTCTGAAAAGAAGTTGAAGATAATTGAATTCATTGATCGATACTTTTAAAATAAGCTTCCTTTTCAGTGAACTTTTCAATTTATGACGGAAAGACAATGGAAGCAAATCAAATCAGTTTCTTGTTTTAAGTACATTGATCGAAATAGTTAAGAAAAAAAAATTAGGAAACCTGCGCTGGCTTAAAATGTACAAACGTACAATATAAAC
Source organism: Leptarthrus brevirostris (assembly GCA_964036015.1). Lineage (NCBI taxonomy): Eukaryota > Metazoa > Arthropoda > Insecta > Diptera > Asilidae > Leptarthrus > Leptarthrus brevirostris. The sequence goes on from OZ038375.1 coordinate 41,921,987, forward strand.
ATTCATTATGATCATAACTTTTTTCGGTTTCGATGAAAAAAGTCAAAGCAATCCTCGCGAGATAAGCGTGAAATGCATCGAGTCTAACTGATAGGTAGCTACTAATATTGTCCAACTGAACAGAACCTTGACAATAAGTAAATAAAGTAATAGATATGGTAGCATTTAGTAGGATTAACATCCTCTAGTATGAAAAATTAACGTCATTCCAAATGCGAAATAATTGGCTCATTTAGAAATTTTGTGTTGTTCATGTAAATTAAATTGTTAGTTATGCTCGGGGCAAAGCACATCATTACGTAGATAAGATTTCTCATATGTATGATTTTCTTTTTTTCTTTTAAACTTTACTTTGCGATCAATTCGAAAAAACGAGCTCTTCGCTAAAATGTTTGCAGGGTATGTATGACTACCAAACAACACACCACTCAGCCACTGCTTATTTCGAGTTTCCGAGAGTACCTTTGTTCGCCTGCTTGTCCATGGAGAATCGTGCTGTTCCTTCTCAAAATATTTTCTTTACACGGTACCCGACAATTTACCGAGCAACACATCTCAGCTGCTGCCTGTTGATATAGTGGCTGACTGCTGAAACGAGTTGACGTGGCAGATAATGTCAGGAGAAAGAAAAGATGGAATACGTTACAAGTGTAACGCATTTTCGTTTCATCGACTAAGAACTTCCCCCTTCAAATGCTAGAGGCATCGGCGCCGCATAAGAAGTTTCACTTAAAAAACAAATACAGTCTTTTTTTGGGAAGTCGGTTGTTAAGAAAGGCGAGATCGTATTGCTAATGTTACGGTGACTAAAGGCCTGAAGAAGAAAGGAAATAAATAGAAAGGGTGAAAATTGGGAATTGATGTCAGAAGAGCATCGACTCATTTTTTATAAAAAAGATGACAGGATCAATACCAAATGGGTGCGGATCTTGTTTATATGGGAAAACGGGGATTGATGCGTTGATAGGCATCGATTTGCTGTTTTTAAGAAAGGTGAGGCACCTGGGTCACAACACTGCCCAAACCTTGCACCGCCTCAGACAATGTTATTAGACAAAATGTATATACATAAGGTAATTACTGCTGTGAAAAGGTATATGGAAGAACCTTTCCAAGGTGCGAGACACAACTGATAAGCTCAAAGCACCCAACAATTCAGGGGAATTAATCACACCTTGCAGGAAGTCCAAAAAAAAAGTGATTCCAAACCTATTATGTCTGGCTTTAAGAGTTCCCAAAGTTGTTGAAGAATATGAAGTGTCGATCAGCATACGGAGTCAGTTGGAGAGGATCGGCACAAGAAAGGCCACGAAGAGCGAACCTCACAAATCCGCGCTGACTGCATAGAAATATGTCTTAACTGGACTACCGTCCTCTAAGATTGGTCTTACAAAAGTGCAATAAAGGAGCGAATATACGGGTTATAAAAATTCCTTTGATCAGAGTCGCACTAGTATCAACATGATCTTTGAATGAACATTTGGTATTAGCCACAGTTCCTAAACCGTTGGTTTTGTCAAGTCTACTCAATGCAGGGGATTCTTTTTACGAGATAACGGTGCATTTGCTAATATTCGGAGGAAGAAAATTAATAGATCACTATTTACGGAAGGGGTCTAAGTCAAAGTTTAAAGAGGCACAGTCATTATCATTTGAAACACCACGGCAAATTGTGGCATCATCAGCTTTACAGAGAATTCTTGAGATAGTTAGAATCATAGATACAACATTGATATAGTATGATATGTTAAAAAAAAGTCCTAGATGTTTACTGTAAGGCACACCTGGGACCAAATTCTGGCAAACGCCTGAGGTTTTCATACCTGTAAGTACACACACATTTATAAATTTGTATCTACTTATGGCAGTCCAAAAGCTATGAAGTGTCAAAATCCCAGCAAGCTCGTGCTATGAAAATTTTAACAAACACATTTATTCGTTATGAAATATTTTTACGTTGCCACAACAATTTTTGGGCATGCGCTCGCTTTACTGAAACGGTTTGGTTGTCACCGTCAGCGTTTTCCCCAGGTGCAGTACAGAAATATTCATAAATGTGTTGGGTATATACTTAGCATATGTATGTGTTGAAACGGTTGAAGGGGAATGGCCAACCGTTTTATAAAATTTTTACTTATAAGAGTCAAAACACCATGAAATGTCAAAGTCACACGCCAGCTCCCGACCAAGGGGCTGAGGATTTTAGATGCAAGTTCCGAACGGATGGGGAATATTAGATCATGCGCAAATTTTTTCGATTGAAAATTTTTTTCTGGGCATGCGCTCAATTTAGTTACAAGCCTTAAGTCATCCAGCGTTTGCCCGAATTCGGTCGCTGAGGAATTATTAATTTCGTCAGAGTGTGAACAACGAAATAAAGCACGTTAAGTACGACCACGCGAATAAAAACATAAACAATGAACGCAGGCTGAAGAAAACCGCAGCATTCAGCTTCGCTATAACTATCTTGAAATTAATTCTGTCAAGAGCCTCAGTTACCGTTTAGATGACCGGCGGACCGTGCGCGTTGTGCTTGTTAAAATTTCATTCGTTGCTTGGGCTAATTTCCCCTCTTTAGAACTGTAAAAAACCGCGAGTCATCTCTCGCAAGGAGAAAAGTCTTAGCGCCGTTTTGACATTTATGTGCGGCGCTATCAAATATTGCGAGCAGCAAACAAGCATCTTCTGCTAAAATGAACAATATTTTTATAGAAGTTATCAATTCCATATGATCATCAACATCAAAACAGCACGCCGCGACAACGTAAGCCAATTTAAATTTTTTTGCTGCCATCTATACGGACTATAAAGAAGTATTTATTTAATTAAGCTTAATACAAGCTATAACATAATAATAATACTAATACTACAAGCTATACTAGATGATAAATGATGTAATTATAAATAAATTGAAAAAGCTACAATATGAGCTCTCATTAAGGAACAAACTGGCTGGAAGGAAAACGAATTAAGAAATGCGATCAGGATGGACGGGGTCGAGATATAAGGATTTGTGAAGGGATGATATACTCAGATGGAAGTCAAAGGAGGAAAGGTCGTTGACTTTTCGAAGCATCCTGGTAATTGGCTCGCTTTGACCGTAGTTTGTGCGATGGCGGTCGAGTCGGAAAAGGGGAGTGGACCTAAGGTTGCGGGGATTAGTATAGATGGGTAAAGATTGCAGGATTGAAGGGCAGTCTATGGCTCCACTTAATAGCTGATGAATGAAGAGAATGTCAGAAACATCACGATGTTTACTTAAGGGTTGTAAGTCAATCAGTTTCAGACAGTTTAACATATTTGCATAAAGCTTGCTAATTAAGCATTCCAAACATTTCCCTTTATCGATAAAAGTGTATATAACTCTCTCTCTCTCTCTCTTACATGGGTATTGCTTCCATTTAAGATGTATTTTTCCTTTATGTACTATAGTTTCATTTGTTTTTTTTCGTTTAATTTTATCTACATATATAGTGTACTCATTTCATGGTGGTAATCCTTTTCTCATTAGAAATTTTATTGAGTCGTGATTCTATGAGATACTTGTTCGTTGATTACGAGTTTTGACTTGAGTTTTGTTAATTTCCTTTCTTTATCGTCTTCAGTAATCACAGCAGCAATTAATAAGAGCAAACATAACTTTCGCTCTCTTTCCTTATTTATTAAATCTAATTTATTTAGACAACCAAAAAATTAATTTTGTGTTTATAACTTTTATGCCAAATGCAGGTGTCTCGGAGCGCGTCACCATGTGAACACATTCAGAAGAGCAGCTAAGGTGTAGCGTATGAACACCGCCAACTGTGCCGTGTTGCCTTTTGCAGGTTAAAAACGATTACAGACAAAGTCAACCCGAATATGACCAAACCGCGCGCTATGCGCAGCTCAATTGAACGATGTCTTACTGAAATCCGTGGAAAATCGATCAACCTGGTAACCAGTCTATTCTATTAAGTTGGCTGTGGTAGATTTACCTTTCATAAAACCATTCTGCAAAGGGATTAAAAAAGGTTTAAAATGGAAGTAAAGAACTACTATGGTCTCAAAAACTTTGCCAATTACATTAGTAATAGGTCGATAATTATAAATATCACTTTTTTTTTTATACGATGTGGTCAAATCCTAGGGAAAAACCCTTTGATGCGTTAGCATTGTTTTGGCTGGAAGGGAATTAGTGTAAGGGAAGTGAGGAAACTTGAAAGTCGAGCTTGACAACAGCCCAGAGTCGGAGTGGATTATTTTAATTTCTTGATAAAAGCTCACGGGGAGACCTTGTTTCGAACCCGGGACCCATGACATTTTGGTTGTGCGGCTCAACGAATTGATCCAATTCCGTCTCTAGGGCTGGCTTTTATGTTGCCTTTTTTATGAGGGGCAATAATTATGGGCAGTCTCAATGGTTTACAAATCCCACCAGAACAAATAGATATATTAAATAAATGAAAAGGACGATGGCATCTCGTCATACTGCAACGGCGTCAGGACTACTTGAGAAATTATTAGTCAAATTGGAGATGCTTTAAGTCGCTAGCTTTGTAAAATACTGTCTTTATAGATTAGATGTACACTGGCGGAAACCTCGTCAAATGATTAAAATCCTTAATGCTAATATGACAGTTAGAATCCGAAACGCGGGGTTAAAGTTCAAAAACCTATCAGAATAATTACTATACCGCTGATCTGTCACAGTGCAGAGGAGCGAATGTCATCGATGAAGAGGACAGTTTATGTTGCGAAGAAGTCGTCGAAGTAATCACAACTCACAGTAGGCATATTGAAGTCACCCAAAAGCAACAAATAATCTGATGGAAGCAAGAGATCAGCAACATAGTGGGCACATGCAGCCAACTGCTCATAAATGTCCGGAAGTAAGCCTCGTATAATATAAGCTAGGACAATAAATAAATAAATGTAAAACCACGCAAGGGAACTTTATGAGATCACATCCAGCAACATCATCAATCGCACATAGTAGGTCACGACGAACAGCGCATAGAAATACATCGTCAACAGGAGCGTCCAGGGAGAGATGGCGGCCACGATAGAAAGCCCAGGACAAAAAAGCTCGGAGTCAGAAATCCTTCAACTAAGCCAATTCTCAGTCAGACAGACAGCGTCGGAACAAGATCCAGTCGAGCCTATAAAAAAGTCAAGTCATTTTAGAACCCACGTACGTTGAAGTAGTAGAGACTACTTCAGTGACATGTGCGTTTTCAGAAGAATGTTATATTAAGACAATTATATTAGAGATGGAATGCGGTTGATTAAATGACTTGGTTCGTCATTGTTCAAAATATAAGAAATATGTTTTTAGACCTCGCGGGGTCTTAGGTCCTGTTTCGAAATCAACCTTAAATGACAAATCTACTTTCAATCTTTATCATCGATTCGAGTAAATTTTTTCCACCCCATCCTCCATAAGGGGTTACGGGAATTAGGAATTAGGTGGAGAAGTATTGAACAGCAGAGGTCTTAGGTGGCTGCCTTTTGAAAGCTTGAGGAGCCCTATTAAATGATATTTGCTGTAGCGTCCTTCAGTAAATTAACAACAATTTTAGCTGTTTACAAGAATTCTCTGATTAATTTTATCAAAGGCCTCAAGAGGCGCAATTAGATCACTGTATAGATTTAATCTATTGCAAACACACAAAATTGGAATAAGCCCAAACATTGATGTGTGGGTATCGCCCGATTTGACAGAAAAAATTTCTGTACTAAATTTTTATTTTTGTGACTGCGTTTTCAAAATAACTTATGGTGAGTGATTGGCACGCGGTTAGTTGATGATCCATAAATAGATTAGAGTCAATGTCTCGAAACGGCATTTTCTGTGTCCAAATAAAGTTGCCATTTTTTGAAATCCATTATTTCTGAGAGTATTGCTCCCAAAATTTCCAACATTTAAGAAAAGTTATAGCTCTAGAAAGATTTAGTAACAGGCAAAAAAACTATTTAAAACTGTGTAAGTTTGGAATGCCTTCGGCGCATGAACCCGGTTTTACTTATAAAGCTTTGAAATACTTCCAGCCTTGTATCTGGAATAATGTGATTTTACTGTAAATTTAAAAAGACTACTTACCATAATTTGATCCGTTTTAACAGTACTAAAGAGGATATCTATGCGGCTGTTTAATAAGGTCATATTGCGTGAGTCAGTACTGAGGTCATCTTTGAACTAAATAAATGATATTTGTTTAAATATTGCAGAACTTAATGTTAATGTAGTTTATACTTTTTTTATGACTACTTCTAGAATATATTGCGCAACTTTAATTGCTCCATCTGGAAGCTCCATTAATAGTTCTGCATTCTTTTGTTTGTCTTCTAATTCAAGTACTAGTTGAACCAATCCTTGAATTCCTTTTCGAGGCAATCTTCTTATGAATTGTGAAGGTTTCTAAAAATATTCTAAGTAAGTACATTTACATACATCTGATCGTGTCAAAAGAATAGTTGAGTGAATCATAGCCAATCAAAATGCATTAAATTGTATTAAATATTTCATTACTAGAATATGCTTCTGTAGTTTGGAACCCCTACACTACATCACATTCTGACCGTCTTGAGTCAATTCAGCGAGCATTTACCCCGTATGCTCTTCGTAAGTTAAATTGGACGAATGGACTTCCGCCCTATGCCGACAGGTGTAAACTGCTTGGTTTACAGTCTCTATCTTATAGACGTACGATTGCTTCAATATTGTTTGTTCGGGATTGCTTATGCTATAGAATTTGTTCTCCTGACCTTGTTGCTATCTTTACCATCTATGCTCCAGGTATTTCTCTACGCTATAGAAATTTACTTTATGTTCATAGTCATAGGACTGCCTATGGACAGCATGAACCTATAGCCAGTTGTTCAAGAAATTTTAATGATGCCTGTAGTTTTATTGATTTGTCGGATGATCGTGGTACATTTAGATTGGATCTATTTAATTTATTTGGTCATTACGCATAATTAACTTTGCTCTATCAGTTTTCTAATTAAAACTGTTTCTGTATTTTTATTTATTTTATAGGGTTAACCTATTTGATTTTGATTTCTTTGGTTTGTAATTTTGGTATATTTTTATATAAGTTAATTTTAGGATGGTTGTGTTTAATTCATTGAAATTTATATTGCGTAGTCTGTAGGTTTTTGTTATCTGTGACATAAATAAATAAATAAATAAATTACTGAATTAGTACAACAATTGTAAAAGCTGTGCTATTTCTTTGATTAAATCATCAAAATCATAGTTAGGAATTTTTCACTACCACTAATTACTAATACTAAATACTAATTACTAATTAAAAATTCACTATAACTGAACTGGCATTGTACTATCGCTATGCAATGTCATGTATTAAGTCAAATCACTAACGGAAACAAGGGCAAAAGTGTTCTTAAACTGTGAAAAATTTACATGTAATACGCGTTATTCCCCGTAAGGGAATTGAAAGAATTAAAAATGCTCAGAACAGGAATACCTCTGAAGCTCTGGTCGAGCTGAGCGGAAGCCCAGGCCTCAGGAATTGGTTAATAACAATTCCGAGGAGTAGGATATTTCAGTCGGAATTTAATATTAGACATGCTGTCAGGATAAATGGGTAGCAACTCTTACTAACCTTCAGCGCCAAGTATCTAGATTTAGACTTTGATCCAAATTAAAGTGGAAACAAAATATGTAGGAGGGAATTAGAGGGAGCGTGTAGCTCTATATAATTGTAGACAAACTCTCAGCAAAAAGTGGAAACCACAATCTAAACAAACATGGATTTATACAGCTGTGATGCGCCCTATTCTTACTTCTGGCTCTTTAGTAAGGCGGCTTGCAAAGATTACTGCATATGCTGAGCAGAGATTTGTGTGGCTTAACTCTAATAGTCATCGGTGGAGTAAGTGATATTTTTTTCGCCTTTCATAATGTCCCCAGAGACCCATTGTTGTTTTTTGCTGACAGTAGATTAAGCTAAAAAGTCATTGGAGATTACAGAGTGAAGCCGGCGGTTCTAACTACACGTTTAACTGTAAGTGCACATACAAGCGTTCTATCGAATCCGGCGAAGTTTTTTTTTCCTTTCCAATGCCCGACAAGAGGTTATAGGAACTAGTGAGAGAACACTACTGGTGCCTTGCGCTCTACCCCCATAGAAGCCATAACGTGCTTTTATGCACGGACTATATTAATGTCATTCTTAACTTCAATAAAGATTTCAGTATCAAGCTCGAAGTTAGTTTGTGTCATCAATGCGGGCGTTTTCTTTATAAAATGGAACATATTGAAGTTGTAGAAGCTACCGCGTGATTCATTCGCTTTCCAGACTGATGAAATTGCAATTTTGAAGGTCTGTTGAGGGACATTGCTATTTTTATTGACAGCCAAGCTGGCATTAAAACATCTCCTCGAAGATTGTTAGATATTCCCGCTAAGAGGAACCAACTTTCCTGGGGAAGCATGACAACATTAATCTGCTCTGGGTTCTAGATCATAGAAAAATAGCAGGAAAACAAGATAGTTCAGGAAGGGCACCAGTTTATGTAATCATGTGGATGGTTCTCTCGGCTCAAAGGGAGCTCTCTTCCTTAATTTTTTTGAAATGCAAACACTAAGGAAAATGCCTAATTATAACAGTCTGATTGATAAGTTAACAGGCAGCTAGGTTAGGTACATGCTATTTCCACCACATCTCCTTTTCAAAGAGGTATATTATTATCTAGTACAACGGGCTTAGCAGATATTGGACTCAAATGTCGAAGTTAAGTAAAATCCGATTTGATATGTTTACTTCCGGTTTTATATACGAAAAAAATTTTTTTTTCAACTCTGTAATAACAGCCAAAAAAAAACATTTATTTGTCTTTAAAATAACACTATTCACTTTTTTTCTATCACTGCATAATAGCAAATTTTTTTTTTTAAAAACCCGCCCCTCAAATTTTGTCAATTCTTTTAAGGCTTAGAAAAGGGCAACTAGGCTTCATAGAAAAAAAATAAAAATGCACATTCATTCAGGACATATAGAAGTACAATTAAACCAAATATGAACAAAATCCAGAACCTGAAATTTTTTTCGCTGTCCGCTTCGCGTGAAATGCCCCTGATCTGAGATCGGCTAGGAATCTTGACGTGTTTATTACACAGTATGTAATTTACGTCAGCTACCATCGCCCAATACTACTGGAAGTTTCACATCTGTAAACTTCATCTATACTCGTGTATAGCAATTAAATACTGAGTAATGCAAGTCTCTGTTGTGTATCGAAAGAAATTTTAGCTCTTAATCAATATTTTTGGTTTCATTGGTCACAGCGACGTTTTCACCGAAACCACACGCTAGTAGTCTCGCCTACCAGGGCCATGAGCTCCTCTGAACTATACCCGTCATCAAGAATAGGTGGAATCTTACCAGGCTTCAAAAAGCTTAGTGATCGATTTAATAATGTCAAAACTGTAGCAATACAAATAGTCTGAAATCCAACGGCGTCGATAGCCTCGTTTGCGATAGGCTGTATGCAGAGGAACTCCGCAGCGATGTGTGTTGTCACTATTATTTTGGCTCTAAGTAGCTAATAAGATCTTAGTCTCACCCGAAGGTGGTTGATTAAAGGTGGTGGCTAATGCAGACGACCTGGCTTTATTGGTCTCAATGAAGTTCCTAAGCACCTTCAGCGAACTAATGGAAAGAGCTCTGAGTAAAAGTAAGTAAATAAAGAGCTCTGAGTTATAGTAACACAACGGACTCCTTACTAAGGTCTATGCGAGGCTGATCGGCTTTGCAATAGCCACCACCCTAACCTAACCTAACTTACATGCGGATCGTAAGTTTAAAAATTTAAATTAAATTTTCAAAATTTTCTAACGTTTCGCAATTTCCACCACATCTCCTTTTCAAAGAGGTATATTATTATCTAGTACAACGGGCTTAGCAGATATTGGACTCAAATTTTTTATCGATCATAATAATTTAATTCAATAATATTCAAGCTAATCAAGGATCATGGTATTATTATCTTTATTGGCAATTTAGTAACATCCGGCAAAGACGAATAAAATTGAATAAAGTTTTTTTTATATACAATGTGGCCAAAGCACAGGGGACTCTCCGTTCATGGTTTTGGCCAGAAGGAAATTAGGGTAAAGGAAGTGAGGTAACTTGAATGTCTTGTTTGCATTGCTGCGAGCTAGACAACAGCCCAGAGACGGAGTGGATTATTTTAATTTCTTAATAAAAGCTCACGGGGAGACCTGGTCTCGAACCCGGGACCCATGGCATGGTGGTCCTGCCGCTCAGCAAATTGATCCAACTCCGTCGCAGAAGATTCAAAAATGTGACAAAACCTAGTGTTTTTATTAATAAGATTCGCCCTTAACTTTATATTGTTAGTGCATTTTGATTAACATCGACTTAACAATAGTGTGTAAATAATCAATTTTAATTTTATTACCTCTGACAATATATCCCCATTCCCTTGCATAGCTTCAAAAAACGTGCATATGCTGTCAAATTTGATTTTGCGTCCTTTTCTTCGCTTTTTAGCTAGCTTTGATCTTCTGGCAATTCCAGCTTGTATACGTCGCCATGCTTTTTCCAATTTTTGTTTGCGTCTCTGTTGATAGAAATTAAATTTATAAATTAACGTTAATCATTGAATTATTTAGGCACTTGAGTTATTCAAAACTACATAAAAGACGGTAATTATTTTAATTAAATCTCTCAAAGTTTCTTAGACAATCTCAATAGAAACGGGTTCACGGACATCCACCTAAATGTATCGAAGTTTTGATTTCTTCTTTTTCTAAATTTTGTTAATCGCAAGATTGTAGGTTTGAATGAAAACGTAGAGTTTTGTTGAAACATTTATTTAGAACTTATATACTATATAAAAAATTTAGTAATTACTCGGAAAGCGGTACGCGTCATCGATGACCTTGACCTTGAAATATGTCATTTTTGGCGTCATTCTGTGCAAGTGTATAGCTGCGCTCCATTGGCCCATCTTTAGTACTCCGGCGAACTTTCACCAATGGAACGCTTTTTCTTTACCCGAGTACGAGCCGCTGTCAAGTTTGGCTTTTCATTAATTGTACTTGAAGATTGATTTTAACGTGAAGCCAACGCTTCTTTTTAAATACTTAATATTTGTGAAAAATTAAAACAGCGAAAAAGCCACCTATTGAGAGCTTTTAAAGCACGAAAACCCTAGCGGAAAAACTCGGCTTAACTACACCTATTTATGTTCAAGTGTAGCTGAGCGTACTTTGATGTATGCCGGAGTACTCTGAATGGCCCAATGGAAGGCAGCTATGTACAATATATATTTCGGGCGCGCTCGTACATGAACGAGGTCTATCCTAATTTTCAGAGTTAAAAAACTGTAATTTGCGCGACTAATTATATATATATATATATATATATATATATATATATATATATATATATATATATATATATATAACATATCTAAATTTCAAGGTCATCGGAGACGTGTATTGTTTGCCGAGTAATTTCCCAAAATAACTAATTCAATATGTGCAAATATGCGAGGTTTGATAAAAAATATGCTGAATTTTTAAATTTCGCAGGCTGTTTAAGTCTCATTGTTATAACTTTTGTTTGCTGTGTTGGTAACCTTATTAGTGCCGTATCTTATTGGAGGCTTACTTTATTGGTTGTTGGAGAAAAGGTTACTTTAAGGTGCTCGGTGATTTTTTATGTGTGGAAAAATCAGGGCAACGATTTTTTTAATTTTGCGTGAAGAATGGAATAAATGCAGCACAGTATTGGAAATGTTATATTTTGCTTTTGGGAAGACTTCTATGAATAATATAAACTTATATAAGTGGTAAAAACATTTTCAAGTGCTTCGTGAAAATGCTGAGTATAGTGGACATCCTGAACACCTCAGCAGATCAACAATGGATGACAACCTTAAAAAGAAGAAGAAAATGATTATGGAAAATCAACAAATTGCCATTAGAGAGGTTCGTTATGCCATTGAAATTGTTGAGTATCTACCAAAACTAGTGGCGAATAGACATTGTTTAGAAGTTCAACGACGAGTCAGAACTGCTCTAACGGGCCATAACTGGTAATAAAACATGAATATATAGATATGACGTCAAAACTAAGGCCCAATAATCACCAATAGAAGCTTTCTGAACAGCCAAGCTAGAAAGAGGTATGTCAAGTTTGATCGATCCTCAGATCGCACGCTCAATAAGGAGTACTATCTGGAGGCTCTATGTCGTATTCGTGAAGCTATCCGAAGAAATGACATGCTTGTACGTGAACTTTTGACAGCTCGCATTTTTTTTTATATATGATGATGCCAAAGCTCAGGGGATGTCCTATGATGCTTAAGCACAGCCTTGGCAGGAAAGGAATTAAGGATGAGGGAAATGGGTTAGGAGTTTGGGTGAAGGAGGTGTCGATGTACGCCCCGTTTGAAAGTTTCAGGCTGATAAGACGAGGGAAAAACAGAAGATGGTAAACTGTTCCTCATTCGTGTTGTTCTGCTTAGAAAAGATTCCCGAAATTTGACGGTACGTCCAAATTTGACCTGGAGAGTATAGGGGTGGGAGCGACTTGTTGATCTTGTATCGCGCGTTGTCATGAGTCTACAAGGAATCAGGCTAGCAATTTCGTTAGAACAACGGCCATGGAAATAACGATAGAAGAGTGAGAGACAACCGACATTCCGTCGATGCTCCAGAGAGTCAAGACCCTCAGAGATTGAGGGATCGCCAATAAGCTTGAAAAGAATATGAAAAAATTATGATACAGATGAAAGTACTTTGAAGATTGCAAAAAGCACTGGCAAAAATGTATTGTATCTGATGAGGTAAATAAATATTTTTTGAGTTGATGAGCGATTCAAAAACTTTAGATAGCTACCGAAGTAAGTGCATTGGCCTATAGATAAAGGTGCTGTATCTCCCTAGTTCCCGTAAACCTGTATGGGGCATGGGACGGGAGAAGAACTTCGCCAGATTCGAGACAACGGTTGCAAGTGGACCTACAATATAAAGTGGATTCCTAACCATTGACATTTTTTCTTCAACCTCATGGCCTTTTTATCTTAATATGTTGTCAGCAGAGAACAACCATGAGTCGGCGTCGGTGGGAATCAAACCGGGGACCTCCAGATTGGTAGGCCGACACGTTATCACTTATTCCACCGACGACGATGGCTGTATGCCTTTAATTTTTAAACGTCGGCTAAGTTTAGATGAGGAAAGAATTGTAGGCTTCTAGGCATATTTAGGCCATAATGGCATTATGTGATACCACACTAGGGTTAGATTCGTGTCTCCATGAGTAGATACCTGATGAATCGAACTAGGTTCCTAATATCAGCAGATTCAATGCAGCTTAATCCTCAATAGAGGACCGTAAGTGTCTACTCCTGCGGTTGGCTAGAGCCAGATAGTTGAAGAGGAGATGAAGGATAGTTTCCTCTTTCTCCTTTTCTTGACAATTCTTTCAAAAGTCATTTCAGTGCGCGACGAGTTTCTTAGCGTGCCTGCCCATGAGACAATGACATGTGATGACAACCAGGACATCGCTAATGGTATTTCGCTTAAGCAAGGTGAGCTCTTTTGATCGTGTTAAGTTGAAGATTGGCGAGATGAGCCGAGTGATTAAGAAGGTGTGTTCCCTTTGATATTTGTAGGGTTCTGTAACCAAAAGTTAGAAAGAATGCTTATGGTGAGACTTCGGTATCTGCTTGTCTATATGCCACGGCTGTTTTTCTCAGTAACTAGGACTGCTATTGACTTCAAATTTGGCGCAGATATAGAATTCATTTCCAATGTATTTTTTAATTGCAATTAAGGATAGGTAGGGGGAGACTAAAAAACATTGTTTTGATTATATACTGTCTAATTTTAGCTTACATTATTTTTGATTTATTCTCGAAAATGTGCGAAAAAATGCCATCCACCCTTATTTCCGAAGTTTGCAAGTCAAAAAATCTGAAACATTTCATACTAATAGTATTTCTGATATACGAGTATATTACGGGAAAAACGAAAGAACTTCCAGCCATTTAAAGTTTCGAAAAAAATGTTACAAGTTTCCATGTAGCTAGCGGCTTGCTACGCTGGTGAGTTATATCCGAGTCTTATGGGGTGGTGCCGATTCTACTTAGGTTATCGGATTTACAGTTATGCAGAATATCACTACGGCCCGGTGTGCGAAGTATGTTAAGGCGTTCAGTAATGTTATTTAAACCTGAGTTACATTTTTTGGAAGTTTTGCGGATCGTATACTCTCTCGTGAGAGATTTAATAGGAAAAACTGTCTGTAAAGATGCAGTTATCGCTTATCGACATTTTAATACTAACTTCATAGCTATGATTTCTGCTTGAAAACGCTGCAGTGGTCTGACAAACGAAAGCAAATGTTAAGTTCGAGGTATTCCAAGTAGAGACCTCCACCAACTTAGAGACATTAATGTAAAAATGCTTAGACGGTTTAATTTTTTCTTTTATATAGACATCATAAGTATCCCCAAGATTTTAAGGAGAGGCTTATTGGTCTATTGCGAGGTCTTTCCTTCCTTGGGATAAATAATATCTCGACCGCTGTGCACGTATCTGGAATGTGACGTTTAAGCAGGTTTCATAAATTAAAAGGAAGGCTGTTTGAGATTCGGCAGCGATTATACCACCCTAGCCCGGCGATTTAAAAAGCTTGATATTGTTAGTAGCCCATTTCAGTTTCCTTCTGTTAAGGATCTTACGGCCTAAGCCCTACTGGATATTCGATTATAACCGCTGTTAAACTGCCCGGAAAATGAGTATCAACCAGTAGCCCCAGAGTATATAGGCTCGATGAGGTCTAGCTTCCAGCTTGCTTGACTACGAGGCTGGCAATACTTGATTTTGTTGAAAAGATCTTTTGCAGAAGATGCGCTTCGAAAGTGTGTTCGATTTTATTACAAAAACATTCCCACGAAGATAGCTTAGCTTTCATGACAAGTTTTCTAAAGTATTTAGAACAGTCATTTTTAAACCAAGTGGTGTAACTTAGTTTCACGTTTTTGAAGCTATGGGAAATAAAGCGATGCATTCCAAACCATTGAATGTTCACAATATATTCGGTGCTGTAGTTAATGTCTCCGACGAAAAAGCATCAGACCAGTCCAGGTCTCCAAGATATTTTTTACGTCCAGCCCCATCAGCATTTTATGATGTCAAACTAATCTTTTAGTAAAATTTTGATTTGTGATTATCAAAGAAGAGGTGGCAAATTTGGTGTTCCAAAAATAAATATACAATTTCTACGTGGTCCTGTATGTATGATCTTAATGTAGTCAAAATAAAAACTCACAATGACACGAGGACTAATGAACCCGGCCGCCTCGTTGAGGTCGAAGCCAGTAGAAGTATTATGCCTGTTGTACTGTAATTGAATCGCAACGAAAGCAAAATACAGGTGAATTTGCTGGAATACAGGATGAAAGCAAACTCATCAGACTTTTTAATAGAGCATAAAAGGCCTTTGCGTTTTGGCGATTATTAGCTGAAATTGAACTTCCGCTCGTGACGGAACAAATAATTAATTTGGGTAGTAAAACCAGTGGTACGTCCTAGCCACATCACAATACAACTTCCAAAGGGTAATTGACGAATCGTACAGAATGGTTTCCTTGCGATACACCTGAGCTAATTGTAAGTTTGGAAAAAAATAACAACATTCAGTTTAATTGGAGAACAAATAGAAAAGTAACCATTAAACAAATGTTGCAAAACCGAGAATTCATAAGAAAAAATTTTTACTGAAGTGAAGAGAATCGTATTTTACCTGCTCTTAAATTCGATGACAATCAAGTATATCACATGTACTTACCTCAATATTATTTTGTCTGTTTAGTTCAGCTTTTTTAAGAAGTTTCATATTTCTCTGATGGTGCTTAGTTCGTGATTTTAAACGTCTCTCCCACTGTTTAATAGCCTAAGTGTATGTTTGCATGAATTAGTGTTATCTGATCCCATAAATTTTTACTGCTTACCTTTGTCATAGCAAGGTCACTCTTCTCACTAAACTGGCGCTTTCTGAAGAACCGCAAGCGTGCTTCACGAAGAGCGTACTTCTTCTTCAACAAAATAATTCGTTTTCGCTCCATATCATTGGCGTACTGCTGTCTCTGTTTAATATGGATATCGCGCAATTTGGTTTTTTCTGCCAAAATTTCTTTTTTCAACGCCTTAACCCTTTCTATTCGTTCGATTGCTTTTCGTAAGTCATCTAATTTTTTTCTAAAACTTAATTGACGACTTTTCTCAGCTTCTTGCTTAATTCGGTAAATATCAGCATGATCTCTGGTTAACCGTAGCTTTGTTGTAAATTTCTGACAATCCATTTTTGCTATATTCTCTGCATGAAACACCATTGCCCTGTCACTGTTCTCGTCTTCCTTTAATAAAAAAAAGTTTTAAAATGTAAAAATTATATAATTTTGTTGTCCATTACCCTTCTAATTATTTCTTTATGAATTAAATCAAGATGATACCGCTGCAGTAGTCGCCTGTATCCATTGAATTCTCTAAGTGTGCATATGACATCGTTGTTTTCAGTTACTTTTCCGATCTTTCTTAATCGCTGTAGGGGTTAATGGAAATTTGTTTTATGAAAAGTAGTTGGTATTGTGAATGGTATTACCCTCAGATTATTTTCTTTGCTGTAAAAGGTCTTTAGGTGTGGATCGTGCAATGAATCATAATCCATGCGTACAATGTAGCAATATGGGTCATAAAGGCGAAATTCTCCGGCTTGCCACAACTAAAAGAAATATTGAAAATTTGTTTACAATTATAAAATTTTGCATAACAGTAGTTTAAAGAATGCTTCTTATGAATTGATAATGTACCCATCAATACCATCAATGGTACCAAGTACCATCAATAAAACTAAAATCCGACTATGCATAAGATGAAAACAAGCATAAAATATTATAGTCGAAACCCTAACAATAACAAAGGTCATGGATTAAAAGTAGTTTTAGTCGATGGTCAAAAAACTCCACGAATCTAAAGGAAAGCCTAGCATATATCCTATGACACGCGGCGTATTAAGACACATCAAACGACATCTTATTTTCGAAAATAGAATAAGTAACAACATATGTACATTCATACTACACATACATAGACTGCTAAAATTATAACTCTCCTTTGGCGTTCCGGTATTCGGCTAAAAAGATTATAGCTTGTAAAATACCTTAGATACCGAAATTGTTTTTATTTGTCGTAAACCTTTTTATTTAAAAATAGTTTTTAAAAAAAAAGTTGAACCGACTTCACAAAAAGCGCTAAAAAGCATAAAATAATTTTTAATTTTATATCTATTACGACATTTTGAAGTCGGTGCAAATTAAACAAACCAAACAACTACAACAAAAGTATTTAATCGTCCTTCCTTTTGATCCCGTGAGCTGAAACGTAATAGATATAAAATTAAAAATTATTTTATGCTTTTTAGCGCTTTTTGTGAAGTCGGTTCAACTTTTTTTTTAAAAACTATTTTATTTTTCACTTTTTAATGTCTTCGACTCTATACAATGAAAAGAACCATCCAAATCGGTCCACGCGTTAAAAGTTAGTTATAACCCCCTACTCCACCCCCATTCCACTAAACTTTTTTTCTCATGGTAGCAATCAAGGAACATACTCTACCGAACAGAAAAGGAATCATCGAAATCGGTCCACGCATTACGAAGTTACTACCCTCCCGCTCCCCCACCAACACCATAGGACCAAATTATTCTCCTATTGGCAATGGGGGATCACACTCTATACAACAGCAAAAGAACCATTCAAATCGGTCCACGCGTTATAAAGTTAGGTTCCACCCCCTTCTCCCACCCCAACCACACCAACAAGTTTTTTTTCTCGTGGTATCAACCAGAAATATCCAAATCGGTCCACGCGTTACGAAGTTAGACAACCCCTCCCCCCCCCACCCCCACCTTTTACTATAGGACCAAATTATTCTCCTATTAGCAATGGGGGATCATACTCTATACAACAGAAAAAGAACCATCGAAATCGGACAACGCGTTACAAAGTTAGACTACTTCTCCCCTCGCCCAACCCCCCACCATGGGCCAAATTATTCTTCTATTAGCAATGGGTGATCACACTCTATACAACAGCAAAAGAACCATCCAAATCGGTCCACGTGTTACAAAGTTAGGTTCCACCCTCCTCCCCCCCCCCCACCCCAGCAACATTTGTTTTCTCGTAGTATCAACCAAGCATCATATTCTACCCAATAGAAAAAGAATTATCCAAATCGGTCCACGCGTTACGAAGTTAGACAACACCTCCCCCCCACCCCCACCTTTCACTATAGGACCAAATTATTCTCCTATTAGCAATGGGGGATCATACTCTATACAACAGAAAAAGAACCATCGAAATCGGACCACGCGTTACAAGTTAGTTAGTACGCGTCGAACTTAGAACCTCTGTGTTTTTGGGAAGTCGGTTAAAAACGTAAATTTTTTAAAATTTTTGAGGGAAAACAAAATTTTGGAGCTTTAAAGATTTTTTACTAGAAAATGGTTCGTTTAACAGAAAAATTACTTACTTTTACCCAAAGAATACGATTTCTGCAATAAAACAACATAGGTTTCAATTTAAAAAATTTGTTGTTGTAACCCGACTGTGGCGCCACCTGTCTGTCACATATTGCGTTCCGGAATTACACTGCCCCCTCGATAGTAAGTAACTTTTATTCAGAACTTTTTCTATTTTTCTGATATTTTCTGCAATTTTTGAGGTGGAAATTTAAAACGGCACACCTGTATATAAATGTATATACTATACAGGGTTTTTCACATAAGGTGTGTTCAAATAATTGGGGTGATAGATCTCGCCTAGACAAAAAAAAATTGTATGGAAACCGGAAGTGTAACTTCAAATAGCACAGAACTGCGGTCTGAAACATTGGAAGATTGTGTCGACTTCGAGCAACAAACGAGACGAGTCGCAAGACGATTAGGAGTGTCTTCAGTTATAGTTTGGTGGGTTATGCATGTAGTATGATTACGTTCATATCATTATATCCCATCCCAAGGACTACTGAAAGGAGATTTCTAGATAAGATTAGAAGTTTGCAGTTGGCTTCTGGAATGCGCCATATAGAACACGGGCCTTTCTGAACTGAATTCTGTGGGAGGATAAATCACAGTTTACCGGGAATGGTCACACAATCATCCACAACATCCATACGCGGTCGGATACTAACCCATATATTAAAAGGGTGACCTCATGCAGCCCCAATTCTGTGGTAACGTTTGGGCTGGTATCATCTTTACATATTTAATAGGACCCTTAATTTTGCCGCATGTGCTTAATAGTCAAATTTATGTGGAATTCTTGGATAATATACTGCCAGATCTAAGAGGGGATCGCTATGGATAATCTTAGGGCAATGTTTTACCAACACGATGGAGCACCAACGCATTCTGGTATGATTATAAGGGCGATACTAAGTGAAAAATTTCCTGACCGCGGGATTGGACGAGGTGCACCGGTTCTTTGGCCCGCTCGATTTCCAGATCTTACTCCATTGAATTTATCCTATCGGGAGCAATGAAGAATGAAGTTTACTCAAGGCTAGTTAACAATAGAGAGGATTTAATTAGAAGAATTGGTAGTGCAGCGACGAAAATAGGAGAGGCTGGCTACAAGACGCCTTAAACAGGGAATTAAAAGGAGGTTATTAGCATGCATCGAAAGTGAATAAGTTTGAAATTCAATAATTAATTTGAGTTTAATTTCTTTAAATTACAAATTTTTATAATATTCCCCAAAAGGTTTTCTACGTATAAATTTCTACATCCTTTCTCAACTTGGACAAGTTGTACCTTTTTGGAAAGGTTAAAAGATAGGCAATTTAATAAAAATAAAGAACATGTTTATTAATTACATGAATTTCGGAGAAAATTTGGGAAAATGCTGAATTTTAGGTAATCGCGAAATATTTTTTCGCTTTGGAAGTGACTGTTTCTGACAATTTTGGAAAGGCGATTGAGATAGAAGATTTTTTTGGCGTTTGTTTGATGTTGCTACGTTATTTAGATCAAAAGATAAAAATAAAATAGTGATGTGCATACCATGAAAATTGCAAATTTATTAATCACCCTGTACCTTCCAAACGGTTGAGATTGCCCCCACTGCCATACAATTTTTTATTTGGCTAGGTGAAATCTATTACCACACTTATTTTGGCACATCAGATCATGTATATTTTGTTCGTTGCTTCTAACACCTGGGAAAAGAAATTCCCCAAAAATTAAAAAATCGAGCGAGCCAATAAAAGTTGCGTCAAGGGTAATAAAATTTAACCGATACCTAGACTCTCAATCCAGTGCACGTTCACATTTTAAAAGAGGAGGAACTAGCGGACATATGCTGACGTTTTTAATTTACTTAAAAAAATAAAATCGGGATACAAATAATTTTTAGAAAACTTTAGATTTTTTTTACTCTTGCGGGGTCGATTGTAGCCGTCTATCCTGGATCCAATTGTTGACTTTCAATATAATCAATTATTTACTTCTAATATATTCGAGTGAGGATATTGCTCATTAGTCATTATTTAGTACTGCAAACAGTACTGTTAAAAGAAATGGAAATCTACCCAGGAATCTTTGAAGGAGAAACCTGATCAATGACTAAAAGATAGAAGAATTCCTTTCGGGTGTATTGCGCATTATCGATTGTTCAGCCCACTATTATGTCTGCCAGGAGCCCAATGTCATGTCCTACACAAGGGAAAACTTTCCGAGCCCTTCCTGATCGTCATTAATGACGTATTGGAAGCGCCCAAGATGAGCACGGACCGCGAGGGATTAAATGGAAACTTTTTAACTACCTTATGCACCGGGACTATGCCGCCAATGTATGTCCCCTATCCAACAAGCAGAGTCATGTAGCTCTAATGCCCGAAGCCCTGAGTAGAGAATGTCGTAGAGCAGGGGTTATGATCAATGCTGCTAAGACCAAAGTTATGAGCTTGGATTCCAGGAGACAAAACGAAATTTATCTTGAAGAGCAGCAAATAGAGCTAGTGGATAAATTTAGCTATCTTGGAGGTATAGTTACAACAGACGGCGGAACTGAAGCTGTTGTACAGGCTCACATCAATAAGGCTTGATTTGCATTTAATACTCTTGCTGAGATACGGCGCAATAACAAGGTCTCCAGACGCACAAAACTCCGGATCTTCGAATTGAGCGTAAAATCTGTTCTGTATCTGTTGTTCTGTCAAATAACATCTAAGCTACAAGCTTTTGCAAACCGGTGTCTCCGGCGCATCCTTAACATCCATTGGTAAGTCATTACCAACGAAGACCTACACAGTCTTACAGGCCAAGACAGGTTAGACACAAGTATTCCCATGCAAAACTGCCGATGGATAGGCCACACCCTAAAAAAGAGGCCGAACAACATCGCTCAACAGACTCTAGATTGGAATCCGCACGGGACCCAAGGAAGACGCCGAATAGAATGACCGCGCAACACGTGCAGAAGACCCGTAGATAAGGAAGACACCGAAATGAACAAATCGTGGCAACAGTTAAAGGCGTTGGCGCAAAACCGGACCAGGTGGAGAGTCGCGAGAGTAGACGCCCTATGCCCCACAACGGGTTGAAGGACCCAGAGAGAGACCTCCGGGTTGGTAGGCCGACACGTTATCACTTACTCCATCGACGACTAAAACGGACGAGCTAAATGGTACTGCAGACAAAAAATTTTCAATAAAGCAGCTATTCTTTCAATAAATCTTAAACGAAAAAAACTCTACTCAGACACAAATATGTGTGCGTACAATGTCAAATCATTGAATGGCAGGTTTTTTAGTAGTTCAAATAAAAGTGTTCGCAGATAACGACGAAGTTGTGTATAACTTTCTGGAGGAAGATCACTAAGTTTAAATTGTCAACATTGTAATATAATATTTATGAACTAATACACCAATTTATGACATTTAACAGCGTAGCTATAAATAACAGCTCGGAGAGCCAGGTTGTCTGAAAGCAACCAATTTTGCGAGAATTCCTACCCAGCTTTAGCTAAAATCTTGACGACCCTGATAGTTACCATCATAGAAGGAGGGGGGCATAGGCTTAACTAGACGAAGATTGCTTTATAGCGACACCTATGGGTGACAATCAGGCATCACGAATACGCTCAAAATTGTGCAATTCAACTGATAAGCTTTAAATTAAATTCTGAACTTAAAGTCAATGAGCATATTTTCGTAATAAAAATAAAGTCAACTATCTACATACATACAACATTGAATTCCAGAAAGATCTATGAAAAGAATCCTTATTTCAACGAAAATTGAGCAAACGAATTCTTTTCATTAATCTATTGATGTTCTTGTTCAAAGGGAAAGTATTGAATGCATTCCGAATATCTTACCTTCTGCCCAATTTTGGCTCTTGAAAATATAATTTGGTTATTTGGACATTTTAGCATTGGAAGTTTCGAAAAAAGGGGGACATCATCCCATCCGGGTAGCGCATTTATTGGTACACCCGACGCAGGTCTGGGAATCGACATAACCAACATGTCGACCTTAGTCTTCGGATGCAATGCTAAAAGTTCAGTCATTTTGTCGAATTTTTTTAGACAAAACTAAAGCAATTAAAAACAATTTCGGAATTTACTGCAACTTTGAATTCAATTTCACATTCAATCGATTGACACTAATTTTTTACGTTTGTCAAAGGTGACTGGTGCACAAAAAACGATAGTGGCATACTCGAAAATTACTGTCTTGTTTTTGTTGTTGGTTAAAATCCCCAATGCACTACACTTTTAAAAACTAATAATAAGATGGAGAAATTATGGGGTCATCATCCTCGAC
The DNA here is from genome assembly GCA_964036015.1 of Leptarthrus brevirostris. Classification (NCBI taxonomy): domain Eukaryota; kingdom Metazoa; phylum Arthropoda; class Insecta; order Diptera; family Asilidae; genus Leptarthrus; species Leptarthrus brevirostris. The sequence continues at coordinate 41,944,861 of OZ038375.1, forward strand.
ACCCCAGTTCACAGCAATCGCAAAACACGCCAATATAACTTCCTAGCGCTTTTATGTTGAGTAGCTTTTAGCTGCGAGTCCTTACCTTTTTTTGTACTGTTGACATACACATACAAGATGGATATAATCGCAAACTTTATTTATATTTTGTCAATATTTCATGATGTTGGAAAGATTTTCAGTGAGACAACATTTCCGGCTTGAATAAATATACTTTGGCTCTGTATTCCTTTCCCAATGGGGCTGTGAACAGATAATAACATTTCACCCTCGTGCTCTACGTGACACCGTAACTGGCACGCAATCACAACAAATAGTTAACACAGCTATTTGCGTTTTAGGGCAGTTTTGCTTTGTTTATTACGGGTATGCAGGCATTTATACAGGAGTTGCTTGTTAGTTTTTGACTAGTTGAATATACGGCTCGTACAGTTAGTATTCTTCCACTGGGACACAGAAAATTCTTTCTTAAGAAAAGTTCTTTGAAAGTGTGCGTAAGATTGCACATTTTTCCCATTATATAAATGGATGAATTCCAGAATGGTAAAAGTTTTAGGTTTTAATTTTTTTTTAGATTTAGAAAAACACTTTTAATATTTTAAACAATTCTGATTACTTTCGTTGAGGTGTTTTTTGATAACAACAAAATACCATTGGGGATTCTAAAGAGGGGTTACCGCAAGGTTAAGTCCTTTCCCCAGTGCGTTTTTGCCCAACTACAACAAAAAGAAAGAGGGTTATGAGTTCAGCAGTGTATGTAGGTTTGTGGGTATGAATGTTCATCTGTTCCCTCGAAGCTCCTTTTCACTCATCATATTTGGCCATAGGTTTCATGACGAGCAGCGCAGTGGCAGCAGGGCGGCGCGTGCCGCTGGGTTGGGGTGGGGCGTCCGCGAGGTGCTAGAGTATATGTATAAAGCGGCAAGTGGCCGCGGATTTTCATATAGAACATGCTCCACCCATAGTATTCGCCGGACATATCCCCATCTAATTTTCATATATTCCGCTGCTTTCAAAATAAATTCAACGAATAAATACAAAATCTTAAGTGGTTTTTCCGGGCAGAAATGGGAATATGGACTTAGGTAGCTATATTAAAGTGTTAAAGTTGTTGTAATAAACTTATTTTTCAAAATAATCCACTAAGTACGTATCAGCGAAAAGGACTGGGAAAATTACGGTGATGAACCAACCGTCGAATTCATAAATCACGCAGTAAATTTTACGGTGCTGTTCCGTAAAAATCGCATATAACAACATTAAAAATCAGTGGAAGGATCGTACATTTTATAATGGGGCTACTTAAATTTTGGTAGAATGTGTTACTTGCAACACGATTACCGTGAGTGCAACCGTAAGTTTTGCTGTAATTTTTTCTCTGTGTAGTAAACTGGTATTTGCCTTAAGGGAGTCGAATTGGACATTTAGGGGTCCTTACACATCCTAAAAGCTCTCTGGTTCCTTTAACTCTTTGTGGGACATGGGGCGTCTACTACACCTACTCTGGACCTGCGCTAACACTCCAGCTACTGCCACGATATTTTGATCTAGGTACTTTCCTTCTCTACAGATCTTCTCCACTTGTTGCGCATTCGTTCAATTCGACGGCTTCCTTGGATCCCGTGGGGATTCCAATCCTGGGCCTAACGTTTTTCTTTTTCACCTGACAAAACTGGCGTTTACCTACTTAATTTAAATTTATTAATTGACAAAGACAGAAGAAGCTTCATTTCATCCATGCGCTTATGCAGGTGAGGTACACGTACACGCTTTTTTATTAGCTTATTAATAATGGTATTAAATAATATTCAATTCATATTAGAATTAATATCGAATTCTTCTTCGAATTCTAAAAGTGGTTTGATGGCGAACGTCTCCGAGCTCATAGGGTTGGTTTTCTTTAAATGCTTACGAATCTGTCGAAGAAGTGCCCAAATTACGTACTTGAACTAGAACAAAGCGTATAAAAATCTTTGCAAAAGTAAAAAGAGATCTTATTTTGAGAGTCTAACCTACAAACTTAGTTCTGTTGGGGATGCCAGGACCTGGTGGAATGTTGCAAAAGAACTTTGCGGAAAAAAATATGTAATTGGCACTACTATCGATATAAAAACCCATGAAAAACGCTTTAAGTTATTATTATGCCCTTACATGAATGATGCGGAGATAGTATATGCCGCTCCTGATCTTAAATGCCCCATATTAGATGAACCAATACAGATGCAAGACATTGTCCATGTATTAGTTGATCTAAAGGACAATAAGGTACCTGGAACTGACCGGGTGCGTTATGAATTTTAAAAGAACGCATCGGAAAGCTTCCGTAATAAAATGCTGAATTCCTATAATTCCTTGACACCGTCAATCGTAGATCATTGTTCTAGAAATTATACAATTGTGGCGTGTCAAGCAAAATGGTAAAAATTCTGCGAGAGCTTTATAAAAAACTAAGGCGCAGGTGTGGGATGGCCCGAATTTACCGATAGCTTTGCGACTAATAGTGGGGTAAACAGGGATGTATTTTGAGCCCTTTGCTTTTTGCCTTATTTCTTAATGGCCTCGAGGACTACCTGGAGACAGGTATGGTGATACATGATTTAAAAATTAAATCCCCCTTTACGCGGAAGATATTCTCCTGTTATCTGATAGCCCAGCTAAACTTCGGCGAATGATTGATCAACTCGAAGATTACACCAAGCTGTGGAGTCTTAAAGTCAATTTGAATAAATCAAAGATAATGATTTTTCAAAGAGGTGGAGGAGTCCGGCGGTAAGCAGAACAGTGGTCATTGTCTAATAAGCCTATTGAAGTGGTCACTAAATATACATACTTGTTCATTATTTTAACGCCTAAACTTTCAATTAACGAGCAGCTATTAATTCTACAGCATTTTGTTAAAAACAAAAATTTAGAACCTGCGGGGAACGGGAAATTCAAAATATCTAATGCGTTGAGTAGGTCTGAACTCTGCAACGGAGCACAGGTTTGGAGTTTTAATTAGCATGAATACGTTAAAAGATTACAACGCTTCTTTCTTAAAAAGATTTTTTACCTGTCGGATCAGACACCTAGTTATGCTCTTACTTTGGAGACAGGTCTATCTGATCTGTATATTTATACTCTTAACTGCCACTTCATCTACATATATGCACAATATACTTTATAGTTACGATGTTGAAAGACTGCCACATAAACTAGCTTGGATGATGGTATAATACGTGGATTGAATTATGTGAAAAATTTGAGGATTCGCGAAGTATTAAACACAAATTTTTGACATTAGTTCAGGTTGAAGATGCTTGGATCAAGTGCAAGGCTGGGGACAGAGCTAGATGTACGAGTACAGTCAGAAATGGTCTCTATAGCAGGCTCAGTTATACATCCGAATGTAATTATTTTAAGAACGAATTCTCCTTAACGGGCGGTTACCGTTCATGGCGTTAAAAAATCGATTATTTTTTTACATAATTTGAATCCTTATAGTGTCTAGTATATGTAGTTAAAAGGATTTTTTAAAATCTGATTTAGTTTAGAAGTTACAGCGCATTGAGTGGAACTGAGCGCCGGCTGGAAAACAGGTAGTTGAGGCGCTCTTGCGCCTTGCGAGACGAACTTTTTCAGCTACCCTATCAATAAATCTGATCAACCTGCAGATCTAGTAAAACGACTACTTTGAGGTAGCCGAAGGTTGCCTCTATGGTGCTGGGATAGCTGTCTAGATGTAAGTTGTCAAAAAGAAACATTAAAAACGATTTTTTGTAACACAAAACTGCTGTTTCGAGAAAAATGCATTTTTTTTACTTAAACTTTCTTTTGCGTCCATTGAAGCTAAAAAAACAGTGAAAATATGACTTCTTTTATGATATCCGGGGGTTTTCAGAAAATTTAAAAACGATAAGCCCCCCCCCCCCAAATTTCATGTACATTAATAATTTTTTACCCGTTTTTGTTTCGGATTAACTAATAAGGGGGTGGATCGCCCCGCGCAGACCAATGTACACGGTGCATGGCTTCAATTTATAGGAATTTTTTGGATTGGATTTGGATTTTTTTTAGGAAAAAATGTGAAAGTATTCTTTATTTATGGGGAAATAAATTATATTAACTGCCGTTTCAATAAATTTTCATTATATACCCGAAAAAAATCCCAAAGTTGATGCATTTTTCTTGCCTATGAACAGTAACCCCACCTTAAATAAGATCAGCCTTATTATTGGTATTATTGGGTACCGTGGTAAGATAGGGAATCCCCTAAAACACAAACGAACGTCGCGAAACAAATGCCTAACTGTGCGCTACTGCCTCTAGCCTGCAGTGTTCCACATGGTGTAGACGTGAGTAGACGTTTCGCTGATCATGTAGGTGATACTTGGGGTATGGCGGGGTATTGGTACCTCGTCTTACCCCGTGGTACCACATCTTACCCGTTAACCATGTCATTTAAGCTGATTAATTCTTTGTTAGCAGAATGGTAAGGAATTATAAAAGAAAAATTTCACGAGGAGAATGGCTGGAGGAAAGCATGAGGAGTGCAGTTTCAGCTGTAGTTGAAGGCAAAATGGGATATAAATCGGTCACTTAACAATTTTCTGTGTCTCAAACTACTTTAGAAAGGAAAGTGAAGATCGCCAGAGACAATAACAGTACCGTTTTGGCTGTAAAATTTCTTTCAGCGCCAAGAAATACTACTTTTACAAAAGAAGTGGAGGACGTCTCTTCTATACATGAACTTGAAATTCGTCTCTTCGGTCTTACAACAAAGGAGTTGCAGGGCTTAGTTTTACAACTCGCTATTAAAAATAATAAGGCACATTATTTTAGTAATTAAAAGGGTATGGCCGGAGAAGGATGGTTACAGTAAGGAGAAGGATGGTAACGGAGTAAGATGGTTCTTAAGAGACATCCTACATTATCTTTACGAAAGTCAGAAAATACTTCGCAGCGCGTGTTGCTGGTTTTAACAAAGAAGGTGTTACTCAGTTATTTCTCTTGCTCGGAAAGCTATACGATGAGCATAATTTTGAGCCAGACAGAGTGTACAATTGCGATGAAACTGGAGTGTCTGTTGTTCCGAGATGAAAAGGAAAAATACTTGCAATGAAAGGTCGAAAACAACTTGGTTCACTTACATATGCTGAAAAAGACAACACATAACTGTTGAGTTTTGGTCCAGCGCCACCGGAAAATACATTACTCCAATGTTTATCTTCGGGAGGAAAAGAATGGACCCAAGCTTAATGATAAATGCCTTTCCGGACTCATGGGCTGAATGCAGTGATGCAGGATGGACCACAACTTAAATATTTCTTAAATGGTTTAAGAAATTCATCGAACTTTCTTTAGTTTCTAGGGAACGACCTGTCTTGCTGTTACTGGACGACCATTCCACACACACGAAAAACATAGAATTGATCGATGAAGCACAAACAAATGGCGTCATTCTTCTTTGTTTTCCACCCCACACAACCCACAAGAACCAGCCACTTGACGTTGCTTTCATGAAACCGCTGTCCACATACTATGACCAAGCTCTTACTACTTGGCTCAGGTCACATCCGGGAGCTGTGGTGATTCAACATAAAACAGCAAAGTGTGGTATTTGTCTATGTGATGCAAATTTGTATTCGGATTTGTTTTTTGTACCTTCTATGACCACTCATTCCACAGACAATGACAGCCACCCGGTCCTGGCAGATTTAGTAATTAACATTCCTACAAACATAGCACAATCTGATTCAGCTAATAATGTATACGATTCCGAAGAGCATACTCCGTTGCAAGGACCAGATAGAAATAAAGCTACCTCTACATCATCGTCACAACCAAGTTCCTCCGCATCTGTACCTGCAGTTTCACCGCAACCCTGCTCATCTTCTTTTGTCTTAACGAGTCCAGAGCAATTGTTGCCCATCCCTCAATCATATCCAAAGAGAAGGAGAGTTCAGAAACGTGGAAAGGCCGTCATTCTCACCTCATCACCATATTAAAAAGAAGTCGAAGAGGCTAATGAAAAGGCTAAGTTAAAAATACAAAAAACTGCCGAAAAACAAGGAAGACATCATCGCCGAATGAAAGCGTTGAGGAACAGTACACCCAATGCCTGTATTGCTTCCGATTTTATCTTCAGTCAAATGATGGGTGGATTTCTTGTCAAGTGTGTGGACAAGGGGCTCATTGTATCTGAGCAGGTGTTGACAACGATGATGAAGAGGCTCTTCATATCTGCCCATATTGTAAAGCTGGCCAATCAAAAAAGAGTAAAGTCCCCATCTTACCCCACTGGCGGCCCCATCTTACCCCACTGGTGGCCCCATCTTACCCCATACTTGGGGCATGACGGGGACCTTACTCCTTTTTGATAAAATGTTATTGAATATACCAATTAATGTTCCTTTTATAACTGAAATTCAGTAGAGAGATATATTTTGATTCGTTACTTGCTAATAAAGAGTTTATTTTATAAGAACCCAATGTCTTATTTTCCTTCTAAGCTTAAGGACCCCGTCATACCCCGGGTTCCCCTAGGTGTGGGAGTTTGAATGTCCGTGGAGAAGAGAGGGAATCAGCTTATGTTCACTTTGTAATCATTCAGAAGACGAGAAGTTGTTGTACTTTCTTGGCACTTGCCCTATTCTGCCTGGGTTTCGACTGTTGGTTTCTGGTAGAAGGATGATTTCGGAAGTTGAAGTAATAGATATACTGAATGGAAAGAATAACTATGATAACTTGTTCGAATTTGTTCAAGGGGCTTGGAAATACAGAAATTTTCTTGCGGCTGAATATAATGATTAGCGCCTTCTACTCTTTTTATCCATCTTTTTCTTCTTAATTTTGATTCTGGGAATTACTTTTGAAACTATTAATGAATTTAAAATTATTTTCTATAGCCCAATTAATGTATTAATTGAAATTTCTTGAATTTTGAGTTAATTATTTTTTTGAGTTTCTGAATTTATTAGGGCTAACGGCACCGAGACAAGACCGAGACTTTAGCAGATTATCTCGAGTATCGTAAATCCCTAGAATTTATGATTGGAAACAGTATTTAAGCCAACCTCGGCAGACGGCTCTGACGCCAACGTTATTGTTCATAGTCGCACACTTTCTTTTAATTTGAATTTATCAGATAAGAAAATAAACTATTAATATTATTAATTATTATTACAGCGATAATAACGGAAAACTTTGTTTTGTTGAATCGTAATTATGTTTTTCAATTCCAAGAAGCAGAAAAAGCATAATTATTTCAATTCATTACACTGACAGGTAGCAAACTCATATGACACTTAAAACTTCAGTTTTGAATGCCTCATGTAACAATATACCCAAATTGTGAACTTAGTTCAAACTGAGTTCGGTTTACTCTGAGTTTATCACTTATGTAGGTATTACCCATTCGTAACTAAATATTTTTTACTAGATCGGCTTGCTAAGCCTCAACCGCATAGCATATATTTTAACATTTAATTATTAGTTACCAATTTATTATAATCTATTTCAATTAGTTAAGATAATTAATGTGCGTTTGTCATACTCCGTAAATTAAAATGAACATTTTAATACAAGTTTAATAAAATAAAGACACTTTGCGCCGATTTCTTTTCACTAAGTCAAATGCTTTTTCAGTCAAACCATTTCTTGAAATTCTGGCAATCTTGTCGGTTAGCTTTTACTATATAAATTTCCCCTCCAAAGATTTGTGAGAGAAAGCTTTTGCCATTACTGGCTGATGGTCGGTGGAAAACTATCGCTCATCGGGAAAATGTAGAAAAGCAAAAGCGTTCTTTCCGTTCTACGAGACCATGGGATTGCTCCACATCAACAACCGAATTGAGTTTCAGTAGCTGCTTGTATTCCGTTCGTGAATGTTACGAAAGAGGAAAATTCGTCCGGAGTTGTGTTTCCTCCTTTTCCTGCATTCTTCTTACAGTCCTTTAAGTAGTTTTCCTTATCGAAAAACGCCTTAATCGAGTCGAACGAGTGCTTTTAGACACAACCGTGAAAACCTTAGAAATTTTATGTAAGCGATGCTTATATGATTCGTACCGCAACGGAAAGTGTTACATGTTTTGAAAATAATTGCAAATAACCTTAAACGTAGTGAAATCAAAAACGGCTCAATATTGAAAATCTGTAGTGGCACTCAATGTGTTTTATTGCGTTATTGTTGCACTGTGAAGAAGCAGCTGTTGAAAAAGGGTTGAATCGTAGAATAGCTCCTAAGTGCTGCTTTGAGGGCTCTCGTACCCTTGTGAAGTGACGTAAACTGTGACACTTAATAGAAAGCCTTAATTGTGTGTCCTGGTGTGAATTTCCGTTGTGCGGTGAATGTTTAAAAAAAAATAATGTGATTGTATGCCAACCAACCAAGTGCTATAAAATCCGTCAGTAGTTTTATACCATTGTTATTAGTAGCTTTACTATTTATGTACTATGTGGTGCAGAGGTGGGATATACAGGACAACAGTTGCTCTAACCTTGAGACATGCTCAGAGCACCGCGGTACTCTTGAGAGAGGAGTAAAGGACTATTTGGGGTGCTTTATGGAAAAAAACGGGGACATTTAACAGTGTACGTTTGGTAACTAAGTGACAAGCTAGCCAGTAGGTTGTTTACTGTTTTCGTGTTTTCCTGGCAGTAGATAATTGATTTCACTAAGAATGAAATTCGTATTTTTAAATTAACAATGCTTAGTAATTTTCTAAACAAGAGTTGCAATGTGCTACATAGTGTGTCGTAAGAATTTCACTTAAATGTTTTATGTAATGTGGATTAGGCGACAATTGCGATTTGTTTATGCAGCAAATTTGATTCTTGTATCATGCTCCCAGAGCATTCTCCGGCAGCAAACGGTAGGAACGACCACCAAGGAAACAAAACAACAATAATAAATATACAAAATAAAAAGGAGGAGAAGAAGAAATATAAACGAAAGCGACGAGTTCCTTGGTTATCCTTCCAAGACAACCTTGCAGATAGCGAATATCGTCGTGGACGTCGAATACATGGACTACAACTTCCACTGCATCCCTTACAACTATTTGGCTGGATTGTACTGATTACATTTGCAGTAGCATCATTTGTTGTTCTTATACCGTCCTTTTGTAATGAGCTAAAACAACCTTTATTTGGATTACTCACCGGTCTATTTATTGTTCACTCAGTCTCACATTTTGCCGCTTTGTTGATTGATCCGGCTGATCGGGAATTAAGACGACTTCATCGCAACGATCGCATTGTACCAGAATTCGATCGCACCAAGCACTCACATGTTATCGAAAACGGAAGATGTCACCTGTGCAATATCCGAACCAGTAGTAATCGCACAAAGCACTGTTCAGTTTGCAACAAATGCGTTGGCAAATTCGACCATCACTGCAAATGGTTAAATCATTGCATCGGCGGTAGAAATTATGTTGCATTTCTAATGTGTGTTGTTAGTGCAGTGATAGCTGCTTTGGTCATTTTGACCGCCGCTATAGCACAAATCGTTTTGTATCATGTTAGCCCCGAATGGTTGAGTTTCTGGTATGCAACTGAGCACATCAATGAAACGACCTCATCAACCCTGGCCATAGATGACAGCATATCATCACAGTTTTTCAATCAAACATTCGACGATGAGATCAACAACAATTACACTACTCCTGCATCAACTATATCACTTACAGGAAATGACACTGACGAAATTGCTATAAGTACCACGTCAACACTACCTGGCAGCACAGCTACGAACGGTCTTGATTTGCACAACACAATATTTTTGATATTTGTCGGATTTCTTGGTGTTTTAGCAGCAATTACAGCTGGCCTACTTCTTCATTTGTGTTTCTTTCACATTTATATTTCGTTTTTGGGACTTACCACCTACGAATACATTCGGAGCCATCGCCAGAATACTGCCACATCGAGTTCTACCAGTGCCGAACAGAATCCTGACGATCCGTCCAAAGTATCAAAAAATCAGTCCAGTCAGATATATTTCTGTTCAAATATAAAACATCCAAATTCAATTTTAAAGAATTTAGTAGAAAGTGATGATGATGACCATAAAGCAAGTACCAGACCGCAAACATTACATTGTTGCGAAAACTCGCGTGAGTATCATCAAACGGCCTCGTTGTCATCATGCAAAACATACTACTTATGCTCAATGTTGGAAGAGACATCATCCAATACAGTGGATCGTTCGATGCGTACCTCTGAACCTAAAGATGAAAAATGTAAATCGAAAACCTTTCATTGTTGTTCCCAGTTTCAGCAGGAACATAAGATTAAAGCAAAATCTATGCTATCGCCACCAATTATTGGAGAAATTGAGTCAACAACAAGGTCTTATCTTCACATTAGTGAGCAATGCACGTTTTGTACATTTCGTATAAAGACACCATCTAAATCGGAGAGTATGTCGCTACAAGACAAGCGTTGTTGTTTGAAATCAATAACAAAACATCACCGCTGGCGAAGAAAATGGAATTGCTGCTCAAATGTCCCCGATAGTCCGGATGTGCCGAATGATATAATTACAAGTATATCGACATCTATTCCTACTAACTATGAACCAACCAGCATAGTGCAGCAATATCATCATCAAATTCACAATGGATCATCACACACCAATTCGTCACAAATTCCTGCTCACTATATTAAAGGCAACGGTACTCAACGAGGTGTTGCCAAAACCCCAAGATCGCGTCTTATAAGACCTTGGCCAGTTACAAGATTTCGTCATATGCTACGAATGATTGGACGCTACAGGAGACCAAGATGTCGGCATGGTTTGAGCTCAACAAATATGTCTGTAAAGCAAAATCAGGTACGACCAGTAAGCAGTGATGAATCTTCAGGAGAGGACATGCAAGCCATCCAGTCGATGGAAACTATCCTTCCAACATCTGTTATAAGAGATGAATTTTACACAGGAGAAATGATTCTGCCACCGGCCTTACCACCACCGCCAAGAAGAAGAATTCCAAATCCTACCGACCTAGACGAACTGGCTGAAACTCTAGGATTTTCGCAACCTCCAACTATATCATCCCATCGCTTTTCAAATCCATCATATCGTCGAGCCCGTCGCAAAAATTTACTTAGAACAAGGTCTCCTACATTATCACCAATACACGAGTCAGGTTTATCAAATCCTACGTCTCCACAGCCTTGTCGACATTCGTCGGCATGTTCTGCTGGTGTTGTTGCAGTATCTAATATTTGTGGCAACAATTTAAGTACCTATACGGCAACTACAACAACTGCATCAAAGGTATCTTCTAGAGTCGTTGATAAATCTCCTTAGGACTATTGTCAACCGGAAAAGTCTAAATATAAAAGTACTAATAGTAAGTTTTTGTGGAAATTTAACATTAAAGTCTGACTATTATTATTATTAGCAATAGTGTAAAACGTTGTTAAAGCAATTTTAAGTGTGAAATTATTTTGCTAATGAAAAAATGAAATTCGATTTAAAGAGAATTTAGAGCTGCCAATATTTCTTGAAAAGTCAGAGAGTTGCGAATGTTTTAATATCTTCAAGTAACTGCAAGACGAGTATAATATTCCTACAATTAATTTTATTTTGGTTTGTTTAGTTATTAATATTTACTACAACAGGACGTGGTTGATAAAACGAGCAGATTGCTGTCTTAACAATTTTTGAATATTTACATGGAGAAAAAATTCCTACAAAAATTACGGTGCAAGGTGTGTAGCAATCGTGTTGCAAGAAAGACATTCTGTTAAAATTTCAGCGGCCGAACTATAAAATTTACGATTCTTCTAGTAATTTTTAATGTGTTCATAGACAATTTTTACGAAGCATTACCTTAAAATTTACGCGACTCATAAAATTTACTGTGTGATTTAGGAGAAATTGGCCGCTTAACACACAATTTTTTCCGGCAAATTTTAGGGTTCTCCATCGTAATTTTCGCAGTACTTTTCGCTAATACTCGGGGCTTATCGTTCAAGACATTTTACGCTGCTGGTAGTAGCAATACGGTTAACGCAATTTTCGTATAAAAATTATAAAACTATACTTTCCGTGTACGGTGTGTGAGGAACCAACAGGAAGTGCAATTAATGTAAATAAGTATGTTTTCTCCCAATGGTGTTTTTTAACTGATCCAAATGTGTTGCGTACTATTTTTTAATGTTTGCATTCACCTTTGCCTTACCACCCACGTCTATATATTGTTTCATTTGTTTTTAGCGTTGGATATTATATCGTTTTAACAACAATGATAGACGCAACAAAAAATTGATTGGATTTTGTTTAAGTATGTATGACCCACCACTAATTAAAAACGTAAAGTTGAATGAATTTTTGAATGTTAATAAACGTTGGAATCATTTGCGCTATTTTTCGATCTTACAACACGGCATTATTATGATTTGGTCAGTGGTAACGATTTTGCACGACCTGACCTTTCATCATCATTTATGAATTCACGACCAGGTTGAAATTCAGCTTCGCATTTCTTAACAGGCTAAAAGCGACGGTGAAGAGTCTCCCAAAGTTAAATCGAGATTGTTTTTGAATTCAGTTGGTTTTATACCTTTTGAATCGAAGTATTAATCATTGCACAGTATTGGACGTTATATGTATTAAAAGAAAAAAAAAAACAAAAAAAAACTATTGAACGTATCTTTTAGGAACTTTGACAGCCCTCTGAATAATCAATCTGTGAAAACAAGTGGCAGTTTAGTAATTCTATGGCCGTTTTGTGTCAGGCCCAGATTTTTTAAAACTTTCCTAGTTAATTTTCATAGATTGCAAATAGTGCGTTAACACACAAACCCTTTTTTGCGGAACAATCATTACGGGTTTATACCAGCCAGAAAAAAATACGTTTACAATATTTTTTTTTTTTTTTTTTTTTTTTTTTTTTTTATACGATGTGGCCAAATCCTAGGGGACGACCCTTTGATGCGTCAGCATGGTTTTGGCCGGAAGGGAATTATGGTAAGGGAAGTGAGGAAACTTGAGTCTTGTTTGCATAGCTGCGAGCTAGACAACAGCCCAGAGACGGAGTGGATTATTGCATTATTTAGTTGAGAAATGGTGATGCACCTTTTATGACGCCACCTATTTATGGATCTGTAAATAAATGATCAGAGTACGTTTCAAAAAGACACAGTTTTAGGGAACATTTCCATTTTTTTTAATGCAAAATTTCTAATATGTCAGAACAAAAGGTCTTTTACAGGCTGGTTTTTACTTTTATTTATTAGAAGCTCTAACACCAAAGAATGTGCGGCAAAGCTTACAATAAATATTTATTATTTCACTTTTAATGTATAAATTAAATTTTCATATAATTAACAACATAAAGCTTTACATGTTTTTGTACTGGTAATTACTGTAAAGTTTTTTAAAACTGAAAATTAACTTCCCCAACCGTGGTCACGAAAATGAAAAGAAAATGGAAGTAAATAACTCATATTTTTCAAACATTGCCTAAACTTATTTATTTCAAGGGAAATAAAACAAATAACAAAAAAAGGAATACAAAATTATATCTCTCTAAAAAATTCTTCAACCTTCCCGTTGACACCCCGCATCCACTAGCGCACACGCCCATCGTCGATCTTACCATTAACTTTTTCCATATAACGTCGAAATCCTGGGATGGTCTCTAAATCCTGGATTTATATAGTTTAAATAGCTTTTCTTTGAACTTTATCTATCTTTGGCCCCTGCCCAAATATGGGTATAATATTCAAATCTAGGCCTGATGTGGCATATTCACTCGGTCAACTGAGGTACATAGGTTGAGGGTGGGCTGAGTGTTTTTTGAATGACATTAACTGTCATTGAGTTTTGGATGCGTTAAACATAAAATGATTTGCTCTGCCCCAAGCGAGTATAGTAGAAATGTCGTGGTTTAATGATTCTGTAGAGTTCCCACGAGAACTAATTACAAGATCAGAAGAGTACGCGATATTAAGGGTGCTGTCGCCTGCGAAACTAGTGAGTGAGAGATAAAAGATCATTGATAAAAAGAAGAAATAAGGTTGGTAAAAGAACTGAATCTCACCGGCATTTATTTCGTAGGGGTCATATGTAATTTCGTCGTTTATTACACGGACGGAACGGTTTGACAAAAATCTTTCTATCCATTTAGAAAGTTGAAGATAAAGACCGAATGCTTGAATTTTAGTTAGAGAAGCAGCATGTCAGACTCTACCAAAGGCCTTTGAAATATCAAGAGCTACAATTTCCGACTTTCCAAAGCTATGGAGACAATGATTCCAACGCTCCGCTAAAGCAGTTAGTAAGTCTTCAGTTGATCGGCCAGTGCGGAAACTTTACTGGCAATCGATAATAAGATGATTACTTTCTTGTTCTTTATGGCTTTGACTAGAGACCAGAAGCCCCTACCACCCCTTTTAACAGATTTGTAAACAATTCGCGCATATCTATAGATACGACTTAAAGTCTTAATTTCTCTGGCAGGAAAAGATCCAAAAAATGCGCGTAGTGCCCGAATGTATCAGGAAAATGCGTCGAACACTCAAATAATTGCTCAGTAGCTGCACACATGGTGGAAGAATATTTAGGCCACTGTGTGTTGTAGACATTAAAATCGCTAGCAAGAATGACTTTAGAAAAGGGAGATATTTCAATAATATCTGAAGATAATTTATCATAGAAACACACAGTATCGACGTCAGATATAATTGGGCTCCGGTATAAAAAACAGAAATTAATGATTTGTCGATGGAGTTTAAATCTAATCCAGACGTAATTAAATTCTGGATTAGTAAAAGTGAATTGAGGGAGATGAGAAAAAGGCTCATCATTCCTAATGTAAATTGTGGCCACCCTCTGGGGAGAGAAGACCGGCACCAGCTGGTAACCAGGAATGCGATACTAATTAATATCAGAATCAGAAAAAAACTTGGTATAGCTTAGTGCAAAAATAGTCGGCTTAGCCGAGGTCAAGTGGCAGTAAACCAAAAACTGATCACTTTTCAAGCCACGAATGTTGTACATAAACATCAACATAAAATTGTTGCACACTCCCGTAATTTGCTCAAAACAAAAATGTACACCGACTCAAAAACTGACGTACGGGATCCGTAAATGCGAAGTAAGGCCCGAATTACAATTCCGACTGCCCAGTTGACTGCAACTTGCATTTCAGTCGAAGTCAACGCCAAATCCAAATTTAAAATTAAATTGCAGCGTCAGCTTCTGTCATTTTCAGAGATATTTGCATGTATAATTCAAATGAAGTTGGCCGCAGTCGAGTTTTGTGGCTGCGACTGTGCACTTTGAAAAAAGTCTAAGTTCAATCGCAGTCGACTGAGAAGTCGAAGCTGCAATTTAATCATGTCACATGCATTCCCCATTTGAACAAAGTCGCAGTCGGCTGATCAGTCGGAATTTTAATTCGGGCCCAAAGCCGCCTCTATTAGACCAAACCCAGCAACAGTGTTATGCCTTCTGTGCTGAAATTTGATTTCAACAAAGGAAGCCAAATGCTCAGCAGTGGAAAACCGTTAAATGCATTCCCTTTGGCGAAGATGGCACTAGCACTTTTAATAATAATTTCAATTATTAATTTGCTCTCCCAACCGAGTTTAAGGTTACTTTAGGAGCTACTTTGGGAGCAAGACCAGCGGCAAGTCCGCCCTTTCAGCAGTCACAACTCAACACCTCAACACCTCAGCTCGTCAACTCAAATTAAAATAAAATAAAGATAATTAAACCATTAGGTGATTTCGCCCTAATTAATTTTTAATGAACAAGAAAATATTTATTCACCAAAATTATAATGTTTTTGTTACAAAATGACTGAAGAAAGAAAATTATAATTTGGTTGTACTATTTCCTTGTACATAAAATATTTTTTAAATATTTTTCAAAAAGGAAATTATTTACTTTCCAAACAATTACAAGTGTTGTGTTTCAAAATATTGCGACTTTCAAAATAAGTTATTATTTTAAGGCCACTCTAGAGGGCGAAAAAATAGGCTTTTTTTGGGGATTTTTTTTCAGAAAAACTGCAAAATAATTCGAGATTAAAAAAAAGGGAGTTTATCATACATATCACTGACTGTATAAAATAATTTTTTTGAAGCGGTTTTTTTCAAAATGGCGACTGTGCAGCGTTTTTGCGATGACGTCTCCGTTTTTCCGGGGTCCATGGCCGGACAAACGGCAACTGCAATTTTTGAATTATGATGAGCCAATGATTTTTTTCGATTATATGAGTCGTTCCGTTTCAAAACTCGACATAAATATCTTAATATTTAATTCGAGGGATAAGAAAACTTTTGAAAAGGAACGACTCATATATAACAACAGCTATAGAAGGATTTTTTCGATATATTGATTTTTAGCCAAATGGCGCAATTCTAAAGTGCAAAGTGGAAAATTTGCCTAAAAAATCGTCAGAAATTTTTTAATATCAAATGAACTATGCAAAAAATCCTACGTACTTTTATGTATTTTTAAAGATACGTTCAAAATTTCAAGTGAATCGATTGAAAATTGTCTGAGTTATGTTTCCGGCTAACTTGAAAAATACAATTTTGAGATTAACGCGTTACAACAAGTTTTGAGTAGTAGAAAATCGTCAATACTTTTGCAATACCTTTAACCTTAAAATTCGGAAATCGAGTACTTAGAAATTTTTCCCGGCCATAATATTTTTGGACATCATTTTTGAGGTTCTAAGGGACCATTTAAAATAATAATAAAAAAAATCGATTTTTCGAAAAATTCTATAGAGTAGTATAACCCCTAAAACACTTCAAATGCGAATATATCGCGAACCGTTAAAGACCACCTTGAATTTCTTTCAGATTTGTAATCAGCGCACCATTTTTTATACATAATATAATTAATGTTAAAAAGTAATTAGGGTGGAGTGACCTAATGAAATAATAACAATTTCTTCGATGTCGGAAACGCATACTTTGAATTTATGCAGGTTTTTATGACATTGTTTTATTTTAAAAAACATACATAAATTAAAATATAGTTACATTCTGTGATCGGGGATTTCGTGTTTCGAGATTTTGTGTACCAGGATTGTATATTACTTTTAATACTTTTCTTTTGGGCGAGGGTCTCGATAATTCAGAGGATTCGCCTTCTTTGGTACAACATTGATATGGTTTTTGCTGTAAAATTCTTGAGATGCTTTTCAGGAAAATTGTGACTATGAATAAAAAGTATAAGCCGTTTCTGTAAACGTTTCATTACATATAACCCTGAATTTACAGATATTATGAATACCTGAATAATGAATACCTTCTGCCACAGGTGCAGTTTGCCTGATATATAAAAAACTTTTTGAAGGTATTTCGTGTTGGGTCATTTTTTCGAAGTTTCTCCTCGTTCTCTTGCAATCTAAAATTTCAATGTTTCTAATGTCTAAGTTGGTCTTTTCATATTTCCATATTGGGCGATGTTGAAGAGTTAGAAGATACTTTTTGTACATCGGTTCCAGAAGGCGTAGTACATTTTCTGAGTCAATCTCCATCGTGTGATCATTGATATTGGGATGTTATCTGCAGCTGGTTCGGGAACTGATACTAGCAGTTAACACGTCAAAGCAGTCAACATCATGGGAAAGCGGCGTGAGAGGGTGAGAATTTAGGACCCCTTCTATTTGTATTAGCAAGGTTATGAGCTTCTCGGATATAAGACTGGTTTCTCCAATTGTGCTTCGAAGGTGAGTTTTTAGAAATTTTACTCCAGACTCCCAAATCCTAACAAAATGGGGTGCAGAAGGGTGACTAAAATGCCAATTAATACAGCTTGAAGATGAAAACTAAAATTAGACTTTTGTGATAATTAGAAAATGTACATTAGTGGGCATTACTTGTTAAATCAGTTTCCCTCTGGTTCCTTTAACCCGTTGTGGGCGATAGGGCATCTACTACACCAACTCTGATCAGCAACAACTTTGGCCACGATTTGTTAATCTGGGTACCTTCCTTCTCTACGCATCTTCTCCATGTGTTGCGCGGTCGTGCAATTTGGTGTTTTCCTTGGGTCCCATGCGGGTTCCATTCTAGAGTCTTTTGTGTGATATTGTCTGTCTCTTTTCTTAATGTGTGGCCTATTCATTGCCACTTTCTCCTGCGAATAAAAGATGCATCGGAGATACTTGTTGACAAAAGCTTATAGCTCAGATGTTATTTGAGAGTCCATGTTGAACAGTCGTACAACAAAACAGATTGTACGTACAATTCGAAGATCCGGAGTTTTGTGCGTCTGGAGATGTTGTTATTGCGCCATATTTCAGCAGGAGTATTAAATGCAACTTGAGCCCTATTGATGCGAGCCTGTACATCAGCTTCAGCTCCGCTGTCTGCTTTAACTATGCTTCCAAGGTAGCAAAATGTATCCACTTGTTTTATTTACTGCTGTTCAAGATAAATTTCATTTTATTTCTTAAAGACCAAGCTCATAAGTTTGGTTTTAGCAGCATTGATCTTAAGCCATACTCCGCGACCTTCTCTACTCATTATAGAGAGACATACGTGACTCAGTTTGTTGAATAGGAGACATACATCTTCGGCATAGTTCAGGCATAGTTCTATCTAATCCGTCGCGATCTGTGCTCGTCTAGGGCGCTGCACAATACGTTATTAACGACAATCACGAAAAGCAAAGGCATCCATGTCTCACTCCATTCAGTACTTGCAAGGGCTCTGCCAGTTTTCCCTTGTGTTGGACGTGACCTTGGATTCCTGAGTAGAACCTCTTTATGATGGTGATAGTTTTTTCGGGATCTCTTTCCTACGTAAAGCTACCCATATGCAAACGTGATCAACGATTTCAATCGCTTTCTCAAAATCGACGAACACTAGATGTAAAGGGGACCTTTACTTTCTTTTAGGGGAACTTAACTTCCTTTTAGGGGAACTTTAATTCGGAGGGTGTTATGTGATCGTATTAAGATGATTTTTGCCATTAATTTGGGGACTGCAGTTGAAATACAGATACTGCGCCAATTGCCACAGCTCCTCAGTTTGCCGCCTTTTTTGGGATTCTTCACATTTACGCCTGTTTTTATTCAGTGGGATAGGTTTCGGTTTCCCAACATTCCTGCATTGCGAAAGAAGAAATCACCCACAGCAATGGGATCGACCTTGAGTAGTTCCACTGGTATTTCTTCAATCTCTGGGGCCTTACCGAGGTCCATCGACTTAATTGCTTCTGCCAACTCAAATCTGGTCGGAGTTCTATTGTTGACCATATGTCGACGTATGTTCAGGCTCGGATGAAGAGGTAGGAGGAGGGGATATAGGTGAATATTTCTACTTGATTGGAGCCAAGGTTAGCTGGGAAAAAACCAATACTTGTGGGTGATATAAAGTCTCACTTTCATAAGATCCTTATGCTCCTTATGGTTTTTGGGACATCACAACAATTTTATTTTTATATCACATTGATTCTCTGGGCTCCGATGTAAGCCGCTATTTAAGTCGAAACGAAGTTTCTTTGTAAATATTTAGTGAAATTTTTTTAGAAGGTCAATATTTTAGGACTTTGATTGATTTAGTAAGTCCTGGATGTTGTATTCTGCTTTAGATGTATGCTGGACCAAAGCTTTCTTTTTTCAGTAATGAGCCCGATTCCGTATCGATCTTGAAGCTCGTGGATGATCTTTAATTGAAATGGCGTTGCTCTTGTCATTTATCGATGGGTCTTTTTGCTTCAAAGGAAAGTAAAAGCAAAACGTATTTAGAACGGTGAGAAAGATAAAAAAAGTTTCATTAAGTTTTTCTTAAAAGTCTGTCGTTTTGACCCTCTTCAGCCTAGTTTTGGAACAAAACTTTGCATTCGATCTGTTCAAAAACGTAGTATATGTTAATATGTGATCACAAATCCAAATCTGAGTTTAAATCATCGTTTGCAAAGTTTCATCAAGTTATTGCTCGGACTGTCAACTGGCCATGATTATAGCTAACATACTCCATTGCTTGATTTAATAGTGCTTTTGTTTCTTTCTGGACTGTTTTATTATTCAGTTTTTGAATATTCGTTCATATCAAAGTAAAGTTTTTTTTTTAAGTTGATTCTCTACTCCAACCACTGAGCATAATATAAATAATAAGTAAGTGACCTTACTCGTCTTCAGTTCGTGGTACGTACATATATAAAGTTCTGGTCAATTGGTAATTCAGTGCCAAATTAAATTAATACAAATGCAAACAAAATATATTCTAAATTATTCTCAGAATTATTGGCAGCTACAAACTAGCCTAAAATAAAAAATAAAATAATTCAATTCACATTATGTGAATAAAGTTGCGCAACAACAAAATTATAAAATATAATTATGCAATATATGTGATTTGTTATTTGTCTACAATGCTACTGTACAAATTTATGTATTTGATCAGTTGTATTCATATTGAGTAGTAAAAACTAAAATAATTTTTGAAGTATTTATTGAGTATCAAGTCAAATTGAGCTGGCGGGGACATGAGCTGTAAGAAAGAGACTTAAAAATTATTGTTCTATTGTTGCTAAATTTTAATTAAGTTTCATTTTTATAGATTTAAGATAAAATTTTATTTTATTTTAACAGAGATACGGAAATAAATTTTGTGCATTTTTAAAAAATTATTGTGTGTAATTTTTAATTGAAAACTTTCCCATCCCTCTTTAGTTTATTCTAATTGATTTCTAACAATATATTATTTTTATAAATTTAGTTAATCACATCTAAAACATTCCAAAATATCATATTTTTAAACAAATGTAATGATTGTTTTACAGGTTTAAGCAGAGATCTGACTAGAAAGGGTAAGAATATAAAAAATAGTGCCACCTGATTAGCACACTAAAGAAAGTTACAAGTTTCTTGATTTAACTTGCAAGACAATATAAAATTAACACAATTATTAAAACTATTCCTAGCTCTTTATTTAATTTAAATGATATTTATGAAGCAAGGTGGCAGGTGTCCAGCTAACGCCAAGCACCATATATTCGTACATATGTTTATTTAGGGTATTTGACATAGGGTATGGTGATAGATTTCACCTAGGGAAACAAACAACTGTATGGCGGGGGAGGAGTTGGAAGTTATAGGACATCAATTTGTAATTTTCACGGAAAGCGCAATCACTCAACACAGTGACATCAAACAAACGCCTAAAATTATCATCCCATAGTCTTTCCAAAATTGTAAATAATGTCATTTGAAAAAGTTAAAAAAATGTTTTGCGATTATCGAAAATTCAGCATTTTCAAAATTTTCTCCGAAATTCATTCAAATAATAAACCTGTCTTTATTGTTATTAAGTTTCCCACTTCATTACCTTTCGAAAAAAGCACAACATGTCCCGGTGGAAAAAGGATGTAGAAATTTATACTATTTTCCCCAAAATCGGCAATTTAAGGAAATTGAACTTATACTACCTATATTGTATTTTATTGATTTAAAAACTTATTACAACTGATGTTGGTTGGTTAGTTGGGCTGTTTGTTGCTAAGAAGCACCAAGTTCACTCGGAGGCCATGAAGGCCCATTGTGAATGCCCTTAAAAAGAAGAAGCATGGTCAGAACTTAAAACCACCCAGATCTCTGTATGAATCTATTTAGGTCCACCAGTGCTATCTCAGCTAGATCGTCCAAATTGTCAAAGAACCTTGCTCCCAAACAGGCGAGTCGTCGTTCTTTTAGAGCCGGACATTCGCAGAGCAGGTGCACTATGGACTCAATTTCTTCTTAATCTCTGCAGCTTCTACAGAACTCATTCGATGGTACGCCGAGTCTAATGGCCATAGCTCCTATGGGGCAGTGCTCGGTGATGATGCCGACGAATGTTCGAATGCGCTTTCTATAGAAGGATAAGAGATTTGAAGTTCTGCTATGATTCAGCTCCGGCCAGATACTTCGTGTTGTGAAACAGTAATTGATATTTTTCCACTGTTCCGAAGTCCTGTTGCAGTAATGTCTATCAATTTGACTTTTTACTGTGTTAGTTGCCATTCTTTTCGTGTGGAGTTCTATGGGTTGAAGGTGTAAAATGGCTTCCAAACCAGCTTGTGGTGTGGATTTTATTGCACTTGTTGTTCCCAAGCAAGCAAGCCTTTGCACCTTTACTTAAGAGTTGAGGTGAGATTGCTTGTTAACTGCATCCCACCAAACAATTGATCCATGGGTAAGAATAGGCCTGACGATCGCTGTGTACATCCAGTGTACAATATGCGTTTTCATGACCCATTTCTTACCAAAGGTTTGTTGCATGCATAGAATGTATTAAGTTCTTTCTTCATCCTCTCTTCCATATTCCGTCTCCAATTCAATTTGGAATCGAATATGACACCCAGAAACGGCTTCCGAGGATAGTATGAGGGATGGGGGGATGGTTTAATTTTCAATATTTTAAACAAATTTTTAAATAAACAAACAACAAATATGGTAAATATAAATTTATTTTTAAGTTAAGAACATAATAGTTTAACATTTCAAGAATCCTCTGTTAAATTTTTGTGTAAAAATATTGTGAATTGAGCGACTGACAGGAAATAAAAGATACTTTGGAAAGAAAAATACTTTGCGGTGATCATCATAACTCATTACTGGAACATATGTTTACAAAAAACCAAAAAGATTTCGTTAATTTAGAGTTTCTCGAGGTAACAACGTCGAGATTTTGTTTATTTTATTGATTTTTCAATTTTTAGAAGTAAAAAAAGCCGAATTTTTTGAATTTATGAAAATTTATTGATAAAAATCGGCGAATTTGTTGTTGTAAAATTAATTATAATAATAAAAAATACAAAATCTCGACGTTGTTACCTCGAAATTTATGTATAAAATAAGTGTGCAAAATTTTAGAAGGATCAGATGAGTAGTTTCTGAGTTACAGTGATCACCGACTTTGAAAAACTAAATCTGAGGAAAACGCCCAATCGACCTCAAATTTTAACTAAATACTCTTGAAGAGTTGTACTATCAAATAAAAAAAAAATGGAAAACAAATTTTAATACCCTATCCCCCCCCCCCCGCGCTTAAGTTTTGGTGGGTTCCAAATAGGTAATTTATATTTCCTTGTGGTCAGGAGCAATTCTGTCTTACGGGGGGGGGGGGGGGGGGGGTTACCGTAAGACCGTTGTCCTCTGCCCATCTTGATATATCTGTCAAAGCAGAGCTCATGACGTCACTGACCGTTCTTAGGAACTTTCTTTTTGTCAGCAAGACTATGTCGTCGGCGTACGCTACCGTTTTAATACTTTGTCAGAAATATCTCATTGCCAGATTCCCCTAAAGAGGATGTAATGGATCCTGTTTTTAGGTTGTTGAAGGATTCTTCAATATCAAGGAAGGCAGCCAAGGTATATTCTTTGTCATGGAGAGATTTCTCAATCGTTATCGTAACCTTATGTAATGCTGTGTCCACAGAATTGCCTTTAATGTACGCGTGTTGTGCATTACATAGGTACTTGGTTGACTCCAGATGTTGCCTGAGATGTAGATCTAGTAGCCTCTCTAGTGTCTTCAATAGAAACGATTAGAGGCTGATTGATCTATCATCTTTGGCTGTTGTGTGGCTTTGTTTTCCTGCTTTGGGAAGAAAGGCCACACGCACCTCTCTCCATCTTTCCGGCACGTATCCGGTGATAAGGCATGTTTCAAAGACTGCTTTAAGCCAGGGAGTGATACTCTTTTCAGTATTTTGTAGCATAGCGGGGATGATTCCATCCGGCCCTGCAGATTTGTAAGGGTGGAAGGATTTCACCGCCCAAACTACCTTGTCCTCGCTTATGCAGTCCCCGATGGCTGCCAAGTCTTCTATGGCAAGTGGAATTGCCGAAACATCTTGTTGTTGTTGTTGATCCGTGCACCCAGGGAAATAGGTGGGGACAAGAATTTCTTGACTGTCCTCTGTCCAGAAGCCATCGTCTTTACAGATGTGCCCCAGAGGTGTAGGGGGCTTCTGTCGTTGACTCTATGTTCGAACATTAGTTAGTCCAGGATTTTCTTTTTGCACTTTTTTGGACTTTAAGCGAATTGCTACAAAATCAGAGAATTTAGCCCAGTCAGTCTTAACAGGGTTTCGAAGGGGTTGACCCATCCGCATTGCAAGGTGAAGGTTATCCTGAAATGATCCGAGAAGGAGAATTTAGGTGATACTCTCCAGTAACCAACCCGAAATTTATGTGTACTTTGAGCTAGTGTTAAATCTATTACTTCCTGTCTAGATGTGTTTTGAAAGATAGGGTGCCTTCCTCTGTTGCAGATATTTAGTTTGGAAAGTAGAATAAATTCAAAAATAGACTCACCTCTAGTATTTGTGTCGCTGCTCCCCCCATTGAATATAGAATAGAATAGCCTCTATGCTCGCTCCGGGCCAGAGGTCTCCTAGATTACGGATGCACGTACTCAGGAAGTCGTAGGATTCCTTATTATTGCATCCAATAATCTTAACACCCTTCCACCAGCCAGCCCCTTCTAATGTTAATATCTTACAAAATCTCTTCAAAATATCAGACGCCACTTTCGGTGCAAGCCAGTCCCTCCCGTATTTTCGTCGCTGTAGTCCCTATTCTGCCAACTAATTTGTACCTATCTTTATTTTCCATAGAAAACGTTCAATGGAGTAAGATCTGGAGATCTAGCAGGTCATCAATCGGTGGCACCTCATCTAATCCAGCTGTTAGGAAATTTTTCATGTTGTTGATAATATATGCTGTGCATCTATCTTATTGGTAAAACATTGCCCTAACATTATCAAGAGGGATTTCTATCCTATAGTTGATTAGGCAGTGTATTCTCCAAAAAGTCCATATAAATTTGGCTATTAAGCACTTGCAAAATAATGTTTCAATTTAATGGGTCCCGGTGATATCAGATTTCGCACAGAATTTGGGCTGGAATGAGGTCATTCTTGTCCAATGTACATATGTGGGTTGTTATCCGACCAAGTATTGAGATTGTGCAAGTTTGCGGTACCATCTCTAGAGAACTGCAATTCATCCATCCACAGAATTCAGTCCAGAAACGTCTCCATGTCGCATTTCTAAAGCAAAATGCAAAATTCTAATCTTCTGTCAAAATTTCCTTTCAGGAGCCTATTTCACGAAGCGTCAACCGCGGTAATTACCATGTTAGCAGCAAGAAAAATGTTTCATAAAGCTACCGCGGTTTAAAAGAAATAAGTGTAGTAAACCCTATTTAACTGTAGCAATTACCACAGTGTTCATGTAGTTTGTTTCATAAAGTTCGCTTGTGTGACTTCCCACAGTAAAAAGTAAGAAAATCTGAACGAGGTGGCAATGGTTGGGTAAAACTATAACAAATGGTTATAAAAATAAAACTTTCACAGTTCATAATATTTTTTCTGGGAAACTAGTGCTGTTTATTGTTTACAATGTTTTCATGTGAACTACTGATTCCGAGGAGGAGTTTTTGATAGAAAACAGAAAAAGAAGGAGACTATTCAGAGAGCGCATAAAGTACGGATTTCTCGGGGTAATGAAGGAATTCAATAAGTACTTCAGGACTGATAAGGACAAATTTGGAATGGTACTAGTCAGCGTAAAATCTTATCTAGAACATCCTTCTGAAAGAACCGAAGGACTAACGTCAGAACAGCAACTCCAAATAGCTTTTCATTGGCTCGGAACTGGTACTCAATACCATGCGATAAGGGATATACGTGAGGTATATAAAGCTACAGTATGCGATGTTGTACGTAATGTCTAATGTCGTTGAAGGAATAAATCAAATTTTTTCTCGGAATTATTTTAAACGTGATCCGTAAACTGCGCAAGAGTACTTAGAACTTACAATTTGTAGTTGAAAATGAATCCATGATGGCGACCTCCATCTTGCAAAATAACACCTTACCTGCAAGCCTTTTTCAACCGGTGTCTCCGGCGCATCCTTAACATCCATTGCCCGGAGGTCATTACCAACGAAGTCCTACACATCCTTACAGGCCAAGACGGAATATTATTCGCAGGCGAAGTGGCAATGGACAGGCCACACACTAAAAAACCAGCCAAACAACATTACACAGCAGGCTCTAGGTTGGAATACCCACGGAATCCAAGGAAGATACCGCTTTGGACTACCGCGCAACACATGGAATAGATCCGTCTAGAGGGAAGGTACCCAGATCAACAAATCTTAGTCACACAGAAGGTCCAGAACTGGACCAGGTGAAGAGTCGGTGTAGTAGACGCCCTGAGCTGAGGAATACAGTAATGTGTTCAATAAGTCACGCATCGTTTTTTCGCGAGACATTTTCCTTGTGTGGAATTCTCTATAGTTTCGAAAAACTCGTCGATACCTGTTATGGAGGCCAGGATAATTATGATTTGCGGTTCACGTTTAGATCTAAATCATCTATTTTCATGTTGAAAATTTTTTTGATCTGCTTCTTCATGTAGCGTACTTCTTTTCGCCACCGTTTTTTTTTCAAGAATGACGAGAATTTTGCCATACAACTATGTCCTACCTTGATCTGCAAGGGAACAAAGCAAACTGCGTACAAATACGCACCGTTTTCGGAAAATTTTTGCTTGCATCTGGAGTGCTAAGAACTTCCATCACAGCCCTATTTATACGTTATAATAACGTTTCTTGTTGATCTCTCATTGATTGCTTTTCTAATGACCTCTTTTTGGACTATAATGATTCTTCGTTTTGTATGATCAACTAGATATTGAAGTCTGACTACAACAGATGCATCTTTTACTGAAATCCAAGATTCTTCAGGATAACAACTATTTTTGAACACTTGTTATGGTAGCTATATATTAACATTATGGCTTTTAACACCTGACTGCATAACCATATACGAATATTTTGTGTATCTTCCGTCAACATACAGCGATGGTGCTTCTTCTGCAGAATAAGGAATTGTATTGCAGGAGGAGAACCCAGAGATCTTTTCATCTTAGAAGCCCTTGTGGGACTCTTATTTATGTCTTAAACGAGTATTATGTGAGCTGCGTCCCTTTTACCAGATTTGTATTGGCTACTCGTGCGGCGATCATCAATTCTTCCTTGCTTTGACCTCGAACAAGGTTAGTTACCTTGTACACCTGGAATTGGTCCCCCTGACTCTGGTCGTGCTTAGTCGCAGGTTTGAAAATACATGAGCGATCACAGATAAACTCCGCTCACAAACTTGATCTGCATTACTTGAAATAGGTTATTTCGAATAATCGGCATGTTTATTAAAAAAATCACGAAAGTCAATCAAGACGGAGTTGGATCAATGCGTTGAGCCGCACGACCACCATGCCATGGGCCCCGGGTTCGAGACCAGATCTCTCCGTGAGCTTTTATTAAGAAATTAAAATAATCCACTCTGTCTCTGGGCTGTTGTCTAGCTCGCAGCAATGCAAAAATAAGACCAAAGCTTCCTCACTCCCCTTACCCTAATTCCCTTCCGGCCAAAACCATGCTAACGCATCAAAGGGTTGTCCCCTAGGATTTGGCCACATCGTTTAAAAAAAAAAAAAGTTACTAAACATCCTTTTTTTATAAATGATCGGAAACAAAATGTTTACGTATTTATTTCACTAAGGACGGCTTTAAAGCAGTAATATTAATATAAAATCGAACTTATATAGCTGAGTCCTCAAAATACAGAAAAACAATCGCAGGTTCATTCAAACACTACACAGATATGCACGCCACCATATCGGTTTTGCAATTATACCCGGTTCCACAAGCATAGCCTATTTGAAGTCCATATTTAAGGACTCGTATTCCAGTCATTGGTACACTAATAAAATTATTTTGAATGACGCTATTATACCAGGTCAAGCTTTTGATAATTGAAGACTTTTTTTATATTTTGACTTAGAGAAGTATTACCCCTTCAGTAATTATTAAAAAATTAAAAAATTGAAAAAAAAACACTTGTTTTTTATGAATGAATTTTATTTACTGAACATATATATCCTTATAAAAGCCATTTCAGGCCCAAAAACACTGCGCGGTACTAAAAGTCTACTATTCACTTGCCGTCATTTACACATCATTTCACAGTACTAACATCGCAGAATGTCACCCGATTTGCGGAGATTGGTACCTCGCTTGAATCATCGCAGCTGGCTTTTGTCTCGCCCATAAATCGTATTAATTTTCACCCGAGTATATTCGGGAGTGTTCTTTTCTGCAGGTAACATTTGCCTGCTCGGGCGTAGTCCTTAAGCGGTTAATTTTGTAAGAATTAAGTTTTTTATGGACCAATAGTGTTTTTTTTTTAATTTGCAAAGTGAATTTAAGGGCAATGGTTACATATGCTGTGTAAATATTATAACCCAAGCAATATTCATCGAAAAGGACTGGTAGCGGTAAAACGTTAGGCTTAATGTTCCCATAAAAGAAAGGCGGTTCAATGTCTGTTTTGTCACGATTGACGTCACATCATTTGACACTTCTCCGTGCACGAATCTTGTCATCAGTAGGCCGTGCTCAGTGGGAAATATCAAAAGCTCCGGAGATGTAACGCTTCTATGTCTTTGCTGTAAGACACTCCTTTGAAGCGATCTTTGTTTTAGGCGGTTTTTGAAAAACCTAGAAATGTACTTTATTTTTAAAATAAGAGGATCAAAGGGCAATAGAACGATATTGATTGACCCGGTACAGAAGAAGCGCAGCACTTCCTAGCTACTATGTCGTAAAAAACACAAGGTCGAGGAATCTGCCATTCTCAATGTCGGAGGACTAAGACATAAGGCATCGATAAACTACTGAATCACAAAGTACTGCAATAAACCTATCTATAAACTCTGAGAATCTATTGATTTTCGGCTGATAGCACTTTATCTGGCTCTTGTAGGCCACAGAAGTCTAAAAGCAAACAAGTAAACAAAATACATGATCTGAAAAATTTGTTCTTTTATCTTAATCGAATGACGAAATAAATAGTTTCTTTTCTAGCTGAGTGCAGATTCTTCGTTGAAAGAGTCGATTTCAAGCGCTATGATCAGGATTTTGTTAAGATTTTTCATCCTTAAAAGAAATTGAGTGCACTCAGTCAGTCAGGACATAAGTCATCGATTAGGGATTAGAGCTTCAAATATGTTGTTCAAGTGGTAAATATAGTTCTCTCTGAAAGCAACCAAGTGTACCTACTTACTCTCAGGTAATAAATCATTTCCAATGACGTGACATTTCCTTCTCTCGGGCTGTGTAAAAAATATAGATAAATTTTTTATATCGATAACTTCTTGAGTGAATGTTAAGAGGGGATTTCTTGGGCTATACATGACATCTAGATATCTTTCTTTCTTGTGTACATTCGTCCTCTACAAGATGTGCTCATGCCAAATAAGTAATACAAAATTCATGACCTATTTTGCCGGCTGCCGCCCTTCTCGTTTACTTCATACCTTTATCTATCTTTTCTGTCCTCATTGACTAATTCTGTATGTCATTTTCATGTGACAAGCTTGATAAAATGGATATTGCGTATAATCATTAGAGCTGTACATCTCCTTGAGGATTTTTAATCAATTACGATTTATTTCCGGATGTTTGGGTGTAATTTGCTTTAGTTATTTTAAGGACAATAGAATCGTTCAAGTGTGTAATTAAAATTGGGATCCTTACCACTTCACTAAGATGAATTCTGAATTCAAAGCCTTTAAGGGGATACAAGTGTTATATTTTCTGTGGTTCTTCTGTTTTAGCATTCAGAATAAAATACGAAGATAAGCAAACACAAAATGGATTTGAATTGATAGCGCACGTTTCATGAAACACTTTATGCTTGTTTTCTTAGCATTTACAAGAAATTGTTTTATCGAAGGATTTACATCGCAATAGAATCTTTAAGGATATAAAAATAATAAAAATCGGTCAAGTGCGAATGTTAATCACGCACCAATTCTTCTGTACCTTCAATAGTCCCTCTGGGTTTTGAAAATTATTGAATATGTTTTCAAATAAGTTAAGTTAATAACAATGGGTCATTGGGGGGGGGGGAGTATTACATACAATTTAGTAATTTGAATACTGAATAAAAATTAAAGCCTATTTGTTTGTTCAAAAAATAATAATAGATGATCAAGTATTAAGATACCTCATTCCTACCGGGGTATACTATGGTCGAAACTTACAAAGTGTTTTAAATATTGGAATTATTATTATTTCTTACTGCTTTCATTTTTTTTTCTTTTAAATTTATAATTTTGAAATTATTTTATAACTTTACTGTAATTTTCAATAGTGTTAAACGTTTGGTATTAAAAATAGAAAAATATTGTTCGAACCTCTAGTAGATTAAGAAATATTAAAATTTCTTTACACGATTGGCGTATCTGATAAAAGCTGTGTTTTTTTAATGAACTGGTTCATGAATCATTAAAAGAACGATTAGGGAAATTTTTAAAATAAAACTGCAGCTGACTTCCCAAGTTACATATTTGTCAGTTTTTAGGCATTTTAAGTTTCTATTTTACGTCAAAGGTAAAGCCACAAAAAAAGAGATAAAATATTAGATTTGTTTTAAATGCATTGCAAAAAATTGCGCTTGTAAGTTTAAAAGTGATGAGTGAAAACTTAACAGAAATGCTCAGTGCAATCTTGGGCTGTCACACTTATTGACATCAGTGGTAGCACACCTCCTATACGGGAAAAATTTTATAAAAGCCCCTACAGTTGCCGACAATTTCGAATTCTGGTATCGACAGAGTTCAGCACAGCAAAATTCTCCTTCTAATTTTATTCTGGCTTAAACCGAATAGACACTTAGAGTACCAAAAATCCCTTTTTGTCCCGATTTATACCAAATAAAAGCAAACCACATCCTATTTTCGTTCATTTTGCTATAAACCAAATCAATCCACATATTAAAATATTACTAACATTTATTCTGTTGTCTACCGAATAAATTATTAATTAAAGGAAGTCATGAAATTCACTTCAAGGTTTCTAACCGAAGAAAAGTAACTTGGAATAATTTTAAGCTATTTTACCATTTCGGAGTTAAAATAAGCAAACGTAACTTACTATTGGTTTAATCCTTTGGCAGTTGATAAAATTACATTTGCTGCTAGTAAAATTATAACTTTTGAATTGCTTTAAAATAATATCTTTAAGAGTAAAAATTCATATTTCAAAAAATCCCTAATCAGAAGAGCTCTAACTATGGTAAAATTTATAAATTGTATAATGAGAGAACGATTACTAGTTATTACAAATTACCATCGAAAATGTGTTGTACATTTTTGAATCATCTTCATCTACAACTCGTATTTCGTCTTGTGTACTAATTTCATCGTGATATTTTGGTTCTGAAATTTAGCTCATTTTACTGACTCTTTTTATTTTCTGCTTTTAAGCTACAACTTTTGGCATATAAGCTCTAACATTATCCTTACAAAGTGATTCTGATCTTGCAATAATAGTCAAACTCTAGGTCAAGAGAAAATATCTTTAAAATACAGGTTAAATCGCATTATTTCTGGAGACGAAATTAAACGTTTTCAATATAAAAATAAAAAGATATGCGACGAGACACATGAGCAATCAGAATTGTTATTTCTAAAAGGAATTACATTAAGTACGAATTTATTTTGAAATTTGTGTTATATCTCGATCCCTTTTAATTTATGGATTTTTAGGACCTTTTTTATCGATTTTTTTTGGGATTTCGTTATGAGGGATTTTTTTATTTTTATGAATTTTGTTTTCGATATTTCGGCTACGGGATTATGTACTAGTCCCTTAAAAATATGATATATTTTTCTTTTTTAGTATTATAATTTTTTTAAAATTATTTTCCATTATTTTTTACTTTATTTTTAAATTATTTATAATTTTTAATAAAACTCTGAATTTTTTAAAGCGACTTGTTTTCAATAAAAGGTGTGTTTCAAGCCTAGTCAACCTTAAAGTCCTAGCGCATACAAAAACATTTTTCTGCTACAGCTATAAGAGGCCGTAACATCTTGTCAAAGTTGTTTTCGGTTAAATATTTTTAAAAAACTGTACAAAATATGTACGGAGAATGCACTTGACCCGAGTGAATTTACGTAAAATCCAAAACCGGAAAGTTGGTGTTGGTCCATACATATTTTGTACAATTAAAAAAAACTGTTTCTACGTATTGAGACTTTTTCTTGACTTAAAACTTTAACTTTTCTTTTTTATAGCGAACTTACATAAATCACTTTTAAATTTAATCCACTCTTTTGTCGTCAACCACGCGATACTATACCTCGTGACAAAAAAAGCAAAATATAAATTTTCTGAAATGTAATGAAGCAATATGTATTTTAGTAAGGTTTCCAGAATTTTACCTGTGCATTACAAGTTAACAATCGTAGTCCCATCAAAAGGAGGTCAAGCAGAAGGTAGCGAAACATGATTTGAGAGGCCGTTACGAAATACAGACTAATCCTTAAATTGGAGGGTCTCTTTTTTAATAAATGATCACGTAAAGGGCAGAAACAATAAAATTAATAATAATAATTAATTAAAATTATTTTATTATTATAATATTTCGTTGCTCCACCTTTAGAGGTTATTACAGCCTTAATCCTCCTTGGCATGGATTCATGCACTATTAATAAGTAATCCTCAGATATTTCCTCATACCAGCGAATGAATCATATTACTAAACAAGAATTACATAGGAAAAAGCTGCGGAGCAGAGCGGGCTCTATGAAAAGGCCCTGTACTTCGTCGCGTTGGCGGAACCCTCAGGGAAAATAATACGTCCAACTCCGTATCCAGTGAGGCACCTCCAAACCATTACATATTGCAAATGCTTTACAGTCTCTAGAATCATTTATCTGCGGTACACTGCCGACATTCCATCCAGTTCGACAAGATTAAATCCATTCCGTAATTTCCTTGACCCAGTTAAGGCATGCTTTCTTAGGAGGTTTTTTTCTGTTAGCTTCGGCGCTATAAGACACTGCTCACGAAGTCTCCGCTGAACTGTACGCGGGCTGATCCTGGTTTCGCTTGTTTCCTGCAACATCCTGTTCACTTCTCCCTCTTTCGAAAACCGATGATGTAAAATTAACCTGCCTATTTGACGAAGTTGATCTTTTTCGCCCGCTACCTGGTTTCCGCTTTAAAGTTTCCAAAATTTCGCACTTTTTTAACATACGCCACACAGACATTTTAGCCGCGATTTCAATTATAGCAACATTGTGCTCCTATAAAATGTTCACTTTTCATTTTCTCTTCATCTGTCAAAAACATTTTTAAATTCTAACGCGTTCTGTTCGCAAGGAGACTGATAATTTTTTCACAATTACTCCAAATTGTTCTTGCTATATATTCAAAAAATGCATGGTCGAGTTAATGCTCTCCTTATAATTAAAAACTAACCGGCATGTCATAAATACTTGGAATTTCCCATATAACCTTTGTTTTTATCACGGGGTTTTTTTAAAATTATTATTATTATTAAAAAAAATTTTCTTTGGTGCGACTAGGAGGTGAGGAATTTTTCAAAGAAACCAGTAATAGTCCGTGCAACTGGCATGCACGATTCACCGCCGATGCAGCGCCTACGTGTTAAGCCATCAGTATCTTTCTCCTGATCTAAGCAGTTCATATACATTCTTCTTCTGAGGTTTCCCTGGCTCGTTGCGATGCTCGTATAAATGCGTCTCATTTCGTCCGCGAGGATGTCGATCTGGATCATACTAGCGATGATACAAGCTGCTTCGTCAGATACCATTCTATAACCACTCGTAGCTCTTAAAGCACACAGTCTGTAGACTGTTGAGAGTTTTCTTCTTGACTCTTGCACGGCTAATGCTTTTGCCCAGATTGGTGTGGCATACAAAAGTACAGTGCTCACTACTCTCAATAGCAGGGCTCTTCTATCTAGTTTGGGACCAGCAATATTTGGCAGCATCCTGGAAAAAACCGCTTTTATGTTCGAAAATTTTTTTCTCACATACTCCAAATGCGATTTGAAGTTTAGAGTATTGTTTAGACCTGATTGTTTGATTGCCCACCTTGACATTGATGTATTCCACCGCTTTCCGGCTTATGATTAAGCTCGCCTCTTTTGTTCTCTAGTTCAAGACCTGCAAGTCAGTTCTTAACCTTGGCGATAGCGTTATTTGTTGCTGCCTCCATTTGGTGGGTGTATTTCGCTGTTGTGACGATCGCAATGTCGTCTGAGAAGTCTATTATTTTCGTCTCTTGGGGAATCTGTAGTCTGAACTTTATCATAAATAACGTTCCAAAAAACGGGACCTACGACAGATCCTTGTGGCACCCCTGCGGAGACATTATAGTATTCTGTTCCTGCACTATTATATCTAAGTTTCCTGTTCCTGAAGTAACTTGATGATCTTCAAGATGTATTTCGGGACTTCCATTCTAACATGGGAATTCTTTATGAATTCCCAGTTGGCCGAGTTAAAAGCATTCTTGTCGTCTAGTGTAACCGTTGCGCAGTATTGCTTGGTTCCTCATCTCCACCTTTTACCTTCTATGGCAGAAACAGCTATGTCCTGCACCTTTTTCCTCAGCTATCGCGAGTAACCTGTTGTATATTATTCGCTCAAATATTTTCCCCATTTTGTCGAAAAGGTAAATTGGGCGGTAGGATGAAGGTACTCCAGGTGGTTTATCTCCTTTTGGTTGCAGTACCAGATGTTGCAGCTTCTATTGTTCCAGAAACACGCCGTCTATTAGACATCTTTTTATACCTTCTACGAAAATGTCAGGGCTTTTGAGATCCTTGTTGTCACGGGGTGTATAACATATGTCCAATATTGGGAAGTTTAAATTACTTAGTTTCTAAGATTGACCCGGTAATAAAAGCGGTCTAAACCATCGAAGTTTGACTAGAAGGGAAGAACGAAAGATTCTACCAAGGATTTTTGACTTATCAAAGTTATGAAGACAATGATACCAACGCTCCGTCTGAGGAATTAGTACTTAAGTCTTTTCTTTATAGATCTTTCATCAACTGAGAAGTGGTGTGTGATTTAAAAACTTTAGATATGACCGAAGTAAGTGCAGTTAGTCTGTTTTTCGAGGTGTTGCCTGTTTCTTATTTTTTAATTATTATTAATAACGTAGGAACGTTTCCACGCAGACAGGTAATCTACCTGTAAAAGCTTCCTTAATTTAGCCAAAGGATAGGTAACGCTGGTGAAATGCAATGGAGCTGGAGGAGCTGCGAGGATGGTTCACCTTATCCAATGAAAGGGTGTAGTCATTTCCATTATTCGACGAGATACCAAGGGCTCCTATGGTTGTGGCCGAAATTGAACTAAGTTTGAGCAATCACATACGTACATGTATTCCGCGATTTATGTGAAATCAGTACTTTAAACAAAGCTGTAAGGCTTTAGCAATCGCTGCCACTTTATTTCACAAGGCGTTCTCTAGAAGGGTCATGCTAGAGTTCTCCTACAACTACAGTTACATAAGTTAAGTATGTTATGGGAAGGTTATGTTTAATTTCGTTCGCTCTTTCGAAGTCAAAGAAATGTTTGATGAATAACGTAATAACTTAAAAACTACCGATATAATTCTGCTGGATCTCCAATCGTCAATGGCGCAATGCACATCTTATTATTTCAGTTTTTATTGCTCACTCGTGCATTTGACAATATATTTATAATGTGATGATGAAATTTGAATACATGGTAAGGCAAATGTCCTTGTTACAAAGTAGTTTTTCTTAAATAATAGTGACAAAGCTCAGGGGATTCCATATGATGCTAAAGCAAGCCTTGGCAACAAAGGAATTAATGGTAAGGGAATTGGGTTAAGGAGTTGAGTGAAGGAGATGTCGATATACGCCTCGCTTGAAACTTTCGAGGTCATAAAACTAAGGAAAAACAAAAGATTGTAAGTTTTTCCACATTCTTGTTATTCTATTTAAAAAAGATTCCAGAAATTTGACGGTACGGTCAAATTTGACCTGGAGAGTTTAAGGGTGGGAGCGACTTCGAGCTCTTGTATTGCGCGTTGTGAATTAATTGTCTACAGGGTATAAGGCTAGCAATGTCGTAAGAACAACGGCCTTTGAAATGGGGATAGAATAGTGAGAGACAACCGACATTCCGTCGATGCTCCAGAGATTGAGGGCTATAAAAAAGCTTAATAGTTTTACATTGCACTTTGTCTAACGCGGACATTACGGTGTGTTGTCCGGCACCTGCCCAAATATGGGAATTATATTCGAGTCTAGGCCTGATGTGGAACTTGTAGATAAGCACCAAGACACACGGGATGAAGTTTGCTCTGGACAAAGCGAGATACGTAAAAATGTCGTTATCTAATGATCGAACCCTTCTCGTACATGCGCACCAAATTCTTGAAGTTTTTGAAATATCAAGAGCGACGATTTTGGACTCACCAATATTATGGAGACAATGATTTCAACGGTTCGTCAGAGCTGTTAGTAAATCTCCGGTTGACCGGCCAGCACGGAAACTGTACTGACAATCGTTGATAAGATGGTTGTTTTCTAGATATTTCATTAACTGAGAGTTAATGAGTGATTTAAAAACCTTAGATAAGTGAGTGCAATTGGTCTGTAGTTAGAGCGGTCGCATGCCTCTCCTTGTTTTAGTATCGGCTCAACATGAGCAAGTGTAAGAGTGCGCAGAGGTTCAGCCAAAGCAGAGGCACACCATTTTAAAACCACGGGCGAAAAACCACCAGGCCCAGTAGCTTTGGACACGTCGAGTTAAGAAAGTAGCTTTAAAACGTCCCGAGTGCGAAAGGGTAGCGGCTGTTGCCTGCTAGTGCCCTGTGATAGAGATGGAAGTGGCTGCGATGACGATGGCAAGTACGAATTAGCAGTAAACAGGTTGGCCTTGTCAATTGACTCACTAAAAACATTCCCATTATAAAAGACTGGTGTTGTTGACGAACAGGTGAAATTGTTCTTTACGGCTTTTACTAGAGACTAGAAGACCTTACTACCCTTTTGGGGAGCAAATACTTTCCGTTTAACATTCTGGTCGAAGTTAAACTTAGCCCGGCTACTCACTGATTTGCATATATTTCGCGAATCTCTATGATACGTCTTAATTCCTCTTATGGGCACAATTTGTAGGTATGCCTGGAAGGTTGCTTCTTTGTTTTTAAATGCCACAGAACAGTCATTATTGAACCAATTGGTGTTAGTTGGTTTCACGTTTCTGAAGCTATGAGTAATAAAGCGATGCATTCCAAACCATAGGATGTTATAAATACACTCTATACTACTATATATATACTACTATACGTCCCTTGTGAAGAAACATTGACCGAACTACAGAAGTTTTAGGAAGCGGTTCTATCGAAGCGGTGCGTATCGACCGAGACCCAACACTGATTACAGAGCATCCACTGAGCTTTGGCAACGTCATACAAAACTCGATTGAATGCATTGTCTGATTTTTACTAGAAGCACTACTTGTTTTTTATATTTAGAGGAAAAGAGACAGAGGAATACGGAGATACCCTTAGTTAGAAAAGACTTCAATATCTCTTTAAGTCGCTTCTGGCGCTACAGAAAACATAATTATAGGACTTATTAGAGAAATTAATTTAAGCCTACTCCAGTTGTTGATGCTACTTTTATTCCGGTCAAGGCCGACATGGCGACGGGTTCTGGTGTTATAATCAACTCTGGTCAAGCTGGTGTTATGATAAACTCTCCGCCAGTATCATCTCAGTCAACATCCACCGCATCCATGGTTAACAAATTTGGCACCACCTGGACTATAACGGACTGGGAACAAAGACTACTAAGACTAGGAAGCAAATACACATCTTCATCAAGTGACTATACTCCATTCCTTCTTAAGGGTGCCCCTCACAACGCCAACGTTTCCTGGGTACATAGCTTTTTTACTCGGAATTTTGCATTCATCCCAGTTAGCTGCATGAAGTTACTCTCGGACACAGAGAAATTCAGCAACTTCAAGATCTCCATCCCGAACAAGTACGTGTGGCTCATCACTAACCCCTCCAGCAAAATCTTCACTCTCGGGACGATCGAAATTTCCAAGTGGACTAGGAAGTATGTTAAGTTTAACCCTAAGCCCTCTGCATCTAAGTCTAAATTAAATATTAATAAACCAAATCCGACTAACTATCCCAAAGGTAATTCCAAACGTCCTTCTCCCATACCTAAATTTAGCATTCAGCCTAATCGTAAGAACATTAGTACTAGTAATAACACAGTCTCTCATCACTCTTCCGCACCTCTCACCTTTAGCCATAAACCTAGTAATCCTAACTCCAATTGGCAGTTCAAAATGGGAGTATTTCCAAACTTTAATCTAAGTACCCCAGTCAAGTATCCTAACAGCGAGATTGGATTGTTCAACTCACAGGCTTCTTTCCGACCCTCCGCCTGTCTTTGAGCCCTCGACTGTCCCCGAGCCCTTGGCCATCTCGAAGCCCATGGTTGTCTCCGAGCCCCTGGTTGTTTCCGTTTCCCCGGCTATTCCGGTCGTCACCGAGACCTCGGCTGTCTCTGAGCCTTCGGCTGCCTCCGAACCTTCGACTGCCTCCGTTGCTTCGGCTGCTCATTCGCCTGTTGTACATGAGGGGCCTACTGGCAGTTCGCATGCCTCCCATGCTGTTGGCCGGGCTGCGAGCCGCCGTTCCCGTGCTGCCCGTAGGCGTGCCCGCCGTTCATGAATCGATGTTGCCCCCGTTCCGCCGGCTGTATCATCAAATGCCGACGGCCTCGATTTGGGCGCAGGGTCTGTGTGGGGTGAGGTGAGTTATTGTACGCCTCGTCTTGGTGTCACCATGCTGAGACCGGCACAGCGGCCCAGATGTGTATTTGTGTCTAGGGTTCACCCAGATACTTCTGAGACTGATATCGTTAATAACATATCATCATGGGTAGGTGTTCCCGGTGGTATGATCGCCTGTAGAAAAATCAGCCCTTCTCACGGCCACGTTGGCCGCACATTTACCGCCTCTTTTAAGGTGTTTGTTCCGGAAGATGCTTTCACGGCCGCGCTCTCTCCGCATATTTGGCCGTCGGGTTCGATCGTTCGCGAGTTCACCCCTAGAGCCCGATCGGCTCCGGCTTCGCTGCCAAAAAACTTGCTAGCCGGATCTCCTTCCAATATGCCAACGTGACCGGGTTGAGATCTAAAACCGCGCTGCTCTTCTCCTCTTCCTGTTCGTCCGATGCTGATATTGTTTGCCTGACTGAGACTTGGCTCTGCGCCGGGATCACTGACTCTGAGCTTTTTGGACCCGAGTTCCAGGTTTTTCGGAGGGATCGCTACCTTTCCGACCCTTGTTCTCCTGTGGGTGGTGGCGTCCTGTGCGCGGTCAGGGGAGGCATCTCGTGCTCGGTCGTTGACATTTCCGATTCCCGTGACCTTGAGCTTCTGTGTGTTGCCTTGAGATTTCCGGCCAGAAGCCTATTTGTATTGACTGTCTACATTCCCCCTTGTTCACCACCCGCAGTTTACGAATCGCTTGCTATGTCTGTTGACAGTCTGTCTGACTCCTTACTTCCCTCGGATGATATTGTGCTCTTTGGCGACTTCAATTTTCCCGGCATTAGCTGGGCACATTCCCTCGATGCTGACGGCCTTAAACCTTCACATACATCTGCTCCTCAATTCGCTTTGACCTTTTTGGACTCTGTAGCCTCTTCCGGCTTGGCTCAATGTTGTGATGTTCCCAATAATTTGGGTAGGTTTCTTGACCTGGTGTTTTCGTCCGACCCTGATGGTACGATCGTGAGGAGATGCCTGGTCCCCCTGGTTCCTGAATCAAGTCATCACCCTGCTCTTCTGGTCACAATGTGCTTCGACAACGCCGCTGCACCTCCTCCCGTGCTCGGTGACTTCTACTTCAACTTTAAACGCGCTGACTTCTCGTGCATTGATGACTGGTTGCTTTCCTGTGATTGGTCGGGCGTGTTGGGAGAGCGTAACGTAGATCAGGCTGCGAGCGCTTTTTATGATTTTCTTTACACCTGTTTTACCCGGCTTGTTCCCATCAGCACTTCTAGGTCCGGATCCCCTCATCTGTTTCGTCCCTGGTTTGATGGTGCCTCACGACATCTGAGGAACTTGAGGGGTAAAGCTTGGAAGAGGTTTTGTACCTCAGGAAGCCATGAAGACTATTTGGCGTACTCTGACCTTTGCCACCGTTTCTCTGCTCGTCTGCAGGACTCCTATGCCGAGTACCTGTCTAATATGAGAACTACGTTGCGTAGCGACCTCAAACAGTTCTGGAAATTTATCAACTCGAAGCGCAAATGTGACGCCTATCCTGCTTCTTTGAGGTACTGTGGCTGCGAGAGCGACGACGCTCTCACAATTTCTAATTTGTTCGCGGATTTTTTCCGAACCTCCTTCTGTGATTCTCTCTGTGATATTTCCTCTCCTGATTTTATCCACTTGACGCGGCTTCCGCCTACCTCTCTTGAGCCTAATGACTTAGTTTTCGACGATGCACACGTTGCTGAACACTTATCTAAGTTGGCGGAGGGCTTCACTTGTGGTCCGGACGGTTTACCCGCTTCCTTTCTGAAGAAATGCCATTCATCCCTCGCCAGCGTCCTTTGCTACTTATTCAATCTGTCCCTGAAGTCTGGCCGCTTTCCTGAAATCTGGAAGACTTCTGTGTTGATTCCCCTCCATAAGAAAGGGAATAGGTCCGACGTCTCTAACTACCGACCGATCGCTAGCCTGAGCCACACTGCAAAAGTTTTTGAGTCTCTAGTTAGTGACGTTCTTCGATTTCATTGCAAGCCTTTCATGGGGTCCTTTCAGCATGGTTTCCTCAGGGGGAGGTCCACTACCACCAACCTCCTCGAATTCATTAATTATTCTTTACCAGCCGTCGAGGCGGGCAAACAGGTCGACTGTGTATTTACTGATTTCAGTAAGACTTTCGATAGGATCGACCATGGTATCCTGGTCTATAAATTAAATCTTCTTGGGTTTCCTTCCTGTTTCATCAACTGGCTGTCCTCTTACCTGTCAGGTCGCACCCAGCGCGTCCAGTTTCGGGGAGTTCTCTCTGATCAAATCCTTGTCACTTCGGGGGTGCCACAGGGCAGTATCCTTGGCCCACTCCTCTTCATCCTATACGTTAACGATGTTTCGCTCCTCCTGACCCGCAGCAAGATCTTGTGCTATGCGGATGATGCTAAGATTTTTCGCATTGCCTCCCACGAAACAGACTGCAGTACCTTGCACTCTGACCTAGCTGTGTTTCACGACTGGTGTGTGCGTAATCGCCTTCCTTTGAATGCCGACAAGTGCACCGTTATGACCTTCTCCCGTAAGAGATGTCCTTTCCTCTTTGACTACACCGTCGATGGCGTTACCTTGGGCAGGGTTGATAAGATGAAGGACCTAGGTGTGGTCCTCAATTCTCGCCTCTCATTTGAGGATCATGTAGACTCGATCGTTGGTAGGGCCAATTCGATGTTGGGTTTCGTTAAAAGATGGTCTAAGGAACTCGATGATCCCTACTTAACTAAGCTTCTCTACTGTACCTTCGTCAGACCGGTCTTGGAATACGCTAGCCCCGTATGGGCTCCCTATTTCGCCGTTCACGTCAGCCGCATCGAAGCAGTACAGCGCAGATTCCTTAGGTTTGCTCTCCGTGGACTTCCCTGGATTGATCCCTGGTTACTTCCTTCCTATATTGATCGCCTGGGGCTGATTTCTCTTGACTCCCTTGAAAAGAGGCGTAACATCTCCAGACTATTATTTTTGTTTGATTTATTGCAGGGAACAATAAATTCACCTGATTTACTGGCGGCCGTCAACATCTCTACCCCGCAACGCTCCTTGAGGAATCGCAACTTCCTGTACATCTCTAGTCATCGTACTCTGTATGGGATGCACGAGCCCATCACTTCGATGTCTCGCCTCTTCAACCAACACTTCGCCAGTTTCGACTTAAATCTCTCCAGGCTGCAGTTGAAGGGCCTGCTCAGACAGTGCCTTGGTTGACGTGGGGTTGCGGATGGTGTGAATTGCGGTCCTTGCTCGTTTTCATTGGCTTGTTTTTTTCGGCTCTAGTATGTAGTTTAGTTTATAAGTTGTTTACGCTGTAGTAATCTCTGTGATGAATCTGAATAAATGAAATGAAATGAAATGAAACTTTATATATTCTCACACTCTTAACCCCTCGGTTCCACTTACATCGAAGCCCTCGAACACTTCCATCCCAGCCGTCAACCCTACCACCACTGATTTGAGTTCTGTACATCCAGCGCACCCACCTAACCATGCACATTCAACTTCTTCCGTGTGTCCACCTAACCACATGCCATCAATTTCCGGCCACCCCACCACCTCTGCTTCGATTTCCGTCAGTCCCACCCCTCCA
The DNA here is from genome assembly GCA_964036015.1 of Leptarthrus brevirostris. Lineage (NCBI taxonomy): Eukaryota > Metazoa > Arthropoda > Insecta > Diptera > Asilidae > Leptarthrus > Leptarthrus brevirostris. Next base: position 41,987,122 of record OZ038375.1, read on the forward strand.
CTGTATACACCAAACCTGGCACCCGCTACTTCCTCCGCATGCCCACTTAATTACAAGCCATCATCCTCCTTCACTATCGCCCCATCTCAAACTACTTCTACCTCCACTAATTCGCCCCTCCCGCTAACCAAAACTACTTCATCCCAACATCACTCATTTATCGATCCGCTAATCCCACCTACAGTCAAATTGACTTTGCGCTCTGCGGATTCCACCGATGGACGATATCTCTTGTCGCGTTTACGGGACCACCGCATTTATGAAAACGTTCGGCTATTTCTAGCCTATCTGCACGACAAACCGAATTCCGTCTGCATCGACGGTAAAACCAGTACCAACGTCATGCTAAGTATACACCAGGAAGGCCTGCCCACAGACCCAACCGTCTTACACCAACTTTTCACTAAGTTCCATGAATCCTTCAATATTCCTTCCCATAAGGTTTCAGAAGATCTATCCACCTATGCTGAGTACGTCAGTTCTCGCCGCATTTCCCATCTCCAAAAAAGTCGCAGCGACTCCTTAAACTACTTTCGCTCCTAACCCCCCCGCTTTCCCAATTTCTGACCTCCCCCTTAATGCACCTGCGGTCTCCGATCAAGCACCTCTCCCCAGCAGCTTGTCAATCTATTACCAGAACGTCAGAGGACTTCGCACTAAAACATCTAACATTTTTCTTAACTCCCACAAATTCCCGCACGATATCTTTGCCTTAACTGAAACCAATTTAACACCAGGAATTCTGGACAACGAACTGTTCCCTTCAAACTATACTATCTTCCGTGTCGACGGTTGTATAGGCACCAATGATCCACCAGGTCGCGGGGTTCTCATAGCTGCTCACAACCGTTATGACGCTACCCTGCTAAAGACCTCCGACACTACAATATCAGAATTTGTATGTATCAAATTAGCACTAAATAAGTGTCTTCTGTACATTCTTTGCTGTTACATTCGTCCCTCTCAACCTCTAGAAGCCTACGAGCCCCTAATTGAAGCGATCGACACCCTGCTTGAGAACGTTAACGCCTCTGATGAAATTATTTTATTGGGTGACTTTAACCTCCCCCGTATTCAATGGTCATTGTCTGAGGACTGTTCCCACCATGTACCCCTTAACGCCTCTTCGGCCAAAGAAACCTATTTTACTGATCAGCTCTCCGTTTCTGGTCTCTTTCAAGTAAGTGGTGTCAGGAACTTTCTGGACAGACAATTAGACTTAATCTTTTCTTCAGACCCAGTTAACTCGGTTGTCGTGGAAAGTAACCATCTCCTCTCCTCTCTCGATCGTCACCATCCTCCCCTCTTCCTCGTTTTCTCCTACGAACACCCTCATACACTTTCAAGCTCCGAGTCTTCTCTTTCCTTCAATTTTCGCAAGGGGGACTTTGAAAAATTAAATCACTTGCTCCTCAACTCTAACATTGGCGCTATCCCTCAACATCTTCCAATCGACGTTGCTATAGAAGCGTTCTATTCGGAAATATACGCTTGTCTTGCACAATCTATTCCCCTATGGTCTATGGTCTATGGCTGGTCTATGACTCCATGTTCTTCCACTGTAAGTCTATCTTCTCCCTCTCCCAGCATGGCTTTCTCAAAGGAAGATCTACTACCACCAATCTTACTGACTTCGTCTCCAAGACACTATGTGCTCTGGAAAACGGTAAAGATGTTGATGTTATTGCCACCGATTTTAGTAAAGCCTTCGACAAGATCTCCCATAATGTTATCTTGTTCAAACTTGATCGCCTAGGCTTCCCCTCCCGATTCATCTCCTGGATTCAATCCTACCTCAACAACCGTCGCTACAATGTTCTTTTCAGTTCATCCATTTCTAACCCTATTGTCGCTCGTTCCGGCGTCCCCCAGGGCAGCCACCTCGGTCCACTGATCTTCATCCTTACAATAAATGATGTTGAATGCGTCATCAATCACTCAGAGCTGTCCATTTATGCTGATGACATGAAAATAATTAAACATATCTCCTCCACAACCGACTCTCTTCTCCTGCAAAAAGATCTCGATTCCTTCACCACGTGGTGCATGAAAAACTTTCTTGAACTCAATGTCTCCAAATGCCAGTCCATCTCTTATTCCCGCAAGCGTCTTACCACCACCCCGAGAGTTTACATGCTAAACGATGTACGGGTCCCTATTGTTACCTCTTTGTGTGACCTTGGAATAATCTGTGATAGGGAACTTAACTTCCGTTCTCATATTGACAGCATAATTAACAGAGCTAACTCCGCGCTAGGGTTTGTGATGCGCTGGTCTAGAGAGTTCTCCAATCCATATGTTTCCAAATCTCTCTATATCTCCTTCGTTAGACCTCTCCTTGAATATGCCAGCCAGGTATGGTCACCTACACAAACAACCCATATCAATAGGATTGAATCCGTCCAGCGTAGGTTCGTTCGCTTCGCTCTACGTGATCTCCCGTGGGCAGACAGATTCAACCTTCCACCCTATGAAAACCGTCTGAAACTGATTGACTTACAACCCTTAAGTAAACGTCGTGATGTTTCTGACATTCTCTTCATTCATCAGCTATTAAGTGGAGCCATAGACCGCCCTTCAATCCTGCAATCTTTACCCATCTATACTAATCCCCGCAACCTTAGGTCCACTCCCCTTTTCCGACTCGACCGCCATCGCACAAACTACGGTCAAAGCGAGCCAATTACCAGGATGCTTCGAAAAGTCAACGACCTTTCCTCCTTTGACTTCCATCTGAGTAAATCATCCCTTCACAAATCCTTATATCTCGACCCCGTCCATCCTGATCGCATTTCTTAATTCGTTTTCCTTCCAGCCAGTTTGTTCCTTAATGGGAGCTCATATTGTAGCTTTTTCAATTTATTTATAATTCCATCATTTATCATCTAGTATAGCTTGTAGTATTAGTATTATTATTATGTTATAGCTTGTATTAAGCTTAATTAAATAAACGTAAAAAAAGTTTAAAACAAGATCTTATCGCAAAAGCTATTTGCTACAATTTTGAAGTGTTGGCGGCCATCTGCCTAAAGAACCCACATTATCTAATAATGAAATTTTTTATTAACTCTGTGTTGTGAGTGTCCGATAGTTTTTCTAATATGTACATATAGAAAGGAGATTTTGTTTAAAAAGTCAATGAGCATAAAATCTAAATCTCTTTCAATTTTTGATCCAAGTTATACATAGGCCCAGTCTCAGAGTATGGTGGACGACCGGCAAAATTAAAGAAAGTTTTCTCCAATCCCGGTCCTTATTCTGTAAATAAGTTGATCCAAAAAGTATATTGAATTTTTTTGCCTGGGGGCAACCCTTTGATACATTAGCCTGGCTTTGGCCGGAAGGAAATTAGGGTAAGGATAGTGCGAGGATTGCTGCGAGCTAAACAACATCCCAGAGACCAAGTGGATTTTTTAAATTGAATTTTAAAAACCCACGGGGAGACCGGGTTTCGAACCCGGGAACCATGTTGTAGTGGTCGTGCCGCTCAACCAATTTACCCAACTCCGTCTTTAATGATGACACAAAATACACAAAACCTTACAAGTACAAGTGCTAACTAATGTCTCCTACGTCCCAAAAAAAAATTCATCACTTTAATTTAAACTATTCTTCAGATTCCTTCCCAGGAGGCACTCTGCTCTCTCTTTGAAGGAGCGCTGTTCCCCCAAATGTTGAAAGAAACATTCATGTATCCTTGCAATGGGCCGCAATCAAGTGCGCTTCTTTTGTATTAATCAATCTGGGAGGCTTTGCGTAACAGATATAAACCCAAGTAATTAAGAAATTCTTGTTAATTATAAGAAACTCTGAGGCTTCCTAATTAGGTGCTTGTTATGATAAGACATATTAATCAAAGAGACAGTCAATATTTTCTTTATAATTCCTGATAAGACGTCTTTGTTTTCTACCTCTACCTACCTCAAATGTGAGTATTAATTTTCGAAGAATTTTTTGAAATATGACAAAAGTTTGGGACATTTGTGTTATCCTTTTACTTTTATATAACTCAGGGAATCAGCTACAGCGGTGAGTAAAAAAATTAATAAGGTATTTGTGGAGGAAGCAACAGGTGGAAGCACTATTTGACGGTTGTTTTCAAAATGTTGTGATAGAGATTGCAATTTGAAGAATGACTCTCGTGGAAGAACTGAAATTGTCCTGGATGGAGAGTCTTTAAAAGTTGTATTTAGTGTTCATTCTGCAACAATAAGTAGCCACACAGTTTTACACTTGCGTAAAAACACGGAGTTCTTTTCAACTCGCAATCACCTGCGATGAAATATGGATCCTCCATGATCAGGACAATGGACGAATGCTAGTAAGCCACCAGGACAAACTGTTCGTCCCGAAAGGTACCAGAGGAAAATGCTTTTAAGAACATTGTGGCCTTCTGCAGAACTCGTGCATTATCCTTTTCTTCCTGACTGCCTACTGTCCAACTCTCAAAATATTGAAGAAATGCATAGAATACTTTCGGTTACAATCTACGCTCATTAACAGACTTGGAATTCTTCTCCTATATGTTAACACTAGGCCTAATATTGTAAGAAGAACGATTTAAAAACAGATCCCTATATTTCGCTCCCCTATTCTAAGTACTGGTTACTCTTCTACCAATTGTTATACTCTGTACAAGAGAAAAAGAACCATCTAAATTGGTCCAGGCAGAACAAAGTTAGGTTCCGACCTATCTCCCACTCACAAATTTTTTGACATGGTATCAATGAGGAATCATACTGTTTACAATAAAAAATAATCATCCAAATTGGTCCTCACGTTACGAAGTTACGCCTTGTCATACATAACAAAAATGGCATCGACCTTAGAGTTGAACCTTCTGGTTTTTGGCAAGTCGGTTAAAAATGTATTTGATTAAAAGGGAAATTTAATTAGTATTACTAATATATAATCGATAATTGGCTTTCAATAAGACATGCATTTGAAATTTAACAACACTGAGCTATCGTAGTCGGGTACGCAATTGGAAAAATCTTTCGACGGAACTTGAGGATGTAGATGCCAAAAAACTATCCGACAAATAAAAGATATTTTCGCGAATAAATATATTTTTTTTACATCTTTTATTTGCCGTGGAAAAATTACTTTCTATCGCTGGGACTATACTTAGATCAATGAAACTTCAGTGAGGCTAATTTAAATTTTTGGTTTTATATTAGAAATATTAATTCATTTTACTTTGTAATTAAAAAAAGAGTTTTTTTTACTTTTTCATTTAATTGGATTAAGAATAATTGAAATTTATAATTACAAGTTTATTGTATTTAAATTTTTTTAATTATAATTTTTGTAACGAAATTTTTTGGACCTAATTACAATTACTTGTAAATTAAATTATTTGACTGAGGAATTATTTTAAAATGTAATTGATTAGTGCCAAATCTGGATAGTTCTTTTCGTTTAATTTAAAGTTCGTTTTACTATTTGTTTGTGAAGTGTAGCAGATAGCTAATTTATGGCAAATTGTTAACAGAATTTCAAAAATACATGGCATTACTAAATTGTAAAAATAAACTGTAAGACGAAAATTTATTGGCACGCACCGTTAGGGTTCAATTCCACGAGGAAAGACATCAAGTTGGAAGTCGTAAAACTACGTGAGGATATATTTTGTAGGAAGCAACGTTACGTGCTTTATTATCCTGAAGAGAAATAGAAGTCGTCGTCCGAAAGTGTCTCTATTGGTAAGCTGCTATTAGCACCCTATTTTATCTTGACGGTGATTAATGCGAGTTAATTAAATACTCAAATTTAATTTAATTCAAGTTAACTTTTGTTAATGTGTACTATAAATTTAATATACTTTTTGCTTACATTGTAAATATTAAGTTAATAACTTATAAAATAATAGGTGCCCACTATATTTCTCTCTCTAGTTCCCGTCCCGTAACCGCTTGTGTGGCATGGGTGGGTGGGGGGTGGGTGTGCAAGTAAACCTAAAATTTAAGGTGGATTCCACACCATCGACATTACTGTCCAACAACCAATGGCCTTTTTGTCGTAACCTGTTGCGAGCAGAAAACATCCGTGAGAACCCGCCGGTGTGGTTCGAACCTGGGACCGCTAGTCTGTAAGGTCAACACATTATCACTTACCTTACCTTACCTTACCGTTACGTTACCGTACGTCCATTATAATTAATTAATATTTATTAGCCTGTTCAAGCCATTCGTCGTGTACGTCTAACGTACGTACATATTTACAAATAAATCACATGCTAAATATGAAATAAGACAGTCATTTTCTGTTTTGATTACATCAGCTAATGAAAAGACATTTCGTACGTAATCAGAATCGAAATTACATTTGTTTTTATTCAACAGATCAATTCCCACGACTTTGGACGCAGCAGGGATTTGCTTTATGTGCGTCCTTGGAATCTTTATTACATTTCTTAAAGCCTCTCCACAGGCTATACGTCACAAAGATTTTCTGTTTAGCACAAGACTTAAGCTATGGAAACCGACATTACCAGAAAATAGGGAAAAAGAAAATAGGTTACGACAGCAATGAGCATCTTTTCAGATTCCCTTCACATAAAAGTCCACGAAAAACCTACTTAAGTATCCAAAACATTTCTCTATGACTGGAGAACATGCCACCATTCAGTGCTTCACTTCCTATCAAGGAATGAAAGTTTACGAGACTTTGAAATGGTTCTACGTCGAGAATGTTTTTGCATGGTAAAAAAATAAGGTTTGGAGCATTGTAAGAGCAAAAACGACTTGTGAAAAAAAGGAAAAAGCAAAATGTGAAATACTTTTCTGTACACTTCCGGCATTGCCCAACTCTAAGCTGAGTTAATTGCATGACTCTTAATGGCTCAATAAAGCTTAAAATTTTTTTTAACATGAACAATTTATCCAATTTTCAGGACCTATTGTAATGGAGATGCGATGGAAGCAGAAGAAAGAAATTCTTAATTTTCTAGAGAAAGATATGTACATTCGATCAAGATGCTTCCTCCTTTAATATTGTGGCATGCACTATAGAGTAGCAAACTAATTTTTTCTGTTAATCAACAGAATTGTCGCAGTACTGCAAGTACTGCAATAGTAGGTATATGTGCCTAGCTAGGTAAAAATAATAAAAAATAATCAAACAATACGTAAACCAAAGCTGACTTCTCAACTGCGGAAAGATTGAAGGCAAAATAGTCGAGATGACCCAATAAACAATTCCCATTCATAATTCAATTTTAACATTCAACTCACCTTCATGGGTAATTGATAATAATTTTGTTTTCATTACGACGTCAACAAATTATAACTTAGCGTAGACATGATTTTGTTTTCATAGCAGAAAATAAGCTTGTTATTACTATGCTGAGGTTAAAAGATTTTCGCTATGAATCGAAAAATTAAGTGAATTTAGAATTTTAAGTTATTGAAATGGTATTTTTGAATTCATTATGTGGACTGTATTATTGCTCTCTTTATGTAATAATATACAGAACATAATGATGGGCATTCTTATTAATATGTAAGAAAAGATATTTTCATACACAAATAGCAGCAAAATTCAGCTGAATAGAATGAGTTACTGAATTACAGGTCCACTGGTATAGAAACTACGTGTATTAAAAGTCCCTAATGACTTATAATTATGGGCAGATAGTTCTGTCAAAATCAGTTGCCGCATAACCTATTCTAGATACAAGCCCGGAAGCTAACACGAACAGCTGAGCATTGGTGGTGTAAACAAACCAAAACTTACCACAGTAGTCATAATGAAAAGTTTGGGGAATTGTACTATCTCGTAGTATTTAAAGACTTAAATTGGATTTTACTTGAGGTTAACCTATTAATGTTCTGAACATGTAAACACGATAAAAAGTGTCTCTGTTATATTCTTTCATGTGTTTTAAAGGAAAAACTCTCTTGTGCTCGTTTTGGATTTGGATTGGTTAATATGTGGTACAACAAAAATGAAATAATGACGAAACGCTTGATGGTGAAATGGCCGAACTGTCATATTTTAAAGGCTTGTATCTAGAGTAGGTTGTGGTTGCCGCAAAGTGAAACACTTAAGTTACAAGACCTTGAAAACTAGAAAATATAACTAAAAATAAAACTTATAAACTAACTATAAACTAATAAAAAAAAAAGAGTGATTGTTGGGATATCTGTATTCTACAGGCCGTGATACATTCACTGCAGTAAGTGCAACTTCAAATGTGCTCATCGACTTCATACTTTCTTATGTAATGAACTTCACGGATGCGCAATAATTGTAGTTGCAGTAGTAGCAACTTGAAATTGAACTTCGACTTTGAGAAATTTCAATTTTGCTTCAAATTTTACATTACTGACAACCAACTTTGAAGTCACTGTAGGAAAAATAAGAAAAAAATATTTTTTTTGTATTCGATCTATATATAGTGAATGTGGCATAGGTGCATGAGCAGTGAAGCCAACTTTGCCGCAACGGCTACTGCAAAGTCGCATTTACTGCAGTTATTGTATTTCAGCCTATGTCGGGAATTCCCCGTGGTTAATTTTTCGTTCAGTTCTGCATGCGTTCAGATTTAGATTCTCAGAGAGAGAAAGAAGATGAAGAGCAATTCCAAAAAAATTTGTAAAGGGGTACCCCTCTAGAAATTTGTAAATTTTGTTGTAACCATATGCAAAGAGGTACCCCTTTACAAATTTTATCAAAATTATTCCAAAAAAATTGACAAACAAATTCAAAGGGGTACCCCTTTACAAATTTTATCACAATTATTCCAAAAAAATTTCCACAAAAATGCAAAGGAGAACCCCTTTACAAATTTGGACAAAAATTTTTTTGTAACCATATGAAAAATGCAAAGAGTACCCCTTTACAAATTTGGGCACAATTATTCCCAAAAAATTTCTAAAGGGGTACCCCACTGCAAATTTGTAAATTTTGTTGTAACCATAAGCAAAGAGGTACTCCTTTATAAATTTTATCTAAATTATTCCAAAAAAATTTTAAAGGGGTACCCCTCTACAAATTTATAAATTTTGTTGTAACCATATGCAAAGAGGTACCCCTTTACAAATGTTATCACAATTATTCTAAAAAAATTTCTAAAAAAATGCAAAGGGGTACCCCTTTACAAATTTGGACAAAAATTTTTTTGTAATCATATGAAAAATACAAAGGGGTACCCCTTTACAAATTTTATCACTATTATTCCAAAAAAATGCAAAGGGGTACCCCTTTACAAATTTGGGCAACTATTTTTTTGTAACCATATGAAAAATGCAAAGAGGTACCCCTTTACAAATTACGCCAACCCACCCACCACCCTAACCTTCATAAACAACAACTCAAAATCAACGCTGTCTTTGCCATTTCGATACAAAACAATTAATTTTTTTGATTACTACCCCTCCTCCGAAACCACCCTCCCACTAACCAACCAACGTGTCTAGCCACTTTAAGTGAACGTTACACTTGATATTTCGTTTCAAGAAAATTAATTTTTCACTACCACCCCTCCTCCGCCCACCACTCACTCACTCACCCACTACCATTCTTTTACTGAGCCTCCACTATCGCTTAGCGAATCATCCTTGGCCTTATCTCAGCCAGTCTACTGCAAAACTGAAGCAATCCTTTTGTCTTTACCACCCCTTTTGCCACAACTCATCTCACGTATTCACTAACCCACCTAGGCACAGAACAATTAACCCGCAGCATTCTGACTAACTTTCTGATACACAGTGAATAATTTTAATTTGTTTGCTTTGAAATTAATCAGAACCGCATTTGTATAACTGACACTTTTATTTCACGGTTTGTTATTATTCAATCATAACACATACAACACGCACTTACACGGCATTAACACGGTGTCAGTATGATGACCGAAATATTGACGAAAAAGGATCGTTTACACGGTAATGACATTTATTATATAAATTATGCCGAATATTCAGCATAAATGTAAATTATACCGCGTATTCCTAAAAGCGAATTCTCCCTTTTTTTAATAATTTTAGCTTAGGATCACAATGGGCCTTTTTGGACTAAGTGCGCCTTTTTAGGCAGCCACCCTTACCTAAGCTAACCTAGCTTAGAACACCAGTAGTTATAATCGAATTTTTTTCAACTATAATCGGTATTCTTTCTAACTAATCATCTTTTATAGTAAAATTTTTATCAGATATTAGTGACAAAACGCCAAGACTCTTGAGCAGAAACACTACCACAAAATAATAACTACAATAATATAAATTACACTAATCTTTTTATAACTTATTTGCAGCAGAAATTAAAATTATAAATTACCTGTGTACCCTAAACACTCGTAAAATCAATATTTCGGAGGAATCTGAATTTTAGGAACTCGCAAAGCATTTTTTTTCACTTTTGGAAGTGAGTGTACCTGCAATGGTAGAAGTTAGATTAGCTTTGTTGGCATTTTAGGAAAGGATGTTGTGATAGTAGTCTTTTGGTGTAAGTTTGATGTCTCTACGTTAAGCAGATCAACGCATGCTATAAAAATGTGGAATTTATGAATCCCCTGCAACTCCCAAACGGTTGAGTTTGCCCCTACCCTGTCCTACAATTTTCTGTTTGGCTAGGTTAGATCTATCACCCCACTTATTGTGGCACACCTTATATGAAACACCCTGTATATAGAAAGTCCAACCTTAACTCTCATAAAATTGGGTATTGGTAGTTTACTTTAACGGGGTCAACAGAAAATACGAATTATTTGAATGTTAAAATCGTTCTTTTGTTTACGGTTTTGCGTTCGTTCGATTCGTATACGTTCAATATTCGATTCGAATCGACTTTCGTAACCAGGCCTTTATTTTAGCTCGATCAGTTAGTTGAGAAAAATTATCTTTCCCATGTCGGTTAAGGTAAAAATAAGCATCCTTGAGGAACTTCAAAAGACCCTCGAAATCAGTCGAATAGTCCTTAGCGGTTTGCGGTACTTCTCGAAGTCTTAACAGTGTATAGGTATAAAACTATTATCCACCGAGTGGGACGCCTTTACATGGATATAAATACGAAGTACACAGGGAATATTGAACTCCGTTGAAAGCTCCACGATAATCCAACATTTAGTTGGTGGTGGCATATGGCGTGTAAGTCAGATACCTTTGAAAAAATATCCGAAGTATTGCAGAAAAACAATTTAAGGTACATTCCCAACTTTCGATATTACTCTGCAAGCCCCGTACTGCGTACTGGTACTAAAGGGTAATCTAATGTCAGTAGAAAACAACAAAACCGCTTGATCCTCATTTTCGCCAGATTCAGCATTTTAATGGATTTATTAAGATTTTTAAAAATTTTGAACTTTAGTCGCATGACCAGAGCTCTTATTTTATTTCTGTGTTCTCCTGAAGTAAACCTTTAAAAACTACGCCGTAAATCCTAAAATGAAATCTGATACCGATTCTACGAAATGAATACTTACAAACACTTCTATGTATTGTGATAGAAACCATATTTATCTATTCCTTCTGAAAGTGGCTTATTCTAGTTGAAAGAGCTTTAATTTAACTTCATCCCCTCCTCTGTTATATTCACAGGGTTCTGGTTCTGAATTAACTGCTTCATTTCACCACGGCAGAGCATGAGTATCAGCCTTTGGCAGAATTCCCTTATAAATCAAATTCAATGATGCTCTTCAGCTCAATAAATCAAAATTTGTGAGTTCAACCACCATCACTTCACTTCCACAATGAACAAACATGTCGAGGACTTATTGTCGATAAATTAATGCTTTGCAGTAACTGAAAAGAATAATTGATGAGCTCTGACCTTATGATGACCATCCGAAGAAATGTGTTTTATTCCTCGATACTTTTAATTTTCCCTTCCTTGTAAACAAAAAACGCAAACAAAAAATTATTGAAATAGGTCAAAGTCGAATAGCGAACACAAAAACAGTTGGAAAAGGAAAACAGGTCTCCTTGGCGCCAGTGCCACGAGTATCCTCAGATAAATAGAACTTCCCAAGCTCCATGCTGTATCGTCCTTTTATTGATTGTAATCTCTTAGAAGGATTTGCCAAGTAAATGATATTTATGCCATAAGTTGGGCGGGGATTCTTTCATATGCAGATTTCATTTGCTTTTTACAACTAGTGGCTCTTCTTGTTTTATATGTTTGTTGATGAAAAAGAGCAATGTCCGTTTTTAATTCAAATCAAATTCAAAACATAAAAAAGCGATATATTCGTAGTTCTTCACTAAAATTGTCGAACTCGGCAAGTATTGTCCAAACGGGAACAATCAAAAGACATACTCGTCCTCTGAATTCATTTCGACTATGTTTTGACTGATGTCTCTCCTTCGTACATGCATCTGCAAATGCCACAACCATGACGTATGTCATGATGCCATTCTTTAAATATTTAAAATTTACTGGCACTTTTTTATTCATTTTTTAAGTAGGTATATTTCCTTTAAGGGGTATTTTACTGCACAGGATACAAAATAGTTATTTTTTGGATTTTATTCCTATAAAGACAATAGCTATTCGTTTGATTTTATTTTCATTTACAAAAAAGGTCCTTAGAAAACAAAAACAGTATAAAAATAATGAAATTTTTATTTATAAAGTGCCGATAGATAGCCACTGAAAATGTCCATGCTGGCCTAGATGATATTTCGGGATTTTTAAATCTTAAATAAGAATATGCAACGGATTATTAAATCAGTAAGGCTACCGCTATAGGCCGTAGTAAATTTATTCATTTAAATGAGAATTAATATATTATAACTTTAAAAAAATAGTTTTTAAAAAAAAAGACCAAACAACTACAACAAAAATATTTAATCGTCATTTCTTATGATCCCGTACATAAACGTTCAGTTAGTATCATGTATTATTTTCAATTGTGGTGCTGTAGTAGTTTTATTTGTTTAATTTGCACCGACTTCAAAATGTCGTAATAGATATAAAATTAAAAATTATTTTATCCTTTTTATCGCTTTTTGTGAAGTCGGTTCAACTTTTTTTTTAAAAACTATTTTATTTTTCACTTTTTAGTGTCTTCGACTCTATACAATGAAGAAAGAACCATCCAAATCGGTCCACGAGTTAAAAGTTAGTTATAACCCCCTACCCCACCACCATTCCACTAAACTTTTTTTCTCATGGTATCAATCAAGGAACATACTCTACCGAACAGAAAAGGAATCATCGAAATCGGTCCACGAATTACGAAGTTACTACCCCTCTCCCTCCCCCATCACCACCATAGGACCAAATTATTCTCCTAATAGCAATGGGGGATCACACTCTATACAACAGCAAAGGAACCATCCAAATCGGTCCACGTGTTACAAAGTTAGGTTCCACCCCCCCCCCCCCCCACCCCAGCAACATTTGTTTTCTCGTAGTATCAACCAAGCATCATATTCTACCCAATAGAAAAAGAATTATCCAAATCGGTCCACGCGTTACGAAGTTAGACTACCCCTCCCCCCCCCCACCCACACCTTTCACCATAGGACCTCATTATTCTCCTATTAGCATTCGGGGATCATACTCTATACAACAGAAAAAGAACCATCGAAATCGGGCTACGCGTTACAAAGTTAGGTTCCACCCCCACCCCCCGCCCCTATTCCTCCAAATTTTTTTTCTCCTGGTATCAACCACGGAACATACTCTACCCAACAAAAAAAGAATTATCAAAATCGGTCGGCGCGTTACGAAGTTATGCCCGGTCAGACATAAAAAAAAAAAACAAAAAAAAACAAAATAAATAAACAAAAAAAAATACGCGTCGAACTTAGAACCTCTTTGTTTTTGGGAAGTCGGTTAAAAATTAAAAATCATAATTTCATCAATTCCTCTTATTATTATTAAAAAATCTGTTAAGAATGAGTCAGGCTCGCGCAATCAGGGTTCCGGAATATCACATTATTGTCAAATTTGATCTTAAGACATTAACTCTCTGCAACCTCCGTAGTCTTCTTATCGCAGCAGCAGAAAATAACCACGGGTCGCCGTCGATGCGATTCGAACCTAGAATATCGTTCCTATAGTTCGACACATTATCACTTACTTCACCTACGACTAAAGTTGATAGTAACTATTACTTACTGAGAAAAATTATCGTGACATACATGCAAAAGACAGACAGACAGGCACCGAAGTCTCATCATAAGGGTTCCTTGGCTTCTTAGGTACGACATCCTAAAAATCAAGTGCAGAGTAGAACTTCCATTAAGGACTTATCTACATATGTACTTCCGTCGTGTAAGCTGATGTAAGTTGAAAGAAAATTTTAAGCAAATAATAGAAATTTTGGAAGCTGTAACTGTAACTGTATAACTGTTGCCAAGTTCTAAATCTATGGTGGCCCTCCTTTTTGGTAGATTTCTTCAAAATTTGTGGTCCAATTTTGTTCAAGATAAATTTAAAGTCCGGAGCAGACACTCTGCAAAAATATGCGAATGTTTCTGTAAACTCTCGGGTTAAATCTGCTAACATATCGATACCATTGTATCTAAACAAATTATCATGCTATGAAGCTTAATTTTTACGTAAAATTAAAAATTAGCAACCCTCTGCTTTTACTCACCCACCACCACACCACCTTTGTTCTGAGGATTTTTCATTTTTAATAACAAAAAACCGGGTGAATATAAAATCTCAGAACGGTCCATTGTGTCGATAAATAAATATCGGATCGAACAAAAAAAATTTCGAATGTTTTTTATAAAAGCAATGATACAAAAATTCAACTCCCTAAGTCCCTACCCTATGTGATCCGGATTCCACCGATCGATATAATTGTTTTTTTCACAGATGCCGCTGTAATGGAATATTACAATATAGCATAAAAATAAAAAAAGACGTGTTCAGTGATACCAAACTTAATTTCCCACTTCCGCCCTTGGGGGTGGGAAATACTTTAAGGAACTACGTCGCTGTTCCTTGTTGTTGTCTCTTGGAGTGATTGATTAACGTTAGTCCTCTCGCCTCTCACCGAAGGGTGCTTGATTAACGTTAGTCCCCTCGCCTCTCACCAAACAATACAAAGTAAAGAAAATTATGCAGTAAGATGTTCAAATTGGCCACCTTCCTGCACTTGGCAATATGCTAACTGAAAATACACTTGTTGAGAAGCAGTTTCCAATATGTCTGTTGTTATTGAGTTTGAAACATTAAGTATTCTCTCTTTCAGCTTGTCAATATTTTCCGGTTTGGTCTGGTAAACCTCACTTTTTAAACATCTGCAATAAAAGAAAAAAAGTCAAATAAGGAGACCTTGGTGGACATTCTAATGCACCTCTTCGACCAATTCATCTTTCCGGAAAAAAACATTATTTAGTAAATTTCGTGCACAAACAGCATAATGCGCGGAGCTCCAATTTCTTGAGACCATACATGGGCAAATGCATTTCCAAAGATTTCTCGTATTGCATTCAAATTGCCGTCAATAAAAAAGTGTCCTACAATTCGATTATACAAAATTTAAGCCCAGGCATGAGATTCTGCTTATAATCTCGCCCAATCAGGATTTTCATCAGAACAATATCGCATACTCGTATTATGTCGATTTAGGACCAATTTAAATCAAATATACCTAGCTGCATCAGAAAAGAGTAATAACATACCATTGCATCATTACTTCGCAAAATTCAATTCTACACACTAAGAAATTCCGTGTTAATTTTAACACTATTTTGTGTCAATATAGGTCCACACCGTTATGTGTCATTTTCACCACTTGGCAATTTGGTAAAAATCTACACTGAAATTTTGTTCAAATTATTACACTGAACATTTTTTTAAACATTACACATTACCGTGTAAATTATATTCTGATACGTGTAATTTAAAAACTCCAAAATGTGAATTTTATACCTTACTGCGTGTAGTTATTACACTATTGTAAGTGTAAAATCAACACCTACTTGATTGATTTTGGATATCAGCTGTGTGATTCTGAACACCTTTCAGTGTATTTACGGATTAATATTTACACCGTTGTCTAAGGAAAGTTACGTTCTTATAAAAAATACAAATATAGTTACAGAGATAATACATTTTATTACAAAAGCATTTTATGTAATTGCAACAACCAATAAAAATATGACAAAATTATATATATATACAAAAATATATGCTTTGGAACTACAAGGTTTCCATATGAACGTGGAAACATTTCGTATGGCTCTTTGTATTTACACGTATTAAATTCTACTATATTGTATTGAATTGTTTGTTTAATAATTTCATACGCATGTAAGCTTTCTAATTTCTCCGTCAATACTAATTGAATACGTAAATATAGCGCCTTTGTCGGGACCTTGTGCAACTATGTAAGGTTGCTTTGCTGATTGCTTACTAGTAGTTTCTTTTAAAGGGATACCAATCTAAAAATAATTATTTTAAATTAAGGGGGTCGTCTACGTATGAAGTAAACTCTTCACGGTTATTGAGCAATAGAGCGTTGAGGACGCTCGCTCACGGTGTTTTCGCGCGCTCCCTGTGACCGCGGCTACCCCGAATTTTCTATTTCCTTCAGTTTAAAACCGATTCTCGATCATAAAACATCTAAACTGTTTCGGAGTTACTTCAGGAATAGGAAGGTGAACTCTACGGCCCCGGCATAGATGATTAATCGTAAGATCCTTCAAAAATAGTTTTTTTCTTGTGTAAACCTTTAAACGCGTTTTCCCGAAAGTCGTATTTTTCTAACTTACTTGCACGATTTTAAGAAAAGTTTTACACGTATCGATTTCTTTTTTCACCTGCTCAGAAAATATGTCGCTATGGTTAGACACGAGCTATTGACGAGCTATTGACGAAATATTGTTTTTTTTTATTATAACAGGAAATAAACATTTGAAAAACAAGGGAAAAATAACTTTTTTTTTCAAAAATTTCCACCATTTCGAGAGATTTTTGAATTTTACACGGATAGACATACGAGTGAAACCCCCAAGAAACTTCGATCTTTAAACGCGTTTTTCTCAGAATGGTGTTTTTCAAAACGGTTTCCACTCTCAAAGGAAGAGTTTTGAAGATATCTAGTTCAAATTTGGAGAGAACATTTTTAAAGTCATTCTTTATCGCGCTATGGAAGCTTTTTTTTAAATCTTCCTATTTTTTTTACGAAAAACTGTCGAAAAAAAGGGCCAAATTCGATACTTTTTGTTCAAACCGCCGCCATTTTGTCAAATTAAAAAAAAACCCTCCATAGCGCGATAGCGACTTCCCTACAGATTAATAATCTTTTTGAAATTTTTGTTTCAGATCAAAATTGCGGCCGCAGTCGTGGACATCGTACAGGACCTTTTTTTTACGTGTCATTTCAACAATTTATTGAACTATTATACACCCAATAAATAAACATAAAAAAAATCATTTTGTATTCGTCATGAATGTATTTATTTATAAAAAAAACCGGACCGATTAGTTTATTTCAACATTAAAAAAAAATCACGAAAATCAGTGATTTTTCGGAGGGTCACACTGAGACGATCCCTTAAAAACCGAAAAACCGGTTTTCCGCCATTTTTTTTTAAACATTTGGAGGTTAAGGTGAAAATAGTAAATACAAAAGCTATTGATCTTTTTATTTCCTACAACTTTTGCATTTAACTTTTTTCGATAGGATGTACAATTTAGCCAGAAATCGCGAAAAACTGTTTTCAACCTATAAAAATTCACCCCGGATAGCTGCTGTCGGTTCGATTTATTTTTCCCTCTTTTGCAAGAGCGTGTTCGACAATATTCCGCTGTCAGATTGCTGTAACGAATTATTATTATTTTTTCTCATTTGTACGCCTATTTCTAGTGGACAAACTCAATATGGTATCTGTTACTATTAAAAAGTTCCTCTAACCAGGGTTTGGTATTATCATTATACCAGCTCACTAATGTCACTGCGATGTCACTGTAGACATAAGTCTGCAAAATTTTAAGTCAATGCGTCTACTGAATGCAGATCAAAAGTGCGTAGTGAGTTATAATAAGTCACAGGTCGAGGTAATAAATACTTGTTAAAATTAAAAAGGCCGTCCGCCGTCGTATCAGTGAATATACCTTTTACAGTATCTTTTCGCCCTTATCAGAAAAAAATTATTTTTAACTTTTTAGTGCGTTACTCATAAAAGCTTGTTTTTTTGTTTTTTAAACTATAACTTTAATACTAAAATTCTACAATCGGAATACGTTTATTTAAAAAATTTATTGATAATTTTTTTAATCTCATAACAATTTTTGGTTTGAGGATAAAAGAAGTCTCATGGATTAAGAAACCTTTTTTTTGATTAATAAGTTTTTTTTCAATTAACAATTGAATAACTTGCTGAGAAGTTTTTTTTAATATCACCATGAAGTTCAACGGAAAATTATGGAGTAAACTTTGGGAACTTTGCTGCTAATGTTCCTATGGGTGTTAATAGTTTAAAAAATCCACAACGGTTTAACTTGGTTGTATTACAAATTCTTTTATTTTGGGAAAAACTTTACTTGATGGAACTTTTTTAATATTCTAGATTTTCCCTTGCAGGCCTGTGTAATTTAAGGCTACACAATATACAGGGTGTTTCGCATAAAGTATGTCAAAATAAGTGAAGTGAAAGATAGCACCTTGGGTGGTGGTGGTGGCGGGGGCGGGGGGTGCAATCTGAATTGTTTGATCCAGCCGTTTTAGTATTTCCGTGCAAGGGAGATAATTTTAGCTTAAGAACGCCAGTAGCTATCAAATTGTTTTTCAACTATGACCGGTGTTCTTTCTGACATACACTCTTTTATAGCAAAATGTCCATCAGTTATTATTTACAGAATGCCAGGACACTTGGGTGTGAACACGGGCTAACACAAGCCAATGACCTCAATAAAATAAATTATACTAATCTTTTTATAACTTTTTTGGTTGATGTAGCCAAAGCCCTGGGATGCGTTAGAATGGCTTTTACCGGAAAGCTATTAGGGTAACGGAAATGAGGAAACATGAATGTCTTTACATTGCTGCGAGCTAGGCAACAGCCCAGAAACGGAGTGGATTTGCAATTTTATATTTTGAAAATTCACGGGGCGACCGAGGCTCGAACCGTGGAACAATAGCGTGGTGATCGTGCCACTCATCCATCGATTCAACTCCGTCTCCAGTAAGTAATTAAAATTAGTTACCTATAACAATATATTAGTTACTTATAACAATATATAAACAAGCATCTCTGAACTTTTTTGTTAAACTTTTGTCTATATTACGAATTTAGTAATTTTATAGTCAAAACAAATAATTAGGTAGTCAGGAATTTATAAGGAAGCGGTTCCTTTAAACCTTTCTTAACTTTAAGATGTTTAACTTTCTGGAAAGGTAATAAGATGGACAGTTTAATAAAAATAAAAAACAGCTGTATTAATTACATGCACTTCGAAGAAAGTTAGGGAAAATGCTAAATTGTGAAAAACCGAGAGTTAGATCAACATTTATGATAGTTATGTAAAGGACATTGGGATGGTAGTTTTTGCCGTGTCCTTGATGTTGCTGCGTTGATTATATCAAAATATAAAAATCAAAATCAGGTTAAGGATTTGTTATTTGACTACTACTACTACTACTACTACTAAAGAATTCTGCTCAGTATCTTACTCCTGTCCTTACTTATTTATTTAACTCGTCCATGTCCAGTGGTATTTTTTCAAAATTTTGGAAATCGTCTACCATTTTTTCTTTTCATAAAAAGGGTAATAAGAACAATATCTTTAATAGTAGACATATTGCTAATTTGTTTACCATCGCGAAGCTTTTTAAGGCAATAATTTGTTATGTCCTTAGTTCTTACTGTAAACCGTTTTTGGGCTCCTTCCAGCATAGTCTCATCAAAGGAAAATCAACAACTACTAACCTTGTGGAGTTCTCAAACTATTGTATTTCCAACATCGAGTCTGTTGAACAGGTTGATTGTGTTTCTACCGATTTCAGTAACGCCTTAGATCACTTTGATTATAAATTGTTTGTTTTCAAACTTACTATGTTAGGTTTTCCATCTCTTTTCGTCTTATACATTTCTTCCTATCTTTCTGACGGGAATTCTCTCTCTTGCGAAATATCAGTCACTCCTGGTGTGCTACAATGCAATTATTTGGGTCCGTTTCTATTTATTATTTGTATTAATGGCATGGGTTCCATCATAGTGAACTCGAAAATTTTAAGTTATACTGACGATGGTAAAATGTTTCGTGTTGTTCCTTACATTAATGATTGTTTTGCGCTGAACTCTGATCTTCAGTCTTTTAATTCCCGGTGTATTACGAACAATATGGCTCGGTGTCGATAAATGTACGTTTATCTCGCATTCTTGATTGAATGATTATTTGGTCAGCTGACTGGACTGGATAGCGTAAAGGATATGTTGTTTTTAATCCACATTTGTCTTTCGTTGATCACATCAGTTACATAGTTAATAAAGCTGATACTTACTTAGACTTCGTGAAGGAATGATATAAGGAGTTTAACAATCCCTTTATCACCAAGCTTCTTTTTTGTACCTTCGTTCGTCCTGTTTTAGAGTACGCCTGTAACGTTTGATCTCAAATCTACGTTACTTGGCCTTCCATGGAATAACCCTTTCATATTGCCCGCGCATAATAACAGAATTGGGCTACAGTCTTTGGACTCGCTAGAAGATAGGTTCAACAGATTTAGACCTTCTTTATCTTTGATGGCAGGGTTTTATTGACTCACTGTTGTCATTGTTGAACATCCAAGTTCCTATTCGTTCCGTTAGACATTGTGACTCTATCCAGGGCTTACTTTACTCTCTTTCTATTTTTGTTTTTTTGATTTACTGTTTTTATTTTACATTTATTTTTTATATTCTTTTGTAAAGTAATCAGCCTTGATAAAACTTTGTAAATAAATAAATCATGAAAATTTGGAATTTTTGAACCATCCTGCAACTCCCGAAAAGTTGACATTGCACTACTATAAAATTTTTTGTTTGGCACACCTTATACGAAACACCATGAATTACGGACAGGAGACAACTACCTAGTAATTCTAATTACTATCTTTATTAGCATTCATTCCAATCTTGCCACGTTAAAATATCATATAAATGTTTTATTCAATATAAAGTATTCTTGGTATGAGTTTCTCAAATCCCATTTGTAAATACGTTCTAAGATTTTGCACTGAAAGTAACTGAGAAGGATATGTCTATAGTCCTCAGATATTAAGTGGTTAACCACTAGCATGAAGACGATACTTCCTGACAAAGCGCCATGGTAAGACCGAGCTAAAAATAGGCTTAGGACAACAAGTCAGCATTGTACATTGTTGATCTGAGCGCCTCAAACCGGAAACCGAAGCCCTGGCGTATCGCACATTTAAAAAAAACACACAGCTTTTTTTAGAGATTTTGTGTTCATATTCCTGCATTATCATATTATGTATATCTCAGGAACAAAATGCCTATCATCCAATGGCCTGTGAAAATAATTTCACTGTGAAGTACGCGGTTATCGTTTAAATTGTGTTTCTTTGTAGGAATATTTTACATTTGTATTCTTAAAATTCGTTTCCTTCAACAATAAATCATTTTGGGGTGTCTGAGTATATAAAATAAAATTGAGAGCCGGAGGATACAATAAAACCTGATAAAAGTACCCACACTATAGGTACATTATGTTTGAGGAAGCGTCTTCAGTTCTGGATATGATTTGCATGACACCAGAAATTCCACCCCTAAATCTACAGGATAAGAAGATAGCATCCGAGAAACCCTCCTATATATTTTCAATTTGTGCGTGTAATGCTGACTATTCTACCCTGAAATTGCTTGCATACATACCCGTTTTCCAACTTAACAAAGAGTGCATTATTCCATAACTCCATAAATTACTCCAGCCAGCAACACAAAAACTTGCCCTTCGTAAAATATTTTGCCATTCAGTAAGCAAATTATCCACGAAATGAACTTTTGGCCCCATGGACAGGCGATAGTCGACGAACGAAAGGTGGCTTGATAAGGGAACGACCCCGCAAATTCATTTGGGGTTTCTCTGTTACGAGGTAACTTCGAGATAATTTTCATTAAAGCTTAAATGTGTTATTGTATTCACTGTTCAACCCCTCAAGTTTTAATTTTCTCAATAAATGTGAACATGGTAGAAAATTTTATTCAAATATGCGACGTGACTGTTAATTTCATGTTTGGAAACTGGTTTTATTGCAAAAGACAAGAAATGGTAACTTTCAAAAACTTGATTATTTGGATTAATATTGATTAAAGCGTATTTCGGGTAGGTAGTGCTTTGAAAAAATTGAGGTATAAATTAATAGTGAATAATAACAAAATAAAACTAATCTCACAAACGTTTTAATTTAACTGTCTCATCTAGATCTCTTGCACGGCCAAAAACTGGGTATGAATGGAATACTACGCGATTATTCTCCGTATCCCTTATCGCTTGTGAGGAATGGGACAGAAGAAGGAATTCATCCGAATCGATGACAATGGCTGTAAGTTAACTTGCAATTTAAAGCAGGCCATACACGATCAAGTCTACCGTCAAGTCTGCAGCGGACTTGACGCGGCGTCCAGTTTGCAGTGCATCCATATAGACCACTCAAAATCAAGTTTATCGTCCAGTTTGCATGATGCCGCAAAAGTTGAAACCATGGCATCACCAGTGACGGACGACGACGCGTTAGCCATCCTAGGCTTATGGCTGCTGTCATGCATACTTGACCGCTCATACACACGTTCAAGTTTGCATGACGCTGTAGGATTGATCAAGTCGGCAGAATCGGAATTCAATTTTTGCTTCAAGTAGACTTATCATGCACAATGATAGCCATACGCCGTCAAGTTTACAGAACGCCGCGTCAAGTCCGCTGCAGACTTGACGTTAGACTTGATCGCGTATGGCCTGCTTAAGGTGCATTCCGAACCTACGCAATTACTTGCAAGCCTCCGTAGTCATTTAGCATAATCTGTTGTCAGGAGAAAGCAACCATGGAGCGCCGGCGTTGGGGTCCGAATCTTGGACCCTCACGATTGAAGGCAAACACCACTGTGATATAGGTATACACTGGAAATAGCACCGATTGCAAAATGTACGTGAAAACAACAACAATGCATGGTTCAATTTTTAGATTCTATCTCTTTTCGTTCAGCCGGTTTATTTAAATAGATATTTTAAAATATATTATTTAGTAATTTGTTATTCATTAATTTAATCCTAGGAATATTATTAAATATCTAAAAATTAAATAAATTAAATTGCACAATAACAAAATATTTAAGAAAAAGCTTTTATTTATAAATAAAAATATAAAAATGTACTAAAAAGGAAAAAATTAGTTTTTGCTATAATAAATTTAGGCTGAAAATATATTTCAACCATAATATACCTTTAACGTATTTCTTCACGGAATTTCTGTATTCGTATAACTATAAACAAAAGCTTGGGCGCTCATTGAAATTATATTATTCAGCACAATTTCGCTTCGCTTCGCTTAGTTTCACTAGTACTATTTTATAATTTCAATATCAAATGAGCGTCCAAGCTTTTACTTATAGCCATACGAATACAGAAATTGTGTGAAGAAATACGTCAAAGGTATATTATGGTTGAAATATATTTTTGGCCCAAAATTGATGTGCTTATATCCTTCGTAAACCCAAAATTATCAAAGCTAAGTTACTATTTCAAACAAACTATTAATGTTAGTCAAAATTTATTTTTATGAAAATAATATTTTCAGCCTAAATTTATTATAGTAAAAATTATTTTTTTCCTTTTTAGTACATTTTTATATTTTATTGTTAAATAAAAGCTTTTTTTCAAATATTTTTTTATTGTGTAATTTTATTTTTTACTTTTTAGTCTTTTGAAATCTTGCAATCAACATTAGATCTATTATTTGTCAACATTTTTAAGTTGTTTAAAATTTGTTACGACCATTTTCACAGAAATTTTAGTATTTATTAGAAATTGCATCCATAAATCAGGTATTGTTTATTAGGCAGTGTCTTATACTTTCTTGAGACTTTTGCAACCTGATCTGATTCTTATCAATTTCATTGCATCTGTTAGGTTTACTATCCATCTGCGTTGGTCTCCTTGCAAATGAATGTTTCGGATTAATAGGTTCCACCACGTGAAGGTAAAGATTTGCTCCATGTCATAATAATATTGCATTGTCATATTAGACGTCTGCCATATTGGATTTAGAATGGCGTCACTTCACTCATTGTGTTTCGCTCATCAAGCCCTTTCATTTGATACCCATATCATAGGGGTTGCTGATAAATCGCCATTTTGTAACTTCCGCCATATTGTGCCAAATTTCAGCCCGATAGCTTCAATGGAAGTGGGTGAAATATTGATTACAAAATTCCACGACATACAAGTGAAGTTAAATAAAAGCTTTTAACTTTTAATAATAAAAATTGTTGGGTATAAAAAAAGTCATATTTTTTAATTACTTCATATTAAATCAAATAATTACTTTGAAATCAATAAACTAATTAAAAATAAATAAATATAAATGACTGAAGAATTTAAAAAATATATTTTGTTCAAGTTTTTATAAAAAAAAATTTTTTGCGTGATTTCGCACACTTTCTTTCACTGACAGTTGTGGCCTTCAAAACTTGGGGTACATGAATGACCAAAACTTCAAACTGTATTTTTCTTTTTATTAAAGCTCATTTAGTTTTAATTAATTTGATAACATCTAATTGTGGCAAAATTTGTCTTGTAATATAGTTTTCTTCTATGTAAAATTCATGTTTTTTTAAAACATTTTCACTAATTTTGTTACATCCCTGAGAAACATTTGATACAGCATGCTACCTCCCTTGTACATATCTTAGTGACCAACACGTAATTCCTTACTCAACAACGCCGACGAAACATGGTTATCTGGAAAATTTTTGATGGTCAACCTTTCAGGTCTTCTGTCGGTATAGATTATTTAGAACACGCTATAGATAGATATTATGCAATATTCTGTTGTGAGGTAAAAGAAACTGAAAAACTGAAATCTATTAAATGTTATGTTTTCCCGAAGATGAAATTGAGATTGAGATTGTAAAAGGGATGAAAACTTGTTACCACAAATATCATTCCAAATTTGTGCCGAGTAAATTTACGTAAGATCCAAAACAAAACTGCTTAAAACTCGAATAGATTGTTGGATTAACATCCCGTTTTCGGTTTCTTGTGAAGGCGTCCAGCAGTGAAAGAAAAGGTAACACTTTGACGTTGCTGTTGAGTAAGGGCCAAAGGAATCTGGGGGCACAGCAGTGCCCCGCCAAGACTGGACACTGCCTACCTTTTCTCGAAGCGTTTCGTCGTATTTTCGAACCTTCATAGCTTCGGTCTGGATAATAACAGAGAGCCCAAATTCTTAGAGTAAGATGTAGTTACCAGACTAATGAAACACACTAAGTTTTATACTTTAGATTTTATTAATACCTGAAATACATCAATTTCGCCACTCATGATCATCAAAACCTCTAGGGTACTTCCTGACTTCTTAGAAAGCTGAAATTTGGTATGCTGGCTAGTATTAGCACACAAACAACGAAAAAATTAAGAAATCTGTAACTTTCATTCTCCAACCCCTCGAAAAGGGGGGTCTGGTTCTGTATTATATAACAATTTCTCATAAGATAATTTTCAAAAGTCCTAGAAAGCTGAAATTTGGTAAGCAGACTAGGTTCTGCACGCGAACAACGATTAAATGAAGAAATCTGTACCTTTCACCCTTCAACCCCCCATAGAGGGGGTGTAAGTCTGTATAAAAAATTCTAGGGAGGTACTTCCAAAAATTTTAGAAAGCTGAAATTTGATATCAAAGCTATGAAGATGTTATTAGTACATAAAGAACTTAAAAGTGAGTGAGCTACGAAGAAAGGAACTGC
This sequence comes from Leptarthrus brevirostris, assembly GCA_964036015.1. NCBI lineage: Eukaryota > Metazoa > Arthropoda > Insecta > Diptera > Asilidae > Leptarthrus > Leptarthrus brevirostris. Next base: position 42,012,993 of record OZ038375.1, read on the forward strand.
TGGTGTGCAAGAAATACCTTCTTCACTCGACTACGCCAGAACGAAGGGCCGCCTGGGGGTGATTTTTCTTTAAACTCGTCCTAGTGCCTAATCTATTGCTTCTATGAAAAGATTGTTTTTTTTTCAACTTGAAGATAACAAAACAATCTTTCGAATGAAGTAAGCCTAAAAGCGCTGAATTGTACGGAAGGAGAAATTTAAAAAAAAATACAAGCACCAGACCATGGTCGGACCATGATTTACTGCTTGCGTTTTGGATGAAAATTTGGTTTGCGACTAAAATTTCAGGTTTAATCAGAGATCATATCTCGGAGTAATTCAGTTCTGGGTTTTGTTAAGCAGTGCTCAAGGGAGTTTTCTGATCGACAGACCCTAATTCACTTATTTTTTTCTTTAGTTAGACCGATTCTATAGTATGCATCTCAGGTTTGGTCTCCCTGCTATGGTGTTCATTCTAGACGCATTGAATCGGTGTAGCGGAACTTTGTTAGGTTCGCACTAAGGGACCTCCCGTAGAGCTATCCACTCAGGCTTCCTCTTTATGCAGATCGCCTCCAGTTACTTAATATGTTCTCGTTGGAGGATCAACGTAGAGTTGCTGAACTAGTCTTTATTTACCAGCTTTTGAATTTGAACATATTTTCTCGCACTATCGAAAAGTATGGCTTTGCCGTTTCATGGATCTAATGCATAACACAACATTAAAGGCCAATGACCTAATTTCTTACCATAAGTCCATAGGAGTGACTGTGCGACGGCCGCGAAACTGCCAAACCATACTTTTTGACCAAGATTTAGGGTTTCTAGAGTTAGGGGTTGTAGAGTTAGGCCTTGTAGATTTAGGGGCTTGGCTCCACATGAGATCTCATAACTTTTTAACAGTTAAAGCGGTATGAGCTTGTGAGTCTTGCTAACCTTCTTTACATGAAATGTTTTTCGTAAGTTTAGCTTTTCTTAATCAGAATCGCCGATAGTGTAAAGAAATGTTGATATTCCTTAATATGCTCGAGTTTTTAACAGTTTTGTTTTGGTTTTTACGTCACCTCAAATGTCAAACTTCAGCTAAAACATTTGTCATCGTAAGTATCGAAATTTATTGAGCATTACTTTCATTTGCTATATTATGATATCCGAGTGGAGATCCACATTTGATCCTATAGTCGGCGATTTCAAAAAAGCGTTTGATATTGTTGATCGCGAATTCATATCGGCAGATTTACGTAGGAGAGGTATTTTAGGAAAAATTATTACCATCATCACTCAGAAGCACAATTCCACCATTCCAATTGTCATCATTGTTATTTTGGACTGTCACCATACCAGGTGTCATGTAACAAGAGACCCAAATTGGGAACTCAGTTCAAACTGAGTTCGGTTTACTTTGAGTTTGTCATGTAACTTGGGTAAAACCCATCTTTAAAATTCCTTTCACACCTGGTATATGCCATCGATGTATGACTTCTATCCAACAAATAGAGTATTGAAGCTTAAGATCCATGAGAACAGAAAATTTTAAAGACTTACGATCAATGTTGCTAACACCTTGGACTTCAGGAGTTATGATGAAATTTATCTTGACGATCATCGAGTAGAACAAGTGGATAAATATTGTTATCTCGGGAGCATAGTAACAGCAGATGGCAAAGCTGAAGCTAATATATAGACCTCGCATAAATAAGGCGTAAGTTGGAACTTCTGTTATTCAGCTGTTCTACATGAAAAGTGACATCTACCCTACAACTTTTTTTCAACCGATGTCTCTGGCGCATCCTTAACATCAATTGTCATCGTAGATCTTCATCGAATCACAGCCTAGGACAAGACAGACATTGATGTAGGAAATTGAATGTGGCTATTTAGAGGGATGAGAAAAGAGCCGAACAACATCGCTCAACAGGCTCTAGATTGAAAACTACGCGGCACCCAAGAACTACGCTGGACTGGAGACATGCAAAATAAAAAGATAAAGGCTAACTTGGCAAAAGTATTTAGAGAATGTAATAAACGGAAGAAACCAGAGTTAGATAGAGACTAACAAAAATGCTACTTTACATGCATACAAACGATTATATGAACTCGTTGCAAATTTCCATATTACAAAAAATTGTTGTTATTTGTTATTATTATTTTGTATTTTCGTCGTTGAATATTATACGTATATCATATATTCATAGGAGAATGTTTATGTTACATTCTTTTCTTTTCTTTTTCCTTTTAATAATTCTGGAGTACGACCTCCAACGGACACGTCATTACATCCATCTACGGGAGGTGTCTCTTCTTAAAAATTAAATTCTCTTCAGTAACTAATATTTTATATTAATAAATATATTTTAATCTACTGAACGTGACTTTGAGTTTTCCAAACGCTCTTTTTACGATAATTCGGCACATTTAATCACTTTTTAATATAGGTGACCACTATTCTTATATGGTTTCATAAGAAATAAGTCTAAGGGAAGTAAGAAATACTCGTAAGTCGCGGAGTCTTACAAATAATATTTGCGGTTTTTATGGAATGCACATCACTCTTTAACTTTTATCCTACACAGCGACATAAAACTTCGCGTTTGTTTGACACTACCACCTCACTTATGTACCTTGCTAAAATTTTCAACACTGTTGATATAATTCCTACTTCAAAAGTGTAAAAAATGTTTATGGATTACCCAAAATTCGGCATTTTCCCAAATTTTCTCCGAAGTTCATGTAACTAATACACCTATTTTTTAGTTTTATTAAATTGCCCATCTTATTACCTTTCTGAAAATGTACAACATGTCCACATGCTGCATTTAAAAGAATTAAACTCAATTTTATCTTAAAATCCTTTTTATTGTATTGGAAACTCATTACGATTAGTTGTTCAGAATGTCCTCCGCCAATTTCGATTCATGATAGTAACCTCCTTCTAATTCACTGTTTAAGGCGTATTGTAGCCAGTTTCCGCCATATTTTCGTCGCTGCATTCTAAATTCTTGCAATTAAATCCTCTCTATGTTAACTAACTTCTTCCTTCATTGTTCCCCATAAGAAAAAGTCAAGTCAGTAAGATCTGGCGCTGGCACTCTCGCTTCTCCAAAAAACTGCATAAAGGACAATGTTAAAAATAGCTGATTTTTGACTGCTCGGGGGGTACGGTTAACGCATGTAGCCCAGAAAAAATTATTGATTGCTGTCAGAACCATAAAATATGACCCCTGAATTCTTCAAATGGCTGGGGAAATGCCAATTTCACCCCTAAAACTGTAAAAACCACCCCGAAACAGCTAAAAATTGATCAGATGGTCAGATTACTGATATAAACCACAAATTACATTTTGTGATGGTTTAAAAATAATAACATTAAGTCTTCAAAATATGAAATTAACATTTTCTCTCGATTTCATATTTTGAAGACTCAATGTTATTATTTTTAAACCATCCCCAACCCGTATAACGATAACGTAAAAAAGCTGTCGTTTGAGTGGTACACACGAATTAAACAGATCCTAAATCCTATCATAAAAGAGGGAAACGCAATTGTCGATATCGCTATCATAAAAGAGAGATGGGAAATCGATTGAGAGGATCCTGTTTGAAAGATCAGAGAAGTCCGCCCGTACTGATCTACGTTGGAGTCAGAAATATTAGAACCATCGTACCGAAAAGAGATGAAAATGAGCGGATGTTAACTGTCGATAGCGGATAAATTACGAGAAGTCGATTCGACTATAGTGTTACTCGATTCAGAAGAACATATAAGATCCAACTGTCTTCCCATAGAGTTGTTTACATCACTCATTTGGTCTAAACCAGAGGAGGAGATGGCGTCAAGAAAATTGTAGTCATCGTCAGCAGCGTTGAACACCCATTGAACGCTGGGTATGTTAAAGTCACCAAGAAGGATGATCTCGTCCTCTGGGTTTGTCATATTATTAATAAAATCTAGGCGAACAAGTAAAATATCGTAAAGAATTCGACCATCTGCATCAGCATAATTTGCCAAGTTTTGAGGGATATAACAAGAGAGCAGGAAAATGTGCATCTTACCCAGAGATATGTTAAGAGCTAAGAGCTCGATTGTGAGCGTGTCGGAAAAAGCAGAGCCGCAATCCAAATGCGATTTGCATGCAACCAACACGCCGCCACGACGAGCCATGGAGTTAGAGTATCTATCCTTACGAAAAATCTGATAGGACTCGTCAAGAATTTCTGCATCATTAAAACTGCTATGAAGCCAGGTCTCGGTCAAAGCGTCTTTTTCTTAATCCCCGTACATTTTGGTAGTAAAGAGATAGCATACTTAGTATTTTTGGTTGCTAATAAAGCCGGGAGTAGGGTTTTTAGCCGGTAGTCCACCCGGGTGGGAGTCCGGCACCCCGTCCGTAAATGGATTCCCCCTCCTCCTTAAAACAAAAAACAAAACAAAAATTCTGAGCGCTTCCCGCGACCCTACGACGGGGCACAAACTCGTATGCAATGATATTCTCCCATCCGCCCACCTTTCGTTTAAAAAATCCGCCCACCTTTCGTTTATTGGCATGGGAAAATTCATGGCTTTCAAATAAAACAAAAAAATTGCTGCTAGCACATAAGCAAAAAAAGGGTTTCTGGGACGGCCCAAAATCTCCTTCTTTTTCAGAACTTGCAATACTTGGCGCGACAACCCATACGTTTCTGAGTTGACCAAAGACTTACATTATCTGAGGTTAAAAAAGAACGCTTCTAACAAATATCTGAGGCTTTTGTGTCACGGGCTCTTAGACTACATGTTCTTCTTTTTTTTTATCGTAAAATTTTCCAGGTGTAAAAGTTTCATCAAATTAATATAATTCTCTCTATATGCCTTTAGTTTGTAGGTACAGGTGATTTACCCTTCACCAACTTTCGCTGATTTGAAAATCTGTCTCACTGATTTTTGATTTTCATGCCCTTTTTCTAATTCAAAAAGGTCATGCATCCACATCACCCACAAAAGCCTTCTATTATTGCTTATTATATGATTTCATTTTCCACCGTATAAGTTCGTATGCATATTCCATACATAATTCTTAGTGAACCCACATCAACCTATTTCAAATTTGTTATAATTTTGGTCGGACTGACAGCCGGAAATCTTTTCTAAGCTACAAGATGATCACTCAGTGTTATTCCTTCGTCTAGCACAGGATTATTTTTCATATTAGCAAGCGATTTATCAAACTCCAAAATGCCAAAATATTTTCATCTCAACCATTAAGAGTAATGCATTGTGCGCATGCAAATTCCTCAGCAATTTCAGGTCCTCAAATCGAACACTTCATTAAGGCATCTATAGTATAATGTGGATGTTCTCTAAAGATAAATTTAGACGTTCGTCTTAATAATAACAAAAAAATGTTTCAATTTTCTCCTTTTAAGTTGTCTAGTGTCTAGACTTCTCCCATTAATTTAAGTGCAGACATTTATTTTGGTATTTGGGCAACAGCTCCTTTCTACTTATGCATCTTAATAATTTTTGCTATACTGATTCACATTTTAGTAATGCTCAAACTGACGTTATTACATCCGCTTCAACTCATTTATCATTTTTCTTTGCAGGTAACTAACACCTTTTTATGCGAGTTCACTGTGCTACGTTTTGAGTTATTTGGACGATACATTTTGTAAGGTAAGTAAAACTTTGGTTATTAATTTATAAATGAAATATAAGTTTTACGAATTATTTATATTTGACAATCCGAATTTGGAGAGAAATAAGTCGGTGTCGAATAACATGACTGAGTTATTTTTGTTATATCCCTTATGTGGACGCAATGTAAAGAAATCTTAGGATCTGTTTCCATTTAGATAAAATTACCCATTGTCTTAAAAAGTTTTCCTAAGATTAATATTGTAACTTTGAAACTTAAAAAAAATAGTTTTTCGCCAGTATTTTCTCAAGAAATTGAAATGGGGAGATAAAGCTTTGTGTAAACGACACATGTTTAGAATGAATGTCTGCATTAGATTTTGGAAACATCTTGTCGCAAGACTAAAAATGATATTTCTTCGGTTTTTCGTTAAAATGATTCAGATTTTATAATGGTAACATTATGTGTAAAATAACGGAAATTTGAATCAGGTGGAAGTTTAGATTTTTTTACGATGCAACCAATGCCCAGGGGACAACCCTATAATGCGTTAGCATGACTTTGGTTGATGGGAATTCGGGAGAGGGAATAATGGAAATTGAATTTCTTGTTTTTGCACTGTTGCGAGCTAGACAGCAGACTAATGACGGAGTGGATTTTTAATTTATTGCAAATTTAAAACTCACAGGGCGATCAAAGGCTTGAATCTGCAGCGATGGCCTGGTGATCGTGCCACCCAAACAAACAAAAAAGCTTAATTTTTATTTCAAACAACTACACATTTAATATAGTAAAGCAAATTGTTGCTTAGTGTTGAACTATAAAACAAAAAATTCTACGTCCTGAAAATTGACACATTTTGAGATACGACCCTGCGAAAGATAACAGTCGATATATTGTTTAAAAATAATTTCAAATATAAGTTAGTAATTTAAATATAATTTTTTGTATTAAATAGTAAATACATTTTTTTAATTAACTTATGACATCAATTTCTTTTTTCTCGATTTGTTCGCGGTAATTGTTACCTCACTTGTTCTACAATGTTTACATGTAATTAATATTTTTAACTAAATAACTTATTTTCCGGTTATTGAAATAAGGTAAATAAACCTCACCTCATAGGTGAGATTCAAATGTTTCGGTACTAATAACTTTGGTGTTTATAAACGGATTATAATAATTCTTTTAGCCATTTGTTAAGGGAGCTTTGGGGGTTTTTGGTTAAGTTTGTTAAAAAATTTAAATTTTCGCGAGAATGACTACCCTCATTTTAAAAGGGATTAAGATAGTTAGCTTTGGTTAAAATGTCATTCCGATTGGGCAAAACTTTTAAAAAAATTCAATTTTGCCTCAAAAATTTTCATTGAAAAAATGAAAAGTGAAATTTTGTTAAGAAAAGTTTACGATATCTACAAAGTGTGGATTTATATTTAAGTGGAAGGCGGTGGTTAAGCGTTATACTAAGTTTAGTCCAAATCAGAATATATTTAGTCAACATTTTAAGAATTTTGATAATATCACTGATTTGGTGATTGTGAGCCACCTGGCGATCGTGAGCAACTTCAGAGATGCATATATAGTAGTGGAAAGCTACCAACCTCTGCTTTATTCTGGTTTTTAAATGACCGAAATCCGTCCATTATTTGCCGAGATTTTACCTGTAGCAAGGAAAAATTACGAAATTTTTTTTTCTTCTTTCCCGGCAAGTTTGGTATCAAATGGTATTGCTGAGTAGAATTCAAATATGAAAACCATTTTGAATTACCTTCGTCATAGTAAGATATATAAGGGTTATTCATAAATTTCAGTTTTTCATGGTATGCACATTACTCTTTTATTTTTATCTTTTGATCTACCTAACATAGCAACATCAAACAAACGCTAAAAAACTACTACCCCAATAACCTTTCCAAAAATTTCAACAATGTTGATCTCACTACTGTATAACGGTTTCTTTCTGTTAATATTCTACTAAAATGTATGGAAAGTGCATTGTATCGCCCTCTTTGAGTAGGATCAAGGCTGAAAATATTGATGAGTAATATTTAGCATGAAGTTATAAACCTTAAGCTTTAATTTAAAAGTTATTTCATTAAAATTGGTAAATTCATTAAAAAGTTATAAAGCCAAGAGCAATTCGATTCGATTTTTACTACTTTGTTTGCAAGTCGCGTATTGTCGCAGGGTGCGGGATGACACAAAGGTAAGAAAAGGCTTGAAGGACTCAAGAGTGGTTGCTCGCAAGGGGTTGGAGGATACAAGGGTCGTGGCTTGCAAGGGGCGGGATGATACAAGTGTAGTAGCTCGCAAGGGGTGGGATTGGATAATTCTATTACTTTGTTTCTAGAATAAATTATGTTCTTCCATTTCCTCCTATTAAGAAAACGTTTCCACGTAAAACGAGGCTATAGTTGCTTTAGTCTAACTTACTAATCCGTGGACCGATTTTGATAATTCTTTTTTTGTTAAATAGAGTATGATCCTTCCTCCCAGCTACATATCCACCGATCCACTCGCACTCTCATTTTACTAAAGTTTTTTTGTAGTATAATATGCTACATTTGATTGCAGAGAAAGTGTTTGCACCTACAGCTGCTATTGTCCAACATCGTAACGTATGGACCGATTTTAATATTTCTTTTTTTGTTAAATAGTGGGTCATCCCTCCTCCCATCTCACCCAATCACCCACCCATACTTATTATTGTAATCTATTTTGTTTATATTTTTTTTTGTAATATAGATTGTGTTGCTACAATTGTTACTAAGATAAAACTTTTGCACCTACAGTTGCTTTAGTCCATCTCCATAACGCGTGGACCGATGCGGATGATTATTTTTTTGTTAAATAGATCATAATCACCCCTATGGCCTACCCCCACTATGATCTACCTACACTATCGTCGCATGCCGTAGGCGCGGGCACCAGCTAGTAAGTACATAAATGTTGTTTTTTTATAAATTGAACGCTTCGAGATTCCTATATTAGTCCAAATTCTTAGTTGAATAAAAATAAAAATTTTCAAGTTAAATTAAATTATGTTTTTTAATTTGTGAAAATATTTCAAATTTGTAGATATAGTTTAAAATTTTTTCGAATTTTGATAATATTCGCCCGTCGAAATTATTGAAAAATTTTACAAAATTTTTTTTTCAATTTCCGATGACAATTTTTATTTTTTATATTATTCTGATGATTCATCAAATGAAATTAGGAAAAAAAATAAAACGTTCAATTTCTTATGAAAAATTGCTTTTATAAGTAAAAATAGTTCTGTGGCTTTTAAATAAATACCCAAGAGATTTTTATTAAAGGCCAATATTGATAAATTAGAAAATTAAAAGTATACTTACAATCTAAAAACTAAGTTCAATAATAAAATTATTTAATCCAAAATAAAAAATCAAAATTCTGTTCCTTAAGTTTTTGCCAGCCTAGGTCCAGGCCTCACGGGCCTAGGCGTAAATCCATCACTGAGGATCACACAATGTAAAACATGCTTCTATTTACTTCCTGCCTGGTATCATAGCAGAGGTCATTTAATAATTCTGTAGCTAATTTAAATTGATTTAATTTATATTGACGTTTTAAATTTACGAGACGAAGTTGGATCAACTGATTGAGCGATCACCATGCCATAGTTCCCGGGTTCGAGACCAGGTCTCCCGGTGAGTTTTTATTAGGAAATTAAAAAATATTAATTCACTCCGTCTCTGGGCTGTTTGCTAGCTCGCAGCAGTGCAAAACCAAGGCATTCAAGTTTCCTCACTTCCCATACCCTAATTCCCTTCCCGGAAAAGCCCATGCTAAGGCTTTGGCCACATCGTATAAAAAAAGCTTGTGTCGCACTTTTTGACACAAGCTTAAAGCAAAGTCTTGTTCCCTTGCTCTGTTTTTTTACGCATTCGTGCTGCCGTGGAGGGCGGATACAAAAAGCACAGCTTTATTTGAGTACCCATTATTAATTTTTCAAGCAAGAGCCAAATATTTGTTGTAAAAGAATGTAAACTAAATAAATTAATTGAATTCAGACTCCATAGCTGACCGGATATTTCTAGACCCTTACCCAAATCCCTGTTCAGTAAAGTCATCCATCACTTCAAGCAACAAACTAAACTTTTCCCACATTTTTTACCTTCGGATAGGTATAGTAAATCATCCTCCGTTGGAAGGGGTAGATTTATATTCCAAAATATCCTCAGTGTACTGTAACGGTATTTTCAATTCATACATTTGTTTGTTTTCATATAAGACTTTTATATTTTTTTATATTCGAATTTTATCTTTTAAAGTACTCGGCGAGCACTAACTTTTCTGTATGGTTTCTACAAGAAGGCGAAATGGAAAAATTTTCCACAAGCGTCGTAATGATATCGAAATCAAGAGAAAAGTATTTTTATCAATTGCCGTCGTAGAATATATTGATCAACTCCAAGCAAAGCAGCCATGTGGGCGTAATTGAACTTCATAACGTTCTTTGAATTATAAATGTCGTCCGGCTCAGTAATGAATTGTATCCTTCGTATAAGTGCCTCTTCGATAAAAATACCAAAGCAAAAATCATAATATTGTCTCAATAATTCTATTTGATTAATTTTTTCAATAACGAAGAAAAAAAGTTTTGAGACGTACTGCCCTGGAATCAGTTTCATTAATGGAAGGTTTTCTGAAGAGTCCTTAGAAAGCATTCTAAGTCCTCTAATTAATTTACGGTGTTCCACCTAAAAGAGAGATCAAATGATAATTACACGGATTCCTTTACAAGAAGTCACGTGCCTGAAAAGGTGGTGGTTGATTTGCTCGACGGGTTTCGTTTCTTATCTCGGGAACAACCACCAAGGGTAACTTATAAAAACAAATGCCTGTGAGTGTAAAAATTCCTTGATAGCCAGTTAATCCCGAGAGCTGTTATGTAAATATCTCTTTCTCTAGCTAGGTAGGACTTTTATGACACTTCCTTACACCCCAGAGACTTTTCGTGCTTATGTATTAGTAAGATTAATTTGGAAAGCCCTATGGTCTATCCCTTTTCTGTACCATCCCAGTTTATTTATATTCCGAATGGTTTGTGTACTCATCTTAGGTAAAACTCACTAACCATGGAAAGGTTTTAGGTGAAAATATGCCCGGCTTCCGGCACAAGTCATAAAATCGAAAGGGTGTTCCCACCCTAATTCAGTCACTAGCACCATCACTTCAAAATTTCTGTAGAATATTTCTTTGAACGTAATTTTATAAGGTTTGTTGTCAATTAATTGAACAGTGATGTCAGCGTTGGAGATAAATCGTTTTTGTATGGCAGCAAAGTTTTTATGCGTGCAAAAACTTTGATTGACATTTTGTACAACGTGTTCACCTCGAAATTGTATGAGATTTATTTTACAGGGTACTTCAGTCAAGTTTGACAGCTCTCAGATCCTGATAAGGTACGTCGAGTCTAATATAAATGTTATGGCAGGAAAGCGGGTTCAATTCTTAACAGCTTTTAGTTATATGGCAGTGTCCAGATCGATAAAAAGTTTGCCTATTTCCGTTGTTTTAGGTAGCCTGAAATCGAAAATTGTAAGTTAAGCCGTAAGCCGTGAAGTAATTGTCTATTTCAATCCCCATAAAGTTTAGTATCTCATTTTTTAGATGACAAATTGACAGAACTACCTTTTTATCAAAATGGATTACTTAGATACCATTCAGAGAGAACAAGGTGAAAGGGGGCAACCTAGTCTCTTCAGAGTGATTAACTTGCAGGGATTTTTTTTTTTTTATACGATGTGGCCAAATCCTAGGGGACAACCCTTTGATGCGTTAGCATGGTTTTGGCCGGAAGGGAATTAGGGTAAGGGAAGTGAGGAAATTTTTAGTCTTGTTTGCATTGCTGCGAGCTAGACAACAGCCCAGAGACGGAGTGGATTATTTTAATTTCTTAATAAAAGCTCACGGTCATCTGGGCTCGAACCCGGGACCCATGGCATGGTGGTCTTGCCGCTCAACGCATTGATCCAACTCCGTCTACAATTGTACCCAATAAATTCGAAAAATCCCAAATTTTGCGGTTTTTACGCTACAGGGCACTTCTATTCTAACAATGGAAAACGTGTTTAGAATAGTAATCTCAATGCCTCAAGCGTATACCTAATCATGAAAATATATGATAATCTCAAGCGGAAAAGCGGATTATAGCGATTGCACTCTTGTCTATTTAATTTAATTAAAGTTATATATAAAAAGTGAGTTTATAGTATGGTAGAATTGCTTCATAAGTCTATAGCCACGGTCACCAAATTGACGACTCCTACTTTTATCTATGAACTCTTGTTGCTATGGTTAATTTTAAAAGCTGCTGACGCCCGCGATATTTGTAACACAATCCTGTATTATGATTAGACTTAAAGTCTTCCCAGGGGCTCCGTGAAAGAGAATACCTTTCCGAGGTGCTTAAGTCTACGACAACTGAGTGCATCGCAGTGGCAGATGATGTATTTAGCAATCAATTCTTCCAGAATCCATTTAAAAAATCTCAACTGGATGGTAACGTTTTAGTAATTTCTTTCTAGCAATTTTTACAGTCGTTCTGTCTGTCTGTCTGTGCATGCATCACGCGCAGAAACTATTGGATCTATTTAAATGAAACTTGGCATGTTCATAACTTATGTCCTGGCAAAAAAGGAGTTCCTGCTGGCGGTAGTAAAACACCTATACAAGGTGTTTCGAATAAGCCGTGTCAAAATAAGTGGGGTGATAGATCTCACCCAGCCAAACAAAAAATTGTGTGGGAGGGCATTCTCAACCGATTGGGAGTTACAGCGTAAATTAAAAATTTGCAATTTTCATGTTATGCACATCATTATTTTATTTTTATCATTTTATCTACTCAACGCAACGACATCAAACATACACCAAAAACTAATATAACAATGACATTTTCAAAATTGTCAACAACGTTGATCTAAATCCAACACTGCAGAGGTATAGTTCTTTGCAAAAATAAAAAAAATGTTTTGCGATTACGATTACCTAAAATTCAGTATTTTCCGAAATTTTTTGCCGAAATTAAATTACATGAATTTCGGAAGGAATCTGTTTTTTTATTTTTATTAAGTCTTATTAGTACAGTCAATCTGGCGAAAAAAAAAGTCATAAGGATGCAAATCACTCCAAAGTGATGAAACTTGGTGAGTCGTTAAAGAATGATGAAAGAAAGTTTACCTGGCGATGGCTACCTGCTACCTCTTCAAATACTCAAAAAAAAACTCAAAAAATATTTTGAAATGCATTTTTCTCGAAAACTATGCATTTTACAGAAAAATTTATTGAACAAAAAATGTAGAGGGCATCGTTATCTACAATTAATGTTATTGGTGCTTTGTCGTACAACAAAAAATGTGCGCAGTAGGTGCGCTAAAGCTGCCGGAGAAAGTCACAATAGGACCGAGAAACTTACCGTTAGCATCACTGCGCTGTTCACACAGCGCTATATGTATTACACTATAACTTTGAAACGGTAAGTTGTATGAAAAAAAAATTTCACGACAAAAAAGTGGAAAAACACTTTTTTTGGCACTTTAGCGCCACCTACTGCGCACATTTTTTGTTGTACGACATAGCACCAATGACATTAATTGTAGATAACGATGCCCTATACATTTTTTGTTCAATAAATTTTTCTGTAAAATGCATAGTTTTCGAGAAAAATGCATTTCATAATATTTTTTTTGAGTTTTTTTTGAGTATTTGAACAGGTAGCAGGTGGCCATCGCCAAGTAAGCTTTCTTTCATCATTCTTTAACGACTCACCAAGTTTCATCACTTTTTAGTGATTTGCACCCGTTTTTGCCAGATTGACTGTACTACATATATTACCTTTCCCAAAAGGCACACCTTGTCCACGCGGAGAAAGAATGTAGAAATGTATATGCACAAAACCTTCTGGGGAATATTATAAGAATTTGCAATTTATAGAAATTAAACTTATACTAACCCTAAAATGCTTTTTATTTAATTCGAAACTTATGACAATTAATGTTAACATGTTACAAAAGCTGTTCGAAACTTCCTCCGCCATTTTCAACAAATGCCAATAACCTCCTTCTAATTCCCTGTTTAAGGTTCCTTTTAGCCAGCCTCTCCCATATTTTCGTCGCTGTAGTACCAATTCTGCTAACTAATTCGTCTCTATCGTGAACAAGCCTTGACTAAACTTTATCCTTCATTGTTTTCCATAAAGAAAAGTTCAGTGGAGTAAGACCCTCAGATCTAGTAGGCCAAGGAATCGGTGCACCTCATCCAATCCAGCGTTCAGAAAATTTTTCATTTAATATTCCCTTCAGAATGTTGGCAGTATGCGCTGGGGCTGCCTTGCGTTGGTTTTTGCTGCACCGAGAAGAAGACCCATTCCTGGCCAATTCTTCGGCGGTCACGTTTCCTTCGAAACCCGATGAATCAAAGCGTGACCCTATAGGGCTCGAGTAGCCTTGTTTAGGGTGAAGTCAAGGTGAGTATTCCAATTCAGTCTTTTCTCGAGCATAATGTCCAAGTATTTTACCTAATTGTGATATTTAATGTCCGTTCCTGGGATTGAAATTAGACTAAGGCCCAAAAGGTGCCTTCCGGTGAACGGAAAGAAGTGGCCTTAGCGGGGTGAGTAGCGACCAGAGCATAGCTCCTTTAGCATAGCATCCGCTCACTTAACAGTATGAGAATCCGGTCCTCCGTGCGAAAACTCTAGCCATGGGACCCATAAATTTTGTTATCCAAAGGACCTTCTATGTCAAGAAAAGCACATAATGCAATTTCTATATGGTGAAGGGCTTTTTCGATTCTGCTAACAAGATTGTGTAAGGCAGTCTCTGTTGATCTATCTGAGTAGAGTGAAGGGGAGATGATTGGACTAGTTTGCACCTAATATGAAGGTCTAGCGCTTTTTCCATCGTCTTAAGTAGGAAGGATGTGAGACTGATTGGGATTGAGGTCGCTCCAAAGGACTATTTCCTTGGTTGGGGATAACCACCACAACCTTGTTATTTTCAAAATGGCATCAGACAAACTTGAAACCCTACGGCTCAGAGGGGATCGTTCCTCACCGACCACGCGTTGAATTGAATTCGTTTTGGGTTTCATTGCAGAAACCATCCTGCTTCTAGAGAAGCCCTACCTTGGATAGTAGTTTTTGTGGAAGATCTGCCTCTGGCAGGGTTTCAATGCTTTAGCATCGTTTTCTCCAGGACTCACGCCTTTTATATATATTCATCCCATTGCCCACGCATTTCAGACGACCGTTCGCTTTACCAGGGTATCGTACCGCTTTGGTTGTGACTGAAGTGGTGCTTTCATGGCAGAAGGAGATGAGCACGTTATTAAGTTGGTTTGCTGCCACCTCCACTTCGCCAATCGAGCTAATAGTGGAGGTTAGCATATCAGCCTTCGAGCAAACAATAGCCCAATAGAGTGAGATCTAGCACCTCTTCTCTGGTTTTAGTAGGTTTGCACCCTCTATTAATAATGTCACTTTTTGTATTCATTAAAGGTACTCACTTCTTTCAGTGATATTGCTGCGCACAAACCGTATATGGTGAACGTTCGCACCGCATCCTATGATCAAGTGTCACTTCGTTCGTTGACAGAAGCCGATAAGTTCCTTGACCTCATCAGGTGGAGCGCATGGGCTGTCTCCAGGAAAGTAGGAAGAAGCAAGGGCAATTTCCTCGGTACCGCCTACTGTGGGGATCCCTGCCAGGATCGCCACCAGATCCCTGGAAATAAAGTTATTAATGGGGAAATGCTTAACATTATTGTCAATTAGGATAGCCATACGCGGTCTATCTCCTTCTGTGTAATAAAGTAACTTACATGAGTTGATGTTGAGTCCTCGTACTTGGTCACCGAAAACCCAGGGCTCTTGAATTAACGCCAGGGTTAACTGCTGTTCGGCGAAAAACCTGCCCCTTTGGCATCGTACAGGTTTGTCCTCATGGTGTTCATGGGACCTACCGTGCTAACCGTCGAATGAGCATCGCCGCCTTAGCTCGTCGGGGTCCCCTTGTTCTGTCCTCCTTGACAGTTGGCGGTGCCTTTTAATGGGGCTTAAGGGTGGTTGCTTTAGCTGGCCTACCAGCCATTGTGGTAGTGGGTCGAGTGTTCACTTTGGTAAGTACCGCTGTAGCAGCATCATTGCCAGTCCGTTCACCGGCATGGCCGAACGAGGGACCGGCAGACTCCTTTTCCCTTTTGGGCGTTTTGGTCAAAGGCTGTTCAGGGGACATCTTCATTGAACGTACCCTTTTAACCTCCAGATTGTTGGAGACGTCTAACTTGGCTATGGAGCCTTAACTCTGGAGAGGCCACTTGCCAGTGCCTTCCTAAACCGGCTCCTCTCCGTAAAGGAGAATTTTACGAAACCGGAGTCAACTTGAAGCCGCAACCGGTTTACCGATTCGCCAATTGCTGTGAGACCAGATTTCTCCGAGCATAGGCTGACATCGTCAGGCACTATGGTGAACACGGAGTCAATATCCGAGGACTCTTCACCAGATACCAACTCCCGTTTAGGACAGCTTGGCCACGCATCCCTCGGCGAATTGTGTTCCGCCTTGGATTGGGGTATGGGTGACGGTTCAAAAAAAAATTATATTTTTTTTTTGCATTTTCTCGAAGCATAACATGTCTTAAATGTGCTCATAAAATTCAAAGAATTACAAATGTTAAGTGAACCTATACATGTCTGCAGCCGTCTGGAAATTTATGATCCTTTCTTATCCTTTTCTAGGAAACGTTTTTAATTATAAACGGTTAAGTAAGCTCGTGTAATTTTATGATCATTTGTTAACCTTATTTTCCTTTGTCTAGAAAACAATAATAAAGAATTTACATATTTAAGTAGTGATTGTGAAGTTAAGTGGATTCAGTTAAAGTTTAACCGCGATTTGCCCAAAGAACCGTTTTGTGTATTGGTTCTCGGTGTAACTCAGTCAGCTTTCAATGGATTAACTTGAAATTTAATGAAAAGGTAGCTCGTTAGAATAGTTTCAGTTCACAAATCTGGAGAGCGTGAACCAGAGAGGGACCGTTTTTGAGCAGACCGTACGGGAATAAACGGTCTTCCTACCATTAAATTAAAAATGTTTTATTTGAAAAAAAAATGTTTTTTAATAGTTTAACATTTTTATGTTAGTATGCAAACCCAAAAAAGAAATTATGTATTAAATGTTTACTTTAAAAACTCTCAAAAATAGCGTTTTTTTAAGCTGTCACTCTGTTGGTCCCCCTTAAGAGAGTATATCCTTCTCTCCACTCGACTTTCAGCCAGCACACCTGGCAGACACATGACCTTTTAGCACTATTAGAAACCCAGTCCTTTAAGGGATTCCCAAATTTTATCACAAAGAGTGAAAATATCAACAATTAAGTAGTAAGCACTATCGATAAATCGCTTAATTACAAAGAACTTACACTAAGTATAATCCTGCACATTGAAGTGGCCTTTAATAATGTCAAGACTGTAGCAATATATGACGCTCTGAAATCCCACGGTACCGATAGACTCGTTTGCCGCTGGAAATGATGGGATGTCGTCAGATCCACACAAAATTATTCGACTACGAAGCTGTCAGAGCCATATACAGACGAACTCCCCAAAGGAGTTCACCATTACTCTGGCTCTTAGTAGTTAATAAAATCCTGTTCTCACTTCAAGATGAGGGGTTAAAGGTGGTGGCTTATGCAGACGATCTGGCCGTATTATTCTAAGGAAAGTTCCTAAGCACCATCAGCGAAGTAATGGAAAGAGGTCTGAGCAAAATCCACAGGTGGACAGTCACCTGCAGCTTATCGGTCAACCCGCAGAAGACGGAAGTAGTTATCTTCACAAGGAAGAGAGTGGATGAATCCTTCTAACCTCCCAAATTGGGCGGCAGCACGCTGGCACTAACTAACCAGGCCAGATCGGTGTCACACTCGACTCCAAACTAAACTGAGGCAAGAACATAGAGGAGCGCATGAATAAGGCGTCGGGAGCGTTCTGGTCCTGTAAGACAATGTTTGGTAAAAAATGTGGCTTAAGCCCTCGTATTGTACATTGGATGTACATTTCCATTATGAGACCAATCCATACTTATGGAATAATAGTCTGGCGGACTGCTGTAAAAAAGCAAAGCAATAATAAGAAAATAACTAAAATTCAACGAGCTACTTGTTTGGGCATCTCCGGAGTATTTAGCACAACGACAACTGCGGCATTGGAAACCATGCTCCACCTTCCACCACTTGACGTCTACTATAAAAGTATAGCTGATCGTAACGCTATAAGACTGGACGAGCTTAAATGTTGGAAAAGTTCTGACCACGGCCATAGAAGTATACTCAGGGTCTATCCTGAAGACTATCTTCAGGTGAACACTGACTACAATATCCCTCCACTGAGCTTTGGGAAAGTCTTCTCGACCAAGAACCCAAAGACAGCGAAGTGGAGCGAGGATGGTGGTTTCACCATGGCAGATATAGCGGTCTTCACTGATGAATCGAAAGTGGAGGACGGGGTGTGATTGCCTAAACATCGATTGCCGGTCAACTGCAGTGTGTTACAAGCAGAAATATTGGCCATAGAGAGAGCGGAAAGGTTGTTATTATCTTGCCCAAATCTACTTAATCGAAGCAACATTAGAATTTATATAGACAGTCAAGCGGCAATAAAGGCACTTGATTCAAACGTAATAAGGTCACAGCTGGTACTGGTGGTAGGTGTCACAATAGTCTCCAGAACTTAGGAGCAAGACACAAGGAAACTCTCCTCTGGATCCCTGGTCATAGTGGGATACAGGGCAATGAGGTGGCTGACACGCTTATAAAGGACGGTTCTCAACTGAACGCTTCCTGTATAGACAGGTCGATCAGCCGGCCTCTAGAGTCAGTAAAAAGACGCAAGGCTATTCAGCTTGCTAACAAAAGATGGAGCAATTTGACAACGTGCGGTATGTGAAAACAGCTCTGGCCAATTTGGGACATTAACAAAACGGATTTCCTGCTAAAGAGAAGACGCACTTCGCATTTCCAAAATAGTGTGGCAGTCATTACTGGCCACTATCTCTTCGGAAGACACGCAGAACGCATACACATCCCCACCAACGACTTTTGTAGAAGTTGTATGGACGAGGAAGAAGTGGAAAGCGTTC
The DNA here is from genome assembly GCA_964036015.1 of Leptarthrus brevirostris. NCBI lineage: Eukaryota > Metazoa > Arthropoda > Insecta > Diptera > Asilidae > Leptarthrus > Leptarthrus brevirostris. The sequence goes on from OZ038375.1 coordinate 42,031,750, forward strand.
AGCATTTACTCTGCGATTGCGCAATTACTGCTGTCATAAATCGTTACCAATACGCAATGTTTCGTGAAAATGGATGGGGGTCGATTAAAAACCTTGGTAGATTTTTCATTTAAACCATTACTATCATGTATGTTATTTACACGCGCGTATCTCAGAATTTCGAGCTAATGTAATTTTATGTTCCTTTTTTCCTACCAATTGGATGATTTGTATGGCTGGTGGTCTTTTCTACCACTGTACCAATCCTGAGATCGCCTTAGATATGTACTTCTACTATTTTGTTATAAATACTTACTTTCACAACTGACATGTATAGGCTTTGTAAAAAAATTCTGTCGAATATCGAATTTACAAAAATGCGATTTTATGTTCGAAAAGTTATGTGAAAATAAAAGTTTGTAAAATGTAGATTGCTCGTTATTAAATTATAATTATTATTAATAATTGACATAAGATTCGAAGTTATGTATTCTAAATTTGGTTCACCTTTAGCTTATATATTTTGCTTATCTTACTGTGGTCACAATCTACAAAACCTAATGAAGAAACACTTTTGGATTTATTATTAATAGCAGCTCCTTTTTGTAATTTTTTGGGTTGTCATTTAATTTCAGGCAATTCTTGTCTATTAATAATCATAATTTAACCGCTTTCTAAAATTATAAGTAAATCCAGGTAAGAAATAACAACGCAAACTCTTAAATATCTTTTATGCTAATGACCATAATATAGATTTTACGAGTACAGATTTACACTAGCCTCATACTCATACTTACTATACCATATACCTACTATGCCGACAGACACTGATAAGTTAAGAGGCCATGGTCAAACTAAGTGCAAATAAAATCAAGTTTGGTATATAATATGCACATTTATCTGAAGATGTAATTATGTGTTTGCGAGTCACTGATTTGTCAGTGCCAGTGATATCAATGCCAAGATAACCCAACACCTCTTATAACCGAAACCCTAAAAGAAGGTGACTTACAGCCACATCGACCACATTTCAAGGCCATCGAATGGGCAACAGGGAAAAAATCGATATCAGAGTTGCTAGGTTTATTAGACCATAGTCTGCCTAGAAAATTTTCCATGCAAGTGGTGGTAGTATAATTCTTTGGCTGGGTGTTGCACACCCAATATATTTGACCTTCACAGGAACCCTGTAATTTAATTAATCAGAAATCAGACTATCCCCACCAGCACGAAATCAAGACGCGATTATAATTTTCCCATGGAGAGCTTTCTAATAATTGTATCAATGGGCATCTGGTTAAGGACTAAAAGCCAGATGGGTGGCAAGGTCGACTGGGCTGCAACTGATGTAAACTGCTGCAGCAATTCATAAGTGGTTTGCATGAGTAGTCGAAATAAACACAAAGTTTCCATGATAATGGTATATCTCACCACCGACTAATGGGGATTTCAAGTGAATTATTGTACGCGATAGGTAATATTATTTTTAGTCACAGCGTTGTTAAATTTTAATTTAGTTTTTAATGAATTTCAGGAAATTATGGGCACTTGGATATCTATAAAAAAGTATTTTCAATAAAATTCTTGCTTTGTAATGGAAAAGCTTTAAATTCGTTACTAAATAATTTTTAAATACAACTTACTCTATACAAACATGAGACCCAAATTAACGACAGTGCTACAGAATTTACATTGTTACCCCCTTAAATTTTAAAACTGCCCATTAGCGTAATATGCATGAATGCCTTTAATATGAATGTCCTGTCTGAAAGTTTAAAGATTGTGTTCGATCTATTGTAAAAATCTACTTCAATTACTTATACAATATTAAAGTTGCTCATATTTTATTTTTTATTCCTTAAATTAAGAAAGGAGTAACTTCGTTTTAAAAGAGAGAAATATTTCGTTGTGTCGGCAACACATTAAATTGTTAGCTCAACAATAATTGATTATTGATTAATTAGCAGGATAATCACGCATTACGGCATCTATGCGTAAATAAAAGTCGTCTTCCATAAATCACGTAGCGCACAAAGCGTAAACCCAGATCTTCATCGGTGGACTACGACTAACTTTGAATGATCCGAGGAGAAGCCTTTTGTCGTCCTAAGATTTATGAAGAATAACTCTGATAATATTCTAGCGACCAGGCTCTTTTTACTGCTTAGCTGCAAGATTGACAATCTGGTTACCTTGGCTTACCTCGACTGCCTTGCTTGACAAATCGCATGATATCTCTTCTGAGGTTACTAGGGTTTCTAGAGCTATGGACGATCCTTCTGCTGTCGTGTCAAGCGTTGAAGCAGCCCCTTACCTTATTAAGGAGTGTAGATATCAGTTCTACCAGCTTTGGACGACATCCGTCCGAAAGGGTAATCAAGAATGATATTGCTTCTTGGTCACTGAGTACCACCAAAAATGCTGGTTTACTCAGTGTGGTGGCATCAGGATTTCTTCGGCTTTACCATCTTCAGGAAATATATGCTCGGCGAAGGCTCGACGCCGTAGGCGTCACCGTCAGGGATTGGAGTGTAATGGTCCTTTTCTCGCTGCTCAAATTGCTGTTGCTGATTTTTGTTTTTTTTTTTTATATGATGTTGCCAAAGCTCAGAGGATGCCCTATGATGTTAAAGCACAGCCTTGGCAGGAAAGGAATTAAGGTTAGGGGAAATGGGTTGATGGTTTGCCTTCTCATGCTTCCCTTGGCCGCTGCGGCTCTTGATATAAGTCGACTTTTTCAACTCTACTGTCGGTGACGGCTCTTCTTCTCCTAATGGGGTTTCTGGCATATTCCGCGGTCTATTTCCCAATCCAGGGGCCTCGACTTTGGGCGAGTTTCCTTGTGTCACTGCTTTGAGAAAAGCTTTGATCCCCAAATGCATTTTTGTTACCAGCATTCATTAGAAAACATCTAAAGCTCATTTGTAGCTCACATCTCTTCGCGTGGTTGTGTTCCATCTGGTGTGGCCGCGTGCAAGAAAACTTTATCGTCGCCCAGAGAGGTGCTTGTATTTGCTGCGGTGTCTTCTCCCGATATATCAATTGTACCTCAGTTCTTCCCTAGAAATCCCTAGAGTACCGGATCCCACCCTGCGTCTAATACTGCAAAAAAATTCATTAGCGAATTATCTTTCTACTAAGCTGTGACTTCGGTCTAAGACGTATCGCCTTTTTATCGTCTTCATTGACTGACGTAATCGTCATGCTTCTCAACTTTCTGCTCCTGTTAAGTTTGGAATATTGTGCGCTGTTCGCAAGGATATTCCGTACTCACTCGTTAATATTCCTCGGTATTTATTGTTCCTGTGCGTTGTTTTGAGCTTCCCTCTGAGGCGGGTTTATATCGCTATTGCCTATATCCCTCCTGGCTTGTCGCCAGATTTATATTACAACATTGCCTTATATGTTGTGTGTTACAGATGCGATACTGTCGTCTGATTAGCTTATTATTTTTGGAGACTTTAACCTGCCGTCTGTTATTTGGCGACTTTCCAGCGATTGCAACTGGATGCTGTCTTTGTTTTCTGCTGCTTTTTGGATCTTCTGTTTTCTTCTGATCCCGGTGACACACAGGAGAAGCGCTGCTTGACGCCTATGGTTCCTGAATCGTCTGATCACCCAGCGCTGAACGTTATCATTACTTTTGATCAGGTTGTTTTTGATTCTATTATACCTGTTCAGCTGCTCAGCTGGTTTTTAAAAACTGAACAATTTTCTTTTGCATTATCACTGGTATATTATTTTAGTACACGAGGTAATGGCAAGTTGCTTACTATGACGCTCTGTGGGATAATGACCGTACAGAGTAGACCAACACAGCACTAGGACATCGACCTCACGCCGAATGCAGTACCATTGACACATGTTAAGTAGAACATTCTTCGAGTCAGAATGTAAGCAAAAATTATTTTGTATGTTACTCACAAAGTGGTTTCATTTAATGAACCAACATTGCTTCTTCGGAGTTAAAAAATTTAAACCTGTAACCTAAGTATCACCTGATCAATAGTAAGGAACTAAGGAATAAATGAAACAGTTCACTGAAGTTACTCTTAGTACTCTTAGTATTCCCCGACCCACGGTAAGGTTCCAAGATAATAAGTTCGTCATAAACGGTTATTGCAGCAAGCAAGTACCCGTCCGAGGGTAACAAAAGAAAGAACAAAAATGAGCAAAAATCCAAATACGGTTAGGTTTATCCAAGGGCAAGAGTAAACAACTTTTAATTAAAGGTAATTAAACAAGCCAAATGAACCAAAAACAGTTTTGTCAGCCAAGATTTTTTTTTATATTTATGATGTAGCCAAAGCCCAGGGGACAACCCTATGAAGCGTTAGAGTGGCTTTGACCGGAAGGAATTAGGGTATTAGGGGTCATTGATCCATCTTCGTCTCCGTGACGAAAAAATTCAAGTGTAGCCCAACACGTACAACAAACATAAGCTAAGTGAATAATCTGCATATGTGGTCGTTTACCAGCTGACCACCACTAGGGAAGCCGCTACTGTTAAAGCTTCTAATAATGAATGAATTGGCAAAATTACTGAAGCAAATAGGTGAAGAAACTGAGCGGTTATATTCTAATTATTACAAAGACTAGAAGTCAAAATAAAATAAGGAATACTTAGAGAACAGAGTGAGTAAGTAATTATCACTCTGGGCAGTATTTGAAAGAAGACATGAAAACATAAAAACTATACCTGCTAAAAATCAAAGCCATGCATATTCTTGCTTCAGTGCTGGGTGAAGGAAGCGAATAAATCAAAAATCACTTGTATGAAGACTTTCAGAGTTCATATCAAAATACAATGATATACATATCTTCAGGAATGGTGCAAGGAATTGGTAACACTACACTGAAATAAACAAGCAGATTTCCTTCAAAATAAACTCCCGTATATTGAACTACCGAGCTTCAACGGAAGCTATCTTAAATGGAAATCATTTCATTGATACATAACAATACATTCTTGGAAAAAATTATGAGACTGCATGGGAGCTGCTCAACCATCGATATAAGGTCTGTTCCATCGATTTTCGTGCACAAACTTTCCGTGTAAATACTTACTTATATGGTGGGAGAAAAAGTGTCCACAAACCAAAAAATCGCGGGAATATGTTTCATGCAAACAAGAAGAAGAAAATTCACGGAACACACGGAATCTATTTAAACTGCACTTCTAATTATAAATTAACGACCGCAATGGCAAAAGTCATTTCAAAAACTGGTCATGCAGAACTTCTAAGAATGCTCATCATACCTTGTGCGACAAGATGCTGCGCAACATCTGAGTCTTTCAAGAGTAAAGATTCATTGCAAGATTGGCAGTTTGCGAACAGCTTTAGCAGAAATATCAAAAAGGAGTGTACAACTTACAATATTGCCAAAGTTTTCATCAAACTTTCAGTCTCTCTGTTTCCTTTAACCCCTTGTGTGGCATAGGGCGTCTACTACACCGACTCTTTACCTGCCCCGGTTCTCCACCAACGCCTTCAAATGTGGCCACGGTTTGTTGATCTGAGTACCTTCCCTCTCTTCCCGGATCTTCTTCAAATGTTGCGCGGTCGTCCCATTCGGCGTCTTCCTTGGATCCCGTGCGGGTCCCAATCTAGAGTATGATGTTATTTGTCTCTTTTCTTAATGTGTGGCGTATCCATTGCCACTTTCGCTTGCGAATACTGGTTTCTATCCCGTCTTGGCCTGTAAGTCTGTGTAGGTCTTCGTTATTGATATACGCCGAAGATACCGGTTGACAAAGGTTTATAGTTTAAAAGATATTTGACAGGTTACTTTCCATGTTGTATAGCCGTACAACAGAACAAATTTTACATTTGATTTGAAGGTCCGGATTATTTTGCGTCTGGAGATGTCGTGATTGCACCAGATCAGCAAGAGTATTAAATACAACTCGGGGTTTGTTGATGCCGGCCTGTACATCAACTTCAGCTCCGCCATCCGCTGTAACTATGCTTCCGAGATAGAAAAATGTATGCACTTGTTCTCTTTGCTGCTCTGCGACGTTTTTCTGCTCAAGGCTTCAAATGACACTGTTGGATAGGAGCGTAAGGTGGTTAAAAATGTTCCATCTAATACCTCGAGATATGCGGTCGTCTAGGATGCTGCACAATACGTCATTAATGACGATCAGGAAAAGCAAAGGTGACAGTATACATCCTTGTCACACTCCATTCAGCACCTGGAAGGGCTCGGACAGTTTTTCCTTATGTAGGACGCTCTTTATGATGGTGATAATTTTTTCTGGGATGCCTCTCCTACGTAAAGCATCCCATACATGTATACTCACGGTCAATGCTTTCCAAAATCGACGAACATTCCGTTCGGCGGATATCTCGATGACAGTTCGTGTGATCGCTGCAGGAGAAACCCTCACGAAAGCTTGCCTGTTCATCGCTAAGAGTGGCTCGATTGATTGCTTGATTATCATTAAGATGATTTTTGCCATCAATTTGGAGACTGCAATTAAAAGACAGATATTGCGCCAGTTGCTCAACTCCTCAGGTCATCTTTTTTGGGAATCTTCACAATTACGCCTGCTTTAGATTCAGTGGAATAGGTCTCGTATACCATGAATCCTGGAGGCTTTACCAAGGTCCATCGACTTAATTGCGTCTGCCAACTTCAATCTTATCGGAGTTCTGATATTAATGTTGGCCGCAGCCGGCGGGTGTTCAGGATCGGGTAAAGAGGTATTGGACGGTCCAAAGGTGTTGCTTAAGACTTCAATAAAATATTATCTCAACCTCCGCAGTTGCCGTTTCTCCCTGACAATAAGGGATCCATTAGTATCTCTCGTACAGGATGTTTAGTTGCAAGAGTATTTCCTGCCATTTTTTTTTTGGCGATCTTGTATAGATCTCGACTGTTACCGTGGGATAGGTCGCTTCTTCTGCCTTTTCTGCTAGCGTATGCCATAATGCGGTGGTATATGCGTTGCGGATATTCAGTGTTTTAAGCCTCTGCACATTGAGCCTTTGTTTACAAAGAAATGACTCAGTAAATGCGCCGTATTATTACGGCATTAATCAAGTTGTTTTGTGTTGATAAAAAATCGTGTAATCTTACGACTCAAGGATAAATTAAATGAGAGAGCTTCTTCCGCTCTGCAAGAGTTGTATTTCTCGAAAACTTTAGCAGAAAATTCTTTACTAATTAAAATTATCATCACCGCGGAAGGGGCAAAAACTTTGAAATAACAGTTCTTGTTATAAACTAGGTTTCCGTGAAATTCAACCTCAGCTAAGAAATTTTGCTTTCAAGTATAAATAAGGAAGGAAACTAATTTAATTCAAAAACAGAAGTGAGAACGCGCGATAATGGACATTTAATGTAATTTTAGCGAAGGTTAAGCAAGTTACTGCTTCCTGTGACAGAATGACTGAAAACATAACTTCAGGGAAAATTATGTTTTATGAGTCAAAAAATATGCGCTGAGTTACATGAATTATATCCTTCGCTAACGTTGAAAGTCATAAAGAACGCTCAGAATTATTTATGGTTGGCTTGTTTTAAAATTCAACCAAATTTTACCTTTTTGAATTTTTATAAATAAGTTATGATGTTATCTGCAATTAAAATTACGTAAAAATCTTGAGAAATGTTTACATATGTCATGTAAGTAATAATATGATGTGACTTGTATCTAAGTATTAGACCAAAAAATATTATATCCGTTAGAATCTGGTTTTGTAAGCAGTTCATTACAATACTGTAGTGAAAGTTATTAGTTTCGTTTTATATGTATTTTAAATATTTTTTTGCATGCACTATATCTTTTGTGGATAAGTGAGAATAATTCATTGGGAGTGTGGTGTAGTAAACATCAGGTAATTTGAGGACTACCCATGTAATAATAATAATAATTTAGCTATGGTTGTAAAATGGTGTTTCAAAGTAAAGGATCAATAGCGAAAATGATAATAGACAGTACCAACCTGAAAATAGTTTTTTTTTTAAGTTGAACCGAACAAGCTGTCAGAGCCGTATGCAGAGGAACTTCGGAAGGGATTGTGTTGTCACCATTACTCTGGCTCTTAGTTGTTAATAAAATTCTGTTCTCACGCAGCGCCATAAGACTGAAAGAGTCTAAATGTTGAAATAACTCTGACCATGACCAAAGGCAGTATACAAAGGAACTATATTAATGGCAGAAACAGCTGGAAAGTACACTACCCCTACACTGAGCCTTAGGAAAACCTTCTGTACTAGAATTTCAGGCAGAGAGGAGTGGGGGAACGATGGTGGTGTCACTATGGCGGATATAGCGGTATTCACTGATAGAACTTACCATAGAAAGATCGGAAAGGCTATTACCAGCATGCCCTAATCTACCTAATGGTAGCAATATAGTAGTTGGGACAGTCAAGCGGCAATAAAGGCGCTGGTGCGAAACGTAATAAGGTCTCAGCTGGTACTCAAATGTCAGAATGGTCTCCTGCTGGCAGCATGGGTTCCTTTAGGGTAGATCCACGGTATCCACCTTGTTGGAGTTGGTTTCTGGCAATGTGGGTGGATTTTTGGATGGCTGCCAAACTGACTGCATTTATACTGATTTTAGTAAGGCCTTTGATAAGCTGTCTCACTCTATTATCGTTTTCAAATTGGCCAGGTTGGGTTTCCCGCCCCCACTCATTGCATGGATTAAGTCGTATTTATCTAATAGGACTTATAGAGTGCGCTTTCAGGGCGTGAACTATGCTGCTTTTGTGGCTCCTTCTGGCGTTCTCCAGGGTAGTCACCTTGGTCCTTTGCTATTCATCTTATCTATTGATGATATTACTTATTTACTTCAAAGAAGTAAAATTCTTATTTATCCGGACGATATCAAGATTCTTCTCCTAATCAAATCTTTTGTAGATTGCGAGATCTTGCAGTCGGACCTACACATATTTTATAGCTGGTGTGGCAATAATAATCTTAAATTAAACATTGGGAAATGTCAGGTTATGACCTTCTCGAGGTCCCGCAACTACTATACTTTTCAGTACAAGTTTGATGGTACTTGTGTTCAACGGGTGGAAGGAGTGAAGGACTTGGGTGTGTACTTTGATAGACAACTTAACTTCATCCCCCAAATTAATAATATCGCTTCCAGGGCCAACTATATGCTGGTATTTATCCTTCGTTGGTCCAGGGAATTTCGTAGTCCTCACATAAAACTTCATCTGTATACATCCCTTGTTATACCTCTGGTGGAGTAGGCTCGAGAAGTGTCGTTGGGTTGCTGATATAATTTTTCTACACCAACTTCTGCAGGGGAAGATTGGCAGTGAGGAACTTTCTCATAAAATTTTACCGAGAGAACTGTCCTATTTCCTTCGAGACCATCCTTACTTACGGATAGCTTACTCGCGCACTAGTTATGTTATGTTTGAGCCAGTTAACCGCATGTGTAGGTTTGCTAATGATGTTGGTGATGTTTTCAGCACTAACGTGGACAGGACACGGTGTAGCAGTAGCTACAAATTTAATTTTTAATTTTTAATTTAAACTTCATAAGTTTGATTACATTATTAATAAAATATTTTTATTAAAATCCACTTTACTAATATCCAATCAGACTGTACTGTCAAATATATTTTAGTCAACCTGTACACTTCGATAAATTTTGAATAGTGTGAAACACAAACACTTTGAAATAAGTAATAATCATTTATTCATAGACAATAAAATACTGTACTCTATTAAGAGAAAATATTGAACAAACTATCTATGTGTTAAATGTAAAGTAGGATACAAAAAAATGTAATTAGTATTTCAGTATAACCAGATCTGCCGATCTGAAAGCATTAAAATTAAAATAAAAGTTTGAATAAAATAAAATTAAAAAATATTTTTTTATTTGAAATATAATGTATCTAATAGATTTCAGATACAAAAGGAAGTTTTTGGGTTTAGGGCTCTGGTACTACGCCCCATATTAATAAGGAGCTCTATTCGCCTAACCACTTCACACGGTTACATTAAGTAGGAGCCTCTATAACTTGTAGCCATCCTGTAGCACTCACTCGTTTTTGTAAGGCTTTTGTTAGGTTTGTTATGTTGGTTTGCGTATGTATTGTATTGGTTTTGCTCAAGCGATCTCTATTGCCTGTGCACCCCTGATTGTTTTATTTCGGTGTGTTTTGTGCTTTTGGGTACTAAAATGTTTTTTTTGCATGCTGGTGTGGGAGCCTCATTTACATTTTGTTATATTCTGGTGGGTAAGCCTTCTGCCAGCGAGGTGCGCCTTCTGAGTTAGATGGGTTAATTCAATAATAATAATTAGAACTAGGAACAAGGAACGTAAGAGCAATACGCAGTGTAATTTTCTCCCTGGTTACAGAGGAATATAGAATAACGAGCCGACTGATACACTTCTTTACAAGTGTTTCAACTGAATGCTTCCTGTATAGACAGGTCGATCGGCCGACCTCGAGAGTCAGTAAAAAATAAAATAGTTTTTAAAAAAAAGTTGAACCGACTTCACAAAAAGCGCTAAAAAGCATAAAATAATTTTTAATGTTATATATATTACGACAATTTGAAGTCGGTGCAAATCAAACAAACTAAACAACTACAACAAAAATATTACATCGTCCTTCCCGTGAGCTGAAACGTTCAGGTACTTTTATATACATAGTTTCTTCAATTGTGGTTCTGTAGTTTTTTTATTTGTTTAATTTGCACCGACTTCAAAATGTCGTAATATATATAACATTAAAAATTATTTTATGCTTTTTAGCGCTTTTTGTGAAGTCGGTTCAACTTTTTTTTAAAAAACTAATTTCTTTTTCACTTTTTACTGTTTTCTACTCTATACAATGAAAAAAGAACCATCCAAATCAGTCCACGCGTTAAAAAGTAAGGTTCAACCCCCTACCCCACTTCCATCTACTAAAATGTTTTTTCTCGTGGTATCAATCAAGGAACATACTCTACCGAATAGAAAAAGAATCATCGAAATCGGTCCACGCGTTACGAAGTTAGACTATCCCTCCCCACACCATAGGACCAAATTAATCCACTATTAGCAATTGGGGATCACACTCTCTCTATACAACAGCAAAAGAACCATCCAAATCGGTCCACGCGTTACAAAGTTAGGTTCCATCCCCACGACCCACCGTACCGAAATTTTTTTTCGTGGTATCAACCAGGGAACGTACTCTACCCAACAGAAAAGGAATTATCTAAATCGGTCCACGCTTTACGAACTTAGGCTACCCCTCACCCACCCTAGGCCAAATTTTTTTCTTCTATTAGTATTATATGTTTATACATACATACTAGCACACATTTTTCTTCCTATTGATTTAAAGAAATTAGTAAAAATCGGTATCCCCCACTCTATTCGCAAAACTTTTTGCAATATTCTCCATAACATTTAAGTACGCAATACTTACAATCTTATTTGGTTCTAAACATAATGGAAACTTTAGGAGAAAGGATAGGAGAGGAAGAAAAAAAATTATTCTGATTGAAATATAAATACGAGAAAAAAGAAAAACAAAACAAAAATAGTTAAAGAATCAAAAGAAAGACTGATATAATTATGCAGTACTTAAATTCAATATTTCACATTATATGCTTAAACTAATCTAAAAATATACAACCTGAGCAGATATACTAAACTACATATACATCCAAGGCAAAAGGAATCTGCTAAAGCCATAAATAGTTTAAAGATTTGACTGAAATTGAAAAAAAAACCAAATTTTAATTTCCTAGTATGTTGTTTGAATTAAATTAAATTATAGACTATAACTTCGACTCTCCCCAGTGCGCCGTGTAAAATTCAGATCACGATGGAGCTAAGTGAATTGTATGGTAGTGATGGGGGCCTAAAGGATTATTGATGAGAGGCCGTAGTCTCCAGTACTTCGGTGTATCTGGAATTGCTGAATATATTATAATATTACTGAAGAAAGAGCCAATTTAGTTGACTGATAGAATATAATCATTACGGATTTTAAAATGTTTTTGTATCGGAACTACTAAATATTTTAAAGTAAGATAATAAATAATATTTGTAGCAACCGCCACACTAAGCTTGCATTTAAAGCCATTGACAGTGCTCGAATTCTGTATAGATCCCGGCAATGAATTCCGTAGTCACACAGTCTGAACAGAATAAGAATTCTCTATTGCCAATTTATTAAAACGAGAGATAATTAGTAAGTTCAAAATTAACTTCAGAGATAGAAAGATTTTCCAGGGTAGATTAAGTGGAACAAAAAAGTGAGATACCTTCAATTCAAATAAGTATCAAGGAAGCAACCTTTGTACTTAAGACGATGGACTGCTAGACCTTTATATCAGGTGCACTCTGGACCAATCATCTCTCCTTCACTCTACCCAGTTTGCCTACATAAAATGTAGATCAACAGAGACTGACTTACAGAATCTTGTTTGTCTGGATTCTCTCTTACTGTTAAGTGGATAAATGCTACGCTAAAGGATCGAGAAATTATATCGACCCTTGGTAACATGTCTGTGTGTATTAGGGCAGCTAATGGGTGCCCACAAAGCTGTGTACTATCGCCGCTGCTCTCGTCGATAGTAGTAAATGACCTCTTAAACCATCTTAGTAACCAAACTATCAGATATGCGGACCACCTTGCAATCATTTGTATGGGGAAGTTCGATTCGACTGTCGGCTGGTGCGCTAATTAAGGCCTCACTATTAACCCTACTAAGGCTGTTCTTTTTCCATTAAGCAGAAGGCACCATTTCGGTCTTGGTGCTTTTAAGATTGTTAAACCGAATGTTGCATATGCCTCCTTCGTCTGTTGGCCTAAAATTCTACAATGGACGGCAATCGCCAAATGTAACGAGCTTCAGCGGCTTGCTTGCCTTTCCATAACAGGAGCAATGTTATGGAAAGGCAATGTTATATGTTGACCTGTTCAACAGCTGCAATGGAGGCGGTGCACATCTTTGTCATGAATTCGGCTGCAATAAGCGCCCTGAGAGTGCAACTTACATCAAATATGCCCGCTGGTGGCATAGGTTACATAGGTATGCTTCAGCGCATTACTGGCATAGATGTGTGCCTGCCGATTCGGACCCCATGACCAAGGAACTGCATTTGGGATGAACGAGCGGACTCAAAAATGGAATATGGTGCTGGAGGTAGTGTCTTTGGATCCAACACTAAAGTTTCAATTACATCAGGTAATTGGCCCAATGTCTTTCAAACCGAAATCCATGCCATCGAAACTTGTGCAGTTCTCAACGTCAAAAAAGAACTGAAAAAGGGTAATATAACTATCTTTTCTGATAGCCAAGCAGCCCTTAACGCTCTATCCTCGTGGTGGTTTTCGTCGAGGCTTACAAAGGAGTGCTTCGACGCCCTCCAATAACTACTGGATCACGCCTTGTTGGATACCTGCTCACTCCTGTTTTGTGGATTACCAGATCGCCGCCGATAAGCTGGCCAGGAAAGGCTCCTGCCAAGGTTACTAGCCCTTTTGTAGCCTCAGCTAGTCGTCGACAAGAGCTGCGATTAAAGATTGGGCTAGGATTCAGCAGCTGTTATGGAAAACGGTGAAACCACTTTTCACATAATATTGCCTTGGCATGGCTCAGAAGGAGGATCTTCAATCGGGAATTCCTTAGCCTGGCTGATGTTGGATCCTCCACTGTTAAAGACCTCGATGCCTATCTAAGTGGCTTTTGGCACAAAAGGCCTTCTAAATCTCAGTGCCCACCATATGAGTAACCCGAATAATAATAAAAAAAAGGGAACAAAATAATACTCTAGTTTTGTGCAGGATAACATGTTCAAATCTACGCAGACCATAAATAAATCTACTGCAGTCATTATGCACCAGTTCGATTTTTCGCTTACAATAGCTATCTGTCATATCTTAAGTGGAGTATTAAAAATGCTTTTAATAGCATTTTAATAATTCTCGGTGGGCTATCAACGTGGCGCACTTGATTGAAAGCTTATTAAAAATAAGGCAGCAATCAGGTCATCTAGCTCATCTCGTCTAAAGTTGAATTCATTGTAACGTACAGGCAAAGGACGTTATTTTTTTTAGCTGGAGAGGTGAAAATCTTCCCAAAGACACCGGACAGCCCATGCTCTACGGTAGTGTGAGGTTCTTACTCATTAAAACATCTTTCTGGTAATTAGCCTAGCAGATCACATAAAAGCGGGTCCCTTTTTGTCCCCTTCCAGTCTTCCTTAGAGGGGCAACTGAGCTATCAAGTTATCCCAATGTCGCCGCTAACCTCGGTTTCTTGGGTCAATGCTATAACCCTAGTCTATCTGCAGGAATCCATATCGTCCATGCGTTGGTTTGGAAGCCATTTTAAACCTTCAACCCATATAACTCCACACGAAAACAATGGCAACCTTGGCAGCTCTCAGACTCAGAGAAAACAGCCAATGGAAACCACAGAATTTTGGACATACAGTCATACTGAACTTGTCTAATCAAAATGGGTTGCACCGAACCCGGATCAATTAACGGATTATATGAAGCCACAATATGACTTTAGAAAACCCTTTTCCGTTATCATACCTAACAGAGAAGATTGGAAGCACCCTGAAAACATAATTAAAGGATCTGCCATCTTCACAGATGGATCGAAAACAGAAAAGGGGATTGGAGCTGGAGTTTTCTCGGAAGCGCTGCAAATAAGTAAGTCGTATAGACTCACCAACGAATGCAGCATCTTCAAAGCGGAAATATACGCTATAATGAAAGCTGCAAGTACTGCCTACGAAAAACAGATGTCAGCAACTGAGATCACTATTTGTGTGGACAGTCAAGTATCACTCAAGGCGCTGACCTCCAACGTGATAAAGTCAGAATGTGTGAAAGACTGTATCAGAGCCCTAAGACATATTTCACACCATACGCTTAGACTCTGCTGGGTTCCAGGACATGTCGGTGTAGACGGTAACGAAAAAGCCGACGAACTGGCCAAAAATGGTTCAAGTACAGACATAGACATGCCGGTGGAAAGGGTACACCCTCCCATTAACACATCAAAAAGTCAAATTGATAGACATTACTCCAACATGACTTCGGAACGGTGGAAAAATATCAATTACTGCTTCACAACACGAAGTATATAGCCGGAGCTAAATCATAGCAGAACTTTAAATCTCTTATCCTTCGATAGAAACCGCATTCGAACACTCGACGGCGTCATCACTGGGCACTGCCCCATAGGAGCTATGGCCATTAGACTCGGCGTACCATCGAATGAGTTCTGTAGAAGCTGCAGAGATGAAGAAGAAATTGAGTCCATAGTGCACCTCCTCTGCGAATGTCCGGCTCTAAAAGAACGACGACTCGCCTGTTTGGGAGCAAGGTTCTTCGACAATTTAGACGACCTAGCTGAGATAGCACTGGTGGACCTAAATAATAATTTTTTTTTTATGTATATATGGCTCTTTATTTGGCACAATCGTTATAAAGCGTAAAAATCCTACAAAAACTAGCTACCCTAAAAATCAAATAAACATTAAAAAGACACAGTAATAAGGACAAAAAGAACATAACAAAAATGACTCAATATACTACGTTACTGTAAATAGGTTAAATAAAAAGGACTCTAAAACTTGAAGGCAAAAACCTGTAAAAAAGAAAATACAAAGAAATTTTGAAATGCCTCCAAGCGAGTGCCAGCTCTAAGAAAAGTTCAGGAAAATTTTGAAAAGAATCCGAAACAAAACCTAGAGCTTAACCTAAAACGAACGAACAAAATGAACCGAAACCGAAAAAACAAACTAGAACATGGTTGTCTGAGTGTTCCCAGAGGGTAGATGCAGCACCGGGCGAAGTTCCTACTTCGGGAACCACTGCTCCCAAGCAAATGCCCTCTCCATAGAGCCGTTCGCCACTTTTCTAGTCCTCCGGGAGCACTCATCCAAACATGTTCTAAACGAACGCACAAAGATTTCGAACCGATTAGAGTCCCGCGGGACCAGTCTGCAGAGTCATTGACGTCTGCAAACTGCTCCCATCATCCTCCCAGTTCTACGATTCCAACGTGAGACTTGTCCTTCCCGCAGCACTTGCAGCAATACCAAAGCGAAGAGAAGCTTCGTGGACAAGCTGCTGCAAGTCTGCGGCCTGTTATTCCCAGTGAAAGACGAGGCTTCCGTTCCGCACCGACGATAAAGGTTGCCAGGTGCAGTTGAATGTGTCGGCCTTCGTTGCCATGAACTCTAGGCGTAATCGCCTCTTCAATCTGGCAACGAAGTGGTTCTTAAGTGCGTGTGTGTGAAACTGTGGGTTAGTGGGCTGTTGCCCAGGCTCGATCCGCATGCAGTACAGATGAATTGTCGATTTAGCAAGTGTTAAGATAAAGCTTATCAAGCAATTTACCTGGTTACATGTCCTTGGCCCCAGTAAAAACGACGTTCTTGTAATGCTGAATGTCGGGCAGATATGCTGGCACATATCGCGAACAAGATTATTAATGTCCCACAAGGTCGGGCATGTGAAGTATCTGTGGAACAGGGTTCCTTCACCACCACAAACCGTGCAGACTCTTTGAATTCTTCGATCGATATGTGACAGCTTGGATGCACGAGGCTGTGATGGAGCATTAACCCCTAAGGTATCCGTAGGATTTACTCCTACGAAGAGCTCGCGCAGCCTACGTGAAGTGAGTGTACTGAATGTCGTGTGCGGTGGTCGATTCGTTACGAATGCGTTTATCACCTCAGTGCTAGGTTCCCTAGTAGAGAGACGACTAAAACGCTCTCGGGCTGTATCCACCAATTCGTGTAATTGTGTTGTGTGGGGGTGTATAAGTGTGTTCCCAGAAGCATCAATGATGTCTCCAAGAACTGTGAGTTGTCCTGTATCGGCCGTTACACCTCGAGCATTACTAAACACCGAATCTACTAACTCAGGGTTCAACCTGATCGGAATTGCTGAGAAATCCCCGTACCCAAGTTCATTCCATCGCAAATGAAATGTTGGTCTTATTCTGCCCCAGGTTGTAATCGTGGAGATCATATCCTGGGACCAGTCATGCGGATATGGTGGGCGAACCGAGAGCAGATAGTAGTGCTCCCCTGCGCCGCTACCCCCCATAGAACTTACCCACAGCTGCGAAATTAAGTTATCTCTTTGACAGAACACTCGGTGGAATGCCCGTACCTGAAGAGAACGAAAATTCACGACCAAGTCTGTAAGACCCAAACCACCCTCCACTACTGGTCGGCAGAGCGTGCTTTCAGCGACCCATCGTCTTCCTCCCCAGAAGGCGTCAACGACTTTCGCCTGTAAAAGTTTTACGAAGCCTTCTTCGAAGCACTCTGATTTTCACAGATGCACGATGGACGAGGTAATCAAATAATTGACAACGACTGCACGTTCTTTCAGCGAAAGTGGATGCAGTCTAGTCCGCCACGAATTCACAGCTCCGGAGAGTTTCTTCAGAGCCATGCGGCTATTATATGTTTTACCATTGAGCCCCACATATACACCTAAATATTTCAGGCAAGTATTCGTCCATGGTATGCCGAGGGGAGAATCTGAACGATTCCGCCACCTCCCACACCATAGGCCTTGGCTTTTGCTTAGGTTAACCCTAGCGCCCGCTAATCGCTCATATTGTTCGAAAACCCTACGAGCGACTGGAAATGCATCATCTTTCGTTACAAATATAGACAGGTCGTCCGCATACGCTAGAATAAGTGGCCTTATAGTAGTGTATGGTAAGTGAATTGAATATTGTCTCAACGATTGACGAAGATTTACTAGTAGCGGCTCCAGTGAAAGGTCATAAAGCATTCCTGACAACGGGCATCCCTGCCTGATACCCCGACGAAACGGAATAGGAGACAATATATGCCCATTATGCTTTATGAGAATCACTGAATCTCTATACAGACCACTGATGATCTCAATCCATCTGGACGGAAGCCCAAATTTATCGAGCACTCTCAGTAGATACTCGCGTGAGACGCTATCAAACGCCTTTTCTTGATCCAAAGAGATCATGGCCATTTGCGAACCAGTTTTTTCATGGTAGGCGAAAAGATGCTTTGCTACGGCGATGTTGTCGTAGATACTACGACCTGGAATGCAGTAGGACTGTGACGGGTGTATTACTGAGGCAATCACTGAGCGAAGTTGAGTTCCCAGTGTTTTGCAAACTATTTTGTAGTCGACATTACACAGAGTAACTGGCCTCCAGTTTCCCATCCTCTGAAGATCCCCCTTCTTAGGTATTAGACGCATAACGGATCTCCGCCAACTTGAGGGAAATTCGGTATGTCCAACCACTGCAGAATTAGAGACATCCAAAAGGTCCGGAATCAAAAGATTCCTAAAACGAACAAAGAATTCTGGAGTTAGACCATCATAACCAGGAGAAGTATGACGTCGAAGATCCTTCGTTGCGGTAAGCATATCATCGAGAGTAAGCGTTCTGTCCAGGAATTCTCTACTATCATCAGAGAAAGTAGGAACATGATGAAAGAATTAATCGTTGGACGAGAATGTTGGCAACGTCCATGCAGCATAAAGCCGCGTGTAGTAGTTGCGAATATAATTCGCAAGTTCCTCTCCGTATAGGATCTGGCCCGATTCGGCAAGAATCGAGTCTACTTCACAAGAAGCGGTACGACGTCGAGTTGTCTGGAAGAAGTACTCGGTCGGAGACTCGCCCTCTCGCAACCAGCGCGACTGGTTTCGGAGCACAAACTCCAAGCTATGCTTGTAGTTCTGTGCTGTCAGTCGTTCTTTAAGTCTCTCGTATTGTGCGAGTAACTCTGGTTGCGCGGGCAGAAGCGTACCAATCCGGGTGACTTCGGCCGTCAAACTCGATGCATAATATCTGCTCCGATTGAATCTCGTCTCGATAAATGAGCGAATCTGAAGCTTTCCAACATCCCACCAATGGCTAAGGTTTGAATAAATATTCTTGTTATCACGCCATTGGTGCCAAAACTGAATGAATTCTTCGATGAACTGCTCTGAATTCAACAAGTTATTGTTGAAAATCCAGTAAGCAGTTCGCTTTTCGACCAAAGTGCTAGTCGCCACAACAAGAAGGTGATCACTTAATGAACACACTTCATGAGTGACACTAACGAAAAAGTTAAGAAGGTAAGACGAAACGTAAAGTCTGTCTATCCTCGAACCCGAAAAGCTACCCTGGACATTTCGGGAAACCCTTGTGTATGACCTAGTCGTTGGATTAAGCCAACGGTAGACATCCACAAGGTTGCTATGTCTGACTAGGCTCGATAATCGCGCGGCGTTCACCGAGTTGAATTCAACTCTAGAATGACGATCGATTGAAGAATCTAGTGTGCAGTTGAAGTCACCACCAAGGATAACCTCACCACCGAAGTTCGTAATATGCGACAGGATTGAGTCCAACACCTGTCTTGCATCCTCGTTCATATTGCATAAGGAGCACAGGCTACTTCCCTCCCTTCTCCATGGGCTAGCATTAAGAGTGACCACGCCGCATCTATATTTCATTATGATGCTTATTTTTTTTAACGGATACTCATTCCTAAAATAATTTTCTTCAGAGGAAAAATTTAATCTATTATACAATCCATGTCTAATAGTGCTTCTTGCCCTCTCTAAATATGTATTTTTTAACCAATTGTCCTCTGCCACTATAATTTTGTTAAGCCATTCAACTATAACGTTTTTATCATCTTGCAAAAGGTTAAAGGAAAGATTATGCTTTTCAGCGAGATCACCCCAAACTTCACACCAAAAAATATTTTTTTCGATAATAATGCACGTTAATTTATGTGGGAGTCTTTCAGAGTCGTAAAGAAATAACGTCCGCCAAATAAACCTAAAATGACATTGCAGTGTATAAATGTAAAGATCCTGTAAACCTCTTTCCACAGTAAGAGCATAGTTAGGAGTGAACTGCGGTAAATATAATAACTTTTTCAAAAAAAAGCGTTGTAGTTTTTCGACCTATTCATATTGCAGATACCCCCAGACTTGTGAAGCATAACACAAAATTGACCTACTGACAGCGTTAAATAGTTTAACTTTTTCAGAATGTTTTATCATCCTCTTTCGAAGAAAGGTCTCCCAAGTGCAATTAAGGCTGCCTTTAGCAGAGGTCAAACGAAGCTTCCAATGTTCGTTAAAGGATAACTTCGGAGTCAACAGTACGCCAAGATAAACGTATTTTTTTACCACCTCAATAGCTTCACTTCGAAATGACCATTTCTCCGATGCCTTTTTAACTCCTCCTCCCCGTTGGAAGATCGTTACTTTCGATTTATCCAAATTAACTACGAGGCCCCAAAGTCTACAGTATTCGTCCAGTCTGTTAATCATACTCTGCAGCTTAAGTGGATCATCTGAGAGCAAAACAATGTCGTCAGCATACATTAAAACTTTCACCTCTATATCGCTGATATTAAAACCTACTCCCAAATGGTCAACAAGATCATCAATGTAAAGAGCAAATAGTAAAGGGCTCCTAAATAGATTCATACAGAGATCTGGGTGGTTTTAAGTTCTGACCATGCTTCTTCTTTTTAAGGGCATTCACAATGGGCCTTCATGGCCTCCGAGTGAACTTGGTGCTTCTTAGCAACAAACAGCCCGACTAACCAACCATCCTTGAACTAATTGTATCTTAGATTTATAGATGAAATATGAAACATTGAGCTACAAGGCTCTAGGACTACGGCCTATGAAATCCAAAGCCCCAACAATAACGCTTTAGTGGTCTTCGGCAACTTTAGGTCTCTTAGAATTCCTTATCCTTTTAAATTAAAATTTACTAAAGCTCTGTTGATATGGCATTTCCTTACTGCAAAAATGTAGTCGAAAGATAAATGTTGCTTTCAATGATTGCGTGCTATTTATATGTATTGAGACGTCCGACCATATTTCTTCTTGTAGTAATTCAATTATGGGGAGTTCTCTTGTGTCATACTACACATAAGAGCATTACTGTTTCTGCGAAATTCGATGAGATCTAAATCGCATTCTTATCTCTATGAACATTTCAGTTTTCTTCAATCAACTCGTCCTGAATCTCTTTCAATTCCGTGCATGCGATGCGTTGCTGGCAAAGCGTTCTTATTTTGTTTTCCTTTGTGGAATCTCTTCTTTCAAGGACTTGGAATGACTTCTGAGTTTAAAACCATGTTAAAGCTTTACTTTCTACCTTGATCGTTTTATGTTGAGCTTGGGTGTACGGTTGGCAATCTTGGATTAATTTGTAGTCGAATTTTTCTTTAATTTAATTATTTCTTTTCTACTATTTTTTATATTATGTATATATTTTATTAATTTTCATTTTAACAGTTTTAGTTAATAAATTGAATTTTATTAAAGTTACTTAGAAACTTGTATCTTTATAAAAGAAATATAAGCTTGTGAATACTGATCCAAATAAATTATTATTGTTATTAAAAAAAAGTCCAACAGACTACTGTTTTAAAGTTTTTTCTAATTAATCTTCTGTTTAATTATGTGTTATTCAATTAAATTTTTTGTACTTTTTTAATTTTTCCAAAAAGTATGCATTTGATAAGAGAGATAATGAGAAACTTTAACGAAAAGCTACAGCATACCACAGTATAAATTTTTATTCATTTGTTTTGCACAAAAGAAAAATTGTTTTTCAGTGCTTTCCTGCATTACGCAGCGCTTTTATTCCAATTATTACAACATTCATTTTGTTTGGTAAAGTTTTATGAATTAATCCTTCTTTCGCCACAAAATAAGCAAACTCTTTGGAAAAGTTTTAAAACTTCAAATTGCCTTGCAATTATATTAATGAAAAGGAGAAATCCTTGAATAAGCAAATGGAAAACTTCTGTTTCTAATTAAAAATAGATTTAATCACAAATCTCTGGATTAGCTGTGCTTTTCTCAAGAAAAACTTTGTTTTTTGATGAAATATTTGATTTTATACTAAAAGAACTGAATTAATGTGATATTCCTGCTTTCTTTTATTAACAAGTTAATTTTACTTTAATTAAGTAATAAATTTGCATCGCAAAATTAAATTTATTCAAATTAATGAAGGTATGAAAAGAAAAAGTCCTCCTGTTGGTGCACACTGCTGTTAATTCGCCCACTGTACTGTTCTTAATTAAGAAAACTTGAATTATTAATTTCGTGACTTCTCTTATCAAAAGAAGGTCACAAATAAATTTAAGTAGGTGCTGGTAATACAATTTTTCTTTTCCGGTCTTGTTTGTCACTCGAACAGAAACTAATTAAAAAAACCGTGCCGCAGGACGAGTATAATAAAGTCATAAAATGTAAAATTTTAGGTAATCAATATTTGTACGCATTTTACTACTAAGGATTTGTAAAACTCCTAAAAAGTATTGAAAATTATACGGGGTGTTCACATAAGGTATGCCAGAATAAGTGGGGTGATAGATCTTACCTAGCCAAACAAAACTGGCACGGCAGGATGGGGACCAACTCAACCGCTTAGGAGTTAAGGATGATTTATAAATTCGCAATTTTAATTTTAAACTCAACGCAGTGACGTCAAAAATCTACTATCCCAAGGACCTACCCGAAATTGTCAACAATGTTGAGCTAACTCCCGCCATTGCAGGTCACTTGCGAAAGTGAAAAAAATGTTTTGTGATTACCTAAACTTCAGTATTTTCCCAAATTTTCTACTAAATTCATGTAATTAATAAACCTGTTTTTTATTTTTATTCAATTGCCCATCTGATTACCTTTCCAAAAGGGCACAAAATGTCCAGGTGGAAAAAGGATGCAGAAATTTACAAGTAAATAAACTTTGAGGAATATTATAAAAATCTGCATTTTAAAAATATCAAACTGAAATTAATCCTAAAATGCTTTTTATTCAATTCGAACCTTATTATAATTGACGGGCTGAGAGTAAAAGTGACCTATGTATAAGGTTCGGTCAAAATTGGTTAGAAAATGTTCCGCGCAAAAACGAATCGCGTGAGATTCCGGGCAAAAACGAATCGAGTAAGATTCCGGGCAAAAGCGAATCGTAGAAAATTTCCGGGCAAAAACGACTTAAGTACTTAACTGCATTAACTTTGCATTACTTTTTGTAGTTAAATCGTCTTTACCCGGAAATTTCCTACGATTCGTTTTTGCCCGGAATCTCACGCGATTAGTTTTTGCCCGGAACATTTTCTAAGCTACTTTTGCCCGAACCTTATAAATAGGTCACTTTTACTCTTAGCCCGTCAATTAATATTATTATGTTACAAAAGCTGTTCGAAATGTACTCCACTTCTTTCAATGGATACCAATAACCTTTTTCTAATTCCCTGTTTAAAGTGTATTGTAGCCAGCTATTCCAATTTGCCGTCGTTGTACCAATTCTGCTCAATATACGCCTCCTTAAAAGGCTTGAATAAGCTCATCCTTCCTTGTTTTCCATAAAAAAAGTTCAATGGATTAAGATTTGAAGATATATCGGTGCACGTCAAATCTAGTGGTCAGAAAATTTTTCATTTCATATCGCCTTTACAATGATGACAGTATCCGCTGCGGCTCGATCGTGTTGGTAAAACATTGCCCTAAGATTATCCATAGGGACGTCCTCGCGTAGATCTGGCAGAGTATTCTCCAAAGGTCCGCATGAATTTGTCTATTAAGCACTTGCGGCAAAATCAATGGTCCTATTTAATAGGTGTCGATGATACCAGCTCAAACATTGGCTCAGAATTTTGGCTGGAAGGAGGTCCCCTTGTCCTATCCCACTACTATGGAGATCGTTTTTGATCCCAATCCCAGTGAAGGTTTATGATGATATGGACGTAATCCTCTTCTATGAATAACCCTCCAATCTTTAATAGTCTTGGGACTCGTCTCGTGCTCGTTTCAGGTTCTTCCCTGATGGGGGTAATTATTTACTGCTCGACGTTGACAGAATTTTTCGATGTTTTAGATAACAATTTCGTGTTGTTTGGTCTTCATTCTTTTTCTTTATCTTCGGTAAGTTCGCGAAAATAACCCCCTTTGGGGTGAACTTCCATTAGGGAATCTCCTTTCATATTCCAGTACAGCCGCTCTATCGTTTCTTTCTACTAACCAATAAATGTTAACAGTAAATTCTGCCAATTTTTAATAACGTTAGCTTAAGAACACTCGTATTTATTGGCTTTTTTACAACTATGCTGACCCTTTGATAGCAAAATTTTTATCAGGTATTAAGACGCACTATTTTTTTCAGCTGTAAATAATAAACATAATAATAAACCCGCATGTGCACTTCCTTGAAGTCCCGGGCTTGACGACACCGCTGACTCCAGAAGTTTTGAAGGTATTCTCTAAACTTGACGCCCCCAAAACTACTGCTGCGCCTCTACTTTGGCTAAACGTCTGTATAACATTTTTTACCTGTCATACTCAACAGGAGTGTTTCCGATTACATGGACACTTGTTCATGTTCAGCAAGTACCTAAAAAAGGAGAAGCATGCGACCCCTCTAATTACAGACCAATTGTACTAACTTCGGTCCTTTCTGAAGTCACTAACGCTCAGTTGATGAAATATCTAGAAAATAACTATCTTATCAACGATTTTTAATGCAATTTGCGTGCTTACCGGCCAACTGGAGACTTAACTACTAACGCCTCTATCAGAGCTTTTAAATCATTGTCTTCGTAATTTTGGTGAGTCTGAAATCGTCGCTCTTGATATTTGAAAAGCTTTTGAGAGAGTCCGGCATGCTGCTTTTCAACCAAACTTTAAGAATTTGGTCCGCACCTTCACCTTTTAAAATGGTGCCGTTCAATCAGTGTAATAATAGATGGAGTTACTTCTGTTACCTCAGGTACCTCAGGGTTCAATTCTCTTACCAGCCTTATTCCTTCTTTTTATTAATGATTTTTTACCTCTCACAGCACCTTTGATTTTACGTACTCATTTGATTCTGTAATGAATTCTACAGAAATCAACCGAAATCCAAATCATATTTGGATTATTAAACAACAACTTGATTGCGCTCCTCGCATGGGGCAGAGTAAATCGTGTTATGTATATTGCATTCAAAACTCAAAGCTGTTTAAAACATCCAGCGCACTCTCAACCCATTTCGGTTGACGGAGTGAATATACCCAATTAGCCTTCTTTAAACATCTTCGGTATTGAGAAATGCTTGGGTTTTCTACAGGGATGTAAGAAATACTTCACTCCGGCTGACTTGGCGCTGATCTATAAGTCCTACATCAGGTCTACCTTCGAATATAATTCACATATTTGGGCAGCGGCCAGACACACCGCATTATTATCACTACGCGCAATGTATTATCACAACGCGCAATAAGAACACTTCAAGTCGCTCCCCGCCCCCTTCCACCCGCCTATACACACCAGGTCAAATATTGCGAAAATTTACTAAACAAAGCAGCATAAATATGGAACAGTTGGCCATCTTCTGTTATTCCCTCGTCTTATGGTCCCGAAAATTTCAAACGAGGCGTACGTCGACATCTCCTTCACTCAACTCCTTAACCATTTTCTCTTCCAAGTCTGCGCTTTAACATCATAGGGCATCCCCTGAGTTTTGGCATTATCATATAAAAAAACAGTGTATACTCTCTTCTCAAGTATTTTAGATTTACCGCAGAAGAGATTCATAGACTGCGCAAACTAAACTAAAAGTTAAAAATAACATCGTTTTTGGCGTCGACTCTAGGCAATATTGTCGGCCATACATTGCATACCATGGATTATTGGCACTACTGGGTCTACATTTTCAACATATTGTATACCATCATTTATGGGTAGTGTAAGCAGGGGGTTAAAGTACGGCATGAAATGCCTTACAGAATGCATTACCTATAGACTATGTCTACAGCTGTGAGGGTTTTAGTTGGATTAAAAAGCTCGTTGATATTCAAATTTTTTTCAACTATTGGTAATGAAATTAAAATCCGTGGCAAATAGTTTCAAAGGGAATGGATATTTTCACCACCTTTATGTAAAATTAGAAAAATGCTGCATGGTATCGAGTTTTTGAACGCCGTTGTATACAAAATAAATGAGATTAGTAAAAGAAGACAGGAAACCTGGAATTTCTTTGCATAAAATTAATTTAGTTATTTACATAACTGCCAGAAGTATGAGCTACCATGGCACTAATAAAATTAGGTATAGAATTTAAATTAGCCTTGTTTACTCTCTCCTCTGTCTGCAAAACTTATATTGTAAAACATCAATTCTCTTGAGGTAAAAAGTCTTTTTACAAATTATGTTAAACCAATTCATTTTGTATTATATACACGCAATTTGCCAAAATTCCATTTCAATTCCCCACGTGTGTGACATAATTCAGAAGCTTTAACCGTATCATTACGATGACTTCCTAAACTCAGCAGGCGTTTTTCGTTTAGAGGTAGAACTGTCCAGGCGATCCCGGAATAATTAACCGAATTTCGTCAGAAATTAAACTGAAATATAAAAGCAGAGTAAAGGTCGGCACAGTTTAGGACTTGGCGACCCCTAAAATTAAATTAACGCCGTTCTAATTATTTTCTGGGAAAAGTCAATTAGCAAAAATGAAATGAAAATGTTAGATGTCGTGCAAACTCACTCTATATCCGCTATAATGATAAATAATACCGAACCTAAGCGTGACCCCAATCCTTAAGCAATGCCTTGACAATTCTGCTTTAACCCCTTCGCTCATGTATCCAACGAGGCCATAAACTTTTATGACAACCACAGACATATCATATGAACATTTGTTGGAAACTTGCTTCTGCATATGTATGATTCCATCTGACCAATAAATTTAAGTATTAGGGCCAAGAAAATGACCAAGCGGAAAATCGATATCTTTCCAATAGTTCCAGTTACATTTGATAGTAGCTCATTTGGTTAACAGTTTCGCGGTGGGTTTGTTTTAGAGTCAACGGCCTAAATCTGTCGTACAAAAACGCATGGAATGGGCCACAAATCAAGGGAATAGAAATGACGCAGAATGCCGTGATATTTAAATAGCTCCCGCACCTACTCCACTTCCGTCGAACCATTATCGACGTCCACCCTACAATATTGTCAATGATTGACTGAATTATGTCATGGTCTAGCGGATTTATTGATGGCTTATACCTCACAATATCAGTAATTTGTCTGAACACAACACGAACTTGCTTTTGTATCTACCAAAAAGTGACAATTATTTCAGTTTATTCACAGGACCTATTTTTACCTCACAAAACAATTGAAAAGTCAACTAAAGTTGATCCTTTTAAGTGGTACACCTCAGAAATTTGTTCAAATTAACACTTTTAATACCCTAAAGTAGTAATTTTTGACAACCTTACAACAAGTTATGGAAGTAAAAGTTTTATTTGCGTTTCTTAAAGAGGAACATCAAAGGCAGCTGCAATGATTTTTGCTGTCCAATTAGATCTAAAATGGAGGAGCCATGGAACTAACTTAAACCATCAGTTAAATATTCAGGGCTATAGTTTTGAATTTACAATACATTTGTTAGTTTAGTATGGATATAACTGAAGCATCGAGCATTCTAAGAAGACATACTTGTTTAATTAAATTCAAAAATTGTATTCAAAAAGTCTGGCAAGAATGAAATATTTCATAGATAAAGGCGGTAAGGTTCAATCTTAACCATTAGATTAGCTGGTACAATTTTGGATGTGGGGGTTCTATTGGGCCCAATCAGATTTTGGGGCCTGCAGCGTATGTAAACGCTTATCGGACTAATCCGGCCAAGATTGGGCACTACCTACCTTTTCTCGAAGCGTTTCTTCGTATTTTGGAACCCTCATAGGTCATAGAATAAGATTTAGTTACCAGACTAATGAAACACAGTAAGTTTCATTTGTTCAGCTTTTATACTTTAGATTTTATTAATAACTGAAATACGTCGATTTCGCCACTCATGATCATCAAAACCTCTAGGGTACTTTCTGAAGTCTTACAAAGCTGAAATTTGGCGTGCTGGCTAGGATTAGCACACAAACAACGAAAATATTAAGAAATCCATAGCTTTTACCCTCCAACCCCCATAAAGGGGGGTGCAGGTCTGTATATAACAATATGTTATTGGTAGGTACTTCCAAAAGTTCTAGAGAGCTGTAATTTGATATGCACACTAGGATTAGCACACAAACAACGAAGAAACCTGTAAATTTCATCCATCGACCCCTCGAAAAGGGGGGTCTGGTTCTGTATTATAAAACAATTTCTCATAAGATAATTTCCAAAAGCCCTAGAAAGCTGAGATTTGGTATGCAGACTAGGTTCTGCACGCAAACAACGAGAAAATTAAGAAATCTGTAACTTTCACCCTCCAGCCCTCCATAAAGGGGGTGCGGGTTTGTATATTAAATTTCTTCTAGGGAGGTACTTCTAGGATCTAGAAAGCTGAAATTTCATATCAAAGCTAGTAGTACGTGAACAACTAAAAAGTGAATGTGCTATTAAGAAAGGAACTGCTGGTGTGCAAGAAATACCTTCTTCACTCGACTACGCCAGAACGAAGGGCCGCCTGGGGGTGATTTTTCTTTAAACTCGTCCTAGTGCCTAATCTATTCCTTTTATGAAAAGATTTTTTTCTAGTTGAAGTTAACAAAACAATCTTTCGAATGAAGCCTTAAAGCGCGGAATTCTATGGAAGGAGAAATTTAAAAAAATACAAGCGCTGGACCACTGCTTGCGTTTTGTATGAAAATTTGGTTTGCGACTAAAATTTCAGGTTTAATCAGCGATTTCTTGTTATTTCGGTTAATAAAGTGTACATGTTTTTACTTTGTTGGAAAGATAATTAAATCTGCTTTAAGATTATATAAATAAAGCACAACAGTCAGCTATAGTTGAATATAATCGGTTAATAGCTTAGTATCACCCTGATTTATCGCTTATTGCAAATAAAATGCCAACAAGGAAAAGAGGCAATGAAATACAGCCCGAAAAATTAAAAAGAACTAGAGCATCTTACAAAAAGAAATGAAATCCCACCAAAAACATTTCCTGTAAAGAAGGTTGCCAAGACTCACAAGCTCATACCGCTTTAACTGTTAAAAAGTTATCAGATCTTATGTGGAGCCAAGTCCCTAACTCTACAAGCCCTAAATCTACAACCCCTAACTCCAAAAACCCTACTTCTTGGTCAGAAAGTATGGCTTGGCCATTTCATGGATCTAATGCATGACACAGCATTAAAGACCAGTGATTTAATTTCTTACCATAAGTCCATAAGAGTGACTGTACGATGGCCGCGAAACTGCCAAGCCATACTTTTTGACCAAGATGTAGGGTTTCTAGAGTTAGGGGTTGTAGAGTTAGGTCTTGTAGAGTTAGGGGCTTGGCTCCACATGAAGGCGGTCTGAGCTTGTGAGTCTTGGCAACCTTTTTTACATGAAATCTTTTTGGTGGGATTTGGTTTTTGTTGAATCGTTCTTTGTATTAAAGCTTTTACTTAACTTGAAACTTTATAATTCTTAAAATGTTTTAGGTTGTACGTGGTTTTCCTTTTTTTTTGCATAGTTTATCTAAAAACAACTAAATCAGTCTGGTCTAGAATTTTGTCGTTTTTCTTTGCATAAAGTGAAAAAGAGTAAATCTCTCTCTGGTTCTTTCACCCCTTAACTGCTGCTGTGGATCTGAATGCCATCCATATCTACGGACGTTCTCCATGTGTTGCGCGACCGTCCAACTCGGCGTCTTCCTTGTGTCCCGTGCGGGTTCTAATATAGACCGATGTTGTTTTTCTCTTTCCTTAGTGTGTGGCCTATCCATTGCTACTTATGCCTGCGAACACTTTCGTCTATCCCGTCTTGGCTTGTAAGGCTGTGTAGGTCTTCGTTGGTAATGACCTCCGACTAATGGAGGAGACACCGGTGACACAGGTGCTTAGTTGTTATTTGACAGGTCAGTTTCTATGTTGAACAGTCGTACAATAGAACAGATTTTACGTTCAATTCGAAGATCCGGAGTTTCGTGTGTCTGAAGATGTTGTTATTGCGCCAGATGTCACAAAGAATATTAAATGCAACTCGGGCCTTATTGATCCGAGCCCTGTACATTAACTTTAGCTCCGTCGTCCGCTGTAACTAAGCTTTGCTGCTCTTCCAGATAAATTTCATGTTGTCTCTTGTAGTCCAAGCTCATAAGTTTGGTTTAAGTAGCATTGACCGTAAGCCCTGCTCTGTGACCTTCTTTGCTCAGGACTTCGAACATTTGGGCTACATGACTCTGATCGTTGGATAGGAGAAATACATCGTCGGCATAGTCCAGGTGCGGAAGGTGGTTAAAAAGTGTCTATATAATCCCTCCGGATGGATAGTCGTCGAGGGCACCGCACAATACGTCATTAGTGGCGATCAGCAAAACCAAAGGTGACAGTACTCACTTTGTCTTACTCCAATCAGCACTTGGAAGGGCTCCTACAGTTTTCCCTTATGTAGAACGTGACATTGGGCTCCTGAATAGGACTCCTTTATGATGGTAATAATTCTTTCTGTGATGCCTCTCCAACGTAAAGATGCTCATATATACGAACATTAGATATGAAGGGGACCTCCATTCGGCGAATTGCTTGATGATAATTCCGAGATTGTTAACTTGCTCCCTTTAAGAGAAACCCCTTTTTATAGGAAGAAGAATATCATATTTTTTAGGGAAGAAGAATATCAGCCGCAGCAATGGGATCTGCCTTAAGGAGTTCCACTGATATTCTATTAGTTAATGTTCCACCGTAACAAGGAAGGATCGATTGTTATCTCTCACAGGATGTTCAGTTGCAAGAGTCTTTCCAGACAATTTCCTGGCAACCTTGTATAGATCTGCACTGTCAGTTCTTTGGACGCCTTGCTATAGAGATCGGTATACAGTTCTGAGATGTTCTTTAACTGCAACGTCGGTAGTATAATTGATGCAGTCTTTAATCTTCTTCCGTTCCTGTATTTTGGACCATGTAGCGATGCTGATCCATGGTCGTCTTCCGCTCTCTAATCGTCCCACGTTTTCTGTAACACATCTCACAAAACATTCCTTCGCCCTTTTTCATTTTTGGTCAACGGAGTCGTCGATGTTATTACGCAGTGCATTAGCTTTTTGGTGAAATGCAGTAGAATATGCGGTGTTTCAAGCGTCTGCACATTGAGCCGTTGTGTTACGCGCATAAACGAAACTTAGCTTAGTGATCGCCGCCAATATCAGCAGCGCTGTTAGAATGATGACCATGTTGATGCGATTGTTGGGTTTCTTTAAAAGGTAGGCCAAGGAATTTTATGACCTTTATGTTATATTGCCCCTTCACGGTACTTTTGTCAGCCCGACTCTGGACTGCTGTTAATGGTTTGGTCTCCGTTTTAACCCTGTTGGGGCGGTTCAGCGTCGATTTGTTGATACTGCACTTCGGGGGCTTCCTTGAATAACCCTTTTAAGTTGCCCCCTTATTTCTCTCTTTCCAGTTCCCATAACCCTTGTGGGTATGGGGCGGGAGAAGAACTTCACCCGATTCGAGACAACGATTCCGAACCACTGACATTTTCTCTGCAACCCGCATGACCTTTCTATCGTGATGTGTTATCAGCAGAAAACAACTATGGGTCGCCGCCGGTCAAATTCCAACGGGGGATTTCCGGACGACACGTTACCACTGGCTCTACCCACGAGTTACCTCCCTATTTAGGTTCAACTAAACCAAACTAAAATTAAGCTCACTTTGCATGCTATCTTCTTTTAATATGTCGAATTCGACTTGCTCCTTGAGAACTCGAGATTTCTTAAAATACTTCAACATGGTACTAATTATTGTTTCCGTCACGTGAATGACTTCTAGGCTAGACTTCCCCCTCCCAGTTTGGATAGATCCCGAAAATGTGGGACCCAACATATCGGCAAGGAATGTACCAAGCTCTAAATGGATACGGAGAGATAAAATTGTATTAAGATTCTCTCCATCTCGAGCCGAAAATCTTCAAGTTTGCAGACATGCATTTCCAGTTGTTCTTGACTGAATGCAAATATTGGTCGAAATAACGAATTTAGTATTTACCCATATGGTGGGTACTACAAAGAAGGTCTTTTGTGTCAAGCCCCATTCTACTATAAAAGATGCTCAGCCACCCTCAGGTAGGCAAGAAGGTCTTTAACAGGGGAGCATATAACATCAGCCGGGCCCGGAAATTCGCAACAGAAGATCCTCCTTCTAAGACATGCCAAAGCAGTAGAAAAGCGCATAATTTGCATTACTGTTTCATTGTCTTCCAGTCAGAGCAAACGCTCCGTCTCACTAGACAGACATATCCGGTGTAGATGATGTCTTAGCCCATGGTGGCTGATAGCAACCTGAGATCCGCCTTATTTAAGGCGGTAGTATTATTGTGCGCATAGAGTCTAACAAGCGCCTTAGCCTGGGTATAGCAGCTGTTGGCTTCTAGTCCAACCTTCTCTAACAGCTTTTGCCGGCGACCAGCTGAGGTTACTCGGTACCCAAGTGAACAGGTATCCAACAGAGCAACTCCACGAGGGAAGAGCCTTTAGGTCCGCTTGACTATCAGAGCAAATATGTATATTCGCACCTCGTATTCCTTTGTTGACGTTGACGTGTGCAAATTTCAATGGCATATATTTCGGCTTGAAAGAAGCTGAGCTATTTACCCAATGGAATCGAAACCCTAGTGTTGTGTTCAAAGCCAGCAACACCAGTTCGGTATTCCATTTTTGAGCCATCAGTGAACCATTTGAGGCTACTTGGGTCCAGATTAAGACCATCGTCGCCCAGTCTGCTCGTCTGACATGGCAATGTCATCGGCATGTTAGGTGTGAGCTGCACTCTCAGCCGATTTCATGATAGAGATATATAGGGGAGAGAATCCAATTACCTCCACCATGGTAGCTGTTGGACAGGTCCTCATTGCTCCTATGAGAGAGAGGCAAGCAAGCCGCTGTAGCATATTGAATTTAGCGATTGTCGACCGCTGTAGCTTGTTGCATATGGCGATTGCCGACCGTTGTTGATGAAAAGGCCACCAGACCAAGGTGGCATAGATAACAATCAGTTTTAAGATCGTATTGTATAATAAGAAAATCATCTTCAGGCTGAGACTCCAAGTCGTTCTGAAGAGTTTTCGACAGGCACATAGGGCTTGTGTAGCCTAATTTAAGGTATCAAGGTAAGCGTTCCAATTAACTTTCTACCAAGCATAATATAGCCGTGCCGTGGATCGAAATTGGGACAAGGTAAAAATGATGCATTCTGTGTAACGGCACAAAAATAGCCTTGGTAGAGCTTGGTTAATAGTGAGATCTTCCGTGCGCAGAGCTGATTTCATTAGATCAGTGATAATCGAGTCGAACTTCTCTGTAATAATAATTTCAAGGTCATCCGCGTAGCCAACTGACCGATTACTAAGCTCACATGGTTTGCCAAAGCTAGCGCATATGCATACTCAGATTGGGTTCACATTAAGTTTAGTTTAGGTTTACTAGCTTAAAGTTTGTCTTCCTATTCATTTTCAAAGATTTCGCCGTCATACTGTAAGCCATCCTCAGTTCTTCAACATCGTCAT
This sequence comes from Leptarthrus brevirostris, assembly GCA_964036015.1. NCBI lineage: Eukaryota > Metazoa > Arthropoda > Insecta > Diptera > Asilidae > Leptarthrus > Leptarthrus brevirostris. The sequence goes on from OZ038375.1 coordinate 42,065,213, forward strand.
TACAAATTATATTTACAAACTTATTAACGTGATAATTGCAATAATGTTCATCAAGTAAAAGAATTAAAACTTTTTTCCAGTAACGTGCACAGTCATATTCATTCCGAGCAAGAAGTAGTGAACAATTTCTTTGTCTATTCATGCATAATGTGTATGGGGTAGATTGCTATGTAAACTATTCTTTTATGTAAATCTCAATTTCATAAAAACGAGTAAGAAAAGATACATATGATTATGAGGAGCTGAGTTTCATTCTTTCACGAAACTGAAGTGAAGTGAATAAGTCCCTTTTTGAAGAAAGAAATCTTCTTTGTCTTTATTGTTCAACAAATACAAGGAAGAAAGCGAGAAGAGGAATCGTTACATTACAAATTAGTACAAGCAAATCGCACTTAAAAAGATTCATAGCGATTAAAAAAGAAACCTTACTCCATGAACATGTTTTATTTTAATTGTTCTGAAGATCCTTCTTTAACCTAAATTACCTTATAACAATGTATGTTTTCGTCTGCTGAAATTTTTATTAATTAAAGCGCTTCAGATAAACTTTTAAAATTTTAAAACTACTACGGAAACTCCTCTCATCTTTAATCGTTCTATTTCCTCCATAACTTGAAAGAGCTATTTTCAAGTGCTACTTCAGTTTAATTGACCTTTCGAAACGAATAAAATTTCATTCCACTGCCAAAGTTGTGCAATTCAGTGGAAATTCAGGTGAGTGCAAATGTACACGTGTTACCTTTTGGTAAAACAACAAAATATTTTCAGAGCAAAATAGCCATCCAAAAGCGAAATTCTACTAAAAGCCTGCACAGACCTCATTCGTTTTGGTAAAGTGCTTAAATTCAAGTAGGCCGTAACGATTTCTACCCCTGTGTGAATGCGCACATGCAAAATAGTATTGTCAAATATGTAACATACCGAAAATATGAAGTACACATTGGACACACATTTCTATCGATGAGTTTGTATATAGTGATGCCCACTCTCGTCCACCTTCAGGATGCTTAGAGCAGATTTTTCCTGAATTTAACGCTAACCCCTCCTGATAGTACGTAGGCCGCCTTGTACACCGATCCTTCACTTTCATTCTGAGCTATCGGCATCAACTTTTGTCAAACTGTATTCTTTATTTATTATGTATTATGCGGTTGCTCAACTCGGCGCTGTGGATTCAATTTATAGTACAGAACCTATCGAGCGATGCTGTTCAGCTTTTTAACATGTGACCTACTATTGCCACTTTTTGATCTTCTTATACAAATGACTCTCCCGCTTTGGCACTTTAATTGTTATGGATCCCAGTCGGACTTTTGAGCAGAGCTGTAAAGTAATCATTCTTCGTGAAATTAATTCCAACCTAATTCCCATTCCTTCTAATTAAAATTTTTGGATTCCATTACTTTTCAATTAGGAATGGAATAAAGCAATGGAATTAATATTCCAAGTAATGATGTATGTAATTGGAATTCCTCATATATTCCACCGAGATTGCAAAGGAATGAAAAATTACTTTTCATAACAAAAAATAAATTATAAATAAATTATTCATGATTTAAAACCAGATTTTAGTTCCTTAATTCTTTTAAATTCCTTTTCTATGAAAACATTCTCAAACTGATTAGCATTATTCCATTCCTAATTAAAAGGAATAGAATTGAGAAATGTTTATTCCAAAGAATGGATTTGGAATGGGAATGGGTAATGAAATTTAGAACTCTGCTTTCTAGGTACTATAATGCCTTCTTTCACTACTTCTATGGGAGCCAGTAGTAGTTCTTGTATTGGTTATAACCCACACTGGTTGTACACACGGCTCGCTTCTCCAAGAAGTACTTATAGAACCTGCTTTTGTACTGGTAATGTGGAAAAGGTCGAAAAGAGGATTAACCCGTGGGCAGAATTTAATCATATTAAATATAATATATAATAATAATATTACCATATTTAAATGAGATAAAATGTAGCGAGGAAAATGGATGAAATTCTATATTTGGTTGATTCCGCATCTATTGATGCTCATCGCCTATCTAATAACTGTCGGTCTAATAACTCACGTTCTAACCAGTCTTGGTTCAACTGCTCCTTAAAAAGTCTAAAGGATGTTAAGTATAAGGCCTGTAGGAGGTTTTGCTCCTTTAAGAGCAACACTGACTATTTAGCTTATGCTTACTTATGCAGTCAATTTTAATCTCAGTTAGTATCTTTTAATAACAACAACAGGAGTGAAATGAAAGCATCCCTGCGCGTCGATCCTAAGCGATTTTGGCGGTTCATGCGTTCTTTGACTTTTTTAGACAGTGAAAGGCAAAGAGCCTCTGACGATATTTTTAATACTGCGTTTGTGTGTGTATGTGTGTCATATTAGTTTTAAGGATTTAACCGTTTTACGAGATATCTACCGACTTCTCTCGCTTCCAAAGACACTTTACTGACAAAGCTACGATTTTAAAGGAAATGTTTACCTTGGCTGATAGTTTTTCAATTGATCCTGACGGTTTTCTCGCCTCATTCTTGAAAAATGTGGTTCTTCTCTTGTTCCTGTTCTGTGTTATTTATTTAATCTGTCAACTCGTCGTGGAGTTTTTCTGAAAGCTTATTATTCCTCATTAGAGCTTCACGATAACAGTTGTTTCAGGTTTTATGTCACTTCGAAAAGGGGATTTTTTTTGGGGCATACACTACATTATTTCCTTCTTCAGGTATTTGCGTTTTCTCCCCAACAGTAAAGAAGTGCCTATGTTACCTTGTTCGTGCGAGGAGAATAGAAGAAAATGCATATATACGCAAATATATATCACTTGTCCTCGCTTCACACTTTCCGACCGAAATTCCCTTTTTTATCCCGCCGAGAGCGAGAGCGAGAACGCGCCAAGATTGGCCTTATCGGTAAGCCCTTATTTCTCTTCGCAGAAAAGGTGATAGAGACCAATTACTTAGCTTTGCTGTGTACCCAAAAATTTTTGAGGCTGTTATTTGCAGCCCTTCTAACATGGTTTCATAAGGAATAAATCAACTACCACTTTTAATATCTCGGCAATTGAAGGCGGTGAGCACATGGACTGTAATTTTACTGACTTCAGCAAAACATTTAACAGAATTGTTCTTCGAATTCTTGATCTGAATTTCTCCATTATCGCGAGTTTTTCTAAATTGGATTCATTCGTACTTATCTGATTGCAATCGGCAGGTTTCCTTTCCTGGAGCTCTGTATATTTTCAACAATTTAAATCTTGGCTTAGATGCCTTTCAAAACTGGTGCTCCTCTAAATATCGGCAAGTGCACATCTAGGTCTTTCTCTTGAAAAAGACCTCCCTTTCTCTTTAATTTTACCATAGATGGCTGCCCTCTAACGAGACTTACAAAGACTAAGAACCTGGGGATGGAGCACCCTGAAAGCATGAAGCATATCCAGGTCCACCAGGCCAAGTTTTAATAAAAGTACGATATCCGATCTGCTCAACAGACCGACAGCTATTATCGCAAAAATCACTGGGGTCTATACGAGCCAATGTCTTTTAGGCGAGCATGCAGCTAGGCTGGGGCGCCCCTTTAAAACCATTATTCGCCTTCTCTGTGAATGTCATCTAAACTACAAGTCTTTGTAAACCGGTGAGTCCGGCGCATCCTTAACATCCATTGGCCGGAGGTCATTACCAAGAAAGACCTACACAGATTTACAAGCCAAGACGGGGTAGACACCAGTCGCAGGCGAAAGTTGCAATGAATAGGCCCCACACTATGAAATGAGCCAAACAACGTCGTGCAATAGGCCCTAGATTGGAATCCACACGGGATCCAAGGAAGACGTCAAATTGGACGATCGCGCAACACATGGAGAAGATCGGTAAAGAGGTAAGTTATCCACATCAACAAATCGTGGCCAAAGTTAAAAGCGTTGGCACGTTTTTTGTTTTTGTTTAATTTGCACCGACGTCAAAATGTCGTAATAGATATAAAATGAAAAATTATTTTATGCTTTTTAGCGCTTTTTGTGAAGTCGCTTCAACTTTTTTTTAAAAACTATTTTATATGTTACTTTTTAGTGTCTTCATATATACGACTCGAAAAATGCGGTCTATACCATACGAAGCTAGGCGCCGCCCATCCTCCAACTTTCACGACAAGCCAACATTTTCGTCAGAATACAAAACGATACTCTATGCATTCAGAATCATCGCGTTACATAGTTAGGTTACCCCTCCCCCACCCCAACCATAGGTCAACATTTTTTCATATGCAATGGGGGATCATACTGTATACAATAAAAAAGAATCATCCAAATAGGTGTAAAGCCTCTTCGCACTCCACCCTATCCCATAAATTCTTGTCGCGGGACCAATGGGGCAACATATTCTACACATCAAAAGAAGAATTATTAAAATCGGTCCACACGTTACGAAGTTACCCTAACCCTCACCCCACCACCACCTTATTGCAGAATTTATCCTCATATTAGCAATGGGGGATTACACTCTATATAACAAAAAGAATCATCCAAATCGGTTTATGCGTTAATAAGTTGACATCCAACCCCTCCCTTGCTACAACCCCACCGTTTAAAATTGTGTCGCGGTACCAATGGCGAATATACTCTATACATCAGAAAAACTAATCATCCAACTCTACTAACGTGCCCACCCCACTCTAGGAATATCTTTTTTCATTATTAACAATGGAGGATCATACTCTATACAACAAAAGAATCGTGCAAAGCGGTCCACGCATTACGAAGTCAGGTTCCACCGCCACTCCAACCAAGAAGCAATTTTTTTTTTTCATTATTATCAATGGTGGATGATACAACAAGTGCAGAGCATAAATAAAATAATATAAATAAATAAATATACTTACCTGGTATGACGACGATGTTATGTTACCATAGATGCTGATTTTCCTGCAATAGATTTAAGTTTGAATATTGTAAATTAGTTAAGATGTTGTATGATAATTAAGGTAGATTAGTTAGTTATAGGGCTTCACGACACCGAGACAAGACCGAGACTTTGGTACATCTCGGTCTTGGTCTCGTTAAGGTGAAGACGATCTTGCTCTCGTCGCAATCGCAGCGAGATGAAGGCCAGTCTCGGTCCGATCTCGCTCTCGGCAAGATAAAAAAAGGGAATTTCGGTGGGATAACGGGGAGCGAGGACAAGTAATGTATCTATGGGTATATGCATTTTCTTCTTATTCCCCTCGCCAAAACAAGGTAGCGAAGGCTCTTCTTTGCTATTGGGGATAAAACGCAAATATCTGAAGAAGGGAATAATATAGAAAGAAGCGATTGAGGAATGCAGTGAATACTTATGTGCCACATAAATCACACAATTGACAATTTTCGGAGCGACACAAAAGCTGAAACAACTAAAAAAATTATCCACAATAAAATAATAAAAACTAATATCTCGTCCGCTTTCGTCACCTCAATCTCGCTCTCGGTATCGCACTGTTACCAATGATATTGGTCTCGCTGCCGGGCCCGGTATCGTGTCAAGACCGGCACCGGCAGCGAGAATTATCTCGAGTATCGTGAAGTTAGTTAAGATTTGGAGAACTTACTTATACTGGTTTATAATTTGGATTTAGATTTGATTTGGTGGAATAAATTAAGTAGAATTCATCTTGCATTAAATAGGATAAATTGAATTAACTTAGAACAAATACTTACAGCGTTAATAACCAAGGCGGCATGCGAAAGCGGCAATGTCTAAAACAACGAAATTAATAGATGTAAAGATACATGAAAGGGTATTTATCTTTACAATCGTAAATTGAATTCAAGTTATACTCGTAGCTTACCTGGTCCAGACTTCTCTTTCTTCACACTAAAATTAACATTTTTACTTCACAACTTAACCTAACACGACATCGAAGAAAACCCGAAAATTACTTATGTTCTTCATTAAGCCGGAATGAAAGGAACAAATAAGTGGACTGTTTCCATCCCAAGAATTAAGAAATAGTAAGGATGAGCCCCGAAAAGGATTATTAAAAGAATATTGTGCACGTGAAATCAGCTGTCACCATCTGCAGATTTTTATAAAATTCACCGACTTCCCGAATTTTACAACGGCGCGGAAGGCATAAAAATGAAACATAAATTATGCTAAATATTTCAGAAAAGAAAACTGAAAATAATTACTTTAAAACCTTACTCTCAATCCTATTCACAGTTTCGCCGACGACAGCACCCTTGATTTCGCGTACTCATTTGATTCTGTAATGAATTCACGTGGAAATGCTACAGAAGCCAATCGTGAAAGCATGTTTAGATCATTAAACAACGACATTTCTATGGTCCTTGCTTGGGGCAGAGCAAATCGTGTTACGTTTAATGCATCCAAAACTCAATGCTGTTTAATGTCCCTGAAAAAACGCCCGGTTCTCCCCCAACCCATTAAAGTCGACGGAGTGAATATACCAAATTCGCCCTCCCTAAATATCTTGGGTATCGAGATATCCAGCAATCTTAGCTGGACTGATCATATATTTGCAATCGCTAAAAGTGCAATGAAATGTTTGGGTTTTCTACAGAGATGTAAGAAATATTTCACCCCACCTGACTTAGCGCTGATCTACAAGTCTCACATTAGGCCTAGACTTGAATATAATTCCCATATTTGGGCAGGAGCCGGACACACCGCACTGTCCGCGTTAGACAAAGTCCAGCGAAAAGCTATTAAACTTATTGGCGATCCCTCAATCTCTGAGGGCCTTGACTCTCTGGAGCATCGACGAAATGTCGGTTGTCTCTCACTCTTCTATCGTTATTTCCATGACCGTTGTTCTAACGAAATTGCTAGCCTGATTGCTTGTAGACACATGGCAACTCGTGATTCAAGATCTTCAAATCGCTCCCACCCTTATACTCTCCAGGTCAAATTTTGGACGTACCGTCAAATTTCGGGAATCTTTTCTAAGCAGAACAACACGAATGTGGAACAGTTTACCATCTTCTGTTTTTCCCTCGTCTTATCAGCCTGAAACTTTCAGACGGGGCGTACATCGACACCTCCTTCACCCAACCTCCTAACCCATTTCCCTCATCCTTAATTCCTTTCCTGCCAAGACTGTACTTAAACATCATAGGGCATCCCCTGAGCTTTGGCATCATCATATATCAAAAAAAACCAACCCGTTTCAACCGATCTGGAAAAACACCATCAAGTTTCCGGAAAACTTCCGATAGGGGGCAAAAGTAAATAAATAGAGTTCCTTGGTAGGTGAAGGAGACAGTCCAAAGTGTATTGTTGGCCGAAATTTTAAACGTCATTAGAAAACCGAATAGAAGTGAAGTAAATAAGTGAAAAGAAGAAAAGTGAAAGGGAATCAATCACGAAGTAAGGAAGTGAAGGAACTGCAGGGAGAGTTGCAGAGATGTCAGACGGTATGGAGCAAAAGTCGCCGAGCCGTGGTGCTGAAATCACCCAAAGTCGCCGCGCCATTATTTGAAATCGCCTTTTGATTTTATAATCAATCAAGTCTTTCAAATTGTTGTTTGTACAACTTTAATGTAATATTTATTACAGTAATCTAATCACAGCAACATATACAAGTAACACAAATTTAAAATTGTGGTAGAGGCGTCGTGAAAAACGAAAAATACCCTTAAGTAGGTATTTAATAATGCAAGTGACTATTTGCACTTACGTGTACTTACGTATATTTACGCGTACTCTACGTGTACCTTTGAATTCGGGAAAGTTTCGCTTTTACTTACTTTTTATGTACTACTTTACAAATATATATTCCCTGGCGAGGGGAGGGGGGCGGTAAGCAACCGCAGGGACGACAGAAATCAATTTTGATGTCGGCTGTATCAGAATCAGATATCCACGACGTGACGACGGCATTGAGCATACTTTTATGTTTGAGCGAAAAAATTCCATTGCGATAAACGTCAGTTTAGACTCGTTCGGAGTTCAGTAAAAAGTTATTCGGGCAAAATTAGAATTTGAGATAACTCGACAGCAAACATTTTTCTACTGTCACGTCGAGTTATGTGATTTCGATTAGCCAATATGAACTGTTGCTGTAGGCTGCGGTGCGTTCTGATTCAGCCTATAGCCCAAAAGCGCCTAGCAAGAATTAAAAAATCGCCCAAAAAGTCCCTAGTCGCAGAGTGGAAAATTTTCTCGCCCAACTCAAGTAGCCCAATCGGCGAGAAATCGCCCGAATTGGCAACTCTGGAGAGTTGCTTGGACAGAGGTAGAGAATTTAGCGAAAGAATATATTGAAATTTGGTTTAACAGATAAGTATCCTCCTCTTATATGCATTTTGTAAAATAAAGGTGAAGTGAGTTCCTGATTTAAATTTAAAAACTCGATTCGTGTGTTGCCGACAGATAAAAGTAGCTTTAATTTCAGTTTCACTTATTGCTTTTATCGTAAAAAATCTTTTGGTTGTAAATACAGTTTTTCTTTAGTTATATTCGCTATTTAAGTATATATTTTTGAACAAATATTTATATGGGCCAACTCTCGTGTTGTAATTGCCGTCGGTGTTCGTGGACTCATGTCAAAAAACCATGTGGCGTCCAAAAAATGCTTTTATTTTGCGACCTACCCCTTTCTCCATGCTAGTCCGGCACGGATTTATGCTCGCCAGCATTAGAGCATAACATAACATACGAAGTTAGACTACCCCCTCCCCACTTCCACCTAGGGCCAATTTTTTGTCATTTTTAGCAATGGGGGATTATACTCTATGCAACAAAAAAGAATTATTTAAATCGGTCCACACATTACAAAATTAGGTTTCACCCCCACATCCAACCGCACCAAATAATTCGTTGACGTGGTACCAATCGGGGAACATACTCTACCCAACAAAAAAAGAGTCATCCAAATCGGTTCACGCGTTACGAAGTTAGACTACCCCTCCCCTGCCCCACCCCAGCCAGGGACCTAATTTTTTTCATTATTATCACACTCTTAACAACCAAAAAAGGATTATCGAAATCGGTCCACGCATTACATAGTTAGGGTTCATTCCCACCCCCCGCCGACCCAAAAATTTTTTTGGCATGGTACCAATCGGAGAACATACTCCACCCAACAAAAAAGGAACATCAAAATCGGTCCGCTCGTTACGAAATTATGTCTGGTCATACCTAAAAAAATAAATAAATAAAAAAATTGCTGTCGAACTTAGAACCTTAGAAGTCTGTAAAAAAAACGAAATTGAAGCGTGACTACGTTTCCTAGCACACTCGAAAATCTTTGTTTATATTATGAAAGCAATCAGGGTACACTGCAGTTCAACGTGCACTCGGCCGATATATTTTAGTTTAATTTAAGTGAACTATAATCCTCTGTACGTTTGCAGTGTTTTCTGAAAGATGGTTGTCTTGAAACTAAAGAGTATATTAAGGAAACTACTTTGTTGTATCCATAAAGATACTAAGGAGGAACCTTTGGTAATAAAAAACAAACTCCCTCTTAAGAAAAGTTTTGATTGCTTTGTGTTAAACTCTCGTCGAATTCAAAGATATGAAAACCGTCCAGTTGTATAGCAGTACCATTTCAAATGTCTTCTTTTTTTCAGTTTATTAAGTTATGAATTTTAGAAATGAGAACACTCTGATGAAGGTGTCAAATGGCGTCAAATTGCATGGATTGAACTAAATTTTCATTTCTGCCTAATCTCCGGCGAAATAATGAATTTCCGCTTAGATTTAGAAATCACCAACTCATTTCTTCTCCACACTCAGTTGCATTTCAGCGAACTCGTCTATGGGTTTTTTTAGGTCGTGTAAGTCGAACGTCAAAACCTTTCTTCCAATTAAAATTTACCAAAGTTTTCCAGGTGCATTGCTCTGGTATACCTGCATCTAAAAATTCCAAACAAATAGTGGTCATTGAACCCGATAGCAAAAACCCGAATTCGGAATAGTCGCCGCATTTAAAAGAATGAAGTCAAGCATCTACTACGAAACTGTACGGATCGATTCTCGAAAATCGCAAAATTTAGTTTGTGTCATGCACAGTAGGGGAATGAATGAAATTTCCCTCCTCAGACGTAGCCGAGGAGGCCAGGTCTAGAAATAGTAACAATTAGGGCGCGTCGAGTAAAGTAAGTTGCCATAAATAATTTCTAATTCAGCAGTGGAGACTGGCTTTGCTTTCTTTGTTAATTCCATTTTCAACTTCCATTAGTCTTGTACTCTTGTTAAACAAAACGAAAAATTGAAGATTAAAAGTTCTGGCGTTGGTTGGCTAGCACGAGGCTGACAGACCATTTCACAGCAGGAGCAAAGTATGTTATAAAGCAAACCAACAGCAATGCATGCAATGATAGAGCAAATTGGAAGTTTTGGGTGTAGGGAACCCATTCAGTCAGCATTCATGCATTTCCACGTATATTTGCCAATTTTCTTGACGATTTTCCCATTTTCCATTCATTTCAATTTACCCTCTTGCTCTGTTATGAAAAAGACATGTTGCTCATGCATATTCCACGTACTGAGTACCTATGCTCATGCAATTCCGTTTCGCCTGGCCAGCTCTGTTTTATGTTCGGAAATGTTATTGACATCCCACTCAGTGCCACTACCAGTCACTATCGCTTCTAGTTATGCTGTGCTGAAAGCAAAATTAATCATTGCACGAATCGAGAATAGCGAGACTGATGGGCATGAAATTAGCCGATGTTGTGAGCCGGCAATTTTGATTGTTTTCGGACTGTTAAGCTTAATGAGCTAAAATTTTTAAGTCCGTTATTGCTCGCAATATTTCAATTAGAATACGAAAGTTATCGTACTACCAAATGGCCAACTAAACCGCTACCTCTTTCCATTTCAATACAAACGTGCACTCAATTAATTACGTGCATGATTGCAACAAATAAACGTTTCTAAAAACATATGAGAAAAGACTTAAGATTTGATAGTTTATTATATTATTATTACAAAATAACTGAACTGACTTAAATTATACTTCTTACCTTACCAGCCATAGCAATCAATCCGTCGTGACATATAGGACCAAAATTCGATCAGATTTTTACTGTAATTCGCAATATTATATTTATGACCCTTCTTAAGAAGATGGACAATCAAGATGATTTCCTGAATTTAGGAAAAACTGCACAAGAAACAAGAAAAATGTTTTAGGACAGGAACAGGAAAGTTAGCAGAATAACTAGCCCTAAGAAAGTCGTAAAAATCGTCGAGGTATCATCGCAGCAACATCTCTTAGATTTGTGGATACGAAGTTGGATCAATTCGTTGAGCGGCACGACCACCATGCCATGGGTCCCAGGTTTGAGACCAGGTCACCCCGTGAGTTTTTGTTAAGAAATTAAAAAATAATAATTCACTCCGTCTCTGGGCCTCTATGTCTATCTCGCAGCAATGCAAACATGACATGCAAGCTTCCTCACTTTCCTTACCCTAAAATTCCCTTCCGTCCAAAACCATGCTAAGGGTTGTCCCCTAGGCTTAGGCCACATCGTATAAAAAAAATTAAAAAAATTATATTTAGAAAAACGTATTAAAAAAAATTAAAATGCAGAAATAATAATTTTTTCCCTATAATATAGAACTAAAAGCTCTGGGTGGGTGAGCACATACACCATTAAGAGAAAGTTCGCACTTCAAAAAATATGAAACATCTTACTTTCTTGTTTTACCCATTCTGATAATATCCTTTGATCCTGGTCGAACTCAACTGATAACTGATGTGGTTAAAATGATGGCGTTTGTATTTGAAAAGGAGTACTTGAATCAAATTAAAAAAGCTTGCAAGGTTACCAAAGAGGGTGAATAAAATATAAACGAGACTTTATTTATAAAAAGGTGTAATTTGGTTTAATACAAAAGCCAAGCACGCATCATTTTTCAATGCAATCTTCTGCTCTGGAAACGCATTTTTCCCATCGGATTAGGAAGTTTTGGAGTGTTAGAAGCTCTCCATCTACGTCGTCCCGGAATCGAGTGCTTGTTCCAGCCACCCAAAAAGATGGAAATCGTAGAGCTATAGGGGGTATTCTCAAGTGGAGTCTATCTTATTTCTTCTAAGTTAAACAAGGCAAGTTAAACGTGCAGTATGAGGCCGAGTGGTAGCGTAGAGCAGCATGTTTCTAATTTTCAACCCGTTCAAGTCCTTCGTTGAGCTCCTTATGCCAAAAAAACCATTTGATCACGAAATACAAAATCTTAAAATTTTAAATGGTTATACTTCTTCTATAATAAGAAACTTAATAAAAATGTGTTGGGCAGCGGAAAGATGCACCTGTTGCTCTGCCATCAAGACAACTACTGGCAAACCGGTTTGATCCGGGCGACCGCCTGCTCTCCCTTCTCCTGACATCCCTACCTATGCCGCTCACTCTCTTCAGACTTACTCGTTCAGAAACAAAAGTCTCGTTCATATTTGATTCAACCTCGTATTATCAAATGACTAGTGCGAACTTCTTTTTTATGCGGGGTGTAAAACTATTGCACAGTTGTTTTAACCAATCGTCTTAATCATAGTGCAGTCAATGAGACAGCATTTTGGCCCAAAAACGCACCAAATTCGGACAGCCGCAAAACCAGCTTCTCCCCTCGTTTTCGGAGTCGCAGAAACTGTAATATCACAGTAAAAAAAAGTTTTCATCCGTGCCCACCCCTCAAATAGCAAAAACCACCCCTTTTTCGGTTTTCGCGACAGCATGATTTCTGATGAAAATTGTTGATGATTTCACTGGGATATAAGAAAGGAGGAAGAATTATGGCAAGGACATGACCGTTATTAACCTTGGGGGTCGATTTTATCTTCCCGAGGGGTAGAAATGTAGTTTTATCTATTTTTTGAGTTCAAACGTTTACCCCCCGCTTTCGAGGATGCTGATTACAAAAAAAATTATTTCAGCTGACTTTAACCCTTTCATTATCACCAAATTTTTTTTTGGTAACGTCTTAATAAGTTTATAAATGGGAGGTCTGTGACTCACAGACAGACTATAAAGATTTTTTGTTTCGAAGGAACCCTTATTTATTTATTGAAAGCTTCATCAAAGGGTAACTACTTAATATAACATAAATATAAAAATATATATAAATTACAATAATTAATAAAAATAACAAGAACAAACATAGTAGTTAATAATATAGAATTACAAAACAACGAAAGTATAGTCAAAAAAGTGTAGCCTTCACACAATTTTTGGAGAGATTAAAAGCAATGTTGTCAAAATACGAATTAAAAAATCGAGAAATTGACGTGATGGGCTCGTGAATACCATAATTTGTGCGATTTTGCGAATTTTAAGAAAACCTAGATTTCTCAAGGAGCGACTCGGAATCGATATATTAAAAGAATACAGCAAGACCGGGAACTCAATATTGCCTTGAAGACAATCAATAGCGAAAACAGTTTTAGAGATGTTACATCTAAATTCAAGACAGTCGAGTTTTATGATTTTATCCCACGAAGAGCAAAGCTGAACTTCCTCTACACGTTCAATATAGTCATGATAAAATATTGACCAAACACAACAAGCATACTCCAGAATAGGCCTGACAAAGGTACAAAGGAGGAGCCGAGTGATATAAGGGTCATCAAATTCCTTTTCCCATCTTTTAATGAAACCCAGTGTAGAATTTGCCTTAATAACTATCTCATTAATGTGATCGTCAAATGTAAATCGGTTGTTCAACCAGACACCCAAGTTATTGGTTGAAGCCAAGAGGATTCTTTCTACGAGTAAATGGCATAACGTAAACTAATATTAAGGGGAAGATAATTATTAGAACACCACTTGTAGAAGGCATCTAAGTTAGAGTTTAAAATTTCAGAGTCTCGAACAGAGGAAACAACACGGAAAATGTTGGCATCTTCAGCATAACAGAGAATTTTGGAATATTTCAAAAATATAGATGTATCATTGATGTAAATAATAAATAATATCGAGCCGAAATGTTCCTTGAGGCAAACCAGAGGTATTGGAAATAATCTTGGATAGGGATTCACGGAAAGAGAATCGTTGGGTTCGACATAATAAGTAAGAGCGAACCCAGTTAACAAACAAGGATGGAAATCCAAGGACAGCCAACTTAAGTATCAAAATTTGGTGGTTAATTCTGTGAAATTCCTTTGTAAAATCTGTAAAGATACAATAAATTTGCTTACCAGCTTCAATTTCAGATAAAGAGATATTAGAGGATTCCAAAATGTTAGTCGTGGTTGACCTACCCTGCATAAAGCCGTGCTGAAAAGTGCCAAGGAACGGTTTGCAGTAGAAGTGAAATAGATGGCAAACTAATGCCTCAAAAACCTTCGGAATGCAACACAAGTTCGCAATGGGTTGTAGTTAGAAATATCACACCTCTTGCCTTTCTTGTGGAGAGAAATAATAAGAGATGATTTCCAAGATTTTGGTATCTTTCCAAAATCTTGGAAATCATCTCTTATTATATACACGAAATTGATAAATTAAATAAGTATCAAAGAACAGGAACCAGAGAAGAAGAACAGTTCTTTAGAATCGAAACAGGAATACCATCAGGACTTCACGGGAAACTATCAGCCAAAGTATTGATATGTTTCGCGACTGTTTCGTCAACAAACATAAGATCCTTCATTTTCAATGAAGCAAAAGGAAATTTCGTCATGTAACTAAAATCCTTAAAGGTAATATCACAGTTTTTATTGAGAAAAGCCCTCTTAAAAAGTCCCCAAAAAGATTTTCAATCGGCGAGAGATCGCTACTCTCCGTGTCGCCTAGCCTCAATAAAGTAGGGTAGCCGTCGGTGCTTCGCTTAGAGTTCACAAATCTCCAAAACTGCTTTAACCTAAACATCACCTACATAAGCTCACGGATGAACTTCGTTGGTGTTTGTTAACTAATAAATTTAAGCAGGTAAAAAAAGATCCGTGCCGGTCATACACAATGTCTTAATAATAAATAACCTTCCCCCCCCCCCTGCCCCGTTCTACTTGGTGAAATCCTAGATCCGTCGCTGTACTGTGTTTCGTAAATGTGTTAGTTGTAGTTGATCAAAGTGAAGAACGATGTGAAGAGCCGCATAACGAAAAGCCTCAGGAACAAAAAGTACCAGGCAACACCTATACACGCTACCTTATGGGTTAGTCGTCAAGTCGAAGAAGCCGGTTGAGTTATTAGCTGTATAATAAACATGCGTCAATCTAGAAGATGTAAGGATCTGTAAAGTCCAAAGCATGACGCAGTAAAGATGAGCAAGTAAGCAAGAGGCCGCATTCCTCATGAAGCGAATGTCAGCTGACAGTGAGCAAAATACTATCAGAAGAAAATCAGATAATTCAAGAGCGCCCCTAAAAAATTTAACAAATTAATAACAAATAACATTAGAACCATTACTAGAATATCCCCTTTATTCCATAGTCGATAGATAGTTATGAACCGTTCTCTTTAGATTGACATAATCGAAAAATGCGAAGCATTAAACACTGTCACTTGTCAAACTAAGTATGGCAGTTCTTTTTGACACTTAGTAAGTCTGTTCAAATTAACAATGGAACAATCCAATTACATTCGAACAATCCTTGCAAATTATAGAAATCTACTTTAAAAGTCAGTTTTCAGTTTGCCTTAGTAATACAATTCTTCTTCAATTTTATGATCCCTTCGATCGACCTTATAACCTCCCATACGTCGTGTATTGATCGATCTCGTATGAATTATTCAATAACTGATCAACGCCCAACAAGGCAAAGAAATGTTCTGGTTGAATGGATATATATATATATATATATAAAATTGCCATATAAGGATTTAATCCACACGCTGTTTATGAGACTTCATTAAAGCCAGAAAAATTGACCGTATGGTGTGGTCTATTAGCTGGTTCTTATTTAGTATTTTTGTTACCGAAACTTGCTAAATCAGTTTTATTTCCAAAAATGAATAAGATCAACATAGCCAACTTTTAGTTTTAACAGGATTTATTATTATTAAAGAATGGATCAAGGACTATCCGCATCCTTTAGTCACTTCGACCAAGTTGATGTTTTGTGACCTGATCCAGGTTCTGTATTAAGCTACCCCGCCAATCTTTAGTTTCCTTATAAGACCTAAAATTTCTTTGGGGGTTGGCCTAGCTATATCTGATGGTGATGGGAAAGCCCCACCAAGATGTCTGAGCCTGATGCGGCAGAGGGCCTCACAGTGACAGAGGATGTGTTCCGCTTTCTCTTCCTCTTCCAAACAGAAGCGACAGGTGTCATCATCAACTAGCCCCAACTTTTTTATGTGGTAGCCCAAGTGGCAGTGACCAGTTAGAAGTCCTGTTATCAGCCTTAAATCAGGTCTGCTGAGTGAGATCAGCTCTTTCGTTTTCTGTTTTGAGTAGGTTATAAACCTCTTTGCTTGTCTTAACCCTGGGCTATTTGTCCAGTGTGAGTGCTTGCGTTCGTCCTCCCATGACGGGATACGCATTGCTAGTCGGCTTTTTGAGTAGCCACAGAATGGCCCCGGTTCAATAAACTGAGAATCTGCACCTTTTTTGCTAGGTGATCCGCCTTTTCATTGCCTTCAATGCCCTCGTGCCCTGGTACCCTTGCCAGCGTAACGCTGTTGCTCTGGGCCAGTTCTTTAAGAGCAGTGAGATAGTCCAAGACAATTTTAGACTCAAAGGTGTAGGATCCCAAAGCCTTGAGTGCCGCCTGACTGTCGGACATAATATATACTTTAGCATCGCGTATACCTCTGTTAGTAATTTCACGTGCGCAGATTTCGATGGCATGTATCTCTGCTTGAAAGATGGTTGGTGCAGAACCGAGCGATTTGTGCAGCCTTAATCTTGGTCCATAGACCCCTATGCCCGTTCTGTCTTCCATCTTGGATCCATCCGTGTACCAAACCCCCCTTTCAAAGAAATGTCTATTGTTGAGCCAATAATCTCTGCTCTCAAGGATCAACTTGAATGGTATATCAAAGTTGTGCCTCTCCGGTATGATATCTGATATTGAGTTGATCACCGGATCATCCATGAATTCTTCAAGGATTTTCCTGTGATCAGTCCAATTGCTTGCTGAGAGGAGAATGGTGCCAAGCAGCCTTATTGCGCTTGAGGCAGCCACCTTCTTTAGATGCAGGTGTAAAGGGGGGAGGTCTAGTAGAGCCTCCATGACCTCTGCAGTTTTTGCAGTGTCGACTGCGCTGTCTTTTGTTCTACTTTTGGCCACCACACGAGAGCTGCGTAGGTGACCACGGGTCTTATGATTGTTTCATATGCCCAGAGGGCCATTTAGGGCCTTAGTCCTCAAGTCTTTCCAAAGAGTCTTCGACAGGACTATAGGGCAGTCATAGCCTTTCCTGTGACCCTATTGATCTGAGGATTCTATGTGAGTCTTTGATCTAGCATTACACCTAGATATTTGACCTCACTTGTGAATTCTATCCGTCTTTCTTCAAGAGTAGGAGCCTCTAACCTTAGCTTCCTTTTTCTTGTGAAAGGTATAATGGTTGTTTTACTAGTGTTGACTCTGAGCGGTTCCCTAGCACACCAAGATTGTACCATATTGAGAGCATTTAGCAGTCTTACTGATAAGGTCCTGTCCTGCTTACTCGTGATGGTAATAACCAGGTCATCAGCGTAGCCCTGGCATTCATAGCCAGTATCAGTCAGTTTGACTAAGAGGTCGTCGATAACAAGTGACCACAGCAATGGGGAAAGAACTCCCCCCCCCCCCCCCCCCGAGGACAGCCTCTGGTGGCCCTTACTGTTACCGATTTCTTCCCCAGCCTCGCCCTGATGTTCCAGTTACTCAGCATTGCCCCAATCCATTGGACCGTCGGCAGATAAATACCTCTGTCGGTGGCCGCTCTCTCAATGGATGAGAACGACGTGTTGTCAAAAGCACCTTCAATGTCAAGGAATGCCAGGAAAACCAGACCATGTAGTGCTGTTATGGTTGATTTGCTGCCTGATAATCGTGCTGGTTGGCATGCAGCGGCGTGTCTTTTAGACAACCGTACCTGATATGTTGGTCAATGATTTTCTCCATTGACTTAAGAAGGAAGGAGGATAGGCTTATCGGCCGATACGCCTTGGGTTGAGCCGCTGGTCGCCCCCCACTCTTAGGTATGAAAGCTACCCTAACCTCTCTCCACGGATTGGGGATATAGCTGAGTTGATAGCTGGCCCTAAATATTTTTATGAGCTGCTGACCCTGCTGCAGAAGAGCTGGGAAGATGCCGTCACCAACGGGAGATTTGTAGGCTTTAAAGGAGTTAATGGCCCACCTTACTGTCCCAGCTGTGAAGATTTTATCCGAGGTGCTCCTCAATCTGCGTGTTGACCTGCCGCGCACATTGAGTGATTGAGTTCCTCTGTATTCTTCTGACATTGAACGCTCAGGGAAGTCAGTGGTGTAGGATCCATCAGTCCTCTGGAGGAGGATTATACCATTGGAGTGATCTTTAAAGAGTACTTTTTGGAGGCGTGCTGTTGCAGGTAGATCGTCAATCTCCTCACAGAACTTCCTCCAGGTTTTCCTCTTGGACCTACTTAATTCTTTGTTGTACTCAGTCAGGGCCTGCTTGTATTCGTTCCAGGCTCCTGAGCTTGGCTTTATTGAAGAGTTTTCTTCATTTAGCTCTTAGTTTGCTTAGTGTCCTGTTCCACCAAGGCACATCTCTGGCTGCCTCTCTGTGTCTAGCAGGATAACTATTTTCGTAGCTTTGAACGATCAGGTCTTGTAGCTGGTTTGAGGCCCTTTCTAGGTCCTCCTGGGATTCTAGCGGGGCGCCATCGAGTTCTTGAATGTTCGTCCTGATGTGCTCCCGATAGATTTCCCAGTTGGTTAGCTTGGGAACCCTGACCGCTTCCAGCTGCACGTGAGGGGCCTCCACTTTATGATCTGATAGAGAGGGCTCATCCGACACGTGCCAGTTAGTAATGTTGTTCTCCAAGTTTGGACTGGCTATCGTAAGATCCAGAACTTCTTGGCGAACAATGTTGCTAAAGGTTGCTTTATTGCCTTTATTTAATAATTCAATACTGTTTTTAATGAAATAGTCTATTAAGTACTCACCTCGGCTGTTTATCCCGGTACTTCCCCAGATTGTGTGGTGTCGCATCACTTCCGATGATGAACTTCCTATTGTGCTTTTGGCAGTAGCGCAATAGCTGCGTAACTTCCGTTGGAGGTGGTGGTTGGTTTGAGTCTCCAGGGAAATAAGCAGAGGCGATAACATTCCTCTGCTTTCCCCTGTGCGTCGGCACATCCACAAAGACAGCGACCAGATCTCTAGTGATTAGCTCTGGAATAGGAAGAAAGTTTATCTTTGGTTTGAACAATAGGGCAGCACGAGGAGCTCCGTGCTCACCATCATAGACTAACTTACCCTGTTTTGATGGAAGTCCCTTTATCAGCCTTCCATGAGCCCAAAGTTCCAGTATAAGAGCCACGTCTAGCCCCTTCAGCACGAATCTCCTGCTAAGCACATCAGAGGCAGCTTTGGCATGATGGAGATTGATTTGAAGGAACTTTAGAGTGGCTCTATCGGCTGCCCTTGGCAGAGTGTGACGGGCCTTTTCCTTTGAGTCCATCAGTCCTTCGGGATTTAGGACGGCCCGTCGTCCCTTGTTTTACAGAGCTTTTTGATTTATCGGTGGCAGGCGTACCTTTCCCTTCCACTTCGTCTTTCTTGTCTGGTTCGATGTGGGCCTTGGATGGCCCTGGTATCGCAAATGTCACCTTGGGTGTTGCGTGAACCAGATCCGTTCGGGTTGAGTGCAGCCCTGTGCCTGTTGTGGCCGCAGAACATCCCACTTTTTGGCCTCTTGAGGTTGAGTAAACCAGAGCCGCCTGCCCAGCTGGTTGCTTTGCACCAGATGCGGTTTTGATCGGTGCTGGAGTCGCTCCACCTCTCGAGACCGTGAGACTTTTGTAGCCAGCCTCGTCGGGTTGTTAGCTTCTTTAGAGCTAGACCCCGCCGATGAAGTAGCCTACCAGGACTTTGGAACGAGGAAGCTCCTCCTCATCGATCGCCCTTAGCTTTGCCCCTTGCCATGGTTGAAGATCAACCACAGACTGTTTAAGCCACTCTGAGGTGGGCTTATCAGCGCAGTTGATAATCAACCAGCCTGTTCTGTGTCCGGTGCCATGGAATGCGGGTTTGACCTCGCTATTCTTGTTGTCCCGAATTTTTTTGATGATCGCCCTTTGCACGAGCACAAGCTGCTCGGTCGAGAGCTCTGCCTCGGGGAATTTATCTGGTAGGATGCCCATGCGCACTCCTGCAGCCAATTCCTTGTACGAGAGGGCTGTTGGAGTGTTGCTTCCCTCTACGGGTGATTCCTGTTTGGCCTTCATTGTAGTTTTTGGAGTTCTCCTCCTTTTGGCCTTGGTTGGTCCAGGGGGGAGTCCTCCGTCCGGTTCCGTTTGCCGCTGTCCGGTGCCACTACCCTAGGCGCCATCGCTAGTACTCTAGCTGCTTTCGGGTCGTGTCCCTGTGGCAACAGTGTTTTGAACCGTTTTTTCCCAGCTCCGCTGAGTTTTGTACTCATTGGGCTGCTGTTGTCCATTACCTCCTCGGGACTTTTCCTTGATTTCTTTGCGGCCTCATCAGGTTTGTCAACCGATTTGGTAATGAATTCCTCATCGGACATTAGTGACACGTCAGACAGCCTGGCAGGACTTACACTGTCCAGGTCCATTTTCATGTCTTCTGCGATTTGAGGCCTTAGGGTATCCTCAGAGGTTGGCACCTTTGTAGAGGTACCACCCGCAATGTTTTTTTACAGCTCAGACAGCCTGGCAGGACTTGCATTGTCCTGGTCCATTGTCTTGTCTTCTGCCAATTGAGGCCTTGTGTCAGCCTCAGAAGTTGGCACTTTAAGATTGGTGCCACCGTCAGTATTTTCTCTGTTTTTTTGTTTTATTATTTTTCCATTTTTTTGCCTAAAGGTGAATGAATGTATACTCTCCGTGTACGTGTCATAGAGCCAACAAAACTATAAATTTACTGCCGCTAAGTACATTATTTCCTGAAATGGTACTGTTAATTGGCCTCTACTTTCATGCGATTTAATGCCATTGCCTCTAGGGTTATGATACGTTATTGGTCTTTACTAACAAACGCCCATTGCGGAAATAACGCCGCATTTTTTGGAAGAAGTGGTCAAAAATTGTACCGACAGAATGCGCTACGTAACTACTAGTTTTAGAGCACATTTTTCAGATATCCCTCGAAAAAATAAATGTATAGTTTCAATCATAACGAACACAATAAAACCATTTTATTCCATCAATAATTAATTGCTTTTGTTTCAGTTAAAAGTTGTATCCAGCTTAAAAAACAAGAACCTTTTCGTACATGCTCCTGACTTCTTTGGATTTCTCAAACCTTGTGAAATTATCAGCGCTGTAAATAAATTCTATTGATAAAACACATCTAGAGTAAATAATATCAGCCAATTAGTGATCATTATTTTTACCTTAGTGCATGAAAACTAATTAAAATGTTCACACACACACACAATAAGGTCCTTTTATAATGGAATCTATTAATCATGTTCCTTATTCATGTCGCAAGCCAAGAAGAATTGCAATCTAAGCTTCTGCATTACAAGGACGAAAGTTTGTGTTCGACCTTTTTAACTCCACTTGTGCTACAACTATACAAGCTGAGCACATGTCAGGTTCCAAGCTTTCAGCTTAATTACTTAATGCGCCCCTACGGCAAATCATTGCCTAAATTTTAAGAGAAACTATAAAATATGTATGTATGAGTACACACTAGAGGACGAACAGAAATCTCCTTCACCCCACTTGTCCCCTTTTATATTTGAAAAATGTAAACAACTCACTGTTCCAAGCAGTAAAACCTTAAGTGTCACTTTTATCCCTTCCTCTGTAATTGTTTGTAACGAGTTTTTCATTTGAGTGTAATTATTTAAGTCGCTTACCACACTCGTTAAAACTTTTTTTGTTTTTCCTTAATTGGTCGAGAATGACAACCGAGAGTAATCGCTTTTGATTTTTATACTATAGAAGTTTGCTAAGTTTAAGTAGATTTGGTAGAATATTGTTGACGTTTTTAAAAATCACACAAATATTATTATAATTAACCAGCGTATTATCAACATCTCTTAATATCCACAGTAATTTTTTGACGTATATAATTCGAAATGAGACGTCAACAAATATTGTTAATAAATAGACATAGAAGCTTGAATTTTGGCTGTCAGTACATATAATAAAATGCATAAATTCAAAGAAAAAAGTTGGCAAATGGCCAACAAGTCTTTAAATCAAGCTGTTATTGAAGTGATGCAACAACTCGTAGAGTGAACTGTTCTCCTCTATGTAAGATCCAACAACGGCCAAAGATAGATATTCTGCACCTGACAATGGCCAATCACTCGCATATGATATGAAAAGGAGTTTCATCCTCTGCTCTCCAGGTCAAAATCCCGCACGTCAGCTAGGGGCCCGCAAGTGTCATGGCAAAGGGTCGGTGGAAAGTTGAGAGCCTGGCCAGCATTTCATCGGGGGCCATGGTTAGCTCGGGCGCCCTCTTCAAGAATTCTCTTGTAGTCGATTAACCCTTTTCTAATTTAATGTCTAGGAGAACTGCCTCTACAAAATAACCAATACTGATAGTAGAGTAGAGTATTACTTCAATGTTATGTCTCAAATGATTCAGTCGGTGAGTTTCGTATTGCTCCAGTGATACTTAGGCGTGAGCCAGCCTTCATAGCTGCCCCAGAACCTTCGGAAGGTAATTTTCTACAGAGCTGCTTCTGTTGTGCTGTGGGTACCTTGGATATAGCCAACCTGTTGGGGTCTACTTTACCCTCCACCTCCACTTCTACAGAAGTGCCTTAGGAGACTCAATTACTTCTAAGTACTTCAGAGATTAGAACACTACTAGAGGACACCACTACAAGACATGGCCTATTACAACCTTGGAGTTAAGGGGATTTTTCAAGATTTTATCTCCTCCCGCATTCGTTACTTGGCTACATTCTAGGATGCATTGCCCTGTTGCTACCGCTTGGAGATTTAACTAATACCTGAGAATGTTCAAATAAGGATCGCCGTATCCTAGAAGGCTTCAACTCTTCCGGCCATCCTCCAGCATTCTCTTCATTATCTCGGTATCATTCTTCAAAAGTATTAAGTGCTTCGTGCAGAGGTTCAGTAACACTGTCACCGGCATCTCCAATTATCACGATTACAATGTCGTCAGCGTAACCTTGCGCGAAGGAGTTTCTACTTTTGAGACGTACTAGGTGCTCATCAATCGCAAGGCACCGCACAATTAGAAATCAAACCGAACCCTAAGACAACCTCTTGGGTAAGTTTACGTGACCCAACCGGAGATCGCGCTTAGATTTCTAACCCTCACGGATCTATAAGACTCGTTATAAGTTTACGTGATCTGACAGAAGCTATTTCGGTACTGAAGACAGCTCTTTTATGCTGACTGGAGTGTTGGGGACAATGGTAAAACCGACTCTCCTTAATTACCCCATCCATAACATTTTGTTTCTAAAAGAAAAAGGTTTAGCGAGGGCATAGTCTGACCAGCCTTGTTTTGGAATAAAGGCTATATTGACAGATCTCCATGTAGCCGGTATATAATCTAGTCGAGGGGGCTCTGAAAAGCTTGCAGAACACATCAGCAAGGCCCTCTTTTAAAAAGGTAAACAAGCAAATAAATAAAAAAAATTCTAAATAATTAAAGATACAAATCAGTGGCGTGAGAAACGAAACACAAGATAGCAGACGGCGAACAATTCTGGTGTAAAGGAACAAAGTCAGCAGAAAAGGTGATTTTTTGGTTGACGCCTAGGACAGCTGAAATGAGTTATGTAAAAATTAAAATTGAAGATACTTTCTTCCATACGGAACTTTATGACATACTGGCATATGCAACAGAGAATCTAAAGAGGTCCTACTTGATTTACATTGACCAGATCTTAAAACCGAACTCAGCCTTAACCAGATATCCGTAGATATTTAAGGATATGTATTTAAGGCTGATTTCTTTCTTAAGATTTGGTCAATCGGAGTTGTATGTTTCTGTCTATAATTGAAGGTCTGAAGGTATCCAAAATTTTAATCGAGCGTTCCCTGTTTAATCTGATCTTAACCTCACTTAACGCTTCAAGGTATTGACACAAGGCAAAATCATGGGATGGTATCCTGTCAAAAGCAAACAAAAATTGTTTTAATTTAACCGTTATTTTTAACGGTCATATTAAACATTTTAAACATACGAAACCAAATGAGCATATGCTCTGTTGTGTCGTCCAGTTAGAAGGCCTGTTAAAAGTCTTAGCTCTGTTTTGCTGAGTGTGAGGTATCCTTTTGTCCTCTGTAGCGAATAGTTAATAAATCTTTTTGCTTGTCTTAGTCCTGGGAGATTTGCCCATAATGCTTTTTACTCATCTTTTCCCAGTACTTAATTTGTCTCAGGAATTGGTATTTTGAGTAGCCATAGAAAAAAAAGGATTTGCGCCATCATTCAGTGGAGCACAGGTCAAAATAATGTTGTTGGATTTTGCCAGTTCTTTGTATACATGCAGGCAGTCGGACATTATATATATCTTAGCACCATGTCAGAGATACATGCTATCGAGGAGATCGACCAGAGAAGGGACCTGTCCTTGGGGGCACCCCTTCATGATCCTAACAGTAACTGACTTTTCTCCTAGATTAGAGGTGATTTTCCGGCAACTGAGCATCGCTTTGATCCATTTTACCGTCGACGGTTCTATTTCCTTCTTCACAGCCGCTTCTTCGATGGCTTATCTTCATTGTCTTTAAAGGCCCAAAGGGATATTTCTAATCTTCCAACCAGATGATGTAGGGCTGTGATTGTTGACTTGCTCGCCTGGTATGTATGCTGATGTTCGTGCAAAGTTTATGTTTTCAGGATCTCATATCTGATGTGTCGGGGCACTTTTCTTTTCTATTTTTTTAAGTAGCAAGAAGATTTTTTTATATATACGACGTGGCCAAATCCTAGGGGACAACCCTTTGATGCGTTAGCATGGTTTTGGTCGGAAGGGAATTAGGGGAAGGGAAATGAGGAAACTTAAGTCTTGTTTTTGCATTGCTGCGAGCTAGACAACAGCCCAGAGACGGAGTGGATTATTTTAATTTCCTAATAAAAGCTCACGGGGTCATCTGGTCTCGAACCCGGGACCCATGGCATGTTGGTCGTGCCGCTTATCGAATTGATTCAACTCCGTCTCTAATGAGGCAGTATGCTTTGGATTGCGCACCATCCTTAGGTATGAATGCCACCGTCATTTTTCTCCACAGAATGAAAATATATCTTAGAGTGTAGCAGTCAATCCTCCAGTCTTTGCTTCAGTAGAGCTGGGATGATGCTGTCACCGTCAGGGGATTTATTCGACTTAAATTAATTAATTGGCCGGTAGTAGAGACGATCCGCTTCTGAAGACATTTCTATATCTTCAATTGTTGTTGAATCTGAAAAGTGCGTTCTCAAGAGTAATTTTATTGTCTCTTCTGGGCCTCCTGTAAAGGTAACGTCAGCAATGTCTTTGTCCTTAGATAGAACTTTTTTTAGTCGTGCAATAGTAGGTAAGTTATCAATACTTTCACAGAAGCTCCTCCAAGTTCTCTTCTTTTTTCCTTAGCTCCTTGTTATATTCGGTCGGAGCATTTTTTTATACTCATTCCAGATTGTTTAGCCTTGTTGAAATGCTTCCCGGCGTGAGCTTTGAGTTTGTCTACCGTCCTGTTCCACCAAGGCACATTTATAGTTGCATCGGTGTATTTTATAGGATAGCAACTCCCGTATGAGTGGGTAATTAAAGTGTGTAGCTATTGGGACCAGCTCTAGGTCTTCCGAAGTTTCTAGGGATATCTTATCAAGTTTATCAAGCCCTCTCCTGACGTTATGTGTTCCAGTTAGTGAGTTTCGGAACTCTTACCACTGCTTGATGACAGAAGTTAAAGAGTGTCCCAATGACCATGAGCGGCGAAACGAACAAGGTTACAGTGGACTCTCTCAACTTTCTCAATGTGTTCTGTAAAGTAAGGGAATCTAACTAGCTTAGCATATCCTACATAGGCCTAACAATAAAGAAGATTAAATAGATAATAGTCGTTGAGTTCCTTAGAACAACAACATATATTTCATGACTATTAACGCTTCCCCGGTTGCTCACTACCATTGTCAGTTTTCCGCGTAATTAAACAAAATTAAAAGTACGAATACTGTACTCAGCCCCGGACGTTTCGCTTCAAATTGCCTTACGTGGTTACCCGGAAACTGCGTATGCTGTTGTTGTAGTTGCAGCATTTGTCGTTGCTGCTGCTGTGCTGAAGAGGTATCTAAACAAACGACACTCACTATCTCACTTCGCATAAATAAATCGTTTCTGATCGACCGTTGAGATTTTTTAAGAACGGGAGCCCATGTTCGTGGAAGTTGAAAACTATTATCCCGATTGAAATTTAGTCGAGGTTTAATTTCAATCGCCGCCGCCAGGAGTATAGTGAGATTCACGAGATAGTATTTCGGCCTTTTAGAAATGAATCCACGCCCGGTGTTTGGGGAGAGAAACGATCTTTTGGTGATCGGAGATAGTTTTGCACCTTCTTTAAATGAATGAATGAAAAGAACGTGTTCGGAATGGACCAGTGAGAATAAAGAAACACGGAAAGAAAAAAAAGGAATGTTCGGGATTGAAAATCGGGATTCTTCTTTTTGGAAGGTTAGTGGTGGTGGGTGGGTGGGTGGTGGAGGGCGTGAGTAGTGGGTTGTTGAGGGTTATGGGTGGGTCTTTCTTCTCAAGTGTAATATCGAACCGCTCCAGGCTAAATCAATCCAGATACCGGACCGATCCGATCTGAACCAATGTGGATCCAGAACCTATCCATCGATAAAACGCGCTTAATTATTTACTTGATTACTTAGGATAAGATAAATTCATTTAGAAATCATATCTCTAGTACCTGTAACCCCTTGTGGGACATGCGACGGGAGAAGAACTTCACCCGATTTGAGACAACCGATTGCAATTGACCCTACATTTTAATGTGGATCCCGAACGATCGACATCACTGTAAAATCCCCAATGGCCGCTTTTATCGCAATTTGTTGTCAGCAGAAAGCAACCATGAGCCTGGATAGAACTACTATTACTTTAGGAACCTTTACAATCATATCATGTTATGCGATATACATATGTCCAATTTTGTTGGTTTACAGTGAGAATATCATCAGACGCAGGAGTGGGATCCGCTTTAAATAATTTCACTGCCATTCCTTCTACCCTGTGTTCTTGCTAATGTCCATCAACCTCAATGCGTTAAGCACATCTAATTATATAAAATATTCTCTCTCTCATGCATGTTATATTTCTCCTTGATAACCGTCGATGCCCCCTACAGGATGTTCAGTTCCAAGTCTTACATTTGACAATTTTCTACAATTTCTGTCAATGCAATAGGCCTACTTCTGTCATTTTTGCCAGCGTGCTAATGTAATACTTTTAGGACGCTTTATGTGGAGAAGGGTATCTATACTGAGATGTTGAAGTATAATATCGTTAACAGAATTCATGTGGTCTTTAATTTGGTCTTGTTCTTGTATTTGTTATTAACCATGTAGTGTAACTCATCTATGATCGTCTTCTTCTCTTTTATCGTCCCACTTATTTTGTACTACACCTTATAAAGCATATTTGGACGATGTTAAGTGCTTCAAGCCTCTACACAGAACCCTGAATAATAGTTATACTATATTATGTGGGCGTACTGCTATCGTGCATAAGTAAAATTAGCTTTTATTAATTATAGCACACTTCTCACAGCGAAGAATTATCTCGACCTATGTATTCTTCTAATTAACCAACTTGTATTCGGATTAAGATGTATTCTCAAATGTAATTAGTTGTTTGTGGCACAAAATCGTTTTTGTCTGCGATCTTACGTGTAGCATCATATAGTCCATGAAGTAGCTATCTCCATGTGTAATTAGAACGACGTTGGCATTCTAGTTGCACAAGTGAGTAGTTAAAGAAGCGCGTACGTTGTTGGTAGTTTTATTTAATCCACATGTAATGGCTATCAGAATAACCACCCCACAGTCAATTAGAAGGTGAAAATAAATTTATTTATTGCAGCAAACCGTAATTAATGGCGAGCGTGTATGTTCAGTATCTCTTTGAGCTGAATGACTACTATACCGTAACCAATTGGTGTTCTCCATAAAAATGAGGGGGTGAGTCAAGTGCCTGTCATAAATTTCACTGCATTGAGAGCGAAGTTCATTGCTAATTTTGCAAATGGTTTAAGTCGACGGTTTAATTATCTTAATTGCGGTTGAACGCAAAGCTACGTTATGGATGCGTGCCAAATTCTCCTTTTAATCTAACAAGGGATTAGGAGTAAATTATTTTATGGACACGCTAATAATTAATGGTTTCAGTGGGCCTCTTATATGAGACAAGAACTTCACTTTTCAGGTCAGTACCATTCGCTTAATAAAAATAATTATTACTAACAGGTCATTGCGAGGTGGAAATAACGTCTTTAGAATTTCATGCAAAATAGTTAAAGTAAGATGTCAGGGAAGGAGTATACTGTCTTGTCCATAATATTTTAGGTATATTTGAAAGAGGTTTTGGTATCGAGGTAAAATATACGTTAAATGGATTTCAATTAAATATAACTGAACCAATGCGATAAACTAGGGTCTTAGTTTCTCATCACCTAAGATAGCTTAAGATAAGCTTAAGATTAATTGCATACTTGGCATTTCTACAAATACCTATCTCATTCCGCGCATCCAAGATCAATTTGCGGAAAGACAAATGTTTATTTTTTTTCTAATTTTCATTTTTGTAATTTTTTCTTAAATATAAAATAAACGAGTAAACGATTATGCGATTTCAGTTGATTGAAAATTTTATATAGTTTTATAGTTGGCGCTTTCTAGACTTGGAGAAATAATTAATTATTTTCAAAGTTAGGTTTAGGTTAGGTTATAGTGGCATCCTCCCAGGAGGGAAGGCACGCTTAAGCGATGATGGCCCATTGTAATACCATGTTAGGTCTACATTTCCGACCCTATAAATAAGAACCTAAAACCGTACTTTTTTGTATATTGAAAGAACCTAGAACAACTTTAAGCTCCCAATGAACCGAACTATGTCAGTAGATAGCAGTTCTGCTAGGTCTTCAAAAGAGCAGGAGTCCAGAAATACGATTAGCTAGAGCCATAGAAGTTGCAGAGGAGATGAGAAATGGTTTCCTCAGTGTCCTCATCCTGGCAACTACTACAAAAGTCGTCTGAGGGCACGCCGAGCCTGTAGCGACAGGCTATGAGACAATGAGCCGCAATGAAAGCCAAGATATCGTTAATGATGATTTACTTAAGTGAAATAAGCCCTTTTGATCGGTTTAGATTGAAGAGCGGCCAGATCTGTCAGGTGATAAAGCAGGTATGTACTCTTTGTTCTTTCTCGTTTGCATTCTTGATCAATTTATCGTTCCCTGCAATAAATCAAAGATAAATGTTATTCTGGAAACATTGTGCCTCTTTTCAAGGAAGTCACAAGGAAGATACATCAGTCTCAGTCAATCAGTATAAGAGGGAAGCACCAACGGATGATCCGAAGGAAGTCCGCGAAACCTAAGAAATCTACGCTGCATTGCCTCGATACGGTTGATATTAACAGCGAATCAGGGAGCCCAAACGGGGCTGGGATATTCCAAAATTGGTCTGACGAGGATGTAGTAAAGGAGCTTTGTTAAGAATTAGCCCTGCCAACGACTAGATTTACATGATCCTCGATAAAAAGGCAAGATTTGAGAACAATGCCCAGATGTCAACTCTGCCGAAGGTAATACCATCGACGGAGTAGTCGAAGGGGATAGGACATTTTCTAGGGGAGAAAGTCGTGGCCGTGCACTTGCCGGTATTTAAGAGAAGGCGATTACAAAACGTAGCCAAGTCGAAGTTCAAGAGACTATAATCAGAACCATGAGTGGCAGTACGAAATATGTTGGTATCGTCTACGTAACACAGAGTTTTAACATTGGACAGAAGAAGCGAAAAATCATTAATGTACAGAATGCAAATGAGCGGGCCAAGGATGTTGCCCTGGGGCAGCCCTGAGGTGACAAAGATATGGTTGGAAAGAGCTCTCCGGTATACGTCACGCTGTGTATGACCTGACATGTAAGAGGACCAGCTCTAGACGAAGCAAGGAAAAGAAGAAGAAGTTTGGTGGTCGTCGATTTACCCTTAAGAAAGCCATGCTTGGTTGGGTTGGTTTTGAAACCCAAAGTACTAATAACTAAGGAATGGCTATAAGGTGTGCGTGTAATATGTGTGAGTGAAGGGGAAATACGAAGGAGAAATTTAACCTCATCGCGAAGAAGGCATATTTTGACCGGCGAGTTCCAGGGATTTCTTTCCATAGGTAATTAAATAATTACGATAAAAAAATTTTTGTTTGCATTTCTGTTTTGACGTTTAACCCCATCCAGTGTAGTGGTTAATTGAAGAGAAATCCTAAATAGCGATGGGGTCAATGTAAAATTATGAAATCTTTTTGGAGAAGAATTAAATAAACAACTAAATTTATAGAATTTGAAAAAGTGTATACATTAAGATTCCCAAAGAATTTAATTAATTTTTCAATTAAAATTTGGTGTTACGTGAACAATCACATGAGCCGCCTACATTTTTTTTACAAATTTGTACGCCTACATTGATCATTTTCTTTGTAGAAGTGTAGTTTAGTCGGCGTATGTGAGATGCTTTACGGAAAATCATGTTGTAGCCATTCCTTAGTTATTAGTTCTTTGGTGAAACCTAACTTTGTAACGCGTGGACCGATTTCGATGATTCTTTTTGTTGTTGTACAGAGTATGATCCCCCATTGCTAATAGGAGAAAAACATTTGGCCTAGGGTGGAGGAGGCGAGAGGGGTAGTCTAACTTCGTAACGCGTGGACCGATTTGGATAATTCCTTTTCTGTTGGGTAGGGTATCTTCCTTCATTGATACCACGAGAAAGAAAATTTTAGTGGGATGGAGGTGGGGTAGGGGATTGAACCTAACTTTTTAACGCGTGGACCGATTTGGATGGTTCTTTTTTCGTTGTATAGAGTAGAAGACACTAAAACGTGAAAAATAAAATAGCTTTAAAAAAAAAGTTGAGCCGACTTCACAAAAAGCGCTAAAAAGAATAAACTAATTTTTAATTTTATATCTATTTCGACATTTTGAAGTCGGTGCAAATTAAACAAATAATATAGTCGATATCATTGATTGTTCTTTTAGAGCGCCTTTTCTTCTTGCAATTTTGTGCCTTCCCCGGAAGAGTTTGGTCATATCCAGGTCCCAGGATCGTCCAGATGCCGCCATTCTTATGACGCCACTTATATCTCACGACGTTATTATGGATTGTATCAGGAAACTGAAACTAGACTGATGGCCCTGATGGTGTCCCTTCTGTGTTTGTGAAATCCTGAACTGACGCAAAACTCACTAAGCCTTTCAATTTGGTCGCTGGACCGACTGCGTCTACACCAACTTAAGTGAAGCATTTGATAAACTTTCTTACTCCAACGCATTAAGATGTTGGTCACCTAAATCCCAAAATTTTTTCTTACATACATACTTAAGGTTTAACATGTTATTCTTAAATATTTTTGCACGTTAAAATTTCCCATATGTTCAAAAATAGCGTTTCCATTCGACAGATTTATCGATTGATTCCATGTACGTGAATAAGGGAGCACTTTATATTCTCTATACAAAGTGTTCAGACTTGCATGCGTACAAGTAATCGTTATTATGACTGGATTTTTATTAACGAACGAAATTCTGGAATTTGAGGGTTCCTTGTTGACTAAGCCATTGATCAAACTCTACACCGAAGTGCCTGTAGTTTCTATCCAATTTGTTCGTTACTTTTTTTTGGCAGTCGTTTGTTAGATAAGTGTGTGTATTTACTGTAAAGAGCTTAGAAATTCGTCTTGGAGAGATTTGGACGGAAGCAAACAATTTATCACCAAAGCAAATAACATGAGTTGGAAATTTATGAAATTAGGTGAAAAGGCAGAGGGAACACTACTAAGTTTTTTTTAAGCTTGAAGAGTCTAGCTTTATAATTCCGTATTCCTAATATTAACTTTGCAGAATTTTTTTCAGGAAATGCATCATGGCGCTTTCCAGTTTGATATGTTTTTACTGTGTAATCAAAGCTCCAGGACTGCCCTATGAAAGCAGAGCAGAGATTTGACGAAAAGCAAAGAGGAAAAAGAGAGTTGAGCGAAGGTGTCGAAGTACATACTCCTTGAATATATGCGGTTAATCGTCTAGAAGAAAAACAAATAATGGTAGTGTGTATAAAGCTGCTTATGAAGGATACTCAACATTTTTAATAAGCGATTAAGACCTAAGGAACAAGGGATAAAGAGGGCTCGAAATCGCGCAAATATCACCAGGAGAGAGTATTCTGTAAGCCAGATATTTGAAATAATCTCACTATTGTTTGTAATCTAAAGAGTCAATATCAGTTGTAATAGTTTCATCGTCAATTAGTTCCAAGATCTTCTTTTGGACCCTGTCCAACACCAGCGTGTGAAGTACTTCCCTGTTCGGTTATTCTGGCGGCAAGGCAGTGCGTTTTTACTGTCGGTGCGGTATGGGGAAAGTCACAATGGAGTAAGTCCAGAATCCATACAACGGAGAGAAAGAGAACAGAATTCGGGTGCATTATTGAAAAGACCTTGACTTCGTTAAAATTACTTTATTTCCCTATCTCTAACAATTCGTTCTGGTACTTACACTTTTATAATTCAACTGCTTGCGACTAACAATTCTTTCGGGCGCTTACTTCTAAGTACTTAACATTAGCCACTACGTCTCTTTGACTTTCCCGCTCAACTTGCGTAATCGGCCCAAGGAGTGAACTGCTCTTAACCTACTTAAGAGTTTTCACTTAAGGCTATCACTTTTTCTAACCCTGATCCGTTAATAAGCATCTAAATGTACTTGGCACGAACAGCTGGTCCTAGCTATCTGTTTAAACCTACTACCTTAATGCTACAAGCTACTCTAACCCTGAGTCGTTCTTAAGCATCTCATTGCCCGTACTTGGCTTGAACAGCTGTCCCTAGCTATCGGCTTAATACTATTATCGAAGTCAGTTTGACTTTTTCCCTCATCTCGCGTACTCC
Source organism: Leptarthrus brevirostris (assembly GCA_964036015.1). Lineage (NCBI taxonomy): Eukaryota > Metazoa > Arthropoda > Insecta > Diptera > Asilidae > Leptarthrus > Leptarthrus brevirostris. The sequence goes on from OZ038375.1 coordinate 42,098,375, forward strand.
ACCCTAGCAGCGCACTGCCCTTAATTTGCTAACGACTATGAGCTTAAATTTCTAGTGTGAATTAGTCTTCAAGGCAACTTTTATACTACGTCTCGAGATCGAATCCCCATCTGCCCACCTCTTTTTTTCTCATTTGACCCCATTTTATGAATTTTCTAACCAAATTGCAATAATTGATGTCTGTTTGGACAATTAACGCCCCCAAATTACAACGTTTCAGCTTCGAAATTCTCAGTCGGGAATTAAATTCGTTACTAGCAGCGGAATGGGTCATGTCCCTGCTTAAATGTGGGAGTTATATTCAAGTCTGGGTCTGATGTAGGCCTTGTAAATAAGCACTATGTCAAATGGAGTAAAGTAACGTTTGCATCTCTGCAAGAAACCTTCTAAACTGTCCTGGAAGTTAAATATAGAAGAAAGCAAACAAAGCCTTCTACACATGCAACAGAATCTTCGGCAAAAAGTAGGTACTCAGGCCCCACATGACGCAGTGTGCGACCAATCTAGTTTTATGGCGTTATAGTTTGGTGGGCATCTGTAGATTAAAAAAACCTATCACTCTAGTCTTGAACACGCACGAAACCGGAATAACGGGGGCTCTTAAATCCACGCCCTCCCGTGTTCTCGACATTATTTTACACCTTCCTCTTGGATCTGTAGAACGTCACAAAGAGGGCGATGCTGCGTATGAAGGAATTAAAGTTCCTCAAGACGCGGAGGTAGGGCCACAGTAGCTTGGGAGAAAGTCTCACTGCGGGCACTGACTACATACTATATCTGAGTAGTGATACCAGACTGGAGCTAATACGAGGGTGAATCAAATATAAATGAGACTTTATTTATAAAAAAGGGTGTAATTTGGTTTAATACAGTAGCCAAGCACGCAGCATTTTTTAACATAATCTCCTGCTTTAGAAACTCATTTTTCTCATCGTATTGGAAGGTTTTTGATCCCAGCATCATTAAATTAAGAGGGTTGTGTTAGGAGCAAATTGCGCAAGAAGGTCTCCACTCCTGCATCGTCCTGGGATCGTTGTCCTCCGAGTGCTTGTTTCAGCGACCCAAACAGATGGAAATCGCATTGCAATAAGGCAGCGCTATAGGGGTGATTCTCAAGTTCCTCTTATGTTCTCTAATTTTTTGCAAGTTAAACGTGCAGTATGGGGCCGAGCGTCATCGTAAATGAGCATGTTTCTAATTTTCAACCCGTTCACGGCCTTCCTTGAACTCCTTATGCCAAAAAAAAACACGCGAGCTCTTAACAGCGTGTGATCACGAAACTGTCAACAGTTAATCTATTGGTTTCTTTCACAAGGTTTCAGTTACAAGGGTCTTTGCAATTGCAAGTCCTTTCAGGCAGTTTCTGGGCAATCTTGTATAGATCCCACTGTCACCGCGGTAGGCCGCTGCTTCGGCTTTCTGTAGAGATCGGTATGCAGTACTGAGATGCTGTTTAACTGCAATGTCGGTAGCAGAATTGATGTAGACTTTAATTTGTTTATGTTCCTGTATTTTGGTCCATATGGCGCATGGTCATCTTCTGCTCATATATCGTACCACGTGTTCTGTACCACACCTCACAAAGCATTCCTTTGTCCTTTTCCATTTTTGAATCGTCGGTGTCATGAGACAGTATCTTAAGCCTATGCACATTGAGCCATAGCGTATTAGTTGTGTTACGTGGGCGTACTGCTGCCGTGCATAAGCGAAACTCAGCTGTTACAAGATGGAGATCGCTGCCAATATAAGCGCCGCGCTTAGACTTTATGTCGAGAAGACACTTTCTCCAACTTTTCTCCAATCAATCTGATTCTCAGTTCTGTCGTCTGGGGAAACTCAGAATGTTAGATGGAATTTTTTGTGTTTAAATAAGTATCCATCGATGACAAGTTACCTCGAGTTACAAAATTCAACAAACAACTGCCCATCTGCGTTCATGTTTCCGAGTCCAAACTTCCCAAGGTGATGTTGTTAGAGCCAATCTTAGCATTGAGATCCCCCATGACTATTTATGTGTCTCCTTTAGGAGTCTTATCAAAGGCGTCGCCAAGGAGCTGAATGCCATCCTTAGCTCTTATATTCGCTTGCTAGGTCGGCGCGTAGCATTAAATTATTAAGATGTTATGTACTCTGGTCGGAAATCCGTGGATGATAATTCGGTATGTTGAAACTAGTGAATTCATTGACGATTTAATGACTCATACTTTTGAACTAGGCTGTAGATATTATGTTCCTGGCAGCCCATATAACCTTTATAAGCTATACCGGAAAAACGCCATCCGTTTTATAAAGAAATTTTAAGGCGCCCTACTACAGAATGGTCTCACGGTATTGAAGATGAAATAAGGTACCACTGAGATCATATTTAGTTTTAGTTTTTCGAAGAAAGAATTTTTTTTATTAAATCACGAAAAATAAAGGTTTATTTTCTTTTAAATTTGTCTCACTTTTCAACACATTTCCCATTAGATGTTAAAAGTATGCGAGTGCACAGAGAACGTAACATAACATAACAGAGAATTACAATTAAAGATAATTACACATAATTAAAACAATTCATAGTACGTATTTCTATCAAATAAAAATAAAACCTTTTCCTATTTTTCTAAGTATGCAATCTATGGACTTTCACCCCTTTGACATAGTGCAATTCAAATATTTATCTGACATCTATTCTGTTTTATAAACACAATTCTATTAACACATAATTGTTCAAATACAAGTGCAATAAGCCCTAAGTGTCACACTTTGATCTTCATTCGCCATAAAAGGATGTCATTCCAAATTTAAAGCCATAAAATCCAATTACAAGCAAACCTCCCACAAAGCTATAACACAAACGGGATGACATCTTATTCCTCCAATCCATTTTCTGGTAACATATAGGCTGCTCTGACTAGGAAACTGGAACACGCCTCGACTTTCCTCCTTTTTTCACTACCCTTTCGACTTTACCTCCATGTTCGTCTACTTAATTTTCATTTTATATGCAAAATAGGGCTCATAGACATTTATACTGGAAAGAATCTTGCCACTATCCTGACTCCCTAGCCCAGAGTTTTCATCACTTACAATCTCATACAATCCTAACGAGTTTGCTGAATGGTTTCACCTGCTTTTGAATAAACAGGGCTTCATTCAAGCAGAGCTTTTAATAAAACGCAGCCGAAACTCACATGTTTCATCCGATATAAAGGAGGGTTTTAACCTAGTTTACCTTACTCCTGGCTGGGAAGCATCGTTTGCCGTCGGAATATTTTAGAAATTGAATACATGGCGAGAGCTCTGCTGTACTTAATTGCAATGCACTTCTTCTAAAAAATATATCATTATAATACTACTTCTATAGGACATAAAATTTAATTTTGGAGGAGAAGCTTTGCTGATTAATTTCTTTCGTATGCCCGAACACGAAGATTTATACTCTGCTCACTGACTTGCTCTAGTACGTTCTAATAAGCACTGCGGGAAACTTATTTGCTTTTAATTTCTTGCTAGACGCAGAGAAAATAAGCGGAAACCTTAACATTTTCTGGCAGACGTTCAAGCAACGGAAAAACTCTATTTTGTTGGCAAATTTGTCGCAAAACCTTGAGCTATAATATTATTGATTGGTGCCTTCTGATAATCACACATTAAAACATTATTCTCTTCTTATCTTTCAGGTGGTGTCACGTACAACAGTAGCATGGAGAATAGTCAAAGAGAGAAACTTTTAGGATGGGATTTCTATACAAAAGTCCTAGGATCTCCGAAATATGTGGTGAGTTCAATGCAAATAAAGTTTAAAATAAGTTACTTGTGCTATTTCAGTATTGATTTTGAATATTCGATGACGATGATTGCAAGTGGTTCTAGAATTTTTGAGATTGATAAATACATCATATATTTTTATGGAACGGTACGAATCTAGCTTAGGAAAAATAAGAAAACCATACATAAAATATTTATTACGGAATTAATCCTCCCAACTCAGAAGGCACACTTCTCAGGCAGAAGCCTAAAATCAATTGACCTATTCGCCAGAATATAACAATATATTGAGGCAAATGAGGCTCCCACATCAGCATGCAAAAAAACAGTAGTAATAAAAATACCAAAACACTCCCACACACAACAATTAGGGCTGCACAGACAACAGAGATCGCTTCAGCAAATCTTTAGTAAGAGTCAGATCAAACACAGGACACATATTCACGGCTCTACACATGTGATTTATAGGCTCATGCATACCATAGTTAGACCGAGAGTGAACAACATGCAGTAAAGGCACTCTCCTTAAGCTATACGGGGTATGCCTATAAGAAACCATACCTGTGAGAGTGCAAGAATCTACGGTCGAGTTCAAAACCTGGTGAATAAAGACTAGGTCAGCAACTCTACGTCGTTCTTCCAACGAGTGCATATTAAGCAACCGGAGGCGATTCTCATAAGGAGGTAGCCTGAGTGGATCATTCCACGAAAGGTCTCCTAGCGCGAGCCTAACAAAGTTCCACCGACTCAATGCGTCTAGAATGAACTGCATAGCAGGGAGACCAAACCTGAGATGACCTCTCGAGAATTGGCCTAACCAAGGAAAAGAATAAGTGAGTTAAGGTCTTCCGATCAGAAAATTCGCTTGACCAAAGCTTTACATAACCCAGAATTGAATTACTCTTAGAAACAATATAGTTAATATGTAGAGTGAAATCAGGTTTCGGTCAAGCTTCAAACCAAGGTCAGTAACGGACTGCCCGCGACAGATATTAGATTCTGCAAAGGTATAATCAAAGACGAACTGATTTTTATTTCTAGATAATGACACAACTTCACATTTATCCAAATTAAGCTGTAGGCCATTAGATCCACACCATTTCTTAAAGGTATTTAAGTCATCCTGAATGCAGGAAGAATCATAACTGTTTCTAACGCATGAGAAAATCTTCATATCGTCTGCGTAGATTAAGACCTTGGAGTGCTTAATCAGAAGGACAAAGACCCGTAAAGGGCCTCGATATACACATATATATAAAACAAAATTGTTCTGACCTACTCGGTTAGCATTTGAGATATGAGCAGGTCGACCCCCTCCGTTTTAGTGGAACAAAAGAATTAAGTCATAAAATTGTTATAAAAGAAGGATCTCTTAAAGTCAGGTTCAAGCTGCTCCAAATTCGGTTCCGCAATACTAGTACCGTCAGGCGGATCTAGGAATTCACTTTTGGGGGGGGGGGGGGAGTCGTCGTTATTAAGACATTGGTTGTGTATGTCGCGCCTCTAGATTTTTGTTGAGCGAGGGAGGGGGGGGGGGGATATGTTATAGTTTAAAGTGAAGTTTTGGTTTTCGGATTTCGTAGCAAAACTCAACCATTATAGTTTCAGTCTGTCTGTTTATAAACCTATAAGATGAAATTTAGTATACTAAATGTTGCTATTGATGAATCATTTATACGTTCAATAGTTCATAGCAGAGGAGACGAAGATGGACGGATGGAAACTGTCAATAGCGGCTAAGTTATTAGTTACTAATTCGACTATAGTGTTGCTCGAGGTTGCGTGAGGTTTAATAATGGTAAGATTGTAATCTTAAATCGAAATGATTAGACAAGTAACATTGTATCCTTTTACAAATGTTGAAAATTATTATTTAATTAAAAGAAAACCCTTCTTTTTACAGTTTTTTTAATTTATTTCCAAAATATGCATAAGCTGGGAATTTCAATTTTTTCTCTGCTCCCCCCCCCCCCCCCTAGCTGTTACTAAAGGCTTATTGCAGTGTCACTTTTCTGGAGCCGACATGCTTACGACTCAAGACCTGGGGGGTAACGTAAAACAATTAAACGGAAGCCCTTATGTTTTATTGCAGATTCATATTCTTTGCGTAAACGTGAACAACTTTTGTTGCAAACATATTTTTTTGAAAACGTCAATTTTTTGAGATATTTGAGGGAAAAAATTGAAAATTTTGGAAATTTAAAGATTTTTTACTCAAAAATTTTAGGTTTACAGAAACATTCCAAAGGAGCAGAAGTGCTTAGATTTCTTCATTTAATCTCACCAAACTTTTTGAACATTTTTATATGCAAAATTTTCTAAAAAAAGAATTCTTACAAAATTTTCTCAGATTCGCTATACAAATCTAAGCACTTTTATTTCTTTGCAATTTCTCTGTAAACCTAACCAAGACCAAGAAATAATTTTTTGAAATTGAACTAATAGACACCAACAACAAATAATTGTTCCATAAAGAGACATCAACTACCGAATAATTATTTGATAATCGAATAAAAAATAATTATTTGAAATTCGAATAAAAAGCACAAATACAGATAATTATTTGCGAATAAGTTAAGTCATCAAATAACGAATAATTATTTGCTTATCGAATAACAAATAATTATTTGAAATTGGAATAATAAATAATTATTTGCGAATAACTTAAAATAAATTGAAAATCAAATAACAATTTATTAGATTTTTTAAAAAATCGTTATTTGATTGAAAATTTATTCGAATAATGTCCATCACTGCTTACTACTAGATAGGCAACCCTGCAGTCAGAACTAAAAATTTGTTTTCCGGGAGAGTTTGTGGATAAGAGACACTTTTCTTATGTGCATTTACAAATGTCAAATATACTTCACTCACTAAAAGATCAAAATACATTGACAGTTTTAAATTTTCTTACGCACAGATGTGTCTAACTCAGTCATGTGCTTCACATGAAATCTTTTTATTGGTGGTACTTTTTGGTACATTTTTACTCTCCGATAAGATTTGGTGGTACTTTTTTGACAATAGTCTGTGATTCTCTCCGGATGAGAACATAATTTTGACAGGAGTAAGTGATTCTCTCTGAGAATCTGAGACACCCTTTATATATATGGTGGATTCTTTTTCAAGTGAGCATGACGTTTTTTTATATTTTTGAAGTCAATAAAGTGTCGGTAAAACAAGTTTTAGCTCGATTGGGCACTTCATTTTCGAGTTATAAAGTGCAAATACCGAGAAGTATCGAAAATCACTCGATTTTCTATTATTTACAGCTCCGGACTGAAATAAGGAATTACGATTTCCATACACATTTTTATGGACAATTTCTCGTTCGTTCAGAAAAAATACGGAAAAAAATCGGTCCATTTTAGATGCACTTTTGTTCAAAATTTTGAAAAAAAGCGACTTGGGATTTTCTTAATTTTTTTTTATCACCAGCCGATTTGCTGAACCAAAAACTACGCGATGCCAAGTTTTCAGAGTGGTTCTCGAAAAATTAATTGATTAAAAATGTGATATTGCACATAATAAAAAATGTAATACTATAAATTATCAAAACTGTTTAAATTCTATGAAATAAAAAAACATCCCATATAATGACATCGGTCATTTAATGGAGCAGCCCGTTCATTTGCAGGTACAATATCATTTTCTCATATTTTTTTCAAAAATCAATACTTTTTTATAAGTAATCGCTTGTTGAATTTATATGTATTGAATCTAAAGCTTTTCCCGGTCACATACATGTACTTCTTAAGTTTGCAACATATTTTCCTTTTTAATTACATGAACACCCAGTCTTTGGTTTACGCTTAATCGGTCATTTACTGGAGCATCTACTAGGCTTTATGGCTAGAGCTGTACATTTTTTCTTTATTAATTTATCTATTAGTCTCTCATTATAACTATTATTTTTGCCTATTAATTTAATTATTTCACGTTCATTTTTTGTTTCCTGTTTAGAATGTGCAATTGTAAACAATCTATTTACATTAAATGAATGAGTTGCATTATTCGGGAGAACTATGTGTATAAGTAGGCTATCTTAAGATCTAGAAAATTAATTCAGGAAGTCATCTAACTCTTCATCACACCATTGGCATAGGCAAAGAACGTCTTCTACGTATTTTCGAAATACAGAGTGTTTCACATCTGACGTGCCAAAATGAGTGGGGTGATAGATCTCACGTAGCAAAGAAAAAATTGTATGGCAGGGGGGGGGGGGGGCTTACAACCGTTTCGGAGTTACAGGGTGATTCATAAATTTCAGTTTTTCATGGTATGCTCATTATTCCTTTATTTTTATCTCTTCATCTACCCAACACAGCCACATGAAACAAACGCAAAAAAACAACTATGCTAATTACCTTTCCAAAAATGTCAACAATGTTGATCTCACTACTACCTCTGCAGGTACAGTCACGGCCAAAATTTAAAAAAAGGTTTTGAAATTACCAAAATTTCAGCATTTTCCCAAATTTTCTCCAAAATTTATGTAATTAGTATACCTCTTTTTTATTTATTTTCCAAAAAAGTGCAATATGCCAAGGTAGACAAAGAATTAAAAAAACCGCATTTTTAGAAATCTCTGACTACCTAATTATTTTATTGCACTTTAAGTAGCAAATTCTTTAAGTAAACAAAATTTTTATGATAAAGGGTCGAAAATTTATCTTTTGGGTTAACAGGTAACTAATTTTAATTATTGCTGCAAAAAAGTCTTAAAATGTTAGTGTAATTTTGTTTTATTGCCGATATTAGCATGTGTTAGCCAGAATTCAGATCCTTGTATCCTGGCGTTTTGTTACTCGTACCTGATAGAAATTTTGCTATAAAAAAGGGTCAGTAAACAAGAATACCTATCATAGTTGAAAAACAAATCAATAAGTGCGGGTGTTTTTAAGCAAAAATTAGTAGAAAATGGTAAAATTTACATTTGAGGAATACGCGGATATTATTTACATTTATGGTGTAGTAGACGGAAAAGATAGAGCGGCTGCACTGGAATATCAAAGGAGATTCCCTAACCGGCGAACACCCCAAAGAGGGGTATTTACACGAACTTTCCAAAGGTTAAGAGAAACAGGAAGTGTAACTCCACACGACATGGACACACGACCCGAAACTTCGGGAACTTCTGCCGACGTCGAGCAGCGAATAATCACCATCGTGAAGCAGGACCCTGAGACGAGCACGAAACGAGTCGCAATGCGATTAGGAGTGTCGTCATCTAATGTTTAGAGGGTTAGTCATCGAGAGTAATTACGTCCATTTCATCATCACCCAGCCCAAGGACTACTGCAAGGAGATTCCGGGAGAAGACTGAAATTTAGCACTTGGCTTCTGGAACGCGACATTGACAACCGGGCGTTTCTGGACCGAATTCTGTGGACGGATGTATCTTAAATCCACCAGGGATGGTATCACGAACTTCTGTAACCTCGATACCTGGTCGGAAACTAACCCACACAGGGCAAAGGTGACCTCATTCTAGCAGATATTCAGTGTCAATGTATGGGCTGGTATCATCGGCAACCATTTGGTAGGACCATTCATTTCGCCGCAACTGCTTAATAGTGAAATTTATGCTGAGTTTTTGGACAATACACTGGTAGATCTAATAGAGGAAAACCCTATGGATAATCTTAGAGGAATTGTTCACCAACACGATGAAGTACGATGCATTGTGAAGGTAATACTAAGTGAAAAATTTGAAAACCGCTGGATTGGACAAGGTGCACCGATTCCTTGGCCTGCTAGATCCCAGACCTTACCCCATTGGACTTTTTCTTATGGGGAACAATGAAGAATGAAGTTTATTCAAGCCCTGTTTACACTAGGGAGGATTTAGTTAGCCGAATTGGGAATGCAGCGACGAAAATACGGGAGAGGCTGGCTGCAATACGCCTTAGACAGGGACTTAGAAGGAGGTTGTTGCAATGCATCGAAAGTTGTGGTGGACATTTTGAAGGGCTTTTGTTACTTATCAAGATTAATTGTAATTATTTTTAAATTCAATAAAAAGAATTTTTGAGTTAATATTAGTTAAATTTTTTTAATTTATTGATTTTTATAATATTCTCCAATAGGATTTCTACGTATAAATTGCTGAATACTTTCCCTACGTGGACATGTTGCACCTTTTTGGAAAGTTAATAAGACGGGCAATCCAATAAAAATAAAAAAGAGGTATACTAATTACATAAATTTCGGAGAAAATTTGGGAAAATGCTGAAATTTTGGTAATTTCAAAACATTTTTTTCAATTTTGGCCGTGACGGTACCTGCAGTGGTAATAGAGAGATCAACATTGTTGACATTTTTGGAAAGGTCATTAGGATAGTTATTATTTAGCGTTTGTTTGATGTCGCTATTTTGGGTGGATCAAAAGATAAAAATAAAGAGTAATGTGCATACCATGAAAAACTGAAATTTATTAATCACCTTGTAACTCCCAAACGGTTGAGAGTCTAGGTGAGATCTATCACCCCACTCATTTTGGCACGTCAGATCTGAAACACCCTGTATACCATGAACACATCTGACAGAAGAGAAGACAAAGGATCCCATAGGCAATTCATCTTTAAATTTATAAAACTTTTCATTGTACCCAAAGTAATGGTTTAAACAGATATTAAATATTTCTTTAATTTCGTCTCTCAATTCTATGTCTACTATTCTATTATTTAACATGATATTCATCCTAATTTCAGCTGATCAATAGGTATACTCGTAAACAAACTTTTTACATCAAACGAAATCATTCTCGAACCTACTGGCATACGTAATGACTTAATTTTTTCTATTACATCGGTACTAGTTTTGATTGAATATTTAGATACAAACCCGGTCTCACTTAATAGTATATCGTTCAATCTTTTGCACACTTTATATGCAGGTGCGTTGACATATGAAACTACCGGTCGGATCTAGAAATTCCGATTGTGATTTTCCTGTAAAAATTGACCTTATTTATTTATTAAAAAACATGGATTGTCAGAATCTTGATAATTATATAAGAAAGGTTTGAAACTAAATCGGTCTGTTATTTGTCGAGATATCGTTTTGAAAGTAGTTTAAGGGGTGCTCTGGTTCTTGGGCTCCAAAAAATAAATGGATTTTTAGGATCCGTAATATCTTAAAAACAACTTCCTTTTTAAATTTTTTTAAATTTTAACACTTTTGCAGAAATTTCGGAAGCTAATATATATAATATATAAAATAAATATAATATCACTAGTTTACAGCAATTTTGTGAAGCTGATGCTACTATTTTTTTCATATGTAAATTGACTAGCTGAACACGAAAAACGCACTGAAAAGTATAAGTAAGTATATCTCGAGTTGGAATTGACCAATCTAATCACGCAAGCTATCAAATTAAAGGCAATTGAATAGCCAACAAATCTCCTTTGAAATCGTAAATTGACTTAAACACAAGGAAAAAATATAAATCATTGCAAAGTACCAGTTTATTTATTTTTTACGTGGAGTCGATACTTTTACGAAGAAAACAAGGTACTACTTATGAAGATCTATGGGTAAATAAAAAAGTTATAAGCGATTGTGTTGAAGTACCCAAATTCAACTTTTTCTCTATTTCTAGGTTTTTTTTCTATTTTGATACATTTGGTTCAAATATTCAAATATTCCGATATAATAAGTATGTATTAGAAATAGTTCCGGTTCCTTCTTTATTTTTTGTTCGTTTTGGGATCCGATTCTCTTATGAGGAACCAAATATAGTCTCCCATCATTCCCTCGTTCCCAAATCCTTGATAACGCCGCTTTAGGGACCTATTTCCTAGAAATATTACTTTTTTATGGTACAAGTTTATGACAGAAAAGCAAGATCAATGCATGTTTGATCATGCTACAAATTCCTGTCCATAAAGAGTAGGATAAGTACTTAGAGTCTGGCGACAGACGTAACGTAATTAATTAGCCCTCAGAGAAATGCTTTCCTCGAAAGGCAAGCGTATATTTTTATGACGGTTCAGCGTAATAAAGACAAATCCTGAAGGATATTTAAATTACCAGAGTTCCTCCTCCGACCGCCATATAAGAAAGGGTGTTTGTGCGAAACCGAGTTCAATCCGTGTGTATCTATTGAAAAAGTAAAACTGTATGTAAAGTGTGTTAATTGGAGAATTGATTCTTTTGGAACATTTTAAATTGTCCAGGTTTAATAAAGGGAACAGAGCTATTGTGCCGTGTCGAATAATTAGATTTTAACTAAATGTATCAAAATAGAAAAAAAAAACCTAGAAATAGAGAAAAAGTTGAATTTGGGTACTTCCACTCAATCTCATAACTCACTTTAACTCACTTTTTTTCACTTAACTCACTCATAACTTTTTTATTTATTCATAGATCTTCATAAGTAGTACCTTGTTTTCTTCGCAAAAGTGTCGACTCCACGTAAAAAATAAATAAACTGGTACTTTGCAATGATTTATATTTTTTCCTTGTGTTTTAGTCAATTTACGATCTCGATTTCGGGCGAAAAAAATTCCTTTTTCTCCACATTGAGATCGATTGTAACTTAGCTAATGACCCGATTGAAAAACAATGTACAGGAGATTTGTTGGCTATTCAATTATCTTTAATTTAATTGCTTGCGCGATTATATTGGTCCATTCTAACTCGAGATATACTCAAAAGTATGGGGCTACCTTCAGCGAAAGTGAAAAAAAAAAAAATTATTGAAAAACTAACCCAAAAAAAAATTTTCGGTACGTTTTTTGTGTTCAGCTAGTCAATTTACTTATGAAAAAAATAGTGGCATCGGCTGTACAAAACTTTTTATTTCTTTTGTAAACTAGTGTAATTTATGGCCCTGAAATTGCAGACTAGTCGTAAGTTATTAATTTTTTGTGTGCAAGTTTTTTTGAAAGTTATGAAATTCAGAAGAAAAGTGACTGAGAATAGTTTTTGAATTACGAAAATTACCGGTTTTTTTAAATACTTTTTAATTAAAAAGCAAGACAAATGGTTTTTAGTTATTTAAGTTTGAAACGCCCTCGAAATACTCAATTTTCGTGATAAGAAAGAAAACTTTCAGTCGATTTCCACTAAATTTATTCTAGTTTCATACAAAAATTTTTAATTTGATTTTATATGAATGGTGGGCACAGAATTCTGCACGCAGTGCGGACGTGTCACTCAAGCGACGTGCAGTTCCAACAGTTTAATTATCAATTGATAATAGTTTGAAAAATTTTTAACAACGTTTTTTCATAGTATTTCTACTTGCAATTTATTTGCCAAAAAGTCTCCAATAATAAATAGTAACCGTTTACGAAAAACCAATAAGGAAATTGGACTAAATTTGAAGTATATGAACCAGAACACCACCCCCTTAAAAAACGCATTTAAAGTTTCAACTCAGCGAAATAGGAAGCTGATCAGGTCAACTATTTTCCACTGTAACATCACAAATTTTGCGAATTTTTTAATAAAATTTTGTAAAAAAAATAGTTGAGAGGTATTCCTATCGAATTAAATAATTTTTGACAAATTTTTCAATTGACTAAACCCAACTAATTTAGATCAAATATTTCAAAAATACTTAATTAAATAAGGAACAATAAATAACAAATAATTTTTGCAAACAAATAAATTTTTAGTCGATTTTTCAATTTATTTGATTACTGATTTGAATGGGCTTACAGGGGCGTAATTCGCGCAATGAATATGGGAACCGGAACTAATTGTTCCTATGATTTCATGATATATCCATATATAATGCAATGATCACGAATAAAAACCTAAAGACCGAAAACTACAGTGTAAAGTGCATTTACGAACAATTGCAATAACGAAGACAGATTTCATTTTTCTATTATTTTGTTGGGAGTTTTTTAAATCATAATTCTTCTCTGTCGAAATTTTGTTTTTTGTTTATTTTAATAGATTTCTATAGCCGAGATTATTAAAATGCAGAGATCATTGTTTATGCAAAAACTATGCATAATGCCCTAAAGAAGCAAATGCGTCCTACTTATCTAGAAACTCAACAACATTTAATTATTAAAATCGGAAATACTGTAACTTTCAATTGATCAAAAAGGCTTAGAGGGTGCTCGGATTCTTGGGTACCCGTGTCTAAAACACATCATGGAGAGATGTTCGGTGCACAATAGTGTCCGTGAAATCTATAGCTCTAAAATATACGAGGACAGCAGTAAGTTTTAAATTTGAAATTTGAATTTTCTGTAAGGTAGCGCTTGATTTTCGTAATAATTCCACTGCCGCCTTTTTTGCCGACTAAAGATTACGCTAAAAGCTCATTATAGTCCGAGAGCTGGCAAAGTTTTTATCACATTATTTCAGGATGGCTTATGATATATATTCCCTCCCTTGTTGAGACATAAAAAGTAAGCGTGGGGACTGGATAGCCTAATAAGCTGCGTTTACCTACGCGCCATACATAATAATAATAATAATACATTATTAGGGATTACAAATCTGATAGCTCCAAATTTACCTTAATATGTTAATAAGTCAACTTACAATATTTGTAATTAAATCGGATTGAATTTTTCCCTTTTGCCGCTGACGCCAGCGAATTTCAGAAAATATTCTAATTTAGATTTTTGTTTCCCTATGCGTATTGTTTTCTGTTTCGTAAAAAGGAGAGCTATTTAATTACAAAACAGCATACGTTAAGCACCACTCTGCTCCAGTTTTTTATTTATTCGTCATACCACGAGAAAAAACTGTGAGCTTTAAATAAATCCCTTTCTAAAGAAACACTTTGCACCTGCTGCAGCTTTCAATTTATCAAATTAATCCAATTTTATGAAAATCCAATTACAGGTGGCACCCATGGTAGACCAAAGTGAATTAGCTTGGCGAATGTTGTGTAGGCGGCATGGATCTCACTTGTGCTACTCACCTATGTTTCACAGCAATTTATTCTCAAAGGATCCAAAATACAGGAAGGAAGCTCTCCAGACTTGTCCCGAGGATAGGCCATTAATTATACAGGTAACTACCCTTGCAAGCTGGGCACTTTCTCTGCATATAAAAATGAAATAGTCCCACTGTGCACATTAACTTAAATCCAATAGTCTTGAGATTGTATACTCTTTCAGTTTTGTGGAAATGATCCGAAAACCATTTTAGAAGCAGCTCTATTGGCACAGGACTACTGCGATGCCATCGACATAAACTTGGGATGCCCTCAAGCAATAGCAAAGCGAGGGCATTACGGTGCCTTTTTACAGGACGAATGGGACCTTTTGACTGATATAGGTAAGTCATCTGGCAGTACCAATGCCACGTTAGATTAGAATGGGGGAAATGTAAAACCACATCGATTTCAGCAATATGGTTCCTTAGGGAACTATATAATTTGGTTATAGAATATCCTTGTGGGAACTTAATTGTCTTCTGGAATGTGACATTCACCAGGAGAATAGCTCTCTACAATGACTGAACATTTTAGGAATATTGCAGTCTTCTCATCTTTTTAATTTGCCCTTAATTAATGGTCTTGCATATAAACCCTATCAAAAGGTCTTTAAATTACTGAAACATTATATTTAAAATGTGATCACTTGTTTAATTGTGGATTCTTAAGAAGTTTAAATTCTGGTGAGATAGGTGAATTATGACATATTGACGTAAAATTAAAAAAAAAAATGTAAATGGGCAGTTTTGGTTGAAAAAATCAAAATCAATGTCTCGATAATTAGAATACCAAAAATGGCAAAACTAGAGGCTTAGAAAGTACAAAACATTTGATCTTTCCTTTTTATCTGAAAAAATACTGAATCAAAAATTTGAAATAATTGCGGTAGTAGAATATTGTAGCCATTACTAACGACAGAGCTCCTACACCCATAGGAATGAGGATTCCTACTTGTCAGAAGGATGATTATCAATCTTTAAATGGCGTTTGATAGCGTTGATTGACAAAAAAAAATAATCACCATCATCAAGAAGTCCTAATTGTTAGCCCGTCCTACACTAAAAACACTGTCGGAGCGTTTCCAAGGGAGCCGGATTCTGGGGTTTAAAAATCAAATGCCAGTATTTGAATCTATAAAAAACACTAATGGAAGAGCAGCCGACAAATTTTGATAGAAGTATTTTATTTTATAAAAGTTTTTCTTTTTGTTCAGTGTGAGAAGTATAAGACTGCTGCTGTTTTTGATCTCACTGATTCGGCTGTGCATTTGTGCTTTAAACTTGTTTGGAGTGACAAATGAAGAATTTTGTTTCGAATTCTTTAACACTCGCTGTTTCTCTTAAAACCACTTTTCCACTTGACCTCAAAAAAGCTGACTGCTTTTGCACTAACAAAGGAAGGAGCCGAGCATCACTCAAAAATGTTCGTAATTGTCAGAAATGCACACCAGATCTCTGCGTTAAAAATATTTACCGAACTTAAAAATTAATCAATTATGAACAATGCAAGTAACTTTAAATCAATTTATCTTTGCGAAAAATGATCATATTGTAATTAGCTAAGGCTTATTTAAAAGCTTTTACTTTCTAGTTTTTGGACTTATCTTTCAAAATTTTCTGTCACTTTCAACCGCTAAAAAATTAAATAATGAAATATATAATGATTTTGTTGAGTTTTTACAACATTTTAAGACTTCTGTGCACTCGAAAAAAATTATTCGATGAAATTCAATATTTCATTTTGAAACTTGCAAGCTCACCACGACTCCCCGGTTCAATGCAAGCATTTGCTTATTAGACACCTCTCTTGTCATTCCGGCCACCATACAGTGGTGTCCCATTGCTGAGGCATTACACTGGAACGCTATATGCACCACGGTCTCCTGCTCTTCCAAGCACAAACTACAGGTATCATTCTCAAAATGTTCATCTTCTTTAGATGACACTTGAAGTTTCCCGTTATTACTGCCGTCCGCCATCTCAGAGCCCTTCGGTCCATGTCTTGGGCGTTGTAATTGACTGTTTACACGAGTTCGCGATTGTCAACTGTTGCCAGTACTACCTCGTGGCCCACATATATAACAGACCCACTGACATGCACAGTGAACGGCTTCGGACCTTCGAAACACGAAGCAGCTCCCAATTTAGCCAGGTCATCCGATCTCTCGTTTCATTCGATTCCTACATGTTTCCCCACCCAAGCCAGTACCATCACGTTCAACTTGTCACATGAGTCCAAGGCCGGAGCTGGCAGAGCTTTATGGAGCTCCATACACCTGACCACCGCCTGATTGTCCAGTGCCACCACTATTCCAGCAGGTTATCCAGCGCATGAACCAGAGTCATCATCTCCGCCTGATATACTAATGTATACGATCGCAGGCTTAGATAGGTGTTCAGATTCAGATCCTCACTGAAGATTCCTGCTCCTGCCCTTCCTACAATTTTGGACCAAGTCGTGAAAATTGTGATGTCAATTAGACTGCTTTCAGGAAGGGACCCATTTCCTCAGGGTATTTCTCGATTACCTTTACTTTGCTTATTCCATCGACAGGCATTCCCGGTATCTTATTTTTGATAAAATCAAGGAGTTTCCTATGCAAGTTCTGTGCCAGTTGGCACCTCGATAAATGCGAAGAGCTGCTGATGCTGCAGTTCTCTTTACATATAAGTCTAATGGCAGCGAACCTAGCAGCATCTCTAACGCCAAAGTTGGCGTGGTTCAAAAGGCACCTGTAATCCCCGAATAGCCAGCGCCTTACTCAACTTCCTTTTTATGGTGGCCTTTGAAGCACTTGTCCACCAAACCACTGAGGCATATAAGATAATGGGTCTCCCCATCATAGTGTAGATCCAGTATGCGGTCCTTGGCGAGATTCCCATCTTTGACCACACCCTCCCATTTACATTTATGTAAGACCCTGTTGGCTCTTTAAATTTTTTCCAGGTAAGTATTGAGTCTAGAATTACTCAGCCTGAGACCGTGTGTTCTTCTCCAAAGAATTTCACTACTCTAACGTCTAGATTCTTCCTTTTCCTTATGAAAATTACGAGATCAGACTTCTTTGCATTTATGAAGAAGTTCTGTTCCACGCACTGTTACGGTTCTTATAAACTTACGTCTTGCCATAATTGCTATGCCACATGGTGCTACTCGCAACACATATTGGAGTGCCGTTGCGGTCGATCTACCAGGACCATAAGCATGCTGTTTCCTACTTAAAGAGTATCTCTCGAGCACCGTCCCTTCGATGTGATACCTCAATCCTCTTCATTGTTTTCGCCAGAAAGGACATCAGGCTCACGGGTCTAAAAGACTTCGTGTCAGTGTAGTCTTTTCTTCTCTCCACGACTCTCTCTTATTTTTACGTCGAGTTTTCCTCAACTGTTTCTTTAAAGCTTTATCTCTTCTCCAGGCTTCCTCATCCTAGCTCCTTGTAGCTTGGTTGAAAGCCTCCCTGCTCTCCTTCTTCAGTACTGTCATAAATTTCTCGGTATACAAAAAATGTATGGTCAGTTTATTCAATTATTCGTACCTATACCGAGAAATTCATGAACATGAAAATTTCAAAATGCGATATCTCGGTAAAAAAAAAGATAATTGAGCAAACTCTCTTAAATGCCGTTTTAAGAGAGGAAGACTTGTACTATAAGATCCCCTCCTCAAATATGTCAAAACAACAGTATTTTTGCACTTTTAGGTTAGAATATCTCAAAAACCTGACGTTATAGAGCAATTCTGAGCCCGGATTCGGTTTCAGCGTTTCAGGTTTTCACAATTTCGGAGGCCTGTGTGTTATTAGTGTTTTTAGAAAACCTGATCAGCCTCCGACTACGCCTCTTATTTTCCTTATAGCGAATGCCAACAGTTATGGCTCTATGCTCTGACACCGTTACAATATCAATCACTTTCCAATTGAGCACTCTATCCAACAACTTAGTATTACTAAGGATTACGTCGATAACCTCATTACGCCTTCCATCTACAAAAGTTGGTTCAGTCCTCCTGTTTAGATTAACTAAGTTGCTTCCTACGGCGAATTAAAGGATATCGTCGCCTCTACGGCTGTGGTTTGTGCTACCCCAATCTGTGCTGTGAGCATTCGCATCGCAAGTTAATACTCGCCCCTCATTTCTGTCCTGGAAGGACCAGAAATCTTTTAGCATTCTGAGTTTGGAAACATCGACTATTGCCTGAAATTGCCTGAATAGGAATCTAAGCAGCACATACAATTTTTCGGTCGAAATGCAATCCACATCAAATGCATCGACGAAGCCCTGATTTTAAAGCAGATTTCTATCTTGGCTGATAACTTCTTAGTTGGCCCTGACGGTATTCCTGCCTCTTTTATAATTAAGTGTGGTTCGTCTCTTATCCAAGTTTTATGTTGTTTATTTAATCTCTGTGTACGCTGTGATAGATCCCCTGGAAACTCTCCCTAATCATTCCTCTGCATAAAAAAGGTAACAAGTGCGATATATAAAATTACAGACTACTCGCCAATCTTTGCTGTATCTAAAGACTTTTTGAGGCCTGTTTTTGTTATGCCCTTTATTTTCATTGCAAGCTGTTTTTAGCAAGGCGTTCGCGAGAATAAATCACAGAATTCCTGTTCTATAGCTGTCCTCGGTTTTTCGTCTATTTTTATTAATTGGTTACATATGTTCGTATCTGTCTGCTCGTACTCCGAAGTCTCGCTTCGGAAAACTCTCTCTGAGGCAATGTTTAACACTTCTGGTGTGCCAAAATGAAGGAAGGTTTCTGACTGTCTTCTTTTACATTCTAACTTGGATGCATTCCATAGCTGGTATTCCATCAATTGGTAAGTGCACTTCTATGTCCTTCTCTCGAAAAGTCATCCTATAAGGTTCAACTTTATCATCGATGACTACCCGTTAATGTCGCTTGGAAAAAACCAGGGATCTGGGTGTCTGGCTGAATTCCTGTTGTTCTTTCGAGGATCACCTTAATGTCATAATTAATATAGCCAGCAGAACCTTGTGGTTCGTCAAGTGATGGTCTAAAAAAATTTATGACCCCCCACATTACCAACTCTATATTGTACTTTTGTCAGTCCTATTTTGGAATATGTCTCTCCTCTTTAGTCGCCACTCTATGCGAGACATATCAATCGCATTGCGGAAGTTCGTTCCATTTGCCATACGCCATGTTTCGTGTTCCTTAATTACCTACCTGTTTCCTTAACTACCTACCTTACGCTGATCGGCTTGGATTGCTTCATCTGGTACTATGAAAGAATGCAGTATCTCCAGGATTTTTAACCGACTTCCCAAAAACAAAGAAGTTCTAAGTTTGACGTGTATTTTTTTTCTGACCGGGCATAACTTCGTAACGCGTCGACCGATTTTGATGATTCTTTTTTTGTCGGGTAGAGTATGTTCACCGATTGGTACCATATCAAAAAAAATATTTGGTGGGGTGGGGGTGCGGAGTGGGGGTGAAACCTAACTTTGTAACGTGTGGACCGATTTGGATGGTTCTTTTTTTGTTGTACAGAGTATGATCCCCCATTGCTAATAGAAGAAAAACATTTCAGCTAGGGTGGTGGCACGAGGGAGATGTAGTCTAACTTCGTAACGCGTTGACTGATTTGGATAATTCTTTTTGTTTTGGGTAGAGTATGTTCCCTGATTGATACCATGCGAAAAAAATGTTGGTGGAGTAGGGGTGGGGGTGGAACCTAACTTTGTAACGCGTGGACCGATTTGGATGGTTCTTTTGTCGTTGTATAGAGTAGAAGACACTTAAAGGTGAAATAAAATAGTTTATAAAAAAAAACTTCACAAATAGCGCTAAAAAGCATAAAATAATTTTTAATTTTATATCTATTACGACATTTTGAAGTCGGTGCAAATTAAACAAATAAAACAATTACAGAACCACAATTTAAGATAATTCATAATAATACCTGAACGTTTCAGCTCACGGGATCATAAGAAAGGCCGTTTAAATACTTTTGTCATGCTCTTTAGCGCTTTTTGTGAAGTCGGTTCAACTTTTTTGAAAAAACTATTTTATTTTGCCATCAATCGCCTGCAGGGTTCAATTGAATCTTTTGAGTTATTAGCTTTTTTCAGCATACCGGCTCACTCTTTGAGGAATCATGACTGCTTGCATGTGCCTCATCACCGCACTCTCTCTCTCTCTTTCTAGTTCACATAACCCTTGTGGGACATGGGGAGGGAGAAGAACGATTCGGACAACGGTTTTAAGTGGACCTCCAATTTAAGTTTGGTGATTATGGTAAATTTGAACCGAGCTCGTCGGTGGCACGACTCTTCTTTACCTCCATTGACTTTCACCTGTCTAACTTCGTTAAGGTTGCCTTGTATACTTTTATACCTTAAAAATAATACTTTGTACCTTATACACTTTTGTAAACTCATTTGAATTTCTTCTATTTTCTTTTATTTTGTCTACTTCATTGACGAAATTTGAAATAAGTAAATAAAATCGCAGAGTAACACCTGGTGGTTCGAAAACCACCTACTTACAATATCTATCATCTTCGCTCTACGTATCTTGCAACAATTTTTTTTTCTGTAATCTTAAATACCCACACACATTCATCTTAGAAACTAAAGGAAAATAGTATAGTATACTTTTTTTTGGTAGCAGTTTATGTGTTTTACCGTGTAAAACCCGTGCACTGTGCTCTCATATTTCAACTCTGCTGTCACTTTTGTTTACGTTTTTCTTTCTTTTCTCGGCAACCACATTGTATTTTCAACTCATCACCAAAGGCGAAGGTATAATTAAATTTAGAAAGGAGTTAATAAATGTAAACTGTTTAATTGGAGTGTTTGCTGATTTTTTTTTTTTTTTTTTTTTTTTTTATATATGATGTTGCCAAAGCTCAGGGGATGCCCTATGATGCTAAAGCACAGCCTTGGCAGGAAAGGAATTAAGGATGAGGGAAATGGGTTAGGAGGTTGAGTGAAGGAGGTGTCGATGTACGCCCCGTTTGAAAGTTTCAGGCTCATAAGACGAGGGAAAAACAGAAGATGGTAAACTGTTCCACATTCGTGTTGTTCTGCTAAGAAAAGATTCCCGAAATTTGACGGTACGTCCAAATTTGACCCGGAGAGTAAAGGGGTGGGAGCGACTTGTAGATCTTGTATCGCGCGTTGTAATGAGTCTACAAGGAATCAGGCTAGCGATTTCGTTAGAACAATGGCCATGGAAATAGCGATAAAAGAGTGAGAGACAACCGACATTCCGTCGATGCTCAAGAGAGTCAAGGCCCTCAGAGATTGAGGAATCGCCAATAAGTTTAACAGCTTTACGCTGAACTTTGTCTAACGCGGACAATGCGGTGTGTCCTGCCCCTGCCCAAATATGGGAATTATATTCAAGTCTAGGCCTAATGTGGGACTTGTAGATCAACGCTAAGTCGGGTGGGGTGAAATATTTCTTACATCTCTGTAGAAAACCCAAACATTTCATCGCACTTTTAGCGATTGCAAATATATGATCAGTCCAGCTAAGATTGCTGGATATCTCAATACCCAAGATCTTTAGGGAGGGTGAATTGGGTATATTCACTCCATCGACTGAAATGGGTTGGGGGTGAACTGGGCGTTTTTTAAGGGACATTAAACAGCATTGAGTTTTGGATGCATTAAACGTAACACGATTTGCTCTGCCCCAAGCGAGGACCTTAGAAATGTCGTTGTTTAATGATCTAAACATGCGTTCCCGATTGACTTCTGTAGCATTTCCACGTGAATTCATTACAGAATCAAATGAGTACGCGAAATCAAGGGTGCTGTCGTCGGCAAAACTATGAATAGGATTGAGAGTAAGGGATAAGAGATCATTGATGAAAAGAAGAAATAAAGTTGGTGAAAGAACTGAACCCTGAGGTACACCGGCATTTATTTCGTGGGATGCAGATGTAACGCCGTCAATAACTACACGGATTGAACGGCCTGACAAAAAGCTCTCTATCCATTTAACGAGGGTAGGATGCAGACCAAATGTTTGAAGTTTGGCTAAAAGGGCAGCATGCCAGACTCTATCAAAAGCCTTTGAAATATCAAGAGCGACGATTTCGGACTCACCGAAATTATGGAGACAATGATTCCAATGCTCCGTTAGAGCCGTTAATAAGTCTCCGGTTGAGCGGCCAGCGCGGAAACCGTACTGGCAATCGTTGATAAGATGGTTATTTTCTAGATATGTCAACAACTGAGAGTTGATGAGTGATTCAAAAACTTTGGATATGATCGAGGTTAGTGCAATTGGTCTGTAGTTAGAGGGGTCGCATGCCTCTCCTTTTTTAATTCGTTAATTCCCTTGTTTTAATAATATATTAATGTGCAGAAAAATACTAATAAAAATTACAAATTTTAATGAATATTGTTGCTTTTAAATTTCATTTTTAATAGATTTCTCCAGAATTTGAAAAATTACGCCAAAGCACCTCCATATAAACGATTTTTCTTCAGCCTGTCCTGTGCTATTTTTTTGTGTGCCTGTTAACATACACACCTTTAGTATTTGCACGGAAATCTTTACTATTGGGCCACTCTATTTGGTTTCTTACTCGTAGCGTTGAAACTATGTTTTAGAATCATTTCCCCTTTTATTTGGCGTATGAATATTGTATTTCGATGAAAAATTTGTTCACTCTCATTATACTCTAGGTTTTTTCAATTTTGTTTGAGGTAAGGAAGTCCTGTCTCAATCTAAATTTAAAGTGTTTAACTTCAAATGAATCAAAGCTCTAAGGCTGTGGCACTCAGACGAATGGACAAACGTGTGGTTTGTTTTACCATTTAAAAAAATATAAGATTACTTGTCTCATTATTACTTCTGAATATGTACATATGTTTATGTGTATATGTAAAAATTTTACACATAGGTACGTATATTTTACGTCCATTTTTGTAAAGCGTAATGCCAGAAAAAGAGTTGGACCTTTTTAATAAGTCATATTTTCCACAGCTGATTTCCGCTGGCATTGTATTACGGAAGTAAGTTTTATTTAAAACCTAATGCGACGCATAGAACCCTGTATATATAAAAAGTGTCAGAAAGATTGCTTTATTGAATTCAAAAATTATATACTTATCTATTTGTCGAGTGGTAGTGGTAGAGGAAACTTATTGATTGCCACAGGATATCCAGTATTTTTACCATCCTACATTCAGACTAAGACTTCTACTTTTGAGAAGGAAAACTTTTGCAATTTTCTCGTCCTTGACTTGAATACAAATTTCTTCCGCAGATCTTGAAGTTTTGCAATCGGGGGTGTTACAGAATATTTGAAAGCGTAGTCAGACTTCATGTTCGCATTTTTTGTCAAGGGTCTCAGAATTCTTGAGCGAACAAATTAAATTTTCTTAGGTTTCCTGCTCGCCTTATCCTTTCAGATTTTCGAATCAAATTGAAGGTAAAACAAATATGTTGAGAACACTTATTACTGAATTCTACACCAGCAGTTGAGTGGAATCGATTTCATTTTATCAAATTACACAAATTAAATTTAATGCGTAAAGAGAAAGCATTCTTTCTTAAGTAGATTTAAAGTTAATTTATTTTTTTAATCACATTTTAATACCATTCATTCTTTAGGGACCTTGCAGGGTAATCTTTGCCTCTTCTTTAGAGAATAAAGATATTTCTCTCTTTAGTTCCTTAAAAGTTTTCAGCTCTTTACAGGTATTAGCGCTACTTTTTTATTCCCAAACCCCGAATCTTCTGCACATCTGCTGCCGTCATTTATGAGCAATTGCAAAGTTTAAGGGTTACGGTAAGTATTACGCAGTATTGCACTTTAAAATAGGTGTCAATTCGTCCCTTAAGTTCATTGCTGCAAACGGTCCCAGACCATTGAATCCATAGAATACGATACAGATACTAGTTTACAAAAGTTTGCAGTTTTAATATACTGTCATGAGTCAAGTTTCATAGACACGTACAATAGAACAAATTTTATGTTCGTTTTCGATGGAAGAATTTTTCCGACCGCCACATCGATCGTTGTACATGGAGTTTGTAAATCGTCTTTTGCTACTGTATCTGTAGTAAGACAGCTTTTCAAGCATTCTACTAATCTATCAAACTAGTACTATCTGATGCACCTGCCTGATTACTACTACTATTACTACAACCCCACCTTACACACTGGATATACAGCCAGTTTTAGAGATTTCCTTATGTATGATGGCCTGGTTTGGTGGGGCGCTTTTATAAAGGGTTTTCTACAGATTCTGATTTACATCGCACATCAGGCCTAGACATGAATATAATTCTCATATTTTGGTAGGGGTCAGGCACACCGGGATGTCCGTGTTAGACAAAGTGCAACATAAGGCTATTAAACTTATTGTCGACTCCAAAATCTCTGCGAGCATTGATCCTTTGGAGCATCAAAGGCAATGTCGGTTGTCTCTCACTCTTCTATTGATATTTCTAAGGAGATTGCTAGCCTGATACTTTGTAGACACGCGCGATACAACAGCTGCAAGTCGCTCCCACCCCTATACCCTCCAGGTAAAATTTGGACGTACCATCAAATTTCGCAAATCTTTTCTAAACTGAACCACACGAATCTGGAACAGTTTACAATCTTCTATTTTTCCCTCGTCTTATGAGCCCGAAACTTTCAGCGGAGGGGTACATCGACATCTCCTTCACGCAACTCCTTAACCAATTTCCCTTACCCTTAATTACTTTCCTGCCAATTCTGTGCTTTAGCATCATAGGGCATCCCCTGAGCTTTGGCAGTATCATATAAAAAATCTCACAGGTGTTCAAAGCTTTAAGCCTATTTAGTATATTGGGCTCCAACACTTTTAGGTAATAGCTTGTGCGGATATGAAACTCCATGTCCTAAGTCCCACGTAAAATGTCAAAATCAGCCATGGTCTGTAGTGGAATTCTGTGGGTCGTTTAAGTCGAAACGGTCTGTTCTGCGAACAATTTGATTAGCCGCCCCTAGACGGGCGGCAAGTTATCACGATGGCTGAAGCCTGATCTGCTGCTCTTCATAGAAAACGGCAAGGACGGGTGGAACATTACTGCTGTGATCACTGGTCACTGCCTCTGTGGCAGACATGCAGAGAGCTAACTAGCTAACAAGTTGTCTGGATAGGGAAAAACTCGTCGCCTGTGGAGGTACTATAGACACACGAATCAAACAGAATATATATGACAGTCGGCACCGATGAAGATCTCCTTTTCGGTGGTAATAACTTTCTCAAAAATATTTCTATTCCGTAGAGCAGCGTTTTAAATTTAATGAGGCTGCAAAAAAGCCTCATCGAAATCAAGATTGTTAATTTAAACAATCCACATGGGCGTAGCCAGCTTCTGAGTAACAAAAATTCAAATTCAATTTTGTTAATAAATAGATTTCATAAATTATATAATGACACTCAATTGGCTCGAATCGATCCTTTAAACAAAAAGGCGTCGACTAATACTCTTTTCTCATATTTTTTGGTTGACTTTCGCGACACTATATGGTAATTTGAATTATTAGCGTAATTCCAAATACGATTTTGGTAAACAACTGTTGAAAATATGATTGAAAATGGATATCTATTAAACTATGATACGGCTTCCTTACGATTTTGCTATATATATAGATAAGGAAAAACAATGTAATAAGTTGGAATTCCCTCGTCTCTGCTTAGAAAAAGTAAATCCTACCACCTCCATTATGTCTTGTGAAAAAGTTAATATTTTTTTTTATTTACGACTTTCATGTACTAGTACTTTTGCCAGTCCTTTTAATTTTCTAGATTTATAATTTAGCAACATCTGTTGTAACAAGTTATATCTCGGATGACAATCTACAGGCTTATTCTTTATTTATTTTCACCCTGGTTCAATGTTAAAAATGAAATGAAATGAATGACATTTAATGAATTTAAGAATCCAAAGATCCTTTGAGTATTACAATATTGAAAATATTATTGATGAAGCTGAAATATGGTATAACGGTTCTCTCTCCCTAGTTCTCTAGAGCATGGGGCGGGAGAAGAACTTCACCCGGTTTGAGATAGTGATTGCAAGTGGATCTACAATTTAAAGTGGATTCATTTTCACTGTAACCCCCGTGGGCTTTTTATGATAATCTGTTACCAGCAGAAAACAACCATGGGTCGTCGTCGGTGGGATACAAACCTGGGACCTCCGGGTTGGTAGGCCGACACGTTATCACTTACTTCGATAACGACGTTGGTCAGGAATTATAGGTTAGGTGAATTGGTTAAGGGGTTGAATGCAGGTGGCTTCGACGTACGTCTTTCTTGACGATTTCGCACTCATAAGAAGTGGGAAAAAGCAAAGATCATAAATTGTTCCACATTCATGTTGTTTTGCTTAGGAAAAATTCCCGAAATTTTACGGTACGTCCAAATTTGACCTGGAGGATATAACAATTTCGTTAGAACAATGACCATAGGATAGGAATAGCGATAGAAGAGTCGGAGACTACCGGCAGTCCGTCGATACTCCAGAGAGCCAACCGGAAATTGTGGGTTCGCCAATATGTTTAATAAATTTTCTTTGAACTTTGTCTAACACGGACAATGCGGTATGTGTTACTACATAAATATGAGAATTATATTCGGGTCTAAGCCTGATGTTGGCATTGTAGATCAGCGCGAAGTCAAACGGAGTGAAATATTGTTTCCATCTCTATAGAAATGGTTGGGATTTCTTCGCATTTTTAGCGACTGAAAATATATGGTCGGTGCAGCTAAGGTTACTGGATATCACAATATTCAAGATGTTTAGGGAAGGCGAATTGGATATATTAACGCCGTCGACGAAAATCGGTTGAGGGTGTGTTGGTTTTTTTTAATGTACACTAAACAGCATTGAGTTTTGAATGCATTAAACATAACACGACTTGCTCTGGCCCAAGCGAGGATCGTAGAAATGTCTTTGTTTAATGACCCAAACATGCGTTCTCGGTTGACTTATATATAGTTCCCACGATAATTCATTATAGAATTAGAAAAGTATGCGAAATCAAGAGTGTTGTTGTCGGCGTAACTATGAATAGGATTAAAAGTGCGAGATAAAAGTTCATTACTAAAAAGAAGAAAAAAGGTTGGTAAAACAATCAAATCCTGAGGTATACCGGCATTTATTACGTAGGGATCAAATATCAGTCCTTTTATTATTACAAATATATGGCTGTTTGCGACAGCTCTGGCTAAGCTCTAACATCCTTTCATTTAGTTTCCGTCGCCGTCTTGTTAAATCTTATTCCTCATTTTACATATGCTAGTATTATATTTCCCTTTCTTTACTCAGTATAACAGAGAAAAATTAATGTTGCATGTAATGATGTATACAAAATGCCCCGCGATAGCCATATATCAACGTATTCTAATTCTCTTCTCGGGTGCAATTTAGATTTCACATTTCCACACACATTTCTTTTTTTCTTTATTATATTCTATTCCTTAACGTAATTTCATTTTCAATTTAGGTCTTTTTAAATTTTAATTTTTTAAATTAATTTAACCATCTTTTTTTTTGCGGGAGGGGTGAAAATCTTCTAAAAGACACCCTCTCAAAGACGTGCCCTCCGGTAGTGTGAGATTCTTACTCACTAAAAACACCTCTCTGGGGGTTAGCCGAAACAGACCACATAGAATCGGGTCCCTTTTCGTCCCCTCCCACTCTCCCTTAGTGGGGGCAACTGAGAATCCAGTTATCCCACTGTCGCCACTAACCTCGGTTTCCTGGGTCACTGCTAGAATCCTAGCCTATCTGCAGGAATCCATGTTGTCCCACCGTCTCCAGTGTTCCTTCTTGGTCTATGCGTTACTTACAACAGCATTGAAGGGTTCCAGGCCGTAAAGCTTTAGTCCAGAGCCAGGACAAGTAACCTCCTCCGGACTAACTGCAGGTAACCCTTCGGAAGGCAGGTCTGTATCTCCTACTGGTGCGTGTACCGCGGAGATAGCCAACCCGTTAGAGTCTACCATCTCTGCACCGCCGCACCTGAGGAAGTGCTAGTTATTATTTTTCCAATGGCACCTTCTTCCAGGACTGCTAAAGAACTGTCAGCCAGCGCAAACCAGCCTACATAGCCGCCGAAGAACCTTCAAAAGATAAAGGTATCTTTTGGTTGGTATAGCCAACCTGTTAGGGTCTACCATACCCTCCATCTCTACTCCTACAGAAGTGCCTGAGGAAACGCCATTCGCGACCCAATTACCCCTGGGTCCTGCAGAGGGGACGATAACACTGTAGACTCCCTTGACTCCCTTGAATTTTTCAAGAGATTATCTCCTCGCGCATTAGTTACTTGGCTACTCTCATTGCCCGGTTGCTACCACTTGGAGGTGTAACTAACACTTGAGAATGTCTAGATGAAGATCGCCGCATCCTAGAAGGCTTCAACTCGTCCGTCCATTTTCCAGCAATCATTTAACCATCTTAATTTGTAGAATTTAAGATTAATGTATCTTTGTACTGTTCAAAAAAGTATTATTAATATTATTATTGCAAGTGGACATACAAGGTGGATTCCGAACCAGCAACATTACTCGGCAGCTCTCACTCGTCTGTTAAAGTAATCTGTTTTCAGCAAAAAGTAAATCACGACTCGCCGGCGGTGGAGTTTCAACTTAGGACCCTCATAATGGAAGGCCAACACGGTATTCCTTACTCCACCAACGACTTGATTTTGCTTTAATTAAGAAAAGATATCTTAACAGTACTGTAGCTTGTACTACGCTTATCATCATCACTAGGATTGCACAAGCTCGCCTTCACTCTCTCTTACCCATACTCGCTTGTTCTCTACTTACTCGCCCATGTCGATTCTGCTGTATGACCTCGCTGGTAATAGCGGTCAAAATCGGTTATTTTGGTGACTTATGTCTTAAGAGGATTACGCGACTTATAGTAAAGATTCCGTCATTTAAGTTAACGCTATCGTTTTTGGGCTTTTTGCTCCTGTACACAAGAATGCAAATGTAATAAGGTCATTTTGAAAGCCAATTAAATAACCCACAAGCCGAAAGAACTGCAGATAATGAAAGATGAACAACAAGAAGGAAATTGCGTAAGTTAATCTTTGTTTCAGTCGAAGTTTTGGACTTACCAGGGGTAGGGGGGCGGTAGCTCCCCGAGTTAATTAAGCAACTAAAAGCCTG
Organism: Leptarthrus brevirostris; assembly: GCA_964036015.1. Taxonomy (NCBI): domain Eukaryota; kingdom Metazoa; phylum Arthropoda; class Insecta; order Diptera; family Asilidae; genus Leptarthrus; species Leptarthrus brevirostris. The sequence goes on from OZ038375.1 coordinate 42,128,201, forward strand.
ATTAAAAAACTTCTTCCTCCCAGAAAATGTAATAAAAATTTGACGGAACGTGTTGTTTTATGACTACTTTTGACAATCATGTCGTACATTTTCAACATAAAAAAACTATGCTTAATTATGATTTCCGCGCCCAATAAGTAAATATATTCTTGTTCGGGATAACGAATAATACAACATACTAAAATTGCAAGGTCATCTAAGCTAGCTGTGACACCTAAACTAGATAATTACCAAAATTCCTTTACACGAATGGCGTTTCTGATTAAGAAAAGCTAAATTCCTCTGGCTCTTCCTCAACAGCAGCATCAAGGGGTTAGCTATACTTTAGCTGCTGGACGCCTTTGCAACAAATCAAAGGCGCCGGTCGTGTAAAGAAATTTTAATTTATCTTAATTGTTCCCGTTGTTGTTTTAATATTTTCCTAAATAAACAAACAAATCTATTGACATCTGTATTACGCATCTAGAGAAAATATGATTAAGTGTGGATCATTATTTCATTTTCTGTGCTGATTTAAACGTTTCCCTTATGCTAAAATTTTTCTGAAGTGTTACACGGATATACGTGTGAGTTTAGTTTTATTTTGTTTGTTTGTTTGTTTTGTTTGCAAGAAACAATAGAACGTGTGCACAGATGACAGATTATGTAAAGACAAATAGACGTTTCTGTTCCTGGCAATTGGAGTTTTGTTTGAAACACAGTTGTGAAACAAGTATTCTAGCATTGTTTGACTCTTCAATGTTTGCAATTTGTCTGTCTGTCTGTTTGTGCGGACTAATTTCGGAAAAAGTTTATCCGATTTTGACAGGACTTTCACAAGGAGGTTCAGTATTTCCGTAGGCATAGTTTAGGAAATTTATGATGAGGAGGGGGAGGGTAGAGAGGGGGAGGGTGGAGGGAGGGATGGTGAAGGGAGGGGCGGGAATCACATGTAAAAATAATGGAAAACGGCTGATGTTGGTGTCAAATCCATATTTTTCGTGGTAAGTTAGATTAAAAATGACACTCCCTATGGATGAGGGTGGGAGAGAGTGACATGTACAAAACATCAAAAATGACCCGGTTCAGAATTTTCTTCAGCATAGTCTAGTCTACTACGAACGGTGGAGTGTGTGTGTGTGTAGGGGGGATTGGCATGCACAAATAATCGAAACGACCGATATTAGTATTACCGATACCTTTAAATGATTTGGGGATAAAACAATCCTACGGGTGGGTGGAGAGTCACATGTACAAAAAATCGAAACCGATCGATATTAAAGTGAGCATCCACAGTTTTCGGTGTCGGTGAGGTGAAAAATTACACTGATTCTAGAAAGGAAGTGAAATGTAAATATAAAATCGACACTCAGTTACCAAAATTCCGAGCAACGCCGGGCACACGCAGCTGGTAAATTATAAACCTAAGTACTTTTAACTTTATGTTCATCTAACCCGAAATATAAATTTATCACAACACCAAAAATGTTCATTTATATTTATTATAAAAAATGGAAAAGCAAAATTTTACAAATAACTTTTCCTAAATTTTAATTTTAGTTAAAATGCTTAGCGAAAAATTATCGGTACCGGTGACATGCAAAGTCCGTGTATTCAGCGATAAGCAAAAAACCATCAAATACGCTCAAATGCTAGAAGCTGCAGGCTGCCAACTTTTAACTGTGCATGGACGCACAAGAGACCAGAAAGGACCCCTAACTGGCTTAGCAGATTGGAGTTATATTACTGCCGTAAGGTAGGTCAGTTACAATTTGTCTTAACATTTTCTAAGGCAAAATTTTCGAAGGCAAAACATAAAAATTCCAATGTTTGCAAATGGAAATATTCTTTCGTTAGAAGATGTTGAAAAATGTTTAGAAGTAACCGGCGTACAAGGAATAATGTCAGCAGAAGGAAACCTTTACAATCCCGCTATATTTGAAGGAATTGTTCCAAAAACGTGGGATATGGCAAAGGAGTATTTGGATTTTGTAGAAAAGTACCCTTGTCCAATTTCCTACATCCGAGGGCACTTGTTTAAGCTTTTTCATCAATTGTTAGTATTACCATAAACATAGCAGTGTTTTATTTGTAGTATCACTTTAAATCTTCTCCAACCTTGTTTCAGATTAAACTTAAAGCCAAATGCAGTTAATAGAGAGGAGCTGGCAGTCGCTAGAGAGTTGCATCAGTTTCGTAAAGTGGTTGCAGATTTAAGTGATAAATATGAACCATACCACGAGGGGAAATTAATCTATGAACCAGAGGAAATTGATCCAGCCATCATGAAAACAAATGCTCGTGTAAGTAAACATGATTCAAATTCAATTTTATATACTTATCGAGTCATATTTCATAGGACTATAATTTATCACTTCCTCCATGGCTATGCCAGCCATACATGCGGCCACCTCCAGAAGAGCACAAGAAAATTATCGATGAAAAAGTACGCATAGCCGAGGATCCCAGCACTATCAAGAGGCAATATTTCGACAACGACGGCAACGAAATTTCTAGGAAAAAAATGAAACGACTTAGGCGAAAAAATCGAAGACCAATTAAAGCTGAGGGTCAACATGAACGTAACCTAGAATCTTGCACAATTTGCACTAATCCACTGGTTTCATCTTAAATATTAAAAAATCGCATTGTTTTAATTTGAATAATTTTAGGGATTCAAATGTGAATTCAAGCTGTGCAGAATATGCTGCAGAGACAAATGTTTTAACGAAAATTTTGACTGTACTGGTCATAAATTTTCGTTTAAGACTAAACGAATAAAGGCAAAGCAATATAAAAGAAAAGAGGACTTGTCAGTCGAATTGAGTGATGAACAATCAAATGAGTTGAGTGATATTGCACAAAACTGCAGCACAGACTTTAATCAAAACGACACAATTAGTTGATAATTTATATACCTAATTTAGTAAAAAAAAATTCTTCAAATATGTAAAATGAAAGAAATGTTTGTATATCCTGTTTAGTTACTCAGTAAACATAAAAATGACTCGTCTGTTTTGGTGTTAAGGAAAGTCCATCATCCTAAGGAAAGTTTACCTTTGTCGGTAAAAAATTGTGGTTACCAGTGTGTTTTCATAAAAGGCATGCTACGCATACAGCGCTTACAACCGCGGGTTAAGAGATTAAGAATTTCAAAACCCGACAGCAAACAAGAAAGTTAATAATATATTTAAGATTTGAATGTCTGAACAAAATATTTTTGACCCACGGAACAGCCAATTAACAATTAAAAAAAACAGAAGTCTCATATGAAAAGAAACCTTTTATTATTTAAGTCAAGACAATATTCAGATTTAGTTTGTTTAAAAAGATCTGATTGTATACCATATTTTCGCCACCTATTGCTCACGTATATGCATAAAACTAGCGTACCGCTTATATATTTTGCGAGGAATCGATTAACTTTAAAGGTGCACTCGTAGTACTTCTCCTAGGAATTTTTTTTTTTTGCGGGAGAGGTGAAAATCTTCCAAAAGACACCAGACAGCCCGTGCCCTCCGGTAGTGTGAGATTCTTACTCACTAAAAACACCTCTCTGGGGATTAGCCGAAACAGACCACATAACCGGTTCCCTTTTCGTCCCCTCCCAGTCTCCCTTAGTGGAGGCAACTGAGTATCCAGTTATCCCACTGTCGCCACTAACCTCGGTTTCCTGGGTCACTGCTAGAATCCTAGCCTATCTGCATAAATCCATGATTTCCTACCGTCTCCAGTGTTCCTTCTTGGTCCATGCGTTAGTTACATCATTCACCCCTGTCTACGACATTGAAGGGTTCCAGGCCGTAACGCTTTAGTCCTGAGCCAGGACAAGGAACCCCCTCCGGATTAACCGCAGCTAACCCTACGGAAGGCAGATCTGCATCTTCTACTGGTGTGCGTATCGCGGAGATAGCCAACTCGTTAGAGTCTCCCATCTCTGCACCGCCGCACCTGAGGAAGTGCTAGTTATTATTATGCCAATGGCACTCTTTTCCAGGACTGCTACAGCAGTTTCAGCCGGTGGAAGCGAGCCAGTCTCCATAGCCGCCACAGTTCCTTCGAAAGGTAATTCCCCCAAAGCTGCTACTGTTGTGTTGTGGGTACCGTGGGTATAGCCAACCTGTTGGGGTCTCCCACACAATCCACCTCCACTACCACAGAAGCGCCCGAGGAAAACGCCATTCGCGACCCAATTACCCCTGGGTCCTGCAGAGGGGACGACGACACTGCAGACTCCCTTGGAGTTAGGGCGATTTTTCAAGAGGTTATCTCCTCCCGCATTAGTTACTTGGCTACATTCTAGGATGCATTGCCCGGTTGCTACCACTTGGAGGTGTAACTAACACTTGAGAATATCAGGATGAGGATCACCGTATCCTAGAAGGCTTCAACTCGTCCGTCCATTCGCCAACAACCTTCTCCTAGGCATAGTAAGTATATGATATTGTATTGCAAGCGTGTCTCTGAGTCACACTAGCAGAATACTCCATATAATACTAGCTGACCCGGCAGACGTCGTTCTGTCAGAAGCTATTGGACCGTGGCAGTCTCACAAACTAATCTTTTCTGGTCAAGTTCTGGTGTTCATGTCGTGATGACATCTTTAGTTTTCAGTAATGATCACCAGAACAGATAAGTTTGTGAAAGTCGCAAATGTGTAATTTAAACAAAAAATTGAATATAAACATATTTCAGAGTGATCACTTTATTTACTGACTATCAAATAATTACCGTGATATCAACAATAAATTTACATAATGTTAATGTACTTTTCTATGTATTTTTAATGTTATAATCATAAACAGCAACTACTTACAAAATTCAGTTTTCTATTTCGTACACTGCAGTACTTTAGTAATATTGTGTTAAATGATATTTTCATTGTAATGCTCTATGGTACACGATATTTTTTGTTTGATTACCTGGCGTGTAAACAAACAAAGCTTTTGGTTTTCCAACACGGGAACAGGCTCCTACGATTGTCCATGCGAGAAACATGGGTTTTCAAGATTAATGCAGCAAACACTCAATGACTGGAAACTGCAGTCGTTTAAATTCAAATGGTATGTCAGTCGGAATCATTGGGATGTGTGGTATTAAAACGTCTTCTCCTTTATACTTTCCAGTTAGAATGATTGCCTTGATCACGTTGTTCATTAATTTTTTCACCGCTAGCCATGTGTCGTTACAAAGACGCGGTTGGTTGATATTTCACAACATTGTGATCACCGATCTGACCTTTAATTGAAGATTGTGAGGCGACAATCCTGGCAAATCCAACGAGTTGAAAAATTCGGGTGGATAGTTGACGACATCATCTTGGTTAGTAGCGGAATCAACTGATTTGTATGTCCTCAATTCACCGGCAATTTCATTTTGAATTTTAAAATTGAATTCATTAACATCCATGTTTTTGGCAGTCAATCTATCTCTTTCGGCCAACCAAATATGATCTCTGTAATTTTGAGCATTTTGAATGAGTTCAGTTTTTGATTCAGTAAACTGATAAAAATTGTCAGGAAAGTCAGTCAAAACCTCCTTCTATGACAATGAGTTATTTTGAAAATATTTCTCCAGATCGATCATTTTGCAACTCAACATTCTTGCAGATTCTTTCTTAAATTTAGTATCTTGACGTGTTTCCACAAAACGGAGGACTTTAAACATGCATTAATTTCATCAGCTGGTGCTGGCGTTAACCGTGGAATCACTGGCAATGTTTGACGAAAATCTCCTTTTAACAAATATACCGCACCACCAAATCGCTTTTGATTGTTCCGCAGATCTTGCATGGTTCAGTCTAATGCCTCCAGGAGACGGAGTTGGATCAATACGTTGAGCGGCAAGACCACCATGGAATGGGTCCCGGGTTCGAGACCAGGTCTCCCCGTGGGTTTCATTAAGAAATTCAAATAATCTACTCCGTCTCTGGGCTGTTGTCTAGCTCGCAGCAATGCAAAAAACAAGACATTCAAGTTTCCTCACATCCCTTACCCTAATTTCCTTCTGGCCAAAACCATGCTAACGCATCAAAGGGTTGTCCCCTAGGATTTGGCGACATCGTATAAAAAAAACCTAGTCTTTAAAATTTTTAGGACTTTTTTAAATATTTTTATCCCTCAAACTACATACTAACTGCACTCACTTTGGTTGGAACTATGTCTGCATAAATTTGGTTATGTAAACCGGCGCTACTGTTCTTTCATCAGAAATTGGAATTCTTCATGTGCACGAACCACAGAGCTTCACTTAAATTTAATTTCGAAATGTCAGAGTGCTCCTTCGCTCTTCTGGTTTTTGGTCAGTCCTATATGTGGGCTGGTCAAGACATACCGTACACTGTCCGCGTTAGACAAAATTTAATGAAAAGCCTTGGCAATGCTGCAGTTACTTCAAAGATTAATTCTCTGAAACATCGACACCACGTCGGATGTCTACCAGTTTTCTATCGCTACTGGTTATTATTGTAACAAAAATTCCTAGCCTAATCCGCTGTAGATCTTAAATGAGCTTTGTCTTGTAAATACAGGGTGTTTCACAGCGCGTGTACAAAAATTAAGGATCTGGTAGATCTAGGTGAGAAACGAAAAAAAAATTATAGTAGGAGGAGGAGTATATCTTCCCCCTAACTATAGGGATTTGAAATTTTTTTTCCATGAAAAGCCCTAGTTTTAGTGCTAGTGACATTATTAATATCTCAGTTGATAAGTAACACAGTGGTGCTAAAGTGTAATTTTTTTTTACTGCTAATTCATTTTTTTTAGTAACTAATGTGTTCTCTTTCGATGGAAACTTGAAGCACACAAAAATCTTTTATTAAATTATCAAGTTACATCACCAACTCATACCTGCCCTCCTAAGAAAAAATTCTACCTGCTTCCTGAATTGTTGAAAAAAGGAAGTAAAATTAATAATTTTACATATTTTCAAAATGTCCTCCGTCACTTCGAATACACAGAAGAGTTCTTTTTTGCATGGTTCTTTTCAAGTCAATTGTTGCTAGATTTTCTTTACTTTTATTTCCGGCTTCTAAAATTCTTGTTATGAATTCATCTCTTGTTGCAACTTTTAACGCGTATACCATTTCTTTCATGGTCCCCATAAATAAAAATCAAGTGGGGTTAGGTCGAGAGAACGAGCCGGTCAAGGAAAAGTTCCACTCCACCCTATCCACCTACCCCTGTAATTACCATTTAACCACTGGAGTCCGCAATTTGCTGGAGCCCATTTTGCAGGAAGTTTAAATAGTTGTCGCTCTTTAACCTATCCGGTAAAATATGTGGACCAAAAAGTCGATTATCTGCAATTCCTCCCCACAAGTTTACGGAGAATCTGTTTTGGGACGAGGTCTGTCGAGCAATTCTTGGGTTTTCTAGACTCCAAAAGTGAGTATTATATAAATTCACTATGCCACATTTAATGAATTGTCATTCATCCGTCTAAAGAATCTTTTCCAAGAATGTCCAGTGATCAAAGTCTTCTTCAAGTATCCAATTACAGAATTCTCTACGGATTGTTTTGTCCTGCTGCAGAAGTTCCTGTACGGGTGTCACATGGAAAGGATGAAGTTTTTCTCTTCGTAATACTCTCCGTACCGTCACTGTACTATCACCTAAGCTATAAGCTTGCCACGAGACTTGTTTCCTCCATTTCTGATTAAATTACTGCTTGTGTCGAAAGTGTATGAGCGCTTCCAGTTTCTTGAAGCTTTTGAAACGCTCTTTGATCACCGGTGATATTCACGCTCTGCTTCGAGGGAATTTTCGTTGCTAAATCCGTAACAGAAGATTATGTCCGCGTATTCTTCACTAGTAAAAGCGCAAAAAGCTAAACAAATTTTGGAGAAATTTCAAATACGGATAAATTTTTTTTTTTGCCTTTCGAAAAATTTCAAATGCAAAAGATATTTGGAATACTAAATATAAGTTCCCTTGTTGTATAGGTGTAATTATAACGTATATACGTTGGATAGGTGTAATTTTAACCAGATTATACTCACGTTAAAATTAGAAAACCTTCTCACAAAGTCGAGTACTTAAATTGTAAGGAAAACTTCTCCATTAATATCCAAGCAACATGTGACGCTATTTTTTGTAATTTTTTTCCCTTACAAAATACACTTTCTTTCTTTTTACGCGGAGGGAAGTTGGGATTTACTTAAAAATATTTTATTTATTTCTATAGTCTATATTCATTGATTTTGCTACTATAACACTTATTAGCATATTCGTCACCACTGCACTCATTTTCATAGAACTAATACTGTTTTATTTAGTCAAGCACTTCGGTAATAACTGCAGTGAAATCGATAACAAAAAATAAGATCGGGGCTACAGGTGAGATTTTTCTTCAGTAGACAAAACTCTAATTTTTCGCATACCAGCCTATTTGTATGTATAACGGCCAATATTCTCAAACACAAAACAAAGTAGAAAGGCTTTGTTTTAGAAATGCAAACACGAGGTCTATAATTTCGGTTTAAAGGCTATCAGGTGAAATAAAAAATACGCTAGTATGGAAGAACAAAAACATGTCGTCAGTGGAGTAAGTGATAACGTCCCAGAGGTCCAAGATTCGATCCCCATGAGTGACGACCCAAGGTTGTATTCTGCTGGCAACAGATTGCGATAAAAGGACCATTGGGGGTTGGAAAGTAACGTAGGTGGCTTGGAATTCACCTCAAACTGAAATTGATTGGTGAAATTCTTCTCCAGCGCACAAGAGGTTGCGGAAACTATGGAGAGAGAAATGGAAGAACTGAAACAGAACCTTGGATCAAAAAACAAAAATTATAAAACATATATTTTATTTTACTAAATCCTTAGTACAGGTTAATATATTTAATACTTATATTTATTTTTATATTATAAAATTTTTCTCTTAGTATTGCTACGGTAGGGTTCGGTGATTCGTAAACAATAGTTTTCTTTTGCATTTAAGCCCGAGGAATTATCGCACATCAGCAGAATTCTAAAAACATTATATCTGTATATCACAGAGAATAAGTTGGTAAGTCGAAAAAAGGCTAAAATGAGATAAGTGTACTGTGGTCATCTCAAATATCTTATCTTGGTGACCACGAATATATTTCCCGGATACTTTAAGTTTCTAAAATACGAAGATGACACATCTTGTATAACCTTCTTATATTTCGCTCCCAGCACGTCTCCACACAAGCGACTGATGTCGGTCAAACCCTCAAGGCAGCACTAGTACTAAGTAGTTTAACCCAAAATTCGTACTCTTATTAAAAGCAAAGCGAATTCCTTCTTACCTTATCGCAATCTTACACTGTAAAGTTTTTGTGTGCCTTCTCCATTTTCCGTTAATTTTAAAACTTTTGCGAGACGTCTGTAGTTTAGACTCTTTTCTAAAAATTGTGGACGTAGTGTTGAATCAGTAGCGTGATTCCTTGATTCTCATCCTTAATTTTAATATTCCTGGCCGATACTCTTCGTTCTTTCAAAGCCATCTTTATCATTTTCATTGTTTTGCGGCGGGGTCTCTTGCGATTTTCCATCCTGATTTATGCAATAGCCATAGCTTTTAATAATTTGTTAGTCTTAATTACCGTATGATGAAAGACGTTCTCTTTGTGTACTATTTCTCGCAAAGAAGACACCGGTTGACTGTATAACACCAAACAATTAATAAATATTTCTCAGCAGCACCAACGATATTCACTTAAAATCTGCACGACTAAATAATAACTTAAACACGCACAAATTCTTGTAAAAAGGTGCCACAACTTCTGTTTTTCTGAATATTAAATATTTCAAAATCATAATCTCCATTAGGAAAGACAACAAAAATTATTATTTTATGACGCATATTTCTGGCTAGTACGTAGTCTTTCTAAGAAATAAGAGATAAGAATATTTTCCGAAAATATTCCCTTTTAAGGGGTTTGTTTCCTGGAATAAGTAAATTCTTGGTATCATGCCAATTTAATGAATTTATGTCATAAACATGAAAATGGCTTATGTACAAAGAAGCAAAACAATGTTTTCGTTAAACCATAAAAATGTTTAAAATAAGAATGTGGTATTACTTTACAAATTAAACTTGTAATTACTCAAAGTAAGATGCATCTTCTTCATTTTGGGGTTCTCAATTTCTGCATAACGCTGGAATACTTCAAACGCTCAGTCTCAACTCTCCGCGCTCTGTCATCATGAACCGCATCAGGACTTCTTTCGGCTAATAGTTTAGGGATACAAAAAGTATAAGTGGCAAAATCTGGCGTGATCTTGTGATCTGGATTATACTTGATCACTTTAGGTCAACATGATATCATAACCTGCTTTTGTGCGGAAAATAACGAATAGTTTGCGCCAAATGAACCGCACAATATTGCAAGTACCCAACACCTTTAGAATATCTTGGACAACGACGCGGCGATGACGTTATTGGTTAACAAGCGCTAAAATCACAAACTCTCTTCAATCTCAATCTCTGCATGCTACCGAAAAATACTGAAGATTGCATTACGTTAGTGCAATAGCTTCAAAATGTTCAATCTTACCCAAAACGATGGAAGCCCGTGGCATACTGTCAACATTGTGAGGCAATATTAAATAACAAATTTCCTGACCGATGGATCGGACAAGGTGCACTGTTTGCTTGATCTGCTAGAGCTCCGGATCTTAGGTATGGGTGGCTGCCTAAAAAGGCACACTGTAGTACCACAGTTGAAGCTGTGTACTCAACCCTGTAAACCCCTAAGTTGAGAGGAGGGCCTACCTATAGCTCTTCAGGAGGTTGTGCTATTTCTCTGTCGCCCCTGGAATCTAGTTTTTGGGAGTCAATAGATATTATTAACTGACGCAAAAATGTTTTGGCTCTATGACTTAGCCGTGAACCATTTAGAGCTCGCGATGAACCAAACTAGATCAGTGGAACCTAATTCGGTTACCTAACTCTTTAAAAGAGGAGCCCAAAAACCGGCTTTTGCGACTGACTAGAGCCGGGGAATTTCAGAGGAGGTGGAGTATGGTTTCCTCTTCCTCCTCATTTTGGCAATTCCTCCAGAAGTCATTTCAAGGCACGTCGAGCCTTTCGGCCAATGTATTAGGATGCTTATCTGGGCTAATCAGGGCAATATCATCAGCGTAAGTGATAATCTTGTGGCCAGAGTGCTCCAGATCTAGGAGTAACTCACCAAGAGTTAGGTTCCACAAGAGTGGTGATAGGCTACCTACCTGAGGAGTGCCTCTAGTAACGACTCTTTGTTTATTAGATCCTTCCCCCAACTAGAGTTAATGATGCTGCTTTTTAGCATGAGCTCAATAAGCTCGATGCGAGGATTGCCAATATCCAGCTTCCTCAAGGATGCCGTTATCCCCTTTGGCTTAATATTATTGAAAGCACTCTCGATAACGAGAAGTCTGCCTTTCGTGCACGACAGTCTCGAACGGACATACCTTTGGTGTATGAATGTTGCAAAAGAGACAGCTTTAATGGTCCTACTGTCTCTTTAATATAGATATCTAAGGGTCTCTCCAGTGTTTTGAGTATTAATGTGGTGAAATCGGAATAAGGATCTCGGAAGCTGTTTGAAGTTCAGCTGGGATGATATCAACTAATCCCGGTGATTTATAGGGATTGAAACTATGTATCGTCCATTTCAGTCTCATCTTACTGAGGTTCTTGAGGACCAGCTCATGACCTCCGGAGTCTCTGACGGCTCGACAACGTCAGCTGTTAAGCAGTGGGTATATAGAGTCCGTTCCTATTAATTTTTATTTTTTTCCATCCAACATTCAATGTAGTACAATCGTGCTGCATTGAATGCGTTTAACGGGTCTCCACTGCTGAGCATTTGGCTGCCTTTGTCGAGATCAAAGTTCAGCACAGCAGGCATAACACTGCTGCTGGCATTGTTCTCACAGAGGCGGCTTTGCTTCGCATTTGTGGATCCCGTTCGTCAGTCCTTGTGTTTGTGTACGTTTTTGTTTTGTTTTGTTTTGTTTTGGGCAAATTAAGACCGGGAGTATGCAAAAATTTTTATTTAATTTAGTAACCATTTTTCGGTTTACTGCCACTTGATCGCGGAAAATCCGGCTGTTTTTGCACTAAGCGAAACCAAGGTTGTTTCCGATTCTGATATTAATCAGTATCACATCCCTGGTTATCACTTAGTGCCACTCTTCTCTCCTCAGAGGGGAATCGCGGTTTATGTTAGAAAAGATGTGCCATTCTCCCTTCTCCCTCAATTTTCTTCTACTAATCCAGAATTTAATTATGTCTGGATTAGATTTAAACTCTATCGGCACATCATTCATTTTTGTTTTTTATACCGCAGACCGAATATGTCTGACACTGACACTGTGTGCTCCTTCGATAAACTGTCTTCTGATATCGATAAGATTTTGGAATTATCCCCCTCTTCTGAAATCGTTCTTGCTGGAGATTTCAACGTCCACAACACACAGTGGCTCAGGCATTCTTCCACCACAAGCCCGTCTGGATGACACGTCGAGTTATTTAGTGAGTCTTTTAATTTACAGCAACTGATTGAGTGTCCGACTTGGGTTCCTGATACTTTAGGGCACAACGCGCATCTTTTAGATCTATTTCTAACATCGCATCCAGAAAAATATTCGGTTTCGGTGACGTCTCCCTTGGGTAATTCGGACCATTGTCTAATCTCCGCCCAATTCTCCATCTCCTCTCTGACAACCACTAACCTAAACTCCACCAAAAGATTAGTGTGGCATTATAAAAATGCTGATTGGGCGGGACTTAATAAATATCTCAGAGAGCTGGATTGGTCTGATTGCTTTTCTATGAAGGACGTTAAAAGAAGCACCGATTATATCTTGAACATCCTATGGTTTGGAATGCATCGCTTCATTCCTCATAGCTTCAAGAACATCAAACCAACTAACACCAATTGGTTCAATAATGACTGTTTCGCAGCCATTAAAAAGAAGGAAGCAGCCTTCCAGGCATATAAACTGTGCCCTTCAGAGGAATTGAGACGTATCTATAGAGATGCGCGGAATATTTGCAATTCAGCAATTAGCCGGGCTAAGTTCAATTTCGACCAGAGCATCAGACGGAAGGTATTTTGTACTCAAAAGGGTAGTAAGGGCTTCTGGTCTCTAGTAAAAACCGTAAAGAACAATTTCACCTGTTCGTCAACACCACCACTCATTTATAATGGGAATGTTTTTACTGACTCATTGGACAAGGCCAACCTGTTTGCTGCTAATTTTGCTGCTAACTCGTACTTGCCACCTTCATCGCAGCCACTTCCATCTCCATCACAGTGCACTAGTAGGCAAAAGCCGCTACACTTTCGCACTCGGGATGATTTTAGAGTACTTTCGAAACTCGACGTGTCTAAAGCTACTGGGCCTGATGGTTTCTCGCCCCTTGTTTTAAAATGCTGCGCCTCTACTTTGGCTAAACCTCTGCGCAAACTTTTTCACCTGTCATATTCAACAGGAATATTTCCAAGTGTATGGAAACTTGCTCATGTCCAGCCGATACTTAAAAAAGGAGAGCCATGCGACCCCTCTAACTACAGACCAATTGCACTAACCTCGCTCATATCCAAAGTTTTTGAATCAGTCATCAACTCTCAGTTGTTGAAATATCTAGAAAATAACCATCTTATCAACGATTGCCAGTACGGTTTCCGCGCTGGCCGCTCAACCGGAGACTTACTAACGGCTCTAACGAAGCGTTGGAATCATTGTCTCCATAATTTCGGTGAGTCCGAAATCGTCGCTCTTGATATTTCAAAGGCTTTTGATAGAGTCTGGCATGCTGCCCTGTTAGCCAAACTTCAAACATTTGTTCTGCACCCAACCCTCGTTAAATGGATAGAGAGCTTTTTGTCAGGCCGGTCAATCCGTGTAGTAATTGACGGAGTTACATCTGATTCCTACGAAATAAATGCCGGTGTACCTCAGGGTTCAGTTCTTTCACCAACCTTATTTCTTCTTTTTATTAATGATCTCTTATCCCTTACTCTCAATCCTATTCATAGTTTTGCCGACGACAGCACCCTTGATTTCGCGTACTCATTTGATTCTGTAATGAATTCACGTGGAAATGCTACAGAAGTCAATCGGGAACGCATCCGATCATTAAACAAAGACATTTCTATGGTCCGCGCTTGGGGCAGAGCAAATCGTGTTACGTTTAATGCATCCAAAACTCAATGCTGTTTAATGTCCCTTAAAAACGCCCAGTTCACCCCCAACCCATTTCAGTCGACGGAGTGAATATACCAAATTCACCCTCCCTAAAGATCTTGGGTATTGAGATATCCAGCAATCTTAGCTGGACGGATCATATATTTGCAATCGCTAAAAGTGCGATGAAATGTTTGGGTTTTCTACAGAGATGTAAGAAATATTTCACCCCACCCGACTTAGCGTTGATCTACAAGTCCCACATTAGGCCTAGACTTGAATATAATTCCCATATTTGGGCAGGGGCAGGACACACCGCATTGTCCGCGTTAGACAAAGTTCAGCGTAAGGCTGTTAAACTTATTGGCGATTCCTCAAACTCTGAGGGCCTTGACTCTCTGGAGCATCGACGGAATGTCGGTTGTCTCTCACTTTTTTATCGCTATTTCCATGGCCATTGTTCTAACGAAATCGCTAGCCTGATTCCTTGTAGACTCATTACAACGCGCGATACAAGATCTACAAGTCGCTCCCACCCCTATACTCTCGGGGTCAAATTTGGACGTACCGTCAAATTTCGGGAATCTTTTCTTAGCAGAACAACACGAATGTGGAACAGTTTACCATCTTCTGTTTTTCCCTCGTCTTATGAGCCTGACACTTTCAAACGGGGCGTACATCGACACCTCCTTCACTCAACCTCCTAACCCATTTTCCCCAACCTTAATTCCTTTCCTGCCAAGGCTGTGCTTTAGCATCATAGGGCATCCCCTGAGCTTTGGCAACATCATATATAAAAAAAGAAAAAATTTAAAAAAAATAACTCCAGTGACTCAAGACTGGATGAAGTCCAACTGCCATACTATTTGGCTAGGAGGCTTGGGGTACTGGATGTTGTTGAGAGGATTTTTCCCAAACGAATCGCTTAAGAGATGCTCTCAATTTTGTTACAGAAATACTCCCATGAGGATCATTTTGCCTTCCTGATCAGCTTAAACTTACTAAAGCATTCCTTATAGAAATATATTATTTCTTTTAGCTTACGGCACTCCTTCCTAAGGGCTATTATTTCTCGCGACCACCACGGAGGTCTGGCTGGAATGCCGGTCGGGGCAAGAAATCTATGTCGCCGTATTACATGTAAGCATAAGAGTGTCCACCATGTTGTCGAGGGTTTGTCTAGTATCATAAATAGGGGGACTTACGGCAGGTAGATTGTTACTTAGGATAGTTTTATATAAGTCCCAGTTAGTTCTAAGCCTGTTTTTGTAGAGAGGACGTACCTGTTTTGGAGCGCTATCCCGAATTCAATATAGGAGTGGTCGGAAAATGATGGTTCCTTACCAACCTTCCACTGTGTTATAAAATGGTCGGATTGTTTCGGGACCAGCGTAATGTCCAGAACCTCCGGCTAATCAAGTTAATAAAGATGGGTTGTGCACCCACATTACATATGTGGAGGCAAGATTCCAAGAATAAAATTAAAAAGTAACTCACTCCTTTCGTGTCCGAGCTGCCCCATAACGGAGGTGAGTAGCGCATCGCCATCCTCCTCGAGGGATGGCGAGGGGGTGACAGCGACTTGAATTGCCGCTGCACCCTGGTCATCTTCCTTCACCATGGTTTTATCAGCGAAGGTCGCTTCACCTTGGTCCTCCTTTTGCGCCGAGGTGCTATCTACGAGCGCCTTCTGGTCTTTTTGATAGACCTTTAGATTAATGGAGCTGAAGCCGTAGCAGATAGTGCCATTGCGTTCAGCGAGTGGGGCGAGGGATTTCTCATTCAGGATCACTACGGCCTGTCTAGAGGTGCCCTTGATCTCACTGACTTAAGCTACTTTCCAATCATGGTTGAGTTGCCCAGGGTTTCCTATGTAGATGAGCTGTAGTAGATCAGTTGGCATCCAGGTCCTAGATCTAGGTCTATAAGGGATGTGATCTTTGAGAATAGCTTCGATCCTTGCACCAGGCCAGATTTAACCGAGACGGGAAATCGCCTGGCTAAGGACATCCACGGACCTTTGGTCGGAGCAGGTGAGGAGCTTAATATCCCACCCAGCATTAAGACAACAGGTAAGGGGAGTGAGGAAGCTTGAGTCTTGTTTTTGCATTGCTGCGAGCTAGACAACAGCCCAGAGACAGAGTGGATTATTTTAATTTCTTAATAAAAGCTCACGGGGAGTACTGGTCTCGAACCCGGCGCCCATGGCATGGTGGTCGTGCGGATCAACGCATTGATCCAACTCCGCCTCATTGAAAGAACCTCCAGAAGCAACACGACTTCTATTATCTTTCATCTATTGAGCATAATAGAACGTTGCGTTATGCATTGCTACGATCAATGATCACCCTAATCAGACTTTCTTTCACGATATCGCTGAAAGACTTTGAATTAGAGGAAAGGGGACAAGCCGCCTTTACTCTTTTAGTGGATGGCTACAATCCGTTAGGCGAACGCAGCCTTTTGGAAGTTGAAGAGGGGGGCCTGTAGAGGCCAAAGTATTTCCAAGCGCATGAATTTATTATTTCCAATAATAAAACCACGAATACAATAGAATACGAAGAATTGCGACTGGCGCTTAAATATCAACAAAACTTTCTAATAAAAAGTTTACTAACAATAGTATTGAATTGTGCTAGTAATCAGAAAGGAAAAGTACAACTAATGCTTTCAGTTAAGCCCCAGTAATAAAAATACTATGACAACAGTATACATTAATATACTGTGTATAGTTTTTAAATCTAAGTATCTATTCAAACGCAATTTTGTTTTACTCCAAGTGGTAATTATTTTGTGATTAAAACAAGTTTTAATTAGTAAGCATTTGAAATAGTTTGGAATTTATCTTGCTTGTATTTAGGTGTTTTATACATTTGGGTAAAATTATATCAAAAATTTTGGAGATTAACCAGCAAAAATTTAGTTTCGTGGAAAGTCGGTAAAAATTTCCACAAGTTCCGCTTGAATTGACGTACCAATTCCCCGTTAACTATTCCGAATAACGGCTAGGATATCGATACATAAATTTATTTGTATTCCACGTAAGTTTTTTTTATTGAGAAGTTCCATAGCTTAATAAAGTATCCAAAATATAAATTACCTTCATGCACGTCGAAAACAAATATTGCCTCCACATAACTTAAGTTTTGTAATGAACCTACGAGATGAAATTTAACTACATCTTTAAAGGCCATTTTACATCCAAAAGTTCGGCTTGATCGTCGGCGTGGTCGTGGGCTTCACAGCTCAATTCAACGCTCATATTTCTACATTGGAAAAGTTCAGCGTGATTTTTGACAGGAAACATATGATTGGAACTTAACTTTAAAGTCACTTCATTTTGTGTTTGAAATTCGTTTATTTGTGAAAGTATAGTAATAATATGGAAAATATAGACATAATTCTCAATTTTTACTTTTTTTTGCATGAAATACTTGTCAAAACAATTTTCAAGTGAAGGAATTGGTAAAATTGATTTGGGTCATTAAGTTGGCTCGCCTGCTTTTTCGGCGTCGGCTTTGAAATTTCTCAAAGTGCCGTACCACACTTGTCCTGCTTCATCGCAGTTTGTCGGTGAGAGGGCGTGCAGGGGTGTATAGGGAAATCCGCACTGAACTTACCTATTTATCGTCGCATCGGCACGCATACATTCAAAGCAAGGTTTTTTTTTTGGTTTGGATCTGCTTTAATGTTACCACTACATAGAATAAATTGCGTGTGTTCTACACAAAATCCGACACGACAAGTGTGGGCACTCGTGCGGACTTCATCGCGCGGAAGCAGGACAAGTGTGGTACGGCACAAAGCTGGAACTGACGACCACGCCGACGCCCACGACCAAGCCGGGATGTAGAAGAACAATTCATTTAACACGTACTCAAAGCCCACGACCAAGCCGAAATTTTGGATGTAGAATGGCCTTAACAACTCAAAATTAGACATTTTCTTTATGATACAAATTGTTCTTATTATACTTATTTAAAAGATTATGTTAATTGTCTCTGGCAATACCTTCCAGGTTGGCTTGTCAGAATCAAAGAAGAAAATTGTACTAAATTTAACTTTCATTTCGCACGTGCTTTTTGTTTACGTTTGGATATTTATTAGGCCGGCAATTAAAATGGAAATAACAAAAGGTTTTTATGATTTTGGTGTGCCCTACATTAGTGACAAGAAGAAAATGACTAATATGTTAAAGGAACTAGTAGAACGTAAATGAAATTCATGCGGTTACGTACGTATATTCGATTAGAGCTTTGCAATTTTCAGTGGGATACAAAACTATTGCAATAGAAGAAATTTATGACCATAGGAACCGGGATACATCGAAAAAGCAGAGCGACCTGTTCCCTGCCCCGCACGAACATGATAACTTCAAAGACTTTCAGCACAAGCTTAAGATAATTCATAGACTAACAATAATCTACTCTGATGTAGCAATCTCGCATGCCATGGTAACAAATAAAAGTAGTTTTCTGCAGATATTAATACTAGCTCTCCATTAGACAAACTCAGCAAATTTAAAGAAGTATCACTTGGTCGCTGGATTACCAAAGACAGAAGCTGCATTAAATGTAAGTAAGAAATGAAGCTTTTCCCACTTTAGAAATCTCACAGTGCTAGCTACTTATGAAATTAAAACACCTTAAAATCTAGCAACAAAGTTTTTGTGTTCCAACAAGAAAAACAAATACTTTGGCAATGATTTTCTTCTAAAATTAAGATAGCACCTACGAGGAAGTTACTTCCTCGTAGGATAGCACAGTGACAATTACACTACGAATACAAATCAATTCTAGTTTTATTCAGAAGGGAATAGATATCGTTTTTGAAATATGCATTCACCTTTTCCCTATGTAAATTTGTGTTAAACTCAGCCTGAATTGTACAATTATTAATTATCATCATTAAATCTAGAGGATGAGAAAATAGCAGATTAGATTACAAATACTACAAATAGCTTGCGGCTCTAATTATGAAAAGCTAGTATATCTCAGAGCTAACTGCAATTTTTTCAGTAGCTGTTCATTAAGACTAGTAACTTTAGTCATATTAGTAATAGCTTCTCAAAACAAGTTAACAATTATTATTTCATTTCTAAATATTGAATAAATTAATAAATATTACAAACGTATTCTAAAACATGAGAGACAAGTCTAGTTGCGTACAGTAGAATTTATTATATCTATAGTAGCCATAATAAGACAGACAAACAGTTCATTATATCTTGAATATCTTGTGGTTTGGGATGCAAAGATTTGTTCCCCATAGATTCAAAAACATCAAACTAAAGTCACCAATTGATTGAAAATGACTGGTCCACAGTCAAAAAAAATAAGAAAGCTTCCACGCATATAAAATGTCGGCATCAGAGGAATTGAGACGTATCTATAGTGCTGCGCAGAATATTCGCAAATCATCAACGTGAACGCTGGACGAAAGGTATTTGTTAACAAAGGGTTGGTAAGGGCTTATGGTCCCTAGTCAAAACTGTAAAGCAATTTTACTTGACCTTCAATACCACCACTTAATTATAAACGGAATATTTATACTGCCTCATTGTATAAAGCCAACTGCTTTTAAAATTCTGCGCCTCTTCGACTAAATTACAGAAGAGTTTCCGTCTGTATCGAAACTTGCTCATGCAAATACCCAAGTACGGAGAGGCATCTCTCTCTCTCTCTCTCTCTCTAGTTCCCGTAACCCCTTGTGGGACATGGGCGGGAGAAGAACTTCATCCGATTCAAGATAACGAATGTAAGTAAACCTACAATTTAAAGTATATTCCGAACCACTGGAATTTTTTCTACAACCACCATGGCGTTTTTATCGCAATCTGTTTTCAGCAGAAAGCAACGTCGCCGTCGGTGGGATTCGAACCTGGGACCTACGGATTGCTAGGCCGACAATTTAGGGTTGCTTAAATAAAATCTGGGAATTTACTAAAAATGTGGAAAAGTTAGGAATTTAAAAAACCTTTTTTTTAATAAAAAATAAATTGTTTTGGACCTATTATTAACGAACATTAATTTTTTTAAATAATAGTAATTCATTATCCTACAAAATGATTTAATAGTAGGAATCATAACGATCACCGAGCCAATACAATGTGTTGCAGCAGTACAGTCTTGGTTTACATGCTTAATAAACTGCGCCATAAAGACTGGCAAGCGGGCTGAAATGTTTACAATGTTTTGAGGTCCATGTATTACATTTTCAATAAAATACTTTTTAAAAAAAAGTTGAACCGAATTCGTAAAAGGCATAAAATAATTTTTAATTTTACATCTATTACGTCATTTTGAAGTCGGTGCAAATCAAACAAACCAAACAACTACAACAAAAGTACTTAATCGTCCTTTCTTATGATCCCGTGAGCTGAAACGTTCAGGCAGTATTATCTTCAATTGTGGTACTGTAGTTGTATTATTTGCACCGACTTCAAAATGTCGTAATAGATATAAAATTAAAAATTATTTTATACTTTTTAGCACTTTTTGTGAAGTCGGTTCAACTTTTTTTTTAAAAACTATTTTATTTTTCACTTTTTAGTGTCTTCTACTCTATACAACGAAGAAGGAACCATCCAAATCGGTCCACGCGTTAAAAATTTAGGTTTAACCACCTACCCCACCTCCATTCCACTAAAAAAATTTTCTCATGGTATCAATCAAGGAACATACTCAACCGAACAGAAAATGAATCATCGAAATCGGTACACGCGTTACGAAGTTAGATTACCCCTCCTCCTCCCCCACCCCGACTATAGGGAAAAATTATTTTCCTATTAGCAATGGGGGATCACACTCTAAAAGCACACAGCGAAAGAACCATCCTAATCGGTCCACGTGTTACAAATGAAGGCTCCACCACCACCCCCACCCAACCAAAATTGTTTTTCTTGGTATCAACCATGGAACATACTCTACTCAACAGAAAAAGATTATCCAAATCGGTCCACGCGTTACGAAGTTAGACTACCCCTCCCTCCACCCTAGACTAAATTTTTTTCTCCTATTAGCAATGGCGGATCAGATTCTGTACAACAAAAAAAGAACCATCCAAATCGGTCCACACGTTACAAAGTTAATGATGTCTGCAACATATCGGGCTAACGGTCAGTTGAATCCATGCATTACAGCACAGTAAAACGCATATGAATAGTAATAAAACCTCTTTTATTATGTTTATTCAATTACCAACGTTTGGATAAATATAATAAAAGAGGTTTTATTACTATTAATATACGTTTTACTGTGCTGTAATGCATGGATTCAACTGACCGTTAGCCCGATATTTTGCAGACATCATTATGAATCTTCGGTCAATAAACACACGTTGCTACAAAGTTAGGTTTCACATGGTACCAATCAATGAACATACTCTACCCAACAAAAAAAGAATCATCAAAATCGGTCGAAGCGTTACGAAGTTATGCCCGGTCAGATATAAAAAAAAAAATACGTCGAACTTACAACCTCTTTGTTTTTGGGAAGTCGGTTAAAAACAGTTCAGCACGTCGAGTGAAATATACTGAAATCACAGAGAGCTCAGAATTTCCGCTGAAATTTACATCCATCAAAATTTTGAAGTACGGCAAGTGCATTGAAAAAATATTTGATAAAGTGAATAAATTTGTCCAAGATGATTCGACTCTTAAAATGTAATTATTTCGGAGTGTAAGCCGTTCTTAAGAAGATTTCAAAATAACAAACACTTTGACATCATTTCTGTTTACTTCACTTTAAGATATCATAAGAAATTTCACCATTCTATTACTACTAAAATCAATATGTTAAGTTGAAAGATTTATCTAAAATATTAAAATTTTGGTCAGGGAATTTAAAATTTTCAAACGAAAAAGTCAGGGCCCGTATTTGGTTTCTCGACTCGATTGATCGAGTCGACAAAATTCTTCTGTCGATTTGTGTACTATTTGGTATTTCGCAACTCGATCGAATCGACAAAAAAGAGTTACCATTTGAAGCACCAAATTTTTATCTAAATTATAAATTGTAACCAACTTATTGGGCCGTATTCTGTCAAGAAAATTTTATCATTTTATGTTATGTTAGGCCATAACATAAAATAATTTCCTAAAATCCTATTCTGTCAGAGAAATTTTATTTTATGTTATGGTCATAACATAAAATTTTTCCTGTTATGAGCTCATAACATAAAAGAACCTCAGCGGGTAATTTTATGAATCTTTTATGTGACGGACGTACGATTTGACATTTCTTTTTCCATTGTAAAAGTATTTGTGCTTGTGTTTATATGAATTAATTTCAATGTCAAACGTCGTGAGGATTACTATTTTGTTTGAACGGTTGAGCTCAGCCTCATCTCATGGACAAACATTTCCAGTTGGACACTTCCCTTCGTCCCCCCAATCATTGGAGACAGCGTTCATCGACCCAGTTCCTTATTTATTTAGCTGGAGTTTTGGGCAGTCCGACGAGCAAATTTCATATTGTATGACCATAAAATGGCCAGAAAGTGTCCACTCAAGGAAATACTAACAACAAATTTAAAAAATGAACTGCTAAGGAGTGATGAGATTTGAACATTAGGCCGGATGTGAACGGAAGATCTCTATATTTAGAAGGATTGCTCAAAAATACTTGATATAGGCTCGTTTCTGGTTTAATATCAGTGGACGTTGCTCGGCGCCCATCCACTTATTTTGGATATGAGGAAATCACCAGCTGAAATGTTCCATTCATTAACTCAATCTGAAAATAAATTACCGGCGCTTTTACTTTAAATAATTGAAATATTTTTATTAACATTAAAATGCCACCCGATCAGATATTCAAAAGTAAAAGAATTCACAGCAGAATGTACTAAATATTTTATGTTACGTATCCGTAAAATGTTTCATAAAATTATTTTATCCAACCATGACAGAAAACGAATTTTCATAAAATTTTATTTTAATTTTATGAAGAAATTTATGTTATCACCATAACATAACATAAAATACCGTTTTACGGAAAATTACAGAATAGGGCCCATTATCTATTTGAACTGTAAAATTTGTTCTACAATTAGTGTTAATCTGAAAATTTTAAAATATTCGTCAGTTAGTTCAGTTAATTTTAAACAAATTTCAAATCTCTACGAGATTCATCCATTCCCTTATCATTACGAGACTCTAGATATAAACAAGTTTTTATAATAATCAAAATTCTTTGTTAAAACTCCTTTTTCATATATTTCATCGATTAATCGAGTCGAGAAACCAAATACGGGCACTGGACTCGATGTCGATCTTTGTCGATATCGAGCAACTTGATATCGACAAGTTGCAGTCGACGGTGATCGACAAAACTCTCGATGAGATTGACGTTGTCTACAGCAACGCAAGGAGCGGATGTAAAAATGTAAGTAAATATTAATTGCCGGTTGCGACATTTCAAATAAGTAGGATTCTCCAACAGTCTCCTGAAATGATCCAGTTGCAAAAAATCTTAAACTTGCCGCAAGTTTTAATATAGGCGGTATAGCTCTTTTCTGACTTGGGGTAGCACCGACGAGGAAGTAACTAAAGGAGAAGCCCTATCGTGTAAGTTTTTGTTCAGCGGCTGGGTCTGTGCTGTCAAATTTGTTCGCTTTTTGCTACGAGGAAGTAGGCTTTTTATCTGTTCCCTGTCAGGGTCGGCACACAATTTATTATTTAGTACAATATTTTAAAATACACGTCAAAACCCCCGAACATAAAATACTTTTCTAATCGCCTACCTTTCGCTTATGAGATTGTATCAATTGTATGCATGGGAATCTCATACAAACTTAAAATTGCCACGATTTCCTGAGCTTCTTTCTTCTCCTTTAGTTACTTCCTCGTAGCGTAACACTTATAAAGTGGTCTAGCAGATAGCAAAAAGGCTCTGCTTAATGAAAAAGTAGTTTTAACAAAGTATTTTGATTATTATAAAAACTTGTTTATACCTAGAGTCTCGTAATGATAAGGGAATGGGTAAATCTCACAGTGAATAGAAATACACTCTCATTCATTTCGTCATCCTCATTACATAGAAAATGTATCCCGATTGAGTCCATTTACAAAATTAACCGAATTAACTGACAAATATTTTAAAATTGTCAGATTAACAGTAATTGTAGAACCCATTTTACAGTTCAAATAGATGATAAGTTGGTTACAATTCATAATTTAGATAAAAATTTGGTGCCTCAAATGGTAACTCTTTTTTGTCGATTCGATCGAGATGCCAAATACCAAATAGTACACAAATCGACAGAAGAATTTTGTCGACACGATCAATCGAGCCGAGAAACCAAATACGGGCACAGGATTTTTTCCTGTGGCATACTGCCTTTTTAACTAGACCAAGCATTTGGTCTGCACCCCACATCTTAAAATGGATTTAACGTTTTTGGTCAGGCCACTCAATCAGTGTAATATAGATGGAGTTACATCTGATTCCTATATAATAAATGAAGATGTAATTCATTCGCATATTCTTATGATTCTGAAATGAAATCTCGTTTGAACTCTAAAAGAACATAATCAACAACATTTCTACGCACCAACCTTACAATCGCTAAAAATGCGATGAAATGCTTGGATTTTCTACATAGATGTTAGAAATAGTTCACTCCATACGACTTGAAGATTATCTACATAAAAGTCCCACATCAGGCCTAGACACATCCAATATCATATCCCCTTCCTAAGCAGAACAACACGTATGTGGAAACAATAAACCGTCTGTTTTCCCCCCGTTTAATAAGCCCGATATTTTCAAGCTAGACGTACATCGTCATCTCCTTCACTCAATCTTATAGCACATTTTCTTTAAACTTAATTCTTTTCCTACCAAGACTGTGCTTTAGCATCATAGGGCATCTCCAAAGAAAACTACTGTGTACCTACATACAATGAGAAATATTCAATCTATGCAAAAATATATTAATCCTTCTTCCTTATGAACCTGCATGCTCAATTATTAAGGTAGTTTTATATGGTATTCGATTGCGGATAGATAGTTGTTTTGTTTGTTTAATTTGCATCGACTTCAAAAATAGTATTAGACATAAAATTAAATATTATTTCATAATTTCGCGCTCTTTGTGAAGTCAGATTACCTTTTTTTTAAAAAAAATTTAATTTTTCACTTTTAGTGTCTTTAAATATGCTACGCAAGAAATTCTGCTCCTGTGAACAAAGCGATTACGTTCAGAGGTAGTGTACTCTATACAAACGAAACAGAATCATAAATCCCGGCACACATTATGAACGTAGTCGCTGCCCCCTTTTAATACCTCCACCCGAGATACAAAATTGCTACCACTGTGATAGTCCGACAAAGTACTCCATACAAAACGAAAGAATCATCCAAATCGGGCCACGCATTACCAGTAAGATGAGTGCTCCCTCCACTACCCGCCCGCACTAAAAGTTATTATATTTGCTTGGTTTTAGAAGAATTTAACTTAAGCTTTGCTCCGTGCCCCTCTGTTCTCACGTCTTCGAATATTTGAGCTATATGACTCTGTTTGTTGGATAGAAGACATCATCAGAGTAGTTCATGTGCGTGTCTGTTTATTAAGCTTCCATTTAATCCCTCGTAATGGATAATTACCTGGCAATGATGACAAGATACATTCTTGTCTCACAAGGTGGGTTCCCGAGTAGGAGTTCTTGACGTTGGCAATAATTTTTTCTGGAATGCCTCTCCAAGGTAAATGGATAGCTCTGATTCTAACTATATCCTGAAGGTTAAGCAGACAGTTAGCCGTACCACAAGTAAAATACTTTCTTAGCAGTATGGGGTTCAATTATGAAGAAAGTTGTTGAAGCACATCCGCAGTGATTACATGAAAATACATAAAAATATTCGACTAGTACCACAGCCCCTTCAACGCAACAGGGTGGAGTATTCTCAGATGAACTGAGTATTAACCTATCCTTCCGCCTTTCTGATAACAGAAGTATGTTCCAGCGAAAGGAACGACAATTCAGGAAGCCTTAGTTTAGCTGAAAAGAAACAAAATACGTGAAAAGCATTTTTATATTCTAACGGACAGTCAAGCCGCGGTACTATGCCTAGAATTTCTCTCATTTACTTCAAAAAGCTACTTTAGGTAGGCGTCTAGCTGCCTACCATTTGTCCTGCTTAGCATGGGGACAACCAACCAATCATACCATACAGGGACAAATGGTACTACGTGCCATATGAACATATATATCTGGCCTAAACTAAATCTTAAGCGTGCCAACCGTCTAGTTTCGTTGGACAGAACCAATCTAGGCGTAGTCATAGCGGTGATCACAGTTCACTGCCTTATTTGTATGTACACGCATGAAGAGATTGGAACTTCGGCAGAAGTTGCTGGCACGACGAGGAGGGGACTATACTTCAACTCCGCTGTCTTAGCATGCATGTGGACAGCCTTCCTTGGACGACTGACGTAAGAGATCTGCCGCGTTTCAATGACAGCTCCAGAAGTTTACAGTAAAGTGTTGTTGTGTATCTTATTCCTATAACATCACAAAGGATTTATTCAAAGTCTGTATGCCCTTTCATTGCACGGCCACACGCACCTGCCTGCCGACTTATCACTTACTTAAAGGAGAGATTTTAAGAGGAAGCTATGTGATGATCATTGTAGTGATTTTATTTGAAAAAGGTGTATCGAACTGCGAACTTCCATGAATACCTTATAACATTAGATTTTTTTATACATTTTATACATTATATGTGCATATGACGCCAATCTGTCTCATAAGCCGTGAACGACTTAAAAACATTTTAGGAAATGCTTCTACCTCCTCAATTTCCGAAACATCACATTAAATGTAGACGTTTTGTCTAAGGCATACACATTAAATAAGTTTTAAGTGACTCTTTGATCTTTAACATTCTTAATATCATAGAATATGAGAAAAGTATTTCTAAATCGTGATAGTTACTGTAGTCGAATCGAAGATGTTTTCATGTCATGGCTAGTATATAAGAGTAAACTAATCTTCCAATTTGATATTCCCATCACCGTCCACAATATACATATTCTTAGTATATAAAAAATATTCACAGCATTGTTGCACCACTTTTAATGGAGACATCGTTTGTTGTGATCCGGATGATTGTAAAATGCTTGTAAGTAGAAAAACTTATCAAGTGGCAGTTAAAAGAGGGATGTACTTCGAAATTAAATATGCTCCTTCTATAACAAATTCTAGTCATAGAAAAGATATGATAAAAGTTGCTCATAACTACCACGCAAAGGGAAAATCAAAAAACATCATTTTCTCCAGTGGAGCTAAAAGTGAATTCGAACTGCGAGGACCCTACGATGTTGCGAATCTGTATGTATCTGTATTGATGTGTTATTTTAACCACTGTAGTTTTAATTTTCTTAAGCGCTCTCATATTCGGACTGACTGAGGAACAAGGCAAAAGTTCCATATCCAGTAAATGCAGGTCATTGTTTCTCAAAGCAGGTAACTATACGAAATGATATTCAAAATTAATGTTTACTGAGTGGACCGTTTTATTTTACAGAATCTAGAAGACTGGGCAAAACAATTATGTTTATAAAACATTTGGGGCCAACAGTTCTTTCTTCCTCGGAAGACAGTCAATCTGAGAGTGAGAATGACGATAGTGAGTTTGAAAAAGTTGGAAGGGAGAGCGAAGATGATGATGATGACGATATGATTGAGCAGCCACATAAGAAGAAAAAGCTGAAATAAAAAGCATTTTTTAGGTTAAGTCGGTAAAAGTCGTAGTATACAATTATTTGCATTTAAATAACAACCAGAATTTGAGTAATTATGTACATAGAATCTATATTTAATATTAAATCAGTTTTAAGTTCATAAGAAAAATTTAAATAAAGCTTTAAGAGAAATAGGTACTTTTTCCCTAACACGATTAATGGGTTTTGATGAACGAAACATGTATTCGTATGTGAAATGATGAATTGAACATAAATCAGAAGGAGTTTTGTGGTGTTTTTGATTATTTCGCGAAATATCTTAGATTATCGAACAGACAGGATAGACTAGTACGTGTATCAACCACTTACGTGTGACCAGCTATTTTGCTGTCTGTTCTGTTTCGAGAATTATCATCTTTCAAGAAAGACTAAATCGGTATGGTTGTTTAATGTCTTAATATACAGATAAAAATGTATATGTCGTAGGCCCTTAGAAAAATTAGGCCGGTGGTCGAAAGCATTGGCCGTTGGCCGAACGCCGGCTGTTAGAAGAATTCGATCATTAATTGTCAACATTCTTCCAACAGCTTTAAATCGTGAGGCCGTTTGAGGATTCTTCTAAAGGCCTAAGCGGCGTTAGGCTGTTAAAAGCTTCTTTTAAACTCCTAAATTTTATCAGGCCGTCAGAGGATTCTTCTAATCCTCTGAGTTCTGTCAAGCGTTTAGAGGAAAATAAAGTTTAGTCGAAAAATAGTTGCTTTGTAACAAGCCCATGTATGAAATTACATGTTGACGGGAAAGATAGTTCGAAATTAGTGAAAATGGTGATATCGTGAACAGAGAAGAATTTAATAGAGAGCTGATCGTGCTTCAATAAATAAATTTTCGACATTATAACCTTTTGTATTTTAAACTGCTATATAATAATAGCACTTAAGGGTTCAGAAGAATCCTCTTACGGCCTGATAAAATTTAAAAGCTTTAAAGAATCCTCTAACAGCCTAATGCCGCTTAGGCTTTTAGAAGAATCCTCTAATGGCCTGATGATTTCAGGCCATTGGAAGAATTTTGACGATAAATGATCGAATTTTTCTAACAGTCGGCGTTCGGCCAACGGCCTACGACAAATATACTGGAGAAGCAGTGATACAATATCGATGTTTTTATTATCATTTTCAGTTTGTTTACATTTTTTGTTACTATATATTGTTCCAGACCTTACGGCTAGTTACAAATAACTGTTTGAACTTATAGCACTTTCTTATTTGGGATATATATATTTAGTGGAGTGCCTGGGGAGTTTGACCTCGGAATCCAATTACTTTGAATGTGTTAATGTAAAACTTTATGAATTATGTTTTATAGATAAAATACTAAAATGTTTACCCATTTTTTTTCTTTCTTTTTGTCAGTAATTTCAGTAAATTTTCAATTTTTTTATTTGAAATGAATATATTTTTCTCACGTTTTTAGAATATAACAATCATTTAACTAAAATGGACATTAGGAATTTTATAAATGCCAGGGACCCAAAAAGGGTCGTAGAAGGAGCAAGTAGCAAAAAGTAGAGGGGGAGTTGAGCGGCACCTGTTCATTAGATTCATTATTGTTGAATGATAATATTAGTAACTATATAATAATTATCATTGCTTTGCAAAATATTAGTTTAAAAAAATATATATTGCCTGTATTACGCTATTAATTTTACTACATTCTCTACCATACACTACAGGATAGGACCATTTTACACTCGTGTGAAGTTAGCCCTGCTTTTTTTGAAAAACATATTTTATTAGAGTTGTTGGTAGATTCGATGGAGTTCTGGAGTTCCCCAAATAATCTTGAATAGTTCTGGGAAATTACAGCGCGACTTTTTTTGCAAAAAAGAGTTCTGACATTTTTTTCCGATGTATTTTGAAGAGTTCTAGAGTTCCTGATAACATTTGAAAATAATTCTTGAAAGGAGAGTTAAAGTTGTTGGCACCATTGATGCTTGATGACGAGAACGTAAAAATTGTAAGGTACTTAAAGCAACAACGTCGCGATATTTTTGTTTGTCTTAATGAAGAGGAAAATTGGCGCGGAAAGGTAAAAATAATTAAAAACGACATCCATGACAGCATACGACAGTGCTCCTGCGCAAAGTAAAGAAGATGAACAAAGTTCCAGGAATAATCATTTCCTACCACAATATGACTGGACAAACAACATTTCTGATAAAAGCATTTATCAGAAAATAGATTTTCGAAGAACTAGCAATGCATTTAAGAATACTGAACTCACTTTCGATGAAAGTGCTGTATTGCATTCTTCTTGGTTCAAGTCGAACCAATGCGTTGGCAGTTTTAGCAATTCTTTCAAAATCACCGTTGACACTACCCCGAAAATGAAAATTCAAATTGTCGATCAGCATATTTTTAAAATTTATAATAATGACAGCAACAATTCTGACACTTTACCTGAAACCGACATATCAACTCCACAAGCTCCCACTGTACTTTCAGAAAAATTTCGTAAATCTCCACAAGCTCCCACTGTACTTTCAGAAAAATTTCGTAAATCTAATTATCTATCTGACTTTTCTACTTGGACATCCGCTCCTAAATACGAATTCAAACGTTTGCCACTTATTTCTAATGGTACATCCTCTAAAGGTCTCAAGATAATTTACTTCATTTTAATTCACTTTAATTTTACAGGGTCAGTCTTCACTTCAATAATATGTCATCACTCGCAAATTTTGCAATAAGAGTGACGAAAAATAAAAATATCTCAATTGACGACTTACAAATGAGATTTGATATTTCGTTTGATATAAAATGTATTAAAACAGTTGTAACAGACTGAAATCTTTGGATGCAGAGTGCAACGTAGCTCAATTATTCGAAGAACTATTTGAAGATATTCCATCGCATCGAATACGAAAAAACCTGCGAGAATTGCAGTTTTAAAAATGAAAGATTTGCCCAATTTATAGCTGTTAATACACACGTTTTATTTGAAAAGTGGTACGGCAGCATACAACTTGCCATAGAAGACAACGGCAAAATAAATTGACCTGCAAACAATGTTCAATAGTGACTTTAAGAAACAGCGAATTACAATCGTATATAATGATTGACATGACGATTTCATTGTGCAATATGTACGAATAAGTTTATCCAAAAATCAATAGAAAGAAATGTATTTTAGACGAAATTTCAAAATCAATCACGCTAGAAAACAAAAATTATTGTTTAATAGCAATTGTTCACTATATTCATTACCAACCAAGAAGTGGGCACTACGTTGCATATATACTTAATGATAATTATTGGCTTAACTTGGAGAAATCAGAAATTAAAGTCCCAAAAGAAACAGAAGTAACACCACATGTTATTATGTACGTAGATATATAAAAAGTGACTAAAACTCGACTGAAACATATTATTTTTATACACAATTTGTAATGAGTATAGCCTATTTTGTCACCAGTGTAATTTTTTTTATAATTATTTCTATGAATAAATGTCAAACTTATAAAATATTCAATAAAGCAATCTCAATGGGCTGACTATGATAATAGCCTGGAAATAATATAACCACATAATAATTTAAGAAATATTAATATATAATCATAAGATAGATTTACATATCTCAAAGAATTCCTTGTATAAAAGTATAATTGATATTGTTGTTATTTTCATATGAACTTGCTTTCCGGTTCAAAAACCGGTAATTGCTAATAGCAGTCAAAGTTTTGCTCTTTCGGCAAAATGCTTGAAGGATATTTTGTAGCACTCGACAAGCGCTACCTAGAATTCTTCTGAAAATTAGTTTAACAGTTTCTCAGGTGAGCCGAAAATTTGAAAAAATTATAACTTTCTCAATTTTCACTTCACTGGTTAAAATACTGTAACATGCACTGTAGTCTGGCATAGGTTACGTGATGAAAACGAAATCAAGCTGTGCAATGCGCATGTCCCGAATTCCGGAAACTAGAAAAACGTCAGATGCCGTATGAAGTCAAGGCTGAGTTAGTTAGTTGTATTTTAACCAGTGAAGTGATAAGTTGTAATTGTTAAAGTGAAACGTAATATTGCCAAGAAAATTGTGCAACGAACTAATTAAGTGAATTGAATAAAATTGTGAACATTCGTGATTGAAAATAAGTGTCTTAATTAATCCGTCGAGCCCGAAGAGCCCCATTTACGTTACAATACTACTAACTATTCGCATTATCACATGTAAACACTTCGCAGTCTAAATCACGACTAAAACTCACTAGGCTACTGCTCAGCCTTCTAGAAAGTTCAGTCACTTAGTTCTAGATATTTCCGTTACACATTTTCACCTCATATATTCACCATGGGTTCGAGTCGTCCTTGACTTTCCCCGTTTGGCATTTCCTTTTCTTGATTTCTGGCCACCTGGGACATGCGCATTACACGGTTGACTATTTCCCTTTTCGTGGCCTACCTCGTGCACGTTACAATACTTTTTTGTTAAAGATCTTTAAAGATTTGCATATATAGGTTAGGTTAGGTTCGTGTGGCCGTCCTGAAGGACACACTTAAACCTCATTGTGATGGAATGTAAGAATTTCCACCACCTCCTCACTGGAACCATCCGGAGCTATCTATGAGATCTGCAACGTCAGTCGCCTCCAGATCACCAAGACTATCGAGGAAATAGTCACCCAAGAAAGACTTCTGCCTGCGTGCCAGTGCAGGGCACCGGCAAAGGAAGTGGAAAATAGTTTCCTCCTCCTCGTGCATACAGCTTCTGCAGAAGTCGTTTGAGAAGATGCCCAGTCTCTTCGCGTGTAAGCCAATAGGGCAATGACCTGTGATAACCCCAGTAATTATACCAAGGTCAGATCTGCCACTCGAAATCAGACACTTGGAGCGCCTAAGATCCAGCTTAGGCCAGATCTGTCTGGACGAATGGCAGTTAGTGCCAGCTATTAACGTATGCGACAGCAATTAACAGTCCTAGACGTCGATAGGAGAGAATTAAGGGATATCAGAGCAGCCTGGCTATCTGTAAGCATACATATGTCTTTTACAGGAACTTCGTTCCCCTTCAACCAAAACAAGGCTTCCTGAATAGCCATGACCTCTGCCTGAAACACACTGCAATAATCCGGAAGACGGAAGGACAGGCTGATGTTCAGTGCTTCTGAGAAAAGAAAAAAGACGTTGAGGTAAGTGGCCTTGTCCAGTGATGGCCACCAGACAACCGCACCATACAACAGGATTGGCCTAATGACTGCTACATAGAGCCAGTGAGTTAGCTTCGGGTGAAAACCCCATTTCCCACGGATGGCCCTCTTGCAGGAGTATAGAGCTACAGTTGCTTTCTTTACCCTTTCATGAATATTAGGCTTCCAGCTGAGCTTCCTATCCAGGATGCTACCCAGATATTTAGCTTCCTCGGTAAAAGCCAGGCGGGTGCCATTCAGATACGGAGGGTCAACATGAGGAATTTTGTATTTCCTAGTAAAGATGACCGTCTCGGTCTTATTAGGGTTAACGGTAAGCCCACTCCCTCTCGCCTAATTGGTGAGCTTAGTGAGGGAATTCCGCATAAGATCCCTTAAAACAGGCAGAAATTCGCCCGAGATAGCTATAGCAATGTCGTCCGCGTAGGCAAACACTCCACAGCCCTCCCCTTCCACGATTAGAAGCAGCTTATTTACTACCAGATTCCAAAGAAGAGGATACAGGACCCACCTTGCGGTGTGCCCGTACTCACAGTCCTGGTAGCATGAGCCTCTCGCAGCCTTGAGCTGATAGTACTGCCATAAAGCATCTGACCGGCCAGCGACATAAGATTGGCATTCACACCCAGAGAAGCGAGTGCTTCCATGATTGCCTCCGGGCTAACATTGTTAAAAGCTTCCACAATGTCCATAAAGGCCACCAAAGTGAACTCTTGCCATCAAGGGATTTCTCTGTAGTGCGCACGAGAGAATGAAGAGCGGACTCTACAGACTTTCCTTTACAGTACGCATGCTGGGACGCCGATAGTAGATGCTGAAGGATACTACCGCGTAGATGAATGTCAACTAATCTCTCAAAAGTTTTGAGAAGAAGGCCTAAAGTCCTTAGGAGTGGCATGAATATCTGAGTCACACACTCATAACTGAGTTCGCGTGCCTGTGGCGAAAGAAGGTTGTGGGATCCTTCTAGGTCTGCCACAAAGGATAAAAAAATACGAGAGAGACAGATTTTGAAGGAAGAACAACAGGTCTGGTGTTACCTGTTGTTCCTAGGCACACTGAACTGTCATGAAAAATTCCAAAAAGAAAATGTACCCCCTTGTTTGACAATTCAGGCTCTAACCCACTCCATCCCTACACCTGGCTAGGGTGTAGGCCCAACCTAGAAAGGAATTAACAGAGGCTTCCTACGTAACTGTACAAAATTTTAGAATCTAAAAATTCTCGAGATATGAGGGGCACCTACTGACATATAGCTATGGACCGATCGTATGCTATTTTATTTTGAGACAACTTTTGTTACCAGTAGTGGGAAAACTTTTTTTGCCTGCATTTTTATTTCGAGTATTTTACTAAGACTGTCGAGAGAAAAAGTCATAATTATATACAGCTTAAATTGTCTTCTCTGAAATAATTTTTTATTGATATACTTTTTCTCTGAACTCCTATTATTTATAAAAATAAAATTTATAAATAAATGGTTGATTTCCTCTGGAATGTGCTTTACCATAATGAGAGCGGAGATATTTTCCTGTACATTTGTCTGCTTCTATTACATAAGGTGCTTTCGCGCGACCTGAGACAAGTGAGATAACTGAGAATTCTCAGTTGTCCCAGTTGAAATGTGTTTTCGCGAAACCGTCTCAGTTCATTTTGAGCCACAAAAAAAAATCTATACACATATTGAGCAACTGAGCAAGTGAGACTGGTTTTTCTCGTCTCAGTTGTCTCAGTTGAAGAATATTAACTAGTATCGGTGAATTTTTTTAAATAGTTTGTATTTATTTATATTTGCGTCAACGGACGAAATAGTGTCCTTAGAAAACAGAAAGCAATATTATTTTCTAAATTTTAAATCGGAAAAGTTACATTAACAGCTGTTCAAATTGACATTTCCTGAACTGAGATAACTGAGACGGTTGCTCAAAGTTTCGGCTCAGTTGACCAACTGAGACGTGTCGCGTGAAAGCACCTATGTACTTTCTTGTTTTGAATGTGCTTACAAAGCTACCAACATAAAAACGCAATTCTATTTGCTGGCAACAAGTTAAAAACGAGATCGAGAATTTAATCGAAAATATTTTAGTTTGGCCGGAACTCCTATATCTCAAATTATGAATATATTAAATATTGTAGTGTCTTTCACGATAGTATAAAATAGTGATTAAAATTAAATAAAGGAAAATTCGCACTTTCAAACAGAACATTACCAGAGTGTTTATGTTGCTAGGTCCGAAATAGCTCAATGAACTGTGTACGAATTTACCTTTTAGAGTTCAATGCAATGTGCTTATAGGGATAAGGATAAACATACAAAAGTGTTTCAACCTGCGGTAAGTAACGTTGACAGCTCTATCCGTCCATAGTTATAAGTCATTAGGGGCACCAACTCGATATCGGA
This sequence comes from Leptarthrus brevirostris, assembly GCA_964036015.1. Taxonomy (NCBI): domain Eukaryota; kingdom Metazoa; phylum Arthropoda; class Insecta; order Diptera; family Asilidae; genus Leptarthrus; species Leptarthrus brevirostris. The sequence goes on from OZ038375.1 coordinate 42,163,620, forward strand.
TATTATGCCGAAGAGGTATAACTTTAATATACCATTCAAGCTGATCCTTGAGAGCAGAGATTATTGGCTCAATAATAGATATATCTTTGAAAGGGGATCTCTGGTTTGGTACACGGACGGATCCAAGATGGAAGACAGAACGGGCATTGGGGTCTATGGACCAAGATTAAGGCTGTACAAATCGCTCGGTTCTACACCAACCATCTTTCAAGCAGAGATACATGCTATCGAAATCTGCGCACGTGAAATTACCAAGAGAGGAATACGCGGTGCTAAAAAATATATATCATGTCCGACAGTCAGGCGGCACTTAAGGCTCTGGGATCCTACACCTTTGAGTCTAAAATCGTCTGGGACTGTCTCACTGCTCTTAAAGAACTGGCCCAGAGCAACAGCATCACGCTAGCATGGGTACCAGGGTACGAGGGCATTGAAGGCAACGAGAAAGCGGATTTCCAAGCAAAAAAAGGCGCGGATTCTCAGTTTGTCGGACCGGAGCCATTCTGTGGCTACTCAAAAAGCCGAATAGCAATGCGTATCCGGTCATGGGAGGACGAAAGCAAGCACTCACACTGGGCAAATATCCCAGGGTCAAGACAAGCAAAGAGGTTTATAACCTACTCAAAACAGAAAACGAAGGAGCTGCTCTCACTCAGCAGACCAGATTTAAGGCTGTTAACTGGACTTCTAACTGGTCACTGTCACCTGGGCTACCACCTAAAAAAGTTTGGGCTGGCTGATGATGACACCCACCATCCTGCTCTTCAAGCTGTTTACTTCTTCGATCCTGTTGCTGTGGCTGTCCCGCTGATGGACGAGTATTCTTATAACTTTAAAAAGGCTGACTCATCATTTCTAAATGATTGGTTTTCGACTTGCGATTAGCATAGTGTTCTCAATGAACCTGACAATGATATCGCATGAGTTCATTGTACAATATTCTTGCCTCATGTTTCGCTCAATGCGTCCCTATCTTTAGGTCTAAAGGTTCCTGTACTTCACAACCATAGGTCTTGAAGACATCTAAGAGTGTTTTCGATTTTGCCACCGAGACATAACACCGGGGACAACTGGAGTTACTGTGACCCTGCATCAAAGTGTCATCTGCTTCCAAGTGCGAAACCCTGTGTTCAAGTTTATTAGTGCCACCCGCTGTCAAATTACAATTGAAAATTATGGAGATTAATAAAAAATCAGCAATTTCAGCAATTATATTTATTATAATTATTGGTTGGTTGGGAAAGAGTAAAGATTTTTCGTTTTTTCTCGTTTTTATTATAACAGGACAGTAAAAATAATTAATTAAATATAAAAAATCGCAGCACACAAGCACAATGCCAGTTATTTTTACTCATCTACTTCATTTGTGTTAGTAGTGTTACAGCTGTTCCTGGTCTAAACCAGGGGCAATCGGTGCTAGCACCAAGGGCAAAATGTGGCAAAAACGAACAATCCGAAGCAAAACTCGAGTCATGGCACCGCAATCTCGAACATGCATTTGCTTCTTCAAGGCACAAGTGTTAACACCGAAGCAAAATCGAAAACACCCTAAAGAATGTAAATAACAAAGCGTGGAGGCTGTTCTGTTCCTCGAGGAGTGACTCTGATTAACTCTTCTATTCTGAGTTGCGTCACAATTATATGTATGTATGTATGTTAGACGTCAGTGCTTCATAAAATGACTATATTGGTAGGATTAAACATATTTTGCATAGTGACCCTAAGCAATTCCGGAGATTTGTGAATTCGAAGCGTAATTCTGATGGATACCACTCTACTTTATACTTTGGTTCCATGAGTGGTCAGGACCCATTGATCATCGCTATTCTTTTTAGTGACGTTTTTAAGGCTGCTTTCATGGATGACCCTTGTGATATTAGCTCTAGTGATTTTACTCATATGACGAGGCTTCCGCCGACTTCTCTTCCATAGAAGGATCTTATTTTTGCCGATGCTACGTTTGCTAAACATATTTCGAAACTGTCTGACAGTTTCTCGGGTAGCCCTGATGGCATTCCTACGCTATTGTGAAACGTTGTAGTATGTCGTTTGTCTCTGTCCTCTCATCCTTATTTAACTTATCTATCCGTAGTAGCGGTTTCCCTCAGTCTCGGAAACTCTGTGTTATTATTCCAATACATAAAAAGGGCAATAAGTCTGATATTTCTAATTATAGGCCCATCGCAAATCTTTCCTACCTAGCTATGCTCTTTGAGATCCTATACTTTCATTGTACACCCTTGTTAACTTGTTTCCAACAGGGGTTTATTAAGAGAAAATCTACAACAACCAACTTACTGGAATTCTGGCTTTCCTGCTCGTTTTGTTCATTGGCTACGCTAGTATTTGTCCGAGCGCTCCCAACGTGTTTTGTTTCGTGGAACTCTTGCGGTTCCGATCCGCATCACTTCTGGGGTGCCACAGGGTAATCACCTTGGTCCTTTACTGTTCATTATTTACATCAATGATGTATCCCTAATTCTATCACACTGTGTTATTTGGCAAAGCTATTTCGTTCAATTTCGAATGGTGTTGACTGCCGCCTATTGAATTCTGACATGGACGCCTTCTGCAATTGTTGTTCCATCAACTGCCTCTCTTTAAACGTGTCCAAATGCACTGTCATGTTATCTTCTCGTAAAAGAAATCCTCTGCTGTTTAGGTGCTCCATGGATGGACACTCTTTGAATAGACTTGACAAATCCAAAGACTTGGGGGTCTTGCTTAATTCTCGATTTTTTTTCGACAACCACATGGATACTATTATTGGTAAGGCTAAGGCTACTTTGGGCATCATAAAGAGGTGGTCTAAGGAGTTTAATGATCCTTATATCACTCGAATCCCTTATTGTACATTTGTTAGGCCTATTCTTGAGTATACCAGCCCAGTGGGGTCCATGATAAGCGTATTGAGTCCGCCGAACGAAGGTCTTTAAGGTTTGCTCTCCGTAACCTTCCATGGAGTGAAGTCCGGTTTCTTCCTTCTTATACTGATCGATTTCTCTTGACTCCCTTGAATAGAGGCGTAACGTCTCCAACTATTATTTTTGTTCGATCTATTGGAGGGAACAATAAATTCTCCCGATTTACTGGCGGCCGTTAACATCTCTATTCCGCAACGATCCTTGAGGAATCGCAACTTCCTGCACGTCTCTGGTCATCGTACTCAATCTTGACCCTAATCCTCCAGGCTGCAATTGAAGGGCATGCTCAGACAGTGTCTTGGTTGACGTGGGGTCTTTTTTGCTGTAGTAATCTTTTTGATGAACCTGAAGGAAATAAATAAATATATAGTCTGTGTGTTGCAACATTGAGTAGGTGTAGTGGGACAATTGTTTATAAAGTGGACCATCTTAGCATACATATATTTCTATTTACTCCTGTAGTGGCCCATTGTTTTTTTGTTAAGTTACCTAACTTGCGTATACTTTTAATGACTTATAAAAAAAAATATTGGAATAAAAATGAAGCGCACTATAAAGAATCTTCTCTATCTGAGGCCATAAAATCTGTGCGAGAGGGTAAATATGGAATTTGACAGGCAAATAGAGAATACGGCGTCCCGAAGACGACGATACACACTATTTTTAACGGAAAAGTTCCTGAAGGGACTAGAAGCATTATCCGTCTACATCTGAGAAAGCGAAAATAGTGAACTGGCTTCTTGAGCTAGCAAACTGTAGGTTTCCACAGAAAAAGGACGAGTTGTTGGACGTCGTCGAAAAAATAATTCGTAATAGTAAGCGAACAACGCCCTTTACAAACAATAAGCTCGGAAAGAAATGGTGCACTCATTCTTGAAAAGGCATCCAAAATTACGCACTCCAGGGTCTATTTCAAAGGCTAGGGCATTAAATACCCACGGGAGTATTAAGAAGTGGTTTTCCGACTTGGAAGGGTATCTCATCTCTCAAAACGTTCAAGATATTTTACAAGATGGGACTCGTATTTTTAATGCTGACGAAACATCCTTCAGCATGTCTCCAAAAACCGGCACTGTAATAGAACCTAAAGGTTGTGGAAATGTTTATAATATATCACAAGGAAATGAGAAAGAGACTCTAACAGTACTTCTAACCTTTTGTGCAAATGGGGAAACTTTACCACCTATGATAGCGTTTCCATACACTCATCCGCCTTCTAAGCTGCTTAATAGTTTGCCGGATAATTGGATCTTATATAGATTTGAAAGTGAGTGGATGAGGAATTAGACGTTTTATGAATATGTTGCCAATGGATTCTGTAAGTGGCTAAATAAAAATAAAATTAAGCTTCCACTTTTGTTTTTAGTGGACGGACATAAATCCCTCTTATCATTGGAGCTAAGCGATTTCAATAAATAAATAGAATTAATCCTTCTAACTCACAAGGCGCACTTCTAAGGCAGAAGCCTAGAATCAATTGACCTGAGGCTCCCACACCAACATGCAAAAAAACATTAGTAAACTAAAGCCTAAAACACGCCCAGACACAACAATCAGGGGCGCACAGACAATAGAGATCGTTTCAGCAAATCCTTAGTAGGTAGGAGTCAGGTCAAAAACAGGACACATATTTACGGCCCTACACATGCGATTTATAGGCTCATGCATACCATAGTTAGACCGAGAGTGAACAAGATGCAGTAAAGACATTCTTCTTAAGCTATACGGGGTATGCCTATAAGCAACCATACCTGCGAGAGTGCAAGAATCTATGTTCGAGTTCAGAAGCTAGTGAATAAAGACTAGGTCAGCAACTCTACGTCGTTCTTCCGACGAGTGCATATTAAGCAACCGGAGGCGATCCATATAAGGAGCAAGCCTGAGTGAATTATCCCACGGAAGATCTCTTAGTGCGAACCTAACAAACTTCGGCTGCACCGACTCAATGCGTCCAGAATGAACAGCATAACAGGGAGACCAAACCTGAGATGCATACCCGAGAATTAGCCTAACCAACGAAAGGAATAAATGAATTAAGGTCTTCCGATCAGAAAACTCCCTTACCCACCGCTTTACATAACCCAGAACTGAGTTACTCTTAGAAACAATGTAGTTAATGTGCAGAGTGAAATCGAGTTTACGGTCAAGCTTCAGACCAAGGTTACTAACGGACTGCACGCGACAGATATTAATTTCCGCAAAGGTATAATCAAAGACGAGCTTATTTTGGTTGCTAGAGAATGACACAACTTCACATTTACCCAAGTTAAGCTGCAGGCCATTAGATCCACACCAGTTCTTGAAGGTATTTAAATCATCCTGATTGCAGGAAGAATCATAACTGTTTCTAACGCATGAGAAAATCTTCTTATCGTCTGCATAGAATAAGACCAACTCAACTGAGTTGAGAGTGCTTAATCAGAGGGACAATTTCATCAATGGTTAGAATAAACAACAGGGGCCCCATATGGTTACCCTGCGGTAAGCCAGATGAAGCCCTAACGACTCTGGATAAAGTATTACGGAAAGATACTCGGTATGTCCTATTTTTATGCCCGTTTTTATGAACAGGAATTATAAAGGTAGGAAATCTACCGGCCTGAAGAGATTTGTTGAAGATGATTTCCAGTGGAATGAGTAAGGCGTCAGAGCTGGATCTTAAGAATGCAGTTGGATCACCATCAGTAATAAAAGAAAAGTCCAGTTTAAGTTCAGATTCATTTATTACAGGTAAATATACACAAGATTTAAAATCTTTTATTGTACAATTAAAAGTGGCGCTAGATAAGTCATTTCGACAAAAATATAATGCTTAATATTAATTGCGAAAGAAAAAAATAAGAGAACAGGAAAAAAGAGAAAAAAAAGAAAATATTTAAAATTAATTATATAGCTACTTTAGATACTTCAGTATAGAGACACAAGACCTGTGTAAAAGTACCAATCAAGCAAAGTGATTGTCTAAAAGACGCCTGGATGCACTGAGAGTGCCAGTCGTTTGAATATTTAGAGGAAGACTATTCTATAAGCGAATTATTTGGACAGGGTAAGAACTATTCATAACTGATTTCCTAAACCGCGGTACTAGTAAATTTCTGTTTCACTGAGATGTTGTAAATTGGAACTATTCACGGAGGTATGGTGGTTTGTTCCATTTAAGCAGCTTGAATAGAAACAGCAGGCTTAATCTGAAAGGTGTGATATGGTGAAACCTTCGTAGTCCGTGAATAAACCTAATACAGTCGTTAAAAGCAACAGTGACTGTCTAAGTGAGGAAAAACCAAGCTCCCGAAGGTAAAATGGGGCAGTATCAATGCCTCAACCAAATCCAGACGAGTACTTCTCGGGATAATATAGGCTGACAACCAAAGTCTTCGTAATCTAGCATATATCTGGCCAATTCTCGCGCTTACATTTTCACAGCGGTACATTTCTTGTCCCAAAATAATACCAAGATTAGTTACTTTACTTAGGACTGGCAATGAAGAACCATTTAACATTAGTTGAGGAGCATTACTTAAAACAAGAGGATTAGTATTAAATATGATAGAGTGAGACTTTCCGGGGTTCAAAAGTAATCTGTTCGCAATTGGCCAATCATATATTCTACCGAGATCGGCATTTATACGTTTGATTCAGTTCTCAAGGAGCCCAATAGGCCTGCCTAAATAGACCTGAACATCATCAGCGTAAAGATGGATTTTCACATCACGCACCACACTTGGCAAACCATTGATGAAGAGGCTGAATAAAAGCGATCCCAGTATTGATCCCTGTGGTACGCCCCGTGAAAGAACCAATGAACCAGAGATTACGCCATCGATCTGCACTCTTTGGGAACGATCGACAAGAAATATGCTATCATAGAGGCAGCACATGAGCTAAAGTTGAAGTACGTGTGTAATTTGTGAATAAGTAAGCTGTGGTCAACGCAATCGAAAGCTTTAGAAAAATCCAGCAATGTTAAAGCTGTGAAGTGATCATTGTCCAGGGCTTTTCTTATGTCAGTGGATACCCTCAAGACAGCCGTCTCACAACTATGAAAAGATCTGCAACCAGATTGTCAACACCCCTCGACATAAGCCAGTATTTGCTTAGATATAATCTTTTCAAGTACTTTCGAGAAAAAGCACAAAATGCTTATTGGACGAAAGTCCAACACAGTGCAGCCTTAAAACTTACAGGAAACGAAGAGGAGGATGTTCACAATGTGGAGGATGTAATCGGCAATGAACGGAAGCAGTACCTTAATAAAACGGGGCGTTAAGTTGTCAGGTGCAATTGCTGCGGATTTAGTTGAGCCCCCCACAGATAGTAATTCATCTGGATTTACATTTCGAAAGTAAAACGGGTCAACAAAGTCATTCACTGAGGCATCAGGCAAGTTCGCAGGAAAAATACTTGTTGAATTCATCGGGTTCACATTGATTGCAGTAAAGGCAGAATTGAGTTCATCTGGATCAAAAGGGCATCGAATCTTATCCTTGCCATGAATACCAGCGTTATTTAGGTTACGCCATAGAGCTCGCGCGCCGAGGTCGGTCCTAAGTTTCACACTAAAATAAGTGTCGTTTAGCCCCTTTGATTGCAGCATGAGAGTATTAATTTTTTTTACAAGGCGAGCTTCCATTGACTCTAGCAGTTTGCCCAGTGTGACTGATTGGATATCGGTGGAAACAGGGTCCTCTGTATGCAATTTTGCAGTTCTGCGAGTGACAATCTGGCTATTATCCTCTGCAGTTGATGTTGATGGAGTTTTCTCTTTCCTGAGCCCCTTGTGTGACATTGTGCTCTGCAGTACTTAATAAAGAGCGATTCCCAACGTATACCAATATAGCCAAGAACCGCCACACAAAACAACCACAAAGGTTCAAAAAGAAAAGTTTTTAACAAAACTTTTCAAAATCTCAAGAGTTTAGCGCTCGAACACTTAATTTAAAATATAAAATCCGGAGCCGATTAGATTGCGTCTACTCTCTAGCGTTCATACTAATACTCTTCCTTCCTTCCTTCCTTGATACCATCCATTTCATATTTACAAATTTAAAAAAGGTACGAGGATCGAGGTACGATTTCTGCAGCAACAATAATATAATTTTATATTCTCTTCCTCCTAATATTCCACACATTTTAAAGCCGCTGATTATAGAAACACTGTTATAGAGTTGCAAAGCTTGCCTGAAAATGTCGGAAAATCTGTTAACAAAGAAAACTTTTGTCAGCGCTTGAAAGCAGTACGAGAGAAAAAGGATCGCACCAAAATTTTTAAGAACCATTTAGGAAATGTGACGTTCTTCCTTTTAACAACTATGCCGAAGATTTTTCAAAATGTGTACAAAACAGATTGGAGAGTTTAGATTCAGCTCAAGAAACAACATAGGAAAAAACTGAACTATGCGGATGCTAAATCCGATATACTGTCTCTAAGAGATGAGTTCTCAAGTAACAATATTTGCTATAAAATGGTATTAACAATAATTGATGATGCAGAGTAAAGATCTTGTCAGGAAGTTCGCGAGGATAATGTATATTGGAAAATTTTGAACGGACATATGAAATATGCCCCGACGGTGAACTGTTAAGAATCAACACTCCAACTTCCAAAAGCTTGCCCGGAGAGATTCAACAGGACAACTTATCCACAGAAGAAAATTACACTAAAACGGAAATGGAAATAATGGAGAACGAAATTTTAGCCGACATATCGATGACAGAAAAGAATACTATTAATAAAGATGTTTTATCAGGTGTGGCCTTTTTTATGTGGAAATCTTTAAAATGTTGTGCCGTGGTTGGTACTACAACTGTTCCTAATAAATTTATGTAAAAAAGTTTATGTTCTTTTTTATCTCCATAATATTTCTGAAGAGTTGTAAAAAGTGGTCAATTACAGGAGAAGGAGTGGTCCTATTTAAGGTACTCGTGGCCCACTACTGGAAAGAATTACCTTTTTTTAGTTTTTGTTAAAATTTTAATCTCTTTAAGCGACTTCCCAAAAGCAAAGTGGTTCTAATGCCGCATTTACACCAATGACACAAAATGTCAATAATTATGACTTCATGTCATTGGGCAGTGACTAACCATTTACACGATGCAAACTAATGACAAATAGTTACTGACTGAGAGCTTTCTCACTACGTTTCATAACTTTATGGCCAATTTTAATTTTACAATGGCAAGCGTAACAACCGGAGAATTTACACGAATGACAGATAGTGACGAGTCAGATTGTGATAAAATGATTTGGATAATGACAAAACATAATAAAGCCGCAATTTGTATTAACGCGTCGTTGTTAAAGTGCTCAGTTGTCGAGAATTGTAGAGTTATTTCGCTATATAATATATATATATATATATATATATATATATATATATATATATATATATATATATATATATATATATATATATATATATATACATATTTGGTTAAATAATTCAATTATGGAAGTAGCTCTTGCTTGTTTTGTTGCTGTGCTAAAACGTCTGAATGGGTCAGTCCATTCTTTTCAGAAGGAAGCTGTTTCTATAAGACCTTACGTGTTAAGCTTCGACAAAATGATCCAGAGCTATATAAAAATTTCTTGAGAATGTCTTCTGGTAATTTCGATTTCGTGCTTGAAAGAATCGCGTCACTAATCCAAAAGCAAGACATAGACATGCGGAAATCAATATGTCAATATGTCTTAGGATTGATTTCGATTTGTGCAGCGATACACTCTGCATTGAAGGAAGAATACCTAAAGGTAAAGTCAAATTAAAATTGTGCAGGTAAAATTTACAAGTATACAATTTGCAGGTAATTTTAATTAAAAACAAATTTAAATGTAACAAGTTAAGTAAACAAACCTTAGTCGATTGTATTTAAGAATTGCTGTGCTAAATTTGTCTCCTCTGTTTAAGAGACATACGGTTGTAGTTCCATAATCTAGAATTCCTGTATGCTGATTGGAACTCCATACAAACCTTCGTTGCACTTGAAGTGACAACATTTTTCATAACATAATAAGCAAGTTAATTTTTTTCACGCCTTGCCTTTGTTCAATTATCATGTGCGAAACGCGTCTTCACAGCAAGGATGCGTTAAGTGACAGTGGCAGGTTAAATTGTGGTGTAAACTAAGTTCTGATATTCGGGAGGTTTCACGGCATCACTTGGAAGACACCAACCCACCCACCACCCTCTCCCTCTCATCCAACAACTCAATGTCAACGCTCTCTTTGCCAGCAACCATCGACCTCCACTTCTCCAATCTCTTAAAATCAACGTAGCTCTTATCATTTAGATAATAAACAATTAATTTTTCACTATCAACTCTCCTCCGCCCACCACCCACCCACCCACCCACTCACTCACGGCGAATCTTCCACCCAGCTCCACCGTCACTTATCAATTCATCCTTTGCCTTAACTCAGCCATTCTGTTACAGAATCCATCCTTTCGGCTTCACCCATCACCCACTCTCACTTATACAACCACTAAAAGTCTACTTTGGCACTACTTCAACAGTGACTTATAAACTTCAACAGTGACTTAACGACTTTGCCTTACCTCTGCCCATAATGTCTTTACCACCCTTTTTGCCAAAACCCATCTCACCTATTCACTAACCCACCTCGATACAGAACTATTCACCCTCAACATTCTGACTACTATACATAGTATACTGAAACACAATGAACAACATTGAATTTCTTTTATTAATTAACCGCAACCGCACTTGTATCAATGACAATTTGTCATAAAAGAATGAGAACTATTCACTATTCAGTCATAATGTACAACACGCGGTTATACGGCATTTACACGAGGTCAATATTTATTGACAAAAGTTTTCGCCACTTTTTATGACCGAAATATTAACAAAAAAAGGACCGTTTACACGGCAGTGACAATATGACATAAATTATGACGAATATGTCACCCTTGTAAATCCGGCATAAGTTCGACGCGTATTTTTTTTTTTATGTCTGACCGGGCATAACTTTATAACGCGTTGACCGATTTTGATAATTCTTTTTTTTTGTTGGGTAGATTATGTTCACCGATTGGTACCATGTAAAAAAAATGTTGGTGGGGTAGGGGTGAAACCTAACTTTGTAACGCCTGGAAAGATTTGGATGGTTCTTTTGCTGTTGTATAGAGTGTGACCCCCATTGCTAATAGGAGAAAAATTATGTCCTAAGGTTGGGGTGTGGGGGAGGGGTAATCTAACTTCGTAACGTGTGGACCGATTTGGATGAGTCTTCTTTTGATGTGTAGAATATGTTGCCCCACTGGTACCACGACAAAAATTGTATGGCTTAATTCACACACCTACTTGGAAAATTATTTTTTTTTTGTACAGTATGATCCCCCATTGCTACTATATCGAAAAGTGTTGACCTACAGACGGGTAACATAACTTTGGAACGCGCGGGCTGATTAAGATGATTTTGAATGCATAGAGTATGTATTTGTATTCTGACAAAAATTGTGGCTTGGGGTGGGAGTTGGAGGATGGGCGGCGCCTAGCTTCATGAGGCATAGACTGATTTTCATTCGGTTGTACAGAATACGTTTCCTGATTGACAAATAATATAAATTTTGTAGAGTACCTAGAGTGACTACGATGATTCTCTGAGTACGATAATTCTATCTTGCTGTAAAGAGTACGGTGGTGCACTAGGGTCATGTTAAGAATTTTCTAAGGTGAGGGTATGATAGGATGACCGTGACTGATTTCGTAATATGTTGCAGGATTTGGATAATTTTGTTTCCATTCTTTAGAATGCACTACCTCTGCAACTTTTGAAATTGCTTTATTCTTGTGAGCAACATCCTTCGAGTCGTATATAGAAGACACTAAAAAGTGAAAAATAAAATAGTTTTTAAAAAAATTGTGAATTGACTTCACAAAAAGCGCTAAAAAGCATAAAATAATTTTTAATTTTATATCTATTACGACATTTTGATGTCGGTGCAAATTAAACAAACAAAACGACTACCCAACCACAATTGTAGATACAATAAAAAAATTACCTGAACGTTTCAGTTCACAGGATCAGGCCCGTAGAGACAAATTTCGGGCCCGGGGGGTACCACATACGGGCCTCCGCGAAAGGAATTTCGGGCACGGGACTAAGCGTTTACGGGCCCATATACAATCGAATGAGTGATTTTCAATCTAAAATCTGTCTAGTATATTACACTTTTTCGATTGTGAAGTAGTTTTTTATATATATAATTAAAATGGAAAACAATTTCTGTTGATGACTTAGATGACGGGGCCCCTTTTAAAAGCCCGGGCCCGGGTTTACCCCCTTCGCCCCCCCCCCCCTCTCGGCGGCCCTGCACAGGATCATAAGGAAGGACGATTAAATACTTTCGTTGTAGTTTGTTTTGTTTACTTTGCTTTACTGTTAGACTGTCCGCTAAACCAATGGCGCCTCTTTTTAACCGACCTCCCAAAAACAAAGAGATTCTAAGTTCGACACGTATTTTTTTAATTTTTTTATGTTGTTGTATAGAGTCTGCTCCCATTGCTAGTAATGAAAAAATTTGGTCCTAGGGTGTGGTGGGAAGGGGGGGGAGTGACGCGTGGACCGCTTTGGATGATTTTTTTTTGTTGGGTAGAGTATGTTCCCCGATTGGTACCATGTCAAAAATCTTGTTGGTGGTGGTGGATCCTTACTTCTTAATGCGTGACCGATTTGTATGGTTCTTTTTTTGTTGTATAGAATATGATAGCCTGCGGTTAATAATGGAAAAATAAATCCTCTGGGATGGGGCGGGGAAGGGGGTGATGGTAGCCCAACTTCGTAACGCGTGGATAGATTTGGTTGATTATTTTTCTGATGTGTAATGTATGTTACACCATTGGTACCGCGACAAAATTTTAAACGGTGGGGTTGGGGAGGGGGTGGATATCAACTTTTTAACGCGTAGACCGATCATCTGAAGAATCAGCTTTGTTAGGGTTACTTTTTCTTTGTAGTTATATTGTTATTTATTTTATTTTTTGTAGTAGTCAGTATTTGATGAATCTTAATAGTTAATCACTTTGATTCTGTAACTTATTTTGATATTTCATTTTACGTTATATTTACTGTTTAGATTTCGTTGATTTTTAGTAGTCAGTATTTGGCGAATTTGTAAATAAACAAATAAATATATATAATTTTTAAAACCTGTGCCATTGAATCAGTTTTGCTCCTCAGTGTATATAAAAACAAAAAAACTTTTACACGCAGTACACGGTACGCAACACGTTTCGTCAAATTTTTATCTGAAAGGAAGAGGTATATTAATCAGGCTTTTAGTTGCTTTATTAACTCCCCCGCCAGGTTTGCATCTAGAATAGGCTGTGAAAAACTACAAATAATCGTTCATAAAAAAAATTTTTTCAGATTGTTTTTCGCTAATTTAGTCGTTTTTTCGAGTAGATTACCAAAAAAAATATAAAAAGTTGATGAGATATCGTAAACAAAAATTATACAGACTCATTTGTAAAAAGTCGTTTTTCTTAAATATTTAAAGCTCTGAAACTATCACAAATATTGAATTGAGATCATTCTTGTATTTTTTATAGTAAATCCGCCGTAAAAACAAACATTAAAAAAAGACATACCCAAGTTACATGACAAACTCAGTTGCAACTGAACGCACTTTTCAATTTTCGATCTGATATGTAATCAGAAACTAAGCCGAAAAGCGCACTGAAAGTAAATCGAGTTTGGTTTAAAAATTTTGCTTGGTTGAGTAAATTTTTCGGTTTGACGTCCATGTAACTAGCGACCAGGTAGTAAACTCAAACACAGAACTGGCATATTACACAATCATATGACATTTAAAGTTCATTTTTAAAGGTGTCATGTAACAAGAGACCTAAATTGCGAACTCAGTTCGAACCACTGAGATATATAATACTGGAGTGATTGGTGCTCTGAAATTTCTTTAAGAAAATGGTATTACTTTTTGCTAGTTGTCCCTTTCTGTGTAAGCATCTTTTTTTTCAACATGGTTTTCTTAATTGCCAACGTTATGTCACCTATTAAATGCAGGCGATAGAAATAGATGACATTTTATTTATTTTATATCTCTTTCTGGGTACGCATGAGGCGTCACTACCTTCTGACCCGCCTATCTCTCCAAATAACAAAGAGGAACTGGACGGACTAGTTGATAAGCTCACCAAAGTTCTAAATGGAGCTATGGTTCAATCCTATCCCCTTAGGATACCCAGAGGCAAACAGAAGCCTCCGTGGTGGAATGCACACCTAGGGTCTCTTAGGACGGAATGCAGAAAGACCTTTAATCAGGCGAAAGCCAATAGGGACACGCACTCGTGGGACTGCTATAAAGACAAACTGAAAATCTATAAAAAGGAACTCAGGAAGGCTCAGAGGAAGTCGTGGAGAATCTACTGCGATAAAATAACGGAAACCTCTGAGGCCTCCAGACTGAGAAAAATCCTAGCTACCAATCCAAGTATTCCTAGCTATCTACTTAAGGCGGATGGTACTTGGACCTCATCAGGCGTAGAGTCTCTAGAGATTCTCTTTGAAACTTATTTTCCTGGAAGCACCGGGGGGGTTGAGATACCTCCCTTATGTAACCTTCCTCGCTCTCTGGAGCTGGCGGATGTGATTACGGAATCCAAACTCCGGTGGGCTATACACAGCTTCATGCCTTTCAAATCTCCGGGTCCTGATGGCATTGTTCCTGCCGAGCTCCAGCGCAGCTCCGATCTCATACTGAATTGGCTGATGGCATTATATAAGGGTTGCCTCGACTTGGCCTACATCCCGGCACTGTGGAAACGAGTCAAGGTTGTGTTTATTCCCAAAGCGGGCAAAAGCTCGCATGCCACTCCAAAGGACTTTAGACCTATAAGTCTATCATCTTTTCTTCTCAAAACCTTTGAGAGATTAGTCGATATTCATCTACGCGGTAGTATCCCTGAGTATCTACTATCGGCGTCCCAGCATGCGTACTGTAAAGGGAAGTCTGCGGAGTCTGTTCTGCATTCTCTCGTGCGCACTATAGAAAAATCCCTTGATTGCAAGGAGTTCATTCTAGTGGCCTTTATTGACATTGAGGGAGCTTTTAACAACGTCAGTCCGGGGGCAATCATGAATGCACTCGCTTCTTTGGGTGTGAATGCCAATCTTATGTCGCTGATCGGTCAGATGCTTCATGGCAGGACCATCACCTCAAAGATGGGAGAGGCTCATGCTACCAGCACTATGAGCACGGGCACATCAAGGTGGGGTCCTATCTCCTCTTCTTTGGAATCTGGCGGTGAATTGACCCTAACAAGACCGAGGTGGTCATCTTTACTAGGAAATATAGAAATCCTCCCGTTGACCCTCTGTATCTGAATAGCACCCGCCTAGACTTTGCCGAGGAAGCTAAATATTTGGGTATCATCCTGGATAGGAAGCTCAGCTGGAAGCCTAATATTCAGGAGAGGGTCAAGAAAGCTACTATAGTTCTATACTCCTGTAAGAGGGCCATCGGTGGGAAATGGGAGTTCCAACCCAAGCTGACTCACTGGCTCTATGTTGCAGTGATTAGGCCAATCTTGTTGTATGGCGTGGTTGTCCACTCCTACTGATGCTCTGGAGATACTTCTTCATCTACTTCCTTTAGATCTGATGCGATTAGACTTACAGCCACACCTCAGTGGTTCAATACTAGAGTTGGGCACTCCACAATTCTGGACTCCTTTTCGCTCCAAGTGGGGCATCTTGACTACACCACTCCCAGCTAGGGGGCCCATTCAAATTTATACAGATGGCTCTAAGCTACAGGGTAGGGTGGGGGTGGTGTTTTCTCAGAGGCACTGAACATTAGCTTATCTTTCCGTCTTCCAGACTACTGTAGTGTGTTTCAGGCGGAGGTCATGGCTATTCAGGAAGCTTTGAATTGGTTGAGGGAGAACGAAGCTCCAAAGGACATCTGTATCCTTACAGATAGTCAGGCTGCTTTGCTATCCCTTGATTCTGTCCTATCGACATCTAGGGCTATTAATAGCTGTCGCTCACATTTAAATGAGCTGGCTAAACAGTAACAAATTAACCTGTGCTGGGTCCCGGGGCACAGGGATATTCCAGGAAATTGCGTGGCGGACGAGCTTGCTAGACGTGGTACCACCCTGGAGATCCAATCGGAAAGGACTACTCTTGGTTGGCCCCTGGCACTACGTGCCGTACGTCCAGACAGATCTGGCCTAAACTGGATCTTAAGCGCTCCAATTTTCGAGGGGCAGATCTGACCTTAGAATAGCTACTGGGGTAATCACAGGCCATTGCCGTATTGGCTTACACGCGAAGAGACTGGGTATCCCCTCAAACGACTTCTGCAGAAGCTGCATGGACGAGGAAGAGGAGGACACCATTTTACACTACCTCTGCCAGTGCCCTGCACTGGCACGCAGGCGAAAGTGCTTCTTGGGAAACTATTTCTTTGATAGTCTCTGCGATCTGGCGGCGATTGACGTTGCAGATCTTTGGCGCTTCATCGGCAGCTCCGGATGGTTCCAATGAGGAGGTGGAGGGAATTCTTGGATTCCCGTGGCATCACAATGGGCCTTTTGAGGTCTAAGTGCGCCCTTTAAGGCAGCCACACGAACCTAACCTAACCTGGGTACGCAATTTGCAGATTAGAATAACCTTTTTTTGTAATTTTCATATCAGTCATTCCAATGATTTTTACATTTTCCTTACAACAATATAATAAATTAAAATTAAATATGTTATTTCGTATATATATGGTTATTTCATTCTGCTCGCAACAGCTGCAAATTCACAGTAAACATTGGATATCAAAAATGGTTTTCCTCCACTGAAAGTAAAATTGTACCCATATGAGATAGGTTCGGTTCACTTTCAGTTTGTCATGTAACATGTAACAGAGATCCGTCAACTTCTCGATTTTTTACAGCCAATAAAGCAGGTGACCCTGAAAGCAAACAATTACCAAAACTTTAAAGAACTATAGCAAAATTAAAAAAAAACAAAGTAAAGACATTTGTTTCCACAATGGAACGATTAACACAAATTTTAATTTTCGCGTTGAACTATTTTGCAATTATTATGAAAACGCAATGTTGCGGAATAAACGTACCATTTTTATCTGATACAACAACCACGTGTAGTAAAAGTGCCAATGGAAAATTGTACAACTTCCTTTGGTATTTGATTCTTACAAAACCAACACCAATGTTAATATGTCGCTAGTGTATTCAATACCCGCGCCGCAGCCATAATCGTCGCGATTACACACGAACACGATTAAAAACAAAATGGAGGGCTTTGATGTGGTGCGTACGTTTTGTTGAGAAAAAATTCTGTATTCGGTAAATTAAAGACAAAATTAGACAAAAAACATGTGTAATTAGTTAAATTAGTAATATTTCTACAATAATAACAAGTTTTTATCGTTGTGAATGCACTGTAAAGTGTGAGAAGTCCGATAGAAAAATTTTCATTAAAGTGGAAAGACTTGTCTGCGAAAGTCAAGAAAGTAAGTTATAAGTTGTGTCCCAGAAAATTCATTGTTTTTGTTTTTGGTAAAAGTATGAAATGGAAAATATTTATTTACATTATCAGTGATTTTGAAAGGATAGGATTGTGAAGTAAAATAATTTGGGAAGCGATAGAAGTGTTTTTTGGCCAGTGTGTAGCGGCGTTGATAAGTTTTGTTTATAAAATTTGCAGCTGAGAAAAAGACGAAAAGTTGAATTAAAGTGATATTTGGAGATTTTTTAGAATTTAGAAAAAGTTCAGTCACGACTTTAGGACGACGACGGTGGTGGTGTCTGGTGTTTTTTATTAATTCGGTAGTAGTTGTGAGTGCGTTTGAATCAAAATGAGACGCGCCGTGCAATTCTTTGCGGTGCTTTTTGTACAGAAGAGACGACTTTTGCTTCTCTAGGAAAAGAAAGGGGAGCAGCTGGCATCACCAGTCGATGTAAATTAGGAGGATCCGTAAAAGAGCATCGACCTGATAATAAAAAGGTAAGTGAAGCCATAGCGTGCGTTTAGAAATTTGGGAAAAACAAGTTTAGATTACAGTAAGTAGTGAATTTAATACAAAATGTCGGTTTTTGGAGAATTTTGTAACAATGGACGGGCAGAAATTGGTTTTCGTTCAGAGAATTTTTTTTTTCTTGCGCTTATTCGATATCAGTGTGGTTGTGCATGTATGTTTCGTTCATTTGCGACCGAGACAGAGACAGAATTATCAAAATTGAACATATCTGAAGACAGATGACGGAGAATGAAATAAAAAAACAAGCGCGCATAAACGGGGGAGAATGGGATAGAATTAACAGGAGACATACCGAAGACAGTTCAAATGATGGGAGGAAAAAGAAGAAATAAAAAAACAACAGAATGCTCGGCTCAAGTAAATTAAACATAAGATGGCTGGCGATTTTATAAATTCATACGTTTTGACTAGAGACAGTTTTTGCCTAATTGTAGACTGATTTAGTCCATTTTTTGAGCTTAATCAACTTTTATTGCTGAAATTTTGGGAAATTTATGGGTTTCTTGAGCATTTTTTCACAAATCGTGGATTTTAGGAAAATTGATAATTTTACCTTTCCGTCTAGTTGATGTGGTGGTGAAATTGGTGCCAGATTGATAGTGTGCTGTCGTGTGGGTATTTGTTTTTCACTTCACACACTTCTCGCGGCGACGATGGCGAACGCCGGTATTTTTCTGTGCAAGCGTAAATGATATGCAATAATTATTATGTGTGCGTTTAACTGTTCCGCTGTCATTTACCTCAAATATCACGGAAACTTGTGTTTTTAGATTTTAATTTTTTGTAAAATATTGCTTTAATTTCACAGCTATATTCCCGCATTTTTTCACAATACAATACAGTTTTGTTACATGGATATGCAGGGACAACTGCGAAAAAGCAAAATAACAATTTTTTTTTCATGGTAACTTTCTAGCTTTGTGTTTGGATTATGAGTTTTTATTTCAATAATTTTTTTAATGACTATTGAGTGCGACAAGAGAGATTTCGTCCGAATTGACAGTTGTATGGCGCTTTTAAGTCAGTTACAAAATAGAACTGTTAATAGTTAACAGTTTTAGTTAAACAAGATTTTTGTTTTTACATAAATTGGATCAAACGCATTTAAAATGGAAGAAATGCTTTGCAGATTTCGAAATTTTTCCTTTTTATAATAAATTGCTGCAATTATACAGATCGTTTACGACACACTATCGACTTGCTACTCTCCCGCGGTAAACGCTGCTTGCTTTTCTTTTTATTAATTTAAAATCATGCTTTCCGTTCTTATTATTATCGGTTTGTTAATGTTTGTTAGTAACGTCGGCAACGATGACTTTTCCCTTCTCTCTTTTTCATATAATAAAAACATTGGTGGCTGCCTATTGCCGCGGGTTAAACCCTCATTTCTGTTTCTCGATAATATGTCCATATCCATCCATCATTAATTAATTTTGGTGTATGCGCGCACTATCGAACACTCGAAAAACAGTTTCTCTCGTCGTTCGCTTTTAAATCGGCTTCTTCTAGTGTTGGTTTTCATGCTGCTGCTGCTAGCTAGATGTATGCTTATGCTCCGGTGCTGCCTGATGTGTTTTTACTTGGCGGTGGTTATTTTATTGTTGGATTGCCTCTTGCTTAGCCTCGGGTGTCTGGTCTGTCTGTCTACCCGCCGATGGTACGTTTGCTTTTCTCAATCATAACAGTTCATCGTGTGATAATGTTGCTGCTGTTCTCGGTAACCTCACGCTTAGAATTAGATTGGCATGGTCACACTCAGATCCCATTCCGTCGTCCCCGTGTTTGTGGTTTTGGTTTATTTTTTCGGAGCGGAAATTTCACATTCTTGTACGTAAAAGTAATCGCCTCGCCGATTCTGTTACTTTACAACGTGTGCACACCATCTCGAGCCGAGCAGAGCCTCGAGGTCGAGGATACTGTCGATGTGTCTCTGCTCTGAATCTGAACTCTAAAGTAACCGTAACCGTACATGATGCTGTGTTGTGGAGCTGGATTGAGGTGGCTACCATTGCTTTTGCTACTGTGTTACCGCTCCTGATTTCGATTATACAAAAGCTAAAGTGAAACAAGACATGCCCTTTCGCATCGTTTTAGGTGGTTCGTTAGAGCTTTTGTCACGTTGATTTTGATAACGCTTTCCGTTGTGTGTTGATGCCGAAATGGCATAGGATTTCTGTCCTGAATAAAATTCAATATCTTTCTGCTTATATTATAGAAAGGGATGGTACCTATTTCGTTTATTCTCATATGCTCTATCATTTCCTTCCGTTTGCTTGGGTGTGTTTAACAATTTTGTGCACCCAAATACTACCTAGGAAGCAACGAAATGTCGCACGGTTGAATACTTTTACAAGATGTTGGAATATAAAAATACGTGATATGGTGACTTGCTTGACATACTTTTAGTGTTTATTTTTTATTTATGATCATACAATTCAAATAAAAAAATACATTAATTTGGTCTTTAAATAATAAAAAGAATAATAATATGTTATCTGTGGAACTAAGTAGTAACATCGAAACTTTTAATTCAAGTTTTGCTCGAAATTGTTTTTTACATTACTCATCTATCTACCTCAGCTAAAAGTGAAAATTATTAAAAAAACAAAACACGGCGTTTGTTATTTGCGAAAAGTTGCTAATATTAATATTTCATAAATTTAAATCGCTACAACCAACAACAGAATAGTGACAGTAGATAAGGAGGCATATTTCAAATTATTCATCTGTTGAAAACTTTAAAATTTAGTTTGTTTTCTATCTATGTATACTAACTGCTTCGGTATTGCCGTCAAGTTAATTAATTTGCTCAGCATTGCACCTTTTTAGTCAGTTTCGACACAATTTAATCGATTGCCTGTAAATTATATATTGAAAGAATTACATGAAGGTTGGTAACTTTAATTTACCTTAATGAAGTTCATTCGGGTAACAACAATTTACTTCTCCTTATTTGGATTCGCTGAGCCGAAGTAGTTTAATGTACACTAATTACACTAAATTGCAGATACATATATGCACTATTTTAGTTATGTACATGTTCATCAAAATAGTTGAAAATAGTGAGCAATATAGGTACAAATATTACAAAAGTTAAGCAAAATAAAAGACCGACTCCTAATAAGGCTACTAAATAGCTAAAAGTCAGTAGGGTAATTGCAATAGTTTCCGAACACTTAACTCTTTTTATGACTTTGTTCATTGAACTGATTACTATTAAGAGGTTGCAATATATTTTAATGTTTTATTATTTGGGTTGTCTTCATTGAATCCGTACATATTATATATTTAGTTTGATTACATTTTTTATAATTTTTTGGTTTGGGTTTTTTTCTAGTATTCGAATATTATTATTTAGGGCCTCTCCGAATCCATTGCTTGATCACTTGCTTAAACTCATTATGACAGTTTGCCTACGTCACATTAAGCAAAGCATAACCGAATCCGCACTTTTGACTTTCCTTAAGTGGGAAACAGAATTTGCAGCTGGCGCTGGTGCTGGCGCTCACTTTTGGAGCTTGCGCTCGGTCTGTAGCGAAGTACGAACAGAATAGGTAGCATTGTCACTTTTGAAATTTTTCCTGAAATTAGCGTTATTATCCTTAAGTATTCAAAAGTTGCTTCGAAAAACTCAAACTCAGTTAAGCAACAATACAACTAACAGAAATAAAAGCACTTAACACTTATTCCGCTTTCCTCTGAAATCTTTTCCCAGTTTTGCCTTCGTTTCTAGGTTTTATATTCAGGATGTGATAAATCCCAGAATACATGTTGTTTCCGAATAGTTTTAATTAAATTTTCCTCTAAAATCGTGCTCCAAATCCATTAATTTAGAAATGTTACATTTGGCGCGCACTAAGAAGTTGAAAGTAGGCAAAAGTGCACGCCTGCACCAGCACCACGCGCCAGCGCTACGTTTTTAACTTTTGACAGTTCGCGCAACAGGCGCCAGCTGCAAATTCTGTTCCAGCCTTTATTGCTATTTCGTATAACAGTTATACGGGCCTTTGCTTAATAGAGCAAGCCTGCTCTTGAAGTGACTTAATTGTTATACCTTCAAAATTTGCACCTGCAGGATAGTGTGTATGCTTTCATTTTATATATTAAAATATGCTACACCAATTTAGTAATTAAATAAATTGGTTGGTTTGCATATTTTCATTTTAATACTCGCTAAATATATTAAAGATAAGAGACAAACGAATCCGAACGGGCTTGCTCGATGCTTTGCTTATTCAAACTTTGCTACAAACAATACTTAATATGTGACGTAATTCTGACAGTATCAAACTGTCATAATTAGTTTAAGCACAGCCTACGCCAGCTACATGCCCGGAACCTGACATTAACAGCTACAGCTGAGCATTGGTGGTGTAAACAAACCGAAACGTGCCAGACTAATCATAAGGAAAAGTCTGGGGAATTGTACCTTCTCGTAGTAATACTCGCGGATTTTACTGAGGTTAACCTATAAATGTTCTGAACATGTGAACACGATAAAAAGTGTCTCTCTTATACAATTTTCATGTGTTAAAAGGAAAATTCTCTTGTGCTCGTTTTGTTGAAGTATGTATTGAGCTTAAAATACGTCAATGATATCAGTGTTTCTTCTTCCCAGTAGGACTTATGGTGTATACGGAATTGGTTCTGTATGGAGTACTTAGCAAGTAGTACCCTTTACCTTGCTGATGATGGAACCGATTACTTTAACATGTGATTTACCTAGGGTTGTAAGTACTTGCAATCAACATGAACAAGAATGCGTTCTTTCATTAGCGAACAATAAGTGTCTAAGTTAATAGTTACATCTCCTATTACCAGTAACAGATTACTTCATTGATGAACAGAAAATGGCGAAAATAGGGCTTACATTACACATTTCCAAGAAGGTCTTATTTCAGGGGCGAGTAACTAAACAAGAAAATATTAGATACGCATCTTTTTGAAATAAAAAAATTTTATAGAAAATTCTACTCCCTTTTTTTATTTTATTTAATCAACATAAAAAATCATGTTTTAAAAATTAGTAATTTTCAGTTTTAAAGGAATTGAGACATGATAATAATAATGATAATGGCAAACGTTGAATTAACACTGTTGCTGCTGTATTTCTTCATGTTGTTGCTGTTGCTTCCTTTTTTCCTCAATAATGTTTCTTTTCAAACTCACTTTTAAATATTTAGGTCGTAGATTATCCGCACTTTTCACTTGCACTCCTAAAAGTTCTTCAACACTTAAACTTCGTCACTTTATGAAGTTTTAGGAATAAGGAAAACGAAAGATCACCCCAAATTGTACATTCATCGATAATTCACAAATAATCTTCAATAATCTCTATCGTTTTCATGATCAATATGAAAAGGGCAGAGGTGACATTATACCCTCAAATTCAAGGGCAAATTATAAAAACACCTCGAATTGTACGAACTCATTCCCACTTCGCTTCTAACCCATTACTTTTGTAAGCACTGGATTGGTTTTGGTTACGAGAGTGTGCAGTTTTATTTGTGTGTGCAATGATTGGTTAATCTGTAGTACAACAAAAATGAAATAATAGCTATTCTTCCTGACGAGCACTATGATTACTCGCGCTCACTAAATGACACTGAAAGCATTCCCCAACTTTCAGTGCTCGCTATTCGAATTGTCAAATCAACTTTCCCTCAAGCACTTTTTATCACTGAAAATTTTCTCAGTGTATTGATTTATGAATTGTCAGTTGACATTTCTCATTGAGGGCCCACACACGGTCAATGATACTTATCAAGTACAATATATGAGCTTTTACGCCAAGTAACATTGACGGAGAAAATAAATAAGAATAAGAAATAATCTCAGCAAAACTGGCAAAACGCACCCCAAGTAATAGGTACGCGTTACTTAAACTTTTACTGGATCGTTGCTTACACGGTCAAATATCACGAAAAAGTTAATCATGGATCGTGTGTGGGCCCTCATTCTTGGCACGCACTGAAAACCAACCGGCGTTCCTTAACTCAGTAAAGTGTTATCCCCACCAAATAGCACTTTTTGTCACTGAAAGCCAGGGAACAGAACTAATGACGAAACGCTTGCAGGTGAAATGGCCGAACTCATGTTTTCCTGGCTTCTATCTAGAGTAGAGACCGGCCCTTAGTGTTCGGACACTATCGTTTTAGTACTCGGACAGAATATCTTTTTTATTTTAAAAGTTGTAGTGGCGGTAGTTGTATTTTATTTAGCATTGTTTGCTGTTAATTAAAATTTTGTTTACATTAATAATATTTTCTTACCTAAACTGGATATTTCATTTGCACAAATTCAATAATTTTAAAATAATTTTTAAAACAATTAATATTAATTACGGACTTAATTTCAGATGGTAACAATTTAAATAACTGAAAACCTCTATAAACTAAACTATTCTGCATTGAACGATTTCTAAACAATGTTAACCTAAAATCATTTGAATTTCTCAACATGTATTTGTGAGCATCTCGTACATAATTAATTAAACACGTCAGATAACTAGGCATATCTCCCATTTTCATTCTGTGTATAAAAATTAAAACATTCCTTGCAACATGTTGCTTAATACTTAAACAGCGCAATGAATCTAACACAAATTATATACTTGCGTATCTGTTACATCTAAGAATAGATCTCATTGCCTTATTTCTGCAGTCTCTGAAGTCTCATAAATGAATTTTTTTCACACACAAACCGGGTTGTCGAACAATACTCAAAATGTGGCCTAATAATTACATTGTATACATTTATTGCACTTAATAAATCTAGTCTCTTTCGAATCCTAAATATTTAACCTTACTAACCTGTTCAATTATTTCATTGTTTATGTGTAAGTTTAAATAATGTTGCTACGTAAGTACCATATATTAATTTTTTTTACATTCATTTTCAACCTATTAGCCTTAAAGCAGACGTCAAGTATCCCTAGATCTTCTTGAATTTACCTCTCGCAGATAACAAGGTCTGTTCCAGCAACAAATAAAAGAGCATCATCGGCGAAAAGTACAATCTTGGAATGTCGAAGTATTCTATTTATATCATTTACATATATATTAAAACGATGAGGCCCAATTATTGACCCCTGAGGAACACTATATGTAGTTGTCACAGGCTCCGACAGCATTCCATTGATGGACGTTCTCTGTGTTCTATTTCCAAGGTATGACTTGAACACCGCAAATCAACATTTCTAACACCATAGTAGTCTAGGTTTTGTATGAGAATATCCCGATCGATTGTCTTAAACGTTCTTTTGAGGTCTAAAAATACTGCAATGACCTTCTTGTTTATTGCTATCTCCTTCTTCCAACCTATCAGGTACATTAACTGAATGATGCGCCCTTGTGCAAAAAGCGCGCTACCCTTAAATCTTCCATATGGATGTTTGATCTCCAAGTTAAGAATATGCCGATCGCATTTAAACAAATACAAATAAAGTGAAGTGTCCGGAAACTAGGGCAGTTACACTATTCGGTCCTACAAGTCTTAGAGTAAGGTAAACTTATTTTTCATTTTAAAGATACACAAAAGAACATTCAACACTATTCTCTGTAGTTCTTATCGCATTATTTTGAAGTTTCTGCATTCTCTCTAACATTTCTTTTGTTACAAGATCGTGGAGTAGAATTCGAAATTATATCTAATTATAATGTATATTACTTGTTGTTAAAAGTGACAATTTATTTCTAATCCTTCTCAGAACACTGATTTCTTTTTACACATATAGTTTACATGACGATTGAAATTAAGATTTCTTTAATAACACCTATGTAATCTCACAAACTTCCTTTGTCAACTCTCCACTAATTCTAATTCCACCGCTCCACTCACCAATAATAGACATTTATTTGATGTTCTTAAAATTTAGCTTGATCTTATTCATTTGCCACACACTCAAGTTTATTTCCATATAATTTACACAACTTTGAATATTAATGTGTGCTACATAATGAGAGTATGGTCATCCGCAAATAAAGTAGTGTGCACCCTCCCCAGAGCACCTGTTATAATAGTAATGTATATAATCAGAAGTCGAGTTCCTAACAGATGACTGCGGGACACCCAGTTTGCTTTCTAGCCTCTAGATAAGGCGTCGTTGTCTAACGCTTTGATATCTTCCCGATAACTATAATTGAAACCACCTACATATGCTCTCTTTCTTTTATTCCATATTTACATAGTGTTTATCCAACCAAATCATCTTCTCTACCGTATCTAAGACTCTTATTAGATGTAAGAATACCTCTTTTTTTATTTGTTGTGTAGCTCTTCTAATTGAGTTTTTACGCAATTAATCGCCGACTGCTATTCTAGCAAAAATTTATTGGCTACAAGGTATCTTTCCAGTTGCTGCTGAACCTACCTATTTGCATGATTCGATAATATATTAACCGCTCGATATTCGTCGCAATTAAAAAAAAACATACCCTCGATCAATCACATTGTGCTGTTGTAGTATACAGCCGTGACTGCCGTAATTAGTGCAATGATATAGAATATGGAAAAAGTCCTACCTCCTCAAATAGCTCGCTGTAACCGAAATATCATCATATCTTCCGAGCTAGTTTTGAAGTCTTTATAAACTAAGCAATAAATATAATTTTCCTCAAATTGTAATCAAACTGATCATTTAACTTTTGTTTTAAGGGAATTCCTTGAAAAACGAAGTGCCTGATGTGTTACTTCGACCGATTTGAACATTTTAACTCATCATGGTCCCTATGACTACATCACAAAACCTACGTTTTCACCATTTTATATCAAAATGAAGTCAAAATTAGCTTGATTAAGGAGGACAAACTAAATTTGCTGTTTCATTTTTATGCGCCCAGAATGCAGCTATGTAATGTGTTTTACATAAGAAAATTATTTGGTGGTGGGTGACGAGTCTTGTCAAATCTCACGTTCACTTCTATCTTTTTTCAGAGCCCAGCAAGCAAAGTCACAGAGCCAATAATGGAAGATTGCACAATTTGCATTTGGGTAGTTTTAAATTTTTTACAACGCCTACATTAAAATGTTACTTTAAAGTCTAGAATAGTGAACATGTGAAATTAAAAGCGAGGCAAGTCGTCGGTGGAGTACGTGATAACATGTTGACCTTTCATTCTGTAGACCCCAGGTTCGTTCCAAAAGAAATTTAGTAAGAGAATTAGCAGAGAGGTTCAACAAGTCAATACGCACTGTTTACGCTATATTAGAACAAACATGCAGAGTAATTTGTAACAAGAGAAACGAAAGTTGATCTCATTTATTAAAATTTCTGCTCTACCACCTTTCGATAAATTGATCTTCTATGCTCTATCTTGTGAATACTAAAACATTTGATTGATGTCTATTCCAATAAGTACTGAAAATAGTTTCATTATAACTTCTTCCAAAATGTTCTATTTTCCTCCACTTATTCTTTGGTTGCGGTGTCCAATTTTTATTGAGTGAAAATAACGATATAAAATAAATATAAGGAATAAATGCAGATGTTTCTTCCCAAAGCAGCAATCCTGGATTACCTGCAATATCTGCGTCAGTTTTGATCAGCATTGATTTGTCTGCATTTCCGAATTTGACCTTTAAACTTACTTTACCGAAAGCACTAACTTTGCAGATCTTTTATAGTTTGTCGTTTCCGAAAGCAGCTATAGACTCAGGCCAAAAAAGCGTCAGTGGATAGTTCCCAAATTGAGAAAACAAACAAATAACATAGCATAACAGGCTCTAGATTGGATACCGCACGGGATATAGAATTTTCTACAGTCGGTAGTTGTGATATAGAGAGTAAATTTCTTTGTGTACAGTATGTTATCAATGTTGTACGCTATCTGACTTTTATCATATGCTGTTACATAATCATCTATTAAATTTTGTGGAATTATGTCTCATTCCTCTTGTGCATAGTTTTAGTGCTCATTTAAACATCTCGGAGGTTCAGGGTATTGAGCTAATTTTCCTTTTAAGTCGCAGGCCAGTTTAAAGCAGATAAACTTTAAAATAATAATAATAATTTTATTTATAAGTAAAAAGTAACTGCTTTTTTATAACAATTGGAGTTGGTTCAATGCGCTGAGCCGCACGACCACCATGCCATGGGCCCCGGGTTCGAGACCAGATCTCCCCGTAAGGTTTTATTAAGAAATTAAAATAATTCACTCGGTCTCTGGGCTGTTGTCCAGCTCGCAGCAATGCAAAAACAAGACTCAAGCTTCCTCACTCCCCTTACCCTAATACCCTTCCGGCCAAAACCATGCTAACGCATCAAAGGGTTGTCCGCTAGGATTTGGCCACATCGTATAAAAGCAACATCAATCAATCAGAAATTTTCAGTCTTTATTCATTTGTCTGTCACCGCTGCGCTGCTTCCTAGTCTGATTCACGGTCTTTGCGTTACCAAAATTCCGAGGATTGAGCTGCCGCTGCCTTCTGTTCTGTTTCAGCCTTAACTGTTTCCAATCATTCCGCGTCCACAAACTTTGGTGAAGAAATTTGGGCTGTGTGAACTGTGTTCTCATGTTAACTTATTACTGCCAATTATAAAGGTATGATATCTTCTTTCTGCTAATTATGCTATTGTCTTATTAATGTCAATTCGTAAAAATAACTTAACTAACATCTTAAATATGACATTTTTAATGTTATTATTCGCACCCGAACACCTATTCCTATTAGTGGTAGGACTTCGATTATCCGGAATGCCGAAGATAGAGCTCATTTCGGATAATAGGATTACGTACAAAACCAACAAAATATTAAAAAAGAATTACTCACCTAGTGTGCAGTGCAATTGTTTCATACCGAGCTTTTATGCAAAAAAAACTTCTTTCACCAATAGAAATGTTTGCGCGATAATAGTCTTTTTTTGGATAATCAAGGAAAAAGAAAATTATTATAGGCTGCCTGCATAAAATCGAAGTTATATATAGTATATATTACAGGAATGTGCAAATTTAGAAAATTTCAGGACAGGTCGTGAATGTAATAAGAAACAGTTAACATTTTAATGGAAAAACTAGACAAGTAACTGTAACTGCTTCTTATTTTGAATATTTTAAAAATTTAATAAACATGATATTTTAATACATATAAGTAAGATTTTCGATTCACAAAAGAAACTCTTTACACAGTCTCAACACTTAATATATGGGCTATTCGCATCGTTAGCGAACATTACTACTCGCAGGTAAAAAAAACAAATACTTTTTCGCGATTCTACTGATGTGACATGCCAAAATACCTTAAACCTAGTAAAAGTAGTTGCCATAACAGTTTCAATAATACCTAACGGTTGCGCTCTTGACCACAGAGGGAAATGAGGCAACAGATGGTCTAGCTCAATGCTTTCTCCATTGAACGGTTGCCGATCGGCTGACTTAAACAATAAACAGAGTAGTCGATGTAAGGCGACGTGCAACTGTGACCTAAATTGGAAAAATAGAACCGACTTCTCATAAAGGGAAACCGTAGGAGTCTCCAGAACACTACATATAACTGCCATAATTGGCTAGGGTCCTTTCGACAGACATGCTTAACGTTTACGACTTCTGCAGAAGCTGTCGGAATAAGAAGATAAAAAAAAATTCAGGGTATTAGTACTAAGGATACTACCGAAGTTTATTTGCGTCAAAAGTGGAAGTGTGAAGCTGGTACCATAAAATTCAAATAACGGAGATTCGATTAATCACGGAGTTGTCACAATTGATCAGCAGTAACTTTGATTGAGGCAAGTCTCGAAATATGCGAAAAAAAACATTTTGTAAATCAACATCACCGCTGTTACCCAAATATCATATATACTCGTTTGTATTAAATTTTTTGACCAACCTGAAAAAAATTACCTAAAAAATAAAAAACCATTCCCATATCTCCAGTCCGTCAGTTCGATTTTATAAACGTTAATGTTTAGAAGCTGCACGTTTTCGACGTTTAATCAACTCTCAAAATTAAAAAAAAAAGTGGAGGAAGGCGTAACGGATTGGTGGCCTTCCATCCCGGAGGTCTCAGGTTTATTACGATGAAAAAGGCGATGGGGTTTGCAAAGGGATGTCGGTGGTTTGGAATCCACCTTAAATTGTAGGTCCACTTGCATTCGTTGTCTCGAATCGGGTGAATATCTTCTTCCGTCCCATGTTCACAAGGGGTGACGGGAACTAGAGAGAAAGAGTGGTGACGTAAATAGGGGTCTTATGCGCTCAGGCATTTTTAGTTAAAATAAAATTTTAGAGTCAAGATAAAATCCAAATTTTCTTGTCACAAAGATCAAAAGGGAAAGAGAAATCAGTGACGAATATATGTGTTCACATAATTTACCTATATATACTTATATGTAAATTATGAGACCCCATGCATTAACTGTTAAAAATCCGTAATCAAGTTTTATTGAAATCAACCGGAAGAGTGTAATCATGAAAGTATTTTTCACAACTTGGGTTAATGCGTGAACATGTGAACTAAGAAATAAATGTTGTAAAAGTTTTCATGTGTAATGAGAAAATTTTGAAAACGTTTTAAATAGTTGATTAACTAAGTAAATTATGAAAATTTACATTAATTAGATAAATTTCATATGTAGATGTAACTTATTCGGACTTGAACTCGCTGATTATTTGTATCCTCTTGAACCATGTGGAAGCTAAAGTTGGCAAAATAAAAAAGGTGAAAGAAAACTTGTTTTTGTAAGGGAAATGAGTGTTATTTTGAACAATTATCAGTTTTAAAGTTAAAAAGTGTAACACGAATTGAATATATTATCAGCATAAGTAGAACAATAAAAGCTCTCGATATTAGCATTAAGAAATCTAGAAATTACGGCGCAAAAACAAAGTGAAAAGAAATAGTTTGTCGAGCGAAAAGTTCAATAACCTGAAAAATTAGAAATAAAGCGATATTGCGAAACATTACGCTCGCCTAAAAAGATAAAAGTACAGTTTCCACACGTACAATAATTGTTTCGCTCGTTTTCGTCTCAGTTTGCATCTTTCGAAATCACTTGAAGTAAAATTTTCACGTAAACTGACAATAAATTTGAAAAGAAATTACAAAATTATTACAAGTGACATCCAAGGTAGACGTTGACTTGTGGTAACCAGCGCGAGCGCTCAGAAGAGAAGGCTTTCGTGTTCAAGCCACAATATCTGCTGCGGCATCCAGGGAAACAAATCACGATTACTCTCCTCTAGTCGTCATTTTGTTTGCGCTTTTGTCGTTGGATTGTGACGCTGGCAAAATTGTTATGATAATCGACAATGATGTTCAGGAGGACAAAAAATGGCGTTTGCTATTTGTTGAAAGGAGAAATTAGTATGAATTTATTTTTGTGCATTTTAAAATGCGAAAGGTTTTTATTACGAGAGACGGTAGTGAGTGGAGTTCAAGTATCTAAATGTAAGTAAAGTAGGACAGATATCGTACGGCGGAAGATATTAGGTACACTAGCGAAAAATGTTAATTAATTTTTTGCCAGAATGAAAATAGGCCTTTAAAACAATTGGAAAGATAGAAAAGCTGAGTAACACAGAGGGAGAAGGCATTATTTTACGAATGGATTTTTACTTAAGTATGTGCTCTGGGAGGAAATTAAAGAAAAGCAAAGAAAAATCATAAGCTATGTAACATGGATGTGTATTTATATCGTCGTATTGCGATTATTTTGTTCAATTTTTACTGTTTGGTCACCTTTATCTCTTGTTTCGTACTTTACGTCGTCCGAATCCGAAGCTGTATAAATCGAGTCGATGCTAGATTGTTTGGTGTGCGCATATCTAATGACCAGAATTGGTGTAAATGCTGCTATTGCTTTTGGAAGCTTGCTTTTCTATTCGGTTTTACACATACCTAAGCACCGTCAAGATATTTTGTGTGCAATTTCGTGCAATTGGAAATGTTGCGCCTGGTTTTAATTTGCACCACTTACCTACCCATCGCCGCCATTACTCTACACTCGGCTTTGCTTTGGCTCGCCTTCTTTTGCAAGTACAGACACTTCACTTGACACGGGCACAAAGAACAACATGGGCAAACCCAGGCAAAGAGCAGATTTCTCCTCTCTATCGCTTTTATTAGAATTATTCTAGTGTATTTGTATAGCCATCTCTCAAGAGTTTTTCAGCTTTTAATTTTGCTCGCATTGCCAGTAAAATTAGTACTTAAATTTACAGATGTTAGATATAATTACTGCAAAAAGAACTGGTTGGTGACACGTATTAAAATGAGAACAATTACATATGCCGAGCTTCCAATGGAATCTATTGATATAGGTACAAACTTGTTTTTAGGAAGTGCGTCTGTATGCTCAATTTATAATTACCTGGAATTGTCAAGCAATAAACCTTAATACTATTGTAGATAAAGGAGAGGCCAGTAAAGAGAAATGTAATTTAATTAAAATCAGAATTCTGATTTTTTACAATTCATACGCATCTGAGAGAAAATAATATGAAGAAGAGTCAGGAATACTTTGTCTTACTTCAGTAATTGCCTTCACAAACAGTCCTAAAAAATAGAATGAAACAAAGAAAATTTATGGAAACTGCCGCTCAATTTTTTAATTTATTTTCTTTAAACAAACAGTTGGAAGTTAGATAAGAGCAAAATTAAGAGTTTATTTTAATAATTTTCAACACACAGGCAAAGTTCGATATACGCACAAGGTAAAATTTAACAAATTTGCGTAAATCGTTCAATTGCGTAAATTGAATGTTTCCACAAAGTTGCAAGACATTTGAACGTTCTAAACGAATGTTTAAAAATATATTTTTTTATATCAATTTTATTTATTAGATCCCCTATTAAAATAATTGTTTAATTTTGCATTTTAATATTACATTGAGTTTACATAGTAAAGTTTTTGTGCTGGCGCGTTTTCTTTAACCAAACTGAGTCAAAATGTTTTTGTTGGCAGAAGTTTTAGGTACGTATAAGTTTATAATATTAAAGATTTGATTATTGTGATCTAGTACTAATTTAATGAATTCACTGTTCAAGTTTATGCATAAATGGTGCGACATTTTCGGAATATAACGCTTATATCTTAATGGATGAACAGTCGTGGTGTAAGTGATAAATGCCGACCTACCAATCCGGAGGTCCCAGGTTCGAATCCCACCGGTGGCGACCCCATATTCTGCTGGCAACAGATTACGATAAAAAGACCATTGGGGTTGCAGAGAAAATGCCAGGGGTTTGGAATCTACTTTAAATTGTATGTTCACTTGCAATCGTTGTCTCGAATCGGCTAAAGCTCTTCTCCCGCCCCACACTCCACAAGGGGTTACGGAAGAATTTCATTAAGACCATTCTTAGAATGCTCTTAGTCTGTCCTTCCGTGCATCTGCGGATACAATGAACAGGAAGTTTTCAGAGGTTTTTCTTTTTGTTAATTACTTTAAAACTGAACTATTTAAAAAAAATTTAGACCTTTTTATTTGAAAGAATAATTTAAAAAACAAAATTTTCGCCCAAGTGCGAGTCAAACTTGCGCACCGAGGGTTCCGTACCCTGGAAGGTTGCTGATTTCTAAAAAACTGTGCTATTAGAGATGTGTCTCTCTTAATTTTCCTTTAATATTTACATAAACCTATTAACTCTAATTATTTCAGATAGTGGTAGTTTTTTTTAGACATTTTTCCATCATAAGTCGAAAACTATGTGGCATAAAAGGAAATGAAAGTATATTTTATAATGTGCAAATGAAGCCCTTTCATATGATACGGCATTTGACGAAGTAACCCCACTTAAGAATTTTGCCCCCTACCCTTCGGAGCCCCTTTGCAATAAAAATAAAAAAAAATTAGTTTTTCCATTTGCAATAAAGGTGGGCAAGCATTATTTAAGACTATTCCAAATTTCAAGTCGAAAATGTTGCTATAATAAGCAGCTTTGACAGACGAAATGACCCCTAAGGGTCTCTTTTTCCCATTTTGGTATTGGACCGTAAATAAGATTTACTACTCTGAAAGTAACAAACTTCAAACGTAGATTTTTGAAAACCTAAACAGAGTAAGAAGAAAAATATATTAAGGGGACCGGAACAGAATGTCGTTTTTTTAATGTAAAACAAACAAGTTTTTCTAATCACTCTCGTTATCAACGACCTTTTGCCAGCTAGAGGGCAAATTTTCAATGCCAGATCGATAAAAATCTATTGGATTTTGAGCAAAATATCTGGAGATGGCACTTTGGATTTATCCAAATTATCAAATTTTTTGTCACATAGAAAGTGTTATAGTGATCGGAATAAATGGAAATCCGATGGTGCAATGTTGGACGATTATGGTGGGTGAGCAGTACCTCCCGCCCCCTCATTCATGAATTTTTTCCTGGGTTCGTCTTGTGCAGTGCGATCTTGCATTATCGTATTGCGGAATAACGCCTTTTCGATTGACAATCGCCGGACACTTTTCAATTAAAGATTGATTTACTCGATCCAATTGTCCACAGTGAAGATCTGCTTTCAGTTTGTCCCGGTTTCAGCCCTTCAAAATGAACGATTCCGCCGTTGAATCAATGTGGTGGATCGGTTAGCTTTGTTTTGTTCGGTCAGATTATGCGGGACCCAAACATCTGCACTGCATACTTTACCAATCTGCTGCAAATGTTCTTGGATGGTCGACTAAGGTTGATTAAGAGTGTTTGACAGTTCCTCGATTATCTGATACGGATTTGCTTACACTTAGCCCTTAACAAATCATTGTCTAAATTTGCTGGTCTTCCTGATCAGTACGGACAATAAACTCTGAACTCAACAATAAATACGGAGGTGTAGTTAATTTTGAGTTAATAGATGAAAACTTTTTTATTGATTTGCACTGATTTGCAAATTAATGAGTTTCTCTTTTTTTAACAATTTTTCTGCACGTTAGTATGCAGAAAATAGATACAAATTTTAATGAATAAAAAACGCAAAGTTTAATGAATAAGCAATATTGCATTTTTAAATATATTTCTCCAAAATTTTAAAAATTAAGCCAAAAATCCCATATTAAGGTTGTTTCTTCAGCTTGTTTTTACTGTGTGCGTGTTAACATACGCACCATTAGGATTGGCATAGAAATCTTTGCTGTTGAGCCACTCCATTTAGTTTCTTATTCGTAGAATGGGACATTTTTTTTTTCGATATCTGTCAAGAAAAGTCACTATGGGTTAGGGTTCTTGTACCGTAGATAATCAACTCGAAACGGGTCGGTCGGGTTCAATATTCATTTAATAGTCATTTTGCAGTGAAAATGAAATCTGAAGTTCTATTAAAATGTATTTTTAAGGGGTCACATACCCCTGCGCGCGCTGATAACCGAGTAAATTTGAAAATTATTCCAACAATTATACGGTGAAAAACAACTTTTGGTTCCAGATTGTTTATTGAACTCTCAACTACAAGAAAAAAATAATATTTTTTTTTAAATATTAACATTTTATTTAATGTATCTAAATGGACTGCTGATGAACTAGATTGCGCCATTTTTTAAAAAAAATAAAAAGCAACATTAATTTTGTCTACAACTAATTAGCAACTATTGAGCAACAAATTATGAGAGGGTTAGCTTTTTGATTCGAGAAATGTGTTTGGGTAAGTTGAGGTACGTAATTTTTTCTTGATTTTCCCATTTTCACTTTGGTTCACTCCGTCACTAAATAACGTAAAATATTTTAAAAATTATGGTTTTTGAAAAAATTTGCCCGAAGAACTGAAAATATTTCACAATTTGAATGGAGAACAAAACTGTAACATTTTATTAATTATTTTGTAATTTTAGTGATTGACTATGTACATATAACTTTCATTGGATCAAGACTTCTACCTATAATTCTTATGTAAAATTATAAATATCAATAAATTATAACGTTGTTTATATCATTTTATAAATTCCCAGATTTCGAAGTTGGTAACGCGAGTTTTCAATTCTTAATTTTTAAATACATACATATAGTCTTAAAATCCTGAATTTTGTAATACAAAGTTTTGAAAGACAGAATTTTATATTTATAGCATTTTAAATTACAGGATTTTGATAGTCGGAACAAAAGTCAAAATCATAGCATTAGGCTAAGCCATTTATACAAAAAATGAGCTTATCGACTCCTCTGAGATTGAAACGATTTTGTAAATGTGAGCAAATTTGAGTCTTGAAATATTTGAACATATTGATTTACTCCATATATATTACCATATTTTCAAAGTTGTATTATCTCAAGGAACTATTACCATTTATAAGCAGTTCCTGGATTTCTGTTCGATATTGCGAATATATATTATAATCTTTGTAATGCGAACGTTTTTTTTCTGTTGGACGGTTTACTGTTTAAGAGCAAGAGCAATAGAAAAATTAAGCTATTTACCAGTCCACTACTACTATGCTTAATATGGCAGGTTTGTTCGTGAAACTTGAGAACGGTAAAAAAGGACAATTTTTCAAGATATTTCCCTTTGAAATGAAACATGTTTTTTTTCCGAAAAAGTAAGTTTGAAATTTTTTATTTAAACTATTATTAGTAAACAAAAAAAAGTCTTTAGCACCATTGCGTTACCTGTCTACTGAGATATTATTAACGTCTCTAGGACTAAAAGTTTAGAAAAAGTTAAAATTAGGATTGGTTTTTTTTTCATCATAACAAAATTTCAAACCCTTATAGCTGGGAGGGGTGGGCACATATACCCCTACCCCCACAACACCCCACCCGTTTCTCACCTAGATCTACTAGATCCTTCATTTTTGCAGACACGCTGTGAACACCCTGTATAAAGTTATTCGTCCTGTAATTTTTTATAATAAGAACAACAAAATTATTTTGCACAACTAACTAACAATGATATTACGGCTATGTGAGCGCATTCGGAATGCTATGCGCCATAGTTGTTTCGCTACCTTTATGTACGTATAATAGCTCGATAAATAATAAGCTAATTGATTTCAAATTTTACAGAAATTTTCTTTGTAGGTTACTATTAGCTAGCAGTTTTTGTAGTATTTTTCTAAAACATGATAGAATATTTGTTACATAAATAAATTAAAAAAAGGAACTTGCAATGGTTACTGCAGATATTTATGTCAGGGATTTTTTTTATGATGCAGCCAAAGCCCAGAGAGGGGGGGGGGGGACCCTAAGATGTATTAGCATGGCTAGAACGGCAGGGAATTAGAGTGAGAGGAATGAGGAAAATCGAAAGTCTTGTTTTTGCACTGCTGCAGGCGTGGTGATCGTGCCACTCATCCATCGATCCAACTACGTCTCTTACTTACTATACACACTGCACATTTTAAATATTTTTTGATAAAAATGTTACTGTACATATTATGTATATGGCTAGTTATACAAATCAAGGAAGTTTGGTGGATTCAGCTCGCAGATTCATCATTTTCCAATTTATGTTCTTAATGATAAATTGTAATGAAGTTTTATATCGATTTCTAATTGGGCAGTAAAAATCTATCTCAAGCAAATAAAACAATAAAACTACCTCAAAATAGTCAAAGTTCTCACTTCCCTGTGTGGCGACATTCTAGAACTCAAAATTTAAGCCCACTTTTAATAAAGTTAAATAAGCAGTTTACTAAAAGCATTTTTTTAAAGGTAATAATCGTAAGTGTTTATTTTCCAGAAAAATTGCCAAATTTTTACAGCTCCATTTTGTTACGAAGATTTTCTTCAATGAACAGATGCAAAGCGAACTTTGTATCACTTTTCTGTCAGCTAAAAGTTTGTTAAAATAATCTAGAAATTGAATAGAATAGGTTGCAGCTCTGCCGATTGAAAGAAAGTAAAGTCAGCATGGTAACGGCTATGTTTTGTTTCAGTCGGTGAGCGTTTAGTCGTACGAGTGCGTTTTATTAAATTTTTCTTATTTGTATGGATTTGTTGTAATTCCACTGGGCATTGATGAATATTATATTTGTAATAAAATAAAGTATTCTTGTGGATTTGAGACAAAATCACTTAAATTCTCAGTTCCCTTTCTAAACTTAACATTTGTTCGAGTATTTTCTCACTTCCCTGGTAGGCATTATTTTACATATTTAGCTTTATATTTTAATTTAATTTATTATACATAAATACAATTCTTACTGTAACGTTTACCGAAAAATCTATTTTAAGTAAAAAAATCTTTTTATGGTCGCCTCCCTGTCATCCGAAAATTGAAAAATGTCTATAACTTGAAAAATGTCAAATATTTTGACTGTTCCATTCAAACCTACATAAAATACTAATACTAATAAGAAAGGGAGGAAGTAGTTGAACGGACTTTTAAAACGAATGTTAATTAAATTCTCTTTATTTTGTTATTTGAAAATTTCTTAAAGGAAGTGGGATTGAATTGAATTATTAATTTAAGGCAATGCATTTTAAAACAAATACTTGTCGGTATACTATATAGGGTTAGCTATTAATCTACTATTGTTAGAAATTCGAAGTTAGATATACATCATTAAGAAACAAAGCTTTAAATTGTATTAATTAAATTTAATACATGATAACTACATTTTTTGTCCATCATCTTTTTACTTTCTTGGTACATGATATAATACTACTTGCACTTGTTGATTATTAAGAACTTAAACTTTGGCGCACTTTATTAGCTGTTTAAGTTTTTCATAAATTAAAAATACAAGTCTGGAAATTAATAATTTTTTTCTTACCAAAAGTGGAAAAGTCACCTTTTGCCGCAACTCCTCGTTCTCATTTATACATATAAGAAGATATATATACTAGCCGCGTATTAATGCGCTGTATATTATAAACATACCTATACATTAAGTTTAATCTAAAATAAAGTCGTTGAAATTCTCAACAGCTGGAAGTGAAGCTCGTTCCGACGTAAATATACCCATGTGCTACACAACCAGCTGTAGGCTACCGCCTAATGGAAAAATGCCCCAGGAAGGAGCTGAGAAATTTGCAGCGAAGTCTGCGTTGTTCCTTAGTGTTGGTTTTTAAAGCACATGCGGATACTGAAAACACGTTTTATTATATGAGACTATTGCTATAGTCATAGCTACTAAGTGTTGTGCGATGACTGTGTAAATGAGAACCCAATCTGACTCTGGCATCGTTACAAAAGTTAATAAAAATTCGCGTGTTTTACAACTTTACACGTGTCCACTTCATACAGATTCTATATTTTGTTATAACAAAAAAATAAATAAAAAACTTCATATAATTTACCTATACATAATTACTGGTACATAATTCAGAAAACAAATTTCTTAATATTTCTACTTTTTTCGATTTTTACAAAAGTAATTCAACTCAAATAAAATATTTTTTTTGTATTCAAATAATTTTGTATTACTTAGATCTAGTTCTTGCTATTAGGAATTGATTAGGATTAACTTTTCTTGTTATTCAATAATAATTACTTATATTTTAATAACCTTAATGCTTTTATTTTTTATTTAAACTGTATATTTCATTGGAACTTATTTTAATTCATTTTTGTTAAGTTTTGCTGACATTTATCCTTATTACGCATAGTCTGTTGAAATTGTTATTCTGTAAACTTTACTGAACAAATAAATAACTTATCAGTGATTTTAGTTATTTTGAAACATCATTGATAAATTTCAAGAGGTATACTTATACCACTATGAATTAAGGAGGCACCCCATTTAAAACCCCCTTCTCTGAAACTACTTGTTTTAATCGATTTAAAATTTCCAGGATATTTTAATTTGTTAGGTGTCAGGCATTTTTTTTATTATGATTACGGGCGGTAATTTCAAAAAGGAAGTCTATTTTTGACAACGAGAGAAGAACTTCACCTCATACGATTACAAATATTGTTAGTACACCTCACTGATTTCGAACCACAAAGATAACTCTGCTCTGCACTGCCGATGGCCGTCTGTTGTCGATCATGACCAGATCATGGGTCGCCGCCAATGGGACTCGAACCTCCTAACCTCATGATCTATTATTCCACCAACTACTTTGAATTTATAAAATTTCTGTATGAAAATATAGTTTAAGAGTTATGCTACTAAACTTAAAATAAAACAAAATCCAAACTCGTTCATTTATTCATTGGCTGAATGTATTAAACAAAATCAACAAGAGGTTTCATTTTAAATTAATTTTTTACTACTCAAATGTCAAAGAATGGCAGGTTGCATCTTTGACACATGAAAAATATGCCATGTGTCAAAGTTTACCATGCTATCTTTTGGCAGTCAGTATAAAAAAAATTCCTATTCTTTTGGAATATATTCGCGATCACTTTGATTTCTAATTGTACTATACATGTAGGCATCAAGAACATGATGCTTTAAAAATCGGTTTTATATAGTTATAAACAAGATTTCTTTTCTGTCAATGTATGTATGTTCTTTCATGAGGATTTATCCGTTGACAAGACTTTACCTTAGCGCGTTTTTTCTAGAAATCCTAACTTGTTAACGTAAGGCACTTTTAAGTAACCATTCCATGTTTTCATCACGACCTTCGCATATTGTCGCGTGTCACTCTTGACCGCCCGATACATTTTATATATCCACACCCGCATTAGTTTTTAAACTGTTTTATATTTTTGTTTGCTATTACTTTTGTCGCAGATGCCGAACACTTTTTAATGCATAATACCCTGTAGATTATCTATGAAACTACCCTCGAGGAATTTTAGAAACACACGCAAAGTTGTTATACTGCGATTACTTGTCTTCCAAAAATGACAACATTCATTTTAGTATCTATTTATAATTTTATAATTAATTTATAATGAATGCAGAGAAATGTTTTGTTTAAAAAGTATGTTGTTTATAAATAATCTTTTCTATTTGTTCTAAGTGAAACATTTCACGAATTTCGGTAACTTTGCATGTATTTAATGTCAGAGTAGTATTTGTAAATATATCTAAACGGAACTGTTTTGCATAATAACAACTGTAGAAGCTATGTTTAAAAATAATCAATAATCTTTCTTAGATGCGTTTATATTGCCTCAAAACATAAACATTATATGTATAAATACTAAAGGAATTGGGAGATTTGAAAGGGGATGGAAAATCAATAGTTTTTAAGCTTTGGTATGATTGGGAAAAAATTCAAAGTAAAAAAGGATAATCTTTCCAACTTCAAAGCTGTAGAAAAAAAAAATACATTCATACCTATCTACATAAAAGAAAATATTTTCTTTTTAGTCGTAATATAAAGATATTTGAAGTGAATAAACAAAAATTCAGCTGAAGAACAGAGGAGTTCAAAATGTACTTTTTGTTGGGCGTCGTTTGTCGTGTATTGATTTTATTCCGAGTCTCATATTAAGTAATGTGTCCCCTGTTCCCGAGTGAATAATTCTTCCGTACGTAAAGACAGCCACGAAAATGAAATGAATGAATGTATGAAACCAGGAGCTGCGAGCTTGCCAGATGATATTAAGCGGGTGCTTGTCGACTTCATATTGATTTTTAATTAATTTTATTTTTTTTTGCACATGTAGTGTAAATTTTAAATGAAACTAACATAATGTTCACTGTATTCATTTCAATCCCTTTGCAATTTTTAAGGGGTAACGCTGTACGTTGTATGTTGATTTGATATTCATAAGCGTATAGCTTTTCCCCTTCAATGTTGTGAAAAAATCATCAAGTTCCAGTACTGAAACGAATTGTTGAGAAAAATTTTGTGAACGTTATCGTTGCTTGTGAGAACTAGCTGAAATAAGTTTTGAAATATTATCCGCATATACTTGCTTAACATTTTTGAATTTTTTTCACTCCGCAATAATTTAATACTAGTTTTATTATTTATATTATTATTAATCTAACTAAAATAATTTTATTTTTCAATATAGGTATATTTTTCTATGAATTTAAAATTTTTATTATAATTTAACACTGAATTTTAAGGCTATACTTAAAAGTATGTAAAGCAAATTTACTTACCCTTGTTAAAGATAAGATCTAAAATACGTAA
This sequence comes from Leptarthrus brevirostris, assembly GCA_964036015.1. Lineage (NCBI taxonomy): Eukaryota > Metazoa > Arthropoda > Insecta > Diptera > Asilidae > Leptarthrus > Leptarthrus brevirostris. The sequence continues at coordinate 42,205,483 of OZ038375.1, forward strand.
AAATGCAACTTATAGTTCTTTGTTTTTACACTAAATCGAATTAACCCTTCTAACTCAGAAGGCGCACTTCACAAGCAGAAGCCTGGAATCAATTGACCTATTCACCAGAATATAACATATATTGAGGTGAATGAGGCTCCCACAACCCATGCAATAAAATATTAGTAAACAAAATAGTGAAACACGTCCAAACACTACAGTCAGGGGTGCACAGATAACAGTGAACGTTTAAGTAAATCCTTGGTAAGAGCCAGGTCAAAAATAGGACACATATTCACGGCTCTACACATGCGATTAATAGGCTCATGCATACCATAGTTAGACCGAGAATGGACAACATGTAGTAAAGGCACTCTCCTTAAGCAATACGGGGTATGCCTATAAGTAACCAAACCTGCGAGAGTACGAGAATCTATATTCGAGTTCATAAGCTGGTGAATAAATACTAGGTCAGCAATTCTACGTCGTTCCTCCAACGAGTGCATATTAAGCAATCGGAGGCGATCCTCATATGGAGGAAGCCTTAATGGATCATTCCACGGGAGGTCCTTAGTGCGAATCTAACAAAGTTTCGCTGCACTGACTCGATGCGTCTAGAATGAACCGCATAGCAAGGTGACCAAACCTGAGATGCATACTCGAGAACTGGTCTAACCAAGGAGAAATATAAGTGAATAAGTGTCAGTCGATCAGAAAACTCCCTAAACTAAAGAATAAATATACATTAGTTATTTCAACATTTTTCGTATAAAAAATAATTAATGTGTGATAAACTGTGGTCTTAAAAATAAAGCGTCCAGAATGGATTAAATATGGCGTGGCAAAAGTGGATGCATATACCCAAATGTACTGAATTACTTTATGATTATCTCTACAATAGGTAAAGAAAAGCTTATTATATTATTATTCAGCTTATTATCCTTAAAACTTGTCAATTCGCAAGTTGGACATCACGTACAGAAATACATTTTGCTATTTTAATAGACGAAAGAAAGGCCATTTCAACACAAAACTTGAGTTTTCTTGAAACTATTCACTGACTCGCCTAGGCTTTGTGTTTGGCTCAGCCTCTTCTATACCGGTTTCCATAATATTTAGGTACTGGGATTAGTCTATTCTGTTGGATATAGGATAGAAGTCCAACTTCACGAAATACATTCTCACTCTTAACTAATATTTCCTCCTCAAAATTTAGAAGTGGTTGGTTTGTACAAGTTTATCCATTTTCTGTTATGTTTATATCAAACATCCTGCCTCGCTCCTTTTATATACATACATATATTTCCAATGTAGAAACCTCTTTTCGCACTCTAAAGTTTCCACTAGGTTTTCGCACGATATTTCCGTTACATTATAAGTCTTTCCTCGAGATGGCGCTAAATATCATGATTTTTAGTAGCGGTTTTTTCAATTCCTATCAGGAATAACGTCATAATATTTAAACGAGATATTTTAAAACGCGACTATAATAGTTGAATAAAAGTATAGGAAATATTAACATATTTCGGATTGGGACAATGTTCTCGATAAAGTAAACATTCAATATTCTTTGTTTTATGCCTAATAATGTCTTCTTTTGAATCATGTCATTATTCTAACATTAGATTTTTGGTTTCTATTCTGTCGTTATATTGGTTTTTTTTTGAATCTAAATTCACTTACGTAATCCAGCGCTTTAATTTTACAGAAGTAGAAATGGGCGTGGATGAGAATTTGCAAATCATGTGAAACTATCATTTCCGAAAAGTTTATCCTCTTTAAAGTTTTTATTTCGTCACGGATTTTCTGAAATAGTGGCATATTTGTGGAAATTTTTGAAAATACCAAAATTTTGTGAAACAATTTGAAATTACGTATATGAAAATAATTTTTTTAGTAGTCACTCCTTTTGATAACGTACCTCAAGAGAATTAATTCTATAATTTACTTTACTAGATATTTCATTTTAGGTTGCAAAAACAAATTCAGATCGCTCTTCTGAAAAAGGTTTTGTTTGTTTTTACTTTGTCAGTGTCCTTGAGAAGCAGCGTTATGTGATTATATACGGTTTTCCTTATGCAGACAATAAAAGCTATATACTCAAGACCGACAATAAGCATCCAATGTAGTATAGTTTATTCAGTAAAATTATTTATAGCATTTATACTTCAGTCATTTAAAAATACCTAAACTCGCATCAAAATTAAGTGAACTTATTATCTGATACTTTATCTTAGATAATTTTTTAAAATTATTATACTATTTTTTCCGAAATTCACCCTGACCCGTATTTTCGTTGCTGTAGTTCCAATTCTGCTAACTAATTCGTGTTTATCATTAACAGACCTTGAATAAATTTCATCCTTCATTGTTTTCCATAAAAAAAGTTCAATGGAGTAAGATCTGGAGCTCAGTGTACCTCATCGCAGGAAATTTTAGATTTAATATTGCCTCACAAAGTTGGCAGTATGCCCTGGGGCCCTAAGGTAGATTTAGTAGTGTATTTCCCAAAAAGTCCGCATAAATTTGGCTTTTAAGTACTAGCGGCAAAATGAATGGTAATTTTAAATGGGTCCCGATGATACCAGCCCCAACATTGGCTCAGAATTTAGGCTGAAAGGAGGTCCACTTGTAATATGTGGGTTAGTATCCTACCAGGTATGGAGGTTTGTGATGCCATCGTCTTTGAACTGCGATTCATCCGTCCTCAAAATTCGGCTTGGAACGCCCCGCTTTCCATGTCGCATTCCATAAGTCAAATGAAAAATTCGATATCTCCTTCCAGTAGTCCTTGGACTGGGATATGATAATATGAATAACCCTCCAAACTTTAACTGAAGACACTTCTAGACATCTTGCGACTCGTCTCGTGCTCGTTATTTACTACTCGATGTAGAATCTTCCAATGTTTCAGATCGTAATTGCATGCTGTTTGAAGTTACACTTCCTTCCGGTTTCTCTTAACGTTCGGAAAGTCCGCGAATATGGTGCCCGTCGATAAGGGAATCTCCCTTCATATTCCAGTATACCTGTTTCTCGTTTCAGTCTACTACACAATAAATGTAAATTATATTCGCTTATTTTTCTTCAAAGTAAATTTTTCCATTTTTCTAATAACTTTAACTTAAGAACACCCGCAGTTATCGATTTGTTTTTCAACTATTTTCTTACTTACTGAACTAAGAGAACGCCAAGATACTAGGGTGTGAACTTTGGCTAACACAAGTTAATATCGGCAATAAAACAAAATCACACTTACATTTTTATAACTTGTTTGCAGCCATAATTAAAGTTAATTACCTGTGTTCCCTAAACAAACATTTTCGACTCTTAGTGTTAAGTTAAAACTGTTTATTTATTTAAAGAATCCTACCTTAACTGCAATAAAATAATTAGGTAGTCAGGGATTTCTAAGGATGCAGCTTTTCTAATCATCTCTTTACCTAAACATGTTATACCTTTTTCGAAAGGTTACATGAATTTCGGAGAAAATTTGAGAAAATGCTGAGTTTTTGGTAATTTCAAAACATTTTTATCACTTTTGGAAGTGACTGTAGCTGCAATGGTAGGAGTTAGAATAACATTGTTGTGATTGTGGAAAGATCGTTGGGGTAGTAGTTTTTTTGCAATACAATTTGTTGCTTTTCTCGGTGAGATCTATCACCCCTTTCTTTTTTGCCTACGAAGAAAAAACAAAACGGAAGGGCTATCCCGTGTAAAAATCCTGTACATGAGTGAAGCATCTCGTTTGTGGACGAAAGGGTGAATTTTACATTTTGTTTACATTTGGTTAGATTTTTTTTTATTTTGCTTGAACTTGGTTTAGGTTACCTAAAAAACATTTACTGTGGCCATGATCAGACTGTGTTTGTAGTGGAAAATGTGTTAGTAGTTGTGAAGATGCTTTAGAAAATTGCGTTTATAGCCATTCCTTTAGTTCTTTCTTCGTAGATTTTGGCACACCAGATCTGAAACACCCTGTATATACTGGTGGGTAATTCCAACTGATTCTACATTTCACAAAATATTCCTTTTATTTTGCCTTATATGTATTACGAATACCTACCACCAATCTGTTTTTATAATTTTTGATTTTTACTGTTTACGCTACAAATTTTCCTCAATTGTAAAATATACACATAAACATTACAGGTGTTACGTAAGTTTTTCTTAATAAAGCATAAGAAACCAATATTGAAAGTCATTAGATAAGAAATTTAAGAGACATCGATAATTAACTTCTTTCAATATAAAAAATATTTTTTCTGTCTAAAATTGCAACGTACATTCAACGAATTCTTTTTGACATTAGGACCCGATTCTAGCAAGGAAATTGAAGAGAGTTGCTATGAACCTGTTTTTGAATTATGAAGCGGACCGTTAGACGAAATGTGCTTTTCTTTGATCTCTTTCGATATTTCTCTTAAAATTCTATCAATATATCTGGTAGTGTCCTTCCCAAAATATGTTCACAAAGCATCAACACTGTGCCTTTCAATAAGTGCGGAACATAATGTGGCCCTGGCGCGGTAGCCAGGCCTGTCAAAAGTTTAAAATATGAAAATACAAAGATGACGGTCCAATGTATAGCTAGAACTGTATTGCAGTTCTAAATTCTTTTAACTTTTTGCGCGCGCCAAATTTGACATTCACGAGTTAGCTACAGCACCAGCAAAACCAGATTGGATGCAATACTCCACTCTTAACAGCTGACTGTCACTTTGTTTTGAATATAATTATCATTCAAACATTTTTAGACAACTAATCCTTTTGCAGTATTTGGCGAGCATGTCACATAAATATCTTCCCACAAGAATTTAATATTGTTACTTTTTGCATTTTGCAGCACAATACTTTAATTTTTTAACTTGATTAACAAAAAGTCACTTTCAAATCACTCGAACTTAAACGTCAAAAAGCTGCACCTTATTTAAAGCAGGAGCAGAAAAGTTCGCTCTAAAGTAATCTAGATTGCTACTCTTTTCTCAAAGAACAAAAAAGGAGTGGAAAAGAGTATGACTCTTTTCTCAAAGAACACAAAAAGCGCAAGAAGATTGCCACTCTTTTCTCAAATAACACAAAGTAAGAAATTGCTCTAAATGACTCTTTTTGACTCGGAGTGGCGTCAACGAACAGACCTATTGTGTTCCAGGCTTTATACGTCCATTTTGCTCTCCATACTTGCCAACTAATTTCTTTATCTTTATTTGAACATATTTCTGTGTTTAATTTAGATTCCAACACGGTCTTTAGGTTGAACATTTTCATACCAGCAGGATACTGTATGTAAGTGCTTTACAAAGAGCAAGTGTTATCAAAAAATCTTTTTCACATCTAGGAATGTCATTGCAGTTATCAGATAAAATAAATTGAAAAGTGCATATTTTGGTCACAGTTAACAATAATATCTCCGAATTCCTCACAAACCATATGTCTCAAGAACGCTGCTGTACAAATATCGATTTTGCATTTTAACTTTCTTTCCTTCGAACCGGACGAAGGGCCGTCCCACATTTATCAGGCTTCTGCACAGTTTATGGGAGAGCAAGTGTACATCGACTTTCCTACAAATTGCACGGAAGAATGACAAGTGTAGGATGCCCGAATGTTGTGTCTTTAATTCCGGAAATGTGTATTACTAATATCCTGACATAAAAATCTTTTAATTTTTCTAATGTATCAGTCGACGCTTTTTTTTAATTTTAGCGTTTGGACGTTAATATTTCCAAAGTTAGTTGTGTTCCTAGTATATGCACAAATCCTACACTAGATTTAGCTTGAATTTTCCGACAACGTAATTATGGATCAAAATATCTCAAATGTGCCACTTTTAAATCGATGTTTCTATTTTCAATCAATTTATACAGTTTTCGATTCGTTTTCTTATCAAGACAACTCCCCTAAAATATTTTTGCAAAAAATTAATTTTTTAAAAAGTTATTAACAATCAAAGTTTTTAATTATTTTTTTTTTCAAAAATTGATTATTCGCGAACGGTTCATCGAATTCAAGAATTAAGTTATGAAAATTGTTGTTACCAAGTATACTTTACGCTAAAAAATTATTCGGTAGTAGAAAACCATCTTTTATTATTTAAATAATCGTTTGTTTTAAACAATTGAAAATTAATTAAACTTCTCCGCCTGTGAAAAAATTCTCCCACGTTCCAATAGATTGTACAATCTCTCCCGAAAATTTTGGTAAAAAAAAGTTTGTATTTTGCAGTAGTTCAAAAGTAGAAAAGTTTCTAATTTGTTATAAAATTCTGAAATTAGTGAACTAAAAAAATTGTTGGAAAAAACATTTTTCAACTTTCAAATGGGAGTTCATTGTCGTCTGCAAAGTGCTCCCAAACACCTCTCAGATTTACGATTCCGCAATGAGACTTGTCCTTTTTTGCAGCACTTGCAGCTTCTAAAGTGAAGTGAAAGTAATAAAAGGATTACAATAAGACAAAATACTTAAGAAAAATCTTAGGGTAAGATCGAATTGAATAACTAACTTATTCTATAAAGCGCTTAAAATGTGGCTTACTGCCCTTTCTTAATTTAAAAAGTCCTTAAAACAGAATTAAACTAAGAATATTATATTACCATTCCAGAAAAAGATAACACTAAATACAAATTTTTAGGTGATTTTAGCTTGAAATTTTTAATATTGTTAAGATTATATAAACAACCTTTAGAATTTTATTCCAGCAAAATAATTGTTGGTTTTTCTTTTCTTTGCAGGTTAATTCTTCTGTAAAAAAAACATCAGATCGCCCACTAACATTTAGAATCAAGTGTATAATGAATATTTCTTATAAGAACTCTCATGAGAACTCACAACGAGAATTTGAAATGAAGTGCAACATCTCTATTAAGTGCTAACTAAATTTGAACATTGCTATACATTATAGAAGATTCTGCACTTTATTTCAAATTATGAGTACATTATATTTTGTTGATAGTGACTATATTAAAATGCGGGAAAATGACTATAGTTTTGAAATGAGGAATTTCTTAATTCAGTGAGTAAATTATTTTTATATGGAAAATTTAATCATACAATTCTCTCCGGCACAATAATATGCGAAACATATGAACATTAACGTGTTAAATAAATGTTAGGAGTAGAGAAAAAATTTCCGTTTAATTTATAAGTTGTAACTCTGATGGATGGAAATGCACAAAATATGTTCCACGGAAATCATCAAGGGTATATAAATGGAAAAATAAATTGTATTCGTTAATACACATATATTTTTTAGAGATGCTTACTACAGATACGATGCAGCCGCTGCGGCGGCAGCTACTCCAAGAGCTATGGGACCTCCAGGTGGATATCCCAGGCACAGACCCCCACATCCGTTACAACAGCAACCGCAATATCCATCGTACCAGCCATCGGCGGAAAACATTTACGCAATGGGAGCCGATCAACATACTGGAATGGGGATGGGTGACTTAGGTGGATGGGCTACTGGTCCAACACCTGGGCAGGCCGGTGCATATCCTGCGCCGGGCTTAGGTGCGTATGGGCATCCACAGAGCACTCCATCACCGCAAAGACAAGCACAGAGTCAACCGGGGTATACAAATCAAATTGGAAAAAATGTTCTTAACAAAAATTGCACAAAATTTAGGTATAGGCAACACATAAGCGCATATCCTCAGCAGGAGCAGCAAAAAATTTCTTTTTCAACTCAACAAACAATGATGGGTGGCATGATGCAACAACCTGGATATGTGGGTCTCAATCAGCAACAAACGCAGCAGCAAAGGATACCACAGCATTATCCACAAGCTGGTAGTCATCCAATGTACCCTGGTGCACCACAAGCCCAATCTACAGCGCAACCATACGGGCCGTACGGTGCAACAAGTATGCAACATCAGCCTGGAAGACCGCCGCAACATGTTGCATACAGTCATGCATCGTTAGAGCAGGCTAGGTGAGTAGAAATATATTTTACTATATAGAGTAAGTTTTAATAGAAGTTTGCAGCTATGGACAACATGTGCCAAGTTCAGCAGCACCTGGACATCACCTAGGTAATCAGCAGCAGCCTCCACAATTAGGTCATCCCCCACAAACTCAACAGAGTCATATTGGGCAACCTTCACAAAATCACATGCCAGTTCCTGGCCAAACGCAACCACAATCTTTACATCCTAGTCAAGTGGTACACCCATCACAACAGCCGACACATCCTTCGACAAATCAGTCAACACTGCCGGGATTACCACCAAATCTTCAATCTGGTCCGACAGTATCTCAGCAGCAACCGCAACCACAAACTTCTACCCCACAACCACAAAATATTATGAGTACGCAACATTTACATGCGCCTGGTCCAGGACCACAAAATCATTCGGGATTGTTGCACCCCAATCCTTCTGTTGTGACGAGTCAACATCAAACTCCTTCTGGAAGCCATTCAATTCCTCATAGTATTGTTTCTGGTTACGGTGTTCAACATCAAGCACAGCAGCAGTCGCCTTACATGTCTACAGCAAAACCACAACCAACAACTCAACTGAGTAGTAGTCCACAGTACAGAGCTCCTTTTCCACAATTATCTCCACAAATGTCACCAAGGCCGCCGCAGATGTCACCACATCCGCAAATGTCACCTCGACCGGTAATGTCTCCGGCGAAACCACAAACACAATCAAGTCAAATGCAATCAAATCCTCCAAATACGTCATCTCCACATCATCCTTCCAGTTTGTCTGGTATGACAAGTCCACGTCCACCTCAACAGCCTCCGCAACCAATTCAACCACCCTCAAAAAGTTCTTCAAATGTCCCGCCTGGGCCGGTTAATACGTTACAAGCTTTGGAGCAAATGGTAATGCCATCACAAAATTCCATGTCAGGTCCAAGCGGTGGTTTAGACTATCCCCAATATAGACAACAGCCTATTCCTGCAAGTAATGCTATGTCACCATTGGGTCCCCGAATGCCAATGTCTCCGCAACACCATCAACAATGGACACCTCTTATGAATATGCAACCCCCATCCAATTCTTCACTTGCTAGTTTATCGACGCAATCTCCACAGCAGCATTTATACGCACAATCCTTAAGTCATCAAGCTCCCCAAGTACCGCCTCCCCAACCCCAACCGCCACCACCAAGTCAACAAATGACCCCACCGCAATTAAATGAGCAATTACAACATTCAATTAATGATATTACTGGTCACCAGCAACAACCAGTTCCCGTATCGCAGGCTCTACCGCCTACGTCAACAGGAAATCAGCAAACACCGCCTCACCAGCATCTAACACCCTTGCAAACAAGTAATACATTACAACCTATTTCGCATGACAGTAATAGCCCCATTAGTGATCCTCACCTTATGTCACCTGTTAAATCAAATAGTTCGACGCCCATCCTGGAAAATCAAAGCCAGTCACAGCAGCAACAGGCACAACAACAACAGTCGCACTTGCAGCAACAACCAAGTCTTATAGATTCATTCTTAAATGTCATGGAATCATCGTCGCCACAGTTGAAAACTTTAGAATCAAATTCTAATGATTCTTCTCATTTAGTAAATAATGATACAAATAGTAGTAATAGCATTGTAAATAATCAACCTTCATCAGTTAGCGCGCACGATAGCAATTCGAATTCCCTTAATCAAAATTTATTTACTGTGCCTGTAGATACAAATTCATGTAATGTAGATTATGAAAATTCAAACCATGCACCTATTCCACTGCAGCCAACTGTATTGGAAGAGGAAGTACCTAAAGAAGAGGCTCAGAAAGAAAGTTTTCAAGATGATATTGAAAGCCCCGAAAACTCACAAGATATAACAGAACTGCATCAAATGCAACCTCCCCAATTGCAGTCTCCGACGTCAACGGAAAACAATTCCAATCATCAAAGTGACATTCAGCCACTTGACAATTATTCAATGGAAAAAGCTCCAGAGGAAATTAGAGAAATTACAGAACTAAGCCCACCTATACCTCCGCTTCAATGTCATACGCAGCCACTTGATATTCAATCAATTTCGCAAAAAAGTCCCGAAATTGTTCAAGCTCCAAGCATAAATCATGCGCAACCCCCACCACCTCCGCCAACACAACCGCCACCCGCACCACAACAACCAAACTTGCAGCCTGTTCCACCAATGCAAACACAGACGAGCTTGTTAGGCCCAGCGCCCAATCAATTAATTAGTCAGGTTCCAGCCATGCATACGATTCCTCCACCACACCTTGGACTTCCTCCCGGACTGACCCAACTTCCTAATTCACCGCAAGTATACGATCCTCAACAGCAACTTATGCTAGGTCCAGTGCATCCAAGCATACAAACACCGGGAATGCCAGGTATACCACCTGGAAATCTTCACATGACACCAGCTTTAATGCCGCAGCATGGCATTCCTCCATATCCCACAGGACCAATTTCTCATCATCAAGAAAGAGCGGCTCTACAGCAACAACTACAAGAACTCTACTGCATGCCTCATAGTCCTGAACAACAGGATAAAATAATGCGATTGCAAGAGCGGTTAAATATGTTACAGCAACATGAGAGTAATGATCAGTGTAATGGTGGAACGCAGTGCATCTTACAGAGTCCTTTATACAGCAATACTCAAATGATAGAAAGTCCACAAGTTTCAAGTACAACGGGGCGGGGTCGAAGCAAAGGTGCATCTAAACCACGCAAGCCACGACAGAAGAAATCAGATAAAGCTTTGACTGAAGCAAATTCTGAAACTATTGAAGGCGGTAACACAACCATTACAGCTTTACCAGTTTCAGAAGACTGTGTAACCCAAGGAGCTGGCGACAATTCTGTTGTGGGAATGTTAGAATATAATGAATTGGGTGAACTGTCACAGGATAATTCATCAAATGAAATTCTTGACACGTCCACGGATGGAAAGAAGCCAAAGAAACCGAGAAAACCAAGAGCACCGAAAGATCCTAATAAATCTCCAAAAGAAAAAGTTTCCAAAGAGAAAAAAGAAAAGAAACCTAAAGAACCAAAGGATCCCAATGATCCGGACAAACCTAAAAAGAAACGTAGTCGAAAATCGGATATTAAAGTAGAAGAACAGCCTCCTATGGGAGATTCTACAGTTCTTACTACACCTACCGAACTGAAAATTGAAGGCATTGATGAGAGTAATGCATTATTGCCGCATCCAGATATACTTGCAGCCCCAGATAGTGAAAACTTGGAGGACAATAGCTCAATCACTCCAATTATTCCAGAGGAGCCACGATCTTCTCTTAATGATGAAAATCCTGATTTCGATGACATTCCTGTTACGAAGATTCCTAACAAAGTTGCTACTACTTCTGATGAGTTGCCTAAAAAAGAAGAAAATGAGAACGAAACGTCACAAGAGGGATCTACAGAAGCTGTTGTGGACGGAAGTGCTTCTAAGAAAAAGAAAAAGTCTTCATCTTCGAGTAAAAAGCGACCATCGTTTGGTAAGCCTAGTAAGAAAAGAAAAAATCGGGGGAGAATTGTTCCAGAATCAGATGGCGAAGCCGACGATATGGTATCTACACCGCCACCTTCCCCGCCACCGGACTCAGAACTAGATAGTTCTAAAAGACGCTCAGCTAGAAACACTCAGAGAAAGAAGTATATTGATGACGTAATGTTAAGGTTTTCAGATGACGAAAGCGGATTAATTACCTCGTCACCTTCTAAAAAGGAAAAGAAACCTCCGACTTCAGGAACTAGCAGTGATGTTGAGAAAACTGAAAATAGTGCGACTAACGATGGTGAAAAAACTTCAGGTGAAAGCATTGAAGAACCAGTCGAGAAAGAAAAAATTGACGAACCGAATAAACCAAACTACGTTTACGTAAACACAAATGATGAGGACTCTATGGTAGTTCAATATGTTTTAGCTATTCGTATTGGTAAAAGGGAGCTTAAACCCGACCTTCCTGGAGAAATAAAGCAAGATGGTGTTGATAAAAGTGAAATCATTGCAGAAAAAATCGAAGACTCTTGTTCTAAATCTGAAGAAGATTCTGAAGTAAAAGATGAAAATAAGGAGCCGGAATCTGAAGATTTTGAGGAAAAAATGGACGTAACTGAATCTGACGTTAAAGAAGGTGATGAAGAGATGGCTGAAATTAGTGAAGAAGATAAGATTGATCCAGCCGAGGAAGAAGAGGTGGAGAAGGTTGAAAAGGTGGAAATGGTAGAAAAGGTAGAAAATGTAGAACAGGTCGAAAAGGTCGAGAAGGTAGAAAAGGTGGAAAAAGTGGAAAAGGTAGAAAAGGCGGAAAAAATGGAAAATGCGGAAGCAATGGAAGAAAGTGAAGTTGAAGAAACTGAATTAAAAGACAACCCCGAGCTAGAGACGGAATCGGACGCGGAAGCGGAGAAGAAACTCGAAGTGGATTCTACTAACAAAATAAGCAGGAGAGAAAGTGACCAGGAAAATAAGCAGCCTGTATACGTCGATGTCGAAGAATATCTAGTTAAATATCGAAACTTCTCTTATTTACACTGTGAGTGGCGTACTGAGGAGGAATTGTTTAAAGGTGATCGCCGCATAGCATCAAAGATAAAAAGGTTTCAAATGAAGCAGACTCAACAAATGAATATCTTTGATAACATTGAAGAAGAACCATTTAACCCCGACTTTGTAGAAGTCGATCGTGTTTTAGATGTTTCAGAGCATGTGGATGCAGCAACTGGTGAAACTTCCAAGCATTATTTGGTCAAGTGGAAAAGTTTACCTTATGAAGATTGTACTTGGGAATTAGAGGAGGATGTCGACGAAGTAAAAATTGAACAATTTCAAAGATTTAATAGACTTCCACCGAAATCCGAATGGAAAGCGAAAAAGCGCCCTGCGGCAGAACTGTGGAAAAAATTAGAAGAAACACCAGTTTATAACAATAACAATACGTTACGGCCTTACCAGCTGGAGGGACTGAATTGGTTAAAGTTTTCTTGGTATAACGGACATAATTGTATTTTGGCTGATGAAATGGGTTTAGGAAAAACAATACAAAGTTTAACTTTTGTCCATTCAGTGTGGGAATATGGAATTCGCGGGCCATTCTTGGTCATAGCACCATTGTCTACTATCCCGAACTGGCAACGGGAATTTGAAGGTTGGACCGACATGAATGTTATTGTATACCATGGATCAGTGACGAGTAAACAAATGCTACAGGAGTATGAATATTTTTACAAAAATGAAAGCGGTAAAATGATGAAGGAATTTACTAAATTTAATGTCTTAATTACGACATTCGAAATGATTGTGACTGATTATCAAGATCTGCGCTTGTTTAATTGGCGTGTATGTGTCATCGATGAAGCTCATCGGCTCAAAAATAGGAATTGTAAGCTTTTGGAAGGCTTGCGACAGTTAAATTTGGAGCATCGAGTTCTTTTGTCAGGCACGCCATTACAAAATAATGTAAACGAACTTTTTTCACTACTTAATTTCCTAGAACCCACACAATTTTCATGTGCTGAAACATTTTTGAACGAATTTGGTAGTTTAAAAACTGAGAGCGAAGTGCAAAAATTGCAAGCACTTCTGAAACCAATGATGCTTCGCCGCTTGAAAGACGATGTTGAGAAATCATTGGCTCCCAAGGAAGAAACTATTGTTGAAGTGGAGTTAACAAACATTCAGAAGAAGTATTATCGTGGTATTCTTGAGCAGAATTTCTCATTTCTCAAGAAAGGCACGACCTCAGCAAATATTCCAAATTTAATGAACACAATGATGGAACTAAGAAAATGTTGCATTCATCCATATCTTCTCAATGGTGCAGAGGATCAGATTCAGTATGATTACAGAATATCTCATGGTGACGATCAGGACGCATATTATAAGAATTTAATTAATTCTGCTGGCAAAATGGTTTTGATTGATAAATTGCTACCGAAATTAAAAGCGAACGGTCATCGGGTTCTCATATTTAGTCAAATGGTTCGCTGTTTGGACATCTTAGAAGACTATCTGATGTACAAAAAATACCCATTCGAAAGAATTGATGGTAGAATTCGCGGTAATTTAAGGCAAGCTGCTATTGATCGCTTTTCGAAGCCTGACTCAGATCGCTTTGTATTTTTGCTATGTACGAAAGCTGGAGGTTTAGGGATTAATTTAACTGCAGCTGATACTGTGATCATTTATGACAGTGATTGGAACCCACAAAATGATTTACAAGCACAAGCTCGATGCCATCGCATAGGGCAACAGAAAATGGTTAAAATTTATCGGTTACTTTGTCGAAACACTTACGAAAGGGAGATGTTCGACAAAGCTTCTTTAAAATTAGGATTGGACAAGGCAATTCTTCAAAGTATGAACACAAGTCAAGGAGGCAAGGACAGCAGCAACCGACAATTATCAAAGAAGGAAATTGAAGATTTGCTGAAGAAAGGAGCTTACGGTGCAGTTATGGATGACGATAATGCCGGAGATAAATTCTGCGAAGAAGACATTGATTCTATTTTGAAACGTCGAACTCAAATTATAACGATGGAATATGAAAAAGGGTCTACCTTTTCTAAAGCCTCGTTTGCAGCTTCAGGAAATCGTTCAGATATAAAGATTGATGATCCTGACTTTTGGAATAAATGGGCTAAAAGGGCTGACATTGATCCAAATGCATGTGAGCGAGATGAAATTGAAGATTTAGTAATATCAGAACCAAGACGAAGAACACAAATTAAGAGGTATGGGCACGATGATGGTGTTATGGATATGTCAGAAGATTCTTCTGCAGAAAATAGTGATGAAGATAGCATTGGTATGCTTGTGAAGATTTGTAATAAGATAACAAAATGATTTTTAACTTGTTTAAGGTTTAAGAAGTCGAAGAAGAAAGGAAAAATTGGCTAGGCGAAAGGGTAATGACGATTATATTCCCCGTGATAGAGATACCTTGGCGGCACTTGGATTAGACGAAATTCAATATGGATCATGGGCCAAATCAGAATGCTTTAAAGTTGAAAAGGGCTTACTTTCATATGGGTAAGTACTAAGCATTTTTTATTTAATATTACCCCTCCGTTAACCCTTGCAATACCAAGGTGTTTTTGTTTGTTTTAATAACTACCAAGAGATACATTTTATAACCAAGGAGACAAATAGTAATTTTGAAATTTATTTGAAAATGACAAGCACAAAGTGACTCCTCCCCTGTTATTGCAAGTTTTAAAGTGGTAATACTCCCTTGTTAACACTGGTAATGTTTGAACGTTGATAATTCGTAGATATCTTTTCAAAGGATTTTTAGAAAACATTTTGAAATTGTAAAGTAAGTTTAAAGAAAATATTTAGTGTCAATATTTTCACTAATCATAACGCCAGCAAAGATAATAGCTTGTTAAAATAATATGGAAATCCCAGGTTCGAACTGCACCGGCGGTGGCTCATGGTTGTTTTTTTTATGATGCTGCCAAAGCCTAGGAGACAACCCTATGATGCGTTAGCATGGCTTTGTGCGGAAAGGAATTGGAGTAATGGGAATGAGGGAAATTTAATGTCTTGTTTTCTTTTGCTGCGAGCTAGAAAACAGCCCAGAGACGAGTGGATTTTTATTTATTGCAATGCAAATTAAAAACCCATGGCAGGCCGAGACTCGAATCGGGTGAAGTTCCTCTTGCGCCCCATGCCCCATAACGGCTACAGGGAGAGTCCCAAAAATGTGCAAAGATTTGCTAATTTGCAATTTTCTTCTCATTGTTGACTCTTACCCGAAAAATAGTCTATATGATGATTATAGGATATGTAACAATACTTCAAATATTAGGTGTTGTTCGAACGCTTACCACCAAAATCAAAAAAGTCGTAATTAAAAAATTGTTTGATTTTGAAAGTGACAATTTTATGGTTAGCGGCCGAAATCAGAGCAAAAAAGTCAATAAACTGACTTATCGGCAAAATTCCACTGATATAAATTGGACAGATAAAAATAAATTTAATTGAAGAACTAATCGTTAAAAATGTAAAATCTAGTTAGTAACACACAAATATTTAAGTTACATCGTAAATTTTCGTAAGATATCAACGAAAGGGTTAAACAATGCACAAAATAAATAGAAAATGTATGAAAGTCCTATTAGTGCATGCGACACGTGTAGTGCTTACTGTGGGCGTTGAATGAGTTTATGGGCAAAGGATGAAGAGATGCTGAAAGGGGAAATAAACACATCGATTCTATTTTTCGCGTTAATTTCACGTACATACTTGCATCGAACCATCTACGAGCCCTGTCGCAAAATAGTTGGACTACCAAGGAACTGTAATGTTTATTTTCCGGAACTTACCCAATAAACAAAGAAAAGAATTTAAAACATATATTGTATATTAACGAAAATAGCTATATTTGAAAAAAAATATATTCATTAAACAAAACTTATAATAAATATAAATAAGATGCGTTCTTCGCAAAAGAGTTGACCTACCCTGCATACGTCGCGAAATAGTTGGACTATTCTCGAAATTCTTCGCCTACTACTGTGTAGTGTCACCTTTCTTTTCAATGACGGCTTGCAATCGTAGTGGCATCGTGTCAACTAGGCTATTACACATTTCGGGTGTAATTGAGTCCCAAACTTCTTGCAATTTAGCCTTCATGTCATTAAGAGTTCTAGGAAGATTACACCTCAGTTTTTTTTTTCATTTTCCCCCATAGTGTCTCAATTGGAGACAAATCAGGGCTATTAACTGGCCATTGAAGAACTGGGATTTCTTTTTGTTGAAGAAAAGCGCTGATCTTTTTAGCGGTATGGCATGCAGGACTATCCTGCTGGAACGTATACTCGCCTTCTGCGCTTTTAAGCCTAGAAATTGCAGGTAAAAGTTCCTCTTCCCATATCTCTTGATGTTTATTGGCATTGACAATGCCTTCAATAAATCGTAGATTGCCAACACCTCTCGCCGACATGCACCCCAAAACCATTACAGATGCAGCGAATTTTGTTTTTCGTTTCAAGCAGTCTTTTTAGTCCAACTATTTTGCAACAGGGCTCGTAGTTTCAGTTGAGTGAGACATTTTAAAATGGGAATCATGAAAACAAACTATCACTCGTACATATACCAAGGTATCTCCGTACGTACAATAGTTTGTTTACTGCCAGTAAACACTGACCATGTCGCATCTTTGGGCCTGCTTACCTAATGTCCTTTCTGGCAGTAAAGACTACACATCTCGCATAGCCCATTGACACATTGATTATAACCACAAAATGTGAAACAGATAAAAAAATTCCTAAAACGCGAAATGCCAAAACCTTTCGATTGTCAACTGACCCCTAGTTCGTAAGTGCTGCGCCTCTTTCTTGTCCAAAGCTTTACGCAAACTTTTCCCTATCTTTTAATCAGGACTTCTTCAGCAATGTGGAAACTTGCTCATATTTAGACAATACCTAAGAATGAGTAGCTAATGATTCCCAAACTGAAGACCAATCAACACCTCTGATTTTATCTAAGGTTGGTGGGTAAGTCAAAAATCATTGTCCTTGAATCCTATTCTAATAAAATAAGCTTTTTATATTGCCGTTCAATTCAGATAATATTGGACATCAAAATCTGCTTTTAACCTGTATAAAAAATGGTAGATTTTCATTATCCATCCATTATCCATTAGTAGATTGGCATTATCAATATGGTGGCATTAAGTTTGCAGAATTATTGTATTTCATCTCTGAATGGAAAATTTGTCGTATATAAACAGGAAACTCAGTTTAATCTACTTAGTAAGTTGCAAACTTTCTAAAGTAGGCTCTCTTCTTCAGAAGTAAACAAGCAAATCACTTGATTTGGCATATTTTATTATATATTTTCATTTAATCTTTGTTTTTAAATGAGATTTTATCAGTTTGAAAATGTATAGCATTTTTAATTTTAATAAAAGTTTGTATTCGATGGAGGACAAAGTTTATGACAAATTGCAAAAAATAGTTGCTGTAAGTTCTCAAAATCGGCTTGACATTGAAAAAATATTCGAAAAGGAAGATGTAAATCATTTATTCAAGACCTTACAAGAGTTGCGCAAGGAACTTAACTTTACAAAGCTTGAAAACTATCTTTTGTGGGAATTTTTGGAGAAGAATGATTCCGGGAGGCTTCAAAATGTTAATGGACCGAAGGAGCGAAAACCTAGAAAAATTCACTTCGCTGAATTATTTGATAACCGTAAAAACTTAATTGATAAGCATATGTTTAAACAAGAGACAACTTCTAAATGTCAATTTCCGGAAACCCTTTCAACATTTTCAAAAACTTCGAAATCTAAAAATCGCAACATAGATAGTTATTCTACAGTAACATATCCAAGTTATAATTGTGTGCATTTGCCATATTTAAGTTTCGCTATTAAGAATGAGATAGCAGATGATTTTTTTAATGAACATTCAGTTAGAAATGAGTATAGTAAGATTATTGGTGTAAGAAAGCTAACAACTTTGAATTCAAGCATTGAGGAGCTCCAACTTACAAACAGGGATTTAATTGAAACTACTTCAAGCTTCGAAAATATAGTTGCAACGAGTGCCAAGGGCCAAACTACAAAAAAAGTACCAACAGAAAGATTTTTAAAATATATAGATGATTGGAATAAAAACGGAATGGCACTTTTGGCGAGGGTTCGATTTAATATAATGTCAATTGAACAGAAGTATAATCGCCAAAAAGCGTCGATAGTGAGAAGGTTTGAGCTATGGAGAAGTATGAGACCAATTGATTTTGAAATGCTGCTCAGTACTAAAAATGATTACTTAGATCGATTGGATAAAAACAAATTATCTTTTAAAGAAGTTAAGCAAATGTCTGGAGAAATTTTAGAGAAAAAGGAAAATTTACGGAAAGCCAAAGCGAAATTAAGTAAAAATCGATCTGAAATCCTTGTAACTAAACAACGAATAGAAAACTTATATAGAGAAGCTCGTAATGTTAGAAAGCAAACTAAAAAAAACAAAGAAGTTTTTAATAAATTTTGTGGCGAATTTGCTTGTTTCATTGCGCCAAGCATAAGCGATTTTATTCATAAGAAGAACGATCTTTTTATGTTAAAAAGAGAAGAAAAAACATTATCCCGATATATTTGATAGAAAAAAAACTTAAGGCAACTCGTAAGGGTGATTGATACACATGAATAAATCTTCTTCCAAAAATTTTATTGAACCTTTATTATTTAACATTTTCACGTAACTTTAAATGTAAGGACATACCGTGAAATGGGGTTACTTGGAATTGCGGGTTACATTGATAAAAACTTCGTTTTGTTTTAAAATTCAATTTCATACAAAGTTTCCGAACGCAACCGTAAGTTCTTTTTTTTTTGCGGCTGGTAAGATGTGATTTACTGTCATTGCTGAGACGTATAAATATAAAATTAATAAAGTTGATCTTTAAATAAAGGTGTAATTTTTATTCGGTCAAAGAGCCCCAACAACTGAAAGTTACGCTTCCCCGAGGTATCAAAATACCCCGACTATCAGTTTTATTTTGATCAGAACTATTTATATCTCGTTCATTTTTAAAGATTTTTAATTGCAATCAGAAAGATAGAACGATAAACAAGCTTTTTTTTCTGCTTTATCACGTAGTCACTGTTTAAAGTGAATTAGTACTTAAGCGAACAGTGAAAAAAATGTTCATTATGACAGTGCCTCGTTCGAATTCCACCGAGGCGTTGATCTGTGGTTAATTTCCGGGGTTGTCGCTGGTTCGGAATCTGCCTTAAATTTTAGGTCTACTTGTAATCTTTACTGAATATAGTGAAGTTCTTCTCCCGCCCCGTGCCTTATAAGGGGTTGCGGGAACTAGAGGGAGATGACCATGACATGAGTAATTTTGTAAGGGTTCAAAATCCATAATCGGAGATAAAAATAAGTCATATACAAAATTGTTATGCGAACTAAATACAGTCGTCAGCAGAATAAGTGATAACATGTTGACCTTTCATTTCGGAAGTCGTAGGATCGAGCCCCACCGGCGGCGGCCCATGGTTGTGTTTTCTGCTGACAACAGATAACGAAAAAAGCCATTGGGGATTGCAGAGTAATGTCGGTGGTTCGAAATACACTTGCAATCGTTGTCTCGAAAGAGAGTTATTTGCACAGTAGGAGAATCGGGGGATCATTTAATGAGCACATTTGGGAACTAATCAAACTTTTAATGTGTAGTTCTATTGTCACCAGCTAAAGCAGTTGAAGAAAAGCAAGAACACATTATAATGCAGTGCAGTGCGCTATGAGACACATTGGAATGCAGTGCAGTGTTGATCTTTAGGTTTTTGACAGAATTTTGAGTTTTGCCAGGTTTATCGATTGATTTAAGATTGTTATTGTAAATGTTGAGAAAAAACTTAAGGAGAAAAGACTTCTTGTGTCAGCGAGTTATGTTGTTTGCAATAATTTCACTCTAATAAATGTCAACTTTAGAAAGTAGACTAAAATGATGCACTGCACTGAAAGTGAATTGCCACATTAATTCCAGCCCTTCTAAATATCACTACAATGTATCGCCATGCGATTCAAACTTTAGCCTCACAAGTAGAAAAGTTTGGTTTTACTGATGGCGGATCAGTAAACTCTGTTTCGAGTTGACGAGTTCGACCCTGCGGGTAATATACTACGGATAGGCGAAAAATAAAATCAAAGCAGTTTTGAAAAAAAAGCAAAAAACGATTCCTTGTATTCACTCTTTTCGAGCAATTTTTAATATGCAATCTCAATACAAGTCAAATCAATATGAATTATATGTCATCCCAGGAAATCAGATTTTATTCAAAAAATTCATATTTTTAATCCAATCGCAGTTTTATTCACATTAGAAGACGAAGACATTGACTAATTTAATATTAAAACTAGTGGGGTGGGTCCTCATTCTGGGTGTCGCATCATTGGTGCGACCATTGAGGTCCACACGAACAACTTCCCAGTTAATAACAATTTTCAATTGTTATTAACAATATTCAATTATTATTAACAATATTTAATTGATAATGCCGATAAATTTCATGATCATAGTACAAACGAGTAAGTGAAAACTCAATAAAATTCATACTATTCGATTTATCGTTTTATTTATCATTAATATCAACTATTTATGGTTTTTTTTAACCATTTTTTAAAAATATCTGTTTTTTGTGAAGTATCGAGTTGTAGCAGAACATTGATCAGATGAATCCTTTTCAAAAAAAACTTTCGTCACTTTGATGTCATTTAAAAATACTTAAAAAATTGATATTTTAAATTTATAAATATATAAATTACTGAAATTAATTTATCATGATAATTTCGTTGTAATTAGATTCAAAAAATTATACCGTTATAGCACTATTTGTTAATGAAACCCAAATAAATGCACTCTGTTTGGAATTCATTTGTTATTAATAATTTTGAATGGTTATTAACAATTTATAATTGATATAAACAATTCTTAATCGTTATAGACCATTTTTAATTGATATAAACAAAGTTTATTCATAAAAAAAATTTTTTGTGGTAAAAAAAATTTCAATTGTTTATAAGAATTTTTCATTGTTTATAATAATTTTCAATTGCTATGAACAATCTTCAATTTTGTATTCAATTTCCAATTTTCATAATCAATTTTCAACCAGGTAAAACTATTTTTTATGATTATAAATTTATTATTGTTATAAAAAATTATTTATTGTTATAAAAAATTTTTCATCATTATAAACAATTTTTGTTCATAATAAATTGTTATTATCTGACTTTTTGATGTCCCGATCGTTAACAGAACAAATTATATCGGAGAAATCCTTTTCAAGAAAGTCTAAAATCAACTTTTTTTCAGTTTTTGTGTTTAAACAAAAAAACGGCTGAACCGAAATTGATTAAATTTCTTTTAGCTTATTGACAATAATACGCTTCGAATGGCACCATAGCGAAGTCGTTATCATTTTTTGTTCGCGAGATTTCGTTGTCGAGAAAAGTGGGTCCGTACGTACGTATCCACGAATGAATTTTTTTTTGCATTTTTTTAATAAAATTTCTAAATGACTGCGCGCCCAATTTGCAAAAACTTTATTTACGGCATCATTATTTTACTTATTTAGCGACTGCATACTGAAATGTGCATTTAACTTTTTTAAGTCAACCTTTATCTTACCTTCGTTCTTCATATATATTTCACTATTTTAATAGAAGCACAAGGAACATATTAACTTGATTTTTTGCATAAAATTTTCTGAATTTTTCTGAATTTTGTGAAGTCAGTTCTTGAATTTAGGTAAGAAGTTATTTTAAAGCGAAATTACGTATTAAGCGTAGTGCGATTTTCCTCCAAAAACTGTAAGTATTTCCAGATAGACGGGGAAAGCATTTTTGTACATATTGTTTACATTAATTTTTTTTATACATACAGACCTTTATCCGCAGACCTGCCTAGGTTACCCTGTGCAGTAAAATTTGTAATCGGTTGATTAAACATTTCTTTTTCGCAAATTTTTTGCAGGTGGGGACGATGGCCCGAAATTCAAGAGCTCGGCCAATTTAAGAGAGGATGGAGAGAAAGTGATATTGAAGATTGCGCCAGAATAATTGTGAGTACTCTTGCATCACGGTGTATGTACCTAAATATTTTTTTAGATGATGACCACCATGCTAATATTGAGAAAACTTTAGGTTTTCGCTGAGTAAAAAATTCTTAAGATGCTGACAGTGTATCGTAGTTAGATTTGTTTATTTGAAAAACATGGAAAAACATCAATTTTGTTCCTATTTCTTTTAGCTTCTTTACTGTCTTCATGTTTATAAAGGGGATGAGAAAATAAAGAATTTCATTTGGGATCTTATTACACCCACGGAGGATGGAGAGGTGCAGAAAATTAGTAGGGATCATAGTGGCCTGCATAATTTAGTGCCACGAGGTAGGAATGCCAAAGGTAAAACCTCTTTTCCTTTTACCTATGCAACGTCTAATAATTGTGCATATGATACGAACCTAACATTTTCATTAGGTCGCAACGGTGGTAAAAGCGGTCAAAAGGATCTAACAAATAAATCGCAACAGGAAAGAGACAAAATCCCTGGAGCTCAAAATATCATGGATCCAAATCACTGGAGTAAAGAAGAGAAGTACGACGCTGATGTTTATCTTGAAGGCCCATACAAGAAACATTTGGGCCGACATGCCAACAAGTGAGTCGTGTTGGACCAAACCATTTCTTGCATAAAGATTGTTATTTTAATTTAAATATTTTTTTATTTCAGAGTGCTATTGCGAGTGCGGATGTTATATTACATTCAACACGAAGTAATCGGTGATCTCGTTCAGCAAATTCACGAAGGTGTCAATGCCAGGTGAATATTAAGTTAATTTTCAAATAATCGCATTGGTTCACTGTTTTTTAATAATGTTCATATCTTTGGTTAATTTCAAGTATATTTTTCTTTTCTTCCGATAATTAGGAACTAAAATTTTAGAGAAATTTCTTCTGGTTTGTTAAAAAATTCTCTAAAATTTTATCGCTTTCTAAATCATATTCCATTTAAACACCATCTCATCTTGATATGCTAAAAGTACTTCACACAGGTTTTTGCTCAGTTCAAATGGATAGCTGTTTTTAAGTGTTTTTTTGAAATAATACACTCTGTCAAGTATTAAGCAGGGAATTGCTGTTGAAATATTTTTGTATTTAATTCAAAATTTTAACCATAATTCAAACTACAAAATTCATTTTTTTTATCAAATTGACTTTCTTAAAAATAGGAATGCGTATTTTCAGAGGCGGTAGGTATTTGAAAAATCGAATAAGTATTCAAAGGCACTGCAAATATTGAATTTAGGGGAAAGCTTCATTTATAATTTTGTTGATTTTTTACATGACGCTAGTTTTATAATGGTCATAGTACATACGTCTACAACCTAAAGTGGGAATTGAATCAATCGACATAACCTTTTTATTTGTCAAATTTTTTTATTGTAGCTGAATAAATTCTTTACAGATGCTTATCACTAATTTTCAATATATCCGCCCTTAAATAAAATTATTTTGTCCAGTCGGTCCTAAAATGCATCGCACCTGACCGCAACACAATATAATTCGATTCTATTCTCGCAAAATAGCTTGCTTCAATGCCTTGACTGTATCATATATTTTTACTGACATTTGGATCTGAAAAATGCCACATATGAAAAAATCCATTGGATTTAGATAAGGCGAATACGGCAGCCACACTGTCGGCGAAATGCACGGTATTTTGAAGCCAGCTAACTGCCTCTTTCGTCTTGTGAGTTGGCGCAGGGTCCTGCTGGAACACATATCGCTCCGATTTGAACTGTTTGCATGTCCACGGTTCCAAGGTACCCTTGAGAATCAATTAGAATTTATTTTGCATCCTTCTGACACGAAAACAAGCGGAGAACGTCCATTTCGCGTTATCGCTGCCGTCACTGACGCTGGTTTTTGCTTGCGAAAAGCAAATAGATGCTTGTTTCCGATGCTAGAGATATCAGTAAAAAGCGATCGCTTTATTTGTTCACAACTTGCTGAACAGTGATCATTTTCTCGTCTGGAAACACCAAATTGTTCAACTCCGAACGTGTGGCGAACCAAGCCTTGAGCACCTTCACTCTTTCGAAGTGTACTTTTTTTGTGCAGTTGTAAAGTCTTGCAAATTTTTATATTTTGTAGGCATTGACTTGAAGTTTATATTTCATAATTTTTGTAAGGTTCGTCCGCGAAATTCCAAGTGAGACTGCTAGTTAATTGCAGCTGCGACGCGGATTTCGCCTCAAAAACTTTCACGTTCGCTGGGATCAGGAACAACTGATCCAAGTTTTCGTTTGCGTTCTACTGAGCCAGTCTCTTCGCGATAAACAAAATTTTTTCTGTATTCAGACGATTTCTACTCTTTAAAGATTTGGAATCGTCTTTTCCCACTCAAATAAGGTAATCACGACGGCACGTTTTGCTTTATAATCTATTATTTCTTGAAGCGTTTGTCGAATATCAATAGTGACCGGTTATATGTGGGGCTTACCAACTGTGAAAAAATTGGCGATAGCTCATCGCGTTTCGAACTAGCAGCCGTTTAAATTTGTCATCACTTTAGATGGTAGCCATATATAAAAACAAAATCGCGGAGTGACACTGACAAATTTAGTACAGTATTCTTAAATTACTTCAGCGGCCTCTGTATTAATAAAGCATATGGTTAAACTAAAGGGAGCTTGTTCTTTTTTTAATTTTGATATGAAAACATCTTTAAAATCGATACAGGTAAACATGTAAGTCAAAAATTCGAGCGTCACGAAATCATTTCGCGAAAATTGTCATGATGTTTACTCTGGACCTGTTTGATATAATTGAATAGAGTAAAGATGAAAGTTTGTTGTGCTCAGTGGAAGACCTTACCTAAGGCTAGTTTAAGGTTAAAATTTGAATTAATAGTCAACTTAAAGTGGACATAGCTTGCAGAGGCGGCATTATATTGTGCTGATCTGCATGTCTATCAACGCAAAATATCTTCCTATAAATAATATACTTAGTAAAAATGGGAGGACATTTCCCGCCGTCAGTAGAGATAGTATAATAAAAGTCGGTCACGACTCTATAGCTCCATCGTGAAGAATTCATAATCGTTCCACTCATCACAGCCTAGTATTTACAAGAGTGAAAGAAATATACTTAGGATCAGCCTTATAATACTGCGGTCGCGTTTGTGCTTATGGCGACAATGAAAGAGCCATTTTTTAAAACCACTTGGTGTTTACATGCATTCACAATAGACTTTGTTTGACTATCAAAAGGTCTGTTAGGTATGCGAGATGCAGTCTTCCGGCAATGCCTTTCGGGACAAACGGCTAGTTTTAGTCTGCCGCATCTACTCATTCTATCTATCTAATTGTCGGGCTTTTCCACTGTTGAAGACAGCTAGGTGATGGCTGATAGTTGAGGGAACGTCGAAGTGTGCTGGGTAGCGATTCTCAGACAATTTTGTTGCCTCCAGGCAACCAAACCGTTTCAATAAATTAAGCGCATGCGCAAAAAATGTGGCAACAGAAAAAAGTTTATAGCAACGAATAAATGTGTCAAGTTAGTGCGCATGATCTGTAATTTTCCCATGCCGTTCCACGGAACTTGCATCTAAATCCTCAGTCGTCTGGTTGGAAACTGACGTGTGATTTTGATTTTGTAAAACGGTTGGGCATTCCCCTTTAACCGTTTGAACACATACTAAATAAAAATTTGTGTATTAACAAGGCAACCTGGTTGTCCTGAAAACAACCAGTTTTGCGAGAACTCCTACCCTGATAGTTGTTAACGTCAAAGTGTTCCAACTGCACTTCACAATTTCTGCAAGGATTAGCTTCAACTTTTCATGGACTAGTCACTAGCACCATTTCTGTCTTCAACAAGACTTATTCAGCTAGTTCCCCAGAGTTAAATGATCGCTAGAAAAGAATAATCCGCTTATTACGATTTTCTAGCATAACATTATATGTATATAAAAGTAATCAAAATAAAGTGATTTATTTGATATAACAGTATAACAGAGAAGGATTTAAAAAGCGTTAAACTGATAATTAACATCTACAATTTCACAAGGAAGTAGTACTGTCACGGCTACTCTGCTAAATAGTTACTTTTACTTTTGAAGATTAAACTTAGCACTGTGTTTCGTAGGAGATAAAGGATGCCAGGGGTACTGCTTACTGAGGCATTTTCTGGTGAGACTCCAGAATGGTGAATGAATCTACTTCTCTTAGGTATGCAATAGCAAAGGTGGAGTTAGATTTTTCAAAATTATTATTATGTCAATACAACTAATAAGCTGAAGGGGGACACGAGTGACGACTGAAAAATATTCGCATCTGTGTCATTGCTGTTTTAACATCCTTGCCTTATAATGCATTTGTTGCAAACTATCGCAGCCCCACTTGCATGTTCCAATGAGACTGCTTGTTTTCTTAAAAGGTTATATAACTTCTTTTAGGTATAACACCAACATCGGTAACGCTTAAATTAGCCTTAACATAGTGATAGTACTTTTTAATGTCTGTGATATTTAGCACCTCAAGACGGAGTTTTCGTATTCGTATTTTAACGCTATCAGCAAGACACTTGTTGTTCATTTGGTTCATTTGGTAGGTGATCTAGTTCACTACTCATTTTCCACAATCTGATTTCTTCACAAACTCTCTTTCTGGATACTTGACGCTAAAAAAATGTTGGTAAATTTTTGAGGTCAAATATCTCTATGGAAGAAAATTACCATGCTCACAGTACCGAGCTAAGCTGAAGTATCTTTCCGGCGTGCGAAGAAACTGTAGTATCTTTCGGCAGATAACAAAATGTGTAATAACTCGATTTTGTTGTTTTTAAGAACGCTCTGGCGTGTTCAAAGTTCTCCGGCGTCGTCTCCGGCGTGTTTCAATAAAAATATTTAATAGCACTTTTCTTAAAGTCTTTTCACGCCAAGCCCAATTTAAGCATTATGGTAAAACGGCAATTATATAGCAATCACCTTCTCTAGATACTTTTGATCAAACTATTTTCTTTTATTTTCTTTTAATTAATTTTCAATGAAAAAATTCAAATAGCATTTTCATTTCATCTTGATGGATGAGAAAATTAGTTATCACGTTATGTGACTAGCTATTGGTAGTAACAGACGACAGTCAACAATCGCCTTTCCTATGCCACCTTAGTTGCTAATATGTGTAATAATTATCAGTCAATTTATTTCACAGGTGGAAAATTAAATCTAATTGGCAAATATTAAATTTTATATAAATACAAATCAACAAATTCTTTATTTCAACAGCAATTCAATAATAATTTTTAAATCTTGTTTTCTACTTGCTTGCTTTGCCAGGTGTTATGAAATGGGAAAAATAATCAAATTAATCCAAAAACATTTTCTCCTTCAAAAATGCTTAATTTTGATATTCATTGTATTTTGATGTCTGTGAATTTCTGCTGTTTTACACGTATTTTCTTTCTTTAAAAAAGATGTCATTGAAAGTTTCGAAAAGTTCTGTCATCTTGTTATCAAATGAATTTTTTAAAGCATTTTAATGTAGTTAAAGGTATTTTGTTATTTTATAACTAGTGGGTGTGCTTTTTATAGCCATTAAAAAGACAAAAATAAGCATTTATTAAAAAGAATTACAATGCGGGATAAAGGTATGAACGATAACAACTGCTTATGAGGAAAAGATAATGTGTCAGGGAAATGTCTGTATTCCATTATGTTTACTGCTATTGTCGTTTGATGTAAGTATTTAATTTTGTTTTTCCCATAAATGTATGTTAATGTTATTGATTTTTAATATTTAATAATATCATTATATGTTGAATGGAAATTAAATGTATTTAAGTAAATCCACAGGCACTTGCAAATTCGAATGATGGTCGTAATGTATTCTTATATTATTGTACAAACGCAATTTTTTTTATTAATTTCTATTATTTCCTTAATACTGCGTTAAATCATAGAATAGAAAAGCATAAAGAAGTTTCAATCGGTCGAGGCATGAACTAGGTACCTACCAATTTAGGAAAAGATGGAAAACATAGCTGGCTGAGAGGGTTGTAACACTTAAGTTAAATTTGTCTTGCATTCTTAGTGCCGTCCATGTACTTTCGTTCAGTTTGATGAGAAGACGGTTGTGCAAGCAATTAACGCGTGATGAACCATGAAGTGGGTTTAGAAAAAAGGAAAAAAAAGGACAAGCACACAATTTCATTTTATGCATACAGAAAATTTGAAACCACAAGTATGAACTGAGTTCTACTCCATTATGGGCACGCAGTATTTTGTGCAAAATTCAATTTCTGAAGGCTATCTTTTTGTTCAAATTTCAATAAAAAAAAAAGAATTCTCAATATTTGTCTTGTAACCTCCTGGATTATTGATGGCCTCAAATTGTGTGGGCATACGTGAAATGCAGAGATCTATGCACTCCTTTATTTCTAATACACCATGCCACACTTCCGGGGTACTTTTAATGAGGACATCTTTGTTCGGGTTGAGCTTTTTATAAACTAGACATGTTAGACTGAACCACGCGTTTTCAATGAGATTGGCATCAGATCAGCTATAACGCCAGGATAAAAGAAAAATATTTCTAGTTTGAAAAAAAGATGCGGATAAATCTAGCGGTATGTCCTTGTGCATTGTCTTGAAAGGTCCATTCGCTTTTCCTATATCCTGATTTTCTAGCATATGGTGATATTGCAACCAAAATAATGGTGCGATATGTTTTATTGTTTGCTGTATGCAGGAAGGGTAGAACATTTCATCCCGTCTCCTTCGAACGAAGCTCGCTGCTGTGGTGAGCTCTCGGAAGGATGACGACTCATCACTTAGAATAATCTGAAAAGTTTTTTTTTTATTAATAGAAAAATTGTTACAGTAAAGCCATTTATTTTGTACCTTTTCCTCCAGCCATCGACAACTAAGTTGCAATACTGTTTTGGAACAAATAACGGAGTTCTCTTCATCTTCTCAGTCAGTCGGGGCCTTTTTGTATGTTGTCTGCATTTCAAGATAGCATATTTCTATGCTATCTTTACGAAGTGTCTTCTGAATTTCCCTCAACGACGTCAATGTCTTGCAGCGTCAATGTCAATTATTCTTCGGCGAGTACGGTATGTGTATTCCAGATGCAGCTAAATATCTAAAGGATTACACTAGCCGTTTCTTCTCGCAGATCCTTGCTTATTTTTCCAACAAAAGTTATTTGTGAAGAATTCATCAAATAACGAATAGTTATTTGAAATTCAAATAAGGAGCACGAAATAATAAATAATTATTTACAAATAATTCAAATTTATTCAAATAAAGTTTTATTCGATTTTCCAATTTATTTGATTTTTTAGCTTTTGCTTTATTCGAATAACAAATGCCCATCTTTGATTGAAGAATGTAGAAAAGAGTTAATTTCAACTCGTTTCACACTATACTTCAGAAAATAAAGCGCAATGCAGGACAATCTACTGATTCTATAGACTTTTATTCAACCGTGCCTCATATACAGTATGCGACAAAAGTATAACTACTCCAAGAAAAATGTTCCATTCTATAAGAATTATTTTTATGGCGTGCACTCTTACTCAAGTCAAACACATACAAGTGTACTTACATAAGTCTCCAATACACACGGATGTGAGAAGTCCAGTTAAGATTTATTGTAACAAACAGGATTAAGTTGTTTAAATCAGTGCAGTTTGTGGAGCGATTGACATTTTGAAAAAAATCGATTTGTTTTTCACTTTTATAAAATAAAGGCGAACTTTTTCTACTCAAGAGTATGTATACTTTTGTCGCATACGGTATATTAAAGTTTACGTGCAATAAGTCGGTGGAGTAAGTGATAACGTGTCGGCCTTCTAGCAAGTTGTCTGATGTCCACATAACGATTGTTAAGTCCAAAGTCGTTGTATCTCCACTTTTTAATAATTTTTAGGTTTTGGAAAACAACTCCTATTGGATTATATTTTATTCTGCCCAAACGATATACGCCAAAGTAGACTCCATCGGAAGTTTTAGACTTGCAAATGTTGTATATCAACTAAAAACATTACACGGACTTTACAACCAAATCTATCAATGAATCCATTTTAAATAAAATATTGCATATTTTTGTCAAATAATCAACGCACAAGGACTTGACATCTCGTTGGTTCAAAAGCTACTGTAGGAAATTTCATGAAATTTGAACTTCTAGTTTCCTTTACATGTTGGCTTCAACTTTCCAAAGCTTTTAACTCAAAACCAAAATTATTGGAGATACAACATTTGTGCACGTAACCATCGATACTAGCTATACAAAAAAATAAATTACAGTGGTTTATGGGATATAAAAAGGACTTACTTGTTTTTTTTATCTAGCCGTCTTTTATGTATCTATCGAAATTTCCTGCATTGTTCGCTCCACGATTCTCGCTTTTTTTTTCTTAAATTAGTAGCTACCTAAAAAACATGTTAAGGAAATCTCATGAAAGGCAAACTGAAATTTGTTGTCATCCACTTGTTGAAATTGTTTTATTATTTTATGCCTTTCTATTCTATAGAACACGAACAATTTCTTTTTACTAAAGTCCTTTCCTGCAGCAGCATATTTTACTACAAACAACGCAACATAGACTTCCACAAAATATTTTCACCAAAAATTAACAAAATTAAGAAATTAGTTTAAAATTTTTAAATATTTCTCATCAACATCATTCTGTTTTTCTTTTAAAACTTTTAAATGTACTTATCGCAATTGTGGTTGCTGTAGTAATCAATAATTTAAAAAATTTTTTTGCAGAATTTTCTCCAGAATTTAAATTAATAATCTTTAATGAAACATATTTATTGTATAAAATTGAGATAGGCTACTTATAGAGATTTTAAAACTGAACAAACAACTCTATTTATTGATAAGGTTTACTGAAGCAATTTGAATTATCTTTTTTGTTAAGCTTTGTAAAGTACAAGATTCAGAACTTCTATTACTTCATAAACGTTAATCAAATTCTGAATTATAGATTATTTAAACGTTATAGTAGCACCTTGTTTTACGAGACTCAGAGCGCAAACTATTTTAAAGTAAATAAACACGATTTTTTTTATTTTACAGAAAACAATATGCTTAGCCAAATTTTTCAAAACATAAGATAACATTAAAGTAGCATTTTTCTATGTTAGAAAATGTGGGCAGTTTTTTCTCCATATTTTATTATGATCAAAAGCTTTTATTTTATCCAGAAATATACTTTGCATTTGCATTTCATTTACTGCCTGTAAAGTTCGGTCGATAACAAATAATTGAGTTGTTTATGTACTTTTATTTAAATTGTATAGCTGTTTTTTAAATTTATTTTACGTATAGTAATTTTAAATCAACAGGAATCACAAAAATTAGAGATAGATTTTGAGTCTTCGCTAGTTTTCTTTTAGACTTATTTTTATAAGGCACCAGTGTTTGTTGTTTTTCTATCAGATGCGTCCTAAATATTTCCCTTATTTCTCTACACAATTATAAATTAATTATACATTTTGAGTTTACGGAGTAAATTATAGGTATTTATTTTACATACACATTGGGATTCTGTGATGCCAATAATTTCATTACATCCATACATACTGCGACCTCACACCATACATACTGACTATTTATAGTGCGACTACACTGGGAATGTCAAGTGTATGTATTATTTAAATCAATCATTGCCTTAATCGGTTTAAACGAAATAAATTAATAGAATAGGGGGGGGGGGTTTAAATTGATTTTCTATAAACATCATTTTCGTGTACTATATATATGTAGAATTAGTGTACAAACTCTTTTTTAGGTCGGAGATCCATTCATTATGTTCACGTCACAGCTTTCCCTCCAGGATAAAATTGCCCAAGAAATTTCTTGTATGGTTCAATGTTGCTTATTGAAATATCATTTCCAGCGTCTTCTTGTTTTTAATAAATATATATGTAATTCATTTCGTTACTTTCTTGATTTTTAATAATTTTTCTTTTCACTCAAATTACCATGTTGACGCTAACTTAAAAAAGCTTTCCATTTAAACATACGTCATTTTTCTAATCTAGAATGTGTCAGAAACATAGCCTGGAAATTATATGACGGAATTCTTATTATTTCGGAATGTCAGACACTGTCAAACACAGCTCCGCGTGCCGTTTTTGTAATTTTTTTTTTTTTTTGCGTGAGGGGTGAAAATCTTCCAAAGACACCAGGAGACCCGATTATCTCTGGTAGTGTGAGATTTTTACTCACTAAAAACACCCCTCTAGGGATTTGCCGAAACAGACCACTTTATCCGGGTCCCTTTTCGTCCCTACCCCCTGTGATCTCAGCGAGAGAGATCTGGGCTGATCCAGTTTTCTTCCCTCACCTCGATTCCTCGGGTCAGCGCAAGCATTTGCTTATAGGACACCTCTGCCATTCTTCCTTCTTCCATCCAGTGGTGTCCCATCAGCTTCCTTCTTCTACTTGCCAGTGCAGGGCACTGGCACACTATGTGTGCCGCCGTCTCCTGCTCCTCCAGGCACAGCCTGCAGATATCATCCTCGATAATGTTCATCCTCTTTAGATGACACCTGAAGTTACCATGTCCTGTTAGTAGTGCCGTCAGCCATCTCAAGGTCCTACGGTCCATATCCAGGACCTCCCTCTGTTCAGCACTTCTGGTCGCTACAATTGCCATCTTAGCCTGTCTGAGCGAGTCCACGAAATTCCACCGTTCCCAGTGCTCCCTCGTGGCCCACTTTCCTAACAGGCCTTCCGCCGTACCTCTGCCAAGCGCAGTGAACGGCTCCGGACCTTGGAAACTCGAAGCAGGCCCTAGCTTTGCCAGTACGTCTGCTTTTTCATTACCTTCGATCCCTACGTGTCCTCGGACCCACGCCAGTGTCAACTCATTTGATGAGGCACACGCATTTAGTTTGCGGACACACTCCAGTGACAGAGCTGTGTTAAACTCTGTACCATCCATACACCTGAT
The DNA here is from genome assembly GCA_964036015.1 of Leptarthrus brevirostris. Lineage (NCBI taxonomy): Eukaryota > Metazoa > Arthropoda > Insecta > Diptera > Asilidae > Leptarthrus > Leptarthrus brevirostris. The sequence continues at coordinate 42,238,917 of OZ038375.1, forward strand.
CACCGCCTGATTATCGAGTGCCACCACTATCTGTTTATCTCTCACTCGACTCTCTAGTACACGATCAAGTGCATATATCAGAGCCAGCATCTCTGCCTGAAATACTGAGGTGTATATCCACAGGCAAAGATGGGTGTTCAGGTTCAGGTCATCACTGAAGATACCTGCGCCCGCTCTCCCATAAATTCTGGATCCATCCGTGAATATTGTAACGTCGGTTATACGGCTTTCAGGAGGGACCCATCCCGTATAAGCGTTTCGTGGTGCCTATCAATTACCCTTACTTTGCTTATACCATCAACAGGCATTTCCAATTCCGGTATCTCATCTTTGACAAGTTCCAGTATTTTCCTATGCCCTCGGTTATCACGAGATCTGCACCAGTTTGCTCCCCGCTCCATGCGAAGAGCCGCTGAAGCAGCAGTTCTCTTCACATATGCCGTTTTTGTAACACTCTGTCGTGGCAGCCCGGAAACTTGTTTGACGAGGACATATCAAGGACATCCGACACTGCAAAAAGGCTCGGATTGAACTACGAGAAAAGCAAGTAGCATAACGGGAGTTTCTTCTCCAACAAGAACATGAACTCTACGGTCGTGACATTGCTAATTGATCGTAAGCAACTTTTCATCCAAGGTTCATGCATGAACATCTTTAAATGAGATTTCCCAAAAGTTGCATTTTTACAACTGGTTGACATAATATCTCGAAAAATAATTGTCTGACGAAGGCTTTTTCAAAAACATGAAAAAACACATTTTTTTATAAAATATCGACTATTTTTCGAAATTTTTGAATTTTGAAAATTCCGTTCGTCAAACGATAGCCAAGAGGATAATAAAACTTAATCTTTTTCGATATTTGAATCATGTCAAGCGTTTTGAGAAGAACTTTTTGTAAGAGGTTCTTCAAGATCGGACGAAGGTCAAACCAGAAACAATAAAAATTTCAAAAAACTCATTTTCCAAGTATAAGAATAAACGAGTTGAACCCAAAAAACCGCATATCAATCGCATTATTGGCGTCCGTACGACTAATCCTCCAAAAACAGTATTTAAAGTTATTTTTTACCCAGAGGCTTTTTTTTAAACGAAAATCGACATTCCCATTGGAACAGAATGCATGGTGTGGTTCGCACCCTTCTTCACTCTATCACAATTGCATTTTACTTCACTTGTAACAATTAGCAGTCCCAGCCAACTTTCAAACAACCGTAAAACGATATTACGAAGAACCTTTTAATGTGTTTTTTATGTTAAACTTTTTATTGAGTGGTCCAGAAAACATTGACCCATTTAGTTTTGTTTCTAGTAAAAAAAGTAATGATAATTTTTGAAAATAATTAATGTATTTTATTTCTTTTCAATTGAACTTTAAAATATAAAAGTTTTACCCTATACAATATTTGTTTATTTGTTTTTAAAGAAATTTTTAACTTTTTTACTCAAGCCCTTCATTAGATTTCTTATTTTTTTTTCATGAATGCCCAATACCTATCTCTACTGGCCGAAGTTCGGGCAGTTGGCTTTATTGGCTCCTCTTGGTACGATATTCACATAATTGGTTACGTACCACTCCAACGTTATTTTTGCGTAATGACTGGTAGCAAAATCTGGCCAGAACATAACAGACCCTTCATTCTATCGAATAAAAGGTAGAAATCGTTTTTGAAGGCATTAATTATTGTAAACGTTTGAGTTTATTGTCCCTTTAACGCTAAATTCACTGTTTCGTAAACCACAAGAACAGATCGCCTGCCAAATCATGTATTTGTTTGGAAATTTTGTTTTTCCTTTTGTTGAAAATTATCTGTGTACTCCGCTCTGACTTTTTGCAGTAAAATATTCGTCACCTGGTATTTGTGAAAAGTCTGCCTTGCAGTCAGTATGTTTCATCATCCATAACGACACAATCGTATTTCGTCAAGTACTTTCCATGAAGTTTTTTCGCCTTTCTTACAGTTTTCTCTTCTTCATTTTTCAGACGGATTTTTTGTACCTTCTTATAAGTGTACAGATTTTTTTATACTAGTGTACTGAAGTCCTCGGTTTTTACGAAAAAGTACGCTCCGTCTGGTTTATGACGTCTGGGTAGGAATTCTCAGCCAATTTGGTTGCCTCCAGCCAACCACACCGTTTCAATAAATAAAGCGCATGCCAAAGAAACGTTGTGGCAACAGAAAAAAATTTCATAGCAACGAATAAATGTGTCAAGTTTGTGCGCATGATCTGTAACTCTCCCATGCCGTTCCCCGGAACTTACATCTAAATCGTCAGTCGCCTATTTGGAAGCTGGCGTGTGATTTTGACACTTCATAGCGCTTGGACTGCCATGAGTAAAAATGTTGTAAAACGGTTGGCATTCCTCTTCAACGGATTGAACACACACTTGTTAAATTCAACCTCTACACATTTTTAAATTTGTGCGTACTTACAAGGCAACCAGGTTGTCTGAAAACAACCAATTTCGTGATAATTCCTACCCTGGACATGAAGACCCCCTGGATTTTGACTTGACCTTCGTTTCCATTCTATTGATACACCTCGCCTGTACTTGGTATTATACCGTTGAATAACTTGTATTCAGGTCCATCGCAATTTTTAAACATTTAATTGCTGGATTTCTCAAATATTTGGTCAATATCGCTTCACGCACTTCTTTTTCACTTTGAGATATAACACTTTGGTTTCCAATACAGGAATGATTTATATGAATTTTTCAGAATTTTTTAGAAATAAAATGCAGACCTGAATTATTATAGTTTTACAGTTACAACAAGAAATGAATGGGTCAGTTTTTTTTGGACCACTCCTTAGAAACTCAAGGCCTACTAATAAATGTTGTCTGACTTTTAATTTTATGGGTGCCAGATATACAAAATAAAATTATGAAGATGTTAAAATCTTTTCGATTGCATGAGGATTGGTTCTGACAAACTAAGTTCATAGAAATTTTTCTGAAAATTATCCTTAAAAAATTTCGTCGAATATTAGGAATTTTTTTTCGGGTTCGAACAAGAGTAATCACAATAATTTTAAAAATGTAATTGTCAAAGTCTTGAAAATTTTGTTGAGGACAAGAATGGAGATCATAAGGTTGAGCAAATATTAAAAAAAACTTATTCTTATTCTCAATGAACTAATAATTGTTCTTGTACAACGGTGGACGTCAATGCAGTTTTATTTTTCTCTGACATTAAAATTTGTTGACTTTTAATTAATTAAGCAATATTTTTCTATAAGCATAGAACAATTTTTATTCTTTTTTAACATTGATCTACATAAAATAATTCTTATTGCTTCATTTAGCTCTTAAATATATAAAAATATGTTGCATTACGTTATATCAAACAGTAGACTCGCGCAAATATAAACACTCGGAAAAAGGTCTACTTGTAGTTTTTACAATGACTACTCCAAGATGAACATTTTATCTTAAAAATGTGAACTTGTAAAATGTTGTTTCTGTTATCTGATTCCATCCTTGGGATAGATGAAGATATTATCAATATTGTTTTATAAATGCCATTTGAACATATAAACAATGTCAATGTTCTTTTAAGTTTAAGTTTTCGCGAGTCTTCTGTATATGAATATAAGATGAAGTCATATGTTGCGTGTTTGATAAATGGTAATCATATACTTTCTAACCTCCTATTCTTTTTCCTGTAGCCTTCAATCCTTGATTCCTGTATCCGCAAGGTATAGTTTTCAAATTATGGACCGGTCAGAAATATATACATATATGGTGAATTATTAAATATCGATATTGGGAAATTTGAATTTTAATAAAGGTCGACAATAGCAGTAACGCTTAATGGCTGATTTGTGCAATCCTGCGTCTGAACACAGCTATACGGCGAATAGGGTGTTCGACGGTGCAAAGTTTTATTTTTCACTTTAATATTATTAATCTAAATTGATCTGTCATTTACCGAATCGTAAAACTAATAAGTGATAAATTTACTTATTATTTCCCTTAACCACATATATTTTAAAATATTTATTTTGATATTTCGGTAGCAGAAGCAGAATGTTAATGAAATTTTATATAATATTATCGGCAAAAATTTTGGTTATATCATGACATTGAAAAAAAATTCTGCTTTGCTTCCTAAAATTTTATGTTTTAAATTTGATCTTAACTAACTTATCCCCTCTGAACTGAGTATTTTTACTACGTTTGTTGAAGTACTGTTAAATTAATTGATCCTACTTTCATTTTTTTATGAAATAATAATCTAATCCTTAAATTCGTAATATTTTAGTGATTTTTGCAGTTTTTCTAACATAATACAACATAAATACTTTTATTTTTGTAATGATAATCCTTGAATAAATAAATTTGTTAACGATTCGGTAATAAATTTTTGTTAAATAAGTGAAAAAAATTATGAGAAATTTTAGTTGATTTAATTCAAGAAAATATTTTTGATAAAATTGAAAAATTCAGTGCAAAATTGGGTTCATCGTTGTTATTATTATTACGTAGCGAGCTCCCCATTCGCCCGCCAACGACACCTGATCAGATGCCAAGCTCATGGTGGAATCCAAACTGTTGCGACAAGAGTCTTTTGGTGGGAACATACAAGCATGGATGTGAAATGTACCGGCAAATACGCGCCGATCCAACACTATGTTTCAGTAGTCATATTGGCCCTGGTGACGATGCGCCTGTAGTTAATTCTAAGTAAGTGCAAACAACTAAAATAAAAAAATAAAAAAAATGTATCGTTAGTAAGTATAACTCGTGTAGACTTAGAGTTCATTCAACAAACTTTTAATAATTGGTTTTATTTTTAATTATGCTTTTCTTAATATAAACTATTCGTACCTGCATGTCATTGGAAGATTCTTATCATCATTTGATTCTCTTGTTGTGAACATATTTCATGTATCTTGTTTATGCGTAAATTTTTAACTGTAAAAATGAAACCAAATAAGTAAATGTTTATTTCTTTTTCTTAATAGCAATGATGACGATGTCAACTCAAAACATGAGGATGCTGATGATGTTGATGACGATGGCACCGCTACAAAAGACTCTGATTCGAAAATAACTGATCTAAAAGATGTTGATATGGACAGACCTAGTTCCTCAGGTAATATTGAGCATAGTTTGATTTTTTGACAGAATTTTGTAGTGGTCTAAGGTAATTGGAGTTTATTTAAAAGACTGGTTTAATAGGGTGATAAGTTTTGAGAAATAGGGTAAATATTTTAAGATTTATCCTTACCTGTCGAGCCCTGTATGGCGGCACGCTATCGTAAGTGAAAATAATCAGTTTTTACGAATTTTTTTCTGATTGTATATTATCATTATCCAGCCATGAAGGATGTTATATATCCGTCTTAAAATAACTATATCTCTTCTTCCTAGTAATATGCAGAAGGGCACTAACTTTAGAGTTAATTTTTGATGTGTTCGCGTCTTAATCGATCGCGGGTCTTGTTAAAAAATTTCAAATGCTTAAATTTGGGCTGCTTCATTGAATGTTTCTCGATGCTAAACTGTTACATACTTATAAAAAACTAAGAATTGGAAACTATAGTATCAATACTAATTAGAGTTAGAGGAATAAATGCACGAGAATTGTCCTAGTTAATAATGTGCGAATAAGTAGAATTGATAATTTAAACCAATACTTGTGTAGAAAACGAGATAAGATGAAAAATAATTTTTTATTTTCCAAAATAATGAATAAAAGCACATTTTCTCGACGAGTGTAATAATGTGAGCAGTAATTTAATAAGTCTGTCTGTTAACTCAACGTCTGTTTGCTTTTGGAGATGGGAAATTTAAGACCTGACAAAAGTTTGTAGAATTAATTTGTCCTCTACGGCTCTCACAGCTGATTACCTAAGAATTTTTGCATTTTTATCTGCCACAGCTAATAAGACCCGGTTTTTGTTGGACTCAGTTCCACTCGCAACACCTAATTCTTATCTAGAATCATAGTTAAAGTCGACTGACAGTCCTGCACCACCCTAGAAAATAGCGTCCTAATGACAGCCTGACTATCTGTAAATATGGTGATGTTCTGTCTCGGCCAGCGTATACGCCTTCATAATCTCAAGCACCTCTGCCTCGAAAACGCTCTATGTGTACGGCAGCCGATAAGATTTCGCACGACCGCTATAACATTTTCACTTGATTTATACTCACACTGTTTAACCTATATAATAGGTCTGTCTCTTAATTCAAAAGGTTTTACCCAAAATCAATACTTTTCGTCCATACTGCTGGATACTGGTTGCTGTCGGTATACCTTTCAAGTTGGAGACATTTTAGATACGACTGATTCACCTCTTATGTAAATTTTACACAGATGGGAACTGTCGACATAATTCGAGTAGAACTCTTGTTTTTGACAGCACTCAGTTTATTATCCAAAAGTGTCTTTCGCCCTTTTATCCCCACTGACATTAAAACATTTTATAGCGAACTTGACGGGACTCGAATTCTAAATGAAAAATTTTATGAAAGTGCCTATAGATGTAAACTAGAATATTCAAATTTTAGCAAATTCTACCCAATACAAATATCGTCTCTTAAATTATCAACAAAAATATATGTAATAGAAAAAAAACAACAATTTTTTTTGAAATCAGGCTTTATTATCTAAAAAAAAAAATTACTATTAAAGGAGAAAATTAATATTTAAATTTGTAGGCCTGTGTAATCAGTCGTCGGTGGGGTAAGTAATAACCTACCAATCCGGGAGTCCCAGTTTCGAATCCCGCCTGCAGCGACCTATGGATCTTTTCTGCTGACAGCAGATTGCGATAAAAGGCCATGGGGGAGAGAAAATGCCATTGGTTCGGAATCCACTTTAAATTGTATGTCCACTTGCAATCGTTGTCTCGAATTGGGTGAAGTGCTTCTCCCGCCCCATGCCCAACAGGGGTTACGGGATTTGGAGATTCAAGCCAATGTTATACTCCATATCAAACTCAGAAATGTTTTGACAGTTCAACTTGTCAAATGATTTTTTATTTGTTTACAAAGTGGTTTTTTGATTAACCATACCTCAAACGTTATCCAAGCAATATAATTTCATACAACAATATTTTATAAATTTTCGTTGTCGCTCTGTTGAAATTTTCGCCAACAAAACGAAATGTTCAATTCATCAATGGACCACTAGAAGAAAAAAAATCAGGCACTTCAAAAAACCGTGCTAAAAAAGTCACATCCAAATCACTATTATTTTTTACTCAAGATTTTTTACACAAAAGTAAACAAACTGACCTACTTGAGTAATATTCGAACAGCCCAAAAAATAAAATTGGAACCAAAAGATGTACTTCAATTAAGAAGAAATCGTCAAGATTTTAAAAAGTCGTGTAGTTTTAAAAATTCGATAATTAACATTAAGTTTAAAATTTTACGGCAAAAAAAATTCAAATTATAAGCAGTGAGCTTTAAGGAGCTACGCCACTGTAGAATTTTCAAAAAATCGAAAAAAGAATTTTCATCGTAAAGGTCATTTAGGGTCTTAAAAATAATATACTAAAGGATGAAAGGCGACATGTAAGGCCAATTGTATGGTGCAGGCATCCCCGATTAAAGGTATGTAAGAATATAATACGATTTTACAGCAACGAAACCTTTAAGCTGGCCGGAAACAACTCGAACAAATCTTTACCGATCGATTTAAAATTTTTACAGTACATTCAAAATCGTTTTCTCCAGCGACGTACGTAGGTTTTTTTTTTTTAAATTCTGCATATTTTTTTTTTATATAAACAATTTTGTAATGATTTTTTACGTAAAATTTCAACTGTTTTGTTCAAAGGGTCTATTGTAATATGGAATATGGAATTTGACGGTATTTTGGAAAGAAATAGGAATAATGAAATACTTTGAAGAAAAATAAGTCTGTTCGATGAGCAGCAGTACGGAACAGTTGAGAACTGCCACTGTGACATACAATCTAGCAATTAATTAACCGTTTAAAAACTTTCATACTTAACATAAATTTACTCAAAAAAATTAAAACTACTTTATTTCTCCAACAATTTCCTGGGGCGAGTTGAGAGCTATTCGAAGCAGCTCTGAATTGATCATCGAACACAGAACCTAGAGTTCGGAGCTGCTACGAGTGAGTCCACGAACAGAATATACTCGTATGTATGTTTCCAAATTTAAGTAAGTGCTCGTTCACGAGTGCGATTTGTTGCATGCGGCTGTAATTTCATTGGCTGAAGTCATACAACAGTCACTTGACATGCTGCCTTTCTCTTGTGTCGACAAAAAAATAATCGCAGCAATGCTCTTGATTTGGTGCGATTGTTGAACATAACCACACTTATTGGTTTATTTACATTCTTTCTTCGTAATTTACATTTCGGAAAGTGCGTAATCCAACCATAGAAGTAAAAAATAAAATAGTTTTTTAAAAAAAAAAGTTAAACCAACCTCACAAAAAGTGCTAAAAAGCATAAAATAATTTTTCATTTTATATCTATTACATTTTGAAGTGCAAATTAAACAAACAAAACGACTTCCCAACCATAATTGAAAATAATATATAAACTACCTGAACGGGATCATAAGGAAGGACGATTAAATATTTTTGTTGTTGTTGTTTGGTTTGTTTGATTTGCATCGCCTTCAAAATGTGGTTATAGATATAAAATTAAAAATTATTTTATGCGTTTTACCGCTTTTTGTGAAGTCTGTTAAACTTTGTTTTATACTATTTTATTTTTAAATTTTTAGTCCACGCGTTACGAAGTTAGGTTTCACTCCCACCCCACCAACTTTTTCTCGTGGTATCAACCATCAACCAGGAAACATACTCTACACCCTTCTCCCCCCCCCCCCCCCCCACCAAAAATTTTTTCCACATGGTACCAATCGGTGAACATAAAAAAACAAAAAAAAAGAATTATCAAAATCGGTAAACGCGTTAGGAAGTAATGCCCGGTCAGACATAAGAAAACAAAATACATGTCGAACCGAACTTAGAACCTCTTTGTTTTTGGGAAGTCAGTTAAAAATGGCTGGAATATTCGGATTTGGATATTTTAAATACAATATAACTTCAAAAGCACTAATTATTAGCAAGCCCAAATATAAACAACAAATTCACAAACAAAACAAATTAGTCGCAGATTGAAACAAAAGTATTCCAGAAGTGAGATGACACGAATCAATCGCACGTAGTCGTATCGCGCTCATGAACAAGCCATAAGATTACAAATTTTGCTATGACGTTGCTACATTCAAATGCTGCGATGTAAAATTTTCAGAACATTTGAATTTACATATCGCGAAGAATTTATATAAATAGTTTATGTAAAGATATTTTTAAGGAAAGATTAACATTTATTTATATTTTATTTTATTTGAAATTGTTGTAAATAAAAATTAATTTGTTTTAAAAAATTACGTGAATTGTTCCTTTTCGAGCAAAAAAAGTGTGGGAATTGCATCATAATCTGTAGGAAAAGAAAATAGAAATTCCATTTTTTGGAGGAAATGTTGGTTACAACCACCTCCCAACACTGCCCTCCTTCACCATAAATAAAGGTAGGTTATTACTGAAAATTAGCCGAAAAGTTCGATTTTGTTGCAAATGGGTATAACAATTGGGTACAACAATTTTGACCAAATTATATACGTTTAAGAATATTCAAATTTTAAGAAATTCCATTCGATACAAATACCTAACTGATACTCTTTCTCCAGGTTTTATTACAGCTTTTTGTGTGAAAAATCCTGATTCGAAACGTATTTGTTTAAGCTCTAAAGTTTTATCTATACTCTTTCAGTAATCCATCGATAAGAGTTTTTTTAAACATCTGAGGAAATAAAATTAAGTATTACTCCAAAGAGAAGAAATCTGCTCGTTTTAATTTTCCTTAACCTTTTCAAGAAATTTTCAACTAGCCCAATTCTTTTGCAATAAGGAAGAACCTATGTTATGTATGTAATTTAATTTAATTTTATGAATTCCTGCATTCGCCATTTTTTTTAGACTTATGTATAACAAATGCATAAAATATTTGTCCATGTGAATACTTAATCCTTCAATATTCATTATTTTTTTTTTTTATAGAAAAAACTACATAGTATACTTTTAGTAAAAATATTTGATTTACCTGCAAATTTGAGATTAATCTATCTATCGTTCAGATTTGAACTATTCCGAACTACTATAGCTGTTAAACTTTCACTGAACGTTCCAATGCTTATGAAATTTCTTATATTGACAATGCTTTTTTCCAGTCCCAATTAAAAGTCAATGCTAAAACTAAAGTTCCATCTTTGCCGGTCTCGAAAATTCGTAGCAATTTAATAATAATATTATTATTTATTTATAATTGCTTCACCATAACTAGTCAAGTGGGCTTAATATAGATAAATTATAGCTGTCATGGAAAGGCTTCTTCCTTCTCCCTTCAATAATTATGTACATTGATTTGGAGCAATATCTTGCTGATGTAATTTTCTGTTTGATAATTACTGCGTTAAAAATCCATTGATCATTCAAATTCGTGTTTGATAAATGTTACATTAAGTAAATTATCAGGTGATTAAAAGGGGGACAATTTAAAAATGAATTATTGACCGCATCATACTGCTTAGATCCATTTTATAATAATTAATATAATATAATATATTTAATTTCGTGATATGATTCAAATTTTGAAATTAACGTTCAAGAGATTAGATTTAATGTGAGGATTTTCTTTTTTTAAATGAGGCTACCTTAAATTTTTTAAAGTAGTATCTATGTATGTATGTACATTTTGAAAATTTGTCAGGAAAGTTCAATTTATACTAATTAAATAGCAATATTATAAAACATCTTTTATTTGATGTCGTAGGACTTGAAGAGGAAGAAAGTGGCCTAAGCTGCTATCCACCGGCAAATATGCCTTCAGATGATACCACATGGCCAACAATGCAAGACTTAAATACACGTCTAAGGCGTGTAATTACATCATACCAAAGAAATTACAAAAAAGAGGAACTAAAACAACAACAAAAAGCCAAGGTAATTTTAATACGAATTAAATAATGCAACAAATACGTGCTAGAAAGTCAGCACAGGAATTAATTTTTGATTTATTGGTATTATTTTCAAAATTGGGTAGAGTAAATGTATTGGCGTTTTATTTTTTCTTCAATGTATTTTGTAGTTGAGAAGGATTTGTACAACATTTAGATCAGTGTTTTGTATAGACACGTTTATAAATTTTGGGATATTTTAATTTGTTTTAATATGCACAAATTAATCAAAATTTGTAGAATATTCTGCACGTATTTATTTAATAAAAGTTTTTTTCATAATTTTCATTTATAACTAAACTTTTTTAAAATTATTTGAATTTATGGGTTTTGCCAACATTTTTTTCGAATTACTTTGTTGTCTGTAGTTACAAGCGTTGGTATCAACGCCATCTGTATCATCACCATCATCAACAATCGGTGGCGTTCAAGTATTACCTGGTGGCGTTACAATACCGACAAATTCATCGGCTACAACAATGTCAACCGCTGGTGGAGTTTCTAATATTGGCGGTGGTGTTGTATCGACATCAACTTCAAATTGTGGACAATTAACAACATCAATCTCTCAAGCACAATCGCAAGCATCACAAATGCCATCAGCAGCTGATATTGGATTAATGTTAAGTCTATTAAATCCAGTTGATGCAAGCCAATTGGCCAGCTTGGATTTGAATAAATTGGCCATGTATTTGGTTAGTATATAATATAATTACACATAAAATATTAATTCAAATTCAGACTCCTTAATCATATAATCCATCATTATTTTTACATATTATTTTTTCAAATTCTTATTCCATTTTTTCCATTTTCATTCCTGACGAAGGATTTCGCAATATCGTAAAGATTTTTAAATATGAAATTTATTCTCTTAAGTTCAATTTATGCAAACAAAAAATTATACAACTAAAGAGCTTAAGCTTTTTTATTAATCTAATAATAGTTCAGCAATAACGTGAAAAATAATAAGCACCTATTTTTTACTGTGTTGATATTTTCTAGATGTTCTTCTTGTCCATTTACAACAATAAATCAACTGATTCTTTACATACCTAAAATCTTGCAATATTTAGTAAAATTTTTATTTTTAGCTACAGTTACACGCCGTATATTACAAGTTTCCGGTAGATGAAGTGCTAGAAGTAAACAGTTTTTAGATCTTTATGCAATCATAAAGTTTTATCGGTGCGTTTTTCAATTGTCAGTATGCGGGTTGGGTGGGTCGTGTTTATTTTTACTACCAAATCGGTGACAATAGGGTTGGTGTCACAAAATTTTATCCGCAAATATATTTCTGTTTGTTATAAGATTTGCTTGGATATAATTAAACGTCGAATAAAAATAATTAAATGGCTACTACTACATCATGTAGTTTAAGGGGCAAACTAGTGGAGTGGGTCAAGTTTTTTTTATCTTAAATTGCTTAGAATAGGCCAAAAAGTATGCGTACAAAATTTGAAGTTGGAACGATAAATCGAATAGACGATATGAGCTCTCAAACTTCGTGTCGTCTTATCGCGATTTTAAACTCATAAACTACTTGACCGATTGACTTGAATTAAACTCCGAATAAAAGACAACGATTGAACGCAGGACGTGACGTCGAGTAATTTTTTTTTAATTAAATTGTTTGAACATTTTTATAGCAAAACTAAGGAGTAAAAATGTGTCGAAAATCGCATGTCTAAGTTTGAGGTTGCGTCGAACGTCTTACAGAAATTTTTAAAGAAAGAAAAAAAGTTCAAATTTTGATATCAGACTGTTGACAAGTGCTGAATATTATACTCCGTAAAGTGGTGTCCGGGCCGCAGCGCCATGTCTGTGAAGTCACTTCGCGGAGCCAATAAATATTTACTGCTTCAAAAAATTTGTAAAAAAATAATTGTTGTGAAATATAGTTTCGTAAGATTGCAATAAAAAAGGTTAATCGGACTTCATTATGCAACAAAAATTCTCAAAAAATGACTTTTTTTTTGTTTCTACATTAGTTTGCCTCCTTAAGACAGGACATTTGTTTTAAGGGGTTATGGTGATGAGAAAGGGGTAATTCTGGAAACTGTCAATAATGAACAACATATCGATTTAATTTTTTTTTATTCGATTCCTACATGTTTCGACTCGACTTACTTACTTCACTTATCGTAATGTTAATGATTTTGAGGCGTTCCCGTTATGATGTTCTATTGATGTACGGTACCAAAATACATAACTGAAATAATCTTACCAAGAAAATTAATTGAAACCGCCATAAAACAACCGAACGCTGTGTACACTCGAGAGATTTCATCGTGCGACTGCACAGTAGCGCCTCGCTTGACGTAATTGGGCACTACTTTTTGACTGAATAGAGTACGTTCACGAAGTGATCTACAAACTGCCGGACAAAGTTATACGTAAGATAAATGTGAAGTTACTTTCATTTTCTTTTATTTACATATAATTGTGATTATGCTACTATAATACAAATGTATCAAACATGATTGAACATTTTATTTTTAAATTAGTATTTCATTGTTTTATGAACATTTCAAATACGGAAATGCGTGTTGGGAAGCGTTCTCAAAATAACATTTTCACTAGTTTCATGAGAAAAAAAAATGAAGGGTTTAGATAAAATTAAATAAATCTGATATTGAAAAATAATTGTGACCCAACTATTTCAAGGCTTTATTAGGAAAAATGGTGTCAGAACCAAATTTGCCACCTTGGTGATTTTGACCCAATCTTTAAAATGCCTTAAAAATCAAAGAGAAGAACCACATACTCAGACGACATGACTCTTTTTTAAAATTGATGCTTTAGAATATTTAGATTAACATTTCTACATTCGTGTGTTTTGCTTAATTCGTTACAATAGACACAAATAGATATGTAAAAATTTATTATTCTTTTCTCAATGTGATTTTTAAGAAATATGCATATTGCCTAATGCCCTGTAGTATTCTACTTTTTTTTTGCTGTACCTAAAACATTCGGAGTACTTTGAAGTAAGGACAACAACATTATTAAGTTAATGGGGTTGAGGTGTAACGAGCGTATTTATATCTCTGACAGTCGCCAACCCTGTTTCTACAGAATAACCATACCGATTAGAAATCCTCAAATATGCTAGGAGGATTATTACACTTGAGCAACGTCTTTTTAAAAGGACTTATTCCGTTTAAAAATCAGATTTTACTTACCAATTGAATTGCAGGAGCTAATCAAAACTACTTTAAAATACCACATTTCTAATCAACTAATTTCCATTTAGAATTTGTCGTCAAAGATACACGATACAAGATACATTTTTAATCTTTTGTTGGTTCTTATTAAGGGCCTGTCCGAATCCATAGTTTAAGCATAAATTCAGATTAAGCAGTCTAACCCTTTGGTTAATGAGCTAGTCTTCGATTCAGGTGTCTTAATGGAAAAGATAACCTCAAAAGTTATTTTTGAAAGTACTTTGACAGAACAAAACGAACATCTTACTTATTTTTACGATTAGGTAATGGTCCCTTTAGGAATTGTTGAAATGAAAATTCTCCCGTTTCTAGAATTCTACTTTCCGGAAATATAATTCAGTGCTCAGTACAATGTAAGAGAAAACATGACAAATCGGCCATTTCACCACCAAGCGTTTTGTCATTACCAATCCTTGCACACTCTCGTAACCAAAACCAAAGAGTTCAATACCTCAACAAAAACACATGAAAATTGCATAACAGAGACACTTTTTATCATGTTCAGAACATTTGTAGGTTAACCTCAGTAAATCCAAGTTTAGGCTGCGAGAAGTACGACGAACAAGTAGAATTCCCTAAAATTTTCCTATTCTTTACTGTAGCAAGTTTCGGTTTGTTTACACCACCAAGGATCAGCTGTTCGTGTCAGCTTCCGGGCTTGTATCTAGAGTAGGCTTTGCTTAAACCTATTATGGCAGTTTGCTTACGTCAAATTAAGCAAGGTCTTATCCGAATTCGAACTTGTCTCTATAAGCAAAGCTTATTTCATATAACAGTTATAGAATTCCTTTGCTTAATGAGTTAAGTCTTCAATATAGGTGTCGAAATGGGAGGTAACCTCAAAAGTTTATTTTCAAAGTACTTTTGACAGAATAAAACGAAAATCTTATTTATTTTTACGATTAGGTATTGTGCGCTTTAGAAATTTTTGGCATTGAAATGAAAATTCCCCCGTGTCTAAAATTTTACTTTCCGGAAATGTAATTCAGCGCAGCTCACCGCAAGCATTGAAGTTGACGTAAAGAATAAATGTAGAGTGATAATTGAGCATAGCAAACCAATTAGTACAGCATGGCTCAATTCCTTTGCTTAATGCAAACTTTACAACTGATGTAATAGAAACTGTCATAATGAGTTTAAGCACAGCCTAATCTAGATATAAGCCCGGAAAACAACAGTTCGACCATCTCGCCGCCAAGCGTTTCGTCATTCTTACATTTTTTGTACGACATTAACCAATCCTTCAAAACAAATAGAACTGCATACTTTCCTAACCAAAACCCAAGATAAATGTAAAATTTTAAGTTCAATACTTCAACAAAACCAACATAAGAGAGAGAACACATAAAAATTAAAATTGAGAAACTTTTTATTGTAGCAATATGTTCAGAACATTTGTAGGTTCAGGTCAAGTAAATTACAAGTTGAGGCTTTAAAAATAATGTCAGAAATACTACGAGTAAGTAGAATTCCCCCCAACCTTTTCCAATTGTGTACTGTGGAAAGTTTCGGATTGCTTACACCACCAATACTCAGCTGTGCGTGTCAACTTCCATTGTATCAAGAGTAGGCTGTGGTTTAAGTTTAACCAATGAATTCGGACAGGCCCTAAATAGGACTTTAAAAAAAAGCCTCCTGTATGTGTACATGTATAATGGGTAAAATGTGAAAATTTATAAGATATTTGAAGTTAAGAAAAAAATTATACATTAAAAAATAATTTTTATTACTTAATATATTGAAACCTACCTGTACCTTTATATTACTATTACTATTTTGTAGATATGTATAAAATTTCAGCAATCGAAAAAGTATTTTTTGTGACATCTTGTCCAACGATGTTTGACTCTGCTGTTTGAAAACGTTTTGTGCTAAAAACTGAACTGAACTCACTGACTTTTCGAGCAAAACATGTGAACACGCGTCCTTTCGAGTTATAGCATTCGTAGATTTATTTAAACGAAGAGCAAATAAATTTAAACCTTAATTCTCCATAAGACATTTTAATACAAAAGCAAAGATTACTTACTACTAGATAAACGGCTTCGAACAAAGCAGTGAAAAATTTGTGGATGCTTTAATATATTTCCCGCATCGGGCAACCCTGCAATCAGAATTAAAAATTTTGATTCCGGAAGAGTTTGTGGAGAACAGAAAAGTATACTTTTCTTATGTGCATTTACAAATGGCAAATGTACTTCACTCATTAAAAGTTCAGAATACATTGACAGTTAGAAAGTTTCTTACGCACACAAGTACCTAACCCAGTCATGTGACTCACATGAATTCTTTTTATTGGTGGTACTTTTTGGTACATTTTTCTCTTCTCTCTTCTTTTTTGACAGGAGTCTGTGATGCTCTCTGGATGAGAACGGAATTTTGACAGGAGTAAGTAATTCTGTCAAATAATTTTGACTGGAGTAAATGCACTACCTGTACTCTTTATTTGCATTCATATTCTTATGACTTTAAACACTGGATATATTTCGTTTTACTGTGGTGCCAGTTTTACTTTTTCAAATTAGCTGTATAATTTTGGGAGCCGGTTATCTAGTAGTAAGTAATCTTTGACAAAAGTTTTCAATTTCAATTCAAATAATTTGCTCTTGGTTTACATAATTCTGCGAATGCTATATATACAGTTATAAGACACACACCAATATATATGTGGGTATATCCTGTGCGACAAAACAAAGAGAAAAACTAACTTTGGTGGGTTATACAAAAAAAAATTGAAATTGAAATTTATATAACAACAAAAAAACTGTCATATTTCATCGCGGCAAAACATAGAATCTAATTTCATATTCAATAAAAACGTAAAAAAAACTACATTTTACAAATATTAGTGAGGAGTTTTTCCACCTTTTGCTTTAATTAACGAAAAAATCCTTCTTGGTAGCGATCCGTACAACTTTTGCAAGAAATCTAAAGGTATTCTGTTCCATTCTTTTATTATTGCGGTTTTAAGCTCTGACACTCCATCAAACTGCTTTCCTTCCGCGTATACTCACCTTGTTAAGTAACCCCAGACATCCTCGATAATATTGAGGTCAGGAGAAACTGCTGGCCACTGAAGAACATTAACATTAGAGTCTATAAGGTGTGATTTCACAACACGTGCTGAATGGATGGCAGCGTTATCATGTTGGAAAATGAAGTTATTAGACTCAAATTTCTCCCGAATTTTAATTATTTGTAATTTTAATAATTCTAAATACTTTTGCCTATTCTGGCGGCCACTGACAAATACAATACCATACCATACCCATACCATTACGGAACCTCCACCCATTTGACGCTTATGCAATAGTAGCGGCGCTTTCCTCAAATCATGAAAGTAATAGTCGTAACCATCTGGACCGTCTAAATTGATTTTTTTTTCGTCTGAAAAGACTTTCTTCTACTCTTCTGACCAGAATATATATTTTTCAACCCAGGAAAACGAGTTTCAATGCGGGAATACGCTTGATTTTTTTTTCGTTTTAGGTGGTCACAGGCTTTTATTATCCTTTGAACTGTTCTAACGGATGCTTTCACGTTTAAGTCATTCTTTATTTTGGCGGCGGTCTTCATTGCATTTGATGCTTTTCTGAGAAAAGCTCGTTTTTCCCTCACAGTAATTTCCGTTGGTCTTCCAATTTTAAGTTTTTGTCCAGAAATAGTGTCTTCTTTTAAATACCTGTATATTGTTGACAATCCTTTACCTAAATCTGTGTCAATGTCTGTAGGTTTCCACTTTTCTTCAATTAACTTCTGCAATCTCTCCAACTCCGATTTACTAAAATAATTTCCCCTTGGTATCTTTAAAAATAACTTTTACAGTTCATTTTGCAATAAACACAAATTCACAGAATTCACCGATCTCCTCGAAAACCAAAAGAAGACTGAAACACTGAACATATTCTCTTTGTTTTGTCGCACTAGAAATGCAAAAGTTGGCGTTGTCTTTTATTATTTCCCTCCAAATAACGGTTGAATCAGATAAGATTTCTGAGAAATATTAGTTCCTTCAAAAAAAAAAAAAAAATGCAGAAATTTACTTATTTATTAGATGATTTTTTTTAAATATATTGTTTTCTCGCATAGGATATGCATGGCTACATATATGTAGAACAGCTGTTTTTTCAAATCGAATCACGGGAAAACTTGATATATTTGTGGTCCTGGTTGATCGAATCCCTGATAGATCTAAACAAAATATAAAAGAGCACAATATAAAAAATGACCCGCTGGACAATAACAAAAAACAGTTACAAAGATACAAGCTCCTGCTGCGTGCTTATATTTCCTGAACAGAATCGAAAATAGGCTTTCGATGGAAGATCTGGACTAATCCTGGGTCTCGCCAACCGTTCGTTAAAAGACGAGTAAGCAAATTGTGGTCCTAGACGTATTTTAACTTTTTAATGATTTGAGAATTGTCTGTTTTTTTGGCAAAATTTACGAGTCAAAATGTTGTTTAGTGTGTTATAAAATACAGGGTGGCCAAAACATCTTTTTAAGCTTTCCATCCACTTCATTTGGTTTAAAACGTTTACTCACAATATCGAGGTGAGTTTGAATCATTGTATTGTTAAAAAACGAATTTTCGCCAACAATTCTTGTGCCAGAAAGGATAGCAATGTGCTCCAATATCTTCTTCCTTTTTTTCGATTTTAACGATGTCCTCTAAAACAGACCAATATTATAACTAATCTAACAGATGAAAATAAACACAAGTAGGAATAAAGATATGTTATCCTTTGTAGGTACGATGATATATTGTTGTTCCTTGTAGGTCCTATCACATACTGATGTATATAAATATGTATTCGTCAAGGAAGCTCAGATTACTAGCTTTGTTAGCCATCCGGTAATGCAGTATTTCTAAAATGACAAACTTAATATTGGTTAACAATTATTGCAGGTCTTCTCCCAGACCTGTTTTGGGAGTTTGCCTCATATAAGAGTTGCCATACTCCTGCTATCCATTTTATCTTCTGATAAAGACACCTCTTCTTGATCCGAAAACTTCAAGTTTCGATTCGTCACTCCACAGGACTTCCAAGTTTCAAGTTATCCAGATGTAAAAGGCACCTTAATTTAACCTGTTTTTCTCGGTTTTTTGAATTCGACACTTCATAATCTTTTTATTTTTCAATATTAGCTTTAAATTCTCCTGTCTTTGTTGGTTACTTTATCCTAATTTATGTCGGGAAATTATCATACACTGAGTTTCCATTGAATGATCCTTCACCACAATGAATACAAAAAATCTCAGGAGTAATCCTCTAAATTGGATAAATGGTTCTCTACAAATTGTTGTTCTTTGCTATCATTATCTGATATTTTATATTAGCTGTAATTCAATACACTTGCAAGTGACAGCTCTGACTATGTGATAACTATGTATCGTTCGGAAACGAGGACGTATATAGCTGACTTTGACACAACTATTGCAATAGTCAGAGCTGACTATAGGTTTGTTTCTTTGCTTTTCATGCAAAATATGTTGGTGTAAAAACTTACTTGACTGGTGGGGAAAATGTCAAGCAAGAAAGATAAAGTAAAGGAACATTTCCGTGATAATTCGTTATAAAAAGAAGAAGAATCAAATGTTTTTATTGATTTATGATAAACAATTAATTGTGATGTTTGTAGACATATCAATTTTTCAATTTAAACCAATAATTTTTCATTATGAACCAAACATTCGCTTATTTTGAAATTTAACATTCGGCAAATCGTGCAAGAAAATCGCGGATTCGCACAAGCTAAATTCTACGGGTAAATTCTTGCAAGAGGGGAAGCGATGATGTCAGGAAAATTCCCTTCATTTCGACCTTTCACGAAAGTAAAGAAATATAAATTGGGTACGTTCGTGCAAATTCTTGCGCACGAGGGATCCCAAATTCGGATAAATAAACAGACCTTATGGCTACGACTATAGTTGTGCTTGCGAACGTGCTCCTAGTAGACACAAATAGACGCGTGTTTTTTAAATTTTCTACTTCTATTTCACAGGTTTAATTCAAGTCTTTATAATTTGATATCTTCAAGAGTTGATTATTTTACCTTCATTTTTACCCTCTAGGTTATCTGTGCCCCTTAGAATTCCCTAACACACTAAATTCTTTTACGTTATCTGTCAGAATAAAATTGCATTTATTTGTACACTCTTTTTAATGCTAGAGACAAAAGCAAATAGTGGTGCCGTATAAAACAAAGGATTTAATCTACAATGATGGGGTCGAAGTATAATGGGACGATTATAACAGTATGTGTGATAAATTGGTCACTTTATTTTGAAACGTCATAGGAAATCAAAAACTATGCACTGTCTGTTTCAGCTTTGAATGGATTTAAGGATTCTTTGTCCTTTGAAGCATTATGTGCATAGAGAGTCTTCTATACGTATTAGTTTCGATTAATTAAGTTACTAATGAACATGTCCGATACTAAAAAATGATATTCTCTTAAAGTAGATGTGAAGAAAGATAAAGTAAAATCGCCAACTATCAGCCCCTGCCCTTTATTATCACCTGTGATATCACAGCTTTCAATTGATAAGACTGAGTGGCGGCGAAGTATTGAATTAATCGAGTTGTTAGTGTTTAATGAAAACTAACTCCTAGCGATATCCACTCAAATTTCGTCACTCGACCTTTTCAATTGAAAGCTGGATACCTTAGCTTTCAATAGCTAACAATATTTGGTAATTGTATCCTATGCATTGAAAAGCATAAAATGAAATCAAAAATGTTATGTTAAAACGTGGTTATAGTTGAAAAGCTGTGGGAAGCGAGTAACCATTTACTTGTGAAATATTAAATAATATACAAGTAAGGCGAATATTATGAGCTTCTTTAAAATGCATAGTTGATGATTGCAAATTATATTTACGAGCTATGTGAATATGAAAACTGAAAGGAATGAAATTAAATGCAATACTCTCACTTTAATCTGTAGGATAGTTAGAAATCCTAAAAAGAACTAATTTATACAAACACTTTTTCATTTGGCACTAATTGAACTCAAACCCGTCGGCAAATAAAAAAATCAATTTCTGCCTATAAAGTTCATTCGGTTAGAGATTACTAATTTCCTGTCCTTTAAAATTAGGAAGAAAAACAATCTTTTAATTCAAAGGAAGTGCCCACTAGATTCTTTTAAGTGTTGCTGAACATGTGAAATATATTAAAATAAATAAATATGATATTTTGTATTGCCAGTTTTAAATTATTTCCATCAAAAGATAAAAGTGTCGTTGATGTGGTGAGCTGTTGTGAACGTCAATAGCAAGTCATAAATAATAAAGAACAACATATTCATTAACTTTTATATTTTGATTTCTGTTAGTTTCTTAAATCATAGTTCGTATTTGAGTTTCATTTGTGCATGCTTCGTTTGAATATTGTGAAAGGTGGTGGATTTTCCTTTCCAAGCATTAGCAAACATGTAAAATGTTATTGAGATGTTTTCTTTTTTATAGAAAATGGAACGTCAAGGAAAAATGGAACAAGCTGCTAAAGAACGTGAAAGGGCACGTCTTGAAAGCATTCCTAAAAAATGGAATCGGCGAGAAGAATATGAATTTCTTCGAGTTCTTACAGGCTACGGTATTGATTTGCAACAATCGAACGTTATAGCTCCTGATTGGAGCAAATTTAAAACCATGTCAAGACTGGAAAGAAAAAGTGACGAAACTTTAAGCGATTATTACAAAGTATTTATTGCTATGTGTAAGAGGCAAGCTGGAGTCAAACTCACAGAAGGGGAAAAAGGATTAGAAGGAATTATAGATGACATAAGTGAAGATCATGCCAAATTGGTGCTTGATCGGTTAGAATTGTTGTCGAAATTACGTGAAGTATCGCGGCATCCATTATTAGATGAACGTCTCAAACTTTGTCACAATAATTTCGATACTCCGGATTGGTGGGAATCTGGAAAACACGACAAAGAACTTATAGCCGCTGTCTTGAAGCATGGCTTATATAGATCAGAATGTTTTATATTTAACGATCCAACGTTCAGCTTTACCGAATCGGAGAGAAGGTTCACGAGAGAACTTGAAGCTCAAATTCAAAGAAGTGTTAAAACAGAGCCTCCAATACTTTCCCATGAGATGGAGGATGTTACTGTCATTAAAGAAGAAATAAAAGAAATTAAAATTGAAAAAACGGAGGATTTGATAGCACCGCCCATTGATGCCAAAAGAGACACAGATGAAAAAGCTGGAGATGATGTAGATATTAAGAAAGAAAATGAAAGTGATAATCTTGAAGATCTTGATAAATCCAAGGAAAGTGAAAAAGAAAAGGCAGAAACTGATGATGAGTTCAAGGAGAAATGTGAAACAGAGAAAGATCAAAATGAACCCGAGAAGAGTCAAACACAAGACCAGAAAGAAGCCATCGATTTAAAGAAAGAACTTGATGAAGAAAATCTAAAGAAGGAATCTGAACTACTAGATCTTGCGTCATCTGGTGATCCTGATGATGATGAAGTTATGAAGGAAAAGGAAAAAGCAGTTGAAGAAGAGTGCAAAAAGCAAGCGGCAGAACTAAAAGCACGATTTCCTGACTTAGAGGTGATTCAACCACAATTAAAACTAAAAATTGAGAAAGAAAGACCGAAAATAGAAAATATGATGGTAGTGCGTTGGTTTAGAGATTTTGCACTTGAAAAACGCATTTCGCACATAGTAACATGTGTCGAGAAAAATCAGTGGCCTGTTGGAAAAAATTACTCAGCTTATACGGGCTGTCAGGGGATGGACTTGGATATTCCTCTGTACGAAACTGTTACTCATACCACTAATATTCTTGATAGGCGATCTAATACTCCTGATGTTATTACAATAACAACAGATCAAGGTGTCCCAAAACATCTTCAAGCACAACTTTCTGCCCCAAGCACGCCATCACTAAATCCAATGTCAGCTGCAAATAATTCAAAGAAACGAAAAAGACACATCGCCATAGATGTGGAGACTGAACGTGCGAAACTACATGCTTTACTAAACAGTACGCAAATTTCGAGTAAGTTTATTTTTTGAATTCTGAACCATTTAAATTTTAATAAAAAATTAAATTCACAGTTTCGGGGCAAAAATCCGCTTGGGAAGAAGAAGCTGATTCTAGAAGAAGTACTCCATCATTATCTCTTCAACCACCCCCTGCTCACCAACATCAACATCAACCGATGACAAGGCAAACTTCTACTCCATTTAATAAACAACAAACTATGAAGAACACACCTTCTAGTTCAATGTCTCCCATAGATTTGTCTTCAAGGTAAGCTTTCCTGAACGTAAAAATATTTATTCTAATACTATATAACTAAATTGCTTATCTAGTCTACCTAAAGTAAATATGAGTGACATGATGAAAAGTCCAATCGATTTAAGTGAAGTCCAAGATTTTTCCATGGGTTCAAAGAAATCTCTTTCAAATATGAACCTCGGCTATGGTACAGGACCCGGAAAAGGAAAACTTGATGACACACTTTCAAAATTGATGAAGAAAAATAATTGCGTAAGCTTAGATTTATTCATATTTATTTTCGATTGTATAATCTGTGATTTAATTTTACAGACCATTGAAGAACCTGTTGTCGGTAAGGAGAAGAAACGAAAGAAATTAGACGAAATTGTTTTGGGATTATCTGCCGCAAAAGAACAAAAAACTTTTCCCGATCCTTCTTTGCCGTCGTCGAAGAAACAGACAATTACACCAAGTGTATCCGTAACACCAGCAAATGTACCTTCATCATCTGCTGCAAATCAAACAAATCAAAAGCCATTTACGATAACTGTTACTAGTGTGCCAGGTAAATTTATTCCCACATATATTCATTTGAATTTTTCTCATGCAATTTTTTTAGGTACTCCAAAATCTGTTCCAAGTGCATCTTCTTCTCAAAATACTCCTACTGGATTAGCAGCGCTTCAAAATATGGCAATGGGTGGTAGCTCCAACATGTCATCGAAGGATAGCTTAAATGCTCTTTTAGCTCAAACTATGCAAACCGACCCTCAGACATTTTTGAAACAACAGCAAAAAATGATGCAGCAACTACCTGCTTCGCAAAGGAAAGCGTATGAGGGAATGTTAGCCGAAATGAAACAAGCAATGGAGTTAAGGTAAGATATATTGATAAATATATTAATAGATTTAAATTGTATTAGAAAATGCCATAACCGTACCCAATAGCAGTGTTTTGAGAAAAACGCAGTAAAATTTTTTTCTTATAAAAAGTGAAGTAATTGCAAATGCCTGAAACATAGTATTTGTCTCCACGACTAGTGGATTTTCGCTCGTACCTCCCAATACTCTTGCATTTGTCTATCGATTTTGATTTCTAAAGGACTGATGGAATTGTAATGTCGACGATTTTGAGAGAATAATCTTGAATATGAAGATAACCTAAAGTTATTTCCGTCACGAGAGATAATAATTAATCGGGCACTTTTTTTGCTTACGGTTCTAGTGTCCAAGACTTTTGGGTATTATTATGGTTTTATATATTTTTGGAACGCCTGGTGAGCGCTGGGTTTCCTTTATAAGCATAAACCACTTTATTCACCATGTATTTATTACTTACACTACGTTTCAAAGAATGTGGTAGTTCTTTTTTCCTTAGTTGTAAAACAAAGTCTCTCATTAATTTCCTACCTATTTGGAGTTTCCCCCAAACTAATAAGAAATGGAATAATCTTTTGGTGCTCTGAAAAGTAACTGTTGTGGCTACACTTTTAATTAATTCTTGGTATTTTACGCTATTACGCAGTTAAAAAAAGTATTTAGTTTGGTAAAATGCTTTTTTAAGGCATATATTGTCGACAAGATTTTAGAAATATCTTCGAAAATTGTTCTTCCTTGCTTAATAATTCAAGCCCAATTTCCCATATCTGTTCCGACCAAAATTCCACCAAAAGATGATACATTGATGGGCCGAATTTAATAAGTGTATCATAAAGCTCGATTGGTCCAACTACTACAGCCTTGCAAGTATATAAATTGTGGCTATCCGAAGAACTCAGACGGGTCTATAGATGGGCAAAGAAAATACGACTGCGGTTTGTTAGGCTTAGTTCAATTTCCATCATAATGTTAGACCGAAGGCATTTCTTAAATTAGCTCCTACTACCAACAATGCTTCGCTTTGTCCAGTACACATTTTTTCATTATGAATAGCATATACGTAACAACTCATAGAAGTCAACACCAAAAAAGATTGTATTTTTAACTTTTGATTTAGTTTGCGCGGTCTATCTTTACTGCGACGAATCTGAAAAACTTGAGAAGGAATTATTAACTGTTATAAAATGGTGGAAAAAATACATTTTATGTTTTGTCTTAGCTTTTTGTCTTCAAATAGAAAGTAAATTTCATCAAACCTCATTTAGTACTATTGCCGCGCTCATCGTTATCCGATGCTATGGGGAGCTACGGTGGATTAAAATGATAATTTGGCGGAGAAATACAATCGAAATAAAGAGCTTTCTCTGACAAGAATTATCGTTTCCCCTCATGCGCGAAAAAATATCATTTTCTTTAGCGCCAAGTCTTACAACCCTATCCAACCATTTACTGCTAGTTTCCCTAGTAATTCCTGGTTGGTTGGTCCAATTAGCACTAAGGAAGTTGTGTTATTTTGTAAGCACATCTTGTGACCAGGTAGTAAATGTGTCTGTGCGCGATGAGTTAGGACATTAAGAGATGTGTGTAGCTGACGCCTAGAGCCAACGTAAGACTCTGAAAGTGAAGGATCTCTCCAATTCTTAGCTTTGAGACCTCCTTCTTCAGACTATTAAAAAAAAAGTGCTCGATGTTTGGCCGATGCGTGAACTATGGTTCCGTAACATAAATGAAACTCATTTTTTACATAATAAAAGCAAAGATTAAAGTACTATAAGAAAATGGATTTAGATGAGAAACTAATTGAACGAACATAGTAATAAAATAGTTTTATTAAATTTTGACAAATTTTTCATCAGCAATTTAAAAATTCGTTGTACTTTGGCAGCCGCAGTTGCTTTTAGATATTAATTCACTGAAACGCGTAAATTAAACGAACGATTGACTTAACAGGAAATCGCCTTGGTCTTCTGGCCTTAAAATTACTTATGCTACACCTACTACTGAATTTTTTTTTTAGATATTTTGAGCCATTAACTGCGCATAAGTCTTCGGCGGAGTAAGTGATAAGGTCTTGGCCTTGCAATCCGAAGGTCACTTTAAATTGTAGATCCACTTGCAATCCTTACGGGAACTAGAAAGAGGGAGAATTACGCATAATTATGAAATTAAAAAACAATTTTGAGTTTAAGTCTGCTACATATTTGCGTTTAAGGAGTAACTTCAAATATCTGGACAGAATTTTATCTTTCTTCTAACTTGCAGAGCTTACGAGATCATTTTCTATGATATACCTGAGAATTTAAAACTAAAAGAGCCCTTGTTGCTCGCATTATTTTGACATATGACATTAGGTCTGTTCACTGTACATTTTGATCTGAAATACCAAATACCAAGAGTACGTAAACAAGTTTGAGTAGTCTTGGACAAAAACTAAAGCAATAACTGTCAAAGTGACAATGAGTGCCTTTATAACAAAAGTGCTCAACTTATTTCTTCGAGTAAATTTGGACTAACATTTTAAAGTAGTGGAAATGTAACGTCAGCAAATTTTGAAGGATAAGGCCTGAGAGTGTTGCAAAATCATGACCATTCTTGAATAGTCTAATTTCCACTTTCGTAGTGGTGAAAACCATTACAAATACACTCTTCCACTATATGAAAAGACAGGCTTAGCTTTTTGATCAGAGTGCAATTAAGCACGTTGACTTAATGAGAGAATAACTCTTCAGATTGGAATGACATTTAGACAATTTCCATTGAATAGAATTAAAAAATCCTTTTCGTCTCTGGACAGTTACTTCCTCGCAGCAATGCAAAAACAAGGCATTCAGATTCCTTCCCTCCCCTTACTCTAATTCCCTTCTGGCCAAATCTATTCTAACGCATCATAGGGTTGTCCCCTAGACTTTGGCCACATGATCAAAAAAAATATTTTATAAAAATTAATATATTGATGCTTGGTTCAGAATAGCATTTAGTCAAAAATAAGGAAAGTCATTGACATTTGTTCTGGATAAAAAGTGGCCAACCTGAAGAATATATCCCAAATTATCTCTTTTAATTTTCATATAAAAGGATCCCAAGCTAATACATACTGTGGTAGTATTTCATCCATAATAATATAAAAAGCCGTAACCTGATTAAATAAACAGGGGCACGAACACGAAACGAACTAGGCATATTTTTAAATGAGAAAGTGTATGTAAAAATTTGTCTCGGCTAGAAATTAGTTTCATTTTCGTGTTCTGTAATAAGGCCCCATGCTTATTTATTATTTATGATTATATTTCTCTTCTTACTTATATATTATTTTTATTTAGCTCTAAATATAGTTCACATGACGCAAAAGTGAACAAATGGTTGGCGGAACAACAAAGTGCAGCTCTGAACGAGCAGCTAAACATGGAGTACCGACGATCTACTCGGCAGCATGGTGGAAATGTATCAGTTCCAACATCAATGCCGCAATCAACACCACCTCCTCCTTTAGGACCAAAAAATTTAACAGGAGAAGAATCTGTGCCAGTTATACATAAGCAGACTGGTAAACGCCTAGCAGGCAATAAAGCACCGCAATTAAAACGACTAATGCAATGGTAAAAAACAATATCTTTAGTTCTCTTTATTTAGTAATTAATAAATTAATTTCAGGCTCAGTGAAAATCCAGCTTATGAAGTTGATCCGAAGTGGCTCGAACATATACAAAATCCAATGTCAGCTCCTTCACCCAAACCACCTATGGATACAAGTGGTATGACATCTGGGGGTTCAAACAAAGGTCATGGAAGGTCGTCATCTGGGTCTAGCAATAATTCGTCAGGAGGAATGGGCCCTCAACAGCAGCAAGCTAAAAAGGGTAGACCGAGTGCTATGGATCAGGCGAATGCTATGCAATTCGCCAGCTTAGCCGGTCTTAATCCAAACCTGTTATCAGGATTGCCAGGACTGGGAGCGTTTGACCCTAAAAATCCTCTTCTAATGCCGTTTGCTGGTATGCCAGGTCTAGGTGGTATGGCGGGTCTCGGAAACCTAAATAATATGAATCTTTTTGCAAATTTGGCTGGTTTGGGAGGTTTGGGAAATCTTGCTGGCATGGATGCTCAAAGTTTAGCGGCACTAATGGCAGCAGCTAATACAGCTGGATTAGGCAACTTGACTGGTACATCAAAGTCCGGAAGTTCCCAAGGTAACAATAAGAAAGGAAAGCCAAGTAATGATTCTTCACAACAAGGCTCACAATCAGGACAAAGTAATAAAATTCCAACATCTAGCGCGTCATCATCTTCAAGTGCTAACAATTCAGCTTTTCCATTTTTGTTCCCGAATCCAAGTCTTTTATATCCACCTCTTGGTTTGGGAAGTCTTAATCCATATTCATTGTCGTCTGGTATGTCAGCTTATGATCAACTGGCACAACAATACAATCTTCTGAATGGAGCAGGAGTTAGTGGAAGTGTGACTTCTACTTCAAATGTTAGCAGTACAAGACAGTCTCAGAGTAAATCAACGAGTTCAAGAACTAGTGCACTATGTTCTCCTAGTATGTCGGGAGGAAATCAGCAAAGTCAGTCATCAAGTGGAAGAGGCAGAGGTTCTAGTTCCTCTAGAGCTGCTGAAAATTCACAATTATCTAGCTTGTTAATGCCAACTGCTGATCCACATTTGCTAGAATCACTAAGTAGGATGGCAGGTATGGATATTGCTCAAGCCTCAAGATTAATGAGTGGAGGTCAACAAACTTTAGACAAGAGATCAATGTCATCTATGTCCAAAGACTCTCAAGAAAAACAAGCGGCTAAAGAAAGCCAAAAATGGATGGAAAGTTTAGCTCGCGGCGCCCTTCCTCCAGACCTTGCCGCTATACAGGCATTCACTCAAGGAAAATTGCCTTCTACATCAAGTAAAGGTAGTTCTAAAAATTCTCAGATGCCTTTACCCCTTCCCACAGATATTAGCCAAGCATTTTTGGCAGAAATGGCTGCTCAGGCAATGGCAGCAGCTGCTAGTACTGGTTCAAGTAGTAGTAGCAAACGAAGTAGAGATCAAGAAATGAAGGATGCTTTTGAACAGTTTAGTAAACAACAAATGGACTTGTACACACGGACTTTGGGCTTAGGTTCAGGAATTTCTTTAATACCAACATCAGCTGCACCTGCTACTGATGATCATAAATCTAAACGAAGTAGGTCTGACAGTCACACATCAAGTAGCTCCAAGGATGAAATGACAACGATGCCAATGAATTTGGGAGGTGAGAAGGGGTTAAGAGGTGGCGATACATCTTCTATGGATAAAGTAACTTTAACTCCCGTTGCCGCTGCTAGTATAGCTGCTTCACTGCCATCTCAAACTACAATAACAATTGCTCCGCCGATAAGTTCAGGAGCTAGCACCAGTAGTGGTTGCAGTGAGGGCAGATCTGGATTGACAATTTCCAGCGCAGATACCCCTATTAGTAGTATTGGAAGCAATAAGCAGGCTCCATCCGATACAGAAGTAGAAGATTTGGTTATTCAAAAGCAATCAAAACCGCCAACTCCTGTTGAGCTTTCTCCTGTCCAACAACCACCACAAGAACGGCAGCAACAAGCACCGCCTCAGTCACCTATTATTGACATACAACCAGTAATAAATGATAAACCACAGGAAGAAGAAGAACAACAACAACAACAACGAGCCGAAGAAAGAAGATCAGGACGACTTAAGCGTCCCCGATCAGGAATAGAAGGCACATCTGATATATGTCCGCCACCTGAAAAACGCCGAGAATTACGCTCAACGATGCGAACTAGACAAAGTGGTAATGTTGAAACTTTAAATCTATCAACATCCGCCGAAGATAAGGTCGATTCTCAGAAAGACTAATGTTTACGAAGAGGTAGGTCTAGACTATCTCAAAACTAGGTAAAAAGAACGGTTGGGGCTTTTAAATATTTTACACAATGTTTAGAAAAATTATGAGGCGTTCGATATTATTTCTGTTGCGGAGGCACAAATTTTATCGGCTTCGTTTGGGGAGCGAAAATGTTCAAATGAAGGAGATTCAGTAGAATTGAAAACACAAAATTGACAAATTCGACTGTAAAAATCTTAGAATGTTTTTATATCGTTTAGTTTATATCAAAGTGAAAATATTCAATGCGCGCTTATGTATAATTTATTTTGGATCATTATTTGTATACTGTCCTAATTTTAATCCAATATTTTTTTTAATTTGTGTATATAATTAAGAACGAATTTAATTTTAAAATTCTCTAGTGTTAAGGTAAAAGTAAATTTCTGAAAATAATATAAAAATTACTGAAAATGCAAAATATTTATTTATCTCAACTAAGTAAGCGTGGTCGTGACTTCATTGTAGGCGTAAAAACAATATTATTTGAGGTATTAAAGCTATTCGGAGATCATTGTAGGTAAGAATAAAATGCAACTATAATAATTATGCTGAAAATATTATTGTAATAATTATATACTATGAAATAATTAATGTAAACAGTAACGAAAAATTTGAAAAATTTTATTTGTGTGTGGTGGGTCACTTGCTTAAATTCTTTGTTAAACATTTTTAAACAACTCGGTTGGAAACAGAAATTTTTTTGGAATTTGTCTTTTTGTTCTGGAAAAATCTGAGGCGGTCAATTAAGATTTTTCGTGAGGAAAAGGATCAAAATATTTCCGAAATATGTTTCCGTAAGAAATTCTCGACAATGCGTAAATATGCTGCTGATTAAAATCATTTTATCCCTCTCATCTAGGAAAAGAAGTACCCAAATGTAGTTTCAAAAAGAATGGAGTAGAGTAGATAAACAAAATATTAGAAATGAGGATGTTTAATTCCAGAGAATTGTGATTATTAATTATTCGTAATTAAATTAATTTTTTTATATATAACTAAAAAACAAGAAAAATCAACTATTCTTTTCCCAATCTTTTTGCTTAATTTGTTTGGTTTTATGTCAATCTCCGATTTCAAAATGATTTCCACTGTTGAAACATAAATAAAATTAACGTGTAGAGATACGGGAAGAACAAAGATGTGAATGGTTTTGTCATTTCCTTTGACATTTCTGTGAATATTAGAGACAAATGATAAAGAAAATTTAATACGTTTAATAGCAATCTGAGTAAATAACGAGATCAATTTATTTGCGAAACAAACTGCGATGGATGTTGTTGGGTGTCATATGTCCTCTTGTAGAGTTACGAATTGATTATCGGTTTTTTTAGACAATCTAAATGTGATTTTTACTGCTGCTGATGCTGCTGATTTTTATGTAAATGGTAACAAGGTAGTCAACTCATGTTCAACTAATTTTATTGGTCTCGTTATCTGAACAGATTCTTCAATTATAAGAAACTCGTAATTAAGAAAATGAATGACTTTGAAAATATAATTAACAAATTATAAATAATTCAAACGTAATAAAAATGTAAGAAAATGCACTAACTGGTATTTATTTGTATCCTACTTTATCGGATTTGATGTTTAAAATTTGTGTTTATTTTTCTTTTGGCTTGGGCTTCTAGATTAAGAATTCTCGATAATGGTTGAGGTTAATAAAAGTTATAAAATAAATGGCGCATGCGAGGGTTCAATCGACTGCAGTAAGGGAGCAATCAACAAGCTCTAAGTTCAAAATAATGCACGTTTTAGCCTGTTTGGTAAACTTGCAAAACGCAATAATACAGTGTTATTCATTGTCGTAGGTCCGCGAACGTCTAATTTGAAAGGACAAATGTTAAACTACGGGATTTCTCAAAAAAAGTTGAAGAAACCAAATAGGTACCCAAAAAAGCGAGAGGTTATACATTCGACATGTATTTTTTTATGTATGACTGGGCATAATTTCTTTACTCGTGGACCGATTTTGATGATTCTTTTTTTGCTGGGTAGAGTATATTCTCCCATTGGTGCCTGTAAAAAAAATTTGTACAGGGGTGGGGGTAAAAACTAACTTCAAAATGCGTGGACCGATTTGTATGATTGGTTTTTTTTGTATGGAGGATGATATCCCCCATTTGCTAATATTGAAAAAAATTTTGTACTTGGGTGAGGTGGGGAGGAAGAAATGTCGTCTAACTTCGGAACGCGTGCACCGATTTAGATGATTATTTTTCTGATGTATAGAATAAGTCTCCCCACGGTGGGTTTGTCGTATGGGAGGGGTGGTATCAACTTGGTGGGCTTGAAGAATACTCTGGCATATCCCCAATGGAATGAATTTTATTTATCTGACTAGTTCGAGCCGCTGTCAAGTTTGGCAATTATATTATAGATTATACTTGCGAATTTTTGATGTACTGTAGTAATGTAAGCTATTATAAGCACTCCTAAAAACCAAAATTCCTTACCTGCAATAATTCCCACATTACAAATTACAAAATATCGCATAATCAGCTACACGTGCATAACTCCGTCTTCCAATTTCACTATTTCATTGCAATTACCTTATCTAAAGTTCTAAGGTACAATTTGAAGTCACGTTGGGTGCGTGGCTAAATTCAACATGTTGAGAGCACCGGCTAACTTGGTTTCAACACAAGCACCAGGTTGTGGATGCTTTCATTAAAATGGTGAATAAAGACATTTCAAGTAACTTTGTTAACAGTGGTACTCAACATGTTGAATTTAGTGACGCACCCGTTGCTCGCATCGGACCCCGATTCCTCGATGTCAGTCAAAAATCAATGAATTAATCAGTTCCTGTTCAAGCGCTCCAGCAATTAGTACTTTCTTGTAACAATTTAATTAATGTAAAAGATTTAAAAAAGTGATTTAATAAAATTTGTGTATTTGAGTTAAATCAATCGGTTGTTGTTTTTATCACCCCTTTTCAACAGTACTATGAAAAATATGGTATGTTATGCGATAAGTATAGGAATTTTGGAAAAGTTTTAACGTCTTTGATACTTACGGGTAGCAGATGCTTTTATTTAAACACCATCAAATACTGACTACTACAACAAAATAACAATACAATTACATAAGAAATAAAAAAGTAACCCTAGCAAAGCTGATTCTCCAGTTGGGGTCTCGACAAGTGAAAATCAATAAACTCAAAATGATTATTAAAGAGACGTGACCATAGATATAATAGGCTCGTGCATACCATAATTTGTGCGGTGGCGGGGAATATGCAGAAATCATTGTTTCCTCAAGTGGCGAGCAGGAATCGATAAATACAGTAGGGGGCGGGGGTGGGGATTTACCGCGCCTTGAAGCAATCGAAAGCAAAAACAATTGTGGAGTTGTCGCGTCTACAATCAAGGGACTCGAAAGGAATGAGCTTTAATCTGTCAGCGTCAGGAAGCAGCCGCAGAGGATCGATCCAAGGAATCAATCAATGCGCTTAAAAAGGAGACCAAACTGTACTAGTATACTCCAAAACAGGTCTTACGAACGTAAAATAAAGGAGTTTAGTTATACTACCCAAGAACAATGAAATTCGTACGACAGAGATAAAAGAGTGATGTCTCCGTTTGAAAGCTAATGTAAGCATGTTATGGAAAATAATTGTTTAAGATATATTTTTTATTGTTAGTGTATTTCATCTAAGAAAATTAAGAAAAGAAAACCAAAACATATTCATTTAAGTAAAAAATGTAAAGATTGTAAAGCAATATTTGGTGTTTCTTGGGTACTGTTTCCACTAATTGGCTCATAAATGTTTCATTATGCATCCGAAGCCAAAAGTTAAAATACCATTTAATTTTAGACTTATTAGGAACAGTGGAGGGTTTTTTTCTTTTGATTTTAACAATTTGTCTGCCAAATTGCAATATTATTTATACTTTTTCTCCATGGTTTGGTAACACTAGGAAACAACAGTTCATTTTATACCTCGAATATAATGCAATGGAATTAACCCTTCTAACTCAGAAGGCTCACTTTTCAGGCAGAAGCCTAGAATTGATTGACCTATTCGACAGAATATAACAAATTGTTGAGGCTAATGAGGCTCCCACACAAACATGCAAAAAAAGAAAAAAAACATTAAAAAACTAAAACAAGCCCACACACAACAATCAGTGGCGCACGGATAACAGAGAACGCTTCAGAAAATCCTTAGTAAGAGTCAGGTCAAAGACAGGGCACATATTCACAGCTCTACACATGCGATTTATAGGCTCATGTATACCATAGTTAGACCGAGAGAATAACATGCAGTAAAGGCAATCTTCTTAAGCTATACGGGGTATGGCTATAAGAAACCATACCTGCGAGAGTGCAAGAATCTATGTTCGAGTTTAACATCTGGTAAATAAAGACTAGGTCAGCAACTCTACGTCGCTCTTCCAACGAGTGCATATTAAGCAACCGCAGGCAATCCACATAAGGAGGAAGCCTGAGTGGATCATTCCAAGGAAGGTCTCGTAGTGCGAACCTAACAAAGTTCCACTGCACCGATTTAGTGAATCTAGAATGAACAGAGAGAATTGGCCTAACCAAAGTGAAGAATAAGCGAATCAGAACATTCCCTTGACCACCGCTTTACATAACCCAGAACTGAATTACTCTTAGAAACAATGTAGGTAATGTGCAGAGTCTGTCTTGGCTGTCTTGGCGATGAAAGGCAAAAAAGCACCTGGGCCCGACGGGATCCTGAGCGAGGTACTAAAGGTTGTTTTCCAACACAACCCATGCTTCTGCATATGTACAACGCGTGCTTGACAGCGGGGGTCTTCTATAGCAAATGGAAGGTCGCACGCCTTGTGCTTATAGACAAGGAGAAAGGAGATCCTGAATTGCCTTCATCATACCGACCCCTGTGTGTGCTGGACACGGCGGGCAAGCTGCTCGAAACCTCATCAGGGGGAGGCTGAAAGCGACCATACAGGCGGCTGGAGACTGATGTCCCAGACAATATGGGTTTGGAAAAGGATGCGATCCTGGAGGTCCCCGAAATGGTCAGAAAAGCGGAAGATCATGGTCGATTCTCTCGCCGAGTGGTCCTCCTCGTCACCCTGGGTGTCAAAAACAGCTTCAATTCGGGTTGATGGAGCGGTATGCTTCTGACACTGAGGGAGACCTTCCGGGTGCCGCGGTACCTCCTGCAACTGCTGGATGATTACCTGAGGAACCGAGTGCTTCTCTACTTCACCAACGAGGGGCAGCGCAGCACACAAGTGACGGCTAGGGCTGCGCAAGGATCCATACTAGGACCCGACCTCTGGAACGCCTCCTATGACAGCCTACTCAGACTAGAGATGCCGGAGGAAACACAACTGGTTGACTATGCGGTGCTCATCGCAGCCCGCACAGTGGAGCAGGCGTAACTAAAGCTAAACCATGTCATGCGGAGAGTCGACCACTGGATGGCAGCTCACGGCCTTGTATTAGCATTAAGCAAAACAGAGGTCGTAGTCCTGACAAAAAAAACGCGGTGCTGAGAGTGGCCTCTGCATATCGCACTGTCTCCAAGCCAGCCGCGCTTGTGATCGCCGGAGTGATAAAGAGAGAAGGGCGATCTACCTTAGGAAGACGCAAGTAGGGAGGGTAATCGCGAACAGAGAAGAGAGCCTCCATACCCTAGGAAAGTGGGAGAAGATGTGGGATGAGGAGAGCAGGGGACGATGGACCGCTAGGCTTTTAAAAAATATAGGCCTCTGGGTAGACAGAAAACACGGTGAAGTAAACTACCACCTCACACAGCTGCTGAGTAGGCACGGGTACTTTCGATCGTATTTTTACCGGATGGGGAAGACAGCCTCGGCGGAGTGCATGTATTGCCCGGGAAAAGTTGACACTGCAGAGCACACCTTTTTCGAGTGCGAGAAATGGGCCGCGCAGAGAAGAGCCCTAGAGGCGGCTCACCCAGGTGGGGTGGTCTCCGGACACTATAGTGGAAGGAATGATTGCCGACGAGGAAGTCTGGAACAACACAGCCAGGTACGTGGAGGACATTCTTCGACGGAAGAAAAACGACCTAGACCAGCTGGCAACTGGTGAGGGAGTAAGTGCCTGATGGGCAAAATAACAGGACCTAGCCCGAAGTAGTATGCCAAACAGATCCAGGCTAGTGTCCGGAGAAGCAAGGGAGGTGTTTCAGTCGGTAAACTGTGCCACAGGAGTCCGACACTGTTGGGAAGTGGTTCTCAGAGTGCATAAAGCTCACCTCCCTTTCCAAAACAAAAAAATGTTTAGAGTGAAATCAAGTTTACGATCAAGCTTCAGACCAAGGTCAGATATTAGTTTCCGCAAAGGTATAATGAAAGACGAGCTGACTGGGGTTCCTAGAGAATGACACAACCTCACATTTATCCAAGTTAAGCTGTATTCCATTAGTTCCAAACCAGTTCTTGAATGAATTTAAATTATCCTGAATGCAAGAAGAATCATAATTGTTTCTAACGCTTGAGAAGATCTTCAAATCGTCTGCTCAGATTAAAACTTTGGAGTGCTTTATTATTATATTAAGAAGCAGCCGAACATCTCCAAGGTTGTTAAAGATGGGCTCCCCCTACTAGAGGAAGCCATCGACGACCTCCAATCGGAGGGAGAAGCTAGGAAGAAAAAAAGGAGCAAGTAGCGCTCACCTGGACGGAAGTAGTCCAGAAAGTCAGAAGAGCTGGGGCTACCGGAAAGGAAGAGGAGACCAAGGATGAGTGGAAGTTCGTTGGTAAAAAGATGAAGAAAAAAAGGAAGAAGGGGAAAAAGGCCACTGGGCCAGAGAAGGCGACAAAAGTTCCCGCACCGACCCCGACCCCCAGCCGACCAACGGCTCCCAACCGGAAGGCCAAGCCGGAGGCCATCTTGCTTAAGCCTGTAGCGGGGAAGACCTTTGCGGATGTCTTTGCGGTCCTGCTCGAACTCGGGCAGAGCACACTGGAGACCCGGGCAGCCTTCTCAGGCGCCTTGAGGGACGCTGTTGGATCAGCAGGCAGTGTCAGGCAACTGGTCCCAAGAGCTAACCTGGAGATCAGGGAGCTTGACGGCTGCACGACCAAGGTGGGGGTCACGGCAGCCCTCAGGACTGATCTGGGGGGGGGGGGGTATAATGGCCACCTCTAGGTTGCGCTGACACGTCCAAATGGCCGGGGACAATGCCTGGCCATTGTTGAGGTTGAGGAGACGGCCGCGGCGAGGCTGCTGAAGGCTGCGCGAATCAAGATCGGCTGGGTAGAAAGGAAGGCGGGTGGTCGTTCCCAGGTGCTTTAAGTACCTAGGGTACGGACACCAGAGCCACGCCTGTAAGGGACCGGACCGGAGCAAGCTCTGCTTCTTCTGCAAGGAGGGACACAATGGCCGGAGCAGGGACGTTACTTACGCCAGTTGCTACTGCACCCCAAACGAGCCAATAGCGGATTTCCAGGCCAAGTTGGATGGCCTGGAGGATGCGGTCCGCGTCATGGATGGCGAGTTGGTGTTGGTTGGAGATTTCAACGCGAAAGCCTTGGAGTGGGGGAGACAATGCCTGACTCCCACGGAGAGCGAGTCCTGGACTTCGCGTCTAGGACGGGGCTGGTAGTTTTAAACACCGGCTCGACGTCCAGATTTCGGCGTCCTGGGTGCAGGGAAACAATTATTGATGTCTCCCTGGCGACGGAACTCCTGGCTACACGGGTGCAGGACTTGCAGGTGATCGAGGACTATACAGCCAGCAATCACCAATATATCACGTTCCGCGTACGTGATATGGTGCCAGCGCGGGTCCGACGCCTGCAGGGCCCGCCCAGATAGGATGTTTCCAGAATGGACG
Organism: Leptarthrus brevirostris; assembly: GCA_964036015.1. Classification (NCBI taxonomy): domain Eukaryota; kingdom Metazoa; phylum Arthropoda; class Insecta; order Diptera; family Asilidae; genus Leptarthrus; species Leptarthrus brevirostris. Next base: position 42,276,997 of record OZ038375.1, read on the forward strand.
TCGAAAGGCTGTCTCAAGCAATCGTACATGGCCGGCGAGCCATTGACGGGATCCCAGAAGGACGGCTATCTATCGAGCAAGCCGCCCGGATGGTAGATTCCACAATGAGTCTGATCTACCGGGCCTGAGAAGAGGCCGTGCCAAGGAAAAGAGGGCACATGGAGGGACGCCGGCCTGTGTCTCGGGGAGTGGTGTCAAGGGGCCAGTAGGGTTCCCCGGGTCCTACAGACCGCTGTGTATGCTTCATACAGCGGGCAAGCTCCTGAAGCCTCGTCTCCAAGCGGCCGTTGAGACTGCTGGAGACCTTTCCGAGAGGCAGTATGGCTTTCGGAAAGGGAGGTCGACGGTTCAGCCATCTAGGAGGTAGTCGACGCGGCGCGGGCCACCGAATGCGGAAATTATTATTCTCACCCGGTGTGCCTGCGGGTCACCTTGGATGTACGCAATGCCTTCAACTCGGTAAGATGGAGGGATGTGCTTGGGGTGCTAGAGCGTGACTTCAGGGTCACTCGGTATCTTCTACAGGTGATGAAGGACTACCTGAAGGATCGCACCCTCACCTTTGAGACGGAGAGTGGAATCGAAACGAGGGATCTTTCGGCAGGGGCGGCCCAGGGCTCCATACTGGGTTGCGACATATGGAATTATACGTATGACGGGATCCTTCGTATGGCGAAGCCTGCAGGGTTTTTCCTTGTTGGATACGCTGACGACATAACGGCGGTTATTACCGCTAGAGATGTCACGTCGGAACAAATGAGACTCAACCAGGTAATGCGTTGGGTAAGCTACTGGCTACGCGATCATGGGCTGGGGTTGGCACTTGCCAAGACCGAGATCATCCTTCTTACGAAGAAGCGCATTCCGTTGTTGATCGGAATGCGGGTAATGCACATGTCGCTTCAGACGCGGCCTGCGATCAAATACCCGGGGGTGAGCCTCGATTGTAGGCTCTCCTTCTGGGCTGAGATTAAGGGCCGGGTTGACAAGGCGGCTGCGGTGACGGTGGCGTTGAGCAAGGTCATGACCAACATTGGAGGACCCAGACCCAGAAAGAAGCGCCTGTTGCTCCGCACCGTCGAGTCCATAATGCTCTACGGAGCAGAAGTCTGGGCCGACGCAATGCGGTGGGAAAGGTACCGCAAACGTATACTTGCGGTACAACGCCGTGCGGCGCTCCGCATTGTGAGCTCCTACCCCATGGGCTCGGAAACGACGGTGCTAGTGGTCGCGGGGGTCATAACCAGATGGACACTTGGCTAAACCGTCAGCATGGCGAGGTGGACTACTACCTCACCCAAATGCTGACGGGGCACGGGCATTTTCGGGCCTTCCTTCACCATATAGGGAAGGTGTCGAGCCCGTGCTGTCTGTTCTGCGGCTCCCCATCGGACTCCGCTCTCCACACATTCTTTGAATGTGTCCGATGGAGGGCGGAGAGGGTTGAACTAGAGCCGGAGACGGCCAGCATAACCCCGGACAATATTGTCGGGGTCATGCTGCAGAGGGAGGACCACTGACGAAGGATTGCCTTTTTCGTGAGGGGGATCCTTCGCTTAAAGGAAGGAGACAACAACGAGGCTACCTAACGGGAGCGCCTGCTAACTTGTTGGGGCGGCGAGAAGGCAGGGAGTCTCGGAGTAGCAAATGTTGGCTTGTGTGCCTTGGTGGAGGCTATTTCATAGGACTCCACAACGAAGCAATGTTTCTTGACGGTCCCGTGGTGGTCTTCCTGGAGGAGGGTGGGGGGTTTTAGCCGGTATTACTGGCCTTAGGCCAGGTGAGCCCAGCACACGGGGGGCTCTAGTCCCCTAGGTGCGTAAATGTATTTTCCCGCTCCCATAAAAAAAATAATAATACTAATACTACAAGCCATAATAAATGATAAGTAATAATAAATATAATTATAGTAGATACAAACTGGAAGGAAGAAGAATTAAGAAAGGCGATCAAGATGGGCGGGATCAAGATATAAGGCTTTGTGAAGGGATGATTTACTCAGATGGAATTCAAAGGAGGAAAGGTCGTTGACTTTTCGTAGCATCCTGGAAATTGCCTCACTTTGACCGTAGTTTGTGCGATGGCGGTCGAGTCGGAAAAGGGGAATGGACCTAAGGTTGCGGGGATTGGTATAGATGGGTAAAGATTGCAGGATTGAAGGGCAGCCAGTTAATAACTGATAAATGAAGAAAATGTCGGAAACATCACGACGTTTACTTAGAGGTTGTAAGTCGATCAGTTTTAGACGGTTTTCATAAGGTGGAAGGTTGAATCTGTCTACCCATGGAAGATCACGTAGAGCGAAGCGAATGAACCTACGCTGGACGGATTCAATCCTGTTAATGTGAGTTGTTTGTGTAGGTGACCATACCTGGCTGGCGTATTCAAGCAGAGGTCTAACGAAGGAGATATAGAGAGATTTGGAAACATAAGGTCACACAAAGAGGTAGCGATAGGGACTGGTACGTCGGTTAACATATAGACTCTCGGGGTGGTGGTAAGACGCTTGCGGGAATAAGAGATGGACTGGCATTTGGAGACATTGAACTCTAGAAAGTTTTTCATGCACCATGTGGTGAATGAATCGAGATCTTTTTGCAGGAGAAGAGAGTCGGTTGTGGAGGAGATATGTTCAATTATTTTCATGTCATCAGCATAAATGGACAGCACTGAGTGATTGATGACAAATTCAACATCATTTATTGTAAGGATAAAAATCAATGGACCGAGGTGGCTGCCCTGAGGGACGTCGCAACGAGCATTACATCTTCTTTAGTTAAACATGCGGTATTTTAAATCATATTAGTTCAATTTGACTGCCTGAAAACATTTCTCCTGTAAATTAATAAAAGTCTTGAATTTTTTTAAATTTTATTGTGTAGAGCAATACGCTTAACATATATTTGACTAATGTGTAACAGTTCAAATTAAAATCTTTTATAAAAACATTCTTATAAATAAAGAATTTCCCTATATCTATAAATTTTGCTTTTCTAACTTAATTTCTTTCGACACTACAAATTGTATAAATACTTCGAAATACTTTTGCTTTTGTCTTTTATAGTTGTTTTTGATAAAATCACTGCATTAGTTCTCCGACTACGTTATAATTATTTTTATTCTTTGGATTTACTGGGTTCTTTTAAAGTCAACTACTACTTAATTATTTACTTTAGTTTTTAAAAATTTGTTTAGGTATCCATTAATTGGCATCTAGTTGTTGCTAAAAATTTGTGTTTTAACGCTATTAGTCATGATAAAATTGATAATGCACAGAACTGCAGATTGTACGAAAGAAAAAATGTTTGTATAAAAGGTAGATGCAAAGCAAGATTATCTTCAGACCAACCCTTTTTATGTTCAATTAAAATTTACACTAGGTGTATAAGTTTCAAATAATAAAAATTGTATATAGTAAGCCCTCGTCGTGAAACTTGATTACTTGAATAAATATTTGAAATCTAATTTCTGTTTGAATCATCGGTAATTTAAAGAAATATGCAAACGTTTGAGTGATTTTTAACTAAACTAAAATGTTTACCTTGCTGATGATTAACTTTTTCTCGGCACTTAATGTATTGAAATAAGTCAAATGGCGATTGGGGGTAGCCGTCTCCACATAAACTCGCCAACAGTATATTCTTAAAATCAAGGATAAAATGTGGGAAAGCCGCAACAGTTAAAGGGATTATGTGAGTAACATTGTAGAAAAACATTAGTCCTTTTAGGGTTCCGTACCCTTAGAGTCCAACGGGAAACCCTATTGTTGTTGGAACGCTGTCCGTCCGTTCTAACTTCAAAACGAATAGTGACTTACATTGGCACATGACATGTGGAGTAACTATGACTCTCTTAGGTGTCATGCCTGTACATGATTTTTTATAAAGGTAATATATGCATATGACGAACCGGAAGAACACCGATTCCTAACCTTAAGGTTAAAAGGTGTCAATTTCTTAGAAAAGATAGATGTGCCTATTCCAACTTCCTATTCGTTTCCACTGATAACGCGGAACATATATTTCTCGGCCAATAGGAAGGCTTAAAGCTACGACTCTCTACACTAATGGTACGTTAAACACCCAAACGCCAAATAAAGGTTTCCACCTCCTGCGCCATCGTATTAGTGGCCGAATTTCATAGTTACGGGGAACTATAAACCTTTCAGGTGGAAAGGATCAACGTATACGATTCCTAGGCCATTTATAGAGTTGCCTATCTCTACCTCGTTTGAGGCCCCCCACGAGTCGAATTGGCTGGCTTCGTCTAAGGTAAATCCATCTGATTGATTCCAGGAGATTTTTTCGGGTTCTGTCGTTTTGATATAACAGAAAGACACACAGATTCCACTGTGGCATCGTACCCACAATGTCACAATGGAGGAAAGGTGTATCCGATTACAGGCAAAGGCTCTGGTGTCCTAGGAAGAAAAGATCACTTATTCCACGTAGTCATACAAATTCAATGCTTCTTCGTGGGAATTTGATTGTATTTGACTTACTTCTGCTCGTAGTCGTGGCCGGCAAACCCGAGTTGTAGCCGTCCGTGGGGTTGTGTTATAACCGGATTCTGAACTAGCGCTAACAACCCGACCTTTGGAACTAAAATTGTAATTGTTACAAGTAATCAGGAAAACAATGGTCGTCCGCACGTCGATGATCAACTACCGGGTACTGCGGTCTTGGATGGTTCGGGGACAATCACTCCAGTACATAGATTTGACATCTGTGAAAAACCCTTTACTTCTAATCGAGGTTTAACTGTGCATAAAAGAAGAATACATCCACTAGAGGCACATTAAGCAATCAAAACAGATAGAGTAAAGCGGAACGCGGAAGTGAGGTTCATGGCGCGATCAGAGACAAAACTCATGATCGACTCCACAGATCCGTTCGCTGCCATTTATTTTTGTGTCTCCAAAATGATATTCCGAACAGGACGATCAAAGCTATTAAGGGTAGACGACCCGTGCTGACTGTAAGGAGTTGGTCAACAGTTTCATAGGAACTTCAGACCTGACGAACCTGCTAGCCTGCATATAAAAGAGCTTTGCTTAGCTTTATCTAGCCTTAACCCTTCTCGGAGTGATAAGCTAGTAAAAATTGCCAATGTCGTCATCTTGCGTTAGCAAGTCGGTTCAAATATTCTAACATAGCTACAGAAGTCTTTTAAGGCTCTCAGACCACCTTGGGGATCTTATAGCCGCAGAAAGGCCACGCACCGAAGAATACTGGCAATAGCAATAAAAGGAAGTAACAGAGATATGAAGTAATGCAAGTATTATTCCGAAAAGGCTTTAAAATCGGCGCAAGAGTGGTTCTCGATGATACCTGAATGTCAGATAGAGAGCACTCGTCCGATGAGCGAGTAACATCTTCAAGCAGCCAAGTAAAGAATATTCCTGCCCTAGCTAGACCGTGGAAAGTGGGCTCTCATCTGGGAACACATATCTCTTACCGAGATCGAAAGAGCTGGATTAAACAAAAACACCAGTCCAGGGATATACAATATCTTTTTGCTCAGTGGTGAAATACCTTTTGAACTACTACTGATCAGATAAATATTTATAAAAAAAAGTTGAAGGTGCACTGGACTACAACTAATTTTGACCAATGTCAATAATGTAGAAAGAGAGTTTCACAATATCCGTGCTAATCGATATACGCTAAACCAGAGGTATGATCACCGACAGCGTGGATTCTTCCCCAAAGTTGGGTGCGAAATAAACCTCTTCATACTGCAACTTTTTAAATAGGTTGCAATCAGGACTGAAAGAACTTCATCTGGAAAATCTGTAGTATCTATAGTATCGCATAAGTCCATAGTCGGAGAGCTAAGTCGCAAGGGATTTCAAAGAGAGCTCGTTCAATATGTCAACAGTGTATATCGTGATGGGAAAGACCGTGCTCCAAATAGGAGAGAAAAAATACACCACCCAAGAACGCAGAGGAATTAAACAGGGTGATCCACTTTCGCCACTGATTTTCAGTACTGTGCTAGGAGTTACTCTTGATTGATACTCTTGATTAGATTGTAATGTTGGGTTCGAGATTTATGGTTCATTGGTCAATGCTATAGCATACGCTGACAATATTATTCTAATATGTTCAATCAGCTAGGACTCCAAAGAAACCTCTACCTCCTCCAAGAGGAGGTCGAGATCCTCGGCTTGTCCATCAATCATGGAAAGTCAGGCACACTCTACATAGTCTGATCAGGAAGAGGTAAAAAGGCAAAAGTACCAGGGGCTATGCCTCAAACTAAGATCGATTAGTCCCCAATGAAACCACAGAAAAATGTTGCGATAGGGAGAGAATACATCTTGCCTCGAATCTTGCATACATGGGTTCCAGGAAGAGTGACTGGCTCCTCTCTAAGAATTTAGGGCGGTCGAGTACGTGTATATCTACGAAAGTGGTTACACTTAGCAGCTGCTGTGACTCTAGGTTTATACTATGCAACTCTGGTTGCCTGAGATTACTAACTTGCTGTAGTTGGTATCTGCGTGGAGATTGCAAAGACTTAGCTTAGCCCGATCACAGTGTTATCTCGTATTTGTAGCGCAATGGTGAATTTCCGCCAATATCAGTGTCACTTGGACCGTTTGAGGGTCGCTTTCTGGCCACGAGTACCTGTTGTGGAAAACGAGATGAATGAGCTGGCGCTATTGGTAACACCCGTGGATGACAACCTATTGAACATCAGTGCCATTAAAACATCAAAAGGCTCGAATTCCTTCTGGGAACGTGTGCTTCTGTCAAAAACAGATGATCGCGACTTAGGCTGTGTACATCAGTCAGGCATTAGCACTTATTGGATAAGATAAGCGTTACTCGATGCTCTTAAGGTACCAAAAAGTGTCCTTAGGAGATTGTCAATTGGGTGTCTTGAGAGGCTCCTATATGTGCTGGCAAAGATTTAACTAAATCACCTCGATTATATGATACACCAATTAGAGATGTCTTAAAGAGGTGCGAAAAATTTGGTCATTTGACATTCATCTGCCTTTCCTGCCGTGCGGTTTAGGTTTTTATGCCGTTTGCATAACTCTCTCTCTCTCTCTCTCTTCGCTCTCCATCTCGAAAAACGTATTTAAAATTATAAAAAACTTTCTTCTAAGGGGGCGAAATTTTCGACCTAATTTTATCTTTTAAAACCTGAAGGCTGTGTGTGTATGAGAGTGTATGTACTGTCGTACGTACGTACGTTCCTTTCCTGCACAAAATCTCGCGACTGAAAGATGATATCGACCTCGTATTAATGTCGATATGATCTGAGAGAAATTTGAATAAATTAGGTCCAGCTACGACAATAAGCGTATTGATTTGAAACTTCGAGAAGTTAAGCAGTTTTGGTGACAATAAATATTCTGGTGTTGAACTTTGGTAAGGTGGAGTGTAGGTAGGGGGTATTTGGGCAAACCTAACTTCATAATCCGTGATTTTTCAGTGAGACAGGCCGTTGTGATCCTGAATGAGAAATCCCTCGCTGATAGTACCTTGCTGGAAAAGAAGGACCAAGGCGAAGCGGTTGCCTCCGCTGATAAAGAGGACCGGATAGAGCGGTTGTTCCCGCCGTCGTTTCCCCCTCTCCATGCCTTGAGGGGATGGTGATGCGCAACTCGCCTCAGATATGGAGGTTGACAGTCTATCCTATCCCGGACAAGAGAATGAAGACTTATTCTTGCGCTCATGAAGATACCAGAAATGTAGAATAAGTTATTGACATCACTGCAATTGAGGTATCCTCCTCCCCCCCCCCCCCCCCCCCCCCCCCGAAGGCAGCGTCTGCACCCCTTCTCCCTCGTGTAGCACAGAAAAGAGAGGAGCTCGTTCTCGTCCAAGAAATTTAATTTAATTCAATTTAAAGGGATACAAGCGCTTTTACATACAAGGTATAGTTAGACCCAGATCATGTATTCCCAGTTAAGTAATAAGAACACTGTTGCAGTCATGTTGGAGCTTCATTCCCACCATATATGGTTGATCTCCAGTAATTTGGCTCACGGTGCGGAGGTAATCCCTGGTACAGCCTTAAGGAATGTATCTGAATGAAGGTATTTAAGGAACCATCCTTCTCCGCCGATCTCGAGATGTCTACCTTAAAGAGACAGTCGAAGCATCCTTTACGAACTTACCTCAAATATAGAACATTCTTTAATGTACTAAGATTACTAACTTGCAGCCTTCCTTCATATCGACGGTTCTTTCAATAACATCAAGACAGAGGCGATAACGGCATCCTTGAGGAGGCTGGATCTTGACGATTCTCCCATCAAGCTTATTGAGCTTATGCTAAAAATCAGGATCATCAACTCTAGCTTGGCAGGATCTAATATACAAAGAGTCGTTACAGAGGTACTCCTCAGGGAGGTATCTTCTCACCGCTCTTGTGGAACCTTATTCTTGATGAGCCTTTGCTGGATCTGGATCACTCCGTCCACAAGGTTGTCGCCTACGCTGATGAAATTGCCCTGATATGTTCATATAAGCATCCTAACATATTAGCTGAAGTGTTGAAACTCGTCCTATCCAAGAAATCTTCATGGAGTAAGTAATAGGTGTGATCTGGGTTTTGACCCGAATCAGACAGAGCTAATACTCTTCTCACGGAAACATAATGTTCCTCCTACAAACTGCACTATACTAAATAGGGTTAGGCTAAAATTAGGTAGCAAAGTTAAATATCTAGGTCTTGTCCTAGATAGGAAACTTAGGTGGAAGCGTAATATCCAAGAAAGAGTACGTAAAGCTACAGGTAGCGTTGTACTCGTGCAAAAGGGCAAAAGGTAAGAGATGGGGTATGAAGGTGATACAGGTTCACACCTTCTAAATCCCTCAATACTATTCTCCACTTTCTACCGGTGACTTCTGTAGGAGTTTCCAAGATAAGGAGGAAGAGGAAGCAATACTCCACCTCCTGTGTAATTGTCCGGTTCTAGCCAGCCGCAGGAACTGGTTTTGGGCTACCCCTTTTTTAAAGAGTTAACCAAATTAGGCTCCACTGATGTCTGGGATCTAGTTCGGTTTATCAGGTGCTACGTGATAGGGATACAACCTGTTTGCTCTAGCCAACAATATCTGCTGGATCCCCGAGAACTAGATGACACTGATGACAGGGATCTAGCTAGGCCTCCTAGAGAGCTAAAAATAGGCTCTCCTTGGAATCATAAGGCCTAAGTGTGCCTTTTTAGGCAGCCAACCTAACCTAACCTATATTTGAGATCTTTGTGATGTATGCCAATTTGTTGCTGTATGATTAATAATCACAATATTTACTTTAATTAACTGTAATAAAAATTTCAAAAAAATCATACAGTTTTCTTTTTACTGAAATTGTTGCTATTGTTTTCCATAAAACTGCGGATCGACCTAAGCGTGCAAAAGGGTTTATCTTCCTACTCCCATTGTGTATGCTTTGTTTCAACTGTCTGCATATAACACACACAGTGTGTCCCATAAGTTTGAAGACTGTGACTATAAAATCGGTACTACCAACGCTATTTTCATGAAATTTTGGGAACTAGTTACTATAGTACAACAATTGGGGGGGGGGGGGCCCAATCAAGACCATCGGATCACATGCAGCTGTTCAGTAGCAGTTAGCGTGGTATTATCAAAGTGGTCGCGGTCACGATGAATAAAAATAACGAACAACGTGTTGCGATTAAATTAATTTTGCTTCAAAGCCGGTAAAAGTGCGACGGAAACGTTCGAAATGTTGAAATTGGTTTATGGTGGATCTGTTATGTCTCGTGCTACTGTTTTTTTGGTGGTATAACGTTTCTGCGGAGGATAGAGAATCGGTTGAAGATGACGGCGGCCATGCGTCACGAAGAGAAGAGTAATGAAAACATCAACATAAAGTCGCAGCTGTGTTAAAGGACCAGCATAATGCGAGCTGTAGGTTAATAGAAGAACTAACTGGAATACCAAAAACTATCGTACAACGCATTATTAGGAACGATTTGAAGAAAAAGAAGCTGTGCGCGCGTTTCGTTCCACACGCGCTGACCGCCGAAAAGCGACAGCAACGAGTTTCTCACGAACATGACCTGCTGGAAATGATTGAAACACAGCCGAATTTTCTTGAATCCAAAAGCCAAAGTGCTGAGTGGGTCTCCAAAATTTCGAAGAGACCAAAAATTTTGCGTTTTGAAAAATCAAAAATTAAGACAATGTTGGTGATTGATTTTGATTCAAAAGGCATCGTCCACGAAGAATTTGTTCCTCAAGGTATTATTGTCAATGCTTCAATCTACCAACAAGTGCTGGATCGGCGAGATCGTTCTTTTTTCCTCTTACACGATAACGCACCATCGCATACCGCGGCGATTAACACTCAATTTTTAGCCAAAAGAATGGTTCTTGTGCTCATCCACCCAACGTACTCGCCTAATTAGAGCTCCCAATTTAAAGATGGATAGACGAGATACAAGAAGCCGTGAAAACGAAGTTAAACAGTATTTTAAAAGAGGAGTTTTCGAAAGGCATGAAAAGGCTGAAAGATAGTGCCAACATGTGTATTACTTCTAATGGAGTCTATTTTGAATAAAAATTTTGTAATTTTTTGCGTCTTTTATAGCCACAGTCTTAAAAGTAATGATAGACACTATGTATTTCGCATTAGAGTTAGACATTAACTTACGTAATATGTTAAACAAAACTGATACTAAAAACGGAAAGTTAATGATTTTGAGTAACACATAGGGTGTAGTGAAACTTAACACTTGTTAAAATATTTAGAGTTTTCTTATTTAATTAATTTATACAGCTTTGTGTTTGTCTGTCAGATTAGAACCGTGCGCTTATCTTATCAATTATGTTTCTGAAACAATTATTGATTGTTTATAGATAGTTAGAATTCCATTGGTTTAAACAATAAAAAGAAATGATAATTGCTAGTTTGCAAAATTGGCCTTAACATTGCTTGCATCCACCACATAAAATTATTTCAATAACGTCTTAAATGCATTTTGGTTGTTTGGTGTAGTTATATTTATCACTACGGATTTAAAGTTGAAAATCCTTTAAGATATGTTTAACAAATTAAAAAAATTTTAACAATCTATTATGATTTACTTTTAGTTTTAAATTTTAATTAGTTATATATTTTTTTTTAAATTTTCTCCAGTTAAATTGAACAAAAAATTATGAAAAGTTTATGTAAATTATTAGTTACGCAGAGATTCCTCCATACCTTTTTCAAGAATTCCTTAATAAATTTTGTAATTCACTGCACTAGAAATATACTATAAGTAACAATCAGAATTTTTAGTAGTCCTAATTCGCAACATAAAGCAATTATTTGTATCTATGTGTCTACGCGTATGTAAATCGAATCATCACTTCAATAAAGCAGAAATCACCTACTTATAAATGTTAAAGCTTTCAGTTCTGAGTTGTATGCTAAATCTAAATATGCTTATAAAATATTGTTGACTCCATAGGAGGCATTACTTAAAAAGAATATCTAAGAAATTGGAAATTATCGAAGAAAGAGATCCTAACCTTAAAGTATAGTACAAGTTCGGGTCCTTTTTGTGGTCTTTGGTTGTTCTTGTAATGCGGCTTCCGCTTGCTTTTTGGCTAACCAAGCTTGCTTCTGCAAGCGATTAATGATAATTCTGTAAGCTCCGATTAATTCACTACGTGGACCATTTTTAATAGCATTTCGCAACATTTCTGAAGTTACTCCTAATTTCTCAAGCAACTGCCTTCCCTCGGCCTCAAGGGGATTTAATTTAGCTAGATCATCTGTGTCAGTTGGTATCATTATAAATTGGCCCTTCTCTTCGTCGTAATTTTTGAATGTAGATTGAACTTCTATGACAATATGTTGCTCCCCTTTACGTGTCTGATCAGAAGAAAAGTTTATATCACCATTAGCGAGATTTTTTTCTTTGTCAACTTCCATTGGACCAATTTTCTTCTTTAGAGTTCCACAGAGGAAGGATCTTCTACTCATTGCTGAAGGCTGTTCACTTGAACACAGTTCCGCTACAATATCAACAGGATGCAGGAAATTATCGATTAAAACCCCATCATTTCGTTTAGTATTGAAGTGTATAGGAGCTTTGTTAGCAATCTCCAGATAACGATCCCTGATAGAATATGTTTTGCCAATTCTCCGACTTTTTGTTCGAAACCAAAAGGACTTTTTTACAGCTTTAGTCTGCAGGTTAATTTGCTGCGTCATTAGTTCAATGCTGATACTCGGATTAGTTATCCATTGGCTAGACAATATTTCCTCAATGCTTGGTCTTCTTGCCGGCAAATGAATCAAAATTCTTTCTGAAATAAAATATATTAATTAATAAATTCAATTTTTATGGAAATATTAAAGAACTTACGAATCAGTCTAACACACGGCAAGCTCAAATAACCAGGAACGGTGTAGTCACCTTTTAAAACTGCTGATCGGAGTGCCGGTACGGTGGGAGCTCGAAATGGCATATTTCCAACAACCATAAAATATAAAAGAACTCCTAGAGCCCAAACATCGACAGGCCCTCCAGTGTAGTGATCATCACTGAATAATTCCGGGGCAGCATAAGGTGGTGATCCACAAAATGTATCCAATTTTTGATTGTGACCTGAAAAGAAAGCAATCTTTAGTCTTAGAATAAATTTAGCGTTATTTAAATTGAAATCATTAATATTCTAGATTTAAAATTCAGTTGTGATTCAGTTGATTCTATTACCATATTGTCGCTCGACCCAACTTATAGTAAATCACCTTTTGGACGATAAAACGGAGATACTTGATTACCTTAAGTAGGGTCGTTTTCGTTTGGATCAAACGATTCTTTTGTCATAAGTTCCATTGGTCTCCCTCTGGTTTCTTTAATACCTTGTGGGCCATAGATCGTCTACTACGCCGAATCACCACCTGGTCGGGTTCTGCGCCAACGTCTTCAACTGTGGCCACGATTTGATGATCTTGGTACCTTCACTTTCTACGGATTTTCTCCATGTATTGCCCGTGCTAGTTCTAATCTAAAGCCTAGGCGATATTGTTTGGTTTTTTCTCAGTTCATTGCCACTTTTGCCTCCGAACACTGGTGTCTATACCGTTTTAGCCTATAATTCGGTGTAGGTCTTTCGGACCTCCAGTCAGTGGATATTAAGGATGCACCGGAGACACCGGTTGACATAGGCTAGTAGCTTAATTGATATGTGAGAGGTCATTTTCCATGTTGAACAGCCGTACCTAGTGTACGTTGGATTCGAAGATCCGGAGTTTTGTGGGTCTGGAGATGTTATAATTGCGCCAGACCCTGAGCAATAATATTAAATGTAATTCAAGCCTTATTGATGAGAGCCTATACATCAGTTTCAGCTCCGCCGTCTATGCATTCGAGATAGCAAAATTTATCCACTTGTTCAGTATGGTGCTCTTCAAGATAAATTTCGTTTTGTCTCCTGGAGTCCAAGCTCATAAGTTTAGTCTTACAATTAGCAATATTAATTTTAAGCCTTGCTCTGTGACCTTCTCTACTCAGGGCTTCGACAATAGACCAGGTACGTAAGGTAGTTAAAAAGATTTCATATAATCTCTCGTGATTGGTGGGCATCTAGGACTCTGCACAATACTCCGTTGAGTAGCACGTGACATTGGGCTCCTGAGTAGGACTCCTTTATGATGGTGATAATTTTTTCTGGAATGCCTCTTCTACATAAAGCTGCCGGTTGCTTGGATCCGAAAATCTTCAACCAAATTGACAAAAACGGTGTGCATTATATTCAATCGCATCAATTGCCAACGTCGCCATCAATTGCCAACGCCACAGAGTCGGATCTCATAAAAAAAAATTTTTATGGGTTAGCTAATAAAGAAGAGAGGTTCCAGCTAAGCCGCCAATAGTCTACTTACGTACGCTAGCTTGTTAAGAATCAGGTGAAAACATTTTACATGAAAACTTTTGTCTTTTAAAATAAAAACTTCCAAAAACTCTTGCCTATTTGACTATCATTGTTATCTGGTTCGTTGGTTGATCTGATGGTCATCATAATCTGCACTGATGATCCTACGCGGGTGGCGGGCCCTTAGAGTCATAATGCCCCCTGGGGCCCTTTGGCCTAGTCCGACCCTGGATGACACACTCGGGTTTTACAACATGCTCTACACTACCGTCTTTGTTATATTTCTTTTCCCCCGTGCTTGTCATATTAGCATAAGAATGCTTTGTACTAAGGATGTGGATGTATTTTTTATCGTGCCATCTCAAGCACAGTAAACCGCGCGAAGAGCGCCTTTAAAATCAATTTTTCCTAAGCTTCAGTAAAACAAGTCCCTTTGGCATGTTTTTTCTATATTTGATTTTCTAACAATTCCCACATTTTTCTTAAAATTTAAATACAAATTTGGAGACAAATACCAATTATTATCGAGAAAGAAAGTGTATCCTTTTCCCAAAAATAGCTCTATCATTTCCATTGTGTCTTAAACATCAATGTAAAGGTAAATCATAAAGTGTTCAATATAAGTTTTAAAAATTGAAAAGCAACGAATAAATTATTAGCAATCAAAGGAAATAATAGCTTTTTATACAAATGTACAAGAGCTGATAAATAATTTGTAGCCCTTGACAGGTTAATCAGTAACAACAAATTAGAGATTTTTTTCTTAAGTAAAACGCATACTAGGGCAGACATAAGAGATCCTGAACTGGAAATTCCTAGTTATAAATTAATAAGGGTTGACTCCAATTCGAACCGTACTGGTGGTGTTTTCATTATATCTAAAGAATGAATGGCAATTTGAAGTAGTAGAGAGAAAAGCTGTTTATTTTAGCTTAGTATATAAAGTGTGAAGTGGCCGTCGTGTAAAGGTCTCCAAACTCATCAAAAAGACAATTTTTCAATTATTTCAATGATGGACTAGAATTGTTGGAAGATTTAAACTTTGTTGTTGGTTATTTTAATACTAATTGGACCGAAAACGATGGATATAAAGAAGAAATACACAGTGGATTAAAAAGTTTAGGGTTCGTTCAAAAAATAAATGAATTTCCAAGAATGTTATAAGAAATATCGTTAATTTAAATGCTAAAACAATCAAGGAATATAAAATAAGTGATTAGTAGATCTTAAGTGTGCAACAGGAATTATAGAAACGTTTACATATAATAAACAAGAATTCAATACTGAGCTAGCAAATGCAATTATTTAAATTAGAACAAATCGAACGTAGTGAGTTAAGAAACATTTACAAAAGTATGAACAAAAAAGCGACCTTAATCGTGTTAGTACCAACATTTGGTGAATTTCCTAAATGTTGGAAAAATTCTTTAGTAGTACCTATTAGGAAAATTAAAAATACTATTGAGTGTGATGCACTTTTGAGAAAATTTTCGAAAAAGTAATTTTTTTTATATGATGTGGTTAAAGCCTAGGGATAATCCTTTGATGCGTTAGCATGGCTTTGTGCGAAAGGGAATTAGGGTAAGGGGAGTGAGGAAATTTGAATGTCCTGTTTTTGCATTGCTGTGAGCTAGACAACAGCCCAGAGACGAAGTGGATTTTTTAAATCAATTTTAAAAACCCACGGGGAGACCTGGTCTCGAACCCGGGAACGGTGGCATGGTGGTCGTGCGCTCAATCAATTGATCCAACTCCGTCTGAAACTGGAGAAATATTTTGAGGATAACAAATTACTAGTAGGGAAACAGTCGAGATTTCGAAAAATCACTCGACAGCTAGCCTAGTTCAAGAAATCGATCAGAACTAACTCTTCCCTTTTAACGAATCCTCAAGGAAGCTCACTCCTATCAACACCAGTAATTATTCTATATTTCAGCGGTATTCTGTCGCTATACTAATTAGTTGTCCTTCCTATTCTTAACTATCAGCCTATTCATAACAGTGTCTAGACTTACACTTTTGCATCTAACTACAAACTATGCTTTTAAACCTGACGCTAGCAGTATATTGTATATTGTCTAGGCGGTATGCACTTCTAGTTGTGTCGATCTGCTTGCTTTATTTTGTTTTCGTCAATCCGTTGTTTTGCTTCTTGTCGCATTTCATCTAGTTTGGAAGCTAAGGTAAATTCCTCCTCTATGTCATGAAGAATGAGAGTTGGCTTGTCATCAACCATGTTCCTCGGTGTGTAGACCATCAATATTTCTTGTGGCGTTTTCTGGGTCGTGGAATGTTTAGTGCTGTTAAGAGCAATTTGAATTTCCAAAATGTGTGTGTCCTAATCTCGTCCGAATTCCCCTTTGGTCATGGTGAATAAAGGAGATTTCAACGTACGAAAATATCTTTCAATTTGCCCATTGGCTCGGGGAGTCTTAACAGCTACCAAGGTTGGTTTAATTGAGTTCTCGTGGCAATACCATTTAAATTCTTTAGAGGTGAACGCAGAACCCCGATCTGTTATTATTCGCGTTGACAGAACGAAATATTGAGATACCTTATTCAACATCTTTATAACGTTCCTTGTCCCAGTTGGCCTGAATGGTTTAAACATAACAAATTTCGTAAACACATCGACCATTCCGATTACATACTGATTACCTTCTTTACTCTTTGGCAACGGTCCCAGATGGTCTAAATGCACAGTGTGGAGGGATATTAGTAAAACCCCCCGCGAATGAAGAATATATCTGCTCTCATACGGTCCTCGTTGATTTTAGAGACAATCGATACAACTATTGACATATTTAGTAACCACTTGCTTCATATTAGGGAACCAAAATAAATTTCTTATATTTTCCATGGTACAATTCAATCCGCAATGGCCACGGTGTGTGTGTGTAATTCATGTTCGGCATCAGGATCATAGAGCGTTCAAACAGGACGACTAACTAAAACAGATTTTTAATTTTTGGAAAGCGCTTTCTTTTTCCTCTCCCTATTTGAATTGTTCATCTTTTCGTAAAAGATTATTAAGTGAATGTGCAATATTTGCAAAGCCGTTGACAAAACGTCTGAAATAACCAGTTAATCCAAGGAATTGGAGGAGCAAACTCTGCCGTTTGGGAGTTATGGGGTGATTCATAAATTTGAAATTTTAATGGTGTGCGCATCACTTTTGTATTTTTATCTGTTGATCTACTAAACGCAGTCCATCAAATTCATGCCAAAGAACTACTACCCCATTGGCCTTCCCAAAAATGTCAAAAATATTGATCTAGATTAGGTTAGGTAAGGGTGCAGCTATCGGAAAGTCTATTAGCCTCACATAACCTACGAAAGGTCCGTTGTGTTACCATATACATGTTGATCTAACTCCTATTAGTACAGGTACATTAACTTGCGAAAGTGAAAAAAGTAAGTTCGATTACCTAAAATTTAGCATTTTCTCAAATTTTCATATAATTAATGAATCTCTTTTTATTTTTATGAAATTGGCCATCTTATTACCTTTCCAAAATGGGCAAGGTTTAGAAAAACTGCTTCCTTAGAAACTAGTGACTACTAAATTTTTTTATTGTTCTGTAGTCATAAAATTCGTAAAATAAACTAAATTTTTAAGTGAAAAGGTCAAAAAGGTTTGTTTAGGATGCACAATTAATTTTAGTGAATGCTGCAAATAAGTTATAGAACGATTATTCTAAGCCAAACTTATTAAATTAAATTAAATGTATGGTGTAGTAAGCGGAAACGATAAAGCGTATTTTCGCGGACTTTACAGAATTGCAACTTCAAACAGAAGTGAAACGCGATCTAAAATTTTAAAAGTTTCTAATCAAAACTATGAAACGAGATAGAGACGAGTACCAAGGCGATTAAGAGCGTCTTTCGCTAAAGTTTAGGGGTTATGTATGGAGAGGGATTACGCCATTTCACAATAACCCAGTAAAAGGAATATTGAAAATAGATTCCGAGAGAAGATTGGCATTTTGGACTTGGAAAACGACCTAGAGAACAGGCTGTTTCTGGACCAAGTTCTCTGGACGGATGAATCGCAACTCACCAGGGATGGTATCGCAAATTTCTACGAGCACCGTACTTGGTCAGATAGTAACCCATACAGAACAAGATAGACACTAACACATACGCATAAATGCAGTGTCAATGTTTGGACTGGTATCATCGGCAACCATGTAATAAGATCATTAATTTAGCCGCAATTGGTTAATAACCAAATTAATGCGGACTTTTTGAAGAATGCACTGCCAGATGTAATAGAGAACATTCCTCTGGATAATCAAAGGGATATGTTTTACGAATACTGCTACACTGCTAATATTGTGAAGTTTCTTGACCGTCAAATTGGACGAGATGCACCGATTGCTTGATTTGCTAGATCTGATGACCTTACCCCATTGGATTTTTTATTAATGGGAAACAATGAAGATGAAGTTTATTAAAGCCCTGTTAACACTAGACAGGAATTATTTAGAATAATTGCGAATGTAGCGACGAGGAGATGCTGGAGAGGCTGGTTTCAATGCACCTTAAACATGGTATTGGTAGGAGGTTATTGGCGTGCATCAAAAGTGGCGGAGGTCATCTCGAACAGCAAACTTTTAGGGTTAGTATGGGTTTAATTTCTTTAATTTGCTGATTTTAATAATATTCTCCAGAAGGTTTTCTACGTATAAATTTCTAAATCCTTTCTCTACTTGGACATGTTGTGTAAAGGTAGTAGGTAAAAATAAAATGGGCAATTTAGTAAAAAAAAGAAACAGGTTTATTGTAATAACCAAATTTGCGAAAATGCTGAATTTTAGACAACTGCATAACATTTTTTTCACTTTCGAATGTGACTGTATCTGCAATGGTAGGAGTTGGATTAACCTTGTTAAATTTTTTGGAAAGACCATTGTAATAGTAGATTTTTGTCGTGATCAAAAAATAAAAATTAAATAGTAATGCTCACATCATGAATGTTTCAAATTTATGAATCACCCTGTAACTCTCAAATGGTTGAAATTCACGTCCCCCTCCATACAATTTATAGTTTGGCTAGGTGTGGTCTATGACCCGACTTATTTTGGCACACCTTATGTAAAACACCCAAAAATTAGATATATCCGGTTCCAGTTCCGCAAAAATGAACTCGGCAATCAAAGACGCCAAAATCAGCAAAAATTTCCATGGACTACGCTAGGTAAATAGTTTTGGGAGGGCAAAATATGTCCAATAGTTTTACGACGGCTTTACTAAGGTAGGTATTTATTTGGTATTAAAGTAAAGTTAAAGTTTTGGAAAATCCAGAAGTTAGCAAAAAATACACAATACTTGCTGCGAAATTTAGCAAAATTTGACAAAATGATAACAAATAATTATGCCAATTTTTGTAGTTTGTAGTTTTATAATTCAATATGGAAGAAATGAAGGCAGATTATCTAAGGTTAAAAATATGTAAGGGTGTTAAGTAAGAAATCCCATAAACATAAATCAAAAGTAATAAACCGATAAATTGATTGCAAAAGTGAAAGTGTATTATCATAATTTAATGGTTTCCTACAAATATTGTTTATTATAGTGAGGGGCGTGCCTAATATTTATTCCACATTCTTCAGCACTGTACTGTGTATTTTCTATTCTATATCCTCTTAAAATTGAACACACTGGTACGTATAATAGCTCCTTCGATTATTACAACCTCAAGAAAGTAGTAGAGAGATAGTAACATGGAAGTAGAAAGCGCATACACTGTTGGGAAACAATAATGAATAATATATGGTGTTTTACATAAGGTGCCAGGTGTGAGAGGCTCAATCAACTTCGTCATTAATCGCATGAATGTAGCTGGTGAATTAGTCAAGCCAAATGGGACGCAGTTAACTTCGTAGTGGCCTTCTGGGCTGCTTTCCTCGATCGGTATTTGATAATATCCACTTCGGAAATCTAATGAAGTATACACGGTGTTTCAGATCTGACGTGACAAAATGAGTGGGGTGACAGATATCAACTAGATAAACAAAAAGTTGTATGGCAGGAAGGGGGGGGGGGGCAATCTCAACCGTTTGGGAGTTACAGGGTGATTCATAGATTTAAGTTTTTCATGGTATGCACATTACTTTTTTAATTTTATCTCTTTATCTACCCAACACAGCCACATTAAACAAACGCTAAAAAACAACTATCCTAATGACCTTTCCAAAAATGTCAACACTACTGATCTAACACCTACCATTGTACGTACAGTTACTTCCAAAAGTAAAAAAAATGGTTTTCGATTACCTAAAATTCAGCATTTTCCCAAATTTTTTCCGAAATTCATATGATTAGTACACCTCTCCTTTATTTGAATTGGATTGCCCATCTTATTACCTTTCAAAAAAGGTGCAACATGGCAAGGTAGACGAAGGATTAGAAAAATCGCATCCTTAGAAATCCCTAACTACCTAATTATTTTATTGCAGTTTAGGTAGGAAATTCTTCTCTTTTTGCCATACAATTTTTTGTTTGTCTCCATTCTTTTTAGTAATCATTATAACCGGACTTGCAAGTTCGGACTTTGAACGCCTTATGATTCTTAAATCCAATAATTCGTTGACAGTTTTCCAAAGGGCCGCTTTCAATCCGCATGGAACTTTATTCGGTTGATACTTTATTACTTTATTTTCTTTTAAATTAATGCGCATTTCAACTTAACTTGTCTTTCCTATTTCTTTTGGATTGTGGTGGAAGCATTCCAGCAAAATCATTAATTATGTTTAATAAAGCATTAAAGCATTTTTTCTAGTTCATTAACTTCGCGATGTTCCTTTACTTGGCCCGCACTAACAATCTTTTTAACCTGAAGCAGAGTTGACACGTTATATGTTTCGTCCTTATTTATTCCAGCTAATTCCATTAATAGTAAACTCATTATCCTTTAGTATTTCAAACTTTTCCGGCTTCTTTATTATCCTTACCCCAACGCGATCTACAAAGTCCTTCCCAACAATATTGTTAGTCATTTGCGCAATATTTGGTACTACCAAAAGAGTAGTTAGCCCTTCAACTGCACCAATTTTCATATTTTGCTGTATTTTTCCTATCACTGTTGCCGCACTTTCCCCAAAACCGTATAAAATTGAGTCGTGTTCTAATATTTCCCAATTTCGACAATATTTTTCGTAATAGTTGTTAAATCGTCCCCTAGATCAAGAAAAGCTAATAATTATTGTCGATCAACTTCTACCATTGGGTAATATTCCTTTCCTTTAAAATTTTCATTTATTTTAATTTGTCCCACATTCTTAAATGCTTTTGGTAAAAATTTTTCCAAACGGTTTTCTTTCCTTGTTTGTTCGCATCAGCTGATCTCCGCTTTATACTATATTTTGGCTTGCAGTATGGTTGGTAGCGATGACTCAAGGAGGACGACGAAGGCCGATTATTGTTTCCTTGACAATTAATTAAACCCTCTCTACACTGCTTCTGTGTACTGATCTTTTCGTATCTCTTGATCCGCTGTAATAATTTAGTGAACTAAAACTTGCGCCAGTCAATGAGTTAATTAAATCTGCATCCCCCAGTCCCGAAATAATGTACTCCATTGTAGTTTGTTCTGACAATGCTATTTTTTTTTTGCTAAGTCTCGACGCAATTTTCTCTTTTTCTTTTTCTGCTCGTAACCTTCATGATGACTGCGGAGTCGTCTTGAACGCTTGAGAAACGTTTCAACAGTTCGATCTTAAGAATATTCCACATTTTTAAATCTGCTTCCAAGATTTTGCTGCACCCTCTAAATGAAGCAATGCGTAGTACAGGCCGGCGGTATGATCGTCCATGAATGAATTTGCTTCAATGCTTCTATATTTCTTACTCACTCCACCATAGAAATTGTATTCTCACTATCTGGATCAAAGGGATCCATCATCTTCTTAACTTCGGCAAGGCTCATTTTAAGACGTGAATTGCGTCTATTTTAAGTCTCTTCGCCTCCCACGACACTTCCTCGTCAATCGCTTTCAGACGACCAGGTTGCCTTGTAAGTACACAAAAATTCCTAAATGTGTAGTGGATGTATTTAGATGAAGGGGAATGACCAATCGTTTTACAAAATTTTACTCATGGCAGTCCGTGCTCTATGAAATTTCAAAATCACACGCCAGCTTCCAACCTGATACATTTATTCGTTGCTATGAAATTTTTTCTGTTGCCACACTTTTTGGGCATGCGCTTAATTTATTGAAACGGTTTGGTTGTCTGGAGGCGACCAAATTTTCTGAGAATCGCTACCCTGAATTTTATAACAGAAAGACTAATGTTTGAATCAAATCAACAGCTCACCCGTATGGCAATCTGCCACCTTGCTAGTTCAAGAAATCGATCAGAACTAACTCTTCCCTTTTAACGAATCCTCAAGGAAGCTTACTCCTATCAACACCAGTAATTATTCTATATTTCAGAGATATTCTGTCGCCATACTAATTAGTTGTCCTTCCTATTCTTAACTATCAGCCTATTCATAACAGTGTCTAGAAATAATCTACTCTTTCGGTTTATTGCCCGAGCTGCTTAGAAGATTCTTAGCCTTAAAATTATATGATATAATAAGAAAACTATATTGATGGTGCGAGGTGGGATTTCTTTGGCACTGATCAATACAACAGTAGCATTCTTAGACTTACAGCGAGTATTTGAAACATTAGACCGTGATATTCTTATTAAAAAGTTGCATAAATATGGTGTGGTTGGAAATGAACAGAAATTATTAAAATCTTATTTAAGTGAACGTACCCAAAAAACTAAAATAAATTGAAAAGTATCCGCCATGAAAGAGATTATTATTGGAGTACCACAAGGTTCGGTTCTTAGTACACTTCAATTTTTGGTTTATATAAATGACATCGTGAATCAATTGAAATTTTGTGAAATCAGATTGTTTGCTGACGATGCTTTGCTGGATATTGAAAGCGATAATGTTATTCATTGCAAAGATAAAATCGAAAGTGACTTGAATAGTTTTTATAAGTAGCAGAATGCCAACAAGCTAAAATTAAACAAAAAAAATAAATTTATGGCGATAAATAATAAAAATTTTTATAGGGAAATCGTGATAAATAATAGAAAAATAGGAAAATTGGACGAAATAAAGTATTTTGGAGTAGTAATTGATAATAAACTAAATTTTAATAAACATATTGTGGAAAAATTAGTAAAAGAATTTCGTTTTTCAAAAAAATAAGAAAAAATCTGTCTTTAGTGAGCGCAATATACATTGATAATATACTAGTTAAACCCCATTTTGAGTACTGTTCAACGATTTTATATATCTGCAATAAGACATGCATTAAGAGGCTGCAAATCCTTCAGAACAGAGGAATGAGGTTCATATTAAAAATCAACAGGTTTTTACCAATTTCTTGAATGCTGGACGCACTGAAATGGATGAGTACTAAGCAACGATTAGAACTGAATGTTTAATTGTTCGTCTTTAATTTGAAGCATGGCAAAGCACCTAAAAGAGAAGTTGTGTTTGATAGAAGAAGTGCAACCCTGTAATGTAAGACATGCGATGTCAGTATTAGAATTAGAAATGTAAATAATTATGCCTCTAAAACTCTTTGGTTTATAAAGAATTTCGTTTACATAATGATTCACCTGGGCACATAATACTAGAAAAAATTAGAAATGTGTTTAAAAAAAGTTGTATAAAACATATCAAGACAAGAGCTTAGAACAATACGAATTAGGGTAATAATGGAGAATTATGTTAAATTGTATTGTTAATATTAGTAAATTATTATTATTATTTTGGGTTTAGACCTTTGTCTCTCGGCTTTTCGCCGGCGGTGGTTTTCCCTACGTCGGGCTTAACGCAAAGACTTTGGGGATACATGTGCGCATGATAAACGTATTCACTTCAGTTGTTCATTGTCATGCGCACATGGGAGATTCCTACCCTAATGGTCGCAGGCAACAATAAATTTGTTGGATGCGAAACACTTTGAGCAGCGTTGCAACGGCCGCCCCTAACATGGGGAACAGACATCCCCCAGGAAGCCGCCCAATATGGGAACAGACGCTTTCTGGATTTAACTGGGGCCCGCGGGATCTTCAAGCCCGTGACTTCAAGGAAGTCCCCTATGGGTCTTCAAGGAAGTCCCCTATGGGTCTTCAAGGAAGTCCCCTATGGGTCTTCAAGGAAGTCCCCTATGGGTCTTCAAGGAAGTCCCCTATGGGTCTTCAAGGAAGTCCCCTATGGGTCTTCAAGAAAGTCCCCTTGCAGTTTAACTAGGGTTTCGGGAGAAGACTTTTTGCAATAGAAATCTTAAAACCTAAACAATATCCTGATTCTGATTCGCATGTTTTGTAAAGTTTTACACCAAGTCGAGCTCTTTAAGATTAATTCAACTGGATAAAACTCAAAGGTCCCTTGTATTTCATAAGCGATTTATCAGTAGTTATTATCACATTTTGGTGTATAAAGTTGTCGGAATCTATTATTCAAATAAATTACTACTGTTCGTACTTTCCTTATTGTGTCATTACCCTCTGCTTCTCTATTATTACTTGTATTAAGCTTAAATAAATAATTAAATTGCAGGAAATGAGAATTAGCAAAATCTCTTTTGAAAGCATTGCAGCCAAGGTTTTTTTACTTGTGAGATATTGTTAGTAAGAGCAAAAAACGCTTTCATCTCATTGGAAGCTACAGGAAACCATTGTCGAATCAACTTTTTTTATTATGATTTTCACCGCATTTGATTTATTTTGCATACAAATTAGTTTCTTTAGTAACATCTCCCAAAAAGCGTTGAAATGCTTGAATCAGTAGCAACTTCATCGTTGTAGCTACTTAGGCATTTTGCACGTTTTCTAATTCTGGGAACTACACTAATATCTTCCCTATTTACAGCACTTTCACTATTACATAAATTATCACTTGCAGTTTCCCATGAATTATTACTTTCATATTCCAATTGTTCTAATGTGTCTTCCTCATATAATTCATAGTCAGAACCATCACTTTTGTATAATAACTTTTCAATTGTTTCAGACATTTTTAGGATTATTTTATACGAATTGGATTAAATAAAATGTTACAACTTCCTTTCAACTCCGAACAATTGCACTATAGCTGAAGAACTAAAATAAACTTGTAGAATATTTCAATGAGAGCAACTAACGTTTTGTTAAAAAAATTAGTTTTTTAAAAAAAAGTTGAGCAGACTTCACAAAAAGCGCTAAAAAACACAAAATAATTTTTAATTTTATATCTATTACGACATTTGAAGTTGGTGCAAATTAAACAAACCAAACAGCTACAACAAAAGTATTTAATCGTTCTTCGTTATGATTCCGAGAGCTGAAATGTTTAGGTAGTTTTATAGAAAGGAAATTTGGCATCTGAAATCGAAATCCGGCAACATATTACGAAATTAGTCACGGTAATCCTTTCATACCCTTTCCCTAGATGCAAAATTTTTACCATCGCCACCGTACTCTATGTAGCAAGAGAGAATCATTATAGCCAGAGAATCATCGTAGTCACTCTAGGTATAAAATTTTTAAAATTTACCAATCAGGAAGCGTATTCTGTACAACAGAATAAAAATAATCTAATTCGGTCTACGCCTTACGAAACTAGGCGCCGCCCTTGCTGGAACTCTCACTTTAAGCCATATATTTTGTCATGACAGAAATATATACTCTATGCATTCAGAATCATCTAAATCAGTCTACGCGTTACAAAGTCACATTACTCCCACCACAACCCTTGGTCATCATTTTTACTTATAATAGCAATGTATACAACAGAAAAGAATCATCCAAATAGGTTTATGCGTTAAGATGTTGGGTAACGACCTCTTCCAACCCCACCCCACCCCATAAGGTTTTGTCTTGGTACCTATATATTCCACACATCAAAAGAAGAATCATCCAAATCGGTCTGAGTGTTAAACAGCATTGACATAAATTCCCTCCCCCACCCCCAAACCACACTGTTTAAAATTTTATCGTGGTACCAATGGGATAACATACTCTATAAAACGGAAAATAAATCAACCAAATCGGCCCACTCGTTACGAAGTAAGACTACTATCGCATTAAGAAGTTAGGTTCCACCCCCACCCCATCCACAATATTTTTGACATGCTACCAATCGGGGAACATGCTCTACCCAACAAAAACAAAAAGAATCATCAAAATCGGTGCACGCGTTAGAAAATTACGCCCGGTCATACATTAAAAAAAATTAAAAAAAATATTGGTGTGAGTATGTATTTTTGTATTATATTATAATGTATTTTTTATTCTAGGTTAATATATTGTAACGTAAATGGGGCTCTTTGCGCTCGACGGATGAATTCAGACATTTACAATCACAAATGTTCACAATTTTACTCACTTAATTAGTTCAATTCGCAATTTCGTTTACACGTTTTCTTCACGGGTTAAAATACAACTAACTAAATGTAGAGGTCGGCGACATCAGCTTTGCGAGGCCTCTTTCATTTCCCAGTCAGAAAGAAAACGCTAAATAGATTGAGACTGAGGTATGAGTATATGACTTTTATTGCTAATCAAATGTTGACAAAAATTACATATACAATCACAAATTAAAATAAACGAATTTTCCGGTTTTCAGCCTCACTGAATTTTTTTAAGATTATGTCATAGTTAACAACAGCCGCTATTTCCCGCTTCAATTGACAGAACTGATAACGCAGATAGTCTCTCTATGCTCATCGTGCTTCTCAAGTGGGTCTTAATCAATTTTAACTTTGAAAAACTCAGCAGAAGCTGTACTCTCTCCGATTCTGGATAAATACTACTCACGCGTACGGAAATATATACCAATAACTAAGCTTTTAATAACATTGTAAAACTTTTTTGTAGGGCCCCCTCAGGCCTACCGCCGCCACTGAACTCAGCCCTATATATACTACTTAGCTTAATTCTACCTTGACTTCATACGGCATCTGACGTCTTTCTGGTTTCCGAAATTCAGGACATGCGCATTGCAGAACTTGTGCATATTACAATATCTTTCCCCTCTCAAATTTTTTTTCTGATAACGTGTAAACTTCATTTCCTTTCATTTCTTCTCACGACTATACCAAAGATTACTTACTACTAGATAACCGGCTCCATAAAATACCCATGTAGTCTTGAAAAGGTAACACTGGCACCACTGTAAAACGAAATATATCCAGATTTTAAAGTCATAAGAATATCCATGCAAATAAATAGTACAGGTAGTGTGCAGTCATTTACTCCTGTCAAAATTATTTGAGAGAATCACTTATTCCTGTCAAAATTCTCTTCTCATCCGGAGAGAATCACATACTCCTGTCAAAAAAGTACCGCCAAATCTTGTCGAAGAGAAAAATGTACCAAAAAGTACGACCAATAAAAAGAATTCATGTGAATCACATGACTGAGTTAGTTACTTATGTGGGTAAACTGTCGATGTATTCTGATCTTTTAATGAGCGAAGTACATTTGATATTTGTAAATGCATATATGAAAAGTAACATGTCTCTTATCCACAAACTCTCCCGGAAAACTAATTTTTAATTCTGACTACAGGGTTGCCCGATACGGGAAATATACAAAAGCAACCAGCGGCGGAGATCGGAGTCAGAGTAGAACAAGCATATAACCCTTTTTTTCCTACGTTACTTTGGTAACACCGTATTTTAGTCCCATGGTTTGGAAGTGCGTACCGGCTGCCTATATATTAAAACGATTGTTAAGGAGTAAACTCCAAAAATACCTGTCGAACTTAGAACCATATTGCTTTTGGGAAGTCGGTTAAAAATCTCTTGAAACCGTTATCTATTAAGCTACAATAAAAAATTCCATGTGCAACAATAATAATAATTTAATTTTTACAAGTTTAAAGGAATTCAAATGGTTGTAAAACATTAAAATATACTGCGGGCGACGCTCGTTAAATTCGAATTTAGTACACAAAATAATGACGTGCGAGGCCTGTCATTTCCGCCCAAGGGATTAAAGTCACATGGCATTACCCAACTTATATATTTTTTGATTTATTTAAAGTAAAGAATTGATAAATTTACAAAGTGTACATAAATAAAATAACAGGCACTTTATGAGCCTTCACTAGCTGTGATAAAAAACAGGATTAAGAGCACTGTTTGTGCAAGAATAAGAATATTTGAAAGTTTTGTGATAAAGAAATATACCAACTACGATCGCTACATCGTCTATCTGTTTTACTTAATGTGTCCCTATTTCTAAATCGAATAACTTGCGTTCTAGTCTGCCTTGGTTTGATAGTTCCTTGAAACATTTAAGGAATATTAAATGTAAGGCTTGGAAGAGGTTTTGTTCCTCTAGGAGCGACGCTGACTATTTAACTTATTCCAATTTACGCAGTCAATTTTTATCTGACTTAGTGTCTTCTTATAATAATTATATTAATAGAATGAAAGCATCCCTACGAGTCGATCCTAAGCGATTTTGGAGGTTCGTGAACATGAAGCGCAATTCTGATGGCTATCCATCTTCTTTGTCTTTTCAGGCAGCGAAAGCAATGAGCCCTTGACGATAGCAAACCTTTTTGCCGATTTTTTTAAAACTGCGTTTTTGGATGATATCTGTGATATTAGCATTAAGGATTTTACCCATTTGACGAGGTTTACACCGACTTCTCTTGAATACAAAGACCTTTTACTTGATGAAGTTACGATTTTGAAGAAAATCTCTACCTTGACTGATAGTTTTTCAATTGGTCCTGACGGTATTCCTGCCTCACTCATGAAAAGATGTGGTTCCATTCTTGCTCCTATTTTGTGTTATTTATTTAATCTCTCAACTCATTGTGGTGTTTTTCCGAAGGCTTGGAAAACCTAATTAATTATTTCCCTTCACAAAAAAGGTGATAAATGTGAAATCTCGAACTGTAGACCAATTGCTAATCTTTGTTGTATATCCAAGATTTTTGAGGCACTTATTTGCGATGTTCTATACTTCAACTGCAAGCCGTTCTTGCAGCCGTTTCA
The DNA here is from genome assembly GCA_964036015.1 of Leptarthrus brevirostris. Lineage (NCBI taxonomy): Eukaryota > Metazoa > Arthropoda > Insecta > Diptera > Asilidae > Leptarthrus > Leptarthrus brevirostris. The sequence goes on from OZ038375.1 coordinate 42,305,873, forward strand.
ATATGGCTTTCAATTTGTTGTTGACTGTATTTTTACTGATTTCAGCAAAGCTTTCGATAGAATAAATCATAGAATTCTTATTCTCAAACTCTCCCTTCTTGGGTTTCCGCGAGTTTTTGTAAATTGGATTCATTCGTACTTGTCTGAACGCACTCAGAGGGTTTCTTTTCGTGGATCTCTATCTGATGCAATTTTCAACACTTCCGGTGTACCGCAGGGCTCCCACCTTGGCCCATTGTTATTTATTATTTATATCAATGATGTATCTGCGATACTGTCTAACTCAAATATTCTTTGTTATGCCGACGACGCTAAGATATTTCGCACTGTGTCTGTCAATGCCGATTGCCTACTCTTAAATTCTGACTTGGACGCCTTTCAGAATTGGTGTTCCATTAACGACCTTCCCCTAAATATTAGCAAGTGTACATCTATGTCTTTCTCACGAAAAAGGTCTCCATTTCAATATAACTTTACCATAGAGGGTTGTCCTTTAACAAGAGTTACTAAGACTAAGGACCTGGGTGTTTGGCTCAATTCTCAATTTTCTTACCAGGATCATTTTGATGCCATAGTCAATAAGGCTAATATGACTCTTGGTTTCGTGAAGAGGTGATCTAGGGAATTTGATGACCCTTACATTACAAAGCTCTTATATTGCACTTTTGTCCGGCCTATTCTGGAATATGCCTCTCCAGTCTGGTCACCGCTCTATGTGTCACATATCTATCAATCGCATTGAAGCTGTTCAACGGAGGTTCGTTAGGTTTGCCCTTCGAGGCCTTCCTTGGAATAACTCCCTTATGTTACCTCCTTATGCTGATAGACTTAAACTTCTGCACTTGGACACACTTGAAAAGAGACGCCGTAACGCCGGGATCCTTTTTGCTTTCGACTGCATTCGTGGGTCCATTGATTCTTCTGTTCTCTTGGGTCGTTTTGGCATATCGGTTCCAGCTCGCTCCCTGAGGGATCATGACTTTCTTCGGTTACCTTTTCATCGTACTAATTATGGATTAAATGAACCTATAACGTCGATGTCGCGATTTTTTAATTCCGCTTTTAATTGCATCGATTTTCATCTATCGCGTAATCATGTGAGGAGTCAGCTTTGTTGAGGTCACTTTTTGGTTTTTGTTGTGCTTTTTACTTTTTATTTGCTTTTTATTCACTTTAGCACTTTTGTTTTCTGAATTTATATTTTGCGAATTCTCTTCTTGTTCTTTGTAGTAATCAGCACATTGATGAAATATTGTAAATGAATAAATAAATACATTAGCTTTATGACTGTCGTAATGCTATGAATCCAGTGTGGGCTACGCCTCTTACATAAACGGGTCGTCGAACGAAACCCAACTCACACAGAATAATAGTGTTTCTGAAAATGTTGATAATAACAGCTGAGGAATACATTAATTGCTTACTATTATTGAAAGAAAGGGTCAATTTTAATGGCGTCACATGAAGCTTAAAATTCCGAAAAATTTTCCTCTACAGATAAAAAGAAGTTTATTTGGCAAGAATAACATTGTTATTTTGATTGACGTCAATTTCAAAGCAATATATCTCCATTAAATGAAGAAAAGCTGTAGACAACCTCAAAGACTTCTATGCTGTACTCTTATTGCCAGGGAGCAATCTCGATTCATCCAAATGGAATTGGCTTTTCTCTGATAATCAAAAGTTTCGCAACGACTGGAGTTGTGGTTATTGTTCCCGACACTTTGCTCGAATCAAGTAACAATGAAAGATAATTCAATTGGGTCCAAGAGACAAGAATATGGCACCATTTGAGCAGCGAAATCACAATCAGATGCTCCGCACAGTAGTCACGACTTCTGTAAATATGACCTCGAGGGGTACTCTAGTTGACACGTACTTAAATTGCATTCAAGCGGCCACTTTGAGTGATAGAAATCTAGATTAAGGCAGGCAACGTAAGTGCAATTCAATTGCGGTGGCATTGTAACAGGGTCAAGTTGTGCAAGCAGAAGTGATTTATCGTTCAATAGAGACTTCCGGCGGAAACTTATGTGCCAAGAAAGAACAGCAATGAACAGTTTAAGATGTATGTTCAGGACATGCCAGTCCTTGAACCTGTTGAATACGAAATTAAGGAATTATAAATTTGTTCGGAGGAAGTCGAAATACCTTTCCAATATTGCAGGTGTTGTAAAATTAATTATGTTTTAGATTTTTTATTTCATAATATAATAATTACTAGAAAAGGGGAGATAAAACTCCATACAAAATCAATACGTTGTTAAGCATATACTCAAATTTAATTATCTCTCAATTAATTTTAAGGTGATGTTGACGTAATAGTTGGTAAATATATTTGGATCAGTTTAAATTAGTCAAACAAAGGTTCTCAATATGGTGAATTTCTACTTAGCATTGTTATGTGATAACGTGCCTACCTATTCGGAGGTCCCAGGTTCGAATCCCACCGAAGGCAACTCATGGTTGTTTTCTGCTGGCAACAGATTACGATTAAAAAAATACCATGGGTTTTGCAGAGAAAATGTCAGTGCTTCAGAATCCAATTTAAATTGTAGTTCCACTTGCAGTCGTTGGCTATAATCGGGTAAAGTTGTTCTCCTGCCCCATGTCCCACAAGGGGTTACGGGAACTAAAGAGAGAAAGATTGTTGCCGGTGTCGTGAGAAGTAACATGCTGGATTTTTATGATGAGAGCCGCATGCTCGAACTCAACCGACGGGCGGACACCCATGGTTGTATTTCTGGCTTCTGCTGACAACAGATTAAGCTGAAGGGCCATTGTGGATTATAGTGAAATATCTAGTAGTTTGGAATTCACCTATATACATTATTCAAATATAACGCAAACGATGCCCTAGAATGTTTGATAAATCATTCTACTACGCTTTATTTAACATTTGAGAAATATGCAGATTTTATTAAATGAGACTTCTGAAGAAACACATTGCATAGAAATTGGCAGTATTAACAAAATATAACTTTTAATGCTATCGCGGCTGCTCACAGACATTGATTAATATATTCGGATTACCCGCGTTAATAGATTAAACTTAGATGAGTGTTGATACCAGTACTCACTCCGAAAGTTTTGATTCAAGTTACATTGAGCGTGGTTACCGGGAGGCTACCTGAAGCTGTTAATCTGTTATCGATGATTTAAGCTACGCAGATTGTATCGGTGCGTAAGCTGTTGTTTCGGCTGAGGTGCTTGTTGCTGTTGCTGTGTGGTGCAGAGTGTTGTTGAAGGCAAACAGAACTCACTACGTCACTTTTTGTAGACAAATCATTTTCGATCAACTTCGTCGAGGTGTTGAGAACAGGATCCCAAGTCCGAGAAAGCGAAAAACTATTGTCGCGTTTGCAATGTTTTCGTCGTTTAATTTCAATCGTCTTAGGGGCAAAACGCGGAGTATAACGATATTCGCGAGCGACACTTCAGATTTTTCAAAATGAATCCAATGATGTTCCTTTAGATGGTCCAGTATGTGCTCGATAATTGCTGATCTTTTCCACTGATTTTTGTTGACCGCATTTATATGTTCTTTCAGACGGGGACGGTGTATACACCTGGCGTTTGGAGTGGAAATTTATCTTTAGGTGACTGGAAGTAAATTTTCACCTTTTTGGGTGGTAAATAGATCGACTTAACACCATATCGTTTTCCCACTCTGTCTGTAACGCCTCTCACTTAGAGGATTTTTATTTGATTACTCCTCGTTATTGTCCGTTTACCGTAACAATTTAACTTCCAAGTGCGCTGTTTTCTTGTATCTCTCACTGGTTTCTTTAACTCCTTGTAGGGCGTAGGGTATCTATTACACCGACTCTTAACCTGGTCCGATTTTGCGCCAACCCCTTCAACTGCGGTTACGATTTGTTAATCTGGGTACCTTCCCTCTCAACAGATCTTCTCCATGTGTTGCGCGGTTGTCCAATTCGGCGTCTTCCTTGGATTCCATGGGGATTCCAATCTAGAGCCTCTGTGCGATGTTGTTTGGCTATTTTCTTAGTATGTGGCCAAACCAGTGCCACTTTCGCCTGCGAATACTAGTGTCTATCCCGTCTTTGCCTGTAGGGCTGTGTAGGTCTTGTTGGTATTGCCCTCCGGCCAATGGATGATAAGGATGCGCCGGAGACAACGGTTGACAAAGGCTTATAGCTTAAATATTCTTTCACAGATCACTTACCATGTTGAACAGTCGTACAATAGAACAGATTTTACGTTCCACACGAACATCCGGAGTTTTGTTCGTCTGGAAATGTTGTTATTGTGCCTTATTTCAGTAAAGGTATTAAATGCAACTAGAGTCTTTTTGATGCGAGCCTTACATCAACTTCAGCTCCGCCGTCTGCTGTAACTATACTTTCGAGATGTCCAATTGCTCTATTTGTTGCTCTTCCAGATAAATATTATGTTGCCTCCTGGTGTCCAAGAAATAAGTTTCGTATTAGCAGCATTGATCTCAAGCCCTACTCTCCGATCTTCTCTGCTCACGACTTCGGACATATGGGCTGTATAACTTTGGTTGTTGGATAGGACACATACATCGTCGGCATAGACCAGGTGCGTAAGGTAGTTAAGGGTTTCCATCTAATATCTCGTGATGGGTGGAGTCTAGGGCTCTGGACAATACGTCATAGACAACGATCAGGAAAAATATAGGTGACAGTATGACAGAGGCATACTTTGCACTTAGACGGGCTCCGACAGTTTTCCCTTGCGTAGGACGTGAGATTGGGCTCCTGAGTAGGACGCCTTTATAATGGTGATAATTTTTTCTGGGATGCCTCTCCTACGTAAAGCTACCCATATATACTCGCGATCAACGCTGTCAAACGCCTTTTCAAAATCGGCGAACATTAAATGTAAAGGGGACCTCTATTCAGCGGATTGGTCGATGATAATTAGGGGGTGGGGGGGGGGGTGTTGATGTGATCGCTGCAGGAGAAACCGTCACGAAAACCTGACATTTTTATAGCTAAGAGTGCGCTCGATTAATTGTATTCTTGATCCCATTCTGGTGTTAATGTTGGCCGCAATCAACGGGTGTTCAGGCTTGGTTTCTCCCAACCACCGCAGTTGATGTTCCTCCGTGACAGATATATATATATATATATATATATATATATATATATATATATATCTCCATGTGTTAAAAGCAAAAGTTTGTTTTTCAATCGTTCGTTCAAGGACAAGCGATATATATAAAGAAAATGTATAACAAATGTCATCCAAATCGTTTCAGTAGTTCCTCAGATATTTGGAACAACGTAAAGCTCCTTAAAAAAGGGGGTCGCAGAGAAGCGGGTGGAGGGCCGCCAAAATTTCTCAAATTAAATTTAAAAGGACATATAATTAAATAAAATAAGAACCGAATTTACATCATGAGTAGTTTCGCTAGAAAAAATTTCTGAAAAAAACGCTTCTTTTCGGCTCCATGGCTAGGTATATCCCAGAACTTACTCTTCCCTTCATGATAATTTTGTAATATGACCTAGGTTAAGACTTTAATTTTATTTTTGTCTATTAATAATCTTAATACGACGTTCTATTATCAAATATATATGAAACATTTTATTCTCCAACTTACCACTAACAAGTTCAGTGCTAAATCCAAAATCGGCGAGCTTCAGTCTAGATTCTGACACCAAAAGAACATTTTCAGCCTTAATATCACGATGAACGAATCCTAAGCTGTGCTGAAATTACAGATTTAATTTATTAGGCAGGGATCGCTAAATATAATATGAATATAATTAAAGCATCCACAAGGAGGTAAAACGATTATCTGCTTACCATGTGTTTAACAGCTAAAAGCAATTGCTTGTACAGTGGGGCGGCATGTACTTCCCTGAGTGGACCCCCATGGGTGATATGATTGTACAGTTCGCCTCCACGCACCCATTCTGTAACTAAATATACACGACCGAGCGTCTCTATGACTTCGAATAATCTGCAAGAAAATACAGTTTATTCAAGTGTGGGGCTGAAAACCTTGTGATTTCATGGGGTTCTACACCTACCTTAATATATTTGGATGATGAACACATTCCAAGGTGGCTACCTCTCTTGATAGCATACGAAGAGCACGAGCATCCAAGCCGCCTCTGTCAACTACCTTGATAGCTACTTTGTCTGAAACGGAGAGATAAAGTGGATTGAATTTCAAAGCTGAGTATATTCAGGTAATAGGACTGCAAGTGGGATTTATAATTTTTGGAGATGAGCTTACAGAAAGGTGGAAAAGGTCTGCTTACAATTTATATTTAGAGCAACTAGAAGCACATGCTGCTACGCTAAAACCCTATACCCAGAAGATATTCATAGAAAATTCATTATCCTTGAATTTTAGTCCTCTATCTTCCGGTAGCAACAGAGCTTAAATTGTTGACAACCACCAGTTGGTGTCAGATTGAACGAATTCACAAGATGAGAAAGGGTACATTCAATAGCAGCTTATAACGATCGGAATTTCAGGATCTGAATTTAATATGTATTCCTTCGCAATTGATGAATAATTTGCTACAACTGTGCTTCTCTAGGGCTTACAGCCTGAATATATCATAAAATTACACAATCATTGCGGATTCTGTAATAAATAATTCATAAATTCATTCATGTGAATGGTTGCCATAAAAATGATGATTGCTTTAACGCTATTGTATCCATCATTTAGGGGAAATTAAATTCCATGGAATTTCTAGTTAGTCTGGCTTTTTGATTGACAATATATGATTAGTCTGATACGATATGAACGTATGTAAATTGAATAAGAAAACTAAAACCTTTCTGAAGTTAAATAAACCGTCGATGAACAAGATCCGAGCGCTTCGATTGTACTCTATCATTGAGTTTTGCAAGTGACAGGTCGTTTAGTTTGCCTTGCAAAAATATAATTGAATAAAATATTTTTTTTAAATTATTTTTTGACAGTTTTTCTTTAAGGTCGCGTTTTTGTTATTAAACTCTGTTTTGTTTGTACGCTGTTTAGTTTATATTGTTCCTTTGATGTTCGTCGATAATTGTTCAAGATTTGGGCGAAAAATATGCAAAATTTGCATCAAGGCGAAGTCCCATGCTCAGAAAGTGAATCTTTAGCAAGGATAAGCAGACAAATGGACGTACTTAAACGATCAAAGTTAGAGGTGAAACCTAATTTGGTACCACAAAAATCGCGGAGCAGAAGCAGATGTGGAAATAGAAGGAATGAAGAAAAATTTACATGTAAGAAAACCAAACCGAACTTAAGTAACGTAAACAAAAATATGGAAGAAACTAAACAGGATGGATACTCTGGGCCAGGAAACAGATTTGAAGTTTTAGTTCAGAATTCGACAAAGGATCAAGAGATTGCAAACGACATTTTAAAGAAAGTTACCGAAAAAAACTCAAGAAAGCCTACAGAAATGGAAACAGGAGCTATTCGACGAAATGTTAAGGATACAACGAAAAATACTGAAAAAATTCCGCCGATAATCATCTTCAATCAAGAGGTCGCAGATACAATTAAAATAATAAAGGTAGTTTTGAAAATTAATAATTTTAGGATTATGCGGTATAATAGAAATAGGCATTCAATCTTTGTAGATAACAAAACTGATTATTGTAAAGTAAAGGAAACGTTGAAAAGTGTTGCCGCGGAACACTATTTATTGCCCGCGAAGTGACAAGGTACAAACGGTTAGGTTAGGTTAGGTTAAAGTGGCTGCCTTAGGCCAAAGAGGACCATTGTGATACCACGTTGAGGCTACAAAAACTTTAGCAACCCCCATAAAAATAACCTAAGAAATAGGAGGGTGGACATGTTGCCCCCTGTGCACCGAGCCAGTTCCCTGTCTCCACTGACTTCTCAGGAAGTCAAAATAGATTTGACTAGGTTGGGAAGGGTGTATAGCCCTAACTCGTCGTCGGGAACCATTTTGAACTTCTGATAAATCGAGCCAAGTTCCTGCCATCTAGTTCGGTTAACTCTTCAAAGAAGGAGGAGCCCAGAAACCGGTTCCTAAGGTTGGCTAGGGCCGGACAGTTACCGAGGAGGTGGAGGTGGAGTATGGTTTCCTCTTCCTCTTCGTCATGGCAACTGCAACAGAAGTCGTTTGAAGGCGCACCCAGTCTATCGGCGTCTCTGCCTATGGGGCAGTGACCAGTGATAACGGCCACGACACTGCTAATTGTTTTGCGTCCGAGTAGGATGAGCTCCCTTGACCGTTTAGGGTCAAGCTTATGCCATATCTGTCGGGTAATCAGGCAGGTGTGTTCCTCCTGCCAATTAGTGTTTGCAATCCTGAGAGACTCCTGTGAGAGTTCCAGTTTGCATGTGGCCAGCGATTTACTCAGCTGGTGGTAAATGTCCGAATCACGACGAGTAGTACCGATTCTCGCTAGTTCGTTGACTATGAAATTACCCGGAATATCACTATTTCCAGGCACCCAGATGAGTCGTACTTTCAGATGCTCAGGTACAAACGGTACTTTTAAAAGCTTTTAACCCGGGCTGTAAAGTTAATGAAATTTTAAGTGAGTTACAAAATTGTGAAGTTCAAAATTTAAAGTTTATTTCGGTAAAACAATTTGAGACAAGACATAGCAAAGAAAACGGTTTTAAATTACCGATATTTCTTGTAAAAATTTCTAGTGATAGCAAGTTTGATATGCTAAAAAATGTCAAATACGTTAATTATTAAGTAATGAGGTTTGAAAATTAGTAAAAACGAAATTCTGCAATGCAAAAAATGTCAAAGATTCGGCCACTCCGCTAGCAATTGTGCTATAAAGTATAGGTGCGTCAAGTGTGCTAATGTGCATGAACAGGGTAAGTGTTAAATAGAGAAAAATTCACCGGCTGATAAAGCGAAAATATTTTGCACTTTTTGCAAAACCAATGGACACCCAGCTTCCTATAGGGGTTCACCAAAATACTTGGAGCTAAAACAAAAAATTTTAAGTAAAAAAGAACAAATAAAAATTAACAGTGAAAATAAATTAAAAATGTACTCAAATTTTGTTAATAAAAATGTTTCTTTTGCTAATGTCGCAAACAATACTTTGAATAATGTTGGGGTTCCTAACAACGATCAAAATTTTAGTAAAAATTGTATGGGTGAAATTAAATCCATGTTAATGAATATCCAACAGCAATTGTGTAGCTTCAAAATTATGTTGGTGGAAGAGAAATCCAGGATTAATGTCCTATTTGATTTAATCGGTTCTGGTAACATGGATGGATAGAGAGGTAGCGGGTAATAATTCATTTCTAAATCTCGGAGGACAGACATTGTTTTAATTTCGGAAACTAAATTGAATATTAAACATGTTTTGGAATTTCAAAATTATAGTTTGCATCGGCGGGATAGACCAAGTTCACAGCAAGGTGGTGGCACTGCGGTGTTGGTGAAGAAACCATACGAATTCAAAATTATAACTAGTGGGGTGGGACCAGATTCTGGGTGTCGCATCATTGGTGCGACCCTTGAGGTCCACACGAACAACTTCCCAGTTAATAACAATTTTCAATTGTTTTCTCTGTTTGGAATTCACTTGTTACTAATAATTCTGAATGGTTATAAACAATTTATAATTGATATAAACAATTCTTAATTGTTATAGATAATTTTTAATTGATATAAACAAAGTTTATTCATAAAAGAAATTTTTGGTGGTAAAAAAAATTTCAATTGTTTATAAGAATTTTCCATTGTTTATAATAATTTTCAATTGCTATGAACAATCTTCAATTTTGTATTCAATTTCCAATTTTCATAATCAATTTTCAACTAGGTTTAACCATTTTTGATGATTATAAATTTATTATTGTTATTAACAATTTTTTATCATTATAAACAATTTCTGTTCATAATAAATTGTTATTATTCGACTTTTTTATGTCGTCAGAACAAATTATATCGAAGAAATCCCTTTCAAAAAAGTCTAAAATCAACTTTTTTTCAGTTTTTTTGTTTAAACAAAAAAACGGCTGAACCGAAATTGATTAAATTTCTTTCAGCTCGAAGTCGTTATCATTTTTTGTTCGCGAGATTTCGTTGTCGAAAAAAGTGGGTCCGAATACACACACACACACAAATACATACACACGACGTGTCCCGCAAGTTGTCGTGGTGGGAGAGCTTGCGTGCGTCAATGACATAGAGGGCTGTATTCTCACTACTGGCAGGGTCTCCCATGCCGGAAAGGTCTCTATGGAGATGCCAGACAAAGATAGACACACAAGAGTAGCAGAAACCCTAATTCCCAATGGGAACAGGACGAGCCAATGCCGCCCACTAAATGAAGCGGCAGTGCGGTAGAAAACAACGGACGCCTATGTATTTAGGCATTAATACCGAGCCCAGTAAGGTCTTAATTATGGTATACTGGAAAACGTTAAGGATTAGATTGCTAAGGACTGTCAATTGTAGTATTCTGTTACCCGAGTATTTAAAAGTGAAATTTTGCAGAAACGGCTTCCAGGCCAATGCTACAAGCGCCCCCGTCCCGTTAAAAGCCTGGCAGGCCTCAAAGAACGCTCAACGTTTGTCACCGTTAAGTTGGTGGTGTAGGCTCAGATGAAACATTCCTGACTAGCACCGATCTGGCTCTGAACGCAAGTCCCCATAAGGGTCTGCATCAACCCTCGCATGGCCTCCCTTGCTTGCATAGATAACCGTGAGATCGTATAGGTGACTACACAAGACGAACCGAGATAACGGCTTTAAGTGGGGACCCAACAAAATATGAGTACAACTAACACAACAAACACTACAAATTCTAATGGAGACAACAACACCAACTGCGTTGAAGCGAGCCCTTTCCAAAGGAGCTCAAAAATTATGAGGTCACCTGGAGACACACCGTCTCTAACATACAATGAGGCTCAGCAAGGAAGAAGCGACGAATCTGGCGCCCGGATTCGAGAGCAACCAGTTTTCTGCCAGCTGGGAGAACAAATTAAAAAACTGGTTGATATGCTGGAAGACGGTAAAAGGCGGTCCATACACCAGCCAATGAGGGATGCAATAGAGAGTATTAAAGCTCTCTACGAACTCTCTGCAATTGAACTGCATGATGAGAAAGCGAAGGAAGCGGTTAGCAGTAGCAAGTCCTCGCAGACGTCTCCGTGGTTTAAGGCGGCGGAGCAAAAACGAAAACGGGATCCCACTGCAGAAGTGTCGAAAGCGAAACGTCGACCCACCCCCACAAAAGAAGGCGAGAATAAGCAGAAGGAGACGCAGCACAAAAGGGCAATCCCCGCACTTAAAGAGAAGGATACCGGCTCAAAATCTGACATTCCCCACCCGGAAAGCGGAAAGGACAAATGGATAAAAGTGAGCCGTAAACGAACTATCCGGAAAAAATCTGAGCATAAGAAAGTCAGGCCTGATGCAATCGTCATAAAAACGAAAGGTGAACTCTCTTATGCAGACATACTCCGCAGGGTTAAAGCGGATCCTAAATTAGGCGAATTAGGAGAGACAGTCTCAAAGATTAGAAGTACCCAGAAAGGCAAACTTTTGCTGCAAATAAAAGATACTGGGGAGAAAACGGAGGCCTTTAAGGAGGTAATTGGTGAAGCACTTGGTAACCAAATCGAAGTAAGAAGCCTAAAGCATCGAGTAACTGTCGAGTGCAAGGACATCGACGAAGTGACCACCAAAGAAGACATTTATGAGGCAATAAGATCACAGTTCAAAATTAAAGAAGTCACCGCTGGGGACATATTAAACCTGAGAAAGGCGTATGGAGGAACACAAACAGCAATAATCAGCCTTTCCGCCAATAATGCAAAAAAGCTTTTGGATGCAGGAAAAATTAGGGTAGGCTGGGTAATCTGCCGAATTAGAGAGCAAAAATGGCTCAACAAATACTTCAGATGTTTGGAATATGGACACTTAGCAAGACATTGCAAAAGCGAAATAGACCGCTCCTAAAAATGTCGAAGATGTGGGGCTGAAGGTCATATTGCCAAAACTGCGACAAAGAGCCACTTTGCATGTTCTGCAAAACTGACAACGCAAATAATGCCAAACATATCGCGGGCAGCGGTAAATGTCCGATGTTTCGAAAAGCCCTGACCAATAAAAGATGAGGCTTATGCAGATTAACTTGAACCACTGCGAGGTAGCTCAAAGATCTGCTAAAACAAACTAAGGAAGAATATAGCATCGATTTAGTTTTAATCAGCGAGCCTTATAAAAACCTATCCGGTCCCACCTGGATTACAGATAAAACCCAAAAGGCAGCAATATGGGCTTGTGGCAAATATGCTTTTCATTATAGGAAGGGACAAGCGCATGGCTTCGTACGTGCGAAAATAAATGGCATACACTTCTACAGCTGCTATGCTCCACCCAGTTGGTTACATGGAGAGTATCAACTCGATGAACTCGTAGCCGATGCCCGCACTAAATCACCGGTGGTCATTGCTGGTGACTTTAACGCGTGGGCTGTAGAGTGGGGTAGCAGAGTCACGAATGCAAGGGGGCGCAGCCTCATAGAATCGCTTGCTGTGCTCGATGTGGAGATAGCTAATGATGGAAGGAAAAACACCTTCCAAAAGGCCGGAAGGGGGTCGGTTATAGACCTAACCTTTGTAAGAAGCTCCCTATTCCGGAATACGATATGGTGGGTCAGTGAGGACTACACACATAGCGACCACCAATCTGTTATGTTCGAAATAAAAGAAGAAACGAATTCTAGCCAAAGACGCCCTAAAGTAACAGGCCCAAAATGCAAAGATTCGTTGTTCGACAAGGAGACCCTCGAAGAAGTAGTGAATGCGTACCAAATGGAATTGGGATCCGCAGAAAACGGTACGAAACAACTGACTCAACTGATGAATAGAGCATGCGATGCAGCAATGCCACGCAGGAAGCCCAATAGGAGAGGCTCGCCATGCTATTGGTTAAATGAAAAGATTCATTTACTTAGGGCGAAATGCCTGAAACGAAAACTTCAAAGGTCGAGAGGTAGACCGGAATACAACCTGCTGCTCAGTGCCTTCAAAGAAGAAAGAAATGCTTTGAAGAATGCCATTAAGGACAGTAAAAGAGAAAACTTCAAAGGCCTGTGCGAAGAGGCTAACATTAACCCATGGGGAACCGCCTACAGGGTCGTTATGTCGAAATTAAAAGGACAAAAATCTCCCCAGATTACATGCCCAATAATGCTGAGAGAAATAATAACGACGCTTTACCCACAGTGTCCTTTTCAAAATTTCTAGTTCGTGTAATTTATTTGTAATTTCGGCATATGCACTAAAGTTAATGATTCTGGTGTGTTTCTTGAAGAATTTGGAGCTTTATTCAAACTTTTATAGTTAGAAAAAGATCAAAATTTTTATATATTGGCAGGAGATTTGAATTCCAGACATGGTAACTGGAATAACAGTGTTTCCAATACGAGGGGGAACCAATTAAATCGCTGGTTTGAGGAAAATCAGGTGTTGTTTAAGGCAAACTTGCTAGGCATAGATATACCATCATTTCCCAGTGGAAATTATTTTATTGACCTGTGTATTAATGACGTGAGACTTAATATTAAAAACTTCGACGGGACAAACATAAATTGTTTACAAACACTACTGTATGACGATGAGCATTGAAGCTAGTTTAAATAAAACACCATTTCGGCTTTTAACAAAAGAAGACATTCCAAAATTAAATTATCGGTATACGGATTGGACTAAATTTAACGCGAAATGTCAAAAACCTTTTCGGGAAAATTCAAATATTTTATCGGTCGCGAATAACAGAAATTTGTCTAATATTGAAATCGAAACATATTTGACTCATTTAAATGACGCAATTTATAAAATGGTTGATAAGACAGTTCCCAAAATTAAAAGTAAAGATTCGGTTAAATGTTATTTGAATAGAACTATTTCAAAATTGCAAGTAATTAAAAGTAAACTCCTAACGCAAATTAAAAACAGTTATCGGCGGTTTCAAACTTACAATAACTCGTACCTTATTCGGCTTAAATCTTTATTGAAAAGCGTGAATCAACTTATTCAGGAAAATTTCAAAATTTCGATTAATAGATATTGGGAAAATAAAATTAAAAGTATAAATTCAAGTGAGTCAAATATGTTTCCGATGATTAATAAAATTTTTAGAAGTAAAGAAAAATCGAAAATTGAAATTGTAAAACGATACAGTGCCTACGTTTAACGACAAAACATCGAAAGGGCTTTCGGGTGACCAAACGGACGACTATTATATTAAACTTGACGATTAAAAATTCATTTTTCGGCGACGGAATAATAAAAAATCTTCGGGAAATGATGGTGTGCCAAATATTGTCTTGAAGCATCTGCCGGACATTATTATAATGCAATACTGTGTCATATTTAACAACGCCTTGAACAACACTTATTTTCCTCAAAGTTGGAAAACGGCGATATCATATCCCATTCCCAAAACCGGCAAGGATAAAAGTGACCTCTCGAACTTGCGATCGATATATCTCCTGCCAAAGGTTTTCGAAATTATTATAAACAATCAATTAATTAAATTTTGCGATAACAATAACATCATTCCGGAAAATCAGTTTGGTTTCAAGAGCCAACACTCGACAGTGCACGCCGTTAATAAACTCGTTTCGGATATTAATTGGAACTTAAATAAAAATTATTGTACGGGCGCGGTATTAATCGATTTTGAAAAGGCATTCGACACCTTAAATTAATTAGTATAAACTTGCCCAATTATTTAATACGGATTATTTCGGATATGTTATGGGACAAAAACAATTTAGTAACGGACGGGATTAATAATTCAAATTTAACGTTTAGAGTATGGAACGGGCTCCAACAAGGGATGGTTAACTCGCCCATATTATACAATATTTATACGAGTGATTTGGTAAAAAATTTAGAAAACGGTATAGCTTACGCGGACGATTTGATTATTTATAGATTTGAAAATAACATGGACGAAATTAGGAGACTCGACAAAATTCAAAATTATTGCAGTGATTGGAAATTAAAAATTTATGTTAAAAAATCTGAAACTATTTTGTTCAGAGACCGCCTTTAAGCAAAGTCTCTCGAAATATTAAGTAAAATTGGAAAAATTTATTTGTCGTGCAAAATCATACGGGTGAACTGGTTGAACAGAAAACGACGGTAAAATAATTGGGTGTAGTTTTAGATCAATATCTTTATTATAACGAACATATCAAAATTCAATGGAGAAAAGCTAGTAGTGCTTTTAACAAAATTCGTCGGTTATTCTTTTCGAAACATTTAGGTCAAAATTATTTCGTATAAAACTTTAATACGGTCAATTATTGTATATGGTTGTCCAATTTGGTTTAATTTAAGTTCGGGTTACATGGAAAATTTACGCGTGTTCGAGAGGCGTTGCTTAAGGGCGTGTCTGAGTATGTACAGAAATCTAAATTCTAGTAATGTTCATTATATTGCGAATAAAAAACTTTACGATGCGGCCCAAATTAACAGGATAGACAATTTCATTATTAAACAAAATCGGAATCATTTTGCAAGAGCCTCAGTAAATGACAATTCGCTAATTAGGGGCCGACCTGTCCAGCACCAGAATATCATAACAGGGCAATCAATTCTGGATTTGTCCCTCCAGAGAGTTTTATTTATTTAGATGAATACGGCATGATTCAGGACACATTTGGCGTACCTATACTTTACCACATTTATCGAAATTTTTGTGACAAGAAAATATTGTGTACCCACCTCACTCACTTTCAACGGATACAGACATTTTTCTTCGATTTGACTTCAAAATTTCAAGTGAAGATGTAAAAGATTTAGAAAAAATTTGAAACAACAGATATTGGCGGAAATTTAACGCAATTCAAAATTAATAAAGTAAAAATTTAGGTATCGTTTGTACTTTGTCAGTTCCATCGTATTCCGCAATTTTAATTAAAGGAAGCACATTTTAACGTTTCCTTAGCTCGTTAAATAATATAAGTTTTTCGGCCACTTTTTCTTATATGTATTTTAAATTGTTAAATAATATTATATAATTATTAATAAACCTTTAAATAGGGTTAGCGTTAGATTTTACGAATGAAATTATAAATCAAAACTTAGAGTACTCTCTGTTGAATCAGTAAGTTTTTTTTAGAATGTTTACTTAGGCTAATTGTTTGTTGTTAGCACGTAAGAATTTTATATGTTCACTTTTGGTCCAATAAACATTTCAAAAAGCAAAAAAGGGCTTCGATTGTTAGGGATTTTGAATATAAATAAAAAAAGAGCTTACAAATTTAGAAGAACAACCATTGTATGTAAACAGTTTATACGAAAGCTAGTATATCATATATTGAAAAGTTTGTTACTATTACAAGCATTTTAAAGAATTCAATTCATCCCTTTAGGGAACCAAAATTGTTATCCAGAGAGATTATCCACCTATTACACAGCAAAAACGAAAAATATTATTTAAATTAAGGTATGAGCTAATTAAGTAAGGGGAAGGTAAAAAAATGTATATTCGTGATGACAGATTAGTGATAAGTGGAAGTCCTCTTGTTTACGATAATGGTAAGCTATGGAGTGATGGCAGCCCTGGTTTAGAGTAATAAGTTAGATGTTAGAAGTATTTTTGAAAAGTGTTTGAAAGTAAATTTGCCACTTCAGGTGCCGCCACAATCCACGCAATAGCAGCTTAACGTCTGTCGAGATGGTATTAATGATAATTACGATTTTTCCAAGTGTAGGTTAAGTGATAATAATATTGATATTGCTAGTTTTCCAAAGAGTAAACATGGAGATGATGAGAATGTTGTGATTAAAGTCCTGTCATATAATATTGCCGGTTTAAGAAATAAGACCATATTTCCAGGATTTTTCGATTTTATTAAAGGTTTCAGTTGTTTTGTTTTTTTGAAACCCATGTTGCAGAGGGAGGTTTCAATTCTTTAAATAAGTTTTTTGGAGGCTTTGAGCTCTTTTGGATGAGCGCACAGAAAACTGCCAGGTATGGAAGAGCTAGTGGCGGCTGCCTTATAGGAATACATTAGCAAATTTTTGGAGGATTAGATGGATTAATACTTGGCCAGTGCTAGAGGTACTACAGCGTTCAGGGAGTTTTAGTATAATCCCTGCGTACATTAATTGCACTAATTTGTCATTCGAATTTTAGATGTAGCTAGGGTTATTAAAAGTTCCACTTTGGTAATACTAGGTGATTTTAATGTGAGAATTGGCAGAATGCAGATACTATCTGAACAGCTAGATGTTGGAAATAACCTCAAATCTTTAAGAAACTCCTATTTCCCTTTATAAGAACTGTTCTTCTTCCTTGGTTTCTGTTCTTTGTTATTTATTTAATTTATCTATTTCTTGTGGAGTCTTTCCAAAATCTTGGAAATCATCTCTTATTATTCCTCTTCACAAGAAAGGCAAGAGGTGTGATATTTCTAATTACAGATCCATTGCAAACTTGTGTTGTATTGCTAAGACTTTTGAGGCATTAGTTTGCGATACGCTATACTTTCATTGCAAACCTTTTCTGGGAACTTTTCAGCATAGCTTTATGAAAGGTAGGTCTACTACGACTAACCTACTGGAATTCTCAAATTTCTGCATATCCAAAATTTAGGCTGGAAAGCAAGTGGATTGTATCTTTACAGATTTTAGCAAGGCATTCGACAGAATAAGCCACCAAATTTGATTCACATGTTGACGGCCCTCGGGTTTCCTTCATTGTTTGTAGACTGAGTTCGTTCTTACCTACTAAATCGGACTCAGCGTGTGTCCATCCGTGGATCACTATCCAAGTTTATTTTTAATTCCTCTGGCGTACCTCAGGGAAGTCATCTAGGCCCGATTTTATTTATTATATACATCAATGATGTAGCTTTATTCTTGAAATATTCTAAAAGTCTTTGTTATGCTGACGACGCCAAAATTTTCCGTGTTGTGTCCTCTATTCGAGACTGTTAACTTTCTACAACTGGTGTTCTGATAACTATCTTCCCCTCCATATTAGTAAGTGTACGTATATGTATTTTACTCGCAGAAAGAATCCTTTCGACTTTAACTACACCATGCAAGACTGTGTTCTGGAAAAAATTAATAGGACCAAGGACTTGGGTGTCTGGTTGAACAGTCGTTTTACGTTTGACGATCACATTGATGAGATAGTTATTAAGGCTAATTCTACATTGGGTTTTATTAAAAGATGGGCAAAGGAATTTGACGACCCTTATATCACCAGGCTTCTCTACTGCACCTTTGTTAGGCCTATTCTGGAGTATGCTAGTTGTGTTTGGTCACCATTTTATCGTGACTCAATTGACCGGGTAGAGGCAGTCCAGCGCCGTTTTGTTCGCTTTGCACTTCGTGGGCTTCCTTGGAGCGACCCTCTTATCCTGCCGCCGTACTCAGATAGGCTTAGGCTCATAAAACTAGACTCTCTTGAATTCAGACGTAGCATCTCTAAAAGTGATTTCGCTTTTGAATGTCTTCAAGGTAATGTTGACTCTCCAGTCTTGTTGTCTTCTTTTAATATATCGATTCCGAGTCGCTCCTTGAGAAATGGAGATTTTCTTAAAATTCCACAGCATCGCACAAATTACGGTTTTCACGAGCCCTTCACGTAAATGTCTCGGTTTTTTAATTCGCATTTTAACAACATTGATTTTAATCTGCCGAAAAATTCTGTGAAGGCCAAACTTTCCTAACTACTCTGTTATTATTTTGTAATTATTATGTATTATTAATTATTTTTCTATTTTTCTAGTTATTTTTTTTTATTAATTATTTTCTAGTTATTTTTATTAATTATTGTAATTATTGTAATTTTTATTTTATTTTATAACTATTTATATTTAGATGTTAAGTAATCAGCCCTTTGATGAATCTTAAATAAATAAGATGTAGTTGTTAACGCTAATGTAAGGAAATTTTTAGACTTTTCTGACGACTTTGGTATTGCTATACTGAATGGTCGTACTAATGGTGATTGGGATGGTGAATATACGTTCATTGGATTATGTGGGTCGTCTGTAAACGACATTACAGGTGTAACGTATGATTTGTGTTCGTATATTCAAAGTTTTCAAATAGCGCAACAATCCTTTTCAGATCACCTTCCCTTTGTTCTTGAAATGTTTATACTGGACTTATACTCTTTGCAGCAACATAGCGTTAAACAGCTGATCATGCTCCTGAAGCTAAACTGGGGACTGCAAAATCATGAAGAGTACAAAGCTAATCTGACTTTTGTAATAGGCTGGGTACGCATGTCTCTATGAATTCAGTCACTGATTTGGTGCTTGCAGTTAAGAGAGTTGGCAATAAAAATGCTTTAATAAAACCTTGTTTTAAACAAAATTGGTTTGACTCTGAATGTCAACGTGCTAGAGAGAAATCTTTTAGACGGCTGAACATAGTGATACAATATGTGCGCGACAGTATTACATATATTAGGGCCAATAGGAATTTTAAATACCTATGCAAAGCTAAGAAAAAACTTTACTATGATAATTAAACAGTTAAACTGAATTATGTAAAAAACTCAAAATCTTGGTGGAGTTTAGCGAAAGAGTTGTGTGGTAGGAAATTCACTATTGGCTCGACTATTGATATAAATGCTTTTAAAGTGTACTTTGAAACCCTTATTAATCCGGTAATCGAGTACAGTCCTATTTCTTACGCTGCCCCTATGGTTTTGCTCCATAATTCTAAGGATAACAAAGAACCAGGGGATGATAGATTTCCGTATGAATTTTATAAAAATGTTCCTTAGTGTTTTTTGGCAAGGCTTATAGATTGTTTTAACTTTGTTTACGATAAGTGCGAGGTTCCTGAATGATTCGCTACTTGTACTTCAATAATTTTTCCGCTTTATAACAGAGGGATTAACAGAGTTGAAAATTACCGTGGCCTCTCATTCATTACTTAAGTACTTAAGCTGTTTGTTGGCGTGCTATATAATAGGGCGGTGGTCTGGGAAAGGAGGCACCATGTACTGAACGACTGGGTTTCGAAAGGAGTATTAAACGTTCGATAACATATTTAATCTAGTTAAGCTCGGACATTCACGAAAGATTAAGAAAGTTTACGCCTTTTTTTTTGTAGATTTTAAGGTGGCATTCGATACCAGTGAACGTGGTGACCTTTTTTATAAGTTGTATGCTATTGGAATGTCTAGTAAATTTGTTCGTATCTTAGAGAATCTATACGAGGTTACCCGTGCTCAGGTTTGGAATGGAAACCACTTGTCAGAGAGTTTTCTCACAAAGTCTAGAGTCAAACAGGGCTGCATCTTGAGTCCCTTGTTATTTGCATTCTTCATTGATGACTTAGAGAATACAATGGAGGTGGTACTTATTATCGAGGATATTCATATTGGCTGATGACTCACGTAAACTTCAGATAATGATTGATAGGCTTAAGGAATATTGTCAGCTTTAGAATTCAGTCGTCAACTTAGAAAAATTCAAAATTATGATTTTTCAGAGGGGTAGTGGTCCGAGGATGGGTAACAAAAGGTAGTTGTACGATGGATCGGAGATAGAGATTATTAAGGAATACAGCTATTTGGGTATTATACTAACACCGAAATTGTCATTTGCGGCAAATTTTAATAAACGGCTACAGTCTGCAAAAGCTGCTCTTAATGTAGCCTGGAAGAACTTTCATAAAAAAAGCGAAATTAACCACAGCAATAAAATTGTAATGTTCAACTCACTTTCGAGCGCAGTTCTTTGTTATGGGGCACAGATATGGGGTTTCTCGCAATACGACACATGTGAAAAGTTACAGCGTTTCCTTGTTAAAAAACTACTTTTGCGCTTGCCTCAGAACACTCCGTTTTTTATATGATTTAGAGTTTGGACTACAGCATATTTATATTTACACGTTAAAGTGCCACTTTAATTACATTTTGAAGGTTTTGTTCAATTTTACACCTGAAAGATTGCCTCACCAATTAGCAGCACAAGTTGTCTGTCAAAACATCTATTGGTACTCTGCCTGGCAATTAAACATAAATAGCTACATATGAGATGAATTCTCTATTAAAAAAATTTATTTAATCTGTAGATATCGAGGGGGGCTGTTAAATTTAAACGCAAGTCCATTTAGGCATGAAGGTGGGTCTACTTGTTCTTTATGTAATTTGGATGAGGATGAAAACTATATACATTTCATGGGAACGTGTCCTGTATTTTCGGAATTTCGCGTCGCAGCTTTTAGGAAAAAGAAACTTTCTGAAGCGGAAATAATTCAAATTCTAGATGGTCAAAACAATTTCAACGATCTATTTGTTTATGCCACAAAAGCTTGGAAATGCCGGTCTTTGTTGATTAATGAATTTAACAACTGAGAAATTACGAAGGAATTCCTTTTTGTCTAAAAATATTTTTAATTATTAGGCTAGTGAACTATGCTAATTTGTACATCTGAGTGTGTTGCTTATCTCGACAGACAGCCTGGTTGCTATTGTCGTAGTTTATTTGTCTCTTTATTAAATTAAAAAGTAGATGTAAGGATATTTACATATTTACAGTAGGTTTACTTATACAGATAATAGACTCTTTATACTCTGTTAAGAATATATGTATCTATATATATCAACTGAATTGATGTTAAAATTAGTCTTACAAATAAACATTATTATTACTTTGGGTTTATACCTTTACCTCTCGGCTTTTGGCCGGCGATGGTTTTCCCCTACGTCGGGCTTAACGCCAAGACATCGGGAATCCATGTGCGCATGAGGAAAGTATTCACTTCAGTTGTTCATTTGCATGCGCACGTGGAAGATTCCTGCTCTAATGGTCGCGGCAACAGTGATTTTGTCGCATGCGAAACACTTTGAGTAGGGTTGAGTCAGCCGCCCCTAACATGGGGAACAGACGCCGACCAGGAAGCCGCCCAATATGGGAACAGACGCATGCACCTCGTATGCCAAACCTGTGTATTTTGTAATGTTCTCCCTAAAAGTGTTTTCCACATTGTTGGTGTTGGGTACTGCAATGCCAATTATAGTATAGTCCGATCAGTTATTACTGACCGATCATAATAATGTGTGGAGTTTTCAAAAACACTGTCTGGTGTATATTTGTAATATGGCGTGTGTGTAGCGGGTGTAATAAGGTTGTGTTTTAGAGCTAACTGTTGGTGTATGACATTGCAGACCTGGTTGCAGGGTCGGACTGGCCATAAAGTCAGGGTGGCGATTACCACCCGGGCTCTAGCCTTCGCGGGCCGCCAGGCTTACTACGTACACGAAAAATATTAATATGATACAAATGTATAGCTTAAAAAAGAAACGTTCGATTGATGTCACATTCAGAAACAGATGTAAACAAAAAGTTAACCTAAACTATGAGCTTATTTTATTAATTATTCTATTTCAAAGCAAGTACTACACTAGTTACGCGTAATAATGTGTTAAAATTTTATCATAGGCAAATGAAATACATTCCTAGGCAACACTGTGCTGCGTGCCAGATCAGAAAACTTAAAAAAAGAGTGAGTGTTGGGTTGTCTGTATTTTACAGGCCGTGATACATTCACTGCAGTAAGAGCAACTTCAAATGTGCTCATCGACTTCATACTTTCTTATGTAATGAACTTCACGGATGCGCAATAAATGTAGTTGCAGTAGTAGCAAATTGAAATTCAACTTCGCTTATAGTGGAAAAAGTGATGCCATGTACTTCTTGAGGGATATCGATGACGGTCAGAACCAGATTCACGGAAACTTTTTAAATTTACTTGTCCTGTTATCAAAGTACGATCCGGTTCTGAAGACCCATATATCCGAAGCCATTATTGCCAGTAAAAACAGAAGAGAATCCGGAAAAGGTAAAGGTAGAGGTAGTCTCGTAACCTTCATGTCAAAAAAACATAATAAATAAATTAATAAATATATATATTTTTTAGCCTTATCGATCAGGCTGCAATTTGCGTCCGTTATGTTAAGAATGGAATACCACAAGAGCGGGTGGTCAGCATGGTGCCAGGCGAAGCTTACCGAGTACTTGTAACCTCAGAATTAACTCAGGCTTGAATGTGCAAGACCTTATCAGCGTGTCTTTTGATCCCGCAGGAAATATGGCAGCCCGATGTCTTTTGGTCTTCAAGCTAAACTGAGAGAAGAAGTGGCAAACGTAATTTTCACGCATTGTTACGCGCACGTTTTGAATTTGTTGTTGGCAGGCGCCACGTCAAGCTGTACTTAGGCAAAGAATTTATTCGGACTCTTGGACTCTACATTATTTAAGCGCACCTCTGTTTGGGTGGAGAAAATCTCGGAAATGACAGGTGGTAGAGACAAATTGAGACGATTGCAGAACATTGGAAAAACGAGATGGTGGGCCAAAGGTAAAGCCTTGACCACCATCATGGAGAAAACTCGATACGTTGCATTGATAAGGACCCTATGTGCTATAGCTTCGAGAGCGGAGTTCGAGCCAAAGGTTTCATTCCAAGCAAAGGTATTGATGGATTCCTTTCTGAAATTTGAAACTATTCTCACAGCCATAACATTCAAGAAAATCTTCGATTTGTCAACCCGGTAAGCCAATATCTCCAAACTCCTACACTAGACTACCTTAAAGCTTGGGGGCTTATTAAAAGTTTGGAAAATAATTTGCGAAAACAACTAGATCTTTTTGATGCCGTTTTCAGTGCTGCAAATTTGTTCGTATCCCAATTTCAAGAATTAATTCAAGCCAAAGACATTAATGCTGAAGTACAGACCACGCTGCCTTTACGGAGAACATCTAGGAAACCGAAACAGCGCCATGAGTTATTCCAGGACGAAGTGGGACTACTATCGGCGGACCCAAAGAGATGCTTTTCCATAACCACGTACAAAGTCATTATCAACAATACTTTAGTAAAAATTGATGAAAAATTCAACTGTAACGAGCAAATTGAAAAAAAAATGGAATTCCTAATAGTGCATTATATTCAATCGCATCAATTGCCAACGTCGATCGGGAACTGCTTTCAAAGGAACTCGAATCTTTTTCAAAAAGTTTTAATGAACTTTCTAAAAGTATTTCGGACGAACACGTTCCATCTACGCAGCAACATGCAAATGATTCAGATTCTCAGAGAGAGGAGAGCAGAAAGCGATCGACGAAGATAATTTAGATCAAACAGCAAAGACTGCTTTTTGTTTATCTCAAAAAGGTTTGGAAGCCTGCCGAAGTTGCATATCATGTGCATGTTTACTTTTGTCCCAGTATAACACGCACATCAGTACGCACTCCAACTTATACATCGCTTATTGTGTAATTCTCACAATTTCGTTTACGCAAGTAACTTGCGAAAGACGATATTCCGCGATGAAGAGCATAAAGACGGGGCTCCGCTCTCTACTGGGGCAGGAACTGCTGGAATCGTTGATTATCCTAAACACAGAGTCGGATCTCATCAAAGATGACGAAAATGGCAGCTTTTACGAACGAGTTATAGATAATCTAGCTGAAACTTCCTCCTCTTTTAAAAAAAAATTTGATGGGCTAGCTAATACAGAAGAGAGGTTCCAGTTAAGCCGCCTATAGTCTACTTACATACACTAGCTTGTTAATAATCAGATGAAAACATTTTACATGAAAACTTTTGTCTTTTAAAATAAAAATTGCCAAAAACTCTTGCCTATTTGACTATCATTGTTATCTGGTTCGTTGGTTGATCTGATGGTCACCATAATCTGCACTGATTTTCCTAGGCGGACGGCGGGCCCTTAAAGTCATAATGGACCCCTTTGGCCCAGTCCGAACCTGCCTGGTTGTGCCTATGCACATTATTATTATTTAGATTCCACTCTCGGTTTTCTGTAGTGACGTTTTTCCATGCGGTGCACTTCTGCCTTATTATCACTTGCATGATCTGCTGTTCAGTTTTGACACTCAAGCTTCTGGGGTCCATATTTTTATTTTGGTTTTTATTAACCTCGTCCAGTTGCTGTATTTTCCGTCTGTTTCTCTCTTATCTTAATTTAATTTATTATTTTGTTTTTACTTTATGTTTTTATTCTGTTTTCTTGCTCCTTTCGCAAATTCTTTTTTGCGTCCCTATTGTTTCCATTGCTGCCTTTTGGAGCTCTATTCCAACTGTTGCTGCGTCACCTTTTTAATTATGGTTACATGTAAAGCATACGCCACCGCGATTATTGAGGAGGCTGTGGTTTGCGATATTATCTGCGGGTGTTCATGTCATACCAAGTGTATGAAGCGTGGTTCTAGATCTTCTTGTGGGCCTACATAATGTGCCCAATGTGCAGATGTTAGGCCCTGTCACGTCCTTCGCATGATGCGTGATATCTTTGCCCCTCTGTCCAGTAATAGCTCTATTATAAGGGTCTGCTTGTTTTCCAAACATTTAGCCTCCTTTCAACAATTATCCGAAGACGTTAATCTGTTTAATAGTAAACTTGTCTCTCCGCGACAATTCTGAAGTCCTCTTGTCCAAATCAAACAATTCTGAAGTCCTCTTGTCCAATTCCAAGTTCTCTGACTTCACTGGAGTTGTCGATGATCTTCATATTGCATTTTTCTAACCTGGCCAGTCATCCTCCTCCCCTTGTATTAATTTTTCTCCGATTAAGCCAGCCCTGGACGACATCCGGCGGGATGTTAAACATCTGAGAGGTGATATTGAGTCCTGGTCAGCTTCTGTCTCCAGGGACTCTTATCTTATTTCTTCTGTAGCGACGGACGTTAGGTGTTTGGCCTATCCGGTTGGGGTCCTTCCTAATTTGTCTGTGATCCCTTTCGTCTCTGTCGCTCCTGCCCTCCCCCCTCTGCATCGCACCATCGTCGCAAGACCAATACCAGACGCCGGAAGGGTGTTATTTTTTCTTCCCCGATGACTGAGGACCGTGTGGATATTTCTGTTGGTGTGACCATATCACATCATCTTATTATGGAAAAATCAATGAACTTAAATCGGACTTTTCCCCTGGTCCTGACGGTATCCCTCCAGCTTCGTTAAGTCCTCGTCCGATGCCCTTCCTACTCCATTAGCGACTCTCTTCAACAGGTAAAGGCTGGTAAATTTCCTGCATTGCGGGTTTTTCCCCTGGTTTTCTCAACTGAATTTCTTCCTATCTAAGAGACGGGACATATCATGTGTCGCTCCGTGGCTCTACTTCAAGAATCTTCTGGGCTTCATCTGGTGTACCACAAGGCAGTCATCTCGGCTCTCTACTATTCCTACTATTCGTTCTTGCCATTGACGACATTGCCGTACTCTAATGCTCTAATCTACGCTGATGACATGAATATCTTCTTTTATGTTAAGATGCTGGTGATGCCGCCCTTATTCAAATGGACTTAGATACGTTTCTGGAGTGGTGCGAGCATAATGGCTTACACCTTTTGAGAAATGTGAGGCTATGACCTTTTTTAGGAGCCCTAATCCACAAGCTTGGGATTACAACTTTGCGGAGAATGGTCTCCGTCGCGTGCTATCCGTAACTGACCTTGGGGTAAAACTTGACAGGAAACTTGACTTTACTATGCATATTAACTGTATCGTGTCTTGAGGCAGTTCAATCTTGTGCTTTGTTAAGCGTTGGTCTAGAGAGTTCTCGGATATACCAACATTCATTTGTACTGCTCCTTAGTTAGACCCTTTCCTAGAGTATGCATCTCAGGTCTGGTCACCCTACTACGCTGTTCATTCCAAGCGAAACGAATCGGTGCAGAGTAATTTTCTTAGATTTGCACTTAGAGGGCTCCCATGGGATGATCCGCTTAATCTCCCGCCCTACACCGACAGCCTTCAGTTGCTTGGTTTGCCCTCGCTTGAGAAAAGGCGCAAAGTCGCTGACTTGGTCTTTATTCACCTGCTCTTGAACCCTAATATAGACTCGGTGAGGGTATGATAGGATTAATGGGGCTCCTTGATGACTGAATATAGGAGGGCGTAGTCCATATAATTGTACATCCCAAATCCTA
The DNA here is from genome assembly GCA_964036015.1 of Leptarthrus brevirostris. NCBI lineage: Eukaryota > Metazoa > Arthropoda > Insecta > Diptera > Asilidae > Leptarthrus > Leptarthrus brevirostris. Next base: position 42,332,786 of record OZ038375.1, read on the forward strand.
GTTCCTCTTAGTACCTATAAACTGTTTAGATACATTTTATTTAAACGAAGAAGACTATTTTATTTTAATATTTTTATAATTTTATTTTTATTAATTTTGATACTTTCAGATCGGCAGATCTGGTTAGACTAAAATTATTATTTACATTTTTTGTATCCTACTTTACATTTAACACACAGATAGTTTGTTCAATATTTTCTCTGTATAGAGTACAGTATTTTATTGGCTATGAATAAATGATTATTACATATTTCAAAGTGTTTGTGTTTCACACTATTCAAAATTTATCGAAGTGTACAGGTTGACTAAAATATATTTGACAGTACAGTCTGATTGGATATTAGTAAAGTGGATTTTAATAAAAATATTTTATTAATAATGTAATCAAACTTATGAAGTTTAAATTAAAAATTAAAAATTAAATTTGTAGCTACTGCTACATTACTCCCCCCTCAGTGAAAACGTTCATTTTAAGTGAATCGTAAAATTAAGAATATGATGAATAATAATATTGTTAGTAATAAAAAATTATAATTGAAATTTTACTCTCTTTTTCGGCTTGTTTTTGATTGGTGTAATTGTTTGTTCTGTGTGTTCGATAAATGCTGGTTTTAGTCTGTCAACTGAAATGTTCGTTGCTTTACCACGGTAGTCGATTTGATAATATTTATCAAGTTTGTTTAATACTTTGAAAGGGCCTTCATATGGGTTTTGTAAAGAAGATTTGCTTCTGTCGATTCTAACAAAAACAAATTCTGTATCTTTTAAATCTTTAGGTACGTAGATTTTAGAATTTTGTTTTCGAGAATGTGAAGGTTTGAAGTTATTTATGCAAGATCTAATTTTACTTAAGAAATTTGATGGATCTTGTATTGTTGAGTTGTTGTTAATGATAAATTCTCCTGGAACGCGAAGAGGTTGTCCATAGACAAGTTCTGCTGGAGAACATTGCAAGTCTTCTTTAATCGTGGTTCGGAAACCTAAGAGGACTGCAGGTAATTGTGTGACCCAATTATTTTGGCCGTCACGAGCGCGTATGGCTGCTTTTAATTGTCTGTGAAATCGTTCTATCATTCCGTTGGATTGTGGATGATAAGGAGTAGTACGGATTCGATGTGATCCTAAATTTTTTGTAAATTCTTCGAATAATTTGGATTCGAATTGAGTACCTTGATCTGTGGTAATTTCTAGAGGAATACCAAAACGTGGAAAATATTGTTCGTATAACGTATTGATAACTGTGCTTGCCTGTATATCTTTGATTGGATAAGCTTCTGGCCATCGAGTAAATCTATCTATTATTGTTAAAATGTAAGAATATCCATTTGAAGACGGTAAAGGACCTACCAAATCTAAATGGATATGTTCGAATCTTGTTTTGGGTAGTTCGAATTTACCGATTTCTGATTTTGTGTGTTTAGTTATTTTGGCTTTTTGGCAATTGACACAATTTCTAGTCCACTTGTTAATATCTATATTCATTCCAGGCCAAAAGTACTTTGAAACAATAGATTTTCGTGTTGTTCTAATTCCTGGATGAGATAAATTATGTATGGTATTAAAGATAGATTTTCGAAGTTCTTTGGGTATATATGACCGTGAATTTTTAGTAGAAACTTCGCACCAAATGTCAGATTCAGAAGTGTTTAATTTAATTTTAATAAGTTTATATTTTGAATTATCTGGTCTGTTATGCTGAGTTATTAAAAGATGTGTAAGTTCTTCATCACTATTTTGGTACTCAGCGATAGTTTTTAAATCAAATTTGGTATTGTTATGCTTTGAATGTTCAAAATTTTCGATAGAAATTCTAGATAAAGTATCTGCTACTGTGTTTGATTTGCCTTTGATATGTCTGATATCTGAGGTAAATTGAGTTATGTAGTCCAGATGTCTAGTTTGTCTTGGACTTCTTTCTGTTTTAGACCATATTGCTGTAATGAGCGGTTTGTGGTCTGTAAAAGCTGTAAATTCTCGACCTTCTAGAAAATGTCTAAAATGTTTGATGGCTAAATATAATGCCAAAAGTTCTCGGTCGAATGCTGAATATTTTATTTCTGCGTCTTTTAATTTTTTAGAGAAAAATGCAATGGGTTCCCAATGATTTGCATTGGATTGTTGGAGAACTGCACCAACAGCGCTAGCAGAAGCGTCCACAGTTAAATTGAATTTTGCATTTTCAATAGGATGAATTAATAAAGTTGCTTTTGAAAATGATTGTTTAATTTTGTTAAGTTGATCTTCACATTCTGTTGGCCAAGAAAAGTTTTTAGAGTTATTTGGTTTCTTTTTGAGAAGTAGGGCCAAATGAGTGTGAATTGGGTTTAGTAATGTGGCAAGATTTGGAATAAATCTATGGTAATAATTAACCATGCCAATAAATTGTTGAATTTGTTTAATGGAATTTGGAGAAGGAAAATTGTTAATAATTTGGACTCTGTCTTCTGAAGGTAAGATGCCTTCTTTTGTTATTTTATGACTGAGGAAGTCCAAAGATCCAACTCCGAAAATGCATTTGGATGGATTGATATTGATTCCAAAATCTGATAGTTGTTTAAAAATTTGGTTTAAATGATTTTGATGTTCGGATTCAGATTTGCTGGCAACTAAAATATCGTCAATGTAGACAAAAGCGAAATCTAAATTTTTAATGATTTGGTCCATGAATCGTTGAAATGTTTGTGCAGCATTTCTTAGACCAAAAGGCATTCTAGTGAATTCAAATAATCCGAATGGAGTTGTTATGGCTGTTTTGTGTATGTCTTCTTTAGCCATTGGAATTTGGTGGTAAGCTCTTATCAAGTCAATTTTTGAGAAAATAGTGCAACCGTTTAAGTTCATTGAAAAATTTTGTATGTGTGGTAATGGGTATCTATCCGGAACTGTGATTGCGTTGAGTCTGCGATAATCTCCACATGGTCGCCAATCTGTAGAATTTTTCTTTGCTACTAGATGTAGTGCAGAAGATACTGAAGAAGATGATAATTGGCACAGACCTAATTTAACCATGTGATCAAATTCTAATTTTGCAATTTTGTATTTATGTCCATCTACGCGTCTTGGACGAGAAAAAGGAAGTAGTCCTTTAGTTTCTATGTGATGTACAACGTTATGTTTAACTGGGATATCATAACGAGGTGGTTGTGTTAATGTGGGAAATCTTTGCAAAATTTTACCGTACTCATTACTGATTGCGTAGTAACGAGGAGTTGGAGTATTTGCGTTTACCGTGATTCCACTAACACTTAAAGTTGTTGTACCGTCGAGTAATCTTTTGTTCTTTAAATCGACGAGTAAATTAAATTTTGTTAAAAAGTCTGCTCCGATGATGGGCTTGTTGACATTAGCAATTATAAATGGGAATATGAATTCTCTCCTAAGACCGAAATCTACTTTAAGTAGTTTTGTACCATAAGTGTTAATGGTAGAACCGTTTGCTGCGGATAAATATAAGTTTGGGTCTTTGTTAAATTTTCTAAAGAATTCGTTAGGTACTACTGAAATATCAGCACCTGTATCTATTAGAAATTTGAATTTGTTTTCTTTGTCAAAAATGAATAAACGTTTAGAAATATTATTGTTAAATATATTATTCACTGAGGGATTAATTAGTTTTTTTGATTATTACTAGGTTTGTAAGAACACGGCGAACTGCATTTATTCGCTTTGGTACCATATTTATTGTGGTACCAACAATAAGAATTGTTATCTCTACATTTTGAAACTTGTCTGCTATGCGAGTTGTTTCTAGAGAATGAATGATCTCTTGATGTGTTTCGAGAACGAGAATAAGAAGGTTGGTTTTGACACGATAATCCTTTTATCAAATTTTCGAGATTTTCTATTATATTTTCTAAATTGTTTATTTTTGATAAAAGGAAATTGTTATCTATGAAATTGTAATTTGGTTTTGGTAGATTTTTGTTTATTTCCGATATAAATTGAATTTTGGAAATATCATATATATTATCTGCCAAATCTAAAAGTTCTTTAATATCTTGTTTTCCGGAAGATATTAAGGCTATGTTGATATTTGCCGGCAATTTTCTCATCCATAATTTTTTAATTAAAGATTTGCTAAATGTGGAGGAATTGCCTGCAAGAATTTCCATGGAGCGATAGAATTCGGAAGGTTTTCTATCTCCGATTTCGGTACTTGATAGAAGTTGCTCTAACTTTTTTTCTTCCGATTCAGTAAATCGTTTGATTAGAGTATTCTTCAAACTTTGATATTTATTGAGAAGTGGAGGATTTTGTAAAAAGTCTAGGACATTTGTTATTACTTCCACTGGTAAAGACTGAACAACGTGACTGTATTTTGTCTCGTCTACCGTTATTCGTTTAGAAGCAAATTGGGCTTCGGCTTGAATGAACCAAGCTTCTGGATATGGAGTCCAAAAGCTTGGTAGTTTGATTGATGTTGTGGCTACATAATTGTGTTCATTGTAATTTGTAGCATTTGTATGTAAACTTTGTTGTGAAAAGTTTGACTCATTTTCACTAGTCATCATAATTGATGTTTGAAAGTAAAATTTCACTTCTTTATTTATACACTGATTTTAACGAGACTTAACTTCGCGAATCACAAAATGAAAGTCCAACCCCTTATTATGTACAAATTTTCAGATGATTATACCATGATAAAATATATTTTAATTTAAGTTGAAGATATATTATTTATTGAAACAGATACAAATTTTGAAAGGTGAGAAAAAAAATATGTTGTATTGTAGAATTGTGTATGTTTGTGTTGTACAATAAAATTAATTTTAATTAAAAAAAGAACATACCAATATTGAATTTAACTGATGTGTTGACTTTTTTTCTTTTTCTTGCTTCTTTATTACGTTGATTTTTATTTCTTCCTAAAGATGAGTATTCTTGAAATGTTAACTTGAAATTGTTGATTGATGAATATTTTAATAAAAAGGATGCCTTACCCTAGGTGGGGGGCACCTCTTATTAAATATTTTGTTGTTGTTGATTGTTGAGTTAATTGTTGATAGTTATTTTTTTAAATAACGAGGATGCCTTACCACGGGTGGGGGGCACCTCTTATTAAAAATGTTGCTGCTTGATTTTTAAAATCAGAGAATACCTTACCTTGGGTAGGGGGTATCTCTGTTTTAAAATTTGGCTTCTTCTTCTTATTGTAAAACAAGAAAGTACCTTACCTTGGGTAGGGGGTACTTCTGTTTTAAATTTAACGTTGTTGTCTTCTGCTTTCTATTTTAAAAACCAGAAAGTACCTTACCTTGGGTAGGGGGTACTTCTGTTTTTAAAATTTTGAGGTCACTTATGCTGCGACCGGAGCATCGGGGTCACCAATGAGGGTATGATAGGATTAATGGGGCTCCTTGATGACTGAATATAGGAGGGCGTAGTCCATATAATTGTACATCCCAAATCCTAGTTCCTCTTAGTACCTATAAACTGTTTAGATACATTTTATTTAAACGAAGAAGACTATTTTATTTTAATATTTTTATAATTTTATTTTTATTAATTTTGATACTTTCAGATCGGCAGATCTGGTTAGACTAAAATTATTATTTACATTTTTTGTATCCTACTTTACATTTAACACATAGATAGTTTGTTCAATATTTTCTCTGTATAGAGTACAGTATTTTATTGGCTATGAATAAATGATTATTACATATTTCAAAGTGTTTGTGTTTCACACTATTCAAAATTTATCGAAGTGTACAGGTTGACTAAAATATATTTGACAGTACAGTCTGATTGGATATTAGTAAAGTGGATTTTAATAAAAATATTTTATTAATAATGTAATCAAACTTATGAAGTTTAAATTAAAAATTAAAAATTAAATTTGTAGCTACTGCTACACTCGGGTTTGCTTGTTAGCACGGTTTCCTTCAGACAGTCCCAACATAACCTTCGAAGACTGCCTTTATTGTATGTTGAACCATCCAGATCAAATTATGGCATGTTCATGCATGCCATAATTTGATCTGGCAACGTTTATGTAGTGCTGTTAATGCATGTCCTAATTTTGATTAAACTCTTAGCAAGGTGTCTGCGCTGGGTTTCCTTACTTGTTTTCTTCCTGTTCCTTTCTTTTGCTTTATTTTTTCCTTTACATGATAATAACGTTATCCTCATTTCATCGTTTTGATGGAATAGGTGAAATGATTCTGGGCTCCTGCCGAAGAAGTGCGCCTTCTGTGTTAGAAGGGTTAATTCTGTTAATTTCTAGAAAATCGGAGCTGAAGAGGTTCAACTGGATAATGACCAACGGTTTCTATATCGGATTTAAAAGGAGTTTGAAAAATCTTGATATTGTTTTCAATTTCATTAAAATCTGAAAAAGGACACTCACCATTTATTTTCAAAGCACCCAAAGCTTCAATTGCGAAATCCACTGGAAATAAAGTCTCAGATTGCTCACTGAAATTGACATTTATTAAAATGCGTGAAACATTTTTTGTTTTGATAATGAAACAAAACGATTTTTTGTTGAAAGGACTTAATATGAGTCTATAAATCAGGCTCGAAACTGGTTTTCTCCTTGTCATTTTAAATTAAGGTCATTCATATGTTTAGCTATATCTGTATATAATGATAATTTCCATAATCACTAGTTTTTTTGTAACTCAGCCAGAGGACGATTCCTTTCATTCAAGAAGCTTTCTATTATTGCTCGGAGCGTTAGAATTTTTTCTGCAGGTTAGCCAGCAGTCATTCTGCAGTCATTTTATCCAATCTCTTCAATAAACTCCCGGACTTGACGATGAATGACCGCATGTTATCTAATATAATAAACTGCTGACATGACTGGCTTTTAAACTTCTGACATATCCAAACATTTCACGCACAAATTCGATTGGTTTTGAATCACCGTCATTTTCTACAGCCTTTGATACGAGACGAACGACATCTTTATTGTTTCCACGCATGGTTCTGCCACCATCAGTCGTGATACACTCCAAGTGTTTACATTGAAGATTGTTTTTCTGAAAAGCATTTTCAACTCCTCTAAAAATATCTTTACCTGGGGTCATACATATACGCTTCATAATTTTTATCTATATCTCGAATAAGACGTAACACCTGAGCAGGATATGAAACAACTGTTGACCCATCCAGGACCAAAGAGAACCACTCTGATTTTCGTCAGACAATTGAATTAATAAATTTTCTGTAATATCATCTACTTTTCGGGCCATAGTGCTTGCTAACGAACTAATGTTTTTAAATAAATTAGCTTTTTCTGGACACATTTTTTCTTTTGCTGTAATTATTATTATTTTATTATTATTATTATGAGGAGGGGTTACCCAAATGGTGGGCACTTCGACCAAGGAGGTCTTTTATGCCAGAGCCCACTGCAAAAGACACTCAGCCAACCTGAGGTAGGTGAGGAGGTCTTTTACAGTGGAGGATCTAACGTCAGCCGGGCTCAGAAATTCACGACTAAAGATCCTCCTTCTAAGCCATGCTAATGCAGGACAAGAGCAAAAAATGTGCAATGTGGTTTCGTCGTCTTCCAGACAAAGCAGACATTCCGTCACGCTAGACAGACCTATTCGGTGTAGATGATACCTAAGCCCATAGTGGCCAGATAGGTAGCCTGATAGCTGACATTTCTCCAGTATAGCAGCTCTTGACTCCTACCCCAATTTTCTACAACGGCTCTCGTCGAAGGCCAACTGAGGCTGCAGTAGGGTTGGGACCTTGGCAACGAGAGGATGAGCCCTTCCGGGCTAGTTCATCAGCGATCTCATTGCCCTCGATACCAGAGTGACCTGGTATCCAACAGAGCGTGACCCTGTTGTGGGTGGCCAGTAGCTGGAGGGTGTCGAAGCACTCCCTAGTAATCCTCGAGGAGAAACTCCATGAGGATAGGGCCTTAAGGGCCGCTTGGCTATCAGAGAAGATAGTAATGTCCGCACCTTTCAGTTTTTTCTGACGTTGAGGAGGGCGCAAGTTTCGATGGCATGGATTTCAGCTTGAAAGATGCTGGGCCAACTACCCAATGCGAGCGAAATCCTAGTGTTGGGTCCTAGCCATCAGTATACCATTTGAGGCTTCTGGGGTCTAGACTTGGACCACCGCCATCCCAGTCTGCTCGTTCAGGGAAAATAGTCTTGAACTTTTTGCCAAAGCGCAGCTCCTTGGTCATGTGATCCGTTACGGTGCACACATCTATGCCAGGGATGCGCTGGAGGATGCCCATGTAACCTTTGTTGCTAGCCGGCATATTAGGCGAGAGCTGCACTCTCAGGGCGCTGATAGCAGCAGATTTCATTATAGCGATGTGCAGTGGAGTTAGTCCAATCACCGCCTCCATGGCAGCAGTAGGACAAGTCCTCATTGCTCCTGTTATGGAGAGGCAGGCAAGCCGCTTCTTGCATTTGTCGATTGCCAACCGCTGCTGGACTTTAGGCCACCAGACCAGGGTGGCGTAAGAAACAATCGGTTTGACAATCGTATTGTACAGCTAGAAAATCATCTTCAGGGTGACACCCCAAGTCCTTCCGAAGAGTCTTGGACAGGCCCATAAGGCTCGTGTAGCCTTATTTAGGGTGGTGTTGAGATGAGTGTCCCAATTGAGTCTTTCATCAAGAGTAATTCCCAAGTATTTGAATTCATTATAGTACTCAATAGCCGTGCCTTGGATCAGAATTTGATCAAGGTCCAGATGGTGCCTTCTGGTGAATGGCACCAGAACAGCCTTGGCAGGGTTCATCGTAAGATCTTCGTCAGCACACCAATCAGTGACCGTGCGCAGAGCTGATCTCATTAGATCAGTGACAGTGGAGTCGAACTTTCCTGTGATAATGATGGCAAGGTCATCCGCATAGAAGACGGCACGGTAGCCAAGTTCACTTCGCTGCCCTGATACACACAGAGGTGTTACCCAGGGTGGATGTAATTTCTCGCTCCTTAAGCATCGCATTCACCCACTTCACCGTTTGTGAGTCCAAACCCCTCCGTACGATAGCTCTAGGTATGGACCCATATCTAGTATTGTCGAAAGCACCTTCTATGTCAAGAAAGGCACATAAAGCTTTTTCTTTATGATGAAGAGCTTTCTCAATCTTGCTGACTAGATTATGTAAGGCAGTCTCTGTTGATTTACCTTTTGAGTAGGCAAACTGGGTGGAGTGAAGAGGAGATAATTGGTCCAGTTTGTACCTGATGTGGAGGTCTAGCAGTCTCCCCATTATTTTTAATAGAAAGGAGGTTAGACTGATTGGTATATACGATTTAGGCAGCTCTAGAGGTCTGTTGCCTTGTTTGGGGATAAACACCACCACTACCTTCCTCCATGAGAGTGGTATGTAGCCCCAATTATAGCTGGCTCTAAACAGTTTGACCAAAGGGTCAAGGATGGTATCCAGGCAGTTTTGGAGAAGTGCTGGAAAGATCGCATCACCCCCAGGGGTCTTTTGCTGCAATCATGCAATCCTTAATTAATTCGCTGCCAGTAAATGTTTCGCTATTGAATAAGCCACGCCAGAAACTAGCACGAGTTACTGCTTCTTCTTCAGCATTCACTTTCGTAAAGAAAAAATTGCTGAGATTTCAACTCGCGTAGGCTTCCTGTAAATTTGGAGTAATTCTGAGGATGTTTAGACTCATAATGACATTTTATACTGTATTCTTCGAGGACTGTTATTGTTTCATCGAAACTATACACCTTGTATTATTACTTGACTAAATTATGAAATATTGATATCCTCCTTGCTCTTTAAATGTTCTGCACTTACTATCTATCTTTCATTTCCTTCCCATATATATAAAAATCAACACAAAAGGGGCGTGACTTTAAATCAAAATAATGCAAATTAATACTATTAAGAGCAAGGGTTCAACCAAGTGCCCTGAAAATTAAACAGTCTGTATTTTCGCTAAGAAACTATAGTCACAACACATACTTTTCGCTCCGAATTCAAACCTTGGAACCGTCAACTTTCGGTTGTCTCCCGTATTTGTACCTCGCGTGCTCGGTGCGTAGAACACATTCGACTCTCGAAAGTACTCGAATCTTCCAGACAAGCGATGAAATAGCAGAACTTTTCCAGACTATGATCTAGCTCTGCTACTCCCTATAAACTGGCATTGTATACTTCGACTAAACAACCATTTTTAAAATTTTTGCGCAATTCTGCCGCTCCTCACAAGATGGCGCTGGTTACGAGAATTTGCGCATAAAAATAATAAAATATAAAATAATAGTATGGTGGTATGATGAACTAGGTCCTGGCCCTTGGGACATAGTGGAGGAGTCAGTACTGCTCTTAGCTAAAAGGATTGGATACCCCTGTTTTGAAATGCTGCGCCTATGCTTTGGCTGTCTCTGCGCAAACTTCTTAGCTGTGATACTCAACATAAGTGTTTAAGCCTACATGAAAGTCGCTCATGTTCAGCCAATACACAGTGTGTTATTTCTAGCAATCTAGGGGGATTTAATTGAATTTTCAAATGATCCAAGCTCTTCAAAATATTGTAAATTTTATTTGCAAAAGATCCATATTTGATTAAAGTTTAAAAATTAAATTAAACGAAACTCTGGCTATCTGCATTAGGTACAAATGGTCGAACAAACGAGTTTTTCTTCCTTCGAGTTCTGCCGTTACACAGACTACTCTAGATACAAGCCCGGAGAGCACGACAGTTCGGCCATTTCACCACCAAGCGTTTCGTCATTATTTCATTTTTGTTTTACCACAGATTAACCAATCCTTGCACGCACAAATAAAAGTGCACACTCTCCTAGTCAAAACTAAAGAGAAACGCTGACATCATTGGCGCATTTTAATCTCAATACTTCAAAAAAACGAGCACAAAAGAGTTTTCCCTTTGAAACACATGAAAATTGTAAACAAAGACATTTTTCATCGTTTTCACATGATCAGAAAATTTGAGACTTTAAAAAATATTGCGAGAAATACTACGAGAAAGTACAATTCCCCAAACTATTCCTAATGTTTACTGTGGCAAGTTTCACTTTGTTTACACCACCAATGCTCAGCTGTTAATTTCAGTTTCCGGGCTAGTATCTAAAGTAGGCTGTGGCCGTTTAGCTTATGACAGACATAAAGTATCGATACCATGGTACAGCAATACAATGTGGTATACCATATACATATGTGTCACCCCATACCATGACAATATCATCTGAAGCGTGGCATCGTGGTATTGAAATTCGCAAATTTGACCTAGTATACTACGAATCTAATGACGCCATCTTCCCACTTATGTTTTGTTTATATGTTCTACTTACTCCCAAGTTGTTAACATTTAAAAAAGAAGATTTTGATTTTGACACAAAAGTTGAATGAAGCCAGTCTTTGAAAACAGTAGTTCAAAGAAAGCTAGACAGAAAAATTGTACGATTGTAAAAGTGTTGGTTGGAAATAGAAAACAGAAAAATTAAAAATAATGACATATGCCAGTCAATGGCAGCTATATACCACGAATCATGCGTGATGATTTTGCAGTTTTATATTCGCGACTAATTACAAGCTTTTCAGCATATTATACTTTATTATACTATGTTATTATTAAATGTTTGCTTAAGTTTGATTCATGGGCTAAACAAAATCTTAAAAACTTTTTGCGAAAGTGTGCGATTTCAATAAATTCTTCTCAATTTCAGAATGGTTGCACAAATTCTTCGTTGGTCTATTTTTGATATATGGGCCAAAATCCGAAATATAGCTGCAATTATTATTTTGGAGATCTAGAGGAAAGATGGACCATATCGGAGGATATGACGACGATTGCGAAATACTAATTTATCGTGGCTTCAAGGGAACCTGAATCTTCCTGATTTTGCAATTCAAGGTGTATCAAGTACTTCATATGGTGATTTTAGTAACAGGCCTGGTAGGTAGGTTTCTTCTATAACCAAAAAACGTAAAGTTAAAATCCTAGTAGAATCATCAACCCAAGAAGAACTGTCACTGGTCACCACAAGGAAAGCAGGAAAAAGCGATTCTGCTTCGCTCTTTAAGGAGTCTTTACTGCTTTTATAAGAGGAAGTATAATTAGGAAGGCACGTGAGTCTTTTGAACAAAAGCCTAACTGTCTTTCTGTGGACCAAGCGCTCGCATTAATAGTTGCTGCAAATTTATCAACAAATCAATATAATATTATACGTCAACAAGTAAAAAGCATTACAAATTCTTTTATGATGTAGCCAAAGCCTAGGGGAATCAGTGAACTTGAATGTCTTTTCTTTGCATTTCTGCGAGCTAGAAAACGGCCCAGAGACCGAGTGGATTTTTAATTTAAATTAAAATCTCACGGGGAGCCCGAGGCTCGAACGCTGGAAGCATGGCGTGGTGATTGTACTACTCAACCAATTGATACAGCTATGTATCCACCTTATTATAAAGTAAAGGGAACTAAAAAGCAATGCCGTCCCACTGGAATTCCTGTCACGGAAATTTCAAGTGAGATACAATTCAATCACTTATTGAGCATACTGTAAAGCGGCTATGTCAAGTTCAAGTAGAGGTCTTAGTGACCATGCATTTCACATCAACCCAAAGTTTAAATATAATTATAAAGTGGATTTGAGTTGATGCAGAACTAAGTAGGTACCGACAAAGGATTTCTGAAGAACAACATTCTGACAGAAGTTTATATAGTTTTTCTATAGTTCCAATTTAGATTTATTCCGGGACCAACGATTCTAAAAAAGTTATTTGGTAAAACTGAGCAATTTCTTCCAGAAAACATTGTCGCCCTATTAAGTTCCTTTTCGCAAAAGATTCAGTAGAGCTCATAACAACTGAAGTAAGAAAAGTTATCAAAGAGCAGGTTATAGCACTACTGCTCGTCGACACAAACATGTTACTTGTGTGGAGCTAAACCCCGAGAAATGAACAACATGAACATTATTTCACAAAAGGTTATAGACAAGAACTTCTTTTCAGTTGGATTGTCAACTCTATGCGGAGAAGATTGCTGAAACAACTGGTGTTAATTTGAAATTAATAAACCGATTCCGTGTTATATTGGAATGCTTAAATTGTGGGTGGGTGTTCCAGATTAGACAAAATTTGTTATTTATACAATTTTAGGCAATATAGAGAATTATCCAAAAGAATGCCTGCAAGTCTTAACACCAATACTGATTTGCTACACAGCCTATTAATCAGCTCAGAACCATTTATCGCCAACCATTTATCCCAAAACAAAACGCGACAAGGGATGATAAATTTGGTGAAATGATATCACGAGATCACATCAACACCCTCCGAATTATCATCGAGCAATCTGCCGAATGGAGGTCTCCTTTACATCTAATCATCTTTCTTGAGAAGGCGTTTGACAGCGTTGATCCCGAATATATATGGTCAGCTTTACGTAAGAGAGGCATTCCAGAAAAAATTATCACCATCATAAAGGAGTTCTACTTAGAAGCCCAATGTCACGTCCTACACAAGGGAAACTGCCAGAGTCCTTCCAAGTGCTGAACGGAGTGAGACAAGGATGAATACTGTCACCTTTTCTTTTCTTGATCGTCATCACGAGATATTAGATTGAAACTTTTTGATTAACTTACGCACCTGGACTATGCCGACAATATATGCCCCTTATCCAACAAAGGGAGTCATGCAGCTATAATGTCCGAAGCCCTGAGCAAAGAAGGTTGCAGAGCAGGGCTTAAGATCTGCTGAATGCTGCTTAACTAAACTTATGAGCTTGGACTACAGGCGACAAAATGAAATTTATCTTGAAGAGGAACAAATAGAGCAAGTGGATACATTTTTCTATCTCGGAAGCATAGGTACAGCAGACGGCGGAGCTGAAGATGATGTACAGGCTCGCATCAATAAGGCTCAAGTTGCATTTAATACGCACAAAACTCCAGATCTCCGAATCGAACGTAAGATCTGTTCTGTTGTAAGACTGATAAGGGTATTAAATTTTTGTTTGATAGTACAACTCTTCAAGAGTATCTAGTTAAAATTTGAGGTCGATTGTAGCAAAACTGCCGGAGATACAGAACAGTGTTAAAACTTTAAACGCGTTTTTCCCAGATTTAGTTTTTCAAAGTCGGTGATCACTGTAACTCAAAAACTACTCATCCGATCTTTCTCAAATTTTGCAGACTTCTTTTATACATAAATTACGAGGTAAAACGTCGAGATTTTGTATTTTTTATTATTATAATTAATTTTACAACAAGAAATTCGCCGATTTTTATCAATAAATTTTCATAAATTCAAAAAATTCGTCCTTTTTTACTTCTAAAAATTGAAAAATCAATAAAATAAACAAAATCTCGACGTTGTTACCTCGAGAAACTCATAAACTAACAAAATCTTTTTGGTTTTTTGTCAACATATGATCCAGTAATGAATTATGTTGATCACCGCAAAGCAACGTTGTTTTTTTGTGTAAGTATACGAAGATTTCCTGTCAGTCACTCAATTCCTAATATTTTTTAAAAATAAATTTATATTTACCATATTTTTTGTTTGTTTATTTACAAATTTGAATAAAATATTGAAAATATTAATACTAACTGGTACAACTGTTCTTAATGAAGCTAGGGAGTTCTCCCGGAACTGGGTGACAACACCAAGAATAAGGGGGTGTTCCAAAGCGCCCTCGAAAACATCCTAGGAGAAAGCGCTACAGTACAAAGGCTGCAACCTAAGAAGACCCTCGAAATACGAGACTTGGACAGCCTCACCCCCTCAGAGGAAGTGACAGAGGCGATAAAGAAGATGGGCGGTGAGTTAATCGGAGAGCCAAAGGTGTCTCTCACCAGAGTAAACAGTAGAGGACTGAAGATGAAAGTCGAGCTAAGCGGCAGAGGAGCGGAAGATCTACTGAAATCTCAGCATATTAAGATTGGATGGGTTAATTGTAGGGTGCGACAAAGGGTGGTGATACCACGCTGCCACGGTTATGGCCACTGGTAGGACGAATACAAGGAACGTAAAGGCGACAGCTAGGAGTGTGGGACATGTACCGGTAGTAATAGAGGGAGGAGCGATCGATGCAGCGGATGAATCGGGTCCTGCAAAACTCTTGGTCGATGACACAATGAAAGGGATACGGCAGGCCTGCGATGCTTCCATGCTCCGCCGAAGAAAAACGCCAAGAAAAGAACAAGTATATTGGTGGACTGCGGAGATAGCGGCTTTGAGGAGGAGATGCCTATCTCTCAGATGCATCGCCACTAGAACAAGAAAAAGAAGAAGAGATGGCGCCATACCAGAAGAGGAAACTGCTGAGTACAAGGAGGCAAGGCGGGAGCTTAAGCGGGCAATCGCTAATAGCAAACACTGAAAGTGGGAAGAACTGAAGGCAAAAACAAACTGCGATCCGTAGGGGCTCGGGTACAAGATAGCCATGCGCAAACTTGGAGCACACAAAACGAGCCCGTGTCTGGATGAAGCACGCACAGAGAAAATAGTAGATGCCTTATTTCCGACCCAACCAGAAAGAACACAAGCACAGCACCCCACTTATGAAGTTCCGCCTTTCAGCGTGGAAGAGCACAAGCTGGCAGCAAAATCCTTGCAGAACATCAAAATCCCAGGCCCAGATGGAGACCCAACAGAAGCTCTGAAGGTCATAGCCCACTCATGGCTACAGGTCCTGTTGAAAATGTACAACGGCTGACTGAAAGAGGGAACCTTTCCCAATCGGTGGAAAGCACAGAGGCTTGTACTTACCAGCAAGGGGAAGGGAAGGAAGGGGAGAAACTCTATCGGCGTACAGACCCCTGTGCATGCTGGATATGGCCGGAAAACTATTGGAAAAATTTCTGAGACACAGGAGGCCTTTCAGACAATCAGTATGGTTTCTGGAACGGACGATCAACCATTGGAGCGGTAGAAAAAGTGGTAAAAGCTTTCCACGCGGCGCAACAAGGGAACCACCACTCAAGAAAAGTAGTCCTGCTGCGTATACAAACCACCTAAGGTCGCATCCTTATCTTCCTTTTATGATACACTTATGCTTTATTCAAGTCAGTATGCGTTCACATTCTTTCTGGGTGACCTAATTATCGATATGCTGTCAGAAAATTACAGAAACTTTTGTTCTAGATTTTCATAATTGGAACAGGGTTGAAGGTTATTAACACTAAGGCTACCAGGCATCATGTTTTAGGCACTTTGTTGATCGATGTTATTATTACTAATCGGGTTGACATTCTTACAGATCAAAATCAATTTGTTTAGCCGGAAATCAATCGTGACTGAAGCGATTTGTATATGTTTTAGTCTGGCATCAATCGATCAGAAACGTCTTGCGATATTCAACCTGACGAACTAAACGACTACTGATGTAAGCTAAATAGTGGAAGTGATAATAATAAAATATTTGATAATGGAATTCGATTTTAATGCTTTTCTTTTTGTACTGTCACTCCTGATGATGGGATCTTAGGCATTAAATCTAATGCAGTTGACATTGATGAAATTTTTTTTATACAATATGGCCAAAGCCTAGGGGACAACTCTATGATGCGTTAGCTTGGCTTTGGCCGGAAGGGAATTAGGGTTTGGGGAGTGAGGAAACTTGAATGTCTTGTTTTTTACATTGCTGCGAGCTAGACAACAAACCAGAGTCTGAGTGGGTTTTTTTATTTAATTTTAAAAACCCACGTGGAGACCTGGTCTCGAAGAAGTAGTTTAGTTTTAGTTTTTTATTAATAGTTCTTGACGTCAGCAAACCCTTTGAAAGTGTAAATTTTAATTTCTTCTGTAATAAATTGAAAACTAAATTTAATTTAAGAGTTCAGCGACGAAATTTATGCATTCTTATCTATCGGACAGGTATCAGAAAGTTATGATTCACTCTTCTCATTTGAAATAAAAGGTAGCTTTGCTTATGTATTTCACAGGGTTCGATTCTGGGTCCACTATTAATTTTGCAGTACTTAAATGATTTGGTTGAGTTATTGCAGAATTCTAGTATCCAGATGTATACAGATGTTGTACAACTTTCTTTAGTAACTTCGGCCAATAATATATCTCTTGGTGTTTCTAAAATAAATGCTGATATTGTCGGAGTCTTGAAGTTGTGGAAGAAAAATAAATTGAAATTACATGCTTCAAAGTTGATCTTATCCCCCTCAGTAGTTGTGATTGTCACTTCGGGTCAGTGCCATATAGGCAGACACGCTTTTGTGGGAGTTGCCAAGATGAGGAAAAAGAGGAAACCATCACTCATTTCCAGTGCAACTACCCCACTCTAGTCCACCGCAGAAGTCGGTATTTAGGCTATCTCTTGATAAGGTGTTAGACGAACCAGGATCTGCTAGTATCAAGACCTAGTTCAGTTCATCAGGAGCTCCAAATGGTTTTAAATATCTATTAATAAAGATGGAAATTTAGCCCCAATGTGGTATCACATTGGGCCATTATGGCCTAAGTGTGCCTTCCCTCTGGGGAAACTGCCACTCAAACCTAACGTAACCACAGAAAGTAATTGAAATTTGAATATATTTTTGTCTACCTGTTAATTTTTAAATACTTCTCTAGAGAAAATCGGGCAAAATAAATTTATGACTTTAATTCAATGTTTTCTCTTATTTTCCTCTTCTTAATTTATTGTATCACAAAACGTCTTATTTATGCGACCACCAGTGTACTTCAAAAACTTTCCTGAAACTGATGATGGCATTTAATGAAATATAAAACTTGAAATATCACTAAATATTTTAAAATGCACTTCCACTTTTCCGTTTTTAGTAGCGTAATAATCTTTCACAAGCATTTTCATGGCACTTTTGACTTTTTCAGTGCAATTAAGCTCCCATTAGTGCAGAAGCGTCTTTAGGTTAATCACTTAAGCGCCGAGATATGTAATTAGTTGGTATCAAAGGACCTTTTCTAGGGCACCTTAATTCGTTACTATTGTTGCTATGTGAAACTTCATGTGAAAGGCAGCTTTATAAAACCACTGAAGGAGCAATTGACAAGATACAATTGTATAGAAAAGGTCATTACAGTTTCAAGTGGTTCTTAACTACAGCAGTCTTTATGGCAAAATCAAGCCAAATGCCACACACTGTACACATGACTCCTTGTAAACAAAAGCTTCCTTCGGCGTGAAGTTGGTCTATAAGGATCTCTCAAATGAAGAAAGTGATTTCCTAGGAGAAAAGTTCTATTGAGATGACATCATACTCTATAGTTTATGGGCAGGTGTGAGGTTTCATTAGAAGGTAACGACAAACCGATATAGAGTCCTTTAATATCCGGACCAAACCTGGCGGAAAATGTTATGTTTGGCGTGTACAGTACTGAACTATTGTGGCAGAAATTTCTATCGGTTGATTTAGTGTTAAAGTCGAAAAAACGTCTGCCCAGGTCAGCTTACTAAAACAGAAATTTTTGCCAAATTTAACCCCTCCAAACTACTTCTTAAAGCATTAACAAATTTTTAAAAATTGAGAAGGTATGGATGTAAGGAGTGGTTTGGAGAGGGGTTTAATTTGGCAAAAATGACTGCCAGCCAAGGTTGGGGCTTTTAGTTCGATGTTCGATGTTCGATATTCGTTACTCGTTTATCCTTACTCTTTACTCGTCATTCGTTATTAATTATTCGTTACTCGTTATTCGTTACTGGATCTTCGTTATTACTTGTATCCGTAATATTATTCGTTACTCGTTACACATTACTCATTACTCTATAGTCGTTATACATTATTCTTTACAGAAGCATTATTAATAACGAATAACGAATAACGAGTATCGGGTAGTGAATAACAAGTCATTAATAACGATAATGAGTTACGGATAACAAGTAATCGTTATTCATTATTTACCATTCGTTACTCGAATAGTCGATGGATATGAGTTACTGGGTAGATCCCATGGAAATGTAGACGTACTTTCACGCGGCCATGTAATCCGGAAGGTAAATGCTACGAAATTTTATTGGTTGCATATGCAAGAGGACGTTGTACCGTTTGTGCCTGTAGTAAATGACCTAAAATAAAAACAAGGGGAGCGAATCCACAATAAAACGTTGGAGATCCTTTCGAGAGAATTGCAATCGACATTGCAGGACCATTCCCTGAGTTAGGCCGGGGCAATCGCTAAATTTAAGTGGTTACGGATTATTATAGTAAATGGGCAGAAGTATATCCGATCCCAAATCAAGAAAAATATACAGTGGCAGGGAAGTTAGTGACGTAATGGATGTGAAGATTGTATGTTTCTCTTGAGTTTCATTTCGATCAAGGACGAAACTTTGAATCTCAAATATTTCAAGAGGTTTGCGCCCATGCTTAAGAAGCGTCTCACAGAAATCCATGGACTGGCAAGAAAGAATCTCAAGACATCTAACGATAGAACGACATTAGAGCTAATTCTAGCGAATTCAAGGAAGGATACATCGTTTAGCTGTTTAATCCGGTGGTGAAAAGGAAAATCACCAAAGCTTCAACGGCAGTGAGAAGGATCTTACAAGATCCTTACACGCATCAACGATGTGATCTACAGGGTCAATTTCCGTAGGAAGTCCAACTCGAACCTGTGGTGACTTGGTGTGGTGAAAATGAATACCGGAACTAAGAACTAAGTGGCTGAAGTTTCTAGAATTAAGCTAGGTAATATAAATAGGACTGAGTAGCAGCCTAGTTAGATAGTTGTGATTTAATCAGCGAAGCGATTAATTCGATTAAGAAAGTTATTAAACTAAATTCAATATTGTTGTGTCATATCGTTTCAGAATTTAGTCAAAATCTTTGTTTAATACTTTTTCATCACATTTGTTGAAAGTCCTTCCTATTTTCTAGTTTTTACCTATTGAGAAGAAATTTGGTATAAAGACTTAAATCGATGACTCGGGGCAACCTGGTTTACAAAGTTGGCAATTTAGAGTGTTTATTACATTAATAGCTCGCAATATAACAATAAGTTTGTACAGTTACAATTTTGAGACAAAATTCAATGCATTTTGTAAGTTATAAGCTTAAAAGCAGGTAGACCAGCTACGCGCTTGCTCGTATACTTGCGGCAAACAGCCGCATTTTAAGAAGCTACTGTTGCCCCTTTCAACAACTGAAGAGAATTGTTATATTTTACCCGGTAGTCGTAGTATTTAGATAGTAGCTTTTGAAAGGCTGAGGGGACCATTGTACGAACCTGGTATAGCAGATATGCGAACACTGTATCTGAAACCTTTAAATGTTGTTTTATAAAAACTACTTTTTTAAAGTGGCTTTCATAATTGAATTTATCGATGACAAATACAATTACTATAATGTCGTACTTAGGTATTTTTTCGGACAATTTTTTGGGGCGGCATCTATTCCGCCAATTCATAACTGAGCAGGCGATGCAAAAATTTTATTATTAAGAATCATTAAGTTATAGTACTTTTTTATTTGTAAAAATTACTGTATACTGTCAAAATATACTACAGTACAGTTACAAAAATATTCAGCTAATTGTATAACAAAAAAAAATGTCCGAAATTTACATACGTTTGGACTCTTTAAACCAGGTTTTTTCATTCAAAATAAAAATTAAGAGATTTTTGAAAAAAATCATCAGGATCATTCTAGACAGCAAACTGACTTGGAAGCTTAATGTATTGGAAAGGATTGTCAAGGCAAACAAAGCTTTCTACACCTGCAAAAAGTCTTCGGTGCAAAATGGGGGCTGAAAGCCAGCATCACTCAATGGTTTTATAGGGCAAAAGTGCGACCAATCACGTTGTACGGCTTCCTGGTTTGGTGGCCAGCTGTGGACAGGAAAACTTACCTGCCCAGGTTGGAATCCATACAAAGTACGGGTCTAGGAATGACTGATGCTTCCAAATCCACTACCTCCCGTCCTCTTGATACAATTCTGCACCTCCTTCCTGTAGCCTTGTACGCAAAGAACGCCGAGCTGAGGGCAATGTTGCGCCTCAAGGAGTCAAAATTCGTTAAGACGGTGTGGTACGGTCATAGTAGCTTAGGGGAGAATCTCAATACTGCCACATGTAGTCATGCTATCGATTAAGGACTTCAACAGGAAGTTCGAGGTAGTAATATCAGACAGGCATTTCTAGGAAACAAGAACAGAAGAAGCTAGAGACATTGTAAACATGTACACATATAACTCAGATTTCCAAGTGACTGCAGCATCTTTCAGGCCGTATTTGTAGCTATACACAAGGCGTAATATATATGTGCACTACCAAGCAGCGCTAAAGGCAATGGGTCCAACGAATTCAAATCTAAATCCCTCTTTGACTGATATAGAGCTCTGTAGACTGTAAGCACGAACAGGAGGGTTCAACTCTGCTAGGAAACGGGACACAAAGGCATCACCGGAAATGAAGCGGCAGATGTCCTAGCTAACGGAGGAGCTGAAATACAGGCTCAGGAAGAGGAACAACTACTTCCTACGCTATGTAGTGTTATCAAATCTCTTAACGATGGGCTATTAGATATTGCGAAGAGAAGATGGGAAGAGACCACGACGTGCCGAATCGCGAAAATTATTTAGAAAGCATAGATATTAAGAAGACTAAATGGCTACTCAACCTAACTCGGGCTCAATGTAGAACTATGGTCGGAATCTACACCGGCCACTGTCTAACGGGTCTACATGCTCACAGAATTGGTATTTTTGTCACTGATTTGTGCAGGATTTGCAGGGAACCCAATATAAAATATTGTAAATATAAGTGCCTAAATGACTCAAGTAACTCAAATGACTGAATCTCCTTTTTGAGTCACTTATGCCAAACGACTATGACCTGAGTCAGCAAAGTGACCGATTTTGCCCATCACTACTGACAAGGGTAAAACATTGGTTACTATCGCTATGAGCCCGGTGTTGTTTTTGCGTGGCTTTTCTAGCCGACACTGTAGTTTAAACTATTATTACTATTATTAGAGAGAATGGAGCAAGAACTGTCAAAATCCTTTAGTCACTTCGACCAAGTTGATCCTTTGTGACCTGATCCAGGTTCAGTAATAAGCTACCCAGCCAATCTTTAGTTCTTTAATTAGACCTAAAATTTCTTTGGGGGCTGCCTTAGCTATATCTGATGGTGATGGGAAAGCCCCACCAAGATGTCTGAGTCTGATACGGCCGAGGGTCGCACAAACAGAAGCGACAGGTTTCATCAGCAGCCAGCCCTAACTTGTTTAGGTGGTAGCCCAAGGGGGAGCGACCAGTTAGAAGCAACTCTTTCGTTTTCTGTTTTGAGTAGGTTATAAACCTCTTTGGCTGTCTTAACCCTTGTCCAGTGTTAGTGCTTGCGTTCGTCCCCCCATGACCTGATACGCATTACTAGTCGGCTTTTCGAGTAGCCACAGAATGGCTCGGGCCCATAAACTGAGAATCCGCACTTTTTTTTGCTAAGTGATCCGCCTTCTCATTGCCTTCAATGCCCTCGTGCCCTGGTACCCATGCCAGCGTAATACTGTTGTTCTGGGCCAGTTCTTTAAGAGCAGTGAGACAGTCCCAGACGATTTTAGACCCAAAGCCTTGAGTGCCGCCTGACTGCCGGACATAATATATACCTTAGCACCGCGTATACCTCTGTTAGTAATTTCACGTGCGCAGATTTCGATGGCATGTATCTTTGCTTGAAAGTTGGTTGGTGCAGAATGGAGCGATTTGTGTAGCCTTAATCTTGGTCCGTAGACCCCGATGCCCGTTCTGTCTTCCATCTTGGATACATCCGTGTACCAAACCAAAGATCCCTCCTTAAAGATATGTCTATAATTGAGCCAATAATCTCTGCTCTCAAGGATCAACTTGAATGGTATATCAAAGTTGTTCCTCTTCGGCATGGTATCTGAGATTGAGCTGATCACCGGATCATCAATGAATTCTTCAAGGATTTTCCTGTGAGCAGTCCAAATACCTGCTAAGAGGAGACTGGTGCCAACCAGCCTTATTGCGCTTGAGGCAGCCTCCTTCTTTAGATGTAGATGTAAAGGGGGGAGGTCTAATAAAGCCTCCATAGCTGCCGTGGGGCATGTGCGCATGGCACCAGTAACTCCTAGACATGCTGACCTCTGCAGTTTTTGCAGTGTGGACTGCGCTGTCTTTTGTTCTACTTTTTGCCACCACACGAGAGCTGCGTTAATGACCACTGGTCTTATGATTGTTTCATATGCCCAGAGGGCCATTTTGGGCCTTAGTCCCCAGGTTTTGCCAAAGAGTCTTCGACAGGACTATAGAGTATAAACTAACTAATATATGTAGATAGGCCTACCATTTTTTAAGTCCCAGCAATACAAGTGTTTTTGTGCAAAAGGTCAACAGGAAACATATTCATGGCAATGATAGCACATTTCTATTGTGGGAAGAACTTAACTTTTCGATCAGGTTTAAAAGTAGCATTGTGCTTTTAGGTGAGTTTTCATCATAAATTAAAACATTTATCTTTTGAACTACTATAATTTTTTTCTGTACCTTATAGAAAATATTTATGCATTTCTTAGGATTAATATAGTTAAATTTACCTCGAGTGAGCTGGTGAACCGCTAATTTTACTTTGGAGAAATTGCCTCGCCCAATATCGCCGCAAAATCTGTACAGACCCACTCGTCTCCCCAAAGCAACCTGAAAACATAAAATATTCATTCATTATTATGAGTATTCCAAGCCAAGGAAAATGGTGGCAGAAAACAGGAAACATGTAAGAGTACAATTTTCAGAGAATTGGTCAAAGGTCCCTTGCCGATGATTTTGGATACGGAAGATAAGAAGTAAGCAGGGTAGATATATCTGCCATTACGACGGGCAGAAATAACTTCGGAAAGTTTTTTGCGAGAGTATGAATACGTGAGTATCTTCATGTACCCTTTCTTAATAAAACTGTTGGAATTGACTACAAATAATGAATGCTCTTCAATTAAGTTAGGACATAGTAAGTGATTCGTGAATAATTTCCATCATGCCTTGGGTATCTTTATTCCTTGAGTTAATATCCTTTAAGAACAGCGTAAAAATTAATGATTAAAAACTTATGATTTATCACTTTCTCGGAAAGCTAGAAATAGGGAAGGAATTGGGAAGGGAAATAAAAATTGCGCAGAGCTTTTAGTAAATGATGAAAAACTGGTTGGATACATAAGCTTTTACAATCTAGCACTTTAAGAAGTGAACTTTTATAAATACCTAAATATTCTATAGTCTTGATTACTTATATGATTTTTCAAAACTGAAAATACGAGATAGTAGTAAATAAGGTTGCTGGGCTTCTAGTTTTAAATTGAGCAGTGTGGTACTGGATTGCTTAATATATTAACCAATACCGACGTAAAATTAAAAGTGTTCTTTCAATAACTTTTACTTTTCATAATAATACAATTTTTCCAACATAAAATTAGTCTAATGTAAGATCATAGTTTCTATTTAAGTTGTTTTTTATTCTGTACAAAGCGCTTGTTCTGGATTACAGGCGTCCCCTACTTTAAGTGCAATTGAATTAGGCATCGAAAAAACAGATGAACTTGCCAGACTTGAAGTGAGGATGGAAGCATTTACCTCCCCTATTAGTATAAATCCATGGTTATGAATTTCCCTCGTCGACATCGGCTCTCCAGGGAACAGCAGGGTAGTTCAACTCAAGTTTAACTGAAAGTCTCTTCGCCAAATACATAAAGCCTGATTTTATTGAGTTTCTGTTTACGATGGGATTCGGAGGGTAGGTAACTATTTTTAAATTCGTAAAGACAAAAGGTTAACGGTGCAGACATCTCTCGCCTGACAACAATTGCCCAAAATGTCATTATAATAAAATTAATATCTCTTCAGATATACATGTCAATAAATGGCGCAATTAAGAGCCCTCAAACAAGAAATTTTGATTTTGAAGTAGAATACCGAAATTACCGGTCAGGAAGAGCGAATTTTTTTATTCTGCCCGAGTTTTGAACAGTTTAGTTTTTGGATTTTTTTTGGAATTTTGTCGAAAATTTTTCCCCTTTTTTTCCTTCACAGATTTTAAAGTTGTTCGTCCTTCCTTAATAAAGGTCTTGTAATAGCCCAATATTTCGTCAAATACTAAGTCTTTGGAGTGACGGGCGGAAGCGTTGTCAAATAAATAAAATCCTTAAAACTATTATTACAAATCCATAAACGCAGTCTTAAAGAAGTCAGTAAAGAAAATGGCAACCATAAGAAGATCATTGCATTTACGGTTATCAAGGCACAACGTCGAGGGGTATCCATCACAATTGCGCCTAGTTTTATCTAATAAGGCAATGTAAGAAGCTTTCAGAGAAGACCTAGACTCCTTACTGCCTTACCTTTCAAGTTTTTTAAGTGTTTCGTACACCTACTGAGCCAGGGCTTAAAAGCTAGCGAATTATTGGATTTAGAAATTGGAACACAGTCTGCAAAACAAGTTGACAAAATATCGTAAAAAGTTTTCATCAATGTCACACTCATTCAAAACGCTCAACTAATCACAGGCAGAAATCAGAGAAATGAAGTAATTCTCGGTAGTGCCGTGATGAACTGGAGAGACAAAGATGTATCGAGGAGGTGCAGCATGTCTGGAAGTGTTTGCGGGGGGCCGCATTGGTGTCATCAGAAGCAGCCGGTCTCAAAGCGATGGGGGCGATTGAAGGGGCAGTGATGGTATCATCACCAGCGTTAAGGTTAGAGGGTGGGGAAACAGACACCTGCGCTTCCGTGGGTCTTTCGCAATGCAGTGATGTCGTCAATGACTCGGGAAGGTCACTGGACCTTGTTTTGTCTAAGTCCCCGGGTGGCTCGTTGGTAAGAGGGTGCCTGACTCCCCTTATCCCAGAGTCCAGCCACCATACTCCAAGTACTACTGCGTTTTTAGACCACCGACAGTTTTCCATCCTCCATTAAGGGCTGCTCCTTTAATTTCAAGGCGGCCGACTTCTCTACCCCCAACAACTGGTTTTTGGGCTGTGATTGGCCGAATGTACTTGCCGAGCCCGACATTGATCTGGCCGTCTGCTCCTTCTATAACGTCCTATACACCTGTTTTACTCAATGTGTTCCAGTCTCCTTTTCTCGCTCCCCTGGATGGACGGCTTCCATAGACACCACTTGTAAAGCAAGGTCTAAAAAAAGTACTACTCCGCTGAGTGCGAAGCAGGTTATCAGGCTTACTACGAACTCTACCTTCAGTTTTCTGTCGATCTGCAGACGTCCTACAATAGATTTTAATCCACTCTGCTTTCCAACATTAAACAATTCTGGAGGTTTATAAATCCTAAATGACACAGCGACAGTTACCCCTCTTCTCTCAGAAGAAAGAAGATCGCGATCATCAAAGCGAGAGCCAATTTCTTCGCTGACTTCTTTCTTACTTCGTTCTGTAATTCTGACTGTGAAACTAATTTTACCGATTTTACCCACTTGACTAAGCTTCCACGCATTTCCCTTGAACCCAAAGGTTTAGTCTTTGACTATGTCACTGTTACTGAATACCTGTCGAACTTGTCTGGCGGATTTTCATGTGGTCCTGATGGCGGCCGTTTCCCTGGACTCTGGAAGGATTCTGTTATAATTTTCCTTCACAAGAAAGATGACAAATTCGACATTTCCAATTATAGACCTATCGCCAACTTGTGCCACATTTCGAAGGTGTTCGAGCCGATAATCAGTGACGTGCTCCGTTTTCACTGTAGACCGTTTATTGACTCTTTCCAGCATAGCTTCATCAAGGGTAAATCCACTACTTCCAACCTACTTGAATTCGCCTCCCTGCCTCCCTGCCTCCGATAGAGTCAGGCTTTCAGTTCGATGGCATATTCACCGATTTTAGCAAGGTCTTTGTCAGAATTGCCCACGCGATCCTCATTCACAACCGTCACTTGCTTGGGTTTCCACCGCTTCTCGTTGATTGGCTATCCTCCCACCTCTATGGTCGCGCTCAGCGAAATATCTGTTTCTTCCGGGCGGGAGGGGGGCACTATTCTCGGCCCTCTCTTTTTTTATCATTTTCATATATGACGTCTTGTAGCTTCTGACTGCCTCCAGGATCTTGTGCTATACCGATGATGCCAAAATTCTCCGCATCGTCTCTTGTGACGATGACATTCGCATTTTCCATGATTGCTGCTCCAGTAATCGTCTCCCCCTAATGCTAATAAATGCACCGTCCAAGGAGCTTGCCGATCCCTGCCGGCTCCTCTTCTGCACATTCGTTAGAGCCATTATTATGGAATACGCGTGTCCGGTATGGGATCCCTATTTCACCGGATCGAGGCTGTCCAGGGCAGATTTCTTAGGTTCGACCTTCCCTGGCGTGATCCTTTGCTCCTTTTTATATCCTGCTAGGCTCGCACTGATCTCGCTCGACCACCTTGAAAAGAGACGAATTGCTGAACGATGTGGGTATGTCCCTCGCGCACCGGTCTTTGAGGAGCACCGACTTTTTACATACCATCGAACGCTTTACAGAATGAAAGAGCCTATTACTTCTATGTGCCACCTTTTCAATGATTGCTCTGCTTGCATGGAGCTCGGTTGTTCCAGGCGACATCTGAAGAGCCAACTGAAGCTACTTATTTAAATTGGCTTAGTTGTACTCCGAATTTTATAGTCTGTATTTTTTATTGAAGTAGAAAAATAGTATGCCAAACGGAATTTTCTGCTGTATTGGCACAATCCAATAAGTATTTGTTTTAGTTTAAAGCCTAACCAAATATAATTGTGGTTGCGTAGTTGTTTTGTTTGTTTAATTTGTACCGACTTCAAAATGTGGTAAAAGATAAATAATGAAAAATTATTTTATGCTTTTTAGCTCTTTTTGTGAAGTTGGTTCAAATTTTTCTTAAAAGCTATTTTATTTTTCACTTCTTACTGTCTTTCTATATTTGACTCGAAAAATCCTGCTCATACGAACAAACCAATTTCAACAGTTGCAGAGGTAGTGCACTCCTAGAAAGGAAATCCGGCATATGAAATCGCATTTACCAATCAGGAAGTGTATTCTGTACAACTTAATCAAAACCATCGAAGCCGGTCTTCGCATTAAGAAGCTAGGCACACCGCCCCTCCTTCAACTCTCACCATAACTCACATTTTTTGTTATGAGACAAATAGATACTCTATGCATTCAGAATCATCTAAATCAGTCCAAGCATTCCAAAGTTAGACTACTTAGTTGCAATGTATACAACAAAAAAGAATCATCCAAATGTTTGGTAAAGACCCCTTCCCACCCCACCTCAGCCCACCCTATACAATTTTCTCATGTTACCAATGGGGCAACATATTCTACACATCACAAAAAGAATCAACCAAATCGATCCACGAGTTACGAAATTGGACTACCATCTCCCCCTTCCCCGCCCTTCCACAGAAGGCGGGGAAGGGAACAATAGGCGACTACATTCTATACAATAAAAAGGAACCATCCAAATCGGCCCACGCGTTAAGAAGTTAGGTTCCACCCCCACCCTTATAATATATATCCAAAAGTAGTGAGTATGAGTATAGTACGAGTATATAGAAAAACTTTTTACTAACAATTCACCACTCTATCGATAGGCCAAATATAAATCAGCGCCACAGAAATACACTGAAAATTTATTTATTTATTTATTTCATTTGTAAATCTTGGTACCGAGGAGATTGACTGTAGATCAGTGGACAACGGGAGAACTAATCTGGCGGAACAAAAAGCGAGCTCTAATTTGGAGCTTCAGATGCGCATGCATCTGAAACGGAAGGAATGGTGAAAAAGAGTGGAGAAAGCAGCCTTTACTGATTCAACGCCAAAGGTGGAGGCTCCGACTAAGCAAATCCGACAGTAGGGAATCAACGACAGCTACACCTGGCTCTAGGGTATCGTTGGTGGATCCGAGTAAAAGTGAAAAGGCGGTCCCAGTAGAAAATGGACCGTAGAAGAGACAGAAGAGTGTGCTCACTGACGGATACAACTTCGGATCCCGGATTAATTGATTGAGAGTCACGATCACCGCGCCAAGGGTTCGAGACTCGGTCTCCCCGTGAGGTTTTAATACAAAAATTCATCCCACTCAGTCTCTGGGCTGTTGTTTAGCTTGCAGGAATACAAAAACAAGGCATTTCAGTTCTTTCATTCCAATTACCCTAATTCCCTTCCAGTTGAAGCCATGCGAACGCATTATAGGGTAAGGTTGTGTTGGAAGAAGACAGGAACTCACCAGGACGGAAATAGAGCGAAGATGGGAGAAGGTGCAAGAAACTACTCTTGGGCCGCCACAAATGATCTACATCTCGGTCTAGCCTTCAAGGATTCAAGGCTAAGGCAAGTGATATCGGGGTGAATTCAGTTGCTTTGGAGGAAACCTGAATTATGCATTACAGATACCTTTTACCTTTTAGTCTCTTCCTGACTGAATGATGTCCGACTGAAGACGTGGAAATTCCCGAAAGTAACTCAACTGCGACTGACAGTCAATCTAAACAAGATTGGGGTGGGCCAGTAGGGAGGGAGATGGGCCCGTACTGAGGGAGATAGGTGGAAACACTCTAAGAGTTTGGTAATTCAATCTGCATCACAATAAGGCGACATTAGATATAATGTGTAGCTATTTTTGGAAGGAGAAGCTAGACATAGCGTTGTTATAGGAGGTATCATTTTTCTGTTTATTCTATTTCTGTTCACTAATCTGTGTTACGCGTACTTAGATAGCAAATCTAGTTCTTGTATTCTAGTCTGTGAGAGCCTAGATAAGCCTGGGATACCCAAAAATATAGCACTCGGACTGAAGTTGAGTTGCAGAGGGAAAGAGGGCTTTTAACCGTGACTTAAGGAGCCCAGATATTGAAGCTTGCGGTAGATGCAAAAGGCGTAAAGAAAGAGCTAAAAAACTCTACGAAGAAAAGTGGAGGGACATTTGTTGGAGTACGAGAAACATAATAATTAATTATCGACTTCAGAAGATGATTTTAAATGATCCGGTCTTCCGACTTGGAGTGGATCGAGACAGCAAGCTTCAGATCGGACATGCCGCGGGTAGTAGGGTGCTAATACCATGGATCAGTTTGAGGCAGAAGAGATCGTATTTGTGTGTGTGTGTGTGTGTCTGTGTGTGGGAGGGGGGGGGGGGTGTCGGACGAATCGTTTGAACCGTTCAAAGTATCAGATTGGACGGTATATTCTCAGCTCTGCTCTAGTGGAGCAGAGGAATATATATTGTATGATTAGCTATAGGGTATGTCCCGGTTTCGTTGATAGAGACTAACTCCATTCTACCAAAACAAGAAAAAAAAACAGACTTTACGGAGCCTCATAGTGACAGAGGATGTGATTCACTGTCTCCTCCTCTTCCAAACATCCCATCTTCTTTAGTTTGGAAAAGAATCCCCACAAGGAAGAGTATTATCCCCTATTCTGTGGAACATTACTGAAGCTTGATGAAGTGAGCATATATAATCTGAGTTATGCCGATTATATAGCAGTTGTGGGAAAAGGCAAGTTCACACGCACCCAGCATATATCCTAAGGAGAAATCTTAGGGTGGTTAAATATGTTGCTAAAACTGTTGTCGTTAAATTTATATGTAAAAGGGATGGCAGCGTCAACAGCTCTTCGCATTTAAAGTGGTGCAAATTGCCACATGTCCTGTATTGGCTATGGACATAGGAAAATGCTGAAACTTTATAAAAATAAGATACTGGAATTGGATATGTCTTCGAGGGAATAATCAAGGTAAGGGAGACGAGACATACCGTGACACGGTTTTAAGTGATCGGTCAATTCCTGAAAACAGACAGATGGGTCCATTATTGATGCAAATGTAAGAGAAGAGCCATCTAAGCCTCTGGACGTATGCATAAGACTATTAGGCGGAGATGTTGGCTGTGATATAGCCGCTGAATTACCTACTGGAAAATCTTATAAGGAGTAAAAGAATAATAGTATCACTCGCTAATACATGGACAGTTCAACTTTCAATGCAGCTCTGTCTGGCCTGGGAGTGTGTCCGTAAACTGAACCGGTGTGCTTCGGTGAATGAAGTGACATGAGAGGATGTGTAACAATCAAACGAATTGAAACAGTAGACAAACTGGGTAAGATGGGGCAGCTTACACTTTCCAAAGGTACGAAGCAGTTCACTGCTATGAGCAGAGTCACGGAAGCGGGCCTGATAGGCCAAGACGTCGATTAGAAGGCCCAGAAATGCTGTAAGGAGTTTGGTCCTAGATATGGATCAAAGGACCCTAAAATGGCTGACGGCACTGGTAAAAGGACCTGGCAACTTCAGGTGACATCTAAAGAAGATGAACATAATTGAGGATGATACCTGTAGGGTGTGCCGGGAGGAGATGGTGCGAATTCGAATTCCATCTGTTTGCAAGACTTGTTATAACATTATGCCTGATTAAACGGATTAGACAAAAAAAAAACCATATAGGAAAAATTACACCGAAAATCACCGTAAAAATTACTACACTGCACCGGAGCGATGGGGGCAGTCAAATATAGATTTATTACGACGGATCAACCCGCAATTTTTACAGTAAAGTTATAGTATTTACTTGATTCAGGAACAAAATTTCTTAGTTATTCTACAAATAGTAAAAATTCGTATTCTAAAAAAATATTTTACTGCATAATAAAATATTGCCGTAATGATGATATTAAGTAGTTGATCGTCATTATTTTTAGAATAGAATTCGCTACTAATTGTTAGCTGAACTAATCATATATTTACAGTCGCTACAATGTGATGAAATGTTTAAGTTTTCTTCAGAGATATGAATGGCGCTGATCTACAAGTCCCACATCAGGCCTAGACTGGAATATAATTGCCAGATTTGGCCAGGAGCCGGGTATAAAGTTCAAAGAAAGGCTTTAAAACTTGCGACTCCACAATCTCTGAGAGGAGTAACTCTATGGAGCACCGATAGAATATGGGTTGTCTTTCATTTTTTCATCGCTATTTCCACGGCAAAATTGCTAGGCTGATTCCCTGTAAGCATATTACCACGTGCAATACAAGAGCTTTAAGTCGGT
The DNA here is from genome assembly GCA_964036015.1 of Leptarthrus brevirostris. NCBI lineage: Eukaryota > Metazoa > Arthropoda > Insecta > Diptera > Asilidae > Leptarthrus > Leptarthrus brevirostris. The sequence goes on from OZ038375.1 coordinate 42,364,697, forward strand.
CTCAGCCCTATACTCTTCTGGTCAAATTTGGTCATACCGTCAAATTTTGGGAAACTTTCCTAAGCAGAAAAACACGAATGTGAAACAGTTTACCACCTTTTGTTTTTCTCCCGTCTTATGAGAGAACTTTCAAAAAAGGTGTACATAGTCACTTCCTTCACTCAAAACGTATTGCCGTTGCTCTTAATCCCTTCATCATCATAGGGCATTCCCTTGAGCTTTGTAAACATCATTAAAAACTATTAAAACATTATTTAATACTTTATTGTTAATATGCAATAACAAAATTGGTTAAGAGCAAAATATTTCTAAATTTTACATAAAATTTTTTGCTACAGTGCTCGTTATAGTTTTCATTAAATGTACTAACTGAAGACTTCATTCAGGAACTTTTTCAGATATTTTGCATTAATAACTTAGTCCTGAATTACACGAGAGGGATTTTACCCCATAACTCACGGCAATTCTCTTCTGTGCAAAAGTAGAAAAACCCTCGGAGTTTTGCTACGAAAATGGCTTTGATTGACGTTAAAAAACCGGTTCATAAGTGTTTTGCAGGGTTGAAAATGTGTATTCACCGGCTCAAGCAATACTTAATCAACCTGACGCCAAAAATTTTTCGAACCCTAATAAAGAAGTTACGAAAATGCACAAAAGCAAATCAGGAAGAACTCAAGCAAAACCCCTATGATTCGTGATTGACACTCACAGATGACCCTCTTGCTACCTCACTTCTCTCACCAAGAAAAAACAGGTTTTCGTCACTCATGGGGTAAAATCCCTCTCGTTTAATTCAGGACTTAGAAATTAGAGAGGAAACGCGCTTTGATAACGACTTTACAAACATCATTTACATTGAAGCGGTAAAATCGAAAGGTCCTAAAATGATTTTTGTTACATTTTCGAAATCTTACATAAAGACACCCCACTTATTAAAGTAATCAAAACATGTTCAGCACATTTTACACTCTATGAGAGGCAGCCCAAACAATTATTTTTCCGAAAATCTCATCAAATCTGTTTCTGGGTCATCAATTAACGTACGTATATTAAATTTCATCTCAGTAGGTTTATAAATGTGATTATAGGAGGGCTGTGATGTACGTTCGTCGGCAAAAACTATAATGGTTCCTAAGAAAGCAACCTTAAAAAAGGTGTGTACCTCGCCTACATAAGCACATGGATGAAGTAAAACTTATTTCGTCTTTGTCAATTAATGAATTTAAATTAAGCAGATGAAAGAGAGTAATGAAAAACATTAGGTTTCAAAATTTACAACGGTTACTAGTAGTTTATGGTAACTAAAGAGTGATACAAATATTCCTGTATTTACTGTTTGTAGATATTCGGTCCGTCCAGCACCTTGCCTATTATTATCATGGTTTAGCTTTTGTCTTGACAGAACAATTTGCACTTAAACATAAGAAGGATATTCAACCAAATTTTTATGCAATTTTGGTTTCACACAATAATCACAACATCGAATGAATTTCCTAAAAAGCTCTTATTAAATTAAGGCAGTGTCCTATTTACCACACTCAAATTGCCGTGTAGTTTCCGTATACACGGAAAGTACACGGAAATACATGGAAATTACATGGAAATAACACGGAAGTACACGGAAGGTACACGGAAAGTACACGGAAGTACACGGCACGGAAAGTAAAAGTACAAATTTCACGGACTACACGGAACTACACGTAAGTACACGATAAGTGCAAGTAGTCACTTCCATATTCATATAACTGGTAATAGTTTATCACAGCCTATTCTAGATATAAACCTGGCGGGGGGAGGGGCGGCAGTTAATAAAGCAACTAAAAGCCTGATAAATACACCTCTTCCCGTGTACTTCCGTGTTATTTCCATGTAATTTCCATGTATTTCCGTGTACTTTCCGTATGCAAGGAAATTACACGGCAATTTGAGGGTGGTAAATAGACACTGCCTTAAATAAACCAGTCAAACTATTTCTCCTTTTATCCCTTAATGTTTGTTGATCTTATTATTTAACATAATTATTTTCTGGTGAAGTAGTTACCCTTTGCTTAATGCTTTAAACAACATATATAAACATATACAATTGCACAAAAATGTTTTTGCATTTATTTTAAGGTTTTTGCTTTAGCTTGGTTAAAATCGTGAAGTAAACAACCAATTCTTGAAACAAGCTTTAAAGGTGTTAAAAATGTCTTAGCTCACCGTGTTTACAGATAACGTTTCAAAATCGTGTTTTCTGCTTACTTAAATTTTATTGATTTAGGTCTTTAAATTAAGTTCCCACTCTCAAACTTTTTCAAATTAAAAACCTTCTGCTCTGAAAAATCTCATTGTTTAGAAAATAAATTGAAATACCTTAAAACTTCCCGGTTTTTATTGAAATTTATTTTCCTAATCCGCACAAGTGCACTTGGAAATCATTTGATAACTATTGAGTAATTAATGAGAAATCGATTACCAAAATAACTTGAATATTTTAGCTGCTCCCAATTATCAACTAATTTATATTTCTGTTGAGCTGATACCGAACCCGAAAAATATCGATAATAAATTAATTAGTAATATTTGCTTGAAGATTTATGCGTTTAATTTAGGCGATAGCCAAATGAATGTTTATCATGTAATCTTTATCATGTTGGCGGTACACACATTACAACTTATTACACAACAGATAATTTCCTATTTCATAATGAAGCCGCAAGTTAATAATTTTTTGTTAATGAGGCAGAAATTTGGTTTTGGGCGCTCCCCTTGTACGAAAACTATAAATAATGACATACTATTCTACAATGACAAGGTATAGTGTAGATATAGCACAAGGCGACAAATATGTCCAGAGTTTTTCACCCAAATTTTTTAAAGGAGTTTGAGTGAGTAAAGGAGCAGAAGTAAAAACTGATAATTTATGGGTATTTCTTTTGTTTAAATTAAAGCTTGTTTATATAAAATAGTGACTTTGTTACAGGGTTCCGAATCGATACGAAATTTCGCCCCAAATATCGCTCCAAATCGCTCCGGATCGGATCGATGCGATATCTGGATCGATTCAGTCTGGAGCGTTATAAAAATATCGAACCGCTCCGGAGCGGATCGTTATGTTCCAAAGTTTTAAAAATCTGTTATCGAACCGCGCCGAAGCGAATCGCTGTTTTCCAAATCTGTTATCGAACCGCTCCTGGAGCGATATTGAATCGATTCGGAGCGATTAGAATATCGCTCCAATGAATTAAAAGAATCTGTTTGGTAATTATAAGAAAGTGACCTCACCTGCAACTTAATTACGAGGTTTTTTATACTAGGGGTGATAGGTGGGCTGGTAAATGCGTGGTGGGTGGGTGGGTGTTGGAAAGTCGATGGTGGGTGAATGAAAGGCAGAACTCGAGTAATTATAAACGTGCACATCACCTTTAATTTAATTACTAGATGTCTTGAACTTGTGAGTTAGTGAGACGGGTTTGGAATGAATATGTGTAGTATGTGGATGATGGGCTGGAGGGTAAGTGGTGGGTGATGGGAGGTAGGTGTGTAGTTGGGTATTGAGTGCCCACCACCCACAAGCTACCCACATTCACTCCTGGAGCGTTATTAAATCGATTTGGAGCGATAAGAATGTCCATCCACTGAACCAAAGAAAGAAGTATGGTAATTTTTAGAATATAATATTTACAAAAATGCGACTACAAGCCGTGAGTGATGAGTTTGATTCTCATATAATCACATATTAAAACCTTTAAGAGCTAACTTAATACGCAATTCTGACTAACATATGATTTGCTGCAAGTAAGAAAACAAAAGTTTTTCATTCTAATCTGCTTCACTTTACGACTTTTTATTATTCGAAGAATTTTAGATGAAGGGTTTCCTTTTGCTTATAATCTTTTAATTGATGAACCCAATGGATGTCTGATACTAAAATATTTGAATTATTTAGCCAAATAAAATTCTGTTATTTTATTAACCGACTTCCCAAAAACAAAGAGGTTCTAAGTTCGACGTGTATTTTTTTTTCTTTTTATTTTTCTTTTTTTTTATGTCTGACCGGGCATAACTTCGTAACGCGTGGACCGATTTTGATGATTCTTATTTTGTTGGGTAGAGTATGTTCACCGATTGGTACCATTTCAAAAAATATTTTGGTAGAGTGGGGGTGAAACCTAACTTTGTAACGTTTGGACCGATTTAGATGGTTCTTTTTTTGTTGTACAGAGTTTGATCCGCCATTGCTAATAGAAGAAAAAATTGGCCTAGGGTGGGAGGAGGGGGAGGGAGTAGTCTAACTTCGTAACGCCTGGACCAATTTGGATAATTCTTTTTTTGTTGGGTAGAGCATGTTCCCTGGTTGATACCACAAGGGTGGGGTGGTGGTGGCGGGTGGGGATGGAACCTAACTTTGTGACGCGTGGTCCGATTTCGATCGTTCTTTTTCTGTTGTATAGAGTGTGATCCCCATTGCTAATAGGAGAATAATTTGTTCCTATGGTGAGGAGTGGGGGAGGCGTAGTAACTTCGTAACGAGTAGACCGATTTCGATGATTCCTTTTCTGTTCGGTAGAGTGTGTTCCTTGATTGATACCATGAGACAAATTTTTAGCGGAATGGAGGTGGGGTATGGGTTAATCCTAACTTTTTAACGCGTGGACCGATTTGGATGGTTCTTTCTTCATTGTATAGAGTAGAAGACACTAAAAAGTGAAAGATAAAATAGTTTTTAAAAAAAAAGTTGAACCGACTTCACAAAAAGCGCTAAAAAGCATAAAATAATTTTTAATTTTATATCTATTACGACATTTTAAAGTCAGTGCAAATTAAACAAATAAAACAACTACAGAACCACAATTGAAGGTAATAATACTACCTGAACGTTTCAGGTCACGGGATCATAAGAAAGGACGATTAAGTACTTTTGTTGTAGTTGTTTGGTTTGTTTGATTTGCACCGACTTCAAAATGTCGTAATAGATATAATATTATAAATTATTTTATGCTTTTTAGCTCTTTTTGTGAAGTCGGTTCAACTTTTTTTTTTAAAACTACTTTTTTAATTTATTCCGTTGTTCTCTCATAATTCACGTTAACTATCTCTTTCGCAAGTTGTTAAGGTGTTTACATATATCTTCTTTTGGGTTATATTACTTTAAGTTCGATTAGGAAGTAACCTTTGCGGATATTTGGGTCGCATGCAGCGTTACCTCCTTTCCCTCATCACTGTCTTCTCATTGCCTTACCTTCACTCTTCTCAACTATCTAACGCCCGCAGCCCCTCCCACTCCCTGCCGCGACCTCCACCACCCCCTACAACCCCCACCCCTTACAAAAAAAATCCCGCTACTAATAGCCCCATACCCCGCCACTCGCTCCTACCCAGCACCCATTCACCACAACTCTATAAACCCTATATATATGTATATAGGTCAGTACAAGACACCTTGTAATTAAATGTCAGGTGAGGTGCACTTTTTAAAAATTACCAGTCATATTCCAGAATAAACGCCTTACCCATCATATCCGACAAACCACCTATCTCTCACATTCATAACACACCCTACCACTCACTCCTACCTAGCACCCATTTACCCAAACCCTAAAAGCCCTCTCAGTACAAGACAACTTGTAATTAAGTTGCAGATCTGGTACACTTTATAAAAATTAGTAGATATATTCATTTGATTCAGTGGAGCGATATTCTAATCGCTCCGAATCGATTCAATATTGCTCCAGGAGCGGTTCGGATCGACTGAAATTAAAAATAACAACGATCCGCTCCGGAGCGGTTCTATAACAGACTTGGAAAATAACGATCCGCTCGGGAGCGGTTCGATATCAGACTTGGAAAATAATTATCCACTCCGGAGCGGTTCGATATCAGATTTGAAAAATAACGATCCGCTCCGGAGCGATTCGATATCAAACTTGGAAAATAACGATCCGCTCCGGAGCGGTTCGATATTTTCATAACGCTCCAAGCCGAATCGATACGTGGAGCGGAGCGATATTTTGTATCGATTCGGAACCCTTGTTTGTTAAAATGTTCCTCAAAATTAAAAGAAAATTTAGCTGTCACACTGGTGCGATTAACGAGAATTTTGGTGTGTTTCTGATGTAGCGTTTGCCATTTTCACGATGACAAAGCGTCTCAAAGCAAAGCAAAGATGCGCTCTTCTTAAAATTATGATCTTTGTCGTGTTAAACATTATCTCTATTGCAAGCTATTATCAGCTTCTTATTATTGCCTGGGTAATTGTACACGGAAATAATGGGCTTACACTTAAAACATAATTTTTTACCCTCCTCTTTTACTTTCTCTTCGTAGTTCCATACAATTTCAATAGAAAAACAATATAAATAAATAAATCGTTGTAGAGCACATGTATGTATACAGTGTATCAATCTTTCTGCAGACACATCCTACTCTAGATTAAAGCCCGGAAAACATGACAGTTCGGCCATTTCACCACCAAGCGTTTCGTCATTATTTCAGTTTTGTTGTACTACAGATTAACCAATCCTTGCATACAAATAAAACTGCACGCTCTTGTAAGCAAAACTAAGCTGAATTGCTGATATTATTGACGCACTTAAAGCTCAATACTTCAACAAAACGAGCACAAGAAATTATTTCCTTTAAAACACATGAAATTTGTAAAGAGGGACACTTTTTATCCTGTTCATATGTTCAGAACAGAGCATTTGTAGGTTAAACTAAAGTAAAATCCATTTAAGACTTTAAATATATTGCGAGAAATACTACGAGAAAGTAAAATTCCCCAAGCTTTTCCTCATGTGTAGTGTGGCAAGTTTCCGTTTGTTTACACCACTAATGCTCAGCTGTTAATGTCAGCTTCCGGGCTTGTATCTAGAGTAGGGTGTGCTATGAATGACTATAAATTACGTAGTTTTTCCTCGATTTTTTTCTAAATTGGGTTTACAAAGCACATTTAGGAAGCTACTGTGACTTTAAAGCCGATATCAGTATCATATCGATTGCTGCTTTTAAAATAGGAAAACTTACCCGCGTATGTAGGAGCGGATTAACCCAGAAGCAACCAGGCACTGCCTCGAGGCCCCCACCGAAATGAAGACTCTTAAAATTTCTGTCATTGAAATTTAAGAGGCAACATACACCTAAGTAGTTTAAAAAAACAATTTTTTAAATATATCTACATATAATATAAAGTATATTTTCACAACATTTTATTCAAGAAATCGCAAAATTAGCGAAAGTTACGGTAAAAAATAGTTGACCCAGCTCTGTGTTCCGCTTACTTGAAACTTCAACCGCGTTTTTCTCAAAAGCATTTTTATATGATTATCTAGGTTTTGACGTTCCAATTTTTTTAAGCTTTAAACTTTTTGTTAAAAGTTGCCCCCAGTTTTGAAAAGTTACAACCCAACTTCAAATGGTCGTCATTTCTCGAAGAATTGGAATTTTTAAAATTCGTGTCGTCAAAAATTTTTAATGTTTAAGAATATTTTTGCTTTGGTTTTTGAAATGAAAATTGACAAAACTACAAAGTGTACCGTAAAAGCGGAGAAAACACCACCCCATCCCAGAATTTCTTTTCTTTTTCGATAATATTTTTAAACATGTACTGATACTTTAAGACGTAGGTACTTATTGTATTCTCAATAAAAACTATTTTTGTATTAAAAAAAATTGCAAAATTTTAATTAATTCTAGGCGATGTAGCCCCTTAAGTAGGCCTCCACAGTGATTTTTTCACCAGTCCATGTCTTTTATCTTTTTCTAAACCCTGTAGTCAAAAAGAAGTAGAAAATTAAAAAAATTTATAATGAAAATGATGAAAATAATAAAAAAAAACGTCATTTCCATAGAATTTTTGTATAAATCCGTAAACATTCCGTATTTCAGTCAAAATGTGTGATTTTTTTTTTGTTAAATCCGTGTCTCTCCTGAGAAATCCGTGGTTCTGGTAACATTGGGCCTCCACCAGAACTGTGCATACAGGCCCTCGTTCAAGTTAATCCGGCTCTGCGCGTATAAGGTTGTGGACACAAAGGTTAAATTTAAAAGTGACCTAAGGCAAAACATTTTAGCTTACCTTTGTTGAATAAGAGTTGTAAATAATGCATACTTTTCACAATGCATTTCAGTTCTATTACGGATTATTTTTCATGTCCATTTGGAATTTTTTAAATTTTAATCCTTATATTTCTAATTTCGATTATTTCCATTTTTTTTAATTTTAATCCCACAATTTCTGTTGTCGGCAGAATACAACCATTAGTCGCCGTCGGTGGGGTTCGAACCTGAAACCCCAGATAATTCTGATGTACAATTAAATAATTACTTGATCATTATCAGCACATAAATAAGAATTAGAAGAGAAATAAAATAACAGAATTTTAGTTACCTAATACAATAAATATTAGCAACAATTGAAAGCCCAGTTACACTTGCAAACCGCGTTTATCAATTTTCTTCTCAACGGAATTAAAGTTCATGAATTGCTTCCTTAACAGAAACATTGACTAAATCATTATCATTATTAAATTAGCGGTTGAATTAATCACACACAACATATATTTGCTTATCTTATATCACAAGGTACACCTGCTACTTCGATACCTTTTATATTCATTAACATTATCTAAAAATTTCAAATATTCTTAAGCTTCAGACAAGACGGTACACAAACAGACTGTCGGATTGAGTCTGTCTTATCTCGGCATTAGCCCGACGTAGATGTAGACTACCATTGGGCATAAACCCGAGTATACAAACGTCTCAAATCGTAAAATTTCAATTTGTTTAGATTTAAACCAACAATTGTTTGTTATGGACGACTTCGTTTATGTTAATCCAAACATTTTTTATTACAGTTTTTTTTCAGTATCTAACTCCATTATCTTCCATTAAGGATTATTTGTGTTAATTTTAATCCCAATATTTTCGATTACGGATTATTTTTTTTTATCTTAATCCCAATTTTCTTTTGAACACTTTTCATTAATAATTGAATAGTACAATAATATAGCAATATTTGTTAACTTTTTAAATATTTTTGGCGAGAAAACCTGATAATCGTCCCGGTCTATCGACTTTTTGGTGGCGTTTCTTTTAATTTCGTAGCGTTCACTTAATCTAATGTTCGTCTATTTCAAAGAGGCGTTTGATATTGTTGATCGCAAATATCTATGGGGAGCTTTACGTAGGAGAAGCATCCCAAAAACATTATCACTATCATAAAGGTGTCCTACTCAGAAGCACACTAATACGTCCTACACAAGCGAAAACTGTCGGAGCCCTTCCAAGTACTGAACGGAATGAGACAAGGATGCATACTGTCAACTTTGCTTTTGCTTATCGTTATTAATGACGTATTGTGCAGCGCCCTAGACGAAAACCCATCGTGAGGGATTAGACCACCTTACGCACGTGGACTATGCCGACGATATATGCCACCTATCGAGCAAACATGTAGCCCAAGTGTCCGAAGCCCTGAGCAAAGAAGATTACAGATCAGGGCGTAAGATTAATTCTGCTAAAACTTAGCTTAAATTGTGTGTGGATAAATGTTGCTATCTCGAAAGCACAGTAACAGCAGACAACGGCGCTGAAGCAGATTTTACAGGCTCACCTCAACAAGGCTCGAGATGCATTTAAAACTCTTGCTGAGATCTGGCGCAATAACAACATCTTCAGAAGCACAAAACTCCGGATCTTCGAATCGAACGTGAAATCTGTTCTATTGTACGGCTGTTCGAAATGAAAAATGACCTGTCAAATAACATCTACGCTACAAGCCTTTGTCAACCCTTGTTTTCGGCGCATCCCTAACATTAATTGGATGGTGGTAATTACCAACGAAAACCTACACTAACTTACAGGCAAGGACGGGATAGACACCAATGTTCGCAGGCGAAAGTGGTAATGGATGGGACACACACTAATAAAAGATCCAAAGAAAATCGGTCTAAATTAGAACCCGCGCGGGACTCAAGGAAGACGTCGAATTGGACAACGCCGCAATACATGGAGAAAATCCTTAGAGAGGGAAGGTACCCAGAACAATAAATCGTGGCAACAGTTCAAGGCGTTGACGCAGAATCGGACCTTGTAAAGAGTCGGTGTAGTAGACGCCCTATGTCCCACAAGGGGTTAGAGGAAACAGAGAGAAATGTACGGAGTAAACAGAGTTTTATTTTTATTTACTGTTTATTAAATTTAGAACGCTCAAATGTCTGCAAAAGTTGTATATTAAGATATATTATATTATGTTTGAAGAAATATATTAAAGTGGCAATTTTTTACTCTTTACGATTGAAAATGCAAAACCAGAATATATTAAATATTTCATCACTAGGAAGAGTTCAACTGTAAACTCAACATGTGTTCCTCAAAAAACAAATTGACGCTAAGTTGAGTAAGGGAACACGTACCGATTAGAGAAATTAAAAAAACCGATGAACTTGCGAGGCGGGCATCTGCCCTAAATTTCCAAGGTTCCATACCTCATGTTGCCTTGAAAAGAGGCCATGGAACACTGAATATGGACCATGGAACACTGGAGGCAATTCTCGATAAATGGCTTGGGGTGGGTAACAAAAACGGGCCTGTAAATGTGGTCTGTTTCGGCTAATCTCAGAAGAACTTGTGTTAGAGGACAAAAATCCCACTGCCGGGAGGTCGAATAGAGTCTTTGGCAAATTTTCACTTCTCCATAAAAAAATATTATGGAAATGACTCTTGTGACGTATTTCTCTCGCTCTCCAATTCCCGTACCCCTTGTGAGGCAGGGGAGGGAGAAGAACTTCACCCAATTCGGACAACAAGTGCAGGTGGCTCTACAATTGAAGGTGGATTCCGGGCCATCGACATCGCTCTGCAACTTTAATGGACCTTCATCTTAATCTGCATCAGCAGAAAACGACAATGAGTAGCAGACGGCGGGGCTCGAACCTAGAACCTCCGGGATGGAAAGCCTAAACGGTATCCCTTAATAATGGTTTTTTAATGTAATGGAATTGATTAATTAATCCTTAGATTATTATTGTCACTTAAGCTGCGAAGAACAACACCCTAACCATAGTAGGTAATTATTACTTTTAAATAATCCTTAGCACAAGGCTAAGACTCTAAGGGGAAGACTCTTGGTATAAGGACTGATACAGGAGCACCGCAAGGTCGTGAGCTGTCTCCTCTTCTTTGGAATCTGGTGGTCAATGAACTTCTAATAATTCTGGAAGTGGAAGGCTGCGGGGTGATTGCTTATGCAGACGAAAAATTCCTGTCTGTGCTCAGGGACCTCTATAAAATGCCCTCACTTGACTATCTAGATGGGCGATTAGGTGCGAGCCATACGAGCTGCTCATTTTAACTAGGAAATACAAGATTCCTTATTCAGACCCTTCCTTTCTAAATGGTAACAGTATGGCTTTTACACCTCATGCAACTTGAACTCTCTACAATTCTGAACAACGATATTATGAAAGACATACAATTTTGAAAGTTATCCCAGTTTAAGTTCCACAAAAGCAGTATGAGATGAGGTGTTTTGGTAAGTCATATCATAGGCTTATAGGAAATTTAATTTTCTATCCAATACCGTATCAAACAACTATTTTTTAAAAAACTGGAAACATTTGCATCTAATCGACACTGCCTAAACTGGATCTTAAGAGCTTCAAGTGTAAAGTTTCGATTGACAGAACCAACAAAGGATCAGTAACATGGGTAATCACTGGTCGCTGCCAAATTGGTGCACACGTGAACAAATTGGGACTCCACTCAAATGTCTCCTGCAGAAGCTGCAGGATTAAGAGGAGGAGGAGAATATATCTCTCCTCCGTGTCATGCACGCACGCAGAAACTTTTCTGATAGACTATTTCTAGGATCTTCTCTGCGCTCTGACGTAAGCGATCTCCGGTGCTTCATCGACAGCACCAGATGACTTCAACTAGGAGTTCTGAGATATTTTACTTCCTTGGCATCACTACGGACCTGTTCGAGGTTTAAGCGCATCCTTTCATTGGACGGACATCCATACCTACCTAGATATCTTAATAATTTTAGCAGAACTTTTCTAAGAATAGCTCTAAATCTTGCGCTTATAAACAAGTGCTTTTGACTAAAAATCACGCACATAGCTCATGAGCGTGTGCGTTTAATTCAATCAATTAAATTTTTTCGGCCCTTCTCCAAGTATAGCGTACGCACTTGCAGAATTCTTGTCAAACATCGGTTGAATAATATTATTTTGGTTCTTATGCATTGCATAACCTTTTTGTTATCTCTTCTTAAAAAAATTTGATATAATCCGTGTAGGATGAAAATGTAGCGTGCTGGGTTTTAACATGAACAGTCAAGGTTTGATTCCAATTGCTAATATCAGATTAAATGACGGCTACATAGTGGCACTTGGCAGGTGATAGCGATTCATCATAAACTGAACGTATGTGTAAATATATCCTTGCAATAAAACCCCTTGTTTCTAAAGCCTCGACATAAACGCTATATGCGGCGTAAAATAACTGATTTATGTAATTTGTTGTTAATTCTCAGCTGTTATTGTGCTGTTTTTCCAATATACTATGCAAATGTTATGAGGACGAAGCCTTACCGCAAACATGTGTTTCAAATCTCTTTTTACTACAGAGACTAGACAGATTATCGACATTGTGTGTTGCTCCTTACAAGTATATTATTGTCTACAAATGCCTAAAATAATCTGCTTAAGTTGCACACGTAACTACTAATCTAGGCACCTAGCTAAATGATTCCCAAGAGCCAGGTAGCATTGACATTGGCCAGCCAGTGTAATTTTTCGTTCGCGTGCACAAAGTCGCTGGAATTGCCTACCCACCACCTCCGTAAGCCGCACGTTAGGCAACAAAGGGTTTACGCCAGCCACTTTGCCATTACACCTGTGAATCCAGGTGAATGAATTATTTAATTCGCTTGATGTGATGGTAAATCGTGCCTTGAATAAATTAGTACGGACAATTATATCAAGTTCGTTGTCGTCAATATTTCCTGGACATAAATATCAATAGGAAAGGAGGAGCTTAAAATATTTTATTACAAGGTGACAGTAAAAATGGGAACCCATTGTTTTCGGATTGACGTAAAAAGATCACACCAATTAATTGAGGGACTAATTCATTCCAGGGAAAAGACACTTTAACTTGAGACATTAATCATAGGATCAATCAAAGCAACAGGGTTGTTACGACAGCTCACGCAAGACACTTTTTGCTGGTCAGGCGCGTTATCAAAAGTCTGCATCTAAATTTCGACCTTTATTAATTACCGGGATAAAGTGCCGAAAACCTTTCCTTTCTCCTTTTGGTTGTTGGCCATTAAATTGGTGATTTTACGGAGGAATTAAAAAAGTTATTAAGGACAATAAATGGGACTTAATAAAATGCTACTGCATGTTTCCAGAATACGAAATGAGTTAAAACCCTTGGGCACCAAGGAATTCTCCCAGGATGACATTTAAAGTTTCTCATTTGTGCGCTATAATAAATCACTACGACAAAAATTAAGATTTCGCTCCTTGCAAAAACATATTTAAGTTTTAAAGTGTGGGAACACTGGGCAGCAGAAGACTTTAATGAATCGTTTTTATCCGAGCTCTGTTTTTGTTAATTTTCTTTTCATACTTTCAATATTTTAAATTCGACAAAAACTGAATTGAAACAACTGAAAGAAGTTCTATAATTTCAGCTTTTCAAACAATAGAAATTCTAAACACGAATGTATGCGATGATAAATGATGTAAAAGGGAGGACTATGTATATGACTAAAATTTGAAATGGGTTTTTTTGCCACGCTTAATATTAAATTGGAACATGCACAAATATAATTCCATGGACTTTACAACTTCCCCCTTCGTGGATAGGTTAGGTTAGGTTAAAGAGGCTGCCTAAGAAGGCACACTTAGGCCTAAGAGGCCCTTTGTGCTACCACATTGAGGCTTGAAATTAACAACCCCATAAAATTACCTAAGGAATAGGAGGGTTAACATTCTGTCCCCTGTGCACCGAACCAATTTCTTGCATCTAGTGGAACTAGTTCACGGGAAGTCAAAATTATTTTGACTGGGTTGTGAAGGATGTTCATCCTTAGTTCGTCGTCGGGAACCATTTTGAACTCCCGATAAATCGAGTCAGGTTTCTGACATCTGTGGAGCCCAGCTCGGTTGGCTCTTTGAAGTAGGGTGAGCCCAAAAACCGGTTCCTACGGTTGGCTAGGGCCGGGCAGCTACCGAGGAGGTGAAGTATGGTTTCCTCTTCCTCCTCGTCGTGGCAACTCCTACAGAAGTCGTTTGAGGGCACGCCCAGCCTATCGGCGTGTCTACCTATGAGGCAGTGGCCCGTGATTACGGCTACTGTAGTGCTAATTATTTTGCGTCCGAGTAGGATGAGCCCTCTTGACCGCTTAAGGTCAAGCTTTGGCCATATCTGTCGGGTAATCAGGCAGGTGTGTTCTTCTTGCCAGTTATTATTAGCAATCTTGAGAGCCTCCTGTGAGAGCTCCATTTTGCATGTAGCTAGCGGTTTACCCGGCTCCCTTCGTGGATACTACGTCCAATCTCATATACAGTACGGGGGTATGACTAAATATTGCGAAACACGGAAGTCTTCAGTTGCTTTAACTGCGTAGAATCTTTGTTAAGTCATTATATAGATTTTACAAGTAGTGCTGAAAACGCTCTGGGAGTAACAATCTTTAAAAAACTAGTTTTGCTTGAATTTTTTTTCAACTAATTAAAACTTGAGAAAATGAAAAACTTTTTCCTTCGATAGAAATAGTTCAAGTTAGCTTTAGACGGGTTAACTTCAGAGCGCCTCACCACAAGATGGATCCATTGTGCACCATAGATACATAGGAATCCTGCCATCTAAATAGTATTCACTTTTAAAGTAAGACCATTTCTTGAATACTGATAAGCTGATGAGTAAAATTTGGTGGGGCTCCAAGGACTTATTTATTTATTTATTAGTATTCATCAAATGCTGATAGCATAAAGCTATTTAGAAAGAAAAATAAACTTTAACTAAACTAACCAATCAATTGGCATTTTATTATGACCTTCGAAAAGTGAAAGTCAATATGATCATAGGCTGAATTGAAAATACGAGACAGCTGTAACTGGCTCATTCAATTCATAATTAATTGAGTGATAGGCGATATAGAGGAATTTATGACACTCAATGAGTGCGACGGGACAGATATACTAAAACATTTAAGTAATTCAGGAGAGTTTATTGCCCCTTCCAAACATTCGACCGCAACAATAGCTCTGGCCTTGTTTCGTCTAGTTTCCAAGGAGTTCAAGGATATCAATTTATGTCTATCAGCGTAAGAAGGCAAAAGACGATTATTATTACATGGAAGGCTACGTAGCGCAAACCTAAAAAATTCTCGTTGAACGGACTCAATGCGCTTAATATGGATCCAATAGACTAGCGTACTCAAGAATTGACCTTACAAATGTACAATAAAATGCCTAGTAACATAGGGATCATTAAACTCCTTAAACTACCTCTTCATGAAGCCCAAGGTTGCATTTGCCTTAGAAATAATAGTATTAATATGATCATCAGAAGAAAAACGAGTATTGAGCATTGAGATCATTCGAAATTGAACGAAATATTTCGGCATCTTCAGCGTAACACGAAATTCTGGATTGTGATTGAAGTAAAGACTCATCATTGATGTAAATAATGAATAGTAAAGGACCAAAGTGGCTATCCTGTGGCACCACAGAATGCGAGAGAACTCCATGAAACAAAACAAGTTGAGAATGCTCAGATAGATACGAGCAAAGCCAGTAAACGAAACCCAGAGGAAAACCAAGAACCGACAACTTACGAAGAAGAATTTTATGATTAATCCAATCAAAAGGCTCATTAAAGTCGGTGAAGTTACAATAAACTTGTTTAACAGCTTCGATAGAAAATGTGCAGTAATTCAAGAGTTGTTGTTGGATTCCCCTTTATAAATCCATACTGGAAAGAAGATACGAAGGGTTTGCAGTGAAAATAATGAACCTCATACACAAGGGTCTCAAAGAGCTTGACTAACCAAGAAAGGTTCGCAATGGGCATTAGAGACGTCACTCTTTTTGTCCTTCTTATACGTAGGAATAATAACAGAAAGTTTCCAAGATTTGGCAAAAACGACTACTACGAATAGATAAGTTGAATAAGAAAGAAATGGAAGAGACAAACGACGTATCACATATTTTCACAATCGTAGTAGGAATGCCCAATGCCATCAGGGCCATTCGAGAAATTGTCGATCAATTTCGAAATATACATAACTACCACAGCCGAAGTAAAGCTATATCAAGGGTTATCGGAAAAGACAGCTTTTAAAAATCACTAAAGAGATTAGCAATAATCGTCGGGTCGTTACCACTCGTAGTATAAAGTAGAGGGGTATCCGTCAGAATTATTGCTTAGGGTTGTTACGCAAAGTTTGTTTAATCATGCCTATGTAGTCATTGTATGAGACATTGACATCTGAAATGCATTTGTTACGCAGCTCATAATAAGATAGATAGTCAGAGTCGCTCCTTGAGGAGCAAAACCTCCTTCAAACCTTATTTTTATGGCTTAGAGACCTATTAAGCCAGGGTTGTGCAGTACAGGAGCTATTTGACCTATGTAGCAATCAGGACACATTGAGCAAAACATAAAGCAGGAATATTATAAAATCAAGTTTCAATGGTGTCTATTTCAAGCTCATTAAGGCCGCTTTGCCAGTCGCAAAACCAACCGGCGGGACCGCCCAAGCAACAGGATCGAAGAATAAAACAGCATGAAAAGCAAAGCAGGATGATGAGATGACTCAGGCAGGATCATAATATCGCCTCATCTGAGTGCGGAGAATCGGTGTAAAACGTGAGATTGAAGAATCTACACGAATCGTTCGAAACACCGCAAGCAGGAAATCCAGGAGCGGAAGACAATGATGGCAACAGTCCTTCCTCGTTTATGCTGACCCAATCCACATCAGGCAGGTTGAAGGCAGAATATTGTTCGAGAGGCTATTAATAAACAAGCAAACTTGGTCGTAGATCACAAAAAATGACCCA
The DNA here is from genome assembly GCA_964036015.1 of Leptarthrus brevirostris. NCBI lineage: Eukaryota > Metazoa > Arthropoda > Insecta > Diptera > Asilidae > Leptarthrus > Leptarthrus brevirostris. The sequence continues at coordinate 42,381,766 of OZ038375.1, forward strand.
GGAGGAATATAAACTGTAACAATATAGATCTTCTGAAGTGGAAGCCGTAGGACAACGCAAATCAGGACCGAAAATCTTAGCATTCACAATACCACCACACAGTCAGCATTTCGTCACAGAGATCATTTCGAAGCAAGAGTTGATCATGACCGTACAGAGGCGAGTCTTCTTAGATCTTAAACCTCGGAGGAGATCAAGAAGGTGAAAATATATCCTCAGGAGCAAAAACCTTGAAGGATGTAGTGAAGGTACAATCACAGTTACAGGTACAGTTACTTCCAGGTGGATTGAGTCTTCTGCAGTTAAGTTGGAGTGAGACTCCAACACGATTCACAGAGGTGTCCGGATGAATCCTTAAAATAAAAATCTCACGCGGATGGTTTGTAGGCCTCAAAATACTAGCAGCAGGCAAGGAATCCACAGTGATAGCTGGGCTCTGGGCCCACTGACGCGACGTCAAAAGTACGCGTCTCCGACACTTGAGGCCCGTCAGCACTCACAGAGACGCGGTCCCGGAAATGGATGTAGCATCCAGAAACGACCGCCGGTAAAGAGCCCGCGATAGATGAAGTGGGAACAATAAGGTCGTGTTAAGCATTAGGATGTGATAGATTTTTAACACGTGTGGCGATTTTATCGATAAGTGCAGAGTTAGTAGAAGTAGCAGCAGTGCAAGTTCCCAAATCGCCACGAGCCTGCTCAAAGCTGCGTCTAATGTCCTCTACAATTGAAAGAACAGATCCAGATAAGAGACTAGCAAGTAAACCGAAATATGGGCCGTAAATTGAAGGATTTACGCATCCAAAACTTGAAAGGCGAATTAAGTAAACGTCCCCTACCAATGATTGGAAATAAATGTGCCTTGGTAGCACTACTACAAGAAGCACCGGAAAGTGAAGGAAAGTAGTTACAGAAACTTTTGTTTTTAGGATTAGCTGGAAAACGAAGAAACCACTCCAAGCATAGCAGATCTTTTCAATGCTCTCTTGAAGCTGGGCTAAGTAATGGAGATTCTGTAAATGAGGTAAAGTCAGCAATGAAAGAATAAAAACTGTCATCAGCCGAGTTAAAAGCAGGTATGTAAAGTTAGCCCCCGAATCGAACGAAAATTCGATTTTCTGAGTCTGATTTTCCAATTTTGCTCCAGGAGGTGTGAAGATAGCCCTGACGTAGGATTTATTTTTAAACTTGTAATTCTGATTATAAAAAATATGCAAAAGGGTTAAAAAACCTATGAGGGTATGGTACTAAAATGAGAAGTCATTGAACAGCTGATATGGATTATTTAAAAAAATTTATGTAAAATTTATGTTTTTTCAAGAACAGAAAGCGTTAACGGCAGCGTTGAAATCGTCAATTGCAGCTGAGTTTAAGGTTTCTGAAGAAAAATTTCGAAGAAATTAGGACTGAACTAGAGATTGTCCGGAAACCGCATTCAACGACTTTATCTACAGTCGTGTCTGTGAGTAAAAGACTTCATCCTCCAACATTTGACGGTCAAATGCCCTGGCAGATATACAGACTCCAATACGAGACGGTAGCAAAATATACTTTTGGACTGACGAAGAAAAAGCTACAACCTTAATTTTGGCACTTAAAGGCGCAGCCGCAGCATTGTTACAGACTATACTAGTAGAGCAAAGATTACTTACTACTAGATAAACGGTTTCGAACAAAGCAGTGAATGAATGAATTTTTGGTTACTTTTGTATATTTCCCGCATCGGGCAACCCTGCACTCAGAACTAAAAATTTGTTTTTGGGAGAGTTTGTGGATAAGATTTGCATGAATATTCTTATGATTTTAAAAGCTGGATATATTTCCTTTTACTGTGGTGCCAGTGTTACTTTTTTAGACTAACTGGGTAATTTAGGGAGCCGGCTATCTAGTAGTAAGTAATCTTTGGAAAAGGTACAATTATTCATCTCTGATACAAGCCCTCGAATTGCGGTATGGCAACCGGCCCGGTTTACCGATTTCAGCTACGCTGTCAAACACACAAGCCTGTAGAGACGTTGCAGCAGTTATGTGCGGACACAGAAAGGCTGACACATTTAGCTTATCCCACGTTTAGGCAAGATTAGGTCAACGAGGTTGCAAGAGAAGCATTTATTAATTCACTTGCCGATCGTGACCTACAGCAAGTAGTACGACTGGCTGGAAAGAACACCAACGCTGAGGTTTTGGCTGAAGTTCTACCTTTTAAGGCAACAAAACAAACCTGAAGAAATACCGTACCCCGTTAGAGGTAACCGAAGTAGAAGATACCTGTTGTCGGGTCAATTCATCGGAAAAGCGGAGTAGTTTTAAATGCTGGACATGCAATGCAATGTCTGGATCTGGCTGCAGAGAAAGAGAACGAGCGAAGAAAGAAGCGATAGAGCTGTAAGCTCTAAAGTATACCAATTCTGGAGACGGAGTTGTATCAATTCGTTGAGCCGCCATGGGTCCCGCGTTCGAGACCAGGTCTCCCCGTGAGCTTTTATTAAGAAATTAAAATAGTCCACTCCGTCTCTGGGCTGTTGTCTAGCTCGCAGCAATGCAAAACCAACACTTTCAAGTTTCCTCACTTCCCTTACCCTAATTTCCTTCCGGCCAAAACCATGCTAACCATCAAACGGTTGTCTCCTAAGATTTGGCCACATCGTATAAACAAAAAAACAAAAAAAAAAACTCTACGACCACAACAGGGAAAGAAATAAGGACCATGTCCGCGGAGCAGGAGTTGGTCAGTGGAACCGACGCCCCTGGTATCATCATAAAGATTGAGAAATTGCAGCGATGCTATAGCAATTTAGTAGATCCATTCTTTGGTGCAATTATGCGAAAAATTACTGTCTTAGTAACGAAAATCGATTCATTTTGCAGACTACTACAGGGGAATCCCTTGAAGTCTATGGGGAAATATTAATGGCAATATCTCTCGGCGACACTCGATTTTCACACAGATTTGTTGTCGCAGATATAATGAATCAGGTCATACTTGGCCTTGAGGAGGAGTCCTGGATCGACTGACTACTCGAAAATAAACATCTTGGCATATGAGAACCGGGAGCTATCGATTATACATAATAGAACCAGATCGAACACAGGAAATAAGAAATGGTGTCGTTGGAAAATGTTTAGTGACTATAGATGAAGCGCAGGAAGTTTTGGTATGAATCATAAATTCCCGTGAAAAATCCATGAAATTAAAGAAAGTTAAAGTTTTTGGTCATGGCGAACCAGTCGAAGAGATTCATATTAACTGAACGTTGAAGCTCAGAAAAAACCAAGAAGCCAAAGAAGGGCTTTGCGAACTTAGCAAAACTGATACTACTAACAAACTAAGCCAATGTGACTATACTAAAGTAAAGAAGGTAATAATAGAATTTAAAGATACTTTTGCAGACTGCGGAAAAACTGTTATAGTGCAACATAGAATCGACACAGGAGACGCCTAACCCATTAAGCAGGAGCCAATGGATTACCATTAATGAAGTGAGAAGAAGCAGGCATCATAGTTGAAACAATGCACAACCAAAGAATGATAGAAAAGTTCAAGAGCCTGCGGGAGTACAACATTCTGCGTAGATTATGGACAGATATTAATCCACTACTTCGCATAGATGACATCCTAGATATCTCTCAGGATACAAATGGTTTTCGACGTTGGACTTTAAAAGCAGATACTAGCAGGAGAGAGGTAAACGGATCATTACTTGGGTCAACCGTTATTATCTTACATGCTGATCATGCAACCAGGAGGGTCATCTTCGACAAGGTGGAAGCAAGGAATTTCCACTCTTTCGATATATGGCATTAGGAAGACTGGTTGTGAAAAGTGCAGCAAAAAAGACTGAGAAGAACTTGGATTGAGGAAAGGTACCGACGACCATGCCCCGTCAAAATTATAGATGCTGGTCCTGCGGTCAACAAGTTATTAGAGGAGTATATCAAGTGCAGGTACACGAAGTGGTAGGAGTTTTCGAGAGAGTCGATCACGTCAATTTCCAAGGATTAATCAAGAGGAACGACTGAAGAAAAAAAGTTGTAAAATGAAAACGAGTCAATAACATGCTGGAAATGCAGAGTACAAGAACGATTTGGATGTGTGAATAATGGAGGAAATATATCAGAAGCCTAGAAGATTGAACCTGTGTCGCAAGACATCTGCCGACATCGAGCCAAGGAAATTGCAGACTGTGGATCAGCAGTTGCAAGATCTCAAGAAGGCAATAGAAACTTCAGTGAAAGAATGACCTAAATCGATGATTACTCTATCCATTCTCACGGAAAATATCACCAAAACGATCACTTTCATTGACCTCAAACACGACTAAAGTGAATATCGGATTAATCGACGAACTTCTCTTTTATTCGCACCAAACTTATTAAATTGGGTTATTCCTAACGCAAAGCATTAAAAGAGAGACATTTAAAGCTCACCTAGGCCCCAGAAGATAATATTTTCAACACGTGAGTAGAGCTTTCAAGGACGATATCTGATGAAGACATCTTTATTTTTATGCGGCAAGAAATTTTGTATGAGACACCAGGTAATATAAAACGTCTCGAAGAACACAAAAATAGAGAAAATAGAAAAATAAATAAAAGCTATTTCCAATTCGAAGTAATTAATGGGAAAACTATTTGAAAAATCCTGGAAAAACTAGGCGGAAACGTCAATAGTGGGCAAAATCATCTTAAAAGCTTTGGTAGGTGAAAGGAAGATCTCTGTTGAAGTTTATTACGACGAGTCGGATGGTGTAAATTGTAAAAGGTGAACAATTACTGAATTAAGAAAAGGAGTAAAGAAACAATTACGGAAAGAAAAGAAAGCGAAGGAAGGTGAAAGAAAAGTTTATAAGTGAAAGTGAAGAAAACTGGAAGCGAAGAAAGGTGAAAGAAAAGTGAAGTTACTGCAAAGTTACCAGTGAAAGCGTCTCAAGGACAGTCACCGGATACAACCAAGAAGGAAGGATTTACCTGTACTTGAAAATAATGAGATGAGAGGTGCGACGCATTGGCTGGATGGGATAAAATACAAGCTAAGTACTACTTTCAAATTTCATTAATAAATTGCATTGGTTGTGTTCTCCTTTTTTTTTGTGTTTCTCTACTCTATATAGTAGAAGTACACTGTATTTTCTTCTTTATATTTTTATTTTGGTTAAAGTTTCATTAGTGGATTCTCTTTTGGTTTAGCTTAAGGTAATATATTTGCCTTTTCATTTTGTTAAGGGGACAGACCCAGTTGGGGCTTCCAAAAAAAGCTCTTTTTTAGGACGTTTTTTTGGCCACGCATTAAAATAATTAATAACAAATGTTGTTCCACATGAAAGATATGTATTTACAGAAAACAATTTTTTTATGGGAAAATATTGAAAAATTAGTGGGATACAGCAAATTTGGGAGGGGACCAAAAAAAACTTGTTTTGCCGTGATCACTGCTGCTCGTCACTGGATCGTCTTAAATAAAAAAAAACAAAAGGGATCATTAGTTAATGACATATTGCTCCGGATGGACGAAGGAATTTGAAAAATTTTGAATTTTCACAAAATGGCGGATGTTGAAAATCAAAGTTCTTTATTCGACTAAAATTTCACTCGCATTTTCGGCTATAATAAAAAAATCCTTCGTCCATCCGGAGGACAATTACGTATAGAATAAGTGACAAAAATTTCAAACCGATCGGCAAAGCCGTTCTCAAGTTACAGTGATCGCCGACATCGAAAACATGGTTTCGAGAAAAAACGCGTTGAAAGTTTTGAGTACGATATATTATATACGATATACATAGATATCTACATAAATATACGATATTATATATCTCCATAAATAACGGTCCGATTTGTCTGAAATTTTCAGAGAATACTTTTGAAATATTCTACTTTGAGAAAATGCAAAAAAAGGAAAAACAGATTTTTTCAAAATTCTAACTGGGTCTGTCCTCCTTATTAAATTAAGTTTAATTTGATCTGTTGGCTTTTCATTTAGCATATCGAAGAAAGTTCCCATTTTTTTGAGTTTGTGGACCCTAACAACCACGTGGCGCCCTTAAACCATCTTGGCCCCACCTCATCTCTCCAAATATTTTAGCCGGGCAATGTGCGCATAACAACCTCTGTAGAGTAAAGAGTCAAGTCTCCATTGTAAACGTAATGTTAATATTGCCAACAGAAAGCAATAATGGGTCGTCGTCAGTGGGATTCAAACTTCAAACTGAAAACCTTACGATGAAATTCCAGCTATTATGAGTACACCGAAAATTTAGAAGTCCTACTGAGTCAATTAAAATCAACACGGCTTTCGAATTCATTATCGGCATAATAAATTTATCCATGATCTATATGTATAAATATGTACATACTTATATCCTACACTTTAGAAGGATTTAAATGCACTTACCTCGTGGGAACATCTTGGATCTGTATGTAGGGCTTTCGTTAAGCGTTGATAAGGGGGATTTGTAGGTGAGGGTGGTGGCTCGCTGAGTTCGTTAACGGAATCCACGACTGCAACCTTCCTCGAATCCGCCCTTAATTTCGATATATATAAATTCCCCAGCCTTTCAGTGGGAAACTATATTTTGTGAAACTTCTGCATGATTCAATTTCCAATGCCCATAGCAGCTATTATCGAGTGTTTATTTACGTTAGGCCTCCTAACCGAGTGTAACCGAATTCGTGTTGATATCACCTGAATAAAAGAAATTATTGTTAGAAATTTATAGCTCAAATCGCAAATGGCGAAATGACCATTAGCATAAAAGGTATGTAGGTGAAACCTGAAAGTCCGTCCATTAAAGGAAATTTATGGGTGCATTAACTAATTATAGTAATAAATTTTGAAATACCGTGAAAGTGGTAGCCAATTGACCCAGAATGGAGCAAATATATCATTAAGGCAGGCTATAACCTTGATTTACTCCACTATCTGCATAGAGTGTGTATACATTTTTTGTTGCCTTTTTATCGGCATCTGTATTTCTGCCAGCACAGGACGAGACAAAATCCCAAAGATAGGTAAGTTTCCGCCTAATAAAATGATGGCATACAATTCCTTTTAGTTGTGCCGACCAAATTTATCGTTTCGGTCCGCCCACCAAACGGTTGTCAGCTATGTAATAGCGATTTACCTAAGAACTCATTATCATCTGTAACTGCAAATGAACAACTTTCGACAAAAACCTGATACCTAATGACGTCACTTGGACATCGATCGTTGTACGAAAATTATATTTGTACGGAAAGCGATCGACGCCACCTGCAAAAGTTTCGTGACACCCTCATATGTTGGGGTACACGAGTATTCGTGGTTAAAGAACGATTAAGCTAGTCTGGAATTAAAATTGTTATAGCCTTCGATAGCAGGCTCATATGTCGATTGTATACAAGGTTAAGCCAGCCAAAGAGGAAACGTTTTGGGTGTTGTACACATTATTTGCAACGGGTAAATTACTTAGTGAGAATGAGCACGAAGAGCTCTTGATAAGTGGAATATTTATGTTTTGGGTTTCGAAGTGGATGATGAATTTATTTGAATTGCTTATGAGTTAATTTAGGTAATCTATATGCGGTGAGCTTTAAACGAATTCTACCGCAAGAACATGGTATTTCAAGGTAAACGGAACCAGGCAAGTATAGTACTAAGTAATTTCTGAGGTATGCAAATTTCACAAATAACAATTAAAATTTACCTCCGCTCTCGACTCTATGCTAATCAAAGTGCTGTCGAAAATAAGTTTGTCATTATGCATTAGAAATCCTTAATTTTTAATCACGCACATTATATGTTTGTGCACAAATTTAGTGTGGACTAAGATAAATTTTGATGCTACCTATTTGGGTCGTTTTCAACATAGTGACATCTGACAAAGACTTCCTGTTAAAATACATATGTTTTTATTTCTACATATGCACAACTAGTGGGAAAAGAAACTCATTTGGCCTACCCCAAGGTATTCTCGTCCAAAACTGAGAGAGAACGAGATTTCGAGCAAAAATACGTTGGTGGCACTGCTTCGTTGTAAGTAAAAGTGTCAATCGATTCTGTGCACAAAATTTCTTTTCAAATCGTATTCAAACATTAAAATCAGGCGCAATAATTCTCAAGGCAAGGAAGCCAAGTTAAGTAGTGTAAACGATACGATACGTGACTAAAAAAATAACTACACTGACCACAAGATTTGACAGCGCGACTTTTTCACTATTGATGAGTGAAGTGGTGGTAACTTTCTCGATCACATCAATATTTTACGTTATTAGCTTGGACTTAAAACAGTTGGATAAATTTTGCTATCTCGGAAGCATAGTTACAGCAGACGGCGGAGCTGAAGCTGATGTACAGGCTCGCTTCAATAAGGCTAATACTCTTATGGAGATTTGGGGTATTGACAACATCTCCAGACGCACAGAACTCCGTATCTTCGAATCAAATGTAAAATATGTTCTGTTCTACGGCTGTTCAACATGGAAAGTTGGGTGTCCAAAAACATCTAAGCTACAAGGCTTTGCCAACCGTTGTCTTTGGCGCATTCTTAGGTCATTACCAACGAAGACCTGCACATAATTATAGGCCAAGACGGGATAGACACCAGTATTGGCAGGCGAAAGTGGTAATGGATAGGCCACAGACTAAGACGGAGTTGGATCAATTGATAGAGTGATCCAGGGTTCGAGCCTCATTCTTCCCAACCAAAGCCATGCTAACGCATTATAGGGTTGTCCCCTAGGCTTTGGATACATCATAAAAAAACGAAACAATCGTTCAACAGAATCTAGATTGGCACCCGCAGGGGACCCAAGAAGACGCCAAATTGTACCACCGCCCAACACAGAGGTTGAGGTAGAGAAGGAAGGCACCCAAATCAACAAATCGTGGCAGCAGTTAAAGGCGTTGGCGCAGAGCCGAACTAGGTGGAGGGTCGGTATAGTAGACGCCCTAAGCCCCACAAGGTGTTAAAGGAACCAAGGATTGATAATATTTTACAAGGTAAAACAACGCCACTGCCATTAAGAGTATCTGATTTGCCGAACCAAAATCCTATAGCAAAACTAAACATATTGTGTACGGCTGAATCTATTTACATCGCGATTAAGTCCTATTCAAAGCTGTGAACAAACAAGATTGTACCACTCCGAACAAATTACTGTGGATATAACTCAAAGTCGCTGATAACTCTGCAACTACAATGACAACGAGTAACGAGACAATACAGCAGTTCGTTAGCTTTATACCGAACCACGAGGTCATAGGATGTGGAAGCCTGGGGCAGATACAAGGCTTTAAAGAAGGAGATGAAGAAAGCTCTACGGAGAAAGAAACGAGAGTCGTGGAAGGCTCGAATACGAGAAATATCTCAGAGGTCTGCCGACTTCAGAATGTGGTCTCAAATGACCCGATCTCCCGATTCGGACTGGTTGGAGATAGAACGGGAAAGATGTAAGAGACCTGGGATGAAACAAATGAGATCCTGGTGGAATCTCACTTTCCGGGAAGCTACAAATTGGATATAACGTGGCCTTTGAGGAAACCGAGGGCGAATGTGACGGATCGTTCTGCGGCGGAAAGGATTGTGTTGCTTGAGGGGGTAAGACGATTTATTAGTTCGTTTGAACGGTTCAAGGCAACAGGATTATATGATATATTCCCAACCCTACTTCAGTGGGGCAGTGATATCGTACTCTGGGGCATATGCATAGCATGCTGCAATAGGGTATGTCCCGGTTTCGTGGAGAGAGGCTAAGGTCATATTTGGGAAGAAAAGACTATACTGAGCCGAAGCTCTTCAGATGAGTGAACCTGACGTCCTTTCTGTTCAAAACAATGTGGAAGACTTTGGCTTATCACATCGAAGGGACTGTGCACGTCAGTTACCCACTAAGTAGGAACAAGCATGCTTATGTCCTGGGAGATCTACCGAAACGACACTCCACCAAGTGGTGGGAGTAGCAGAAGAAGAGCTTAATAACTACAAGGGAATAGTAGTGGCCGCAATAATGGACATTGAAGAAGCCTTTGGTAGTATACTAGACTTCGGAAGATTGAAGGATGCTCTTATCGGACGTGGAACTGATCCTACCGTGAGCAGATAGGTTGATAATATGTTAAACACGAGAGCAAATAATATCTAGAGAGGAGAATATAGAGATTGCGCGGAAGAGTAGGCAGAGGAGTATTATCTCCCATCTGTTGAACATTACTGTCGACTCATTACTATACAAACTCGGAAGAAGGCATACACAACCTGGGTTATGCTGATTATTGCAATTATGGCAAGGAGAGGTCTTACGGTGATGGAGCAATAGGGCGTGGAACAGGGGCTCTTCATAAATGCACAGAAGTCTGATCTTATCATCTTCACTAGGAAGAAAAGAAGAATCTAGACTTCAGACCAGTAGAGCTCTTTGGAGAAGAACTTACTGTCTCGGGTTCAGTCAAGTATCTGGGAGTATTCTTATATACAAGACTTACCTGGAAAAGACATGTGGAGAAAAAGATCCAAAGAACTAACAGGGGTCTACGTAAATGTGGGAGGGTGTGTGGTTGAAGGTGGGGTATCTCGCCAAGGGCTGCATACTGAATTTACACTATGATGGTGAGACCCATTATTTCATATGCCTCGGTGTTCTGGTGAAAGGGTGCTTCAAAGACCACAGTAAAAAGGCAATTGAGTAAGCTTCAGAGGCTGGTTTGCGTGGGGACAACGGCTACCTTTCGAATCACGCCGAAGAGAAATGAAGAGAACTGTTGCATCAGCAGCTCTTCGCATGAATCGAGGTGCAAACTCGCGCAGGTCTTGCGATAACCACGGGCATAGGAAAATCCTGGAACTAGTCAAAAACGAAATACCGGCATTGCAAATGCCTGTCGACGGTATAAGCATAGTAAGGGTAATTGAGAGATATAATGAAACGCTTATGTACAAGATATGGGTCCCTTCCTGAAAACAATTTACAATTTTCACGGATGGATCCAAAATTAACGGCAGAGCAGATGCAGAAATCTTCAAAAAAAACTTTTATAATATAAATTTGCTTAAGTAAACATTGTTACCAATCTACAGTCTTTCGCACGAAACATTTTTGCCTTCTGTCTAGAATTATGCTGTGCTTATCTATGTTTCTAATTACATGAACGACCACAACATAATTCAAGTAATTTTCTAATGCACTCTTTAATTTTCTCATGCACTTCTTAGTTAATCAGCAAAAATGTTTCGCCTTAATTTTAGATGTAGTTTTACATTACAGAAAGCACTGAAAATATATTTGCAACTAAATCTACGTAAAATTTAAACACTTGCCTTGGAGTGTGTCCGCAAATTCAACGCGTGTACCTCATTGAATGAGATGACACTGGCGTGGGTGAGGGGACATGCAGGAATCGAAGGAAACGAGAGAGCAGATGTACTGGCTCAATTGGAAGCTGCTTCGAGTTTTCAAGGTCTGGAGCCGTTCACTGCCTTAGGCAGAGGCACGACGAAGAGGCTGTTAGAGTTGAGGGCCGAGAGGGAGCAGTGGGAACAGTGGGACCTTGCAAACTCGTGTAGAGGGCGATTGTAGCGCCCAGAAGTTCTAAATAGAAGAGGGTACTGGATATGGATCGAAGGGCTCTGAGATGGCTGACGGTAATATTACCAGACCATGGAAACTTCAGGTATCATATAAAAAAGATGAACATCCTCGAAGGTGATACCTGTAGGATGTGCCTGGAAGAGTACACATAGTGTTCCGCTTTTTTGCCATAGTAAATAGAAGATAGAAGATGATGGGGCACCATAGGCTGGAGGACGGAAGGATAGGAGAGATGTCTCATAAGCAAATGCTTGCGCTGACCCGTGCAATCGAGTTGAGGGATAAAACTGGATTAGTCCGGGTCGCTCTCGCTGAGATAGAAAGGGGTAGGGACAAAAAGGGACCCGAATAAAGTGGTCTGTTTTTAAGGGCATTCACAATGGGCCTTCATGGCCTCCGAGTGAACTTGGTGATTCTTAGCAACAAACAGCTCGACTAACCAACCAACAAAATTGGTCTGATACCAGAGACATTCGGATCTACTGGTGCCTTTGGAAGATTTTCACCTCTCGGACAAAAACAAAAAAAAACGAGACAAAACCAACCAAGAGGCGCAGGAATTTATTTTCTCCAGAGGCTACTACAAACAAGAGAGTAAAACAAGCAACACCTACAAACTGACATGGAGCAAAAAGTTGGTAATATAAACATGCGTGAACTACTAGAATCTCTGCGGATTATGATTAAGATTGAAATAGCCGACCTTGCAACAAAACAATACATCAGGTACATTAAGGAAGAAGTAGAATGCGTTAAAACTGAGTGCAGTGCAATAAAATCATATTTTTGTTAGCTGAAACAACAGAACAGCTATCTTATAAACAGAGCGCACCTGGATTGCATGTACAAGTTATTATCAGAGGCCTAATACTAGAGAGAGATCTTTGGGAAACAGTAACTGATCTCTATCAGGGAGTATTGCGAGTAACCAGGGAAAATAAAATAAACAAAACAATGTAGATTCAACAGTAATGACTGTGTACAGGTGATTCTAAAGAATGCAAATAAATTACAAGACACCAGCATTATACTGCACAGGGATCTGACAGTCGAGGCAAGAAAGAATAGACGGCAACTCACCAACGTAAAGGAGGCTCTACAATAACGTCCAGACGGCAGAAAGACGAATATACTAGAGATGACAAGCTGACGACTGATGGTATTACTTTTTCTTGGGATACGGTGTAAGATGCATCGATAGCTTATTCAATTGTTGAGTACTAAACCTAGCAATGTCAAAAAATTTCGTCTGTTTAGAGGACGGCAACACAGAGGTAAGAGCTGAATTTTGGGGGGCAGCTTGTAAGTCGTCAAAATCGAAGCGCAGTGGACATAAACTATAGGTATTTACCTAAATACATCGTAACTGTCACATCTCCAGGTGAATCATATAACTTAATACCAGCGTATATCAATTGTAACAATTGAGAGGGAGACTTTGAAGAAATAGTAAAATTGTTTGAAGACTTTCAAAGCAACAATAAGAGATATTAATGCTCGTATTGGTGACCTGCAATCTCTCACATCTGTTTAGTTTAGTGACATACTACGCATACGATTTATGCAGTTTCAAGTAATTGGGGACTTGTTACTCTGAATGGAAGAACAGCGGGGTATGAAAATGGTGAACTTAATTTCTACTGTAGTCGACTTTCAAAAAATAATTTTCTTTCTTTTTTAGTGATATACCTACACAAGAAAAGTTTCATTGCAATATGAACTCAGATTTAATTTTATCAATGATTTGTGTGAATTTACAGCTTCTCAAGTGCATTAATAAAAGTTTGGACATTAGTAGTAGTTAGAAAGTTTTGATTATAGTTATGGATGCCCAAATCTTTATTAATGTACTTGAAAAGCTGTAAATTCACACAACTCATTGATAAAATTAAATCTGAGTTCTAGCATTTCTTGTTTTGTAATGAAACTTTTCTTGTGTATATCACTGAAAAAGAAAAAATTATTTTTTACTTTTTAGTGCATTTTATTTATAAAAATTATTTATTTTCAAAGTTTTTTAATATATTTTTTATGCGTTTTTCAAAGACAACTAGAATATGATTTATGGTTTCACACACAAATCACAAGCTAAGAGGGAATTTCCTCCATAAATTGGTAAGCGCGTGAAAGCGCGACAAAATTTCCAATTGTACAATAGGAATCGCAAACCAAAAAACAACGTGGCGGGGAGCACGTGAGATCAACTGATTGTTATAACATCACAATGTACAAGGTCTTAGTCCTAATATGAATAACTAGGGTGGGGCGGGCAGTCTAACTTCGAAGTGCGTGGACCAGCTCCAGCTGATGTGAAATAAAAACTAAACAATGAGCATTATTTAGCTGATCCATTTATTCAGCTGTCGTCGGAGCCGATCTTTTTAACTAAAACAGTTCAAAAATGGCAGCAGTTTTGAGAAAAATTTCGTCTTTTCCGTTTTATTTTTTTATTTTTTATGGTATGCCTATACGTAACCAAACCTGCGAGAGTGCGAGAATCTATATTCGAGTTCAAAAGCTGGTGAATAAATACTAGGTCATCAATTCTACGTCGTTCCTTCAACGAGTGCATATTAAGCAATCGGAGGCGATCCTCATGTGGAGGAAGCCTTAATGAATCATTCCACGGGAGGTCCCTTAGTGCAAAGTTCCGCTGCACCGACTCGATGCGTCTAGAATGAACCGCATAGCGAGGTGACCAAACCTGAAATGCATACTCGAGAACTGGTCTAACCAAGGAGAAAAATAAGTGAATAAGGGTCAGTCGATCAGAAAACTCCCTTGACCACCGTTTAACAAAACCCAGAACTGAATTACTCCGAGACACGATATAGTTTATGTGCAGAGTGAAATCGAGTTTTTTGTCTAGCTTCACACCAAGGTCAGTAACTGACTCAACACGACGGATAGTAGTTTCAGCAAAGGTATAATCAAAAACGAGCTGATTGGGGTTCCTACAGAATGACATAACTTCACATTTATCCAGGTTAAGCTGCAGGCCATTTGAGGCACACCAAACCTTGAAGGTATTCAAATCATCCTGAATGCAAGAAGAATCATAACTGTTTCTAACACATGAGAAGATCTTCATATCATCTGCATAGATTAAGACTTTGGAGTGCCTAATCAAAGGGACAATGTCATCAACGGCAAGAATGAACAGCAACGGCCCCAGATGGCTACCCTGCGGTACACCAGATGAAGCTCTAATAAATCTAGATAAAGTGTTACGGAAAGATACTCGGTATGACCTATCTTTTAAGTAAGAGCGGATCCAGTCGAGCATTAAGGGCGGAAAACCCAGCTTCTTCTTCAGATGAAAAGGCGTCCTCAAAAAATAATGCAAAGTTGTCGGCTATGTCGGGCGCACTGAATTTAGAGGTTCCATTATACCACATTATAATTATCAGATCTCTTCTTCATATTAACAAATTTGAAAAAAGTACGAGGATCATTATGCAAGTTATCGCGAACATTATCAAGGTATTCTCTGTATAATGATGAAGATAATGCCAAAAATCTGTCGTAGCAATCAACAAAATCACAATAAGCTGACGTGTTTCTACAACGTAAGTAAGTTTTCCATAGTCCATTTTTTTATTCTTAAGGCTCCGCAGCTCACTAGTATACCACGGGGGAGAATGATAGGATGGTTTCGAACGTTTGAGTGGTACACACGAATTAAACAGATCATAAATCCTATCATAAAACACGGAAACGCACTCATCGACATCGCTATCATCAAAAAGAGATGCGAAATCGATCGAGAGGATCCTGTTTGAGAGAACAGAGAAATCCGCCCTTTTAAAGTCAAGAACGTACTGATTCACGTTGGGGTCGGCAGTATAAGAACCATCGCAGCAAAACGAGATGAAAATGGGCGGATGCAAACTGTCGATAGCGGATAAACTACGAGAAGCCGATTCGACTATAGTGTTAATCGAGTCAGAAGTAAAGATAAGATCTAACTGTCTTCCCATAGAGTTCTTTACATCACTCATTTGGTGTAAACCAAAGGAGGAGATGGCGTCAAGAAAATGGGAGTCTCTAACAGTATGACAATTTAAGGGAAGGTAGTCATCGTCATCAGTGTTCAAATTGAACATTGGGTAAATTAAAGTCACCAAGAAGGATGATTTCGTCCTCAGGGTTCGTCATATTATTAATAAAATCTAAGCTAAGAATAAAAATGTCAAAGAGACTACGACCGTGTTTATCAACGCGATTTGTCAAATTTGGAGGAATATAACAACAGAGCAGGAAAAAGTTCTTCTTAGAAAGAGAGAGTTTAAGAGCTAAGAGCTCAATTATGAGCGTGTCGGAGAAAGAAGGAACATCAATCAAGCTGCAACCCAAGTGGGACTTGCATGCAACCAACACACCGAAACCAAGAGCTACAGAGTCAGAATATCTATCCCTACGAAAAACCTGATAGGAATCGTCAAGAACTTCAGCATCATTAAAACCGTGGTGAAGCCAAGTTTCGGTCAGAGCAATGACATCATAACTGCAGGCTTGAGAAGCCTGAAATAGCTGGCCTATTCTTGTTCTTAATCCCCTTACATTTTGGTAGTAAAGGGATAGCGTGCTTAGCTTTTTGGTTATTGACAGTGGCTCTATTGCGAGTGCCGCCTGCGAAGACCACTTCGAATGAGTCACAAATTTACTACTTCCATGGTGAAAACTAACACATTCACACCTTTCAAACACATAAGGAAAAATTCGGAAACTTTTTGAGCATGGTGCACTTCCTATCATTTTCTGTTCTAAGGTCCCATGTCAAAATTCTTGCAAGTATGGTGGGGATGGAACCTAACTTCTTAATGCGTGGACCGATTTGGATGGTTCTTTCTTTGTTGTACAGAACATGATCGGCTATTGTTAATAATGGAAAAAATCATCTGTGGTGGGGCGGGGAAGGAGGAGATGGTAGAAAAAAGAGTATGTTACCCCATTTGTATGTATGTGGAGGGGTAGAACTGTAAGGAAAAATGTTGACCAAGGCTTGTGGCGGGGGTAGTCTAACTTTGTAGCGCGTGGATTGATTTAGATGATTCTAAATGCATATAGAGTATCTATTTCTGTCATTACAAAAAATGTGGCTAATGGTATGAGTTGAAGGAGGGACGGCGCCAAGCTGTGATTAGTAAATAATAAAAATGTTGTACCTAGACTGACTACGATGATATGATGATTCTTTCTTGCTGTATAGAGTACGGTGGAGCACTAGCGCGATTGTAAAAGTTTTGTATCTAAGGAAAGGGTATGAAAGGCTGACCGTGACTAATTTTTGTAATACATTGCCGGATTTCGATTTTCGATGCCGGATTTCCTTTCTATAGATTGCACTACATCTCCAGCTGTTGAAATTGGTTTGTTCGTATGAGTGGCATTTTTCGAGTCTTATAATAAAAAGTGAAAAATAAAATAGTTTTTAAAAATAAAAAAAGTTTAACCGACTTGACAAAAAGCGCTTAAACGCATAAAATAATTT
This sequence comes from Leptarthrus brevirostris, assembly GCA_964036015.1. Taxonomy (NCBI): domain Eukaryota; kingdom Metazoa; phylum Arthropoda; class Insecta; order Diptera; family Asilidae; genus Leptarthrus; species Leptarthrus brevirostris. Next base: position 42,398,822 of record OZ038375.1, read on the forward strand.
TTAATTTTATATCAATTACGATATTTTGAAACAAAACAACTTCCCAACCACAATCGAAGATACTATATAAAACTACCTAAACGCTCACGGGATCATAAGGAAAGACGATTAAATACTTTTGTTATAGTTGTTTGCTTGTTTAATTTGGACCGACTTCAAAATGTCGTAATGAATATAAAATGAAAAATTATTTTTAGCGCTTTTTCTGAAGTCGGTTCTGCTTTTTTGCTTTTTTTAAACTATTTTATTGATAAAATAATGTTGCCTTAATAGCAAAGCCGTTTAGTTAAGTTGTAGAATAAAATTCCCGAAAAAGTGTAAAAAGATATATTTGCTCCTAAGTTCTGTGAAATTTTATAATTTAGACTCCCTTTGGAAAGAATTCAAGATACAGGGTGTTTCACAGCTCGTGTGCAAATATGAAGGATCTGGTAGTTCTAGGTGACCTCTCTCCCAGCTCTTGAAGGAAACACAATGATGCTAAAGACTGTGTAATTTTTGTTACTACTAATAGTTTTAAAAAAATTGATTTTCAAACTGAAAATTAGAAAATTAGGAAAAAATCTTTTTTTTTTCATTTCAAATGAAAATATCCTGAATAATTACCCAATTTTTTTATTTTTGCGTTTAAAATAGTGGCTAATGTGTTCTCTTTCAAAGGAAACTTAAAACGAACAAAAATCTTTTACCGTGCTCAAGTGACATGACCAAACAAACGTTTTGCTAATATCTGCCATTTTAAGCAAAAATTCAACTTGCCTCCTAAATTATTGATCTTTTTGACTGTTTCTTTAAAAATTTGGTTATGGTAGATATAATTATGCTCTTTCTACTTTTGGGAAAAAAAAACTTATTAGAAGTCATGAAACACAGCTATAAAATGTTTGGCTGTAAAAGATACTCCATATCATTGAACATCTAAATTAATAGTTTGTTTTGGTGTTGTCTACTGAGTTATAAAGAAAGTTTCTTTGCAATATATTTATAAACTTAATGTAGTTTAGCACAAGTAAACTTTGTAGAGTCACGACATTTTTATTGCTACCAATTTTCGAATTCAAGTGAAACTACATGAAGTTTCTTCCTAACCTTAAAAAAGTTTTCATAGATCAGTAACAAATGCACACAAAGCCCTAAATTTCATACCCCATTTATTTCCTTAACGCGCAATTTTCAAAATTTATTGGCTTCCTTGAACTTTTCTAGGAGCAGGAGCAGCGACAATGTTCACGAATCAATAAATAGACAGAAGGGAATGGTACTTGTCAATGCTAAGCCTTGCTACTTTTCATGACAGCACGCCATAACAGAGAAAGATATTAAACCAATTCCTTTTAATATAAAACTCCTGATGGACCTATTATCCTTCTTCGTAGTTTCTTATTGCAGCAGCTCCCTGATATTCTATCTCGTCCGAGAAATCCATTAACATCAATACGGAGCAGTAACACAAATATTTAAGCTGCACTTAGAAAGACATGATATCCTCGGGGAGCTAAATGCTTGGTGGCAGCCATAAATTTAGGTCCACTGAAATAAGGCTACCCCAAAAGGTAGTTTCAGCTACATAATACGTATAAAAGGGAATTTTTCTATTGATCGTAAGTTCAACGAAGACATTGGACCGTGAGATGGAAAGATATAAATTTCTAGGATGATTCGGTCAAATTTCTCGAGAATATTGAATTTTGTATATCGCCGGAAAATGGGTTTCCACGCTCAATATCCGTTTCCACATAGGACCCACTTAGCCGTAATAATTTCACAACTTAATGCTCTTCACGGTTGATGGTAGATTTGAACATCTGTAGCTGGTGAATTTGGTAGGAAAATTCCGATTTTAAAGGAATAAAAGTTTAAAGTAATTGATGGGCACTACCGATCACATCTGTTTTCAGGTGACGTAATAACGTTATTTAAAAGAGACATGTACCCGCATGCGGGTTTTTTGGCGGTTATTAGCCTCAGACAGACGCCTATAAGCCGGGATGGTTAATGAACAGCTGCTTTCGAAACGATTCCATTTCATTCCGTTTTATATAAAACGCAATGGGGCGAGAAGGATTCGTCCCGCTCCATTGAATAGGTTAAGTGTTTGTATCTCAACAAGACTAAGCTAAAATAATTATGCAAATTAAGGGAAAATTTAGAAGAGACTGGAGAAACCTTTCTTATTCACCACCTCACAGTGAAAATTTGCATAAAAAAGTTTATGAGGAACTGCCGTGCCAAAGCCTTCAGAAGACAGCATTCTTGTCCTGTTCTGGAGCTTTGTTGTTGCTGTTGGGAAATCGTGAGGAAATTTCGATTTTTGTTAAGGAAGTATAATTAATGAAGTATCTTGAGCCATTTTCCGAAAAATTATTTCTCCGTCCTTAATAAGTTTTCCCAAACCAACTAAGTTTTGAAGTGAAACACTTAGGAGGATTTGAATTTTAGTCGCTGTTTGCGTGTAAATCAAATTAATGGCGAGTGAAAAGTGGAACACGATTTTCATTGGAAGTGCTTGAAAAGCGTTAGCGTAAAAAATATGAATGTTATTTTGCATCTACTTTTCTTATGTATATGTTACGGTTAACGTGTTTAACGTGAGCAACGGTGGTTCGGAATCCACGTTTAATTGAAGTATACTTGCAATCATTGTCTCGAATCGAATCGATTTTCTCCCGCCCCATGCTCCACAAGGAGTTACGAGAACTGGAGAGACCGGGAAAGATTTGCAACTACGATGTTAAAAATAAAAAATAAAATAAAAAAAAAGTTTTACAAAAAACAAGCTTTTATTTGTTGTTACTTTGGAAAACTAAAAAACTAAAAATAAATTTCTCAATGTACAAGTACTACTTAGCTGAATATTCCACACAATACTAAACTGCTGCGCCCTTTCTCTCAAATTGTATGCGCTTAGGCATATCCACCACACGCTTTTATTAAATTTATTTTGAAGGTGTAAAATATTGAAGGTGTAAAATTTCAATCAGCTGTAAGAGAATAGTATATTATTGTTGGGAATATTCAGCTAAGTAGTAGGTTGTAAATCGAGAAATTTATTTTTAATTCTTTAGTTTTTCAAAGTAACAACAAATAACAGCTTGTTTTTTAAAAAACTTTGTTTACTTTCTTTTATTTGTTAGTGCTATTGGGGAATTAAGGACCGATTGTACTTAAGAGGAGAGTTTCTACTTATTTACGCATTTCAACATACTATTTTGCATTTTCTGAACTGCCGCAGTTCCTTATAGCATCAATATTACAAGACCTTTTCGCAGTCAATTTAGTACAGTTCTTGAAACTCAACTTAAAGCGACGTACGCTTGGCCTACAGGGTCCTAATTCTCTATTACAATATTGTGAGAATTTCGTTACTAAACTGTCAAATAATATTAACTATTACAAAGCTGTTTCAAAAGTCCATAATATTGTGAAATTTATACTCGAAAGTGTTTGCTATCGAGCATCTCTAGCTATCTCTATTTATAAAGTTCTATACATTTTAAATAGACTTGCATACAGAAATTTATTGAAGAGGATGTTCTGTGTGGTGGTTCTTTCCATGCATGCATCAAGGTCTTCCTCGACCAAGATCACTACATGCGTCGAGTGCTGCGATATCGAGCATTGTTATGTCCTTCAGCTTGTCAGGGAGCTGTTTCATTCCATCTCTAGTGACCACTCCATTACCGCTAAAGTTTCGAATATTTCTTCGAATTGGGATAGCCTTCAAGTGGTTTCGGATGACTTATACAGCCTCAATAATAAATTGGACAAGATTCTTCGGAGGTGTCCTCAATGAATTTGACATTGATATCACCGTGAGTTCATTTCTAACCGACTTCCCAAAAACAAAGAGGTTCCAAGTTCGACGCGTATTTTTTTATTTATTTTTATTTTATTTTTTATTTTTATGTCTCACCGGGCATAACTTCGTAACGCGTTGACCGATTTTGATGATTCTTTTTTTATTGGGGAGAGTATGCTCACCGATTGGTGCAATGTCAAAATTTGTTGGTAGGGTAGGGGTGGGGGGTGGGGGTGAAACCTAACTTTGTAACGCGTGGATCGATTTGGATGGTTCATTTGCTGTTATATAGAGTGTGATCCCCCATTGCTAATAGGAGAATAATTTGGTGTTATGGTGGTGGTGGTGGGGGACGGGGAGGAGTAGTAACTTCGTAACGCGTGGACCGATTTCGATGATTCCTTTCCTGTTTGGTAGAGTATGTTCCTTGATTGATACCATGAGAACAAAATTTTAGTGAAATGGAGGTGGGGTAGGGGGTTAAACCTAACTTTTTAACGCGTGGACCGATTTGGATAGTTCTTTTTTCGTTGTATAGAGTAGAAGACACTAAAAAGTGTTATATTAAATAGTTTTAAAAAAAAAGTAGAACCAACTTCACAAAAAGCGCTAAAAAGCATAAAATAATTTATAATTTTATATCTATTACGACATTTTGAAGTCGGTGCAAATTAAACAGATAAAACAACTACAGTGCCACAACTGAAAATAATACATAATACTACCTGAACGTTTCAGCTTACGAGATCATAAGAAATGACGATTAAATATTTTTGTTGTAGTTGTTTAGTTGTTAGTTGCACTGACTTCAAAATGTCGTAATAGATATAAAATTAAAAATTATTTTATGCTTTTTAGCGCTTTTTGCGAAGTCGGTTGAACTGTTTTTTTTAAAAACTATTTTTACAATATCCTTGCCTCATGTTTCGCTCAAAGCCTCCCTATCTCTAGGTCTAAAGGCTCCAGTATTTCACAACCATGGCTTAATAGGTCTTTAAGACATCTAAAGAATTTAGAAAACAAAGCCTGGAGGCGGTTCTGCTCCTCGAGGAGTGACCATGATTATCTGTTCTATTCTGAGTTGCGTCACAAATATATGTTAGACGTCAGTGCTTCATACAATGACTAGATTGGTAGGATTAAACATACTCTGCATAATGACCGCTACTTTATACTTTGGTTCCATGAGTGGTAAGGACCCATTGACCATCGCTAATCATTTTAGTGACTTTTTAAGGCTGCTTTCTTGGATAACCTTTGTGATATTAGTTTAAATGATTTTACTTATATGACGAGCCTTCCGCAGACTTCTCTTCAATCCAAGGATCTTATTTTTGACGATGCTACGGTTGGTAAACATATTCCGAAATTGTCTGACAGATTCTCGAGTGGACCTGATGGCATTCCTACTGCCATTATGAAACGTTGTGGTATGTCTTTTGTCTGATGTATCACTAATTCCATCACACTCGAGAATTTCGTGTTATGCTGATGATGCAAAGCTAGTTCGTTCTGTTTCGAACGATCTTGACTGCCACCTCTTGAATTCTGATTTGGAAGCCTTCTGCAATTGGTGTTCCATCAACTGCCTCCCTGTGGATGGACACTCTTTAAATAGACTTGAAGATCTTTCTTAATGCGCGATTCTCTTTTGACGATCACATTGATGCTATTGTTGGTAGGGCTAATGCTACTTTGGGCTTTATAAAGAGTTGGTCTAAGGAGTTTAATGATCCTTATATCCTACATTGTACATTTGTTAGGCATATTCTTCTTCTATTGTACATTTGTTAGGCCTATTATTGAGTATGCTAGCCCTGTGCGGTTTCCTTTTTAACCGGTCCATGTTAAGCGTATCGAGTCTGTCCAATAAAGGTTTTTAAGGTTTGCTCTTAGTAATCTTCCATGGAGTAATGACCGACTTCTGCCTCCTCACGCTGATAGACTTAAATTGATATCTTTGGACTCCCTGGAGACCAGACGAAATAATGCCAGGGCTGTTCTTGCGCTTGAGTGTCTACAGGGGGCTATTAACTCTCCCGAATTGCTAACATGTTTTAACATATCTGTTCCGGCACGCTCCTTGAGGAGTCATACCTTCCTTCACATTTCTCACCACCGTACTAACTATGGACGTAATGAGCCAGTTACAGCTAAGTGCCGCATTTTCAATTCGGTATATGATTATTGTCGAAGGTCATAATAAAAAGCCAATTTATGGTCCAGCCTACTAAATAAATCCGCCATCTGGCGCGTCCGTATCGTTATCGTATCGTATCGTTATCGTAATACCCATTTAAGTGGTTATGAAGAAAAAGATATTATTGGATTCAGAACAATATTAGATATACTATATTGCATTGTCATCGGATCGTATGCAAAATTGCAGCTCAATCGGTTCTGGAGAACTGGCATAAAATTCAGTTTTTTTGCCCAAGGCCTTGTGGACAACCCTTTGATACGTTAGCATGGTTTTGTCCGAAAGGGTTGTGAGGAAACTGGAGTCTTGCTTTTGCATTGCTGCGAGCTAGACAACAGCCTAGAGACGGAGTGGATTATTTTAATTTCTTAATAACAGCTCACGGGGAGAACTAAGAGAACTATAGCGATTCGAGATTGTACCTTCATTCGAATTCGATAAATAATCTCCATTTGCGGAATAATGTGAAATTGTAGCAATAAACCTCCTCAATCTATTTTCACTCACCCTAATTTAATGTGTCTGGTAGGAAATCTCTCTTCCTCTCATTAACCAATGACAGCACTATTATATCAAAAGTACTGAGCATTAAGGTGTAAACACAATTGCGACGACTCGAGCGAACAACTGTCAACTACCGACGAAAATTCGGTGTCAAAAATTGCAGTCGCCGAAGTTGGAATACAATTGTCGCCGCGATGAATAATACTAAAAGCGAATTTGACGAATTTAACATTTGTTTGAAATCTTTTCAAAGTGTATTAAAGTATTATTTATAAATGCTAATTAGTGATTTTAGACAGATTAATTTATATTATTTAATTATAATTTCGTACTTTTTCACTACTAACGATAAATAATTTCAAAATATCTCACGTTTATGTTGGCAGTACTTCAAAAATGGTTTCATATATCACTTTTATTTCGGCAAAACAGCGAAAACTAATGACTAAATGAGAAAATTGCTCTATTCCGAGGACCATATCAGAATCATTATAGTCAGAGAATCATCGTCGTCACTTTACGTAAAATTATTTTATCATTTACCAATAAGGAAATGTATTTTGTACAACAGTGAGCAGTGGGGCAACATATTTTGCACATAAAAAAAAAAGAATCATCCAAATCGGTCCGCATGTTACGATGTTAGCCCCACCACTCTAGGGCAAAATTTATCCTCATATTAGCAATGGGGGATTATACTCTATATAACATAAAAAGAATCATCAAAATCGGTCTACACGTTAAGAAGTTGATATCCACACCCTTCACCACTACATCTCGACACCCCACCCTAGGATAATATTTTTTCATTATTAGCAATGGGGAATTATACTCTATCCAACAAAAGAAGAATTATCCAAATCGGTCTACAAAATACGAAGTTAGGTTTTAGACACAGCAGAACTGTATTCAGTACTGAAGGATCTTAACCGCAAAATAGTTGGTCTTTTTAAAACTTCGAGTGTTACCGATCAGGTTCTTCGTGGTACGATGCATTCTCACCCTACAAGAAGTTTATATGTTTATCGGTATAACCTCAGCCTACTTTTTCAAAGCAATAAAACAATTACGCTCTGGACATGAACTCAGCCTCTCTTCTTTAAGATGTTGAGTCGACAACCCGATTATACTTTAGGTGCACGAATTACGAAGTTAGGTTTCAACCCCAACCCTCGCCTCCATCACACCAAAAATGTTGTTGACATGGAAACCACCTCTATCCAACAAAAACAGAATTATCCAAATCAGTCCACGCGTTACGTGGTTATCCTACCCCCTACCCCTCATCATCACACCCTATGGCAACATTTTTTTCATTATTAGGTTGATAATACTCTCTACAACAAAAAAAGAATTATTCAATTACAAAAGTTAGGTTTCAGCCCCACTAAACCAACATCGTACAAATCGGGGAACATATTCTACCCAACAAAAAAAGTATCATCAAAATCGATATTATGCCCGGTCATACATAAAAAAAAATAAATAAATAAACATGTCGAATATATACAATACAATACTTTTAGTATTTTTTTTTTAATTTAATTCAATTGATTTTGGTTTCCAAATTTTCTGTCGAGATAGCTATTTATCGTATATGATATGAATGCTCCTTTAAGCGGCTTATTGTCCTCTTTCATTAAGATTCTTGGCGCTGAGTTCCTGGAATATGTTTGCGTCTCTCTAGAGTTCTACATAGGATCATATATGTTATGACCGTCTATGTTTCACCTGCTTCGCCGTCTTCAGTACATGATCTTCTATCTTCAGCTGTGGGATGGCTCGCTGGCTGATTTAAATATGCCATCCGTTACCTGGGAATATGCCGTGGACGATGGTTGCTTTCTACTGCGTGTTTCGGTGACGCCCAGGCGAGTATTCTCGTCCTAGTCTTCTCCACGGATCACTGCGGAACTACTGTGAGGGAATATTTGTCTCTATTGCTTTCGAAGACTGTCTGTCAATTGGCCCTTCATGTTGTTTTTTCAACTTTGTATGAATCTGCTTCCCAATTTAGACTTTAAAAGGGCTGTTGTCACGCTAATGAATCAAATTTTGGCAGACTTCCACTGGGACTGTCTATCTTATGAGCATGATATTGATAGTACAATAAAGTTTATTTTAATATTTTGTCCGTTCTGTTCGCGTATCTCGATCTAGGAACCCTAACTCTTTGCGGTCTTGTCTTAATAAGTCTCTAAATTATCTTAAAAAATTTAAAACTAAGGCTTAGGGGAGGTTTTGTCTCTCTCCGAGTAACGAAATTTATTTTGGTTATTCGGATATGTGAGGTTATTACAGTGCCGGATCCGAGCTTGCCTATCGTGACTATCTTACTGAGGTTGGGCTGTGTTAATCCCAGAAAGTTCTAAAGCTTCGTTAATCGTAAGCGAAGGAGTGATGACTACTCCCCTTTAATACGGCTCGGTGACCGAAGTACCGACGATTCTTTGACTGCTTCTAACCTCCTTGCCAGTTACTTCGGAGATGCCTTCGCGTCAAATAGGTGATGTTAATATTTTGGCGAACTATCCTCCGTCTATCTTTTCGGTTAAGGATATGTTTTTTAGGATGCTTTTATTATGATCACATTATGAAATCTTCCAATAGTTTTTCGCCCCGTCCTGATGTCTCAAAGAATTATGACCTTTCTCTTTCTCCCATCCTTGCTTATTTATTTGGCTTACGAGAACGAGTTATATTATATGGTATATTTTTCCTTAAATGTGAAAGTCGTCTACCATTATTCCTCTTCACACAAGCAATGTTATGTAATTCCCTGAGTTTTCATTGTAAACTGTTCTTGGGTCCTTCCAGCATAGTTTCATTAAAGGCAAAGCAATCACTAGCAATCTTATGGAATTATTAAACCATTGTATTTCTGCAATCCACTGGTAAGCAGATTGATTGTGTTTATGCCGATTTTAGTATGGCTTTGATCGGGTAGATCACAGGTTGCTACATTTCAAACTTACTCTTTTAATTGTTGATACTTTGCGAACAATATGCCTCTGAACGTTGACAAGTGTACATTTGTAAATTTCTAAATAAATAAATATGTTGCAATATATCTCAACCTATGAATATTATTTGATAAATTTGTTAAAGAAATGATGGCAGTACACGAAATGAAACAAAAGAACTTTTTTTCACAAAGAAACTTAATTGAGGTAGTTATCTTTGAAATTTCCTTTTCCTCATCTGTAGAACCTTTCATCCTGTTTATTCTTGGGTTTGTCATTTCGAATCTTTCTCCTTTAATCTTGTACTTTTTTGGATTGCCCTTCTTTATTCAAAGTTAAAACGTTAACCTTTCAAAACTGTTCTTCTCTATTCAAAATTAAAACTTTTCTTATGAACACTTTCAAACTTTTCGCTTGCAACTCACTTCTTAACTGCCCCCTTCATTTATCTTATAGATATTAGAAATTTTATGTCATCTGTCTAGATCGGCTTGAAACGGTTGAATTTTTACATAATGTGTTTACGTTTTTCTTTTTAAAATACGAGTATACTGGATAGTTTGGGCTTTTAAATTGTTAAAATTTGGGAACTCGGAAAATTTTTTGAAAATCTGCGGATATTGACAGCGGATTTCACGTGGTAATTATCCTGTTCTGAATCTTTTTCTTTTTCTTTCTAATCGTTACTCCCTTGGGTTGGAAACAGACCTATTTGTTGCATATTTCAACCCGGTACCTTGAAGTTCACATGAACTTTTGAGTTTTCTTTGAGTCCGGTCTAGGTTATATGATGATCGTTAAGTGCTTTTTGTGATGTTAAGGAAGAGAAATTTTGACTAGATAAATAAATCTTGAACTTAATTGACTATTACCAAGATAAAAACCCCTCCCTATCTCCTTCTATTTACTAATTTTCTTCTTTCAGAAGTTCGCGCGGTCTGCCTTGTTCATTTCACGTTGTAGGTACATATTTCTGATCCAATTTAAATTAAACTATTTAAATTACCTAAAAATTCGAAGTATTAATTTCCTTCTTTTTTTTAACTTTCCTAGCCAATAACATCTATTCGTATCCCAAATTTCTGAAAATCCATGTTTTTAATTAAATCTGGTTAATTAATGTAACCATAACTTAACTAATATACAAAATCAATAAATGTACAATATTAAATACTAATCTCTTGCTAAGCTTATTACTTAGCTTCGAGTGTAAACATAATGTTTTCCATCGCACTAGGTAATTGTATAAATGCATCTTCTTTTGGTCCAACTCAGAAATACGGGCACAGGCTTCTTCACAGTTAAATAAAATCATTCTCGTCGCATTTTCAAAAAGAAAAACCAGGAACACCATCCAATACGACCGGGTGAAGTACATCCCAGAAAACTTAATGAAGGTTCGTTTTCGAGTACTCTCTTTGATCCAAATCACGAATTCTTAGAATTTTAGGTTCATTTATATCTCATAAAGGCAAAACTACGAATGGATACATGCCAAAGGAACAGCGAGGCTTCTAATTCCTTAACGGCATGCAATCATCAGGTAGATTACCCATTTTATTGGTCATCTGTAAAGTTTCTTTGCAGCATCATTCAAATATTTTACTAGCATTAACTGGACAATACAAAACGACTAAGTAAGTTCCTTTATATTTTAAATTTATTTAACTTTATTTTCTTTAGGTAGCATCTCTAATTTCGGACATTACGTTAATCCATTTTATATTCTTTTAGTGGCAACTTGCTAACCAGGCTTGACAGAGCGACAGATCTTGACGCTGTTTTTAATTCACTTTTGCCTTCCTTTGATAAATTGGTTATGTAATTAACATGGCTAATACTTCTGAGATTAAGAATGCGAATAACCCTTTAATTTAGCATGCAAATAAAGACAGACTTGGGCTGCTCTCTTTGGGCCAGATGATAGGCGAAACAGATCTCGGACTTCTTTTTCATTTGATGTCTTATTGGGTTTTGTTGATTCAGCGAAACTGTTATCATCCCCGAAAATATGTATTTCTTTTCGATCCGTTATACATAGGGACTTTCTTCAATATCTTCGTTCCACGCATTAACTATGGTTTCAATAAGCCGCTGACACCAATGTCACGTATTTCTAATCACTTTTATAACCGCATTGATTTTAATCTTTCGAAATTTAAAGAGAGAGATGTGCTGCATGAAAGTCGTTTTAGTCCCCAGTATTTATTCTATTGGTTTTCTTTAATTAATTTGAAAGTCGTCGGTGGAGCAAGGGATCCGAAGGTCGCAGGTTCGAATCTCAACGGTGGTGACCCAAGATCTTTTCTGCTGACATAAGATTACGATATAAAGGCCATGCCCCACAAGGGTTACGGGAATGAGTGAGAAAGGAAATTTAACATTGTATATGTGGTTGAAAAATTATTAACTCATTTTTATTTTGTTCATTCTCATTTAGTCGCATTTTAATTTTTGCAGTTTCATTGTTAGCCTTGAACAATCCTTTATTTGAAGAAGACATTTTTTACAAGGAACTATTTGTACACCAAAATTATAATTTTATTTTTTTTCTTTATATTTTCCAATGTGCCACTCACATTTTTTTTATTTATTAAGAATTTATGTATTATTATTTATAATTGTAATTTATGATTTATTGTTCCTTCTTTTATATTTGTGTATGGGATTTTTAATCATGATAAAAGCTACCTTTTTATAGCCACACATTAAAGGCATTATTAGAAAATTATTCTTTTCAACGCTTTCGGTCGGAATCGTCAAAAATCGTTTAGATACTTTTAGTTGGGTAGACCGGGTTAAATAGAATTTATGCATTGACCCATTTAAACTCAATTTGTATATAAAAATAATAAGCATATGAAAGTTCAGGTAAAGAATACACTAAGTTACATATGTATGCAGAAAATGAAGACAAAAAAAAGTTCTGAGGCTTAATACTGGCTCATAAAACCTAATTAAGGGGGGGGGGGGGGGGGGGGGGGGAACCTCCCCCAGACAACAGCTTTTCAATAATTTTTTACAAAAAACTGAGATCATTTATTGCTGTGAATGAAATTACATAGTAATTTTGACGTTTAAATGTATACACACAACAAATTTTTTATTAGTGAAAAAAAAAAACAAAATAGCGGCGATACAGCTGATCAAACTTGACTCTTCGAGTTTGCGCTGTGGAACGCCCAGGTCCTTGTAGTTAACTGAAATCAACGAACCAAATTTTTTTCAATAAAATAAGTCATTCCGCTTTGCATGAACCTACATTTAACAACAAACATAAAAAAATAAAAATTTGAGGACAAAAAGAAAAAAAAGACCTTTTTTATAAACAAATCGTTAAAAACAATATTTATTATAACAATTAATAAAAGTTTAGGTTAGGCAAAGGCCAATAAGTTAAAGAACATCTGTGCAAAATTTCGAGGTTGATTTCTTTACTACTTTTTAAGTTATATTCCACGGCGCGGAAAAAAATTACTTTTCGAGAAAAACGCGATTAAAGTTTTCGTTCTTGTAAAATAGAGTTTAATCTGCTCTAGGTACTTTTGGAGCGCATCACTTCAGTGATTATTTACGGACTTTTTAGACTTTCTATGGAGCTTAAAACATTGCAAATATATTTTTTAGATAGTAAATAAACTTTTAAAGCTAAAACAAAAAATACAAAAAAAAATTTATTTATCGAGGAGTTTCCCCCCTTAAGGTAAAGATTTAGGTCCCCCTAAAAGAAATGAGAAACTTCTTTTTCAGTAAGATTGGACATTTAATTTAAATTGTTTCGATAGCTGAGTAATTAGCGTAGGAACATTTTTTCTGCAAATATGACATAGAATAGGAAGCCGCCCATCATTGAATTCATTAAAGACCCTCCAATTGCTTTGAATTTCGGAAACGTCTGCCCTTAAGAAGGCCTCCACTGTTACTCTGCCTACAGGCCCCCGTTCAAGTTAATCCAGCCATGGGTCGACTATAAGCAGCTTTAGTTCCAAGAACCCCTGGAATCAATCAAGACATCAAGATATACATACCTAAGTATATTGTTGTTTCTACAAATAGAACACTCAACTTTAAGAGACAAAGATACAAGCTAATTGTAAAGGATATATAAAAGAATAAAAGAGGAACAGATTTTTCAGATCCTACTTCTTTAACTACCTACGCGAAGTGGAATCAACATATCTGAGAATCTTCTACTATATAGCATACATGGAATTCGTCGATTTTTAAACTGCAGTATTTAGCAGCATTCGGTAGGAATTTTTCTTTCAAAATACATTTTACAAAATTCTAGCTCAGTGCGAGTCGGACTCGCACACCGAGGTTTACATACCTTGGAAGGTTGCTGATTTCCAAAAAACTGTGCTAGTTAGAGGCATCGTTTTATTTTTCCTGTAATATTTGCATAAACTATCAACTCTAATTATTTATTTCAGAATTTTCGCTTTGCCAACTTCGAAGATAAGGTGGGAGATGTTTTAGACATTTTTCATCATAAGTCGAAAACTAAAAATATATTTTATAATGTGCAAATGAAGCCCTTTCATATGATATCCCACTTGACCTAGTAACCCTACTTTAAAATGTTGACACCCCTCCACTTTCGGCTCCGTTTGCTTAAATATAAAAGCATTTTGTAAATTTTTTAATTTGCAATAAAGTTGGGCGAGCATTATTTAAAACTATTCCAAATTTCAAGTCGATGGCATTAGCAGTGGCTGAAATAAGCAGCTGTGACAGACAGACTGACAGACGCAATACACCACAGGGTCCCTTTTTCATCATTTTGGTACGGAGCCCTAAAAATAATTGATTACCTTCACTGATGATCTTTACCATTGCTTTATATCAAGCTCAAAGGACATCTTAAACAATGTAATTTTCACATCTATTATAAATGCTGTCGAAATTTTGAACAAACAATCAGTAATCGTCCAAAGAGTGGGCCATGACAATTTTCTAGATATTTATATACACCTAACTAACTACTTATCAAATGGAAAAGGCCACTATGCACGTTCACCTCAATTTAATTCCAAAAATAACGGTACAATGAAAACAAGTCCATTAATATATTGAACTGGATGTTTAGGGCACAGTTATCAAACCTATTGTGTGATATAATATTTACACTTTTCCGAGAATCCAATAGCAAAAGTAATTTTGTTAATAGCTTGGGGCTTCCCCGGAGACTGCTGAATCATATTACCACGTCTAACCGTCCGAAGATTTTCATACAGAAGCTTACGCGTTTCGTCTAATGCGTAAATAATTAAACTTGATAGGTATCAAAAGGCATTCGCCTTCAAGGAAAATATTGATTCTGAAAAGCTACAAAATTACTTTATATAAGAGCCGCCGCGCTAAGCAAATTTGCATCAATCTGACAAGTTTAAATGGAAGCAGTTGGCTTTGCTAGTTATGTAGATAAACTGATTAATTATTACGCACTGGCATTTAAGATGAACTTATAATTTAATTAAAAAATCCATTGGGTATTGTACTTTATTATGCTTCGGGCAATTCAATTAGTAATTACAAAGCAAAGTGTAACGATAAGCCTCGGAGCTTGAACGTTCAGTAGGTGGAAAATTGAGTGAATATTATTGAAACTTAAGTAAATGTTAATTAAAATATTATGGCTACTTATAAGTGCAGTATATGCTGCTTTAAGGTGATATTTGTGTCGTCGTTTTGAATATTATATTAAAGCAGAGATCGCAAAGGCAAAATATCAATTTACAATTGAATTATAATGAGGAACCAAAAACTTACCAGCTACTTCCTCTAAATTCGATTTCAGTTAAAAAGCTCAATAGCTGCTGAATAGAAATTTCAGAGAAAAATTTCTTCCACTTCATCAGTTTAGATTTATCTTAATATTACAGGATTTATAAGATTCGAAAAAATGGTTTGAGCAAGCAAAATACCAATCTGTTGACGACTTAAGCCGAAAACTAACTAAATAATTACCCTTACTTCTTCCGTAGGTAATCTTCGTTTCTTTTAATGCCTTGAGGGCATAGGACATCTGCTATATCGACATTCCATCTGGTCTGGTTCTGGGCTAATGCCTTTAACTCCTGTCATACCTTCTTTCTGAACAGATCTTCTCCACGTATTGCGCGGTTGTCCAATTCGATGTATTCCTTGGGGACCGTGCGTGCTCTAATCTAGAGGCTGCTGAGCGATGTTGTTGGGCTCTTGGGTGTGTGGCCAATCCACCACTTTCGCCTTCCAGCCCCCATTCCACTAGAAGAAATTTTAACTACATGTAACCGAGATCAACTACATGTAACTAGATCGACGAACGTCAGTTATAGGAGAGGTAAGAATATTATTAACCAAAATAGTGGGATCCCCAATTTGTAATTCCGCTGGTATTCCGTCTATCCCTGGGTTGTCGGCCACAGCTAACGTTGTAGGAGTTCTAATTTTAATGGTGACGGAACTTCAGAAGAGCTATTTTATGATCCAAAGGTGTTGTTTAGAACTTCAACAATATATTCTCGCCGTCTCCATAATTAGTGTACCTGGGTGTCCAGTAGGAATTCTTCGACGTCTCTTACAAGTTTTAAATGCAAGAGTCTTTCCTGCACATTTCTACTGAAGGTTCTAGGGAATCAGCCAAACTCAGCAGGATGCTGTCCAAAGGATATACCATATACTCTTTTCTGAAAAGACCGGATGGTGCGTGAACGCAATCCTTGTCTGATGCCTTCGAGCTTCTAACGGATACTCACTTAGCGGATTCCAAAGGAGATAAACAAAGCACAGCGGCCACCTGCAATTTCGAAGAGCGAATTTGAAGCTATCGGTGTTCATTCCTAAGGTTGATAAACGGGATCACGAACCTACAAATGACTTCAGATCAATCAGTCTGACCTCCTTTTTGCTAAAGACCCTGGAGCATATGCTCAAGGTTCACTTTAGACAAATTGGTGACGGCAATCGTATATCTGGATTTCAGCATGCCTACTACAAGGGAAGATTCACGGAGACGGCTCTCAACAGCTTTTTCGTACGATTGAACACTCATTACAATATAAAGAATATACTCTTATGGCGTTCCATTGAAGCAGCCTTCGATAACGTTCGCTCTAAATCTATCCTTGAGGCTCTCGCCGCGCTCGGCGTGGAGCAAAGCCTACATAGCATGTTAAATTTTGATGATGGTTAAATCAAGGGTAGTACAATCCGGAGTGTGTACCAACTAGGGCTTCACGGCACCGAGACAAGACCGAGACTTTGGCAGATCTCGATCTTGATCTCGTCAACGATCTCGCTCTCGTCGCAATCCCGGCGAGATAAAGGCCAGTCTCGGTGCGATCTCGCTCTCGCCAAGATAAAAAAAGGGTATTTCGGTGGGATAACGGGGAGCGAGGACAAGTGATATATCTATGTATATATGCATTTTCTTCATATTCCCATCGCCAAAATAAGGTAGCAAAGGCCCTTGTTTGCTATTGGGGATGAAGCGCAAATATCTGAAAACGGAAATAATTTAGAAAGAAGCGATTGAGGAGAGCAGTGTATACTTATATGCCCCATAAATCACACAATTGAAAAATTTTCGGAGTGACATAAAAGCTGAAACAACTAAAAAAAATTATCCACAATAAAATAATAAAAACTAATATCTCGTCCACTCTCGTCACCTCAATCTCGCTCTCGGTATCGCACTGTTACCAATGATATTGGTCTCGCTGCCGGTCGGTCGAGAATTATCTCGAGTATCATGGAGCCCTAGTACCAACCGTGTTGTAAGCAAAATCAAGGGTAGTACAATCCGAACTGTGTACCAACCGTGTTGTAAGTAAGATACATCAGGTGTAAGCCTCAGACTGGAGTTCTGTCTCCTTTACTTCGGCGGATCGTTATGAACAAAATATTTTTGAAGTTTGACCAGAAAAAATTTAAAGCTGTCGCCTATGCCGACGATTTGGAAATCTTGGTATCGGGGAAATTCCTTCCCTTAATAAGCGATATTGTGGAAAATTGCACTGAACAAGCAGATGGCGCAAAGACTTAAGACTGTATGTGAACTCGAGAAAGACTGAGCTGATGCTCGTTACCACTAAAACCAAATTACCCATCTTTGTCTTGCCCAAACTAAATGGACGACGCCATCTTATTCACTGACGGCTCTAAGATGGACTGTGGTATCGATACAGGTGTTTTCTCTGAAACATTACATATGTACATTAGAATCCTACAGATTGTCGGACAACGCAAGCGTATTCCAGGAGGAAGTGCTTGCGATACTGAAGGCATGCTCTCTGCTGGGACTCGGTGAATCACCAATGATGAACATTGGCATCTTTACGGACAGTCAAACTGCCATTAAGGCGCTTGACTCGGTTACCGCCTCCTCAAAGCTTGTGACGGAATGTAGGGAAAAACTCAGCTCTCCGGGAGATAAGTACAGTATCAGAGCTATGCCCTCCACTGCTATGGAGCGGAAGCCGTTCACATATCGTTGAATTCCCTTAAAAGGAACGATTTCAGCACTTCTAAGTGAAAGCTGACCTTAGATGGAGTGCTTCCTCAAACTGTGCTATCTCTAGACTGATCTGGCCAAGCTTTAACAAAAATAGAACATCGGAGCTGCTTCATAGGCTTCGTGCTCTCGTTGCTAAGATAGTTGCAGTCTGCGCAGGCCACTGTGGGCATGCGGCTAGGCTGGCTGCTCCTTTCAATACGTACTGTTGTAGCTGCGGCATGACCAGTGAAAAAGAAACCATTTCTCACCTTCTGTGAAGGAAGTTTTTGGGATATTACTTCCTGGAGAACCTTCAAGCAATCTCAGGAGTAAAGATCGGGTAATTATCCCAATTCCTCAACTCCTCGGGTTGGTTTTAACATAGCCCGTCCGTGTCACAGGACCTCTATCTTGTTGCCGATGATAGGCTGAGACCAGAGATCCGAGTCTTACAGGTTGTAGTACCAAAACGGAGCATTAAGCGCTAATTGATGTGTTCGTCATGACGTCTCCGCGGTAGACCATTCCTTCTATCTACACAGCTAGCGCGCAACTACAATTGTTCAAGTCTTAAATTTCTTTGGACGCTTTTCTGTAGAGAACGGTATGCAGTTCTGAGATGTTGCTTAATTGCGTTGGCAGTCGTTGTCGCGTCACTAACTAATGGCTATCATCTGCTCTGCAATCGTCCTACCTTTTCTATACCATCTCCTTATTAAGCAAGTCTTTGCTCTTTCCCAGTCTATTGAGTCGTCGGTATTCTGACCCAGTGCATCATTTTTTGACGGTTGTTTGTTGTGGTTTTTTAGTACGTCAAGCCTCTGCACACTGAACCGTGTCACATTAGATATTGTATTAATTTGGCGAACTATTTGCCTTAAATAAGCGAAATTTACCTGGGTTCACTGACAATTTTAGTACTGCATTTAGACCTTACATCGAAAACACACCCGGTTCTCAGTTCTGCTACGTGCGAAAATCCAATAAGTTATATGGCGCTTTAACAAGGATCCGCCGATGGCAAGTTGACGACAATAGCAGAACTCCCAAATACTGTTTCTCTTACCGATTCCAACCCCCCCCCCCCCCCCCCTTATGTTGACTAAGGATATTTTAAGGTCTGCTGGTCACCGGTCCAAAAGAGAACGAGTGGCAAGCCGTGCGCGATGTTCTTGACTCTTCCTCGCCAGATATAGGATCATTGTTTCAGATGTGGGTAATGTAAATTCTCCACTTCTCAATCTATGTAGTTTTGTTTAAAGGTTTCTTAAATCGTATAGTCCAATTGGCCTACTAGACGTTTCGTATGTACTGTGAGTTAAGCGGGATTCACGGGTATGCATTTAGTGCATAGACTCTTTCTAAACCAAGATATTCTGATTGGGGCGTGTGTTTCTCTCTTCCTTTATCAATCAGGCTTGGGCCCAGCTACATTACAATTGAAGGTTTCAGGAATAAAATAATTTTGAGAAAAAAGCTATATTGACTCCACAAAAAACGCTAAAAATCATTAAATAAAATTTAATGTTATGCCTATTACAACATGTTATAAATTAATTAAAGCACAACAGCTACCTACCTACAATAAAAGGTACCTAACCCTGTTGAGAAAATAATACTTTTAGAATAAATTTACTAGATGAGGAGAGAATTGGTTACTGTTGCGCAATAAATAATAATTGTGATAAATAAACAGAAAACAGCGATGAGTCGTCGCTGTTGGGATTCGAATCTGGCATCCTCATGATGGAATACCAGCACCTTATCTTTAACTCCACCGACAACTCCTTACATAAAAAAACGTGTTAATCTTGTCTTGTGAAATCATTCTTTTTAAAAATAAATTTAATAATGATTTAATATGAGGAAAATTATATACAAAGTGAAAAATTGACAAGGATAGAAAATTGAAAAGAAAAGAAATACATTAAGTAAGTATACCTATTTCTTAACAATTAACAATTATGTCAATCGGCTGCCGTCCTCCTAAATAATAAGCGTACACGTACTTCAATTAAGGTAATCAACGATTATATTTATTAGATACTTCTATTTCTTGAAAAATGCCAGAAAATGTAAAAATTTTCGGAAATTCAAATAAACAAAGTAGAGAAATTTCAAGAATTTTTAAAGGTCACTGTTAGAGAGCGCCCCAAAATAAATAAAAATGTGTCACTATCTGGTAACTTAATGATAATTGAACATGAGTAGGTAAGCACAGGTGCTTATGTACACTACATTTCAATGTATACCGCCATCATCACCAAACTGTTTCTATTCGATTTTGAATTGACGGAAATTTATTTGAGAAACACATCGAGACAGTTTCAGATTGCACTAAAAATAGCATACAATTTCTGCATGTCTGCTGATGCGCTTATAGCAAAGATCAAATATTTTGTTCCCACTTCACTGACTAATACTTCCCTTTCAAATATTGTAGCTTTTGCGCCACGATCAGCTCTGTGTATTTTCATTCGAAGCAGATTTACTTTACTTATTTTAATTTTAGTAGTAACTTTTGCATTTTTACCTAATTCCTTTACATATAACTTGTCGATCTTCGATATCTTGTTTCTGTTTTTGGTTTTAAATTCATAACGAACGCAACACGATTGCCATAAGCACTAAAGACTATTACGTTGAATTTTTACATATGTAATTATATCAATGGCCAAAACAAACTATTTTTAATATCTTGTTTCTTTCCTTGATTCTTGTCTCGAAAGTCACAACCACAGCGTACTTTAAATAAAAGCTTGGAAGCAAATATGAACAGCTGGGCATTGCTGTTATAAACAAACCGCACTTTTTATGGTAAACAATAGAAATAGGTTGGACAATTTTACTTCTTCGTCCTATTTTTCTACATTTTATTTAAGTTTTAAACTGTCATTTTTTTGAGGTGAAACGTAAAACGATAAAAACTTTCTTTTTCAAAATTGTCATTCAAAGGTGCAGTCTTGTGTTTTGAAGACAACAATCTCTTGCGTACGTAATGCGTCAATGACATCAGTGTTTCTATTTGGTTTTGGTTAGAAAAGTATACAGTTTTAATTATGAACAATGATTGGTTAATCTGTGACACAAAACACGTACAAAAATATTAAATATATTGACGACACGCTTAGTAGTGCAAAGACTACGACTGTCATAATTTCCGGATTTTTATCTAGGTAGGTTGTGCCACAACGTGGAATTCCACTAGAAAAGTGGCACAATGACCCCTGTTAGCCAAATTCGGAATAAAGAGGAGATTTTCAATTCAAGTCATACTTTTTTTAGTTGAAAAACGGAAACTTATGAGGCGAGAAATATGTCTGTCCACTCGGCTCTCTGTCATAAGCCCCCAGAGCCAAGCGGTGCAAACTATGGACTTAGCATTGTTAAAACTAGCTATGGCCCAATGTTATGGTTTAGATATGGATAAATAATTCGAACCACTGTGGTGTCTAATCAAAGCTGGAGACCCATAGAAAACAACCATATTTTTTATTAAATTATTTAGTTAAATTATCTTTCCTAGTTTTGGTTTTTTTAATAGAGGGCATTCAATTCTAAATATTAAAAGTAAATTTGAGTGCAGTAATTAGAATCTCAATCGTTTGGGAGTTACAGGGTGATTCATAAATTTGCAATTTTCACGGTATGCACATCATTACGTTATTTTTAACTTTTAATCTACATAACCCAGTGACATCAAGCAAACGCCAAAACTCTGCTACCAAAATAACTTTCCAACATTGACTACAATGGTGATCTACTTCTACTATTGCAGGTACAGTCACTTCCAAAACTGAAAACATCTTTTGCGATTACCTAAAATTCATCATTTTCCAAAATTTGCTTCGAAATGCATGTGATTCATACAAGTGTTTTATATTTTTATTAAATTGGCCATCTTATTACCTTTCTAAAATGCTGCAACCTGGCAAGGTAGAGGGTTTAGAAACCCGTATCCTTAAAAATCCCTGACTACCTAATTATTTAATTGCACTTTTAGCTAGAAAATTCTTTAAATAAACAAAACTGTAAAGACAAAGGCTCGAAAATGTTTGTTTATGGTACACAGGTTATTAATTTTAATTATTGTTAGTGTAATTTTGTTTTATTGCCGAAATTAACTTGTGTTATTCAGAGTTCACAACCTAGTTTCCTGGCGCTCTGTTACTAATACCTGATTGACATTTTGCTATAAAAGACGGTCAGTAATCAAGAATATCGAAAAACAAATCGATAACTACGGGTGCTCTACAGCTAAAATTATTAAACAGTGGCAAAATTTACTTTGGAGGAATACGCAGATTTAATTTACATTTATAGTCTTGTAGACTGAACTGAAACGAAAAAGCGGCTGTACTTGAGTACCAAGGGAGATTCCGTAATCGACGTGAACCCAAAGAGGTGTATTTCCACCGACTACTTTCTGAAGGTTAAGAGAAACCGTAAGCGTAATTTCAAACAACACGGAATTTCGATCTGAAACATCGGAAGATTCTGCCAATGTCGAGCAGCAAATAATCACCCTCATCGGGCCAGACCCTAAAACGAGCCCAAGACGAGTCGCAAGGCTACGAGTAGTGTCTTTAGTTAATGTTACAGCAGTTTAGTTAAGCAGGTCACCCGTTATGGTATCACAAACTCTCACAAGCTCTCTACCTGGTCGGATACTATTCCACATAAGACGAGGGGGCTTCCTTCCAACCCAAGTTCTGAGCCAATGTTCGGGCTGCTATCATCGACACCCATTTAATAGGACCATTCATTTTGCCGCAAGTGCTTAATAGCCAAATTTATACACATTTTTTGGAGAATACGCTACCAGATCTACTAGAGGACATCCCTATGGATAACCTTAGAGCTATGTTTTACCAATAGGATGGAGCACGACCGCATTCTAGTGTAATTGTAAAGCTAATACTGAATGAGAAATTTCCTGACCCCTAGTTTGGACGAGGTGTACCAATTCCTTGGCATGCGAGATCTCGAGATCTTACCCCATTGGACTAGTTAACAATTGAGAGGATTTAATTAGAAGAATTAAGAATGCAGCGACGAAAATACGGGAGAGGCTGGTTACAATACACCTTAAACAAGGAATAAGAAGGAGGTTATTAGTGTGCATCGAAAGTGAAGGAGAACATTTTGAACAGCTTTTGTAACATACTAAGATTAATTGTCATAAGTTTCAAATTCAATAAAAAGCATTTTAGGATTAATATGAATTTAATTTCTTTAAATTGCAGATTGTTATAATATTTCCCAAAAGGTTTTCTACGTACCTACCTACAAATTTCTACATCCTAAATCTACCTGGACACGGGCAATTTAATAAAAATAAAAAAGAGGCATATTAATTACATGAATTTCGGAGATAATTTGGAAAAATGATGAATTTTAGGTAATCGCAGAACGTTTTTTTGTTTTTTTGCTTTTAGTATGTGCCAGATTAACATTGTTGAAAATGTTGGAATGGTCATTGGGATAGTAGTTTTTTGGCGTATGTTTGATGCCGCTGTGATGAGTAGCTCAAAAGTTAAGAATAAAATAATGATGTGCATACGGTGTAACTCCCGAAAGGTTGAGATTCCCCATACCATACAATTATTTGTCTGGCTAGGTGAGATCCATCACCCCACTTATTTTTGCACACCAGATCTGAAACACCCCATATATTAAGAAGTGTAAATGCTGATGAAGTTAAGGCACCGCACGATTTGACGGAAAAAGTCTTCTGGACCGTAATTCCATCTTCGACTCACTGTCAAAAGGAAATAAAAGAAATACATTTTCAAAACGACTTGTGACGGATGATGAAAAATGGATCCTGTACAACAATGTAGAATGAAAAAGATCATGGGAAAAACGAGGTGAAACCTTTTCCCACTTCGAAGCCACGTCTGCATCTGGTGGGAAAAACAAATCCATCAATTCGTGCAATTACTGCTCCCAAACGGAGAAATTGAGGGCAAACATATTCAAAAAGCGTCAGAAATCGGCGAATCGGAAGGGAATCGTGTTCCTCCATGACAACGCACGCAGACCACTTATCTCTTTGTTTTGGGCGCTACAGAACTCCTTTAAAAAATGCGCTTTTCTTCTTTGGAGGTCAAAAACTTCTTTATCGAAACTCAGTACTACGAGAAAGAAATTATGACATTACCCGAAAGATGGAGAAAGGTATTTGAACATAAATTGTTTTTAAAAAAAAAGTTGTACCGACTTCACAAAAAGCGCTAAAGAGCATAATCTATTACGACATTTTGAAGTCGGTGCAAATTACAACGCGTCTGTCTAACGCGGACAATGAGGTGTGTCCGGCCCCTGCCCAAATGTGAGAATTATATTCAAGTCTAATGTGGGACTTGTAGATCAGCGCTATGTCAAATTTCATTTTCGGAATACATATAATGTTGTACGAGTTTTGGAAAGGCGTGAATGTTGGGACTGCGCAGTGTTTATAGGGATCGTGCTCCTGCTTTCTGGACAATAACAATTTTCGGAAAATAACCCAATTGTTCCGAAAATAACCCTAGGATTACAAGTGAGGTTATTGCTGAAAGGATGAACATCGACAACTCGACCGATTTTCGTCATTTAAAGAAGCTTGGATACCTATTCAAGCTTGATACATGGGTGCCGCATCACTCACCGAAGAATTAAATTCGAGGAATTTAAATTTAAATACTACTTGGTCAAATTCGAAGTAACGATATAAAAGTAACGATTCGTTATTTTTGTTTAGTTACTTTGACTTTGTACAAGTATTACTAAAATTTACATTGCTCAAATGTGATTCTTTTTTTTCTTTAAAATATTAAAGACTATGTTTGAAAGAAGAAAAGTATATTACAACATAACTTTGTGGTAAATAATTAAAAATTATATATTTTCTTAAACGTAATCATTAGAAAAAAAAAGATATCGTATTGCATACCCCTACAGCCCAAACCCGCCAGTCTTAGCAGCACAATCAGACAGACCAACAAAAAGTTACATTCCTAAGACCTGTACTGGTTATTTTTTTACGGTGTGGCCAAAGTCTAGGGGATAACCCTTTGATGCGTTAGGATGGCTTTGACCGGAAAGGAATTAGAATTTCGAAGCAATGAAGAATCGGAAGCACTACCCCGTTTCATCAAAGTTCGTCAGTTTTATTTTTTCTTATATAATAAAGTTGAATCGCAAAAATTTATGTTTAAAATAGTATTTACAATTTTTGAAAAACAATAAGTTACAAAACAAAAAAAATTTCTTTATTACATAAAACCTAACAAACGTTATAAGGCAGATATTTCAATTATTAACTTGAACGATTTTTACCACTTAGTACCACCTTTTGCTGAAATAACCGATTCTATTCGATTTGGCATTGCTTCTAATATATAATTAAAATGTATTGCATTTAAAAGAGATAAACATTTAAATTTCATGTTGATAGAAATTTTGTGTTTTTACTTTATTTTATACGAACAAAATTAAAATGACGAACTTTGATGAAACGGGGTAATACATCCTACTGACACTAACCAATTCAGGGTCTCAGCTTATTGGTATTGGTCAAGGGCCATAACACCCTCAGAAACATGCCAACGGCGAGTTAAAACTCATATCTTGGCACTAATTACAACATCTCAACCATCTCATCTCTGGGGAAAATAGATCTGCCTATAGGAGCAGAAAACTTCTTCCAATTGATTGCTTACAACCGAACAAATTGAACTAGGCGAGTGCCTACCAATCCTACCAAATACAGTATTGCGTTGGATAGTAGGCGAAATTAGGTCGCCTCCCCTTCTCACCCCACCTTAGGACCAAATTTTTTCCATTATTAGCAATGGTACATCATACTCTATACAACAAAAATAGAACCATTCAAATCGGTTCACGCATGACGAAGTTAGGTTTCACCCCACCCCGACTCCACCAACCAAGCTCGCCTCGTAACTTCGACAGGGTGCCACAAAACATATTAACAACATTTGAAGTAGTCAATAAATAAATTATAAACGTTATTTAAAAACTTTTGCACGACATTTTTAACTTAATCTATAATTATTTTATTATCTCCATAACAATATTTAATTAAAAATAAATAAATGTTACGAATATGTACAAAAAAAAATAAATATATATATATATATATATATATATATATATATATATATATATATATATATATATATATATATATATATATATCTTCAGATACTACTATTATAGCAGCATATTCATGAAATCAACGTTTTGTTCTGCCCTTAAAATTTTTCTGGGGTTGTGGCATCTGTAGCGCTTGAAGTCTTTATTTTTTATTTTAGGTATTATATTCTTTCCATGCCTTAAAACTTTGTGGACTGTCGCTGTTAATTTTCTCCAGGCATATTTCTAATTTAGTACTTTTTCTGTTTGAGTTTGTTCTGCATATGTTCCGAATTTTTCCGCATTTATTGGGAGACCACAAGAAAAAACATTTAATATGGTCTTAGACTCTCTATAAATTTCACGTCCACTTTGGTAATATTCGCAAGGAGGTTTTTTGAATACACGGACATAAGTGTATTCAAAAAACCTTCTCGCTGTGTTCCCGTCATTTGTACTTCCAAATCCTTGCAAAGGTGTATCAATAATTGAACAAAGTTTTTGTTGTATCCTGTATTTCTCCTCCAGTCTCTTTTGCTTATTATCAGGGTTATTTCGTACACCCTCATCAATGAAACTCAAGTCGTAACTCATGTGCAATATAAATTCCATAAATCGAATCCTTGCATGAAGAGGTGAAAGCCCGTATTGATAATTTTCTTCAACATCGGATTCTTCTCCCGTGAGCAGATGAAGGACGAGGATTTTTCCACATTTAATTTTCCGAAGTACAGCATTTTAAACGAAGAGGAACCGATGACATTACGAATAAATTGGCGTCTGTTATATTGTCGTCATTATTTCCAGAAATTTGTTGCTTGTATTCGCTTTACCCCGAAGATTCATCCCATCCCCATTTACTCAAGTGGTGTCATCTAAGGCTAAGCTCTCGATTTCATCCTCTGATTTTATCTTTAAAATTCTGTTCGCGGTTGAATCAAGCAAATTTTGAAGAGGCACCGAAGTGGAAGTGTCGGTAGTCTGCAGTATTTCAGGCAAACACTTTTTTTTTGATGCGAAAATTTTTTTATAGCTTCGTAAAGCATTGTGGTTTCTCTTTTTCAATTCATATTTAAGAAAATTGTACTTATCTTTAGAAAGTCCCAAGTCTAAAAACAAGGACAAAGCTTCCTCTGAGTGAATTTCTGCGGCTGGTCTTTTGGGGTGGCGATACTCTCCTTAATTTTGCTGAGACGGTTGGGACTAGCTTCATCAACAGCTTTTACAATAAAGGCTTTTTAAACTAGTTTCTCCGACGTATATCGTTGGCTAAGTGACTGACATATTAATTCCGTTGATAAATTTTTAATATGCTGTTTGAGTTTTCGCTTTTTACTGGTTTCCGAGCACTGATCCAGGGATTTTGCTGGCCTGCCTCTGCCGGATGATGTAAAAGTTTCCAATGTTGATGCAGAAGGTTCCATTGTGGATGCAAAATACTCCAAAATTGATGAAGAAAATTCCGATGTTGATGTAGAAGGTAAAGACGAAGGCGTCGCAAATGTTGAAGTTGATGGTTGAGATGATACGGAAGATTTTATTTCTCTAGCACTGATTTACATTACTGTATTTAACCACGACTCATTCTGTTGCTCAAACTTTCGGCGTTCCTAGTACTAAGTTTCCACTTCTTCTTGAAAGTCAGAAAGAATTGCCGCCCTCTTTCTTCGTGCAAAATTTTAATATTATACGTATTTGAAAGAATACGCACAAACTCTTCGTATAACATTGTTATGACGGATTATTTTATAA
Source organism: Leptarthrus brevirostris (assembly GCA_964036015.1). NCBI lineage: Eukaryota > Metazoa > Arthropoda > Insecta > Diptera > Asilidae > Leptarthrus > Leptarthrus brevirostris. The sequence continues at coordinate 42,426,658 of OZ038375.1, forward strand.
AGTTCACAATACAAAATCTGCATATTGATTTTAGCACTTTTATACCAAATAAATGTAATTAACAACAAGCACAAAATACTCTTATCGTATTATCATATTTGGCAAAGCAGTGTTGTGTTTCCTCTTTTTAGCTAAGATTTCCGTTACTTTCACCTACCTGCAACTTATGCATATAAACACACAAACAATTACAATTTGCAATTCTCCCTTATTTGAGGTAATTATGATAATATTAATTAGGTGTCATAAAAAGCAAACTCAATAATCATCAAATGTATCCACCTGGATGACATATAGTAACTTCTTCAAATATAAATGAGATCATTAATCCTAAACTTTTTTAGAAGAACTGTAATTTATTTTCCAAACAAACATTATGCAGCCATATTAAAAATTCCTGCATAATTGGGAACACAACAACAAGGTTGACTTTACTTCAAATGCAATTTTCTCTGAAGGTCGCAGCCAATTTTTTTTAGACGATGCAGGAGGGTTTCTACTTTAATTTGATACCAATTAGAACGTGGACATCTATACTTTTTTAAAAGTTAAGAAAAAATACAAATTTGAACGAAATTTAGCCCTTTGTAATTAAAATGGTATTATTAAAGAAACTATTTGACTAATAACTCCTCCTCCTATACAGTAAGTGATTTCATTAATGAAACTTCAACCTGTCCTTACAAACATTCTTACATCCTAGCGACCAATCCAAGTATTCCTAGCCATCTGCTTAAGTCGGATGGTACTTGCACCTCATCAAGCGCAGAATCTCTGGAGATTCTCTTAGGCTCTCATTTTTCAGGAAGCTCCGGGGGGAGGGGGAGATGTTCCCCCTTTGTAACCTTCGTCCTTCTCTAGAGCTGTCGGATGTGATTACGGAGTCCAAACTCCGGTGGGCTATAGACAGCTTAATGCCGTTCAAGTCCCCGGGTCCTGATGGTATCGTCCCTGCCGAGCTCCAACGCGGTTTCGATCATATACTGAAGTGGCTGATGGTATTGTATAGGGGATGCCTTGACTTAACCTACATCCCAGCACTGTGGAAACGATTCAAAGTAGTGTTTATTCCCAAGGCGGGTAAAAGCTCGCATGCCACTCCTAAGGCCTTTAGGCCTATAAGTCTATCATCTTTTCTTCTCAAGACTTTTAAGAGATTAGTTGACATTCATCTACGCTGTAGTATCGAGCATCTACTATCGGCGTCCCAGCATGCGTACTGTAAAGGAAAGTCTGTAGAGTCCGCTCTTCATTCTCTCGTGCGCACTATAGAGAAATCCCTTGATTGCAGGGAGTTCACTTTGGTGGCCTTTATGGACATTGAGGGAGCTTTTAATAATGTTAGCCCGGGGGCAACCATGGAAGCACTCGCTTCTCTGGGTGTGAATGCCAATCTTATGTCGCTGATCGGTCAGATGCTTCATGGCTGGACTATCAGCTCAAGGCTGGGATAGGCTCATGATACCAGGACTGTGAGCACGGACACACCGGTGGGGTCCTGTCTCCTCTTCTTTGGAATCTGGTGGTAAATAAACTGCTTCTTATCCTGGAAGGGGAGGGCTGTGGAGTGTTTGCCTACGCGGACGACATTGCTATAGCTATCTCGGTCAAATTCCTGCTTTTTTTAAGGGATCTTATGCAGAATGCCCTCACTAAGCTCACCAACTGGGCGAGAGGGTGTGGACTTAGCGTTAAGCCTAATAAGACCGAGATGGTCATCTAGGAAATATAAAATTCCTCACGTTGACCCTCTGTATCTGAATGGCACTCGCCTGGCTTTTATCGAGGAAGCTAAATATCTGGGTATCATCCTGGATAGGAAGCTCAGCTGGAAGCCTAATATTCATGAAAGGGTTAAGAAAGCAACTGTAGCTCTATACTCCTGCAAGAGGTCCATCGGTGAGAAATGGGGTTTTCAGCCCAAGCTAACTCACTGGCTCTATGTAGCAGTCATTAGGCCAATCTTGTTGTATGGTGCGGTTGTCTGGTGCCATCATTAGACAAGGCCACTTACCTCAACGTCTTGAGAAAGGTACAGAGGTCGGCCTGTATCTGCATCACCGGGGCACTAGGGACCAGTCCTACCGATGCTCTGGATATACTTCTTCATTTACTTCCATTAGATCTGGTGTGAAGAATTGGGCACTCTTCAATTCTGGACTCATTTTCGCTCCACGTGGGACATCTTGATTACACCACTCCTAGCTACTCCTTTGTCAAGCGGTTCAGATCGACGATCCCAACCAGGCTTGACTGGGATGGTGACACAATTCCCTGTGGGAAATATTTTCAAATTTACACGAACGGTTCAAAACTATAGGGCAAATTGGGGGACGGGGTTTTCTCAGAAGCACTGAACATCAGCCTGTCCTTCCGTCTTCCAGATTATTGCAGTGTGTTTCAGGCAGAAGTCATGGTTATTCAGGAAGCCTTGTTTTGGTTGAAGGGAAACGAAGTTCCTGTAAAAGACATCTGTATCCTTACAGAAAGCCAGGCTGCTTTGATATCCCTTGATTCTGTCCTTTCGACGTCTAGGACTGTTAATAGCTGTCGCCCACAGTTAAATGAATCGGCTGAGCGGTACCAAATTCATCTGTGCTGGGTCCCGGGGCACAGGGATATTCCAGGAAACTGCGCGGCAGACGAGCTTGCTATACGTGGTACCACCCTGCGGATCCAGCCGGATAAGACTACTCTTGGTAGGCCTCTGGCCGCCTGCAAGCTGTTGCTTGGCTCGAGGGCAATCAACATAGCGAACCTTAGGTGGGCACACGGCATTTGTCTAGACAGATCTGGCCTAAGCTGGATCTTAGACGCTCCAAGTGTCTGATTTCGAGGGGCAGATCTGACCTTGGTATAATTACTGGAGTTATCACAGGTCATTGCCCTATCGGCTTACACGCGAAGAGACTGGACATCTTCTCAAACGACTTCTGCAGAAGCTGTATGGACGAAAATAAGGAGGAAACTAGTTTCCACTTCCTTTGCCGATGCCCTGCACTGACACGCAGGCGGAAGTCTTTCTTGGGTGACTATTTCCTCGATAGTCTTGGCGATCTGGAGACGACTGACGTTGCAGATCTCTGGCGCTTCATCGATAGCTCCGGATGGTTCCAGTGAGGAGGTGGTCGGAATTCTTACATTCCCGTGGCACCAGAATGGGCCTATTGAGGTCTAAGTGTGTCCTACCGGACGGCCACACGAACCTATCCTAACCTAACCTACAAAAATTTTCACAATATAACTTTGAAATCATAGAAAACTCGAACTTTTTTAAACAAAATGAGCTATTAAAATTTTTCTCTGACTTAAACCATTCCAAACAGAAATAGGGGGGGGGGGAGGTAAAAATAAAACAAATTGTTGCCATAAGGTAATGCATTTAGTTGACGATCGAATGGCATTTAAAATCTATGACTTGACGAAAATCGATTTTTGGTCACCCAAAAATCGTTTTGCCCCACTGTGCGACGTTCCATCACATGAATGAATACGCATTAAATTCGTTTTTGTCTACTCTTATTTTGTTGCTTGTTTAAGCGGATGGAGTCGAAAAAAACGCTTTTTCAGGAATTTTTTGTAACTAAACTATTAATGATATAAATTTTTATTTCTGAAATTTTGATAAAAAGGCAGCACGGAGCTCGTCCCGTTTCCCCGCGACCCCTTTTTTTGAGAGGCTCTGCGGTGTACCATACATCTCAAGAACCAATAACCTGATTTTGAAGAAATTTGAACGAACGATTGAAAAAAAACTTTTGTTTTTAACAAATAGCATTAATTTAACCAAAAAAGTGGAAAATTTACGTTACCATTTTCCACATTTTTTTCTAATTAAAAAACAAAGTTATTGCTAAAATTAAAATCCACTTCGTTTAAGGACAAGAGATATGTATGTATGAAAAACATAAAAACATATGTATCAAATTAATCAATAGTTTCGTTAAACAGATTTCCTAAAAAAACGGTTCTTTTTCTACTTTATGACTAGGTATATCCACTTAAACGGGGAGGGGGCACTTTGAAGCCTGAAAAACAAAGGTGTTCGTTGAGAATTTTTGTTTGGCTCCCTGATAAATCGTGATAATGCAGATGATGGGTGGTTGATAAATAGATACTTTCAACTTTTCACTTTTTTATTGAAAAATAATAGTTCATATTAATTTTGTAAAGGTCGCTGTAAACCGCTGCACACCGAACATGGATACCTGGTTGACAGTCCTGTGTGGACGTGTTTTATCGGAAAAACAATTTTTGTAATATATATTAAAGTAGCTTCCGTTAGAAAACCGATTTAAAAGAAACTAGGCAGAAACAATTTCGAAATTACATGAAAAATCGACTTATTTCAGTGCTGTAGTTTCGTTATTTCCCCGAATTTCACTGTAATATTTTAGGAGGATATTCCCCATAGTTCAAACTTTCGAAAAAATATAAAAAAAGTTTCGATTTTTCAAAATTGTAACCCTTAAATTACATATATTTCGGCTGTTTGCAACAAATTGCGCCTAAAATATTACTTTTTTCACCTATTGCTACTTAAACACACCCACAACTCATAATGAAACCTCCGACATGCTTAACCGTATGCTGCAAGCACATCGTTAAGTATCCTCGAACGTAGTGACGTCAGTTAGTCCCAAAGATTTACCTGAATATTTAAGGCACATTTTCAAAGTTTTGAGCTAGATCTTAGCTAGATTTCTTTTTAATACTTTTCTAGTTTGTCACTTTTTTAAGTCCACAATATCACAATATATGTATATTGTTTTTCTTTTAATTTTTTTGTTATATCCTGTAAACTTGAGCGACGAATTCAAGTTTTCTTTTAGGAATTTCGATCATACTATACTTCTTTATGCAAGGTTCCAACGCTTGTTCTGTCTAACTGACTTATTCCGTTATAACTTTAAACCCACTCCAAAAGACGCTATTTCAACCAAGGAATCCATATGGATTTAAGCGACAAATATTGGGGCCTATGTATTCTGCTTACTTCGGAAATAGCCACTAGTGGAATGTCTATAATTCAGTGGATAAAATTAGAGCCAATCACTTTGCTAAACAATCGTAATCTACAAAACCCAGTGGATACCGATAAGTGGAAATTATGCTATCCGAGTTTTACAGAGCTTTCGGAAATGTATGTAATAAAAAGACGCATTTTACCGGAAAAGAATATTTTTATATGTATATACATATTTTATATTTTTTTCGTCGTATTAGTTATTACAAATATTGAATTTACATAAACTATGGTGAGGAAAAAAGCAATTATGCTAAAAATTTTTGTTGCTCGTATTTTGTACATATGTACATATTTTTGTAACTTTATTTACATGATTAGAAACAAATAGCAACTGTAGCATCGGTAGGGTTTAAATCTGTAATTTTTAACCGACTTCCCAAAAACAAAGAGGTTCTAAGTTCGACGTGTATTTCTTTTATGCCTGACCGGGTTGACCGAATTTGATGATTATTTTCTGGTTGGGTGTTCACCGATTGGTACCATGTAAAAAAATTTTTTGGTGGGGTGGGGGTGAAACCTAACTTTGTAACACGAGGACCGATTTGGATGATTCTTTTTTTTATTGTACAGAGTATAATCCCCCATTGCTTATAGGAGGAAAAAATGTGGCCTAGGATGGGGGGGAGGAGTAGTCTAACTTCGTAACGCGTGGACCGATTTCGATGATTCCTTTTCTGTTGGGTAAAGTATGTTCCCTACTTGATACCAGGAGAAAAAAAATGTTGGTGGGGTGATAGGGGGGGGGGGGGGGGGGGGGGTTCAACCTAAATTTTTATCGCGTGGACCGATGATGATGATTGATTCCTTTTTTATTGTACAGAGTAGAAGACACTAAAAAGTGAAAAATAAAATAGTTTTTAAAAAAAAGTTGAACCAACTTCACAAAAAGCATAAAATAATTTTAAATTTTATATCTATTACGGCATTTTGAAGTCAGTGCAAATCAAACAAACCAAGCAACTACAACAAAAATATTTAATCGTCCTTCCTTATGATACCGTGAGCTGAAACGTTCAGGTAGTTTTATGTATTGTTTTTATTATTTTGTTTGTTTAATTTGCACCAACTTCAAAATGTCGTAAAAGTCGGTTAAATTTTTTTTTTAAACTATTTTATTTCTTCTGTAAAATTAATCAAATGGCCGTTAGTGATTAGGAAAGAAATCAAAAATGTTTAGTGTAGCTTGATACGGGAAAACTTATTCTCATGCAGTTTATTGAAATGATTAAACAATTTTCGTACGCAAGTGTGTAAGAGTGTCACAAAAGCAGATGAGCAAAACCACCAATTAAAATTATTGTGAGTAAATTATAATTTGAACCATTGAGTTATTTTAAACTTAGAATGGATAGCTTAACTCTTGAGGGACCAACCAGTCGAACTTTAGATGGGCAACCAGACAGATCTGGCCTAAGCTGGATATGAAGCCCCCCAAGCGTCTAGTTACAATGACCAGAATCAACATAGAGTAGTCAGGTGATCACTGGTCACTGCCTTACTGAAAAACATGCGAAGAGATTAGGATTTTATTTAAATGATTTCTGCAAAAGCTGGAGAGAAGGGGGAGGAGGAGGAGACTGTATCTCATCTCCACTGCTCATGCTCTGTCTTGGCACGCATGCGGAAGGCGGTTTTAAGTGACCATTTTTTGGATAGTCGATCTAGATTCTAGAGACAGCCGTCGTAGGAGATCTCCGGCACTTCATCGACGGCTTCAGATTGTTTCACTGAGAAGTTGTGGGGTATCTTACTCCCGTGACATCACAATGGACCTATTCGAGGTCTAAATGTGTACTTTGCTGGACGGCCACCCATTCCTAGAATGGACGAAAATAAAAGGCACAAGAAAACCACGTCCATATTTTTATCTTGAGAAGTACTGAAATACCATCTGATCTCCTTGGTGAGGTAAAATGTTGCCTAATATCATTAAAAACTTCTTCCGCAGCTAATCGTGTTAAGGGAAATATTTGCTTAAACGCATATTCGGGCAGTTCAAATGGATGAGTAACATCACGTAAAGCCCGCTTCTCTTCGCATGTTTCTTCTAAAATATTATTACATATTTGCCGTCCAAATTGCAATTATAACTTTACTTACACTCAGCTATGTATATCCACAAACATGGATAACATAACTAAATTAATTTCATCGCCTGCACTTATCTTCACACTTTGAAATCACTTTAATGTTTAATGAATAGTGGCTAATTCATTACACCAGCATTTAAGCAGTGGCTACATAACCACTACCAAAATTGGTATTTTAGCTACTTTTGATATCCATTTCGTTAGTAGAATATGAAATCGGATAAAAACGACCATAGTAGTGGCTTAGCAAAAATAGCCCCTGCATAGCCAGTGATTAAGAATAGCAGAATAGGTCCTTTTATATACACCACTTTAAGATAATTTTTTATAAAGTATTGTACATATTTTACTATAACTTCCTTATAACATTAAATTGAGACCTTATTAAGTTCAGTACAATTTATTGCTACACATTAATTTTTAAAATTAAAATGAGCTTGACGTCTCACTTTTATTGATCAAATTAATTTTGATTCATTTTAGTTCGCCAACGCTGTTCGAGGTGCCGCTTTACTATGTCATGCACTCTTTTGTCTTTCAAACACGTGTAGACACAGAGTCTGAATTTGGAAAATTTGAAATGGAAGAAAAATTATTTTATGAATAATAGAAATTTCACAGATTATAAAACTTTCACTAAATTCACTTTAGAAATGTGAATGTCACTTCTTTATGGTATTTGCGGCTTGGTACTTCGAATGTGGCTTGCTTTGGTATCAGTGCCCTTATGAAATGCTATAGGTACTTGTGGCTCTGAATATATTTCGACCCTTAATGACGTCAGCTCATAAAAGTATGCAAAAATTTTTATTTAATTTTTGCAACATTCGTGGCTTGAAAAGTAACCATTTTTCGGTTTACTGCCACTTGATCGCGGAAAATCCGGCTGTTTTTGCACTAAGCGAAACCAAGGTTGTTTCCGATTCTGATATTAATCAGTATCACATCCCTGGTTATCACTTAGTGCCACTCTTCTCTCCTCAGAGGGGAATCGCGGTTTATGTTAGAAAAGATGTGCCATTCTCCCTTCTCCCTCAATTTTCTTCTACTAATCCAGAATTTAATTATGTCTGGATTAGATTTAAACTCTATCGAAACATCATTCATTTTTGTTTTTTATACCGCAGCCCGAATATGTCTGACACTGACACTGTGTGTTCCTTTGATAAGTTGTCCTCCGATATCGATAAGATTTTGGAAATATCCCCCTCTTCTGAAATCGTTCTTGCTGGCGATTTCAACGTCCACAACACACAGTGGCTCAGGCATTCTTCTACCACAAGCCCGTCTGGAAGACACGTCGAGTTATTTAGTGAGTCTTTTAATTTACAGCAACTGGTTGAGTGTCCGACTCGTGTTCCTGATACTTTAGGGCACAACGCGCATCTTTTAGATCTATTTCTAACATCGCATCCAGAAAAATACTCGGTTTCGGTGACGTCTCCCTTGGGTAATTCGGACCATTGTCTAATCTCCGCCCAATTCTCCATCTCCTCTCTGACAACCACTAACCTAAATTCCACCATAAGATTAGTGTGGCATTATAAAAATGCTGATTGGGCGGGACTTAATAAGTGTCTCAGAGAGCTGGATTGGTCTGATTGCTTTTCTGTGAGAGACGTTAACAAATGCACCGATTATATCTTAAACATTCTTTGGTTTGGAATGCATCGCTTTATTCCTCATAGCTTCAAGAACATCAAACCAACTAACACCAATTGGTTCAATAATGACTGTTTCGCAGCCATTAAAAATAAGGAAGCAGCCTTCCAGGCATATAAATTGTGCCCTTCAGAGGAATTGAGACGTATCTATAGAGATGCGCGGAATATTTGCAATTCAGCAATTAGTCGGGCAAAGTTCAATTTCGACCAGAACATCAGACGGAAGGTTTTTTCTACCCAAAAGGGTAGTAAGGGTTTCTGGTCTCTAGTAAAAACCGTAAAGAACAATTTCACCTGTTCGTCAACACCACCACTCATTTATAATGGGAATGTTTTTACTGACTCATTGGACAAGGCCAACCTGTTTGCTGCTAATTTTGCTGCTAATTCATACTTACCACCTTCATCGCAGCCACTTCCATCTCCATCACAATGTACTAGTAGGCAAAAGACGCTACACTTTCGCACTCGCGAAGTTTTTAGAGTACTTTCAAAACTCGACGTGTCCAAAGCTACTGGCCCTGATGGTTTCTCGCCCCTTGTTTTAAAATGCTGCGCCTCTGCTTTGGCTAAACCTCTGCGCAAACTTTTTCACCTGTCATATTCAACAGGAATGTTTCCAAGTGTATGGAAACTTGCTCATGTCCAGCCGATACTTAAAAAAGGAGAGGCATGCGACCCCTCTAACTACAGACCAATTGCACTAACCTCGATCATATCTAAAGTTTTTGAATCACTCATCAACTCTCAGTTGTTGAAATATCTAGAAAACAACCATCTTATCAACGATTGCCAGTACGGTTTCCGCACTGGCCGCTCAACCGGAGACTTACTAACGGCTCTAACGGAACGTTGGAATCATTGTCTTCATAATTTTGGTGAGTCTGAAATCGTCGCTCTTGATATTTCAAAGGCTTTTGATAGTCTGGCATGCTGCCCTTTTAGACAAACTTCAAACATTTGGTCTGCACCCTACCCTCGTTAAATGGATAGAGAGTTTTTTGTCAGGCCGTTCAATTCGTGTAGTAATTGACGGAGTTACTTCTGATTCCTACGAAATAAATGCCGGTGTACCTCAGGGTTCAGTTCTTTCACCAACCTTATTTCTTCTTTTTATTAATGATCTCTTATCCCTTACTCTCAATCCTATTCATAGTTTCGCCGACGACAGCACCCTTGATTTCGCGTACTCATTTGATTCTGTTATGAATTCACGTGGAAATGCTACAGAAGTCAATCGGGAACGCATGTTTAGATCATTAAACAACGACATTTCCAAGGTCCTTGCTTGGGGCAGAGCAAATCGTGTTACGTTTAATGCATCCAAAACCCAATGCTGTTTAATGTCCCTTAAAAAACGCCCAGTTCACCCCCAACCCATTTCAGTCGACGGAGTGAATATACCCAATTCACCCTCCCTAAACATCTTGGGTATCGAGATATCCAGCAATCTTAGCTGGACTGATCATATATTTGCAATCGCTAAAAATGCGATGAAATGTTTGGGTTTTCTACAGAGATGTAAGAAATATTTCACCCCACCTGACTTAGCGCTGATCTACAAGTCCCACATTAGGCCTAGACTTGAATATAATTCCCATATTTGGGCAGGGGCCGGACACACCGCACTGTCCGCGTTAGACAAAGTCCAGCGTAAAGCTGTTAAGCTTATTGGCGATCCCTCAATCTCTGAGGGTCTTGACTCTCTGGAGCATCGACGGAATGTCGGTTGTCTCTCACTCTTCTATCGTTATTTCCATGGCCGTTGTTCTAACGAAATTGCTAGCCTGATTCCTTGTAGACTCATGACAACGCGCGATACAAGATCAACAAGCCGCTCCCACCCCTATACTCTCCAGGTCAAATTTGGACGTACCGTCAAATTTCGGGAATCTTTTCTAAGCAGAACAACACGAATGTGGAACAGTTTACCATCTTCTGTTTTTCCCTCGTCTTATCAGCCTGAAACTTTCAAACGGGGCGTACATCGACACCTCCTTCACCCAAACTCCTAACCCATTTCCCTCATCCTTAATTCCTTTCCTGCCAAGGCTGTGCTTAAGCATCATATGGCATCCCCTGAGCTTTGGCATCATCATATATAAAAAAAAAAAAAAAAATGCTATACGGAAAGTCAAGTTTTTAAAATCGGTACCTCAAAACGGAATATAGGATCACTTCGTTATCCGTCTACCTGTTGGCTGGCAGTCAGTCTGTCTGTCGAGATGCTTTTTCTCATGAACGCGTGGAGGTATCGAGTTGAAATTAATATCAGATACTAAGGTCTACGGTTCATTAGAGCTGTAAAAAAATCAAGCTTCTAAGTCAACGCAATAAATAAAAATACGGCCATTTATGCCGCAAAATACCCCTATATTGACGCATATTTTAACACTCGCAAATAAACCAAACCCTTAAGAGTACTCCCCTTTGAAAGAGAATCATGAAATTTGACAAGAAGCAAGGGGTCATAGCACAAGTAAGGGAAAAAGTTCGAAAGTCGTTAATTTGTAGTTATATCCGTCTGTCTGTCTGCCATCAAGACAGGGCAGTGTATATATTTGTAATTTGCTCTTATGTAATTCCTACAAAATATTAAAAAATGTTGCTTTTGAAAATAACTTAAGTACGAAGCATGAATAACGTTCATACTTGACTTCCTTTTTTAGTTATGTTACGTTTCTAGAGGCACGGTGTCATAATTTTGTTGTTTTCACCCAATAACAGGTAGTCTTGAAACTGTTCCCTGGATATAGTCGATGGTAAAGGAATTTCTAATTTAAAAGCAATTCTCCGACAACTTAAGGAAGACACCTTTCTCCGGAAAGTTTCTTTAATAGATAGCAGATCTGTATTCCGAGCATAGTATAAATATTTTTCAAAATGCTACTAGAACATGATTTATGAGTATCTTAATTCAGCTTTGGAATTCAAAACATTTAAGCGTACTATGACCAAACCTCAAAATAAAAAGTTATACCATAGCAAATGTAGCTCCTTATACAAGCTGCTTCGGGTTATTACAATTATTTGCATTCCATTCACATTTTCTGCATAACCACAATTTCTGAGTCAGCTTTCTTTTGGAATCGCTTACGTTACCTTTACAAAAGGACATCGCCCTTAAGACAGTATACTAAAACGTATTCTTATGTCTTCCTTCACAGGCAGGTTAAATGACGGTAAAACCTTTGCGTGACCCTTTTTATTTAGAATTTCCGTTTAAGCAGTTTCAAGTGTTTCCGTTCGAACCTGTCCAAGTGTTTTACGTGCAGGAAAAATGCTGCTAATCCACCTGTCAACTTTATGAATGCTTTTTCCAGGAGCGCTCCACGGAAATCAATTAAAAACTGAAGTTTAGTTTTGAACAAAGTCGAGCAAAACAGTTTTCCTTCATTATGGATTCCCTTTATTTCAGTGGTTTCCGAAATATTTCGCTTAATCATGAAATAATATTTCTGAGACTTTTTGCTAGCACGCTGAACTTGGAGGGTGTTTTATTTTCAATTTCGACAATAAAAGGAACTTTTTGCACCTGGTGCGTATTGAAACGTAAGTTGAAGGCGTTAGCAATTTATAGTAACAGCGGCTTACGGTTATTGCCACAATCATTCATCATATTTACGACAGGTATAAGTTGAAGTTTACCAACCGAACATGAAAATTTTTATGTGCGTAGCTTCCACAATGTTTTAAGATCGTAAACTACTCAGTATTCTTTAAGAAGGCAAGTTATAAAGATTTAACAGCTTTTTCATGCCTACACTTTTTCTGTGAAATGATAACGGCGATTCAGTGTAAACGTCCGTTTTTATTACAATTTTCTGATTGACCATTAAATTTTAACAACTAATTTTACTTTAAATAGAACTTATAGGAATATGTATGAAATTAGTAAGAAACATAATGCTCAGAAGTACAGGCATATTGAAGCTATAAACGTTCACAAATAGACAAAGCTAACATGATTGATGTCTAGTTTACGTATAAAAGACTTAAGCTTAATTTTCACTCGTGTCATTTTAGGCACGGCTAAATAATAGCGAAGTTTGTCGTTGCTTACCAGACAGAGACATTTTCCGTTGAAGTCTTGGTACCCCGTCTTTAATTTAAGTTTTTACGTTTCTGGTAAGTCACAATTGTTTCTATCTGGTAAACGTGTTGTTAAATTTTTTTTAATAATAATGGTACGCGGAAAAATATCAAAGATATAAAAAAAAGGTAAATTAACTCTGTAACACAAGAATTAGAATTAAACTAGATAGGTCTTCGTCTAAAAACGAGACACAAGTTCAATTTGGTATAAATAAGTGGCGGCTTAAAAAACTCGAAAATTAAGCTTAAGGTCCGGTGCATACAAACGGCAAGCGTCACTGCATCGCCGTTTTGTTTTGAAATGATTAAAGTGTTCCGGCAATAAAGTGGTAGTAGTCAGCAGCTATTGTTGACAGTTGGTGCTTAAAATTGGCAAAAAATTACTAATCTAAATCGACCTGGGAGCTACGAAAGTAGACGCCACCCCTCTCCCCCTCTCCTCATCCTATGTAGAAAAGTTTTATCCTGGTACCAATCAAAGAATATCCGCTGTACAACACAAATAGAATCGTTCCTCTAGTTCTAGGGGTATAGGACAGGAGGCGAACTTCCAAACCAATTTCGATTGCTATGAAAGTGAGGCTACAATTAAAGGTGTAATTGTAAAATCATTTTGTAACCCAAATCGGCTTTTAACATAATCTGTTATTAGTAAAAGACATACATTGGTCACCGGCGATGGTATTCGAACTTGGGATCTTCATAGTCGCCTTGCGGGCTCCAAAAAATAAGGACAAATTACGAGGTTTATCTAGCTCCTTTCAAAAATGGCCGGGGCGATAGCGAAAGAAGAGTGAAAGACCGACATTCTGTCCTGAGTAAATATAATTGAGTTGGTATATTCACGCCCAACCCAGTAGGAAAAGTTAGAATCGATTCCATTTTGCTTCGATGAATTCCGATATGACAATGTTCACAATAGGCATAGATGAAGGTTTGAGCCTAGAGTCATGCATGTAAAGCGTGACTAATTATTCTGAAAATCTGTGCACGCCGACGTAGGTTTTATGCGCATTAGTCAATTTAAAAATTAAGAGTGTATTCAGTCAATACGTGAATAAAAAACGCAGCATTTTAACTTTTATAATCCTCAAGGGAAGTGGAGAGGGGGTTTTGTGGTTAGAAGTATACGAACATTAAATATTGAAATGAACGCTTCTTTTCATCAGTGGATACATCAGTTCCCGTCCATTGCTGAATTCACCCATTACCAGGCAATGGAAACAGTAGGCATTATCGATCCCTCCTAATCCATCTCAATGCTATAGTCATCGAAACTTTCATCCAGAAAGTAGGCATTATGACTTATTTTCATCGATGAGATTTCCGATGCGGTATTGCTTACATTTCCTACTGGGAAGTAAGTACAGACGTTAATATTTTTAAAAGTGTATACGCGCCCATTTCGCGAACAAATATGCCCGCCCACGGGTATGCACATCCCCGCTACAGGCACAAACATGTAAAAATACACTGGTATTAAAATTGTTCTCAATAGCCGATGACGCACTATGTGAGTCATGGCAATAAGAATGATAACAATTACCTGAAATTTGTTATTTTTATTCTTATATATTTTCCAGTTTCAGCTATAATTTTTATGAACTCGAGTAAAAATAAGACTCAATTACACAAACGTCGCCAGGCCAGCTACTGCAAAGATAGTTTTGTTATTTCAGACGGCGATCATTTTAAAGTTAAGTCTAGAAAAAGTGCGAGCATGCCGTGATTGGACTATTTCGTGAGTCTTTTATTGATACGTGCATGCAGCGGGTTGCGTTTGGAAGAGTATAATTTTTACTTAAGCTTTCCGTGTCTCATTTGAGTGCCATTCAGGCGTTTTCACGCTGTGCGTGCCTGTTTCAAGCTAGGAATGGGAGAGTCTTATTTTTACTCGATGCCAATGTTCCAGAGAGTCAATGCTCTTAGAGATTGTGGGGTCACCAAAAAGTTAAATAGCTTTTTTTAACTTTATCTAACGCATACAATGCGTTATGCCCAAATATGGGAATTATGTTCGAGGCTAGGCCAAATGTGGGACTTGTAAATCAGCAGAGGTGTTCGGAAAATGTGTAGGAAACGCTATACCAATGGATTCTTTGAAGTGTCCTCATCAAAATTTTCTTCCATACAAAAGCAAAAGATAAAGGTTCATTCCTGGTAAACGATCAATTAGATTTCAATAATAATATTCCTTTACTTGATCCTAAACTTCTGAACGTGTAAATACATAGATGATGTTATTAAACAAAAAACAGCTTATAGAATCTACCACTATAGCAAGAATTCAGTAGCAGTTTAGCCACTGCCTAAGTAGGACGAAACGCGTCGTGTAAATTTATTTAATAAACTGTGGAATTTAGCAAAATGTTTAATATAACACTTAAAGAAACATAAACAACAATGAAACATAGGGCGTTGAATATATCAAAAAACAACACAAAATATCATACATAATAATCCAATCTTTCAGAATTTCTATGACTGTAATATCAGGTATTTCACTCGATTTATCTCTAATATCCTCACCGACGACTACATCTTCTGCTGAAAATCAAATAGGTTAATAAATAATTAACTGCATTCACGTTATATGGAAAACGAGACTGTTCAAAAATATTGAAATTTCTTAACACTATCGACGTTTCTGATAAAGACAAGCTAAATTCCTTCTAAATTCCAACACCAAAGAATATGATACAGCCGTCTAGATCAGTGTTTAGTTTTGCTAGATTAACATGCAGTTTTCAGTTTCGTGTGAAGGTGTCCAGCAGCTAAAAAAAATCTAATCCTTTAGTACTGCTGTTGAGGAAGAGTCCAAGGAGTTTAGTTCTTTATCCCTTTTCCCTCGACTTTTAAACAGTTTTGTTTTGGATTTAACATAAAGTCACTCGGTCAAGTGCAATTTTCGTACATATTGTGTACAATTTTAATAGAAAGTAGTCAACAAATAGTTTTTGGCGGACGCGCATTCTTTTTCAAGTTAAAACCTTATGCAAGATTTGTCTGTTATACTATATGTTATACGCCAGAAATTATATTTCATGCAAAAAATATGCTTTCTACTCGGAATGAGCGGGCTTTGCTGCGAGAAACTTCAAGTTCTTGTTTAACAACGAGAGAAATTGCGGTAGCAGCTTGCATTACCAATGTGCAAAAAAAACTGCTGACTATCCTTTAGTTGAAGCGGAACATCTGCAGAGGAAGAGATTTCAAAGAAAACCATGTCTTAAACAGCGCCATCATGAAACTCGATAACCTTCGCAAACAACCATTTTCATTGGAAAAAACGATGGGAAATAGTCACCTTTTCAGATGAAAAACGTTTTTGCCTTGATGTTCCTGACGGGTTCCGTCAATATTTTCATGAGCTCAGGAAGTAACTCGTCCTTCCTTCAACACAACGACAACAAGGCGGAGGTGGCTTATGGTCTGAGGAGGAATTTGATATCGTCGAGCACTATATTTTTCAAGAAGATACCGCCGCAGTCCACACTGCTTGAAAAGTTATTTCAAGCGCAACAGCGTGCAGATCTTGACTGGCCAGCAATTTCCCCCCGACTTGAATATAATTTAACACGTGTGGGGCATCTTTCACAAATGATCCATCAAGAACCATATATACCAACTCTGAAGAACTTAAGAATGCCATCAGGACTGCAAGGACAGATTGCCAAAAAAGTACATAAAAATCCTTAAGTCATTAAGGTCAAAGTTGTAAGATTGTAAGTGGGGGGAAGTAGTAAAAACGCTTTTAAATTGTCTTGAGACAATGAAGGGAATCTATTACAGCCAAAAAGGTAGTACTCTCCTGTACAAAAGTACGCCGCAATCATGTTTTTGCAAGGGTGTGCTATCCACTTGTCGCGTGGTATCTTTAATTATAGCAACTACGAATCAATTTCATTGATCGCATTGAATTTTTCCCGTCGTAGTGGAATCTCGCAGTTTAGTTAACTTAATCTTTATTTTCGTGCATTGCTTTGAATATTTCCTTTTAGGTGTTATTTCATTTTTTTCGTTCTTTAGAAAATGATATACTGTCAGTTAATAATTGATGAGTTTTTTGAACTCCAGAGCCAAAGAAGCATCTTGGAAAAGCAGGCCTTCTTGGAACAGGCTACCAGCATGTTCACCAGTAGGTGGGGCAAAAATGTGTCTGTTCAGAACAACCTTTGCGTAGAGGTGGATCAGACGAAAAAAAAGGTCGTAACAGCCAGTGCAATAGACGACAAGAAGGTCGAAGGTTCACGATACACTAGAGCGTTCGATGTAACAGCCGCGAACTAAGACCTTAGTTCACTCTTAAGCTATTAAATACCCACAATAACAGATAGATCACTCGCATGAATACTGCAAACAACGTTATGAAAGTCATCGACCGAGTCAACGAAATGAAAAGTGTTTTCGAAAAAAAGTAGATTTTAAGGCACTTTTCAAGTTTACGAGAAGAAAAAGTAGCCTATTTTCTTGATTTTTTGTTGTTCAGGGAATAAATATTAAGACCTTGATTATTTTTCTACAATAAAGTTCATATATTTAACTACACATATGAATTTTTTCGAACGAAAATTAATGAAGGGAGCCGTGTGGGGTGAACCGCCGCTCGCGCGTTCACGGCGCGCACGTCCATCTGGTGTGCATGATACAGGTCGAATGGCTTACCTGGAATAAAAAAACCTTTCAGATTATGAAAATAGATGAAATTCTTGATACCCTCACGGCGAGAAAGTTTTAAGAAAGTTTTTTTTTCTTAGTTATAGCGCGCTGTCAAAAAAAAGTCTAATTTTTTCGGCCATTTTTTTCGTGTTTGAGGGGCTGTAAAAAATAATTAAAAAAATAAAAAAAAATTTCGGCCCGTGAGGGTATCAAGAAAACAGTTTTCTTGAAGCTAAAAAAAATCCCGCTAAAAAATCTTCAACGGTTTTCTCTCAATCTCACTCTGGAACTCTGGCAAATTGATCTCAAAGTTGACGGTGCCGTTCGGCTCGCCGGAGATTGTGACGCGCCGCGTTTGGTCATTTCGTTACGCTTTTTTTAACTTTTTTTTTGAACTTACACCTAATCCGCGATTCCCGGACCATACAGTAAGCCCTCGTCTGCCTCGTACATTTCCTGCTCCTTCCTTTTTTCCGCCGCTGCCACCATCCGTGCCAATTTACTTGCCGCAGAACTTTGAGCGTCAGATACGCGTACCTCTCTTTTGAGGGAGAAATAATGCAGCTATCAAAAATCGGCTTGAACCATATATTCTTAAGACTATAGACATTTGATTAAGCGAAAATCGAATTTTTGAAGTTTATAAACTTGAAAAGTGCCTTAAAGTAAGATAACAAATTAAAGATAAAAACGTAAATTATATTTAATAAAATACTTTTTTGCGTCGTTTTCGATTAGTTTTGCACACTCTTCATTAGAGGTACTAGGGGTGCCTTAGCCCCAGACATCATAATCATTTAGATCATCATCACAACGGCATCAAGAAATCACTGACCCCTAAAGCTATGGATCGAGACTAATATAGGTCACACATCCGACTCTAAGGTTGCCTTACACACACAATACCTTACGGCATCGGGAGTGTCATTATTCCCATCAGCGACTACGAACACAATGAATTCGACACTAATATGATTGGCGACTAGGATGATTGGCGACGGCCTCCAAGCGTGCATGACGCTCCCATCATGCCGGCTCATCCGGGCAATGTGCGTTGCATAGCAGACAGTCGCCGTCCTGTTCCCTTTTCCCATCTATCCCATCCCTGATCCGGGGAGAAAACCTCTCAAACCTACCAAGCTAAGGTGGAAATGTCATCGTGCCGAGGGCTACATGGCAGCGGGTAGTAAAAAGCGCTGTCGCAAACGATTTCCTTGGGGCACCAGGCGCACCCCATTGTATTTAGCCCTGCCGCTGACAAGGGGGCTCTGGCAGTGGTCGATCACCCTTTCCCGCCATACTCGTGGGACCAAAATATGGACACAAAAACAAATAATAACACAAAACAAAAACAAAATAACAACGAGTCAGCAGAGGAGGGGGGACGCGCAAGTGACACCCACTCTGACGCTGCACGTCAGTTACCGAAGCCAGCCAAGTCTGGCGAGGAAGAAGCGGTGAAGGCTGTCGCGGAGGGCATTGCTAAGCTCAACGTCAGACGCGTACGACCTTCAGGTGCGACGCGCAGGAGGCTAGCGCGGGAGAGAAAGGCAGCAGAGGTTGCGGGCGGTACACCTGCCCCTCCTCAGCAGCCTAAATCCGCCGGTGGGCAGGCGGAGAAGAAACCAGTGGCCGGTGGGAGTGGCGACAATACACGCTTCCGCCCTAAGCTGGCGAATACATTCGGCTCTCTCTTGGGCACTGGGCTTCCTGGCAAGGTACGGGAGACCAACGACGCTGGAGCTGGACCATCGAGGACGGCGGTGGTAAAACGCAACCGTTCTGATGGGGACTCTCCGGGGGTACAGGCCACGAAGAACAAGAAGACGGGCAGAGCAGGGACACAGCCACTCTACAGGGACCTGCTTGCAGGGATACCTATGGTTGTGAACCAGCCGATTCCAGCAACCTCTTGGAGAGTATTGGGCCGTAAAGCGGAACAAGGCGGACAGACGCTGGCACTCTCCATTGACGAAGGGTCCATGCGGATATTAAAAGAGCGGCAGATGCGACTCTTCTTTAGCATCACCTCTGTGCTGTTTAAGGCGGCCGGTGGGGGAGCGAAAGAGGAGGACACTGTTGCTCCAAAACAACCAGATGAAGGTGGTCCAAGCAAACCTACAACACAGTAGGGCTGCCTCGGCAGTTCTCTGTAGGCTGCTGGCCACTCAAGCTGTAGATCTGGCCCTCATCCAGGAACCTTGGGTAAGTTTCGGCCAGATTTCGGGACTGCGACAGGCTGGTTTTGGAATCATTTATGATACCAAGGACAGCAGGCCGCGGACCTGTATTGTATATAATAAAGAAAAAACTAACTGTTATGTATGTACAAGGGACCTTATGTACAAGGGACCTTACAGCTGCCAGAGTGGAGGTATGTGCGGGGGGACGTAGATGCTGGGTGCTAATCTGCTCTGCGTACTTCCCATACGACTCCACTGAACCACCACCGACGAGAGAACTAAGGGAACTCATCGGGTCGGCAAACGCGGCGCACATGCTAATTGGATGCGACGCGAACTCACACCACATTAACTGGGGGAGCAGCGGCAATAACAGAAGAGGTGAGTACCTTATTGATTATTTGCTAACTACTAACCTAGTTATACTAAACCGTGGATCTAACCCTACCTTTGACAATGGCCGTCGGAGGGAGGGTATTGACATCACTCTCTCCAGTAGCTACATATCAGAACTGGTTAGTGACTGGAGAGTATCTGACGAGCCATCATGCTCCGACCACAAACACATTCTATTCAGAGTTGGAGAATGTGTCAATGAAATAAAGGAATACCTGAACCCAAGGAACACAAACTGGGTTACCTATAAAGAGGAACTGGTTGGTAGACTTTATGGGTTCATGGGCTCGATCAAGTCTACGCAAGACGTCGAAATTGCGGCAGACCTCGTTAACGATGCCATACAGGCGGCCTTCAGGGGAAGTTGTCCGGTGTCAGTAAGGTCCCAGAACAGGAACGTCCCTTGGTGGACAAGGGAACTTGCGAGACTAAGGGCTATTACCAGGAGGCTATTCAACAGGGCGAAAAGAGGCGGGTGCTGGGAAGAATATAGACAATCCCTAACTGCCTACAACCGAGAACTGCGCCGATCCAAAAGATGCAGCTGGCAAAAGTTCTGCCAAAACGTTGAGGGCGCTCGCGAGTCTGCGAGACTGCATAAAGCCCTTATGAAAACTACGTCGGGCGACCTGGGCACACTCCAGAAACCGGACGGAACATACAGCCAAACCAGGGAAGAAACACTAGAGATTCTACTGCAGTCTCACTTTCCTGGTTCAAGGGTGGAAGAACCGAACGAGGCAGACAGGCCCAGCCTAACTGACCACCTAGAAAGGAGGGCGACCAAGGCGGACTGAAGGGTTGCCAGCTCGGTTTTTACATGTAAAGCCATCAAGGATGCTATTTCATCCTTTGAACCATTCAAGTCCCCTGGTACGGATGTTGTGTACCCGGTGCTCCTACAGGAGGGCTGTGATGTTCTTGCGCTGGTGCTGTGCAGAATATACAGGGCGTCCTTTGCACTAGGATACATACCATCTATCTGGAGGACTGTGAAAATAGCCTTTATTCCAAAGCAAGGCCGTGTAGATTACACACTCGCTAAAGCGTACAGGCCTATTAGTCTAACATCGTTCATGTTAAAGACGATGGAAAAAGTTGCTGATCGGGCGATCAGGGAGAGGTATCTTCTACACTCACCACTTCATGCCCGGCAGCACGCCTACCAAACCGGAAAATCTACTACAACGGCACTCCATGACTTAACACTCAAGCTGGAGGGAGCGGTTTATAGCAAGGGAACTGCGATTGCAGCCTTCTTGGATATAGAAGGCGCTTTTGATAACACATCATTCGATGTGATCACTCGGGCCCTAAGAAGGAGAGGCCTTGGGACGACCTTCTGTCGATGGATAGATGTGCTGCTCAGGTCTCGAGATCTTACCTTGAGTCTCCTCGATAGGACGATAAGGGGCTGCGTCACAAGAGGGTGTCCGCAGGGTGGGGTGCTGTCACCCCTCCTATGGTGCCTTGTGATCGATGAGCTACTTGTACGCCTTGATGAGCGAGGTTTCTTCGCGCAGGGCTATGCAGATGATATTGTTGTTGTGGCATCCAGCGATATGGGAAACAACATTACGACACAACTCCAGGGGGCTCTAGATGTAGTTGCAACCTGGTGCAATGAGGTTGACCTCAAAATCAACCCTGACAAAACAGTCGTCGTTCCGTACACTAGGAAGAGGAACACGACGAGTCTTACTGAACCGACCTTCTTGGGCACTGCGCTACCATTCAAGGATCAGGTGAAGTACTTAGGGGTGATCCTGGATTCCAAGTTATACTGGAACCTGCACCTTGATATAACTGTGGAAAAAGCTCGGAAGTCCTTTTGGGCATGCCGTAGAGCCTGCGGGACCACCTGGGGACTTAAACCCAGAACAATGCTCTGGATCTACACATCGGTAATAAGGCCCATGATAACTTATGGAGCAATTACATGGTGGCACAGAGCAAAACTTAATGTGATAAGGACTAAGCTTAGCAGACTGCAACGTATGGCCTGCCTATGCATCACTGGAGCCATGCGCACCTCGCCGACGGCTGCACTCGAAACCATGCTAAACATTAAACCTCTACATATAGAGGTTGAAAGCCTGGCTATGTGTGCGGCCTACAAACTAGAGGGAGCCGGTCTCCTTGGGGAAAACATAGGTAAGGGCCACACGACAATAAGGGAGATTCTTGAAGCCACACCTGAGTTGGCCATGCTAACTGATCAGATGCCGGCAAGACTCTCACCATTTCAACCACCCCTAATACGGGTGGAAAAGCGTGAGACCTGGACGCTTCCAGCCATCGACCCCACCTGCAGACTCTGTCTGGAGGAGGATGAGACCCCATTACATGTGCTATGTGAATGCCCTGCAGTAGCCAGGAGCAGATTTAGCCTATTCGGGAAACCAACCCTTGTACCGAGCGGGCTGAAGGACTGCCAACTGCGGGAGCTGTTGAACTTCTTCGGAGGGACCGGCTTACTATAAGGAGTTGAGAGGGTTAGCACAATAGGCCCTAGTGGCCGCGGCGCTTGAGAACCTCCCACCTCCAAATTTAATCAATCAATCAATCAATCAAATATCGATCAGTTTTCATTATTTATCGGGTGTCCGATCACCATAGTAGTTTTTTTCAGACTGTAACTTCCTTGTTTATATTCGTAAGTTCGATAGATAATTATCCAATTACTAACTAATAACTAAATCACTTCAAATTCGCGTAATTATCTAAAACAATAATAAGTTGTAGACTTCACATCAGACAATTTCATCTGTATAAATTGTAAAGCTAATTTAAAATTTAAAAAATGATAATAGATAGAAAGATTGTAAATAAATTGAAATCGGTGTGGTCTAGACGTGTACCAAGTTAGCATGAAGTCATCAACAATACCACTTTGCGTCAAAGAATTTCTCAGCCACTTCTGATAAGGAAATCATCAATTACGAAAATTGATGCACAAAACTAAATTTAAAGTCTCGACATTATCAATACAATGAAGATTTTATAGAAATATTTTAATCAGTGCTTATTTAATTAAAGATTTAATTTCAAGAGCTGACGTAGACCTACAACAAGCAAGGACTATCACAGTTGACACCGTGTCACATCTCCTGTTCCTGAGCATTAGCTTAATTAAATTTAACTTCGTTATTTCCGGCCATCTCATAATAACATAATCTCACATTTCTCCCGGAAAAATGGCGGAATTAAGGGATAAACAGCATAAGAGAATGGGATCTGTAGGGAGCAGCTTATGCACGGCCCCCTTTTCACTCCTGAGCAAAAATGTCTTGGCAATAATTATTCAAGGCAGGCTGTTGAACTCATACGGAAATACTCGGCTAGCGTAATATCCGGATCCGGAAATATGGTAGATACATTTACACGCTTTTTTTCCTAAAAAATTTTATAAGATACATTTTTCTGAAGGGATGAAATTTCATTTCGGGAAGTAGGTCAGATTCAAGTATTTTTTGCGAATATGCCGAGAGAGAAAAGGAGTATAAAAATTGAATTTATTTAATTCCAAGGATCTGGTTCACGTCATGTGACATCAAGACCCCCCCCCCCCCACTCGCACGATTTAACCAGTTTTACTAAAATGAAAATATAAAAATTCTTACCGCGGTTTTGATGATTTGGGTCCAGTAGCTGAGGGTTGTGAACGTAGAACATAAAGGTTTTATGTTGTAGAAATAATATTGTAGAGCTATAATCACAAGCTAGAAAGAAAAAATTAATTTATTAGTAAAAAGCTTAGAATGCCGCCAAAATAATTAATTAATCATGTAGTGATCGAACTTGTCAGAGATAAAAAGTAATAACAACATTTAACACAGACTGTTTGGATCTGTCCTTTTTGAACTGCTCTACTAGAAGGTTAGCTGCGTAGGATCAGCAAATTTATATTTATTGCAGTCGTTTACATAAACGAGTTACATCAAAGTGAACGCCTGAATTTTAAAGGTAAAGGAATTTTTAGCTTAGGTTAGGTTAGAGTGGCAGCCTCCCAAGGGGTAGGCACACTTAGGTAATAATGGCCCATTGTGATACCATGTTGGGGTTAGATTCTCGTCTCTATGAAAGACACCTAAAACCACCTGGAGCTTCCGATTAACAAAACTAAGTCCCTAGTTCGGCTAAATTCTTAAAAAATAGGGAGTATTAATGCCGGCTCCTTCGGTTGGCTAGAGTCAGACTGTTGCCGATGAAATGAGGGATATTTACTCTTCTTTCTCATCTTGGCAACTTCTTCAAAAGTCATTTCAGGGCGCATCAAGTCTGTTATTGTGTTTGCTTATGAGACAATGACCGGAGTTGACCGTTGAGCACCTTAACGTACCCTTGTGATGTGCACGTTAAGGTGTTCAGGTATAGTATTCGAAGCTGAGCGACACAATTTGGCAGTTTTATCGGACTTTTATACTCCCGTGAGAGATTTACGCAGCCCGACTGCTTTTTAATATACAATATTCATTTAACGACATTGCTCTGTCCTTCATTCAGTGCTACATTTATAAACATGATTTCTGCTTGGAAAATACTGCAGTTGTCTGGCAAACGAAAAGAAATGCTTAAGTCCATATTTTCCCAATAAACATTTCCACCAACTTTACCTTCCAACTAAGAGTCGTAAGTAGTAGTGTTAATATACACTGATTCTCTTCATTAGTGGAGGGGGTTTCTTAAACTACTGCCTGATAAGAATAGAGGAGTCGAATTTGCCGTTGAAAGAAGTTTGGGTATGGTGTAGTCGATGTTTTTTATCCAGAATTTTTGAATGTTCGTAGTCGGTACGTGTCCAAGTCTCGACTGAATTGAACCTAATGGCAGTTGACGATGCGGTGGTTTGCTTATTGAAGAGTTCAACCGGCAGTAGGTGGAGGATGGTTTTAAGGGCTTTGGAGGGTGTAGTTCCGAAAGCCCCTGTGATCCTCTGAACTTTCTCCATAGCTTTTTTGTGGATTATCTTTTCCAGTGCACCCCTTACGTATAAGCCCAATAATGCTAACATAAAACATATCTTTTGCATATTGCTTTATTATTACGAATATAAGGAAACCTGTTCTTTGCGTACTGTTTTTTGGATATTGGGTTTCCAACTAAGTTTTCTATCCAGAACAAGGCCTACATTTTTAATGTGGTCACTTAGTTTCAGTCTGATCCCATTTAGTATTAGGGGGTTAATTGGGAGAACTATATCGTTACGTGAGAATAGTATCGGCTCTGTTTTGTCTGGGTTAGTAATGCAAGAGGATAGTCTCGAGCGGGCATGTTACATCGCCTCAGCTAGGATATTTGGGTGTTTGCCCCAGTTTAAGAGGGCAATGTCATCAGCGTAAGCGGTAACCTTATGGCCGGAGTTGCCCAGATCCAGAAGCCAATAATTGAGAGCCCGATTCCACAGAAGCGTTGAAAGAGTTCCTCCTTGTAGCATGGAATTTAAATTATATCATTTTTTGTTATCATATGTCGGTGGCTCTGAAGACTGAAATTGGAGAGGACAGCGTTTTTGATTGCCAGCAAGCAGGGGTTCTCGATGCAGAATCTTCGCCCTGTGATGTATCTATCACCGAGAAACACTCAGCAACAGTGTTCTAATTAAATATGTACGTTTCCCTTAATTCTTGGGGTTCCATAGCAACTAGGAACCATTATAGCTTCGGTCTGTCCGTCCGTTTCCATAAAGAGTAAATTTGGTCTACGGACTTAGTTAGATGACCCAAAAACAGAAATTATGAGATATTTGCAAAAATAATTGCCCATATAGTGAAAAGTGTACTTAAAATTGTTTTCTTAAATTTTTTATTATGAAAGTGCATCAGCCCTTCTTCTTATTTTTAAACTACCAATATAAAATAATTGAAAAAAAAAACCTGAATGTAGCCTTTAGGTAGCTCTTTAAATGAAAATATTACGAACACTACCATGTTCATGAACACTATTAAGCTCTTTACCAATTTTTCGATTTAGTTTTAGCTCTTGGTTCTTCTTCGATTTAGTTTTAGCTCATCTTCTTCATTAATTTTTCCATTTTTCAAAATTTTCTCTTCTCTTCTTGGAGCATTCTTGTGGAGGCATTTTTATATGGACCGTTTATTTTGAAAGTGGTTCAGTCTATTAAAAGTCACTTAAGTTTTATATTCATTTTATCGAAACAATTTATAACTTTTACATTATATATTTACTATAACTTTCAATGATGTTTTTCTTAAGAATAAAAAATACAAACCTTTTTTACGTCGAAGTTATTAATACTTTTTTTGGCCTTTGTGGGCTTACACCACTTTCAGAATAAACGGTCCTATGACATTTTACATATAGCTTGAGCCAATTTTTGTTAATTTTTGTTTTGAGCATATTTTTTTTGTTCCATTCTTTCGATTCCTTGTTATTCTTGTTCTTTGTGTTTTATTCTATCGTATAAGTTTGTTCTGCTGCCTACATGAAAGACACTGTAATTTCTCTGGCAGCAAGCCGAAAATGATATATCAAAACATCCCACAGGAGAATCAAAAGCATAGTGGAACCTGTCTGTCTGAACCGATCAACACAAGTCACTAATAGGAAGGAAGGTCGCGAAGTACAAGTGCCACGTAGAAGGGCGACCAGACTGGAAAGGCATATTCCAGGAATAGTCCTGACAGAAGTACATACAATAGAGGAGCTTCGTGACGTTGAGATCATCGCACGCCTCTCACCATTTCTTCACAAGACCCAAAGTCATATTAGCCATTTAACTATAGCACTAAAATGATCCTCGAAAGTAAAGTGGGAGTTAAGGCAGACGTCCAGATCCTAGAGAAAAACATAGATGTATACTTGCCGATATTTAGAAGAAGGTAGTTAATCGATAGTGGTTGATTTGCCCCTTATGAAGCCATATTGGAAGAACTGCAAAATGACTTGCAGTGAAAATAAGTCACATCGCAAATAATAGTCTCAAAAATTTTGAAGATAAAACAAAGATTAGCAATAAGTCTGTATTTCGAAATTTCGCTCTTATCACTTTTTTTTGTAAAGAGGAATAATTAAGGAGACCTTCCAAGCTTTCGGTAAGACACCACAACAGATTAAATAAATAACACAGATCAGGAGAAAAACCACATCTTTTTAAAAACGTGGCGGGGATACCGTCGGAACCAATTGAAAAACTAGCACCCAAGGTAGACATTTGCTTTTACATAAATCGTAGCTTCGTCAAGTAAAAGGTCTGTGGATTCGAGAAAAGTCGATGAAAACCTCCTTAAATGGATAAAATCCATAAAGGAATACAGTAATTAAAACAGACAGACAATAAATTATAGAAAGATCAATAATGTTGCGTTCGTTATGGACACTACTCCAATCATAAATTGAGAGCCAATTATTTATTAAGGTTTACTAAATGTTATAGCTTCATCAGGTGCACAAGAAGATAACCGGATCCGAGAACATAGTAGCATGAAGAGCATTATGGTGACTCGATTCAGGAACAAGGGGATTAGTACCAACAGAATCAGTAGAAAAGAGGTAGAGGAACCTTCCATGATCATAGAAAACAAATTGATTGGGAGACAGAAAATAAGGGTAATAATAAAAAAAACCAAGCGAAAGTTCGAAATTAAATTTTGTTGGTAACTAGTGTTCGGCTTTAGCGAAGGCGTCCAGCAGCTAAAGAAAAACTAATCCTTTGCTGCTGTCGAAGAAGAGCCAAAGGAATTTAGATTTTTTTTCTGAAAGGCCGATATTATTTACATTTCTTGCGTAGCTTTTTGAAAGTTTTATTGTGATTTTTTTTATGATAGTAATTCGTTCGAGTCGAAAGAATATTTCGTGCACATTATTGTGTATATTTAGAAAATAAGAAACAAGTGAGAGAGCTCCCATCTAACTCAAGACAGGTTAAAGTCGCCGGAAAGCAATAATTCGTCCGAAGGCATCAAGACTACCCAGAGGTCATCCAGCAAGAAGGCAATTCTCTCTCTAGTTCCCGTAACCCCTTGCATGGCATGGGGCGGACAACAACTTCACTCGATTCGAGACAATGATGGCAAGTGGAACTACAATCTAAAGTGGATTCCGAACAACTGACATTTACTCTACAACCCCCGCGGCCTTTTTGTCGTAATCTATTGTCGCCGCCAGTGGGATTAGAACCTGGGACCTACGGAATGGTAAGCCGACATGTTGCCACTTACTCCAGCGACTTAAATAATAGAAGGTGAACCAAGAGACATATAGACCTCCAATTCTTTAAAATTAGAAATATCCAAGAGGGGGAAGAACACTCCTGCGGGCGCAACAAGGATATCGGCATGACGATCAAGCCGAAAGACACTGTACGCAAAGCTAAACAGCTCAGCATCCAAAATCCCCCAGCTATATGTATGTTCAATTTGTTATTACGGACTTTTAATGAATTCCTACAAGACTACATACGAACGTGTGCAATTAAAAGAAATTATAAACGTGCCAAACGGAGGATCTTCGCAGACATCTGGTTAAGAGCGAGTGTGCAATTGATGAGGCTATGCTCATCTGACTTTAAATTAAGGGTGAAAAATGGTTATTTTCAAAAATTCCTGCGGTATTTGATGTGACGGGAATTGATATCTGGCAAGATTGAGTGCGATTATCTGTGCGTTGAAGTAGTTGAAAGCGTGTATTATTTGTATTTTTACGCAGTTATATGTTTATGTTTATTTTCTACAGATTCATCCAAAAGATTACTGCAGCATATAATGAAGACTTACAAACTAAACTACGAACTAAAAGCAACATCACCCAAGACACTGTCTAAGCATGCCCTTCAGTTGCAGCCTGGAGAGATTGAAATCAAAATTTGCGAAGTGTTGGTTGAAGAGACGAGACATCGACGTGATAGGCTCGTGAATGCCATACAGATTTCGATGACTAGAGACGTGCAGGAAGTTGCAATTCCTCAAGGTGCATTGCGGGACAGAGATGTTCACGGCAGCCAGTAAATCGGATGAATTTATTGTTCCCTGCAAAAAATCGAACAAAAATAGTAGTTTGTCGATGTTACGCCTCTTTTCAAGGGAGTCAAGAGAAATCCGCCCCAAACGATCAGTATAAGAAGGAAGTAACCAGGGATCAATCCACGGAAGTTGCGGTCGACGTGAACGGCGAAATAGGGAGCCCACACTGGCTGGCATATTCCAAAAGCGGTCTGACGAAGGTGCAGTAAAGAAGCTTAGTTAGGTAGGGATCATCGAGTTCCCTAGATCGTCTTTTAACGAAACCTCCCATCGAGTTAGCCCTATCACCGATCAAATCCACATGGTCCTCGAATGAAAGGCGAAAATTGAGGACCTTCATCTTATCGACCCTGCCCAAGGTAACGCCATCAACGGTG
The DNA here is from genome assembly GCA_964036015.1 of Leptarthrus brevirostris. Classification (NCBI taxonomy): domain Eukaryota; kingdom Metazoa; phylum Arthropoda; class Insecta; order Diptera; family Asilidae; genus Leptarthrus; species Leptarthrus brevirostris. The sequence goes on from OZ038375.1 coordinate 42,456,132, forward strand.
TAGTCAAAGAGGAAAGGACGCCTTTTATGGGAGAAGGTCATAACGGTGCACTTCCTGGCATTTAAAGGAAGGTGATTGCGCACACACCAATCGCAGAACACAGCCAGGTTAGAGTGCAAAGTACTGCAGTCTGCTTCGTGGGAAACAGTGCGAAAAATCTTAGCATCGTCCGCATAACATAGAATTTTACTGCGTGTCAGAAGAATCATTAATATATAGCATGAAGAGCAGTGGGCCGAGGATACTGCCCAGTGGCACCCCCGAGGTGACAAGGATTCCGTCAGAAAGAGCACCCCGAAACATATTATATACATAATATTTCAATCTTATTTAGCGGCTATCTTTATAATTATTTGGGAATAAAAAAATTAAGACCTACGAGCAAAAGGTCAACATTTATAGGTAATACTTGAGAACATGCTAACTTTTCATAATACGAGCTGCGTTGTTGAACCCTCGCATTTAAGCCAGTCATGGTTCTTTTTCTGTTATGTTGGCAACATATTATGCTAAAAATGCAATTAAGGATTGCAAGGAATGAGTTCGGATTTTGCAGTTTTTTTTTATATTTGCTATAGCTACAAAACCAATTCCCACCAACCTGTTTTCGCGGGTGGAGGACATAACAAATGTAGTAAAACTTGAGTAGAAATAGAAGCTGCGCGAGATGATCTTTCGTTTTCTTTCGGTTACTGTAAACCCGCAAGAATTTAGAGGTATCTTTCTCCGGTAAGAAACGGCAAGATACCAAAATTATCGATTTTTAAACTCTTTTGGGGGAGGGACGCGATGAAAAATCAATCAATGACGAGTCTAAGAGTCTCCTATCCGATATGCTGATTGAAAGTGAAAAATAATAAAAAATAATTTGCTTTTCCATCAATTTTTCTATTTGTTACAGCCCTCCCCCAGTCGTTCAACTTATCTGAAAATATGAATTATTCCCTTCCTAGAACGCGTTACCGGGTTTAAGGAAAAATTTTACTGATATATAATTCCCACGACAGAATTCAATCATAATTCAAGGAATTAGTTGACATTATAAATTTTTCAAATACAGTTCAATTGTACCTAAAAATAACAGAATCGAAAATGGAACGATATTTTCTCCACATACGATGAGTAGATTATTCATTTGTGCTAGAGACTAAAATTTCACATCTCGAAGGGATTTCGTTGGATTTACATAAAGCTTTGTCACTACCAGTTTGATTTATGTTTTCATTTCATGTTGAGAGTTTTCACAGGTTTTAGTGTGATATATTTCGACAATAAATGCGATTTGAATCTAGCCAAGCAAGTACCAATTCGAACCTAATGGAAAATAACATACTAGGTAATCCATTTTAAATTTTTTAACTTAATTAAATGAAAGTGTAGCAGAGTGTGATGAAAATTAAAGTTGCAAACTTGGCGGGAATATTTAATATATTTATATCAAGAATAACACTACACATAAAATTACGAGCCTACTCTTTCAATTTGTAATCATTACGACCCTTTAAGGAAATTAATACAATTACAAAAAAACACTTCATTTTCAGATCATCCACAATCTTAATTTAATTGAGAAATATAAGTTTTGTACACAGCAGATGGGTGCAGTTTTATAGTATTTTCCTCGAATGATGACACAAAACCATCCTCAATGAACTAATCTTTACTGTCGTTATTTATTTATTTCGGATTCCACTCGTTCTATCCTCTTTATGTCTTTAATTAACACTTTTTATTGCAGGAGTGTACCATCTTTTTGAATTATTACAATCATAAAGTCATTAGGAGTACAGAAATAAATCCTGTTCAGACATAATTTTGTGACGAGATTGTTCTTCAATGTATCCATTTGCAAAAGCAATAAAATAAAAGTGAGCGATTGTTATAGCCTCAGATTATATGTTTCGGAAGTGCTATAAATAAAATGTTTCACGACGAAATAATGTCTACCGTTTGCGACGTAAACATGAGCACTCATTAGTTTCTATAAAACAACCAGGATACGTGTCGGAATTTCCTTTTTTACTCAAGTCATTAAATTAATGTGATATGCAAGCATGCAAGTTGTTAAACATATTCCGCTCCTCCGCCTCCTGATGACTCCTTGAAATATTGTGCACCTGTACGTTGTCCGCACACGTAAGCTACACATGGCTATACATGTATATATGTATATGAATCACTAAATAATATAAATCCCTTCCGGTGCTTTTGCAGGAATGAATAATGCAGTCAAGTATGAAATATTAGCGTGCAAATATTTCATGTTAGCGATTAGTATTATGTTCTCTAGTGTTCAGTAATCTAGAACTAGTCTGTAATTATTGAATTGGTGCACTGACTAGCAATATACTCTTTAATTGAATACATAATTAGGTTGATATGAAAATTGCAGGTTGTGAAATAGTTTTTAATTTATTTCAAAAATTAAGTTATGCAATTGGTTATAAGTTCCATCAGAAAAATAAAAATTGTACCCCAAAGATAAGCTGGTGACATTGTGATGCATCAACAATGATAAGACACAAATTTAGTGGAGCCGGATTTTATTAATACATTTCAGAAGGTCCTCGTCACTGGAAAACCGTATCACTTTCAGCTTCATTTTCACATACGGGAACAGTGCAAAGTCACAGGGAGCAAGGTCCGGTCTGTAAGGAGGGTGCTGAAGAAGTGTGAGTCCTGTAGTGGCCAAATATTCAGTGCAGTATTTCGCGCGGTGAGCTGGAGCGTTCTTATGATTAAGTTAAACTTTCCTGAAGAGTGATAATCCTCCTTACTTACAGAGATTATTTGAATAGCACCATTCATAGCGAAATAAATTGCATTACACTTTAAAATCTCACAGAATTTTTTTTAAATATAATTATTGTTGTTCAGGTCTATTTATGCAAAAAATCTAATAAACCACTTTTTAATTTGTAAATAAACTCAGAAAAGAATAAATAAAATTTGTGAACTGTCAAAAAATGGTGTATCGTTCCTCCTACCTAGTTAGCGAAAGGCTGATTTCACGTACACGGCTCATACACGGCGCGTACACGGCTCATTCCTGTATATTCTATAATTTATGTTTGTAATTTTATAATTTAAGTTTGTAAACACCGATAAAAATAAAAAATATGTTTGCCAGGGTTATTTTCTGTAAATTTTTGAAATCTGAAAAAGGGACCGCCAATTTTTATTTGAGATTTGAGATATATGTACGTCAAAAACTATATTATTCGAAATATTTTTTTTGATTTGTGACACGTGGCGGTGTAATCTCAAAACTCTAAAATATGTAAACTTCGGATCGAAAAATACAAAAATGGGTGTTTAATATTTTTCTGAGATCTATTCACTGGCGCTAAATTTACGCCATCTTCTCAGCTTCTCTAGGGTGGGGCGGGAAGCAACTTTGTAGTCCTAAATAGGACCCCATTTTTTTATTGCAAATTTGGTAAATATACACTTTAAGGTACAACTTTCGCATGAACTTGACCTTAAAATATTGCAATGTTAAGGTCACTCAGGTCAAGTGTATGTTTATATGTATATAAGGCGCGCTCGGACCTCCATCATATTTTTTGAGCTTTAAATCGCATTTTTCAAACTCCGAAATGCGTTTCTTTATGGCAACGTTCTTATTCAAATTCGTCAAAATAGGGGTTGGCGGTGGCAAAGGGATAATATCAACATCGACCTTGTACAAATTCTTCCAATATTCTGTAAAAGGCAAATTATAATTTTGGTATACAAATAGTCCCCTTATAATTGCCTTTACAAGAATTGGGATACGGGTTATAAGCAGGGGAGGTTAATAAAAACCCTTCACCATATTTACACCCTCCCTCATCCTTCCTCCCCATCCCATTCTTACCCGCCAACTGCCAATTTTCAAAGAATTATCAATAACACATCGAGCTAATTATTATATTACTAGGTGCGTGTGCCCGGCGTTGCTCGAACTTTTGGTAAATAAGTGTCCCTTCTGATTATTTTACATGTCACTCCCTTCTAATACACACACACCTTGGGGTGCTAAATTTGTCTTAAGGGATCATTCTGGTTTAGACGGTCGAAAAAACGCTATTTTATGAAAAAACTATTACATATATTGATATAAGGTTTTTTCAGCTCAATAAATACACTTTTGAAAAACATAAAAAATATCTGTATATATAGTATTTTACACTTTTTATAACATGAACAACGGGTGAACAAAACTCCTCAAAAAGTTGGTATGTCACTGGCGACCTTGATTACTTGATAACGGCTCATCTAAAACAGAAAAACCAAAAATATTTAGGTTCAGTATATCAGTAGCTCTAGCGTATTCTATGGAAATTTTTACTGATAAAAAAAAAATATAGTAAAATCAAAATTTTGATTTGGTTGTAGAATACGTTGAAGCGATTACTATGTAGAATATGAAGTTAAAATGTCATGAAGATCGGTTCAGTGGTTCCGGAGAAATCACGGTTGCCGACCGGAAAAAGATAGTTTTGAGAAAAACACGTTTAAAGTTTGTTTAAGCGCGCTCATGTAGTAGAAGTAGCAACGTAAAGAGCGCAAAATAATATAGTTAGACTGCTCCGATCACTCTAAAATGTTAACACAATACTTTTAGATATACATACTTTCAAAAAATGTCAAAAAAATCGATTTTTTGAAAGTTATAAACCAGAACGATCTCTTAACCACAAAGTATCCAACGTCAATTAGAGTGTGATTCCGATGAATGATGAATTCTCACACTAATATTGGTCGTTCCGTTTATTTGTACATATCATCCCCGCCCCATTTACGCTCGTCAAATACTGAACCTTCCTGTGTCACTCCCGCAACACGCACTAATTAAGAATCTACTGAAAATCTGTCCAAGTAAAACTGTATATTGTAAAAAGAGAAAGTCTCAAATTTGCGGATGCATTCAAGTAGTTTATAGTAATTTTAAGTTTGCGTTCATAATTATTAAGCTACTAATTAAATTTTAAATGTTTTTTCTTTATATTATAGTTTGGTACTCTTTTGTTTTGTTTGAATAAAACGAAACAGTAAGTAAATGAATCGAAAGTCAGATCGCCATCCCTAGAATTGATTTTTCCAATTTTTCTCTTCATAAGAATCTTCGTTGGACTTCAACGAATATTTAAAAAAAACAATTAACCGAATTGGTCCAGCCGATCTCGACTTTTTCGCTTAGCAACACATTGAGCCATTCATTTTTATTTATATAGATAGATAGATAGATTACACAGGTCAATAAAAAATGGAGTGATGATTGATGTTGGGCAGCTGTGGGTCATTTCTGAAGTAATTTGCTGCGAAGAATCCGAATCCGAGGTCAAAATTGGGCTATCACGTCAGGATTTTGAGATATTTGAGGTTATGTACTCAAAAAATGGGTTTTTTGGCTATTTGGCTTAACATAAATATTGCGATGTTATATACTTCGACATTTAGTCTCTAAACATCGACCATACCTAAGTACAAAGTCGACACGCTGGTGCAAACAATCCCTAGTGCGCCTCTGCGTCGTTTCCGTTCCGTTTTTGGGCTTTTTATACTCCGCTTCTTTATTTATACAGGGTGTTTCAGATCTGACGTGTAGAGGATGAAAAAAATTGTTTTGGCCATTTTTTTCTAGCTGCATCATATAATACTACTCTTACCCTTCAAAATAAGCTACTATGCGGTCACCTACGATTTTTTCTTGCAAAGTTACGGCCATTTTAAATTATGAAGTTCATATTTCATATAAATAGATATATTATGTTTATATGAAATATGAACTTCATAGAAGAAAATTTAGAAGAAAATTTGAAGTGAAGGAAATGAAATAAATCAGTCGAGGGTGTATCATATATAAACGAGACTCTTGTTTCTGAGCGAGTAAGGTTGAAGAGAGTGAGTGGTCGCTTCAAGGGGGCATAGGTAGGGATGTCCGGAGAGCGAGTGCAGGCGGTCGACCGGTTCAAACCGGTTTTCCAGTAGTTGTCACGGTGTAGGAGCAACAGATGCATTATTATTATATTTCTTACTCAAAAAGGAGTAAAATCGGTTGAAATTTTGAAAAGATTGACTGCTATCGCCATGCGATTTCCATCTGTTTGGACCGCTAAAACAAGCACTCGGAGGACAACGATTTCAGGACGATGCAGGAGTGGAGACATGGTGCGCAATAGGAGCCAATTGCAACCCACCGATGGGAAAGATGCGTTTCCAAAGTAGGAGATGAAAAATGACGGTTATATTTGATTCACCCTCGTATTAGTGCCTAAATTTAAAGATTGGCTTGTCTTTGGTAACCCTGCAAGCTTTTTAACTTTGAATCAAGTACCCTATTACATATTGCAAGTGTAATCATTTTCACCACATCAGTTATCAGTTGAGGTTGACCAGGAACAAAGTTACTGCCTAGTTCACTTGCATCATAGATAATTTAATTGTAGAAGAAAAAATGGAAATGGGTTTGACTTTTTTCTGACGAGTCTACATTCACAAACCAAAGTGAAATTAACCGTCATAACAAGAATTATTAAAGTGCAGAAAACTCAAAATGGATTCTTCAAATTGAACATCAACTTCCTTGGTCTGTTTACGTTTTATGTGGAATAAATGGCGGTAAGTTTACGAGGTAAAATCACATAAAACTAACGAAAATTATAAATTGCAAAGTAGAACTCTCGGATGACCCTGAAATTTAAATATGTTCAGTTCTCTAACCTGATCAAGAATATGTATATATATTGGGTGAGGAAATCATAACTTAACATGGTTTTATAACTTTGAAAATTTTATAACAAATAATAATCTATAAAACTGGTGCAGCTCGGGGTCATTTCCGAAGTAATTTGCTGTGTAGAATCGGAATCCGAAGTAAAAATTGGGCTATCACGTCAGTATTTTGAGATATTTGAGGTTATGTACTCAAAAAATTTGGTATTTTTTCAAGTTGCATCAGTTAATACTACTCTTACCCTTCAAAATAAGCTGAAGTCAAGCGAAAAAAATTTTGCGATTTACTTAATTCGAAAGCATACTTTTTAATCGAATAATCGAAGTGCATAAAATTTAAGTGAAATCATATTCTCTATATATATAATTCTTATATTATTCTTAAATTTTATAAAAATATAATAAAGAATACAAAAGCATTTTAGTTGCGAATTACATTTTCGAATGGAAAGCAGTTTAACCAACCTAAAGATCTACTTCCTGACTTAAATAATCACCATATCCAACACTATATATTAATTTCGAAGTCCCACCAGTAACTCCAGACCTAGTCCAAGAATTACAACCACATTACCGCCACCACACTAAATTTCGTCCATCCCAAGAATAAAGATTGATCATAAAAAGAAACAAAGCAAGAACCTAATCGTGCACCTGCGCACGCACTTCATTCACCTCTTCCATATTACATAATCAGAACTAGAGGTACATGACCTTATCTATTCATGGTAACAAAGTAAATATCGTAAAGAATTGTCAGTAGTAACCATAGTGGGTGTTGTCTTACGTACCTTACTTAACCAACGGAAATTATGTCGTTAGCATGAATCAACGCTGAACGTATATACATAATTATGAAATTAATTTATTGGAAACGTAAGAAATCAGCAACTTTCGGTTTTTTTTATTTTTTGGAAGTATAAACAATGTTAATTTAAATTTTGTAAATTCAGATAGATTGAAGCCAATTTTTTGCATTAATAGCAGGTAAGACATTCAATAAATTTGAGTTAAGAACAAGTGTCGGCTTTGAGTAAGGTAAAGGTTGCAGTGCTTCATTATTAAAGCAATACATCTTCCCCACAGGCACATTACATACCTATATTTTCAATATTAAAAAGCGAAAACCTACTTTCTTTAATTTTGTTTCGAGTCTTCTTCAATTAGTTATTTTCCAGTCGATGAACTTAGACAACACTGCCCGTTGCAGTTGGAGCCCGTGACTGTGCAAATCAACGTGATTTTTACGTAGCTGCATCATTTTCTAAAATATATTTACAGTTTTTAAAAACATGTGAAAATAATTGAAAACGACAATCACTTAACAAAAGTCCAAGCAAGGCCCGGGCATACCCAGCTAGTTAAAGTAAAAAAGTTTGATAATAGCAAGAACAAGGGTTTTTTTTCTGCCAACATCTAAGGTCGATGTTTTGTTCTTAACATAAATATTACGATGTTATATACTTCGACATCGGTATGAGAATATCGATATTTAGTCTCTAAACATCGATCATACCTAAGTACAAAGTCGACGCGCTGGTGCAAACAATCCCTAGTGCGCCTTTGCGTCGTTTCCGTTCCGTTTTTGGGCACAGGGTGTTTCAGATCTGACGTGCCAAAATGATCTCATCTAGGCAAACGAAAAACTGTATGGCACGGGGAGGGGGGGGGGGCAATCTGAACCATTAGGGAGTTACAGGGTGATTCATAAATTTTAGATTTTCATGTTATTCACATTTCTCTTTTATTTTTACCTTTTGATCTACCCAACACAGCAACATCAAACAAACGCTAAAAAACCCAATGATCTATCCAACAATGTTGATCTAACTCCAACCGTTGCAGGTACAGTCAGTTCCAAAAGTGAAAAAAATGGTTTGCGATTACCTAAAATTCAGCATTTTCCAAAATTTTCTCCCAAATTCATGTAATTGCCCATCTTATTACTTTTCCAAAAAGTTACAACATGCCCAGGTAGAGAAAGGGTGTAGAAATTAAACTTATTGGGAAATATTTGAAAATCTGCAGTTTAAAGAAATAATATGAGTTTATTAACTTTAAAATCCTTTTTATTAAATTTAAAACAATTACCGCCCTTTGGATGCATGCCAACAATCTCCTTCTAAGTCCCTGTTTAAGGCGTATTACAGCCAGCCTCTCCCGTATTTTCGTCGCTGCATTCCCAATTCTGCTAACTAAATCCTCACTAGTGTTAACAGATCTTGAATAAACTTCATCCTTCATTGTTCCCCATAAGAAAAAGTCTAATGGGGTAAGGTCTGGAGATCTAGCAGGCCAAGGAATCAGTGTACCTCGTCCAATCCAGTGGTTAGGAAATTTTTCAGTTAGAATTGCCTTCACAATGTTAACAGTATGCGTTGGTGCTCCATCGTGTTGGTAAAACATGTCCGTTCGATTATGCACAAGGATCTCCTCTATTAGATCTGGCAGTGTATTGTCCAACAAGTCCGCATAAATTTCACTATTAAGCACTTGCGGCAAAATGAATGATCCTACCAAATGGTTGCCAATGATACCAGGTTTATTTTAACATCCGTGTAAATACCCCTCTTTGGGGTGCTCGCGATTAGGAAATATCCTTTGATATTGCAGTACAGCCGCTCTCTCGTTTCAGTCTACGACACCATAAATGTAAATAATATCCGCGTATTCCTCAAAAGCAAATTCTACCATTTTTTAAAGCAAAATTTCCATCAGGTACGAGTAACAGAACGACAGGATACACGGGTGTGAATTCTGGCTTACACAAGCTAATATCGGCAACCAAAATTACACTAACATTTTTGTAACTTTTTTGCAGCAATAGTTAAAATTAATTACTTGTGTACCCTAAACAAACATTATCGACCCTTTGTCTTTAAAATTTTGTTTAATTAAAGAACTTCCTACCTAAAGTGCAATAAATAATTAGGCAGTCAGGGATTTCTAAGGACAAGGGCGGATCCAGGGGGGGGGGGGGGGCTATTTTAACGGTGATTTTTCTCTGAATTTTCTGCTTAATTAGTATTTAGATTATCATAAATGGACGAAGGAAAGAGCAAGGAAAGTACCGTATAATGATATTACAGATCATCTAAAGTTCGCAGTCAGTCTATACCACCCGCTAACAAATACTTTTGTTATAGTTGTTTTATTTGTTTAATTTGCACCGACTTTAAAATAGATATAAAATTAAAAAGTATTTTGTGGTTTTTAGCGCTTTTTGTGAAGTCGGTTCAACTTTCTTTTTAAAAACTACTTTATTTTTCACTTTTTAGTGTCTTCTACTCTATACAACGACAAAAGAACCATCCAAATCGGTCCACGCGTTAAAAAGTTAGGTTCAACCCCCTACCCCACCCACTAAATCCCACTAAAATGTTTTTCTCGTGGTATCAATCAAGGAACATACTCTACCCAACAGAAAAAGAATTATCGAAATCGGTCCACGCGTTACGAAGTTAGACTATTTCGGTTGGAGTTAGATCAACATTGTTGACAATTTTAGTAAGGTCTTGGGGATAGTAGTTGTTTAGCGTTTGTTTGATGTTGCTGTGTTGGGTAGATCAAAAGATAAAAATAAAAGAGTAATGTGCATACCCTGAAGAACTTAAAGTTATGAATCACCCTGTAATTCTAAAGCGGTATAGATTGCCCTCCCCCCCCCCCCCTGCCATGCAATTTTTTGTATATCTAGGTGAGATATATCACCCCAATCATTTTCGCACGTCAGATCTGAAACACCGTGTATAATGAGGCTGGTTAAAAGGGGTATACAAGCGGCCACCGAAACGATGATTCCACCTTATGATTGCCTTCAACGGTAATGACCGAATTCACCTCCCCCGTAGATCAGCCATGGATGGAACTAATGACATTCAGAGGATATCGCAAATACACCGACCCGATATACCATTTCTCATATTTTCGTATCCGAAGGATCCCATTGAGAAACCTATTGTTGTGGCTGTCCGGCCACCATACATGCAAATACCTATCTTTGTGGGGTATCGTTATAAATAACTGTGGCAGCAGAGCAAAATTTGTTTCGACTTCAATTAACAGTTTGCTGGGCCTTAAAAATCATGAATTTTAGACATATTTTGTTACCAGGTCTGTCACTAAAACGGTTTTACATAACCTGTAAGTTGTGTACAATATTACTCATATCTAGGGTGACAAACCGTCCCGATTTGGGCAGGATTTTCCCGATTTTTAGGAATTTATCCCGCCTGAAAATTGAAGCAAAGCGGGACAAAAAAAACTGGCACTTGATTGTAACGATTTTTTCTATTATTTCTACGTTTATTTTTATAAATTTCCATGATTAAATGGGAAGATATTCAGAAATCGATGCACGAAATAGCTGAAAGAAATTTTTTCGATTCTAGCCCAAACAGTTCATTTCTCTTTGATCAATATAATTTTTGTTAAATTATGTAACAGAAGAAAAAAATTTTGAAGGGAGAAATCGAAAAGTTCCAACAGACAAGCGATGGACAGAAATATCTAAGTATTTTTCAGAGAAATCAGTAGCATTTGACAAACTGTTGCAAATTATACAGTATACATATATTATGTGTACCTGAAACATCGGCGGCAGTTGAACGCATTTTTTCTTTGATAACAAATATTTGATCTGATAATAAAAGTCAACTTCAAATTGAAACTTTAAAATATATTCTGATAACTAAAGTAATATGAATTGTCTTAAATTTTGTGACATGTTGAAAGGCAATAAGTTAAAGTTAATTTCAGTTCAAGATAAATACACTTTTAAATAGAGTTACTAAAATGAATTGTTTTAGTTTTAGTTATTTTCAAAAGACCTTTTTTTGCTCATTTATTTGTCCCGATTTTTGCATTTGAAAAGTTGGTCACCCTACTCATACCCTGTACTTGTGCAATAGATACAAATTTATAAATAATTTTAGACTGCAAAAATTTTACTCACAAGGAGATGACTAATTGAAAATTTTCCTTTAAAACTGGTTTGCACTTGGTTTCGTGAAACGGTGGTCCAAAAAGCTTGATGATCCCTATTTAACTAGGCTCCTCTTCTACACGCTTGTCAGACCCATTCTGGAATGTGCTTGTCCGGTATGGGACTAGACGTACAGTTAATCGAAGCCAAATTTTTATTTGTTATTTTACTAATACACATCTAAATGATGGAAGAATTATGACAACGTTATATGAGAAAGCCATCTTAAGCTGTAGATATTCTATAAATTCTGCAACAAAAAATTGTATTTTCTCGATAGTAACGCAGCCTTTGCCTTATGAAAACAATCGAGCCTTTGCTTGTGAATAATTAATTAATACATGCTAAATTTTGATGTAATTCGTAGAGTTGCTTTACACTTTCAGACTTTGATCTTTCATATTTAATTTCACAAAAAATCTAATATATCTTTAATCTTTATAAAATTCGAGCACGCGATGCCATTTATCATTGTTGTCACTTTTCGAATACTGTCGCTACATATCATCGTAGATATTAATCATAGCACTGACAAAGGCCTCTTCACGAAATTTTTCTGTCTCTCAAATATTTTTTGATGATTAGTTTTTGCTCGTACGTTCAAGTTCAAATTGTCGCGTGTCTTTACGATAATAACCACTAAATTATAATTTCGAAGTCACCATATGCATGTACGAGTACTCTACAACCTCATTATTTGTTTTTTATTTGAACTTTTCAGTGTCATGAAGGCATGTGAAGTAATATGCAATGCGGAGGGTTTTCTGGCAGATTCGATAAAGTTTGGGGAATTAATTTTCCTCTTCATGAAATTCCTTTCAAATAACGCAAATTTCTAGGAAACCCAAAGAAAATTTATCGTGGCATATTGTGTGAACAACAACTTGGAGAAAAGATTAAATCTGCTTTAAAGAACCGATTTTTATTTAAACATAAAAGTGAAAGTAGAGTAGGTCCATTATAAATAGGCTAAGTATAAGGAAGCTTTAGTTTTTAAGGGGGGCCCCAACCCTCAACCACGACAAAAAGGCAATTTTTATGGGGTTTTTTTCTGACAATAGGAATGAAATAAAAATGAGAGGCTTTTTGTATGTTGTAGATCTATACAGGCATAGTTGGCATAACTTAAACAGATGATTCAAGGACGCATTTGAAGCAAAAATCACTAAATAAACATATGTCCGATTTTTCGTTCGTTTTATTTTTTTATTTATTTTACAACAATATTTAAGCACTCATTGCAAAGAAAACAAAACATCATTTACTTACCTGGGTATTTCCTACTTACAGTAATGTGCCGCTAAAATGGGTATTATTAATTTTTTTTTCTTTAAATTTTAACTTCAACTGTCTATTACATTTTATTTACCACTGCAAACATGCCATTTTATTTTAATTAAAAAAGAGGCCACATTAATACCCTACCTAGCTAGATTCTACATAAATGTTATGAGATACGCTCTTGATGCCTAGTTCTAGTGGAACCAAATTCTATTACCATTAGAAGACTTCGATATGGTTCTATGGCTGCAAGAAAACCTTAGGGAAGAAAGGGGGGAATTAGTCCCCGTATAGTTCACTGGATATATACATCGATAGCAAAACCAATCCTAACATACGGAATCTTAGTTTGATGAGGCACTCTGCAAAGGAACTTCTGCCCGTAATGCTATTAGACTGAAGGAATCCAAAGGTAGGAAAACTTCACGCTATAGCCACAGCATTAACTTATGGCCGGAGAGTATCCGCAGGTAAGCACCGACTATATTGTTTCTACTAGAGTACTGCATCAGGTAATATAAACATGGGCAGATACTTGTGAACCTGAACTGATAACGCAAGTACTTGCATCTGCAGCCGCAAGTAAATAATGTATCTGTATCTGTACTGCAGTCGCAGGTATAAGCGAACAGGTAACCCACAAGTGCAGATAACAGGTAACTGGAAAATTGACTATAAAACAAAGTTGCATCCTTTCACTTTTCATGGAATAGTATACAATACAACGACAATATAGAGTACAATAAATAAATTCTTATTATTTAAAAAGCTGATGTATGTTCTTTAAAATCTGTAGTTTTATGCGATTTTACATTACAAAAATGGACAAAAGCATGTCGCTAATTTTAGTTGTGTTAAGGTAGACACACGCTCAGTTATATTGCGCAGTTTTTCAGTGATTAAGAACTGAATAAGATAAGCAGCAATGTCTGAGTACAGGTCAGTTTTGTTTGATTTTATGGGATTAAATTAAAACTATAAATAACAGATAATAATGTAGAATTATAACTTGTTTGTTATTGATTAACACTCGTAGATATATGTAAATTTACTGTAAAGTGAGGACTTTTTGTTTATTACTAAAATATAAACAGCGATGAAATTTACTAAGGGCATTTTGTCTTTTCACAAACAAATTTCTTTTATAATCACAGGTAACATTTACTTGTTTATTTGCGTTACCTGCTTTAGCAGTTATCTGTCCCTGCAGATATACCTGTTTATCTATACCTGCAGTTACAAGTTGAGTTATTATACCTGACCTGTGCAGATACAGTTCTGCAGTTAACTCAGAAACATTAAACTTGCAGGTACAAGTACAAGTTGTAAAACAAATACCTGTGCAGAACTCTGGTTCCTACAATAAGAAAGCTATTTTACTCGAATACCTAGTAGGTAAGAGTGTAAAGATTGGCAGTGGCAACCAATGCCAGAAATACCGATCTTCACGAACCTCTCATAAGGGGAGAATGAGATGGGGGCTGGAGTATTCTCCGACCGACTTAACATACGAAACTCATATCAGCTGTCGGACAAAGGCTCTGACCATTAAAGGGTGGTAAGGGTACGTCTGTCGCACAAGGACTTACCAACGCGCAGCGTAATATGTTTGTACAGAGATAGTCCCTCAAGACGCTAGAATCAAATACGGTTAAGTCACAACTAATGCATAGCTACCGGAGTGGTCTCCAAAGTTGGGGGGCTTTACACGAGGTGATTCTTTGCCAGGCACCAGGTCATAGTGATGTATCGGGTAAAGAGGCGGCCGATGTTCTGGCGAAGAAAGGTTCGCAGTTGAACGCTTCACAGATAAACAGCTCTGACAACCAGCGACCTATCAGGAAATATGTGGCCTAAGTAAAATAAAAATTAAACGACGTTTTTATTAGGGGAAAGTCTTCGGAATCTCCGTAATATCACAGCAGTTATAAGTGGCCACTGCCTAAATAGGTATATGGCATGACTACCAAATGATATGCATGCGCATTCCTGCCAATGCCTTCCTTCGTCGGAGTTGCTTGAATGAAGAATGAAGTTAAAGATATTCAACATTTACTTTGCGAATGCCCGAGATTGGCCAGGAGAAGATTTTAGGCCATTGGCAAAAATTTTTAATGTACTAGAGCGCCGAGCTTTACACATAATTATATACAAATCCATCAAATTATTGATTACTACTAATAAAAGAAATAACAGTATGCAAATAATACAAAAGTGAAGGGAAGAGAAAAATAATAAAGTTAACGATCTACAATTTATGCAAAACACAGACAATATAAAAGTACCGAAGCACAAACGTAAAGAGAAAACAAACGAAAGAGAAAAATAAATCAAAGAAAAGAAAAACAAATCAAAACTGTAACTAAGCTGACCCCAGCTTAGCTGAGGCATGTCGGAGTGATGGTTAAAGGGACGGGACATTAATAGTATAGGGACTTAACTGCCCTACCTATGCGACAATGAGGAATAGGTATGGAGAAAGTCATGCCTCCCAGGTAAGCGTGCAGGTATAGGAACATCAAAAGAACCCAGACGCTCAGGACTATTTATAGAGGCCTGTAAGCATTCGAATGCAAATACAGTTTGGAAAATGTTGCGTCTATCCTCAAGAGTATCCAGAGCTATTAGCTTGAGCCTATTCACATATATAGGCAGAACGAAAGAAAAAGAAACTCCTTAACGGTTGCGACTGGTTCAATTATTAATCACTGCAGTGCCAAATCGATTCAGGTATAGTATCTGCGAAGTGGTATCACAACGGACCATAATAAGGTCTATGTGAGGTTGACCCGTTGCAATTTGGTGGCCGCCAACTTACCTAACCTAATGATGATGTTATTTATCAAAACGAATGCCCTATAGAAATGATTGAAATTGAAATCAAATGTTCTTCTCTACAAACCTCGTCACCTTGTGAATAAATATATAAGTCTTAGCACTGTACCAAATGAAAGTTAAGATAGTTTCTAGTTAAATATATTTATTGAATCTTTCAATGCAACACATCTAGTTATTTTTGAGTTTAAATACTAATCACAACTTTTAAATTCTTTGATAAAATAAGAGGAGCACTTACTACTAAAAGTACATTTATCAAAAGTGCAACCCGGAAAAACTTTGAAAGTTTTAAATAACTTAGGAACGACTCGACGAGAAGTTTCCAAAGTCATATACAACGTAGAAAATGTATATGTGGAAAACGAGAAAAGTTCATCAGATTTCAAATGTTTTTCACGATTTTAGAACTTTTTGATAATTCTGTAAGTCTGAGAATTTTTCGGCTTTCATGCTAAATACATATGCATACATTTCTATGCACTACGCAAAAGTTTGAACTACACTTCTATGTTAATTCAGGACTGCTTACTCTCAACAAAAATAATCTGCAAAGATACTTTTAAGAAAAATATAACTTTTACGACTTTGTAAATGGAAGGAATGGTAATCCAACGAATTCAGGACAAGTAGATATACAACGGTTGAACAGAAAACAAAATTTAAAGTTTCTCAACATTAATTCGAAATATAATCATAAAATGAGCCAACAAAAATTTAACAATCCTATTATACTTATAATTTATTGAAATTTTTAGTCCACTTAATTACAATGCTTAAAATAAGGTTAAAAACACAAAAAGTGATTACATATAGGCCACTACACCACTCTACAAGATTTTGCAACTAGACAATAAATAGTTGTTTCCGAAGTAACTTTTCCTGCTGAAACCGAATTCGGGCTCAGAATTGTTCTATGAAGTCTGGTTTTTGAGATATTCTAACCTAAAAGTGCTAAAAACACTGTTTTTTGACATATTTAAGGTTATGTAGCACTGTGAATTTTTTCTTTATAAAAAAACTGTGTATGGGAAAGATCCCATAAGAATAGTACAAATCTTCTTCTTTCAAATTCCGTTAAGTTTGCTAAAATATCTTCTTCTGTTTTTGCCGAGATATCGCAGACCAGACTTGACAGAACAATTCTGAGCCCGGATTAGGATTCAGCGGGAAAAGTTACTTCGGAAACAACTACATATTCATTATCCAGTTGTACAAAATTTAAACGTATCTTTCTCTAAGATTATTTATTAAGTTTAAAGTTATCTTAGTGAATTATCAAACCTGGCCAGTTTCGCTAAAAAATAAATAGCACAAGGTGCCTGTAGTAGAGAATTTCAAAGTTGTTTGACTGAGAAATGTGGCATGATTATTAAAGCGGTTCCAGGACATAAAAGTGAACCTGAACAAAAAGAATTTATTACCTGTGCAAGTGAAAAAATAAATAAACAGTCGACTTCTCTGATTATATATATCAACAAGAATTCTTACACTGGCATGGTAAGCTTTTCGTCGATGGAGAGTTTTTGAAACAATCCTGGTTAACATGCGCTTCATTACTTTTTGTTGAAAGTACGGAGGTAACTAAATCCGTTGCTTTGGGGCGATAATAAGTCTACTCCCTGATCAGAAATTGGGATCCCGTGCGACCCCGCATGTGCACGACCTTATTCAACTGTCTAACGTATCGCTCTTCAAGCTTTTAAGCCTCGCAACCTCGAAAAGACCAAAAGTAAAGTAAATCTATCTACGTGTTTCGGCGCCTTCCTTGGATTCCGTGCGGCTTCCAATCTGGAGCCTGTTTAGCGATGTTGTTGGCTTTTTAACCGACTTCCCAAAAACAAAGAGGTTATAAGTTCGACGTGTAGAATTTTTTTTTATGTCTGACCGGGTATAACTTTGTAACGCGTGGTCCGATTTCGATGGTTCTTTTTCTGTTGTATAGAGTGTGATCCCTCATTGCTAATAGGAGAATAATTTGGTCCTATTTTGAGGGGTGGGGTTAGGGGGAAGGAGTAGTCTAACTTCGTAACGCGTGGACCGATTTGTTGGTAGGGGGTGAAGGTGGAACCTAACTTTGTAATGCGTGGACCGATTTGGATGGTTCTTTTGCTGTTGTATAGAGTCTAATCCCCTATTGCTAATAGGAGATTAATTTGGTCCTGTGGTGGTGATGGAGGAGGGGGAGGGGTAGTAGCTTTGTAACGCGTGGACCGATTTCGATGATTCCTTTTCTGTTCAGTAGAGTATGTTCCTGGACCGTTTTTGATGGTTGTTTCTTCGTTGTATAGAGTAGAAGACACTAAAAAGTGAAAAATTAAATAGCTTTTAAAAAAAAAGTTGAACCGACTTAAAATAATTTTTAATTTTATATCTATTACGACAACTTAATCACTCCTCACTCTTCCGCACATCTCACCATTAATCCTAAAGCTAGTGATCCTAACTCCAATTGGCAGTTCAAAATGGGAGTATTTCCAAATTTTAATCTAAGTACTCCAGTCAAGTATCCCAACTTTATATATTCTCACACCCTTAACCCCCCTGTTCCAGTTACACCGAAGCCCTCGAACACGTCCATTCCAACCGTCAACCCAACCAATACTGTTTTGAGTTCCGTATGTCCAGCGCACCCACCTAACCATGCACTCCCAACTTCTTCCGCGTGCCCTCCTAACCTCAAGCCAACCTCTTCTGACCACTCCACCACCTCTGCTCCGATTTCCGTCTGTCCCACCTCTCCTCTATCTACGCCAAATCTTGCACCCGCTACTTCCTCCGCATGCCCACCTAATTCCATGCCGTCATCCTCCTACACTGTCGCCCCGTCTCAATCAACTTCTACCTCCGTTAACCCGCCCATTCCGTTAGCCAAAACTCCGTTATCCGAACATCATTCATTTATCGATCCCCTTCTCCCACCTACAGTTAAATTGACTTTGCGTTCTGCTGATTCTAGCGATGGACGATACCTCTTGTCCCGTTTACGGGACCGTCGCATTTATGACAACGTACGTCTATTTCTAGCCTATCTCCACGACAAACCGAACTCCGTCTGTGTTGAAGGTAAAACGAGCACCAACGTCATGTTAAGTATACAACAAGAAGGCCTGCCCACAGACCCATCAGTTTTACTCCAACTCTTCACTAAATACCATGAATCATTCAACATACCTTCCCATAAGGTTTCAGAAGATCTATCTACCTATGCTGCGTACGTCAGTTCTCGCCGTATTTCCCATCTTCAAAAAAGTCGTAACGACTCCTTAAACTACTTTCGTTCCTAACCCCCTTGATTTCCCTATTTCTGACTTCCCCTCTATTGCACCCGCGGTTTCCGATCAAGATCCTCTCCCCAACAGCTTGTCGGTCTATTACCAGAACGTAAGAGGACTTCGTACAAAAACAACAAATATTTTCCTTAACTCTCACAAATTCCCGCACGATATCTTTGCCTTAACTGAAACCAATCTAACACCCGGAATTCTCGACAACGAACTATTCCCTCCAAACTATACCATTTTCCGTGTTGACGGTTGTATAGGCACTAATGAGCCACCAGGTCGCGGGGTTCTCATAGCTGCTCACAACCGTTATGATGCCACCCTGCTAAAGACCTCAGACTCTACAATATCAGAATTTGTATGTATAAAAATAGCACTAAATAAGTGCCTTCTGTACATTCTCTGTTGTTACATTCGTCCCTCTCAACCACTTGACGCCTACGAGCCCATAATCGAAGCGATCGATACCCTGCTTGAGAACGCTAACGCGTCCGATGAATTTATTTTATTGGGTGACTTTAACCTCCCCCGTATCCAATGGTCATTGTCCGAGGACTGTTCTCACTTTGTCCCCCTTAACGCATCTTCGGCCAAAGAAGCCTTCTTTACCGATCAGCTCTCCGTTTCAGGTCTCTTTCAAGTAAGCGGAGTCAGGAACTTCCTGAACAGACAATTAGACTTAATCTTTTCTTCAGACCCAGTTAACTCGGCTGTCGCAGAAAGCAACCATCTTCTCTCCTCCCTCGACCATCACCATCCTCCTTTGTTCCTCGTTTTCTCCTACGAGCACCCTCATGCCGTTTCAGGCTCCGAGTCTTCTTTATCCTTCAATTTTCGTAAAGGCGACTTTGACAAATTAAATCACTTGCTCCTCAACTCTAATATTGGGGATATCCCTCAACATCTCCCAGTTGACGTTGCTTTAGAGGCGTTCTACTCGGAAATACACGCTTGTCTTACACAATCTATCCCTCTTCTTCCTCGTAAAAACTACTCCTCATCCCCCGTATGGTACGACAAAGAATTGCGCTCTCTTCGCAACAGGAGAAATAAACGTTGGCAAACTTTTCTTCTAACCCAGACTGAGTCTGACTATTCTTCCTATCTATCTGCTTATACCTCTTTTTCTGAACGTTGTGATACCCTCTACCATGAGTACCTCCAACGGATGGAAACTAGCCTCATATCCGACCCCAAGCGTTTTTATAGCTTTATTAATTCTAAGAAGAAATCCAATGGTTACCCTTCAACCCTAAAGCTCGAGAATACCTCTTCATCTGATCCTAAGGTTATCGCTAACCTCTTTGCACACTTCTTCAGTAAATCTTTCAGCGACAATTCTCTACAACCCGACCTTAACTATTTTGCATTCATGGACAAATGCACTCAAACGTCGTTTTCATCTTTTGACCCTGATCCTGAACTAATCGCCACCAGTATTAATAGGCTTGAGGACGACTTTCACCCAGGTCCTGATGGCATTCCGGCCATCGTTCTGAAAAAGTGTGCCATGCATCTAGTCCAACCCCTTACTTTGCTTTTTCGTCTCTCGGTCACTCAAGGGGTTTTCCCTCAATTATGGAAAAATTCGTATATTATTCCCATCTTCAAAAAGGGTTGCAAGAACGATGTGTCCAACTACAGACCCATTGCTAAATTATCATCCATACCTAAACTATTCGAAAAATTGGTCTATGATTCCATGTTCTTCCACTGTAAGTCTATCTTCTCACTCTACCAGCATGGCTTCCTCAAAGGTAGATCTACAACCACCAACCTTACTGACTTCGTCTCTAAAATCCTATGTGCCCTGGAAAACGGTAAAGATGTTGATGTTATAGCCACCGATTTTAGTAAAGCCTTCGACAAGATCTCCCATAACGTTATCTTGTTCAAACTCGATCGCCTAGGCTTCCCCCCCAGATTCATCTCCTGGATTCGATCCTACCTCAACAACCGTCAGTACAATATTCTTTTCAGTTCATCCATTTCTAACCCTATTGTCGCTCGTTCCGGCGTCCCTCAGGGCAGCCACCTTGGTCCATTGATTTTTATCCTCACAATAAATGATGTTGAATGTGTCATCAAACACTCAGAGTTGTCCATCTATGCCGATGACATGAAAATAATCAAACATATCTCCTCCACTACCGACTCTCTTCTCCTGCAAGAAGACCTCGATTCATTCATCACATGGTGCATGAAAAACTTTCTGGAGCTCAATGTCTCCAAATGCCAGTCCATCTCTTATTCCCGCAAGCGTCTTACCACCATCCCGAGAGTCTATATGTTAACCGACGTACCAGTCCCTATCGTTACCTCTTTGTGTGACTTAGGAATAATCTGTGATAGTGAACTCAATTTCCGTTCCCACATTGACAGCATAATTAACAGAGCTAACTCCGCGCTAGGGTTTGTGAAGCGCTGGTCTAGAGAGTTCTCCAATCCTTATGTTTCCAAATCTCTCTACGTCTCCTTCGTTAGACCTCTCCTTGAATATGCCAGCCAAGTATGGTCCCCTACACAAACAACTCACATTAATAGGATTGAATCTGTCCAGCGTAGGTTTATTCGCTTCGCTCTACGTGATCTTCCGTGGGTTGACAGATTAAACCTTCCTCCCTATGAAAACCGTCTGAAACTGATCGACTTACAACCGCTAAGCAAACGTCGTGATGTTTCCGACATTCTCTTCATCTACCAATTATTAACTGGTGCCATAGACTGCCCCTCCATCCTGCAATCTTTACCCATCTATACCAATCCCCGTAACCTTAGGTCCACTCCCCTTTTCCGACTCGACCGCCATCGCACAAACTACGGTCAAAGCGAGCCAATTACCAGGATGTTACGAAAAGTCAACGACCTTTCCTCTTTTGACTTCCATATGAGTAAATCATCACTCCACAAAGCCCTATATCTTGACCCCGCCCATCTTGATCCTGATCGCCTACTTTAATTCTTCTTCCTTACGCCCTATGCCATTAATCAATATATATAGCTCATATTGTAGCTTATACCTTTTATGTATTTATTCTTATTATTCATTTATTATAGTCTGTTGAATTAGTATTAAGTTATAGCTTGTATTTTATTTTTTATTTTTGTATTTTTTTTTACGTAATAGCTTGTATTAAGCTTAAATAAATAAATAAATAAATAAATAAATTTTGAAGTCGGTGCAAATTAAACAAATAGAAGAACTACAGAAACACAATTGAAGGTAATAATACTACCTGAACATTTCAGGTCACGGGATCATAAGAAAGGACGATTAAGTACTTTTGTTGTAGTTGTTTAGTTTGTGTGATTTGCACCGACTTCAAAATGTCGTATTAGATATAAAATTTAAAATTATTTTATGCTTCTTAGCGCTTTTTGTGAAGTCGGTTCAACTTTTTTTTTAAACTATTTTATTTGTGTTTTTTACTTATTCATAGCCCCGTTCTTCCTCGAATATCGATGTCTACCCTGCCTCGGCCTGGAGCTAATCACCTATGCATGTGTAATTCCAGATCTATAATCGATTTCCTCAGTTTACAAATATCTTAGTATAGGCCACGGCAGTCTTATGAAGCTGAAATGGATCTTTGAAGAAACATCCACGCAAAACAAAAGTTGAAGCGACTTCACAAAAGGCGCTCAAACGCATATAGTAACATTTAATCTATTGGGACAACAACAAACTATTTAATCCTCGACTTCCTTATCATCTCATGAGCTGAAATGTTTAAGTAGTTTTATATAGCATCTTCGATTGTAGTTTGGTAGTTATTTGGTTTGTTTAATTTGCTTCAAAATATCGCAATAGATTAAATATTATTTTATGCTTTTTAGCGCTTTTTGTGAAGTCAGTTCAATTTTTTAAAAAACTATTTTATTTTTCACTTTTTTGTGTCTTCGGAAATACTACTCGAAAAATGTGAACATTTAGGAACATTTTAATAAAGCGCTTGCTTTCTGTTCTACAAAATTACATTAATTATGTTTAGGTTATAAATTTGTGGAGACGTGTTTCGCCTTACTGGGGCATTTTCAAGCTACTAAACTAAGAGAAATGAGTTAATCACAAAACAAGTTAGATTGTACCTCTAATTTTTACTCTCATGTGATTTTACTTAAAGTGTATTTAAAAAATAATTTTATTAATCTAGAAAATTAATGCTTTATAAAATTTGACCTAATCAACGGACTTGAATTAGTAAAATAAATTTGGTCATTTACCAAAAATGAGCCCTTTTCTTTTTCTTTTTTAATTTCTAATATTTTGTATCTGTCTAAAATTTTACCACCATTTAAGCTATATAATTTTAATTTTTCAATTGATGTGGTATGTCCGGTATCTATTAAATGTTTACATAAACCAGATACTGTCCGATTGTTTCTAGCTGCTGATACATATTCCAAATATCTCGTCTTAATGGATCTCTTGGACTTTCCTATATAAATCGCATTACAGTCGTTACACTCACTCAATGTTGTATACACCCTTTTTTCAATTTTGTTATTTAAGATTAATTTATTCAAAGTTTTATTGGTAAAATAAGCAGGTTGGATATTGTGACATTTTAGAACAGGGCGCATTTTTTTCAGAAATTCCTTTGATATAAGGAATTTTTCTCCAAACAGTATTTCTGTTTTCATTTGTGTGGGGATATGCTAATCTAAGAGCGTATTTTTTATTTTTAGATTTTAATAATTAATAAATAAAATTTTTGGAGTACCAATTACCTAATTGAGCGGAATATTAAGTAGTCTATCCAGCATGGAGTGAAATGCAGACTTTTTAATATTAGCAGGATGTTGGGGAGAATGGTATGATGGTGTCGGTATAAGTAGGTTTACGGAATGTATCATATTTGATCTTATTATTTTTAATGTAAATTGTCAAATCTTAAAAATTCAATTTATCTCCTCCATATTCAATTGTAAATTTTATATTATCGTCAACTTTATTTAAAACATTATTTAAAAAACAATGAAGCTGTCGTTTAGAACTCGTTCATACACAAAAAAGATCATCTACATAGTGATACCAACATAAAACTATATCTATTAATTCATAATTATTATTAAATATTTCTTGCTCTAAAACGTCCATAGAAAAATCCTCTTAAAAGGGTGATAAAGAAGCACCCATAGCTAAACCTTCTAACTGAATGTAGAACTTGTTATTAATATAAAAATACTTTTGGGACAGACATAAATCGACTAAGTCAATAAGCTCTTGGGATTGTCGTTTATTTAAAATCTTTTTATGTATTCTAATTACTAAATGATTTCTTAATTTATTCAATGGAATGGGCGTGAACAAATTTATAATCTAAACATAATTAAAGTAATTTTTCGACAACACGTACCTTTTCACAACCTCACGTTAGATACAAAATTCTTACCATGGCGCTAGTAGGTTCGCCAACGTACTCTATACAGAAAAAGAGAATCATCGAAGTCGGGGCACGCATTACGATGTAAGTGACTCTAAATGCAACATTTTTATCATTTACCAAGGAGGAAACGTGAAAATTATCAAAATTGGTCTACGCCTTAGGCTTCACTCCTGTACCACTCCCACCCCAGCCTATAATATTTTGTTGTAGTGCCAATGGGGGAACATACTCTATACATCACAAAAGAATCATCCAAATCGGTCCACGTGTTACAAAGTTAGCCTACCCCTCCCCACCCAATCATACCCGAGGTCAAATGTTGTCCCTATAGTAGTAATGGGAGATCATACTCTATACAACAAAAAATAAATCATCCATTTTGGTTTGCGCGTTAAGGAGTTGAGTTCTTCCCTTTTTCTCCCACCCCCACCCCATACATTTTATTGTGCTACTTATGGGCAAACGTATGTACTCTACACATCACAAAAAAAATCATCCAAATGCCCCCCCCCACCATAACTTCAAATTTTTTCTTATATTCGCAATGGGGGATCATACGCTATACGGCAAAAGAAAAGCCATCCGAATCGGTCCACGCGTTACAACCCCTAACCCTACCCCAACCCCACTGAAAATTGTTTTCTCGTAGTACCGATCGGGGAACACTCTATCCAACAGAATAAGAATCGTCAAAATTGGTCAACGCTTTAGGAATTTAGACTACCCCTCCCCTCTCCCCCACACTAGAATCAAATTTTTTCTCTTATTAGCAATAAGAGATCATACTCTATACAACAAGAAAAGAACCGTCCAAATCGGTCCACGAGTTATAAAGTTCGGTTCAAACCTCACCCCCACCCGGACCCCTCCAAAAATTGTTTTGACATGGTGCCAATCGGGAAACATACTTTACTCAATAAAAAAAATCAAAATCAGTCGATGTGTTCCAAAAATATCCCCGGTCAGACATAAAAAAAATTCAAAAAAACCCGTCCACCTTAGAACCTTTTTGTTTTTGGAAAGTCGGTTAAAAACACATACTGTATTATATAAGGTAACTATAGAAATAAGAATTGTGCCAGAAAGTTTTGCACGGTTTTTGGATGTCTCAGAAGAACGGTAAAACATTTGTTCGACCTTCGCCGAACCGGCAGAAAATTAATTAATCTATAAAGTACTCATAACGTATGAGCAGTGGCGGATTTATGGGGGTTTTTGGGTTCAACTGTGAAGACCATAATTTCTTTTCTTAATGAATGTTGGGAAAAGAAATTTACAACAACACTTGGCCTAAGACATACTATGTCTTAATAATAAGTTTCGAAGTAGAATTCCAAAACACCCCATGGTAAAATGGCAGACCCGCCACTGCGTATGAGCGAATGTACGTCTAGGTATTTAGCAGTGAAAACTGCTTCGAAATATGAAGAAGTACGGTGCGCAATTTTAAAAATTTCCTATAGGATCAGAGAATTAGTGGAAGGTCAAGTGATGGAAAATTGAGTGGCATATCTAGGGAAGAACTACATACAGAGATTGTTAGTAAATCCTAGTATATTCGTGGGTGCGTTCTGTAGAGAAAAAAGTTAGGACTAGCTCATTAACCGCCCAGCAAATGAAAAAAACAAAAACAAATATAAAGAAAACAATGATAGCCAAAACAAAATAAAGCAGACAAATACAGCGAAAAAGCGATTACAATTCTACAGCACTTCTAATAATGCAAATGGTATTGATTCAGAAATAAATAATTTGATCGAAAAGATTAGACGCAACCAAGATTATTGTGGTTAGATTTATCCACTTCGAAAAAAACTCGAAAACAAACAATATCAACTTTGTTCAAATAATCACGAGTCCACCATATATTCTCGAACTTTGGGCAGTGGAAAGAAACTAAAGTTAATTAACCTTATTTATATATGCACTTTGTTAACACTAATATATAAAAACAAAATTGTGCCTTTCCTTATTGATTTTATTTTCATATAAAATAGAAATCCAAGCACAAAATTCTGGCACACTCCTTAGTTAAACTAAAGGGATTGGAAAGTTTTGATTTTCAAACATTTATGCGGCGGAATCTGAAATTTAAAAACAGTTATATCTACGGTTTAGATAAAGTTAGTCGTGGGTAAGTGTAAACTTGTCAGCACAATCAACTAAATTTATTCTGTTAGGACAGAGGTTTCTGCTTTTTGCTACTAAATTCAATAAAATCGCTAAAAAGTTCTGGGAAAGAAGATCCCAAATTTACATTTGTCATGTTAAGCCGCGGCAAGAATCAAGTGTTAGGCAGACTAAACAGACTTTTATGTGTTATAAATTTAAGTAAACCTCACACTTAGGTTAATTATCAATCAAAGACATATATGAGGTGCATTTTAGTCAAGAGCATAGGACGTAGTTAAAAGCAACAGCAGGTCAACTATAAGGTCAAATCAGGTAATATCTAGTTCGCCAAATTATTAAATGTCTCTTTGGTCTCAATTACAAGAAAAATCTCAGTTTTGTGCGTCACCAAATTAAGGCATATAATGTAGCTTTGTTAAAATTGAACCAGATTGAAATATGAAATGGGTAATTTTCTGAAATTATGGGAAATTCTTCAAATACTAAAAGAAAAGTTGTAGTTTCAGGCTTCATAAAATGTTCTAGTTATTAAATCTCAAAAAAGGCTTACATTTCGAGAAAAGTAACTGACATTTGTAGAAATCTTCCCAAAGGCTATCAAACACAAGATAAAAACTATTAAGAAAATGTTGAAACCATCCTATGGAAAAAAACACTAAACTCATTTTGTCTTCAATTTGTAAACATATACCTACATAACTGAGACGAGGGATATTATTGAGCAAAATATAATAAAAGGTCCAAGACAAGGACCAAGAATCTCTTAATTTCAGAACATAGTCGTAAAATGGAATGTTGACCGACCGACTTCTATTCAACCAAAGTGGTCTCCTCTCTCATATTCAAATTCGAACATTTCTAGAGGTTTCCAAATAATACGAAGATAAAACATAACAGCAACATTAAATAGTATGAAAAAGCATTTTTATGGTGCATTACATTGACCATTTTATACTCAATTAAATGTAAACTTTGTTCCAGAGCCTAGACCGGAACGCACAGCACAATTGGAAACCACTTATCAGCGAGAGTAGAGAGCCAAGTCTTATCTCGCACTTATAGATACTTTATGAATGAAATGTATCTATAACTTGCACCATCTCTGGTTCAGAAAGTTTCGAGTAATTTGAATGGATGTACAGGTAGCGAAAGACATCTCTAATATAATGCTGCTATTTATAAAAGTTCACTGCATACCTAGAATTCTCTCCCGGCCAATAATCTCCTGTAGTTACTGATATTACACCACTGATAAAACACTATCAGCTCACTAAAAACTGGAAATTTTATGTTTGCAAAATATTGTAAAAATGTTGACAATTTTTAATTCAACACACTATTTGGTGTACAACCAACTAATTGAAGAAAACAATAACAAGTAATACTTCTTGCATGAGGAAATGCACCGTATAAATCCATTCACTTTAATCACTTAACGCGATTTTTTTCTAACTTGCTATTGCTTTTCTTATCAAACAAAAATTTTTCGAGAAATTCGGGTAAGAACAAAATCCCGACGGTGCCCCAACGACCGGAACGCTAATACAAAACTGAGGAGAAGCAAAGCGTCTCTATCAACTGGCGAGGCAATGGCATAGCAGCAAAAGCAAACGAACCGAATTGAACGGTTTCCGAGGTGTTGAGAGCGGAAACAGATCTCAGAACTCAGAGGGCGAAAGCAACTGTTCAGTAACAGAGTTGTCTATTGGGAAACATGGGGCAATATTGTTGTTATACTGCGACTTTGCCAATATACCCTTTCGAGCTTGGCCCCGCAGCCCATATTTCCTCCATGTCACAGCAGTCATAGAACTTTTCAATTCACTCAAATGGATAAGGAGCACATTGTTAGCTGGGCGTTCAGTTTTCCCCACACTAAAATTTTGCAAACGTGCAGTTCTGAGTGCCAGATTGGAGCTAGTACGCATGCCACGAAAATCCCCATGGTAGCACACACTCCGACCCAGAATAACATATACATTATGTAGATCTGTCCCCAGCGAAACATCGGAAATCAGTAGTAGCTGTTATCAAACAAACAAAACAAAAATAGTCTCTCACAAAATTTAGACAATTTTTGTATAAATTCATAAATTTTGACTTTTTAACCGAATTAACAGTTTACAGAGTATTAATTCGCGAAAAATAACAAAATATTTTGGGAGTCAAATTTCAGTTATTTTCGCCCTGGCAAAACCTATTTTTGTTAAAATTTTTAAAACGTTATTTTAAGTAAATTTTTTTCAGTAATGGAAGTTTTTTATAATTTTGAAGGGCCGTTCCACCACCTTAATATATTTTAAGCCGATAATACCATGTTTAAAAACTATTAAAATGGGCGACACCCACATGAGAACTTTTCCTTCTTATATAACAGAGGACCTTCAGTCTCTGTTTAATACAGGTCGGAGGATTTAATGATAAGCGGAACGCTAACACGGCGCATCCGGGCGGCAGGCTCCTTGAGGAGTTACCTCCTACAGTTGAGAAAAGACCGAAGCAAGCTATCTAACTGCTCGATCTCCAGAGCCGAAGTTAGATATTGCTCTACTTCATCAGGCCCACTCTTCCACGAATCCTCCTTAAAAAGGTTGCCGGCTATATCTCGTCGATTGGGTGTGGGTCGGAAGAGGGCCAATTTTAAGGGAATGGGAATTTGCAAAAAAAAAAAAATTTATACTAGGGGCGGAAACTCTACTGTAACCGATTGGAACCGGAGCAGGAAACCAGTAAAGACTGGTTTGTCATCATCACAAAAGAAAATTTAACTACTGAAAAATTTCAATTACTGAAGTAAGAAAAGATGGAATAAATAATAACATTGTACACTCGAAATTATCAACCTAATAAAATGTGTTTTCGTCGACGACCAGACGCGAAGTTATGTTATTGTCATGACACGTCGTCGCTGCACCAGTCCTCCTCAAAATTTGTTTGGTTAAGCCAATTTGAAAACAAATAACGCTGCCTGCGCCGTCTACGTGCACTGGTCTGATTTTGGAATCTTTAGGCCCTGTACCCAGAACCCACTACTTCCGAAACAATTCGCAGCCATAATTGCTAATGACCGGAGCTTGGTATCCCGCGTTTTCTTTTGTTGCTAGCGAGAGACATCTATGAGCCTTAACTGGGACCACTGTTATTACTTGAGACAGCAGCTCCGAGGGACACGGGAAATTATAAGAATGATTTACAGCATCTATTTACCTTTCAAAGCTCGGCAATTCATTTCTCAAACTTCTCCAAGAAAAGAAAGAAAAATTCCAAAATTTCACTAACAAGTAGGCTTTAATGAAAGTTTGAAAATTTCAGATTTTTGGTACAATCAAACAACAGCAACAGCAAATCTACATTCAGACTCAACCTCCAAATTTTAACAATTAGTCATCGATGATTAAATTGCCAATATCATTTATCAATTTAATTCTTGTATTGTCAATATAATAGTTTAATGTATTAATATAATAATTTAAACGAAAAGCATTAGAAGAATGCCATAGCTCAACTCATTTGAATAAAGGGACCAGTGATACACAAAAATACCAATTCTTAATTATTTCCACTTAGTTGCTAGAAAATTTTCAAAAAGAACCAAAAAATTCATTATTTTATACTCGGAGTACTTTATCTAAAATAAATTTGATGCTCGCTAATTCGGTTGAACATCTAAGCTGTTTAAGTTAGATACTTGAAGTGATAAAAAAATTTGTTCATAAATTTCAATTACGTTAAATCTATACATATATATTAAGAAATAGTAAGAAAACAAAGCAGTACTTACCGGGGATCCTAAATGCATTTATTATTATTCACCGGAGATTTGCTGAAATTTAATAATAATAATAGTAATTAATTTATAAACTAATCCTATTCTTGTAGCTTCGTAGAATGTTGGCCGGGGACCTTCTTCTGTTTTCTTTGCGACTTCCAGCGTTCTTCTCGCGTCTTGCACTTAATTTTCTTTGATTATTTAAAAAATTTGGTTTTCCTTTTTGTAGCTGTAGGTAATTTCTCTAGATTGAAGATATTGGCAATTGGGTTTCACAAAATTTCTCGTGCTTGATGTAATTTAAACATGGCGACGTTTTGCATACATATGTATAATCAGTTCGCCTCAGTTATCAGAAGATAAATTAAAATTTATCTCGAAGTGGAATTCTTTCAACACTAGAAATCCCATTTAAAAATCAACTGAAATTCTTTCCTTCTTTCCTTCCCAATAATTAGGAGTACTCTGGTAATTTAAAGGTTCGAGAAATTAGAGGTGATCCAATGCCCTTCCTTCCTGAATGGATCTTGCCTTGCCTTCTACTTGCCTTTTGCCTTCTAGAAAATCCAAATCTATTCCTTGCACTTTCCACTTAAACTGATCTAGCCTATAGATAATTATTCCTCCACGTTTTACTAACTATTTTGTTTAACACTTGCACTTATTTAATTAATTTTTTTTCCACTATCTAAAATTCTTAACAATGTGACTACTATAATCGTTCACGGGAAACTCAAAACTTGTAACGACTCGACTGTCAGGGCCTTTTTATAAATTTGGGTTCTATATACCGACGCCATTATGTACTTTCTCACATCGACTATCTCTAGGTTTTACCCAAATTTCTAGCGGCCAACTGATTCAACTTCTCTTTCTCGTCGATCCATCCTAATATTGAACTAATAATATTTAAATTTTTGGAATCGGAACTACGTCAATACTACTACTACTATTAACCTACAAGCGGAACCCCCTACCAGGCGCTAAGTTATGGCAGTTAGAAAGAAAGAACTAATTATTTTTCAATTTGCAATTAAAATTTAAAATTTTTCATATTATATTATATTTAAATTAACTCGCCGTTACAGATTTTAATGTATGAGGTGGTCGTATGGTGGCCGGTACTGGATATAGCAACCCATCACAAAGTACTGGGTAAGATTCAAAGAATTGCAACATTATTGATAACATGTACCCTTAGAACCACTCCTTCTAAAGCTCTAAATACTAATCTCCACCTATATTCGGTAAGCAATCGGCATCCTCAGCTGCCATTAGGCTTAAATCAATCCAGATCTGGAAACGAAGTGACCACGCTATCAACATTGACTATACCCACTCCGTTCTTCGGAGCAAAATTTGATTCTTCTTTTCCTACCAGATCAAAGTGGGAGGAAGGTCTACCTTAATTGGGGGGTTGTCAGTGCAACGCTGACGGCTCCAAACTGGAAGGCAGAGTAGGTGGAAGTATCTTTTCGGAACACTTAGACCTCGATATTTCATTTCGGTTACCTGACTACTACAGCATGTTTCAGGCGGGAATCATGGCTGCAAAGGTAGCCATAGACCGTCTTCTCAGATAGTCTAAAGAAAAATGCACAAATAATGTAGAAAATCACATGATCCGAGTGAAATTTACGGAAAAAATTCCAAAACAAACCGTTCAAAACTCGAGCGGAGCAAGAAATATTAAAGAAATTTCTTGACAAAAGCGGCGTTTCTAATAAAGAAAATTTAAATTCCTTTGGCTCCTTTGGTTCGGTGTTTGATTTAGTTGGATTAACATCCAGCTTTCAAGTGATTTTGAAGGCGTCCAGCAGCTAAAGGAAATCGAAGCCTTTGGTGCTGCTACTGATGAAGAGCCAAAGGAATTTAGATTTTCTTTATTAGAAACGCCGCTCTTGTCAAGAAATATAATATTTCTTGCTTTGCTCGAGTTTTGAACAGTTTGTTTTGGAATTTTTTGCTATTAAATCCCTCACGAGAGTAAATACAACCTCCAAAACTGTTATAACATGCCGCTCAGCTTTAAATTACAGAGCCGACGAACTAGCCAGGATTGGCACTACTCGTCCCGACTCGGATATTAACAACCTGCTTGGAAAGCCGCTGGCCACTTACAAAATGGAGGTTGCACAGTCATATGTCAACATTGCAAATGCCAGATGGCAGGAGGAACACACCTGCCTGATCACCCGGACAGATATGGCCAAAGCTTGATCCTAAACGGTGAACAGA
Source organism: Leptarthrus brevirostris (assembly GCA_964036015.1). Lineage (NCBI taxonomy): Eukaryota > Metazoa > Arthropoda > Insecta > Diptera > Asilidae > Leptarthrus > Leptarthrus brevirostris. Next base: position 42,488,766 of record OZ038375.1, read on the forward strand.
GGTCACTCGGACGTAAGTTAATTAGCCTTATCGTGGCCATTATTTCGGGCCACGGTCCCATAGGCAGACAAACCGTTAGACTTGGTGTGCCTTCAAACGACTTCTGTAGGAGTTGCCAAGACGAGGAGTAAGAGGAAACTATACTCCACCTCCTATGAAACTGCCCGGCCCTAGAAAACCGTAGGAACCGGTTTTTGGGCTCCCCTTTTTTGAAGAGATAACCGAAATAGGCTCCATTGACGTCAGGGACCTAGTTCGGTTTATCAGGAGCTCTAAATGGTTCCGAGATACGTAATAAGGCTAAACCTTTTCCGCCCTAGCCAATACTGTATATTAGCTCCCCGAGGACTACATTTAACTGGTGACAGGGAACTAGCTGTATGTATGTTCTACTCTTTTCCTAGGGGTTAAATGGGGTCTGAAAATACAACCTCAACTGTGGTATCACAATGGGCCTCTTTGGCTTAAGTGTGCCTTTTTTTTAGGCAGCTAATCTAACCTAACCTAAATAAAAAACGTGGGACGCATGCAATAGATAATAGTAAGTGGTGTAGAGAGTAGCTGTCGCTGAAAAAACTCACAGAACAGTTCGTATCATTTGCAGTGCAATGCAATTGTTAGTGACTTAAGTGAACTATTCAGGCATCAATTATCTATTGCATGTGCCCTACGTTTTTAAGTATTTTCAAAGCTATCAAAAATTCACAACCACGAATTTTCAGGACTATCTTAGGAATCTATATGGAGAGTTATGAGAAATTATTTTATAGTTTTCAGTCTCGTCTGAGTAATTTTTCATTAGATTTTAAACATTTTGACGAGATTAGCGTGAAATAAGATTCTGAATGGACCCTAACAAACAGACAAACAAGAAAGCGAGTTAATATTGCATTGTCATTCAGTTCTGAGATATCTTTAAAGTTTTAATTCTCTAGCTCATCGCGAGTTAGTTTAAAATCGATTGCAAATTTGTACCGAATAGACAGAGAGACAAGAAAGCGAGTTAATATAAACGTAGTAAAATGAGTAGGCTTTCGAACTTGATTATCTTGTCGTCAAGTTAGTTTGCTTGCCTCATGAACAAAATTGTTTGCTGATACCTCTTCTTCATGGGATTATTGCGTAAAAAGTAATTATATACATATATGTAGTGCTAATTGGATCCTAAACGGCGCCCATCACAATAACTAACCAAACAATTATTATATAATTTTATAGCCAAATGCAATCTGCCCAAAACGAAAACTTCAATACCACAAATGTATCCAGAGGAATTAAGAAACCACCCCCAAACCACCAAAAATTCCCGGTTAAATTTCTCGGTTGTGATGCCACCTTAGGCATAGAAATTTGAATAGCGGGAATTACGAATGGTGAAGGTAGAGGTGATTTATTCCAATCCTCCTTCAAAGAACTTAAAAGTTAGTGCACAATTGACTTTAAAAAAATATTATAAGAATATTCACGCTCTTTCTGCTTTTCTAGCGTTGTTTTTCAAAGAAGTTATTTAAAAGAAATAATAATTCAGCAGAATAAAGAACTCATGGAAGTAAGCGCCATTAATGCAGTAATCCTTAAACATTTACATCATACTGAACCGGTACAGAGCGAAATAACAACGAGATTCCCAATTAAAACCACAAAAGACCGTCAAAAGTTAGGGATATATATTTATATTTAGGAGTATTATGAATTCAAAGACGGCTGGACCTAAAATGTGAATATCTTACTGTTATATTGCTAGTAAAACGCCTGCTTCAGCCAAGAGGTATAAAAAAAGCTTAAAGCAATTCAAGGTTACAAGATTGTTACTCAAAAACTTAGTACTTATTATATTTGAATTAACTGCTTTTATAGAAGCTCTATCGAAAAAAGGCTACACAGAAGCTAATTTCGCCAGGAAAATTAGAGACATTTTCTACGTCTATATGCCGTTGGAAAACCCAACAGCACCTGACAAATCTTTTCAGACGTTTTCGATTTGGTTTTCTTGATGAACGAAATACAGTTCCGAAATGGAATGTCCTATAACTTTAATAATATAAAATCAATATTTTCCAGTACATGTTCTAAACGAGTTATTGAATACCTAAAATCCACAAAAGTATTTAATTATGCTCAAACTCTGCCGATCTCCAAGGTAAAAAGTTTTGCATAGGCAAATCTGATACCTTGTAATAACAAAATGAATTATGCTTTTTTCTGTTGTAAGTTGATTGTGTAGAACTCTTTACCTATCTTTACCTATCTGCCCCAAAGAGATATAAAATAAGTTATATTAAAGATTATTGTATTAAAAATATTTTTAAAAAAAATTTTATGTTGAGAAACTCCGCCATTAGCGCCAAGTTCGGTGTGTTTATAAAATAGTGACAGTTTCATGAACTGTGGTTAACGTTTTTCGCTGAAAAAAAAAACATTTTTACACATTTTTACGATGTAAGTTTTACACAATTATATTATTATAAATATTTTTGAATATCTGAAACGTTCAACAATAAAAAATAAATATTATTTAGATATGTTAGTAAGATTAATTAATAAAAATATAATTCTAATTAATTCTCGAATAAATTTTCTCTAATTCCGTATTTAAAATATTCGTTCATCTATTGGTGACTTGCTGTTCATGTTCTGGGGACACTTATGGATCAATCGGACAGGTCTATATTTTTCTTAATTTATAAAAATTAGTGCATTATTATCGTTTACAATATTTTTTCCCACAAGGTTTGATTAACAATTAATATGAATTTTTTTTCTGAAAACAAAAAATTCCAATATATTAATGTGTATGAATATAATATAAATCAGATAAGATACTAAACATATTGAGGAACAAAAACCATTTTTATACATACCTGACTTAAATAAGACTATATATTCTAGAAATCTCAAATCTCCTCTTGTACTTTAGTTTTTTTAACTAGTTTTAATATTTCAAATTTTCTTCTTCTTTTTCTATACGCATGTACCGGCAACAGCCCATTTTAAACAAATTTATGAACTAAAGTCAAAATAATTTTAAGAACGCGCTCTATTTAGTCAGCTGATCCCCTCCTGTCAGGAGTTGTCATTCAAATTTGTTGGATTTGTTTATAATTTTACCAAATGGTTTTTCGTGGTTCACCAGAACTTCCAGGCGAATCTGAGGAAACTCTAAGGACTAATGAAACTCATATAACAAATTATGGTCCGAACACCAGCGATGACAGCGACGTCGACGAAGGTATGTCCCACGAAGGCTACGAACCTTTACCTCTCGCTGATAATGGGGAAGACGTAGAAATTGATAATTGTGCGGGAGTGCAACCACCAGACTCGAATCTACCAAGTATTATAAGTAGTGATGTAGAATTAGAAAGGGAAGTTTGGAGCCAGCCACGCCCACAAGAACTGGAAATCCAACTTGACAACACAAGAGCGGAACAGGTACGTAGCTTTATGTCATACAAATACTTAAAATCAGTTAAAAACTCTGTTGATTTCTTTTAGATTATGTCAGCAATGGCTAACATTACTCTACCGACATCAGCAATTCCAGAATGGGCTCAAGGGATACCAGAAGAACTGTGGAAGCAAAATCTTTTAGAAAGAATACGGCAACGGAAAGAGGGTGATAATAAAGGAAACATATGTTAATATTACTTAAAAATCTTTTCAGTGTATAATTAACATTAAGGAAAAATGATTATATGAAATTTCGGCAGCATTTTCAAAAACAAAGTAAAAGATCATTTGCGCATTCAGAGAGTTTTTCATAGCCATTAATTTTCTGGTTAACAAAACCCCGTATCTTATCCATAACGTAGTCTACAGAAATAATTTGAGCTGTTGTAGTGCTCCCGAATGGTGTGCAAATAAGGTTGCCTAAAGACTGTAATGCCCTATATGCAGCCTCCAAATCCATACACCATTTCAAAAATTCTAAAACTCCTTCAGTAATAATGCGGCAATTATTTACATCTGCAAGTTCTGTTTGTAATATTGATAGATTGAGATAAAGCGTGGCTATAGCGATTTGAAGATTTGCACTTCCTTGTTTAATATTTCCAACAATGTCGACAATTGCTTGCAGTTTAAATTCCACATCTGTTCGTCCTGTTGAATGCTTTACTATGTTAGCTAAGCCCCGTAACGACATCAATTGATTTGCAGCAGTACTTGTCAAATTTTCAATTAGAATATCAATAAAACTAGTAGATGACTTAAGGAGGATGTATAATTGCTCATTTCGCACTGCAAGCCTTGCAATGTCCAGTACAGGAAATAAAATAGCTGTGGGTAAAAATAAATTATTAAGGATTTTATAATTATTTTAATATAAAGAGAAACTTAAATTTATCAAAATACAAGGGAATAACAACAGGGTAATAGTTACGAAAAAATTCAAAACAAACTGTTCAAAGATTTTAGGGTAATAGTTGTTTAATCGTATTAACTATTAATTCATGGGTGTCAAAATCTTTTTATTAAACTATAGAAGCAAGTGCTAAGTTATCACTTTAAAAAAAACGATTAATTATATAATGCAAATATTGACAGAGATTAAAATAGATAGCAGACTTTCTGAGGCAAGCACAATGCGCCCTTGAGGTCTACGTGCAGATGAAACTAGTACTCATTCTTTTAAAAATCCACAGCTACAGTGGCTATTAAAATGCCAATTCGAAGATTTAAGTCTTTTGAACATTCATCCACTACGTTTACTGTAGTATCTGGGCATTTTGCTTGACAACACAACCGAATTTTCATTTAAATCAAGTTTTTACTAAACACCATCTCTTGCACCTGACATTTAGAGAGACAAAATTAAAACTTTTTAAACATTTTAGCATTTGCAAATTTGCGAAACGATCTGGCACTAACACTGACATATCAAGGTGTGCCAAATAAACATAAGCTTTTCTTCTTCGCAGTTTGCGCTTCTTTAGGCTGTCTATTGAAATTTAAATATTTTTTTTTTTTTTTTTTTTTTTTATATATGATGTTGCCAAAGCTCAGGGGATGCCCTATGATGCTAAAGCACAGCCTTGGCAGGAAAGGAATTAAGGTTGGGGAAAATGGCGCTTTGCTTTGATTATTGACAATGCAAATCAAATTTCATAAAATGAAAAATAGTAGTTAAAAATATAGTTTTAGCCCTTTCAGTTTATTCCCCGACTGAGCGACGCAAAGTAGGGTAATGTGTTCATTAGTCTATATAAGTATGTATAGAAGTTTGTTCCTTTGCGGCGATCTAGACACAAAACGCGTATATATTAGAGACGGAGTTGGATCAATTGGTTGAGCGGCACAACCATCATGTCATGGTCCCCGGTTTCTTTCACCCGGTGCGTTTTTAAAAATTAAATTAAAAAATTCACTCCGTCTCTGGGCCGTTGTCTAATTCGCAGCAATGCAAAAGCAAGAGCCCATTCATAAACGCCAGTTTGCGCATCATCTGCACCATTCAGCCGAACAGAGTGTATTGCTGAATTGTGAAACTGCACTGCAAAACTGTGTCTATGAATAGGCCCCAAGCCATTTAAGTTTCCTCACTTCCCGTACCCTAATTCCATTCCGGCAAAACCCATACTAACGCATCAAAGGGTTGTCCCCTCGGCTTTGGCCATATCGTAAAAAAAAGCGTTTATCCGTAAAATACCTGAAATATGTTATATTTCTTAAGTATGTAGCTTACAATGGAATCTACTTAGCCATATAACGTTCGAGCAGAATAAAATATAGGCCTAAAAAAGTTGTTTAATACAAACATCGCGAATTTATTAAAACGTGTAGATAAAACATCTGTTCATTTAACTACCGGTATGTCTTCAACCGCTTTCTTGCTAAGAAATAGTACATCAACAGATTATTCCAAATTCCAGAGATCAAGTGTCATTTTGACGAAATCTCTCAAAATAATCGTTCATTCGATCCACACATTTATTTTAAAGTTTTTATATTCATTGGAATTTGGAAGAGTTGAGCCACAGTTTTGAAATCCTTACCCCTTAATTTCTGCCAACTTCATCAGATGAAGACTTAAACTCGAAAATGAAACACTTTTTTGAAGAATACAAATGAATAAAATGATTTTTCTCTGCAAATTCAAAGCGCCAGGTTGACATTACAAGAAGAATTTAGATCGAAAGACGAATTTGGATCAATTGGTTGAGCCGCACGACCATGGTTCCCGGGTTTGAGACTCGGTCTTCCCGTATGTTTTAAAAAAATAGAATTAAAAAAGTCCACTCCGTCTCTGGGCTGTTGTCTACCTCGCAGCAATGTAAGAAACATTCAAGTTTCCTCACTCCCGCTTAGTTATACGGCAGAGGGAGACATGTTACGCCACTGTAGTAATAATTATATTCACCGGAGACGTTACACCACTGGAGTAATATTTATATTTACCGTTGTTTCATTAACCGATCGACTGATTTTTGGGACTGTAGAATTTGCCTACGGCGAATTATATTACATTCGCATTTTCAACTTTATAGTATTTAGTTTTGTTTCCTTTATTGTATAAATTGTGAATTTGTATCATGTTCATGTATCTTTAATATAAGCTGGAAAAACTCTTGTGGCTGCTTGTAGTTGTATTTTACACCCGTGTGGTGCGATATCATATCAACGGAAATTTAAAAACAAAAATACTCTTTCTGCGGTCCCATAAACCAAACAGATATTTGACTTATATTCATAAATCAAGTTTGGACCGCCTGTTAAAAAAGAATTAGGAAACCGTTTTCAGTTCAACTATAGGAACAATTTCCTAATTTATCATTAAAATCGGTTTTGGGCGTTCGACGATACTATTCTCAATTATCGAATATGATTAATCATGTTGAATAGGAAATCTCTGATAACGAAAACATACTGACGAATATCTAAGTAACTAAAACCTATAACAAATAGATTGCCAAAAAGCGAATACTTTGGAATGTTATAGGTATGCGATTTTATTTAACTTTTTACTATGAATTATTAGAATACTTTTTATAAAATATATAATGCACCATTGCACTTTGTTTTTGCTTATTTAATCTGAACTTTTTTCATAACAGCTTCGTTGACATTTACGTCTATTTTTTTTATAAAAACAACTGCAACTGCTCCTGGTTCTTTTTTTCTATTATCCTAAAAACAACATTGGTTAAGCTTGTGATCCACTTGAGGTTATATTCGGCACAAATTTGTTTTTTTCCTGAGCTAATTGGTCATTGTTATTGCAAAGTACTAGGTCAGGTCAGAATATTACATCATCTTGTGAGTGATTGCAATCGATGTTTTAATTTTGATAGACATTGCGACACATAACAATGGGCATTCAGTTCTTGCCCTTACTTAAAAAGTGCCAACAAACGGTTGCAAGACATAAGCTTTAGAGATAACAACTAGTTAAGGCAAATATTATGCCAAAGAGAATAACCCCCATATGTTTCTGAGAAAGATTCTTGGGTAATTTTTTATTTTGGCTTTTCTCATCATTTTTGTTAAATTATTTTATGTTATTTCTGTTTCATGATTGGTGTGAAAAATTTTATTAATTCGACACTGGCTAAGCTGTACCGTTAAAGGTTCTGCTGAGGATTAATGTGGTTGTTGATTGCTGCTTACCTGGGTCACTTACGACAAAAGCATAAACAGCTACCATCTCATTCATTTTTCACCGCCTTGTGTTACTGTTCTCACGTAAACCCCTTTGGTATATGCCTCTACCGAGGCTATCCATGCTACACACTAATTTGGAATTTTTTCGAGTCCTGGCGCCTACCCGTGCACTTGAACACTGATCCCATTACACCGGTGGATCGGGCTGTCTGGACACATCCATACTATTATTGAGTTCCACGGTAATTGCTCTTCATTTTGTAAGCTTCTGATAGCGAGATCTGCCATCAGCGCGTGCAAGATTTGCTGCTCGGAAATTATCGACAATGACATTGCCTGTGATGGTATTTGTGGAGGTTTCTTTCACTCAACGTCCTTAAAGCAGAGTCTAAAAACATCCTCTTCCTCTGTCAGCACTTGTAAAGACTGCTTATACATCAGGCCTTATCACGTCCTTAAGTTAATGAGGAACATAGCAGACAGTATCTCTACTGAGCAGGAGTGTAAGGCTAAAAATCTCAGCAACATCACTACTAGCCAGCTCGTAATTCAAGCAGTTATTGATGATTTTGGTGTGTTGAACCGAAAGGTTGGTGACCTGTTGGCCTCAGTATAAGAATCTGGAGCTAGATATGACCTGATGGTGGATAAGTCGCGTGATATCTCATATAAGATAACAAATATGCCTAGCTCTATTGAGGACATACATGGTGTTCCTTATTGATAACATTGGTAGTAATTTGAAACTTCTTAGAAGGGATATGGAATCGCTGTCATCGGCTGCGAAGGGCAATTCGGATCTTACTCAAACGATCTCTTCTGATGTGCAGTTCCTGCGTCGTAATTCTGTTCGGCCTGCGGTTTTGGATGTCGTTAGTGTGCCTCTCGATACAGAGCGGGCTGATGTGACGACCATTTGTGTGTCGGGTCCTGATGGGGGCGCTCTGAATACTGCACAACTTACTGCTACGCCTCGAACTAACAGTGTACCACCTTTGACGAAGTCACGTGCTAAGCGAAGATGCAGGAGGGATCAGGCTCCTCTTGCTGGCACTCCGGAGGAGATATGCTCTCCTAATATATCGCCGAGGTTGACTGCTGCTCCCTCTCTTGCTGCTGCACCCTCTTCTATAAGGAGTGGTGTCTCGAGCCTGATTGCACCGTGGTTAACGCCGCGAGACCTGTGACTGCGACGGTGGCTTTCAGACCGGCTGAGCTTCCACGTCGTATTTTTGTCACGGTTACATCACGACACCACTGTCCTTTGTGTGGTTCTCAGGCTCCTACAGAAAAACTTATACATTTCCACGGTATATATTTCACCTGGATCGCCCTCTGATTGTTATGAGCTGATGTCTACTTGTGTCGAAGGACTGGCTGATTTGCTGCTTCCGTCGGATGACCTTATGTTACTTGGAGATTTTAATATGCCTTGGGTCGGTTGGGAGCGCTCCTTCTACAAGGATTCCCTACTAACATATTTTTCAGCTGCTCTACAGGACATTTCGGCCTTCACAGATTCCATTGCCTCTTGCAGTTTATCACAGGACTGTGATGTGATGAATGACTCGGGCAAGTTTCTGGATTTGGTGTTCTCAACTGACTGCTCGAGTACTGTCGTGAAGCACTGTCGATCTCCCTTGGCTCTTGAGTCTTGTGATCATCCGGCATTGCATATCATTCTTGGTTTTGATCCTGCATTGACGGCATCTTCTGATTCAAGTAATTTTTGTTATAACTTTAGCAAGGCTGATTATTCTAAACTTAATAATTGCCTCAGCCTGGGCTCAATAGTTCCATGAAGCACTTAAAGAATCTAAAAAATAAAGCTTGGGAGCCGTTTTTCTTCCTCAAGGAGTGATGCTGACTACTTCGCTTACTCCATGTTACGCAACAAATTTTGCTCTACACTTGATGTATCTTATTGTGACTAGTTGGAGAGAATTAAATTGACTGCGCGTTGAGCTTAAACAGTTCTGGAGGTTCGCAAATTCTAAGCGTAATTTTGATGGCTACCCTTCTGTGCTAAGTTTTGGTGACGTCGAGAGTGACGATCCCCTGACGACTGCCAACCTATTTGGCGAATTTTTTAGCACCTCATTTTTGACTACAGACTGTGATACTAGAGATAAAGATTTTACTCATAAAAAGAGGCTTGCGCCGACTACCCTTGAAAGCAAAGACCTAGAGTTTGACGGAGATACTATCCTAAAACATATTTCTGGTTTGGCTGATAGTTTCTCGTGTGGTCCTGATGGTATTTCTGCTTGCTGTCGCATATTTATCACTTATTTAACTTATCTATTTGTGTGGTGTGTTTCTGAAATCCTGGAAACAATCCGTCATCATTCCCCTATATAAGAAGAGAAGAAAATGTGACATATCAAACTATCGCCCCATTGCCAATTTATGTTGTATTGGTAAAATTTTTGAAGCTCTGGTGTGCAATGTTCTTAACTTCCACTGCAAACCTTTTCTGAGTTCCTTTCAGGCTTTTCATGGGTTCGTGAAAGGTAGATCTACTACGACTAACTTGCTGGAATTCTCTAATTGCTTTATTTTTGCCATTGAAGCTGATAAGCAGGTCGACTGCATTTTCACGGATTTTAGGAAGGACTTTGACAGAATTGACCATACTGTTCTTGTTCGTAAGTTATCTTTTTTAGGGTTTCCATCAATTTTCGTTAATTGGATTCGTTCCTATCTGTCTGATCGCACTCAACGTGTTCTGTTTTGAGGTACATTTTCTAACGATATTTATGCCACCTCCGGTGTTCCTCAAGGCAGCCATCTAGGACCATTGCTTTTTATCATTTACATCAATGATGTATCCTTAATTCTCCCTAATTCGAAAATTCTATGTTACGCTGATGACGCCAAAATTTCACATTTCAATTTCCGCGTTTCACATTTTAAGTGTGAATGACTGTGCACTTTTAAACTCTGACTTACACGCCTTTCATAATTGGTGTTCCGCAAACTTCGCGGTTGATTCCCCCGAACTGCTGGGGGCTCTGTATTTATCGATTCCTACTCGCCCCTTGAGGAACCAAAGCTTTCTCCATATGGTATGCATAAGCCTATTACATCTATGTCTCGTCTCTTTAATAATCATTTTGAGTTTATTGATTTTAACTCGTCGAGATCTCAACTGAAGAATCAGCTTTGTTAGGTTTACCTTTTCTTTTTCTTATGTAATTATATATTTATTTTTGATGTAGTAATCAGTATTTCATGAATCTTAATAAATACATAAATTAGTAATGTCGTTACTAATTTACAAAAGTTTACAAAAAGGGATAGAAAACAAAGAACAAACAGCAGTTGTCTCGAAGGGCCTTCATTAAACAACTTATACGTAAATATTATCCTAGTTATGAATATAGTTCAGTATAACTTTTAAAAAAAACAAAGAATAATAGTCTATTAGATAGTTTAAGTTCTTTTATATAAACAGTAGTCTAATATAAGGTATCTGGTAAAAGATTAAATAAAGTCAGCAACCTAAAACATTGAGCAAAATTGCATTCGTTTTGAATCAATATTATTGTTACAGGTTTTGCAAATTGAATTCACCCGTTTCCAAATCAAGTTTATGCTTTTGCAAATAAAAGTATTTCTATATATATCATATTAAAATTACATCAAATAATATTAATTAGTTAATAAGAGAACGAAAATTTTAGTACAAAGGGTTATCTTAGATATTTACAGTTACAAATTTATTGAAGTCAGTACGAATTCCTTAATTGCGGCAAATAATATAGGGGAATATGACATGGAGTAATTTAGCAGTCTACAGTCATCTCAAATATTTTCTGCGAATTTCTTCAGAAGTGATTTAAAAAATTGGAAGACGATAATCTGTGCTAAGTTTGGTTGTCTGTTGAATCGTAAAAATTTGGTAGATGTAATTAATAACTCAATTAGAACTGTTACCTCTACAAATGGTTAGAATTATTATATGAATATGTATGTTAAGTTACCACATGCTGCAAAAGAGCACCGACTTCAATAAATACATCCGGTATCAAAAAAAAGTTCGCCCTAGTCATTTGATAATATTAGTGCCTAAATATAATTATTAACCTTGCATTCTTTTTTACTTTGAATCAAAAACACTCTTTCAAATGCAAGTGTCATCATTTTAATCACTTCAGTGTAATTAGTTGAGTTTCGCCAGAAGCAAAGGAAATAGTGTCAAAATGGGAAAACAAGAAAGTAAGATGTTTCAAATTTTTTTAAGTGCAAACTTTTTTCAATGCGGCATGTATGTAATTACTTTAAAATAAATAACTAAAACAACTCTTTGTGCTAAAATATTCGATTTCATACTAACTAATAAATATTATTTGATGAATTTAATATAATATATGGGGCATTTCACGCGAAGCGGACAACCAACAATTTTGAAGTTATGTATGACCTGTCTCAACGGTAATTAATCATATTAAGAAGCTTATATAAAAATAAGTAAAATAGTGATTCTTATAGGAAATTGCTTGCTCTTCACAGTCGTGGTATCGAATTCGAAATTGGATTTTTTTTCATGTACAAAATCCAAAATTAATATTTAAAATTAAATTTTGATAAACTTCGACATGTAAAATTTTTTTTTAAATAGCTCAAAAAATAACTTAAAATGTATAGTACTGTCAGTTTCATAATGTGATCTGCATGCGAACACAGTGCAGCGCGTAGTCGGCGTTTGGCCAGTGCGATAGTTTTGTATGGAAACATGAAAAAGTTTAAGTTTAAATTCTCTATCTCCGATACGAATGCAGATCACATTCTAAAATTTTAGACATATTATTTATGAACTATAAGCTACATTTTGAGATAAAAACAAAAATTTTTAAAAATATCGAAGTTAAGTAAAATCCGATTTGATATGTTTACTTCCGGTTTTATATACGAAAAAAATTTTTTTTCAACTCTGTAATAACAGCCAAGAAAAACATTTATTTGTCTTTAAAATAACACTATTTACTTTTTTTCTATCACTTTAAATAATAGCAAATTTTTTTCTTCAAAAAACCCGCTCCTCAAATTTTGTCAATTCTTTAAAGGCTTAGAAAAGGGCAACTAGGCTTCATAGAAAAAAATAAAAATGCACATTCATTCAGGACATATAGAAGTACAATTAAACCAAATATGAACAAAATCCAGAACCTGAAATTTTTTTCGCTTTCCGCTTCGCGTGAAATGCCCCATATATTTAGAAGTAATTGTTTTGCAAAAGGATAAATGCTATTTGCAAAAGAGTGAATTTTACTTGCATAACCTGTACAAGTGTTAAGTACGAAGTGCATAACTTCTTTTAAAAAAATTGCCACTTTTGATAGTCTTAAATTATTTAGAACAATTAGTAAAATTCTGTTACCTTTGGGCCATTTTAGTAGATGTCGTAAGCTCTCTATAGCCATTTTATTTATGTCCGCATCCTTGAAAACAAAAATTGTTATTCGCCGGAAATATGCATACAAAAAAACTTTTAATTACCACTTCTGTTAGCCTTATTACACTTTGGAGATGTTCATCAGGAATATTAGAGTTAGTCTCAGACGCTTTTTCATTAAACTCTCGCAGCTTGTCCAAGACTTTTGTAGGATCGCATTTATCGAATGTAAGAAAAGAGCTAGATGGAAAGTGCTTATTCTGACCTGAAAAATATTAAACGAAAAAATTATGTATTTTGATTTTGCGTTATGTAATATAATTGATAGACTTCATTTGTATGTTAATTAATTTCTTCAAGATCTTTAAGCGAGTACACTAGTTAGAAGGTATAAAAATGAAATATTCTAAAGGTGCCTTTAAATAAAAAAAATATTTATTTTATTTTAAGTAGCGCTTGTTTTAAAAATGTTAAGATTCTCTATCGCGACAATAATCTGGTCCACACCGCGTTCACAAAATTGTTTTGCTCTTCTTTTTTAATGATTACTCACGAGTTGTTTTGTTAATTATTTAAGTTGGTCGGTAGAGTAAGTGATAATGTGATGCCCTTCCATCCCGGAGGTCGCAGGTTCGCACCTCACCACCTCACAAAGGCCAGTGCAGAGGAAAGCTGCAGAGGAAGCGCAGTTGTTCGGAATCCACCTTAAATTTTAGGCCCACTTGCAACCATTGTCTCGAAGCGGATGAAGTTCATCTCCCGCTCGCTCCCTTACCCTACCCAATTTCTTTAGGGGGACCTAGAGGAGAGAGGCCTCAGCTGAAGATCCTATTGCAATGCCGGATACCGAACTTTACAAATTGGGATATGAAATACTTCGATATATTCTCCGGATTTATATACAACCTAAACAGTTTCTTCAGAAATCGAAGGAATATGTAAGGAATTTTCGAAACTAGAGATTTACGACTTAAAAACTTATTGTAAACGAATAGTTAATGATTACTTTGACGAATAAAATTCGTTTCTTTTTAACAAAACTGCCTTTAAAATTTCATTCTAAAAATCGATCACTTGTAATTGAAACCGTAACTTACTTTTTGTATTACCATTTTGAGTACTATTCGTTGTATAACTAGAGCTTCCTGTAAATGGATCGGCATTTCCTGTAGATGCAAAACTATTTGAATTGGAACCTGGAATATATCTGGAACCACCAGTAAAAGGATCCTGGTATCCACTAAAAATATTTAATTGTTTTAATAAGATTGACAAGTACACACTTTGAAGGCAAAATTCAAGAAAAGACTGCTTTAAAAATTTTTTTTTGTGCATAATCTGTGCTTTCAAGACCGCTGTGCTTTGGACCGCTAAATTACACGAATTTTTCACATCAGCCTTTCCTTAAGTTCCACCTTCTACAGTTAATTTTCATAATAAACTAACCTGTTAGTTTGTTGAATAACAGGAGCATCCGAATTCTTTACAATAAAATTGGCTACTTGATCTAGGTATACTTGAGGAAGATTATTTTTGTGAATAAAATTCTGTGCGGCTAACCAAGGGTCTTCTCCTCGGTTATAGGGCAGTTTAATGGGAGGTTCACTATCTGATATATCTACACTAAATACAAAGTCATATTCCTAAAAATTTTCATGGAGTTAACATGTTTAAATCTTCAAGAGCACATTTTAAACGTAGTTACCTTTCCTTCAAATAATGTTTTACCCGAAGATGCCTGAGATCCTCCAGATGCGCCTGTGATTTCCCCGACTAGTGTCCACTGATTAGTAGTCCACTGATAACAATTGACCTTTCCATCGGGGTGGCGAACCATTTTTGTTTGCCCTTCTTTTCCGGGTTGAAGAAGCGACTCGGGACCAGGTAATCTTAAAACAAAGCGCGTAAGCTTGCAAAAAAGTAAAACAATTAATTTTCCTTACTCAGTGCGATTAATACCCCCAAGTTTTTGATCAGCTTCTAATAGCCTAGATTGTACTGCAAGATTAAAAGCTTTTAACATGTCAGGATGGGCGAAACGGGAAGGATCTCTCGTGAAAACGCGGACTATTCCATCACTTGTGCCAGTTACAATATCTCCATTGCTTAAACAAGCCACAGACCACACCGATTGCGCTGGAAGGGTTATATTATTACCAAGGCACCCAGATTTAAGACTCCACATTCGCAAACTACTATCTTCGCTTCCAGACACAACAATATCCTTATTGAAAGCCTTATTAAGAGCTATTGAATAAATATAATTTCCATGGCCGTAGAGCTCCCTAACACATTCTCCCTTGTTATTCCAATATCTTATTGAAGCATCATTACTGCAACTAATTAGAGAACCATCTTCCAAACCAATAAGACCTCGAACGCAATCAGTATGCCCTTTAAGAACGTTCACTTTCTCTCCTTTAGAATTCCATACAAAAATATTTTTATCCGCTGAGCCAGTAACATATTTTCCATCGGGAAATGATGCTACAGCCCACACTGTACCTTCATGACCTTCAAGAATAGCCGACGCAGAGCTCCCTGACTCATCAACAACCCATACACGACCTGTTTGATCCCAGCTACCAGACAATATTGTCTTAGGCTGGAAGCCTTTGGTAATCGCGCAAACATTACTCTCGTGACCCTTAAGTACGGTAAATGGAACTGATTGACCATCGTGATATATGCATATCGTTGCATCATTACTTCCCGTACAAATCCACCCTTCTTCTTCGAAATAATAAACACAGGACACGAAGTTCTTATGGTTACGAAGTGTAATACCTTCTACATACGAACCGCTAAAACACATATCTTATTAATTTAATAAGCCAAATTGTAATTGTACCTTACTTTATAATTTCCCAAGTCTTTACGGTAGTGTCCCGTGAACCTGATATTATGCATTCTCTACCTTCCGTAACCGCTCTAACATCCATGCTGTGGCCAAGGAGCTCACAGCTCAGTTTATAATCATTAAGGCTAATTTGAGAATCCATTTATATAGTTTTTAACACAAAGGGAAAATTGCAATTTTCAAAAGTGACTTGCTTTGCGTGCCTAATGTCAAATCACGTCTAACCAGAATTACCAGCTTCGAATTTTGATGTCAAACTCTTCTTCTATATAAAAATACAACAGACAATGACCATTAATAATTTAACAATTTTGCGCCGTTAATTTAACGGAAATTCACCACCTCTTATGTGCGAGATCGAGTCAAACGAGCCACTGGTTTAAAACTGCAGAGGCTCTGAGAAGTAGTCATTTTTGGGTTACTGCTTAATTAGGTTGTACTTTAGTATTTGACAGGACATTTTAAAATCCTTCAAAAGCCCAGTCAGAACCGACTGGCCTAGATCTATTGTAACAAAGCAGATTTCGGAAGTACCGAATCTGGACGCAGTGAAATGGTGAAATCCATTGTCTCAGTAGACGTGACCATTGGGCTATAAATTATTAGTCATTCATGGGATAATGCTGATCATGCTCCAAAGAGCACAGAGTAACGGTGTTCCGCAGTTCTTAATAATTTGTAACAGCTAACTTTAACACTCACGTGTTTCCGAATCAAGTTAGGATAATTGTGATTCCAAAAGCAGGGTTAGAAGGTTCTGCAGATAATTCTAAGTCCTCACCAATAATATGTCAAGCTAAACAAGTCATAAAGCTTTGCGGGCTCCGGTTATCGACTCCGTCATCCGCAGCTGGGATTGGGAAACAGCGTTGGGGCAACCAACTCTTCAGGCAGGAGTCCTGTCATCAATGCTATGGTTGCTAGATATTAACATTATTACGACCTCACTTCATAGAATGAGCCAGGTATTTGGTTGTTCTTATCTTCGGCAAGTTCTTAGGTACCATCAGTTAGTTGATAAGCAGAGCTAAGTAAAACATAACAGTGCGATGGTTAATTAGTAATTGTACTAAATTACTAATTACTAAATGTATTAATTGGCATTTGTTTTGGGCAAAGGAATATTAAAACCGTTCAGCTCACCAAATAATTACAATAAAGTTTTAACAAAATTTAAAAATAAATAAATCGGGCATGCATATTACGAAACCCTTTAAAAGGGCCTTATCGGCGTATTGCACCTGACATGTCCCACTATATCCTGAATAAACAATTACAAGGTATGTCCTTATGTATAGCGTCTTGGTGAAGTGGGTCGTTCAGGAAAAGGCCTATTATTTAAAGAAGTTCACAATTGCCCAAAGAGTTACCTGCATGTGCATTGTACGAACGGTAGACACAACAACCACTGCAGCACTGTAAACTGTCCTCCACTTTCTTCAACTAGATATTCAAATCAATGGCGGCCAATAGTGCCTGCAGATTATTTGCGTATGAACACACTACGATTTTCGAACGGATTCTCCATGAAGATCCTTGATAGAATGGAGTGGGAGTTAGTAACCGCTGCCAAATTATTTGTTTACATGAATAAATCAAGGTATTTTGAATGGAAGCATTAGCCAGAAGTGTACTCTAACTGCTCAAATATGCGATATTTTTATCGCCTGCTTGGATATTGCGATGTTTTCAGGCAGAAGTGGTGGCTATATATAATGCTCTAATCTACTGTTAATTCAATCCACTTAACCTAGTAAAAGCGCATCGAAATACATTCAGACAATCAAGTGATTATTAAAGCAATGGGTAGTGGGATTAAAGCATGACGCACGACGGTATTAAGGTGACTGCTGCACTGGGAGAAGAGAAGAATGCATCTTACGTGGACAGTTTGTTAAACGCGCTCCTAAGATTTTGCATTTCTGCAGACATAGTAATATAACGGACCCATTGTGTGAGGAGGGGGCTATGTGAGGTTGACATACCTTAAATGGCGACTCTTTGTATGGCGAATCCTCTTAAGTTGGAGTTTACGATCCTGCTTTAAAGCTCAATATCTATTAGCTCGATAAGAGAACTTTCTAGATTCAGCCTCCTGAAGGATGCCGCTATCACCTCTGGTTTGATGTTATTAAAAGCACCCTCAATCAGAGCCTTACAACACACAGAGTAGTGGAAGTATTATTATTATTTCTTAGAGGGTTGTAAAGGCGTTGTAGCCGCCACACTTGTCACTTCGACCAGTGAGGTCTTCTGTGACCTGATCCTGCACTATTTCAAAATGTAGGTCCTTGATGAATCCTGTGATTTTTCTGTCATTTTTATAGCATTCTGACAATATAAATGTCATTCCTAGATGCTTGAACCTGAGGATATGCTCTGCTGTCTCGTCTGTTTCCATACAAAAGCGACATATTTCGTTCTCAGCTTTGCCGATTCTTTGAGATGATGTCTCAGTGTAGAGTTAGAAGGCCTGTTAATAGTCTTAGCTTAGTTTTACTCAGTGTAAGATATACTTTTGTCATATGTTGTGGTTACGAGTAGGGATGTAAGTGTGAAAAGTTTCAAATGAAATTTTCAGAAATGAAATGAAAAGTTGAAACTTTTCACCTTTTATTGAAACTTTTCAAATTTTTTTGAAAAGTTGCAATATTGCTTTCAGATTTTACTAAATTATAAAATTAATAAGATCTGCAGAATTCTAGAGCACATTCTAGCCTCTTTAGATCATTGAAGCAATTATAGTTTCCTCCGATCCTTTACCTGAAATACTTTCTTCTTAATTACCAATCACATAATCACATAGAAGAACTGAATTGAGTTCAAAATTTGGGTCTATTGTTACATGACCATATTATTTAAAAAGGACACTTGAAATGCTTTATGCGTTTCTGCATCTTAGAATTGGAAAACATAACTTTTTTCATTGAACTGTTTGGCTTAATTTCTGATTACAAGGCAGTACAAAAATTGAAAAGTGTGTTCAGTTGCAATCGTTTCGATGGAAAATTGTGATCAAGCAATTAATGTTCCTTGCGATCCTTTACCTGAAGTATTTACATCTTAATTACTAAGTTGACTACCTGATAATTGAAACATTAATGTACCGAACGAAGACAGAAAATTTTCTGAACCCTCCAGTCACAAAATATCAACTCTATACTTGTAGTGTTGTTTTACTCCCGAGTGTAAATTTGAAGGAAATAATTACAAATACATAGTAATAAAAAATGCTTCTTAAAATTTATCAAATGTGTTTAAATTCTTTAAAAAAAAAACGGTACGAAATTCTTAATAATAAGAATATGCCAAAAGTATATTTTTACGCACCTTTTAATCTTTGAGACAAACTTACTAAGTCACACAAGTGCACTGAATTGAGCTCGGAATACTACAATTGTATTATTTTTGCCAATATGATGATTGTGTGAGAAAATAAGAACAAAGCATGTAATGAAATTTATGAAAAGTTTCACTGAAAAGTGAAAAGTTTCAAAATTACTGAAACTTTTCACAAAAGCTTGAAAACTTTTCACGTGATGTTTTCACAGTTCTCGTGAAACTTTTCATTCAAATTTGAAAAGTTTCATGAAACCTTTCAATTTTGAAAACTTTTCATGAAAACTTACATCCCTAGTTACGAGTAGTTAATAAACCCTTTCACTTGTTTTAGTCCTGGGAGATTTTCCCCGTATATTTGTTTACTCCTATTTTCACAGGACTTGATTTGTCTCACGGCCTGGTTTTTTTAGTAGCCACAGAACAGCTCAGAGCCGACAAATTGAAATTTGGCGTTCTCTTTTGCAAAGCGGTTTGCAATTTCGTTTTCTTTATACCTTCATAACTTCACAACCAGGTTAAGGCAATCCTCTTGGTGTTTGCCCGTTCTTTGAGTACATTCAATCAATCCCAGGTCTGCTTAGATTCGAGGCTATGTACCCTCAGTTCTTTAAGCGCCGCCTGACTGTCGGATATTATATATATCCCGAAAACCGGTTGGCACGGTGCCTAGCGCCTTTTGGAGTTCGAATTTAGGTCCGTATACTCCAACGTCAGCTTTGCCCTGCATTTTGAAACAATATTAGAGCTCCCCTTTCACGTGAGTGATTATTGTTTTGATGCCAGTACTATCTGGCCTTTATGACTACCCCAAATGGTATTTCAAAGTTATACTCTTTCCAAATAGCCGTTGGCATATCCATGAGACTACTGTGCATTTCCTTAGGACGGCTTCCAGCTGTGGGTTCCAGGTGAGTTGTTTGTCTAGGGCTATGCCTATATATTTAACTTCTCCGAAGAATTCTAGTCAGAGCTATTAGATTCAGATCCCTTTTCCTCGTTAATGGGATGACAACTGTTTCACTGGGGTTACTATCAGCATCAGTTTTAGATCACGTTTAGGGCCTTTTGCATTCGTTCAAAAATTGTCCGATAATGTCTACCCTTAATTATGATAACCAAGTCATCTAAATATCCTTGGTTTTCAAAATCGGCATTTGTTAGCTTAGTTAAGAGCTCGTCAATCGGCAACTGTCGCTATGATCCATTTTACCGCCGACGGTTCTATTTCCCTTTTTAACGGCTTCGAAAATGGTGTTGTACGACCAGATTGTGTAGGGCTGTTTCTGTAGACTTGCCCGCTTGTTATGCATGCTGATGTTCATGCAAAGATTTCACTTTCAGGATCCCATATCTGATGTGTTAGTCTTTATTTTAGGTTGGAAGGAGGTAAGACTAATTGGACTTTGGATTGGGAAGATGGTCGACCTCCACACTTAGGTATGGATTCCATCTTTACATTTCTCCACAGATTGAGAATATAGCTCAGAGTATAGCTAACTCCGAAAATTAATAAAAATTTGCATCGTTGGCAGTAAATCCTCTAGGCTCTGCTGTAGTAGAGTTGGGATAATACCGTCACCGCCAAGAGATTTATATGCTTTAAATAATTTCATTGCGCAATCTTATTCTCCCCATTGCGAAGACACGCCCAGAATTACTTTTAATCTGGTTTGAAGGCCACTAGTGGAAACAATCCACCTCGGAAGGCCTTTATATATCTTCAATTGCTGTGGAATCTAGGAAGTGAGTTCCCAGGAGTAATTTTATTGTCTCTTCTCGGCTTCCTGTAAAGGTACAGTGAACCTTTTGAAGATATCCAATTCCGTTTTAGTGGTCAGATAAAACTTGTTGGAGTCGTGCGGTAGTAGGTAAGTCATCAATACCTTCACAGAAGCTCCTCCAAGTACCTCTTCACGTAAAACGTTTGAAAATGTGGATTCGTCGCCTTTGTTGACTGTTTCCATATTATTTTTTAGAAAATATTCTAAAAGATAGGTACTCACCACGTTTATCGTTGTCACTGCTACCACAAATGGTGAGATGCGCATTCGCATCACAGCCAATAACAAACTGCTGGTTTTTGCAGACATCATCAGCATTGCATCACCTCCGGAAATGTTGTTCCGGTTGTCTCCAGGGAAGTAGGCCGAGGCAATTATTACTTCCTCCGATCCCCTTGCTGTACTAGAGGAGCTGCCAGGCCCCTTTTGGTAAACTCTGGAATTGGAAGGAAGTTAATTGATGGCTTGAACAATATTGCTGCTCGAGGAACATCAAGTTTATTGCTGTAAACCAACTTACCCTATTATATGACTTCCCTGAAGCCAAGACGAATAAGAGGGCAGTATTTAAATTTCCCAAAATAAATCTCCTGATAACCACATCTGTTGCAGCAGCCTTTGCATGGTGGAGATTTATTTGGAGAAGTTTGAAAATGCTCCTACTTTCTCCCATGGGAATGGTCGACATCCTTGGGTCCGTTTAGATTTATGTCGGTTTATCCGTCACTATTTTTGATTCCTTGGGGGTTTTCAGACGGTTTGGTCAACTTCTGTCCCAGGTTTTGCCCCATTTTGACAAGAGACTTCCTGCATTCCTCTGATCTCATTTCTTTCCTTCCTGTGTGCCTAAGGTTGACGGAACCGCCCGATACCTGACCTACGGGAGCAGATGATGCTTTAGTTGTCCTAGCCTTTAGCTGTCCGATCCCTGTTCCTTTAAACAGCCACTGGTCCACCGAGAGAACGGTCAGTGAGGTAGAGCCCTCTGCCGTTCTTCTCAATATCAGCACTCCCTGTCGTTCAGCCCATGGTTCTAACTATCAATGAAATCTAGGATTTCCTCTTCAGGGGTAGCCAGGCTGTTGGAAAAGTAGCCAACGAAAACTTTTGTACGAGATATTTCATTTTCCACCACAGCTCTCAGATTGGCACGCTCATATGGCTTAATATAATCTACAACCGTTGCTAGCCACACCGCGGTGCTTTTGTCGGAGCAAATGAAAACGTACCTAAGAAGGCGAGCTTTACAGCACCGTCCTTCTTTTAAAAGATTTTTTTAAGGGCAGGTCTAAAGTTTGCCCGTTGTCAAGATGTCCTCAGAGAAATTGGACGAGATGCTGCCAGAAACAAGTTGTATATCAGTGAAGTCGGTGCCTCACTATTTGATGGTTCCTTCTTCCCCTCATCCCTCGCGTTTTTGAACAGGGCCCACCCTAATTTTTTTTTTTTGATATACATATAAGTTCAAGTCCTACAAGTTGGGAGGGGGGAACAAGAGTCACCCGTAACAGAGATCCCCAGTATCACGGGAAGGTGAACTTTAAACCAGAGCTTGCCTGGTATCCGGAGTCCGTATTCTAGATACCAAGCTCCCTCTTGGCCACGCATCCTTCGGCATATGCTTTTCTGTCTTGGATTGAGGTATTCTATTTAAGAGAGTATCTAGCCCGACTAGAATTATACAGCACTGCCAGAATTCTGTTTCCAGCCGCCACCACTAGGAGCTTGTAGTCGCAATGCCACCAGGTGTACTTGTCGGTTGACAGCTGAGATGCGAATAAATAATAAACTCAAATAGCTTTGGAATGCAAGAGAGCTTTTTATTTGGTCTATAATTAGTTATACACTTTTTAGGCCCCTTTTTTGTGAACAGATATAATAAAAGAAACCGTCAACAGTTCAGAATAATGCCCACTGGAGATTGATTTGTTGAAAAGAATACCCAAGTGAAAACAAAACCAAGGCGTCCGAACAAGATTTCAGCAGGGCGTCCGGGATTCCACCAGGATCTGAAGAGTAGCTCAACTAGATCATTAATGTGGTGAAGAATAGTCCTCACTGATCACTGGCAGCGGCTCAAGGCTACCAGAATGGGCAATAATATCACAGAGTTGGATCAATTGGTTGAGTGGCACGATCACCAGACTATGTTCCCTATGAGTTTTTAATTTGCAATTGCAATAAATTAAAAATTCACTTCGTCTCTGAGCTATTGTCTAGCTCCCAGCAATGCAAAATAAGACATTCAATTTCCCTCATTCCCCTTACCCTAATGACTTTACATGCCTTTCCTTCCAAGCCATGTTTACACATCATAGGATTGTCCCCTGGACTTTGTTTAAAAAAAACCAAACTCGGAACGACGGGAGCAAGCAAACTCTCAGTAGGATTATTGATTTCAGACCACAAGTACGACATAGAGGAAGGGCAAAAGTTAGCCCTCCTTCATGTTAACAAATTTCAAGCCACAAGGAGTTTTAGTGATATATTCACTGTACAATAAGTCGGAGAGTAATTTGGCATGGCTCCCGGGTTCGAGACCAGGTCACCTCGTGGGTTTTTAAAATTAAAATCAAAAATCCACTCCATCTCTGGGTTTTTGTATAGCTCGCAGCAATGCAAAAAACAAGACATTTACGTTTCCTCACTCCCCTTACCCTAATTCCCTTCCGGCCAAAGCCATGTTAACGCATCAAAGGGTTGTCTCCTAGGCTTTTACCACGTCGTATAAAAAAAACCAAGTCGGAGCGAGATAAGTTATCTCTAACTCTCAATTCGGTCTGCTAAGGTAGAAAACAATATCCTCATATTCCTTCTCGCAAAACAAAACAACGCCGGAAAGAATAGAAGGGAAATCCATTAAAGATAACTTTCTTGCGAGTTCGCAATAGTCAGCCTTTTTAAAGTATATCTGAGCAACTTGTCTCCTCTGCACATCCACATAAGCGCTGTCATCAGAATAAAACAAGGAATTAATTTCACGAGATGTTAGTTCGTCCGATCAGGAGGGATGTTCTCGCGCATAAAACTTTAGTAAAAAAAGTAAAAAACTTGGTGGAACAAAGACCTATTATAAAAATAATATTTATTCTAAATTCTGAAAGCTAAACAAATGGAAATAAATGAAAATTAAAAGCATTTACATTTTGCAGCACACAATCACAACAAAAATTAAAATTACACTAAACTTGTTGCAAACCACTTCAAAATTTTCAACATAGTTTTTGCTGAATAAAAACAAAAAGGATATTCATCAAAACAAATTGCTGTCCTGTTTCTAAATATAAATCCGTGATTATATGCACTGACAATTTCTTCGGGAGCTAATTTGTAACTGAATTCTATGAACGATCGAATATTTCTTCCTTCTGCGTTTTCTGGTTCAGCACCCGACACAATCTGGCATATGAGTGATTGCAGACAGTTTAACGGATCATGTTTCATTAACTTTTTCCAGTCGATCTCCTTCCCAGTTATTTGATTGTTCATAGTTTTTGAAGAGGTAGTGTCTCTTTTGAAGCGAAAAAGAGCTCTTGCGACCGCTTTTACCGGCTGGCGAATTTTGTTGTAGTCCTGAGCTAACAAATGCAGCATGTAGAGCGCTCCAAGACCCATAGTAGCAAGAATTACGATTCTATAGGGATACGGCAATGCAAAAGAATAAATCAAAGTATTAGTTGACGAAACACCTACTTGAAACCCATATAAGCCGCGAAATTTTTAATCCACCTTCGATGTAAGTTTGCAAGAAACTGACAGTGGACAAATCAGTTTCACTGCATGCAACCATATCCCGGAAATGCAGCAGAATTTGCGCTAAAGTTGGCTATTAGTTTTCGACTATTAGGAATGGGGCATTTTTCTCTTCTCTCTGTTACTGCTTCTTATTTACGAAATGCACGCACTACTGCGAAATTCCTTAAATTAAATTGCTGCCATTGTTACTAAACTAAGAAATCTACTAAATAGTCGGTCTACCATATTATATGCTTCTCGTTGCACTGGCACACCGACTCAGCCGGAAGGCCATCTGCTTGCTCTTGTTGCATAACATCTTTCTCCACCAGAAGAAAGTGAAGTTGCATGATGGAACTGAAAACCGGGTCATTTACATGGGATTATTTATAGTGGTTGGCGCTTAATCACGTGTCGCCGGAAATAAGTAATTGTTCATTTGTCATTAATTAATCATGAATTTTCTGCAAGGTGAGTTGTAAAAATCGGCAGACGATAAAATTCTGTAGTTCAAGTTGATGGTCGCGGATGGCACTGGTAATGTACGGAAAATTAAGCATATTTCTTACGAAGAATTTCCAAAGCAGGAAGTCCTATTAGTCAGAGACGTTAAAGAAATTAAAAAGCATTAGACAGTTTATGAGATTGGCTCAGAGATTAATGACGCTCCACAAGTTTTAATAAAAATGAGTGCAACGAATGCTGGAAAATATCGCAAAACTGTAGCAATTTAAAGGAAATATTTAGCATTCAAAATTTAAAGAAAAGCTAACCCATCATGTGGATATCGATGGAATCGATGAAATTATAAAAAGTAAAGAAGTTCATGTTAATAAGGAGATAAATGGAGAGATGAAGACACTGTTAGGTTTGAATAGAAATACCGTGTTAATCCTACAAATAAATTATATTAAAGTGTCTGCCTGTGATTTCAGGATTAATACCACTATCTAAGTGGAATATGCTATTTATCTAAGCAAAAGTAACTGCCTGGATGTTTGTCCAGAATTGGCTCCGAAACGCTTGAATGAATTTTAATGAAACTGTCAGCAATCATAGTGAGTACCCATATTTAAAATCTGCTCTTTGATTCATCTTCGTTTAAGATATGTTTCGAAGATAAAAATTAATATGACGAAAGTTAACGAACAAAATGCTATGACCGAGCGTCTACAGTATATAAAAATTCCGCAGAATTGTTCCTAAATTTTTCATAAACTGTTTGTGCTAAAGTGTTCGTTATAGTTTTTAACGAAACGGCAACAATCCAGACTTTTTCAGATATTTTGCATCGATAGTTTAAAAACCAAAGCGGGGGCAATTTGATAACGACTTTGAAAGGAAATACTTTACGACTAAAGGGTCAAAACCAAAAGATCCCAATACACTTTTGGTTCTGTTTTAGGTTACTTATCTAAAGACACCCCACTCAATGGGGTAAACGAAAAAAAAAATACACTTTTCATCTTGGGAGGAAGTCCGACATATTATTTTTCTAAAAATCTCAATTTACGTTCTTGAGTCATCAATCTACATTAGTTTTCCAAATTTCATCTTAATAGGTATATAAATGAAAGGATGGAAGGGCTGTGACATACAGACAGACGGACGGATGGATGAAACTACAAGTATAATGGCTCCTAGCTATAACGAAATCCTAAGAATGGATATGCATTTGTATGTTTCGGCAGAACTCTGGATGCCAATATACACTAACTTGGTATACATATTAATTACCATCTGGAAAACATACTGTGTGGATAAGATCCCCTAACACTCCTAGGCGTGGACGTGGGAAGAAGTGACATGTAATAATAATCGAAAACCACCGATGTTAGTGCCGCATCCATAATTTTCCGGGTCGCTGAGATGAATAATGACACTCCCGACGTCGTAAGATACTGTGTAGGTAAGACACCTCTAGGGGTGCGGGTGGGAAAGACCCCAGGCATGGAGGTGGGAAGGAAGTGACATGTTAAAATAATCGAAAACGACCGATATTAGTGCCGAAACCATAGTTTTCGGGGTGGCTGAGACGATTAATGACACTCCCGACGTCGTCAAATATGGTGTAGGTAAAACACACTCACGGGTGCGGGGCAGGGGGGGGGGGGGGGGGGGGGAAAGAAGTGATATGTAAAAATAATCGAAAACGACCGATATTAGTGCCGAATCCATAGTTTTCGGGGTCGCTGAGATAAATAATTACACTCCCGATGGCATCAGATACTGTGTGAGTCAGACACTCCTAGCACCTCTAGGAGTATGGGCGGGAAGACACTAAGAGAATGACATGTAACAATAATCGAAAAAGACGCTCACTTACCAAAAGCCCGAGCGACCCCGGGAACCCTCAACTAGTACTTACAATACAATACATCAAGGTAGTTTTAACCATGAAGATTTGAATTTTCAAGTTTAGTACCACAGTTACAAAAAACATGGCAATTTTCTGCGTTTTTAGAAGTTCTTTCAGCATACAATATACACTATCGCCAAAAAGTTTTGATTCATACTCGGATAACATTAAATCAATAATTTATTGAACGCTGCTAAAAGAGTACTAAAACAAAAGAAAAAATTGCAATAATCTGGCCGCAAATAATCCTTGGATAAATGGAAAGCCGTTTTATTGACGGAGCGCGTGTGTTTGAACGAACATGCTGTTTTGGTTTTGGTGATCATATGGAATTTTTGGTGGAAATAATTCCAACCAAATTCTTCTTTTTATCTAAAGATGAATTAAAAAGGACAAAATATTGATTGGACACACTTATTCATTTAAGACTACGCAATGTGGTCACGCTAGGCCAACTTTTACTAATTTTTTTTTTATATCTAAGGTATCTCTACTTGTAGATTACAACATTCTTTCCAAAATTGAAAGTTCAACATAGTAAAATATACTAAATCTAAAAAATTTAGTTTAAGTTTTTCAGAAAGTAAAATTACCGATTTTCCTCCGGCATCATAACGTGTCAAAACAAAACCATAACTTCACAGCCGAAATGGGAGGATTGACTTGAAACAATGGGTCATATGTAAAAAGATGATCAATGACTCTGAGCTCAACTTAGTTACAGATTTCTTAATTGTGTCGTTGTTTGTGTGCTAATCCCAGTGTGCATATCAAATTTCAGCTTTCTAGAACTTTTGGAAGTACCTACCAATAAGAAATTTTATATACAGACTTGAACCCCCTTTATGAGGGGTGGAGGGTAAAAGTTACAGATTTCTTAATATTTTCGTTGTTTGTGTGTTGTGTGCTAATCCTAGTCAGCATACCAAATTTCAGCTTTTTAAGACTTCAGGAAGTACCCTAGAGGTTTTGATGACGGAGGTTTTCATGATCATGAGTGGCGAAATCGACGTATTTCAGGTATTTATAAAATCTTTAGTATTAAAGCTGGACAAATGAAACTTTGTGTGTTTCATTAGTCTGGTAACTTAATCTTATTCTAAGAATTTGGGCTCTCTGGTATTATCCAGACCGAAGCTATGAGGGTTCGAAAATACGACGAAACGCTTCGAGAAAAGGTAGGTAGTGCCCAGTCTAGTCTATTGCAAGCTAGTAGTTCCGGTTCGGTACTACTTGGAGACGGTGGATATAGTATAGCACCATGGCTTATGACACCATGGCCTACGACAGATTTACAATAAAATTCTTAGTAAAGAACGAGTGGATGGATGCTGAAAAGATTTACAATGAAATTCTTATTAAAGAACGAGTGGTAATAGATCGATGTTTTGGGCAATTGACGACGACTTGAAATTGAAAATTCATTGCTTGCGCAAAGGAGATAAAATTTGATCTGATTTAAGCAAAGTCCATTTATTAAAAGACAGAAAAATAATATATAATTTTACAAAAAAACATTCATTCTTCTTTTCAGTTTTTCATAAAGTAATTAATGAAATCAATACGCTATAACCGAGACGAGTAATTGCAGTAATATCTTTGAGATTGATCTCAAATTTACGGAGTTAGTCGTAACTCTCAGCTTCTCCACTTTTCGCATGCACTTACGAGCTCAACCTCAGTCAGTTTGCTCAAACTCAATAGTCTGAGCTAGAACTCAAAAGTCTCAGCTCTGAGTTCCATCTCAACTTTTTGCAGCTTTAGAAGGTCAAAACTTCATTTAACTCACTTTTGAAAGATCATTTAGCATATGTGTGCACTAAGGTATTAATGTATATCTACGGAATCCGATCTCCTCTTTGCCCAGCGCTCATAGATTATACCAAGTCGTTTGAATTTGCAAAATTAAGTCCTATCTTTTAAAAAATAGTTGAAGTTATAATAGCCCTACACAGCAATCCCAGTAAAAAAAATTACGTGGAATACATGAATGGAATTGCTTCGCAACTTTACGTCGAATATTAGTTGAATTTTGTATACCCATATCCTAGGCGTTATGCATATTAGTTTACGGGGAACTGGCATATCAACTCTAAGTGGAACTTGTGTACATTTTAAACTGACTTTTCATGTGACTGAATTTCTGTTGGGTAGTCGTTGAAAATATCTTTTTGATACCATTTTACCAAAATGTATAAAACAACAAAATAGTCACAAGATAAATTCCAAACTATTTAAAATGCTTACTAATTATAACACTTTTAATCACAAAATAATTATCACTTGAAGTGAAATAAAATTGCGTCCATTTTGTAATTTTCGAAATGATGATATACATATACATAAGGGTAAATTTTCTATCGACTATCCACGGTCAGGCCCGTGCGCACATAAAGTAAATTTTATTACTACCGTAATTAATATACGATCAACAGGAATTACACTAGATCGAATACCCTTATTTGTATGATATGTTGTTATTACTGCAATTTTATTATTGCTTTCACTACCAGTTTTAGCAGGAGCAATTACTATATTATTAACAGATCGAAATTTAAATACACTTATTTTGATTTTTTGGAAACCCAGAAGTATATATTTTAATTCTACCAGGATTTGGTATACCTAATTTCTCATATTATTAGTCAAAAATCATTATTCATTAGGAATAATTTATGATATACTAGCCATTGGATTATTAGGGTTTATTGTATGAGCACATCATATATTTACAGTAGGAATAGATGTTGATACTCGAGCATATTTTACTTCAGCAACAATAATTATTGCCGTTCCTACCGGAATCAAAATTTTTAGATGACTAGCTACATTACATGGAACACAACATATTTTATGTACATCCATTTGTTGATAGTTTTCTTTGTATAGCTCCTTTATTTTTTTTTTATGAAATTAAATTGGCTGCGTTCCATTGGGCCATGCTGATTACTCCGGCGTATTTCCCCAATGGAACGCTTTTTCTTTACCAGACTACTTCGAGCCGCTGTCAAGTTTGGCATTTTATAAATTGTACTTAAAGATTTTTGATGTGCTGTGAAAAATATTATATTTTATGCGATAAGTGCAGTAATTTTGGAAAAAGTTTTAACGTCTTTGATATTTACTTTTAATATTTGTGAAAAATGTAAACAGCGAAAAAGCCACCTATTGAGAGCTTTTAAAGCACAAAAACCCTACCGGAAAATCACGGCGTAATTACACCTGTAGCTAAGCGTACTTGGATGTACGCCGAAGTACTCTGAATGGCCCAATGGAACGCAGCTATTGTTAGATCGCTTCAAATACCTGTTTCATAGATTACTACGTTGAATTTACCCAATAACAACTCCTTGAGTTTTGCGGTACAACAGAGAATAGATTTAAGATTTTAAAAAACGTTAAAACCTTTCTTAGATTTGGACCACTCTGTAACACATGTGGATGATTTTCTGTAGCAGGGGAAAGTTTTTCTCTTTAAGTTGTCAAATGCGTATCTGTAACTTCCTGAGCAAAGAATCTCAAGAATTATTATTTATACACATCCCGACAAGACTTTTCAAAATTAATGCCTTCCATTGTATGTACCAAGTGCACCCTACTTATTTTAATCGTCCATGGATAATAATTTGAAAGACATTTCAGGAGTAGCTTGCTACTTAGATGTATGAGAAAAACGAGGGTGGTACTGCTAAAATTAAATATATATCAGTGAATTTAAAAAATTTAAATTTTTAAGACTCGAAGTAAATTACGTTGGTTTTTTTTATACGATGTGGCCAAATCCTAGGGAACAACCCTTTGATGCGTTAGCATGGTTTTGGCCGGAAGGGAATTAGGGTTATTTTAATTTCTTAAGAAACGCTCATGGGAAGATCTGGTGTCGAACCTGGGACCCATGGCTTGGTGGTCGTGCGGCTCAACGAGTTGAACAAGAATGTCTTTTTCGTGGAAGCAGAGTAGTAGTCCCATCGCTTTTGAGGTCATCGTGGTTGTAGTCGCATGAAGCAACTGAAGTCTGGTGGTCTGGGATGGATGAGGCTGTCTCGAATTTCGTTGCAAAGTGTGCCTTGTCAATTGACGCAAAACTCGAATCGATGAGCAAAGGTATACCTTGGCTTTGAACCGCAAAATCTTGGTGCAATCTGCATGCGGATTCTGCTGAAAAGGATAGAGTTAAATTCCTTCTCATGATGGATAGTCATTCAAAGTGGTTGAAAGTATTCATAGTGTCGCGGAACACAGCTGAACACACCATTTCAAGGCTTCGAACCCTATGGTCAACCTTTGGACTCCCAGTTGAGCTAGTTACCGACAACGGACCTCCTTCTTCAAGTAAAGAATTTGTGGATTTTTGTGTAAGGATAATTCCATTGATCACATCACATCAGAATGCCATCTTAACCACTCTCTTCCAACGGCCGGAAGCGCGTTCATAAACTTGACTATAGTTATAGTTCTTGGTGTTCAAAAACTACGATGTTAACTACGACATAACCACGAATATAACTATTTGTCGTAATTAACTATGCCGCAGTTATATTTTAACCATACTCCCTGAGCATGGTTGGTTCATAGTAAATAAATACATTGAAATATAAAAAAGAAGAAAATGTTGTTGACTTTCTGACAGTCGGCTTACTTTGTTTTGAACAACGAGCATAGTTAAATACCGCCCGTTCAAAAACATTTCATTGTAAAGCATAACTCCGTAGCTAATTGACTTCAGTTGGAATCACTACGGCTTACCAAACAGTTTACTATAGTTAAGTTTTTGAACGCGCTCCAGGTAGAAAGAGTGTACAAACCTTCGAAAAGGCTTTGACTAGATAGAGCCTCGAGGATTGTTTAGGCGCGGTTAAAGCAGATTTGCTGAGTAGAATCATCGAAAAGTAAAAAAGCACGGCAATATGCAGCTCTACGTGGATAAATTTATCTTTCGGAATCGAAATACACCCAAGACAGGAGATGTGACCTTACCAAAACAATTGGCACTACAAGGAAACAAGATTCCAGTCATAACCGATAAATCATTACCCAACATTGAAAAATTAACTGCTCTCCAACTACCTAAATAAAGTAAAGATCTTTCAGAGCCCTCACCGAACCAACGACGAAAGTAATTAATATGCCATTGATCAACTAGATGCGTTAACATCCCGAAAGATGGTAATATTGAGTTAAAGTTAAAATATAATATAATATAATAATAATTTATTTGCATCGTACTGATGATTACACATCTTACAAAAGTACTACAGATGCATAAAATTAAAACTTCATAATATTATTTTATACCTACACATACCTAAACTACAATTCAATTCGACCTATCCATTACATATTCTCAATAAATTTAAAATCCCTAAAATTCATATAACAAACAAGTTCCAGTTACGAATAGTTTGGACAAAGAACACCTCTGGTTGAATGTTAATATCGTAATTTATCATGAAGATGGCGATTTCTCATTTATTAGTTTGTGTAAGAAAGCAAACCGACGACAAGCGAGATATGATTCAATAGAAGTACCAAGAAAGAGCGAAATATAAGGTGAAGTGTGCGTAGTAGTGGAACTCTAAAGAGTATCATCTTTCATTGGGAATTGGCGTAAGCTTTTATTATATAATTTGTATTCGGAAAAGTAACGTAACAGGCGACGGAGTTGGATCAATTCATTGAGCCGCATGACCACCATGCCATGGGTCCCGGGTTCGAGATGTCCCCATGAGTTTTTATTAAGAAATTAAAATAATCCACTCCGTCTCTGGGCTGTTGTCTAGCTCGCAGCAAAGCAAAACAAGACATGCAAGTTTCCTCCCTTCCCTTACACTAATTTCCTTCCGGCCAAAACCATGCTAACGCATCAGAGGGTTGTCCCCTAGGATTTGGCCACATCGCATAAAAAAACAGTGAGTCAATCAGCAGTGCGCATTTTGTAGACACCAGAATCCCAAATAAATATAATTTTTTATTGAAGTTCGACTTTTAATTATTACAACGTGAAAGTTACAGATATTGGATTCTGAATTTTGGTAACATATTCTCTTAACCCGATGGGAGAATTGAGCAACAGAAAGTAACTCGGCAGAATTGAGGATAAATCCATCAAAAACGAAAAAACTTCTGATAAATATAAGTATTACTACGTGAATGCCGCTAGATATCTAAGATGTAGAGGTTATTATATCACCTCGGTAGCATTGTTATTTAAGATGAAGTAGCATATGAGACTTGAGTTCTCGAATAAATAAAACGACAGGATTATATTCTCAACCGATCCATCCGGGTATAGAATCAACGTGAATCTCAGTTAATATTAAATTACGGATGTTAAACTCCAACTTAAAGGCGATACTTTTTAACCGACTTCCCAAAAACAAAGAGGTTCTAAGTTCGACGCGTATTTTTTAACCGACTTCCCAAAAACAAAGAGGTTCTAAGTTCGACGCGTATTTATTTGTTTTTTTTTTGTTTTTTTTTTATGTCTGACCGGGCATAACTTTGTAACGCGTCGACTGATTTTGATGATTCTTTTTTTGTTGGGTAGAGTATGTTCACCGATTGGTACCATGTCAAAAAAATTTTTGGTAGGGTGGGGGTGAAACCTAATTTTGTAACGCGTTGTCCGATTTGGATGGTTCTTTTTTTGTTGTACAGAGTATGATCCCCCATTGCTAATAGGAGAAAAAAAATTTGGAATAGGGTGGGGGGAGGGGTAGTCTAACTTTGTAACGCGTGGACCGATTTGGATAATTCTTTTTCTGTTGGGTAGAGTATGTTCCGTAATTGATATCACGAGAAAAAAATTTTGGTGGGATGGGGGGTGGGGGTGGAACCTAACTTTGTAACGCGTGGTCCGATTTCAATGGTTCTTTTTCTGCTGTATAGAGTATGATCCCCCATTGCTAATAGGAGAATAATTTGGTCCTAGGGTGAAAGGCGGTGGTGGGGGGGTTTTTTTTAAAAACTATTTTATCTATGTTTACGAAACATAGAAGTGCATCGCAAGGCAGCTTTGAGTTTTGATCCAAAGGTGTATCCCAAAAATTCGCTAGCAAGACCAGGGAAGAAGCGACGATAACATTCGACGAAGAAAATTAAACTGAATTGGCTACACCTTCGACCCGACAAGGAAAACCGTACTCGTAGAAACCGAACTCATCACTACGGCTGAGTTTGTCCGATACGGCGCTGACACTCAGTTTTGGAAATCTATGTGAAAGAATTTTAATTAAATAACGACAAATTAAGTGTGGAGTAAAATTTTAAAGTAAGCTTTACAAACAGTTTTATTTACATGAAGATTGGAATTAAATCCAAAAGTATTAAAAATAATAAATATTAAAAGATTAAAGCAAAACGTTAATTAAAAAAATCAGCTGCAGAGATTTCACTTTTTTTTGCAAGATAAGATTCCGTTTTAAATATATCTCATAATAACTGTTATATAGTAAAAAATCGAATGTTTTACAAATCTTCACGTTTTGAGATTGCAATCGTCAGTGCAATGTTTGAATGAGTTAATGCATATGTGCAGAAGCGTATTAAATTCTGCCCTATTAAAAAGTTAAAAAGCACAGCAATATTGCATTAAATTTACGGCCAAGAGATTTAAGCGGGTTTTATCTCTTTTGTTAATTTTACTTACCGCATCATTACTTCAGTCAATATAAGAAATAATTTGGGAAGTTTTTCGTGTGGTCCTAAAAGGTTTGTCTTTTTAAGAACATATTTACGGCTTTAAATATTTTCTTCACTGGATGTGTACTGAATATTTTCCGATATTATTAAATATTATAGGATAATTGGATGCACTCAGGATATGGAAAATTTCATTTTATCCATCTGCAATATGCACCTAAATCATGATCAGTAATATTGTTTCTATACATAATTGATTTATTATGCGCGTACTGTAAAAATTTATACATTTGGTTATAAAAAGTTGTAGAAATCTTACAAACTGATCTCCTTTCTTGTAACTACACAATAGCTAACCAAAATAACTTCAAATAAGTAATGAGCGGTACATATTATCAATTATTTAATGATTATTTGTTAAAACCTACGTAAATTAGATAACTGGTGGATCTAAGGTAAACATAAAAAGTACTTTTCATACAAATTTAAGAATATGTATCAATAAATAAGTGAACAACTTAGTAATTGATCATTCGTAATTCGAGACAAACTTCGTCTTCCTACATAATACTACTACACCTCATTACCAATCCAATAACATCAATTCGTTTGTAATATATATAGCTGATGAAGCAAGAAATTCTGTATAAATAAAATAGAACTTTACGAAAACTCACATGCAGTTAAAAAAATATTTTTAAGAAAGCCTAAAAGATTGTAATTACACTATTTTTTTGGTTCATCTTTTGCTTATTTTAAAATATACTTATTATCTGCTATACTAACATATCAGCCAAAGTTTGACCGACTAGCATTTGAAAATAATTTGAAATAAATAATAAGTCAGTGTTTTTAAGAGTCTCTACATGTGCGATTTTGGCAAAAGCCTTTTAAATATACATCAATGAATGAAAAATACATGTACATTAAAGCTAAAGATTAGTTTACTTATTTAATCATATATGTAATTACAATTCGAGTTCCTCAATAACAAAATTTTTATTGTCAAATTCTTTCGGATATTTTGATCGTACATGGTCATATATAACAATTTCAATTTGCAAAATAAATTCTCTTATAAGCGATTGCAGCTAATGTTAACATATTGAATTTTTTTTAACGTAAACAAACTATAGAACTTGACAGATTTAAAATCATTATTGCACCAACGCTGCAAAGATACCAGAAAAACATTGTTCTGTAAGTATTACGAGAAATTTACTAAGCGTAATTAAAATAGAGCCTACACGCATTGTTTCAAGCAACACAGTTGCTATTAAGATTTCATTCGAAATATTTACTAATTTCAAAAAAGAACTTTTTTGCGACAACAACTAATTAACAAGTTTTTCCTTGATTTCAATATTTGGTAAAAATAAAGAAAACAAGTTAAAGGGAGAAAAACCAATATTTTAAATTTAAATAAAGGCACTGGGCTGCTTTTTAGGGTCGCCTACCGCCAAATATGGGAAGGTTTGAAGCGCAACAACAAGCAACAACGTACAAAATCCCAAAGAAAAAATTTAATTTTGCTGTTTGTCGAGGTACACTGTGCATAGTGCTTTCGTTACGAAACTGCTTTTCAATTTTAAAAGCATGCGGCAGCGTAATTAAAGGCAAAAGAAACCAAAGGGAATATTTAAGCCCAAATACTACAAACAAGCTATAAGGTGTAAATAATAAAAGAGCATAAAGTACATATGAAGCTGTTCGACCGATTAAAATAGCCAATGTCACAATGCCAGCCTTTTTGTCATTTTCAGCATCACGTGTATTATTACTATGCAAGATCGCCTCAGTATTTAATGCAAGTGGTATGGCAAAATATATTGTTGTCCAATCTATGTGCCCAGTTTGAGAAAGATATGCAAAAAGAACCGAAAGGGGACCAAATAATATTAATATTAAAACATCGCCTAAAGCAATGTATTTAAATCCTATTCCTCCTGTGTATAAAAAACTCGATGAAAGTCCGCCAAAATACACCAATGCTAGATGTTCCATTTTTGCTGGACTTAATATTGCAAGGAATATAAAACCACCGCATCCAGCCATGTACAGAATAGCGCCTAAGGATACAACCTGAAAAAAATAATAAAACAATCTTACAAATTTTGCATATTTTGAACCTTATTATATAATAATGAAAAAAGTAAGATATATCTGTCAGCAATCGTCCAAGAAAAGTTTGATCAACTTTAATCAATCTAATTAGAAAATATACAAGTCTTATTCTTTGGTGTACCCTGTAATAGTGTACTTGTATGTACATTTGAGGGAGACCAAGCAAAAGGGTACACTTACACATTCAATTTTAAATACACCTAACACAAAAATGCTTCAAAAAATCATAGGATGTTTGAATAAAGAAGTTTTGGAAATCTTTATATCAGAAGTCGAAAAATATCCATATTCTTTTTTATTCTAATTTAATATAATTTAGGAAAAATATTTGATTAAATTTTGCTAAATTGAAAAAGTAAAAATGGAATTAATTGGTTGCTTGCTTAGAAAAAATTATATGCATTTGAGTGCAACGTGCCAAAACGATCAACAATTTTAACATTCATTCTGTTTAAGTTATGTCAACAAAATTTTGCAAATAAATATACTTTATTGGCCCTTTAAATTCATATTAGTATAAGTTGGATTAAAAGACTCAAAAGGGTGTCTCGATGTTAACTTAATTTTCCAAATTAATTGAATAGTTTTAGTTATGCTTCCAACAGCAGCAACAATTTTACTCCGACTTCCTTTTCATATGAACAGACCTGAAAAATACCGCTCGATTATATAAACAGACTTCAACATATTTTCTTCGAAATCTTGTCTTTTCTGGAATTCAAGTATTTCTTTAACTGCGCAAATCAATGATCCCTTTACTTCTTTGTTTTTCCATTTAGTTCAGTGTTTATGTTTGAGTGATAAGGTGGCAATTATTGACTAACTTAAAAAAGGGAACAAGCTTAATAAGCTTAGCGATCAAATATGAAGTTGCTAAGACAACAATATGCAATATCAATTGCAATAAATACCGGATTATAAAAGCTGTAAATTATTCATTTGTGGGACCTTAAAAAAGGAAAGTCCTTAAGCAGTCAGAACTTCCCAGAATGGAGAGGGCTCTTTAGGGTTGGTTCCTAAAACAATGACAGAGAAATCTACTGGTAAGTGGAAATCTAATAAAAGAAGAGGTTTTGCATAAAAAATAAAGAAAAGGAATTGTAATTTTAATGAAAGTGATGAGTGGTTTTAACTCCGCCGATTGAGAAAGAAGGAGGGCAACCCACGCGCTAGCCAGAGCACCTTGGCTTAGAGAGAACCTACGCGCTATACAAATACACTCTCGGTGACTCGGTGATAGGATAGGTAGACGCGTAACCTGCTTATCTGAAAAAACACAACTTCCACACGAAACGTCTAGTAGGACTCAGATACCACGAACTGATTTTGTGATGACAACGTTTGGTTATAAACAACGGACTACGACCAGGCTATGAAACGTGAGAACTCTGTGGGGTGAGTGTGGATACGCGAAGATCATGGAGGTTGAGTGAGAAATGGCCCATTATAAAATAAATAACTTGGAATTAAGCGATACTAGATGGAACGTGACGCGACATGGTCCAAAATACAGAAGCAGGTTAAAGACCGCATCAATTCTGATACTGACGTTGCAGTTAAATAACATCTCAGAACTACATACCGACCTCTACAGAGAGGCGTCCAAAGAAGTGTAAGACGTGACAAGCGCAATTGCATCAACGCGCTAGCAGAAAACGCAGAAGAAGCGGCCTACCGTGGTGACAGTGGAGATCTATACAAGATTTCCAAAAAAACTTTCTGGAAAGACTCTTACAACACAACATTTTGTATAGTATCTTTTACATGGATCCATTCTTGTCACGGAGGAATATCAACAACGGAGGTGAAGAGAATATTTTGTTGAAGTCCTAAGCAATACCTTTGGACCGTTGAATAGCCAACATTAACACCAGAACTCCAACAAGATTGGAGTTGACTAGCGCAATTAAGTCGATATACCTCGGTAAGGCCCCAGGGATTGATCGAATATCAGTGGAACTACTTCAGGCGGATCCCACTGCTGCAGCTGATATTGTCCTCCCCGTAATCCAGGAATGTTAGGAATGTTGGAGACGGAGTTGGATCAATTCGTTGAGCCGCGCGACCACCATGCCACGGGGTTCAAGACCAGGTCTCCCCGTGAGCTTTTATTAAGAAATTAAAATAATCCTCTCTGGGCTGTTGTCTAGCTCGCAGCAATGCAAAAACAAGACTTTCAAGTTTCCTCACTTCCCTTACCCTAATTTCCTTCCCTTACCCTTTACATCTAATGTTCGTCGATTTTGAGAAGGCGTTTGACGGTGTCGATCGCGAGTATATATCGGCAGCTTTACGTAGGAGAGGCGTCCCAGAAAAAATCATCACCATCATAAAGGAGTTCTACTCAAAATCCCAATGTCACTTCATACACAAGAGAAAACTTTCGGAGCCCTTGCAAGTGCTGAATGAAGTGAGATAAGGATACATACTGTCACCTTTGCTTTTCCTGATCGCATTGTGCGCCCTAGACACCACCCATCGCGAGGGATTAGATGGAAACTTTTTAACCTTAATCTGGAATATGTCAACGATGTATGTATGCCTCCTATCCAACAAACAGAATAATGCAGCCCAAATGTCCGCAGCCCTGAGCAGAGCGGGACTTAAGATCAATGCTGCTAAAACTAAATTTATGAGCTTAGAATCCAGGAGACAGAAATTTATCTGGAAGAGCAGCAAATAGAGCAAATAGATAAATTTTTCTATCTCGGAAGTATAGTTACAGCAGACGGTGGAGGTGAAGCTGATGTACGGGCTAACATCAATAAGGCTCGAGTTGCATTTAATACTCTTGCTGATATCTGAAGCAATAACATCTCCAGACGCACAAAACTCCAGATCTTTGAGTCAAACGTAAAATCTGTTCTATTGTTCGGCTGTTCAACATGGAAAGTGACCAGCCAAATAACATCTAAGCTACAAGCCTTTGTCAACCGATGTCTTCGGCGCATCCTTAAAATCCATTAGCCGAAGATTATTACACAGACCTACAGGCCAAGTCGGCAAGTTGCAATGGATAGGCCACACAATAAGAAAAGAGCCATACAACATCGCACAACAGGCTATAGATTGGAATCTGCACGGGATCCAAGAAAGACGCCGAATTGGACGACCGCGCAACACATGGAGAAGATCCGTCGAGAGGGAAGATACCCAGATCAAAAAAATAAAAGAACTTGGGTTAACTAATGACCAGATATGCCGATGAGACTAGGATATTCTGCAATTGTTGACAGAAAAAACTAGAAGAAAGTCAGAGAAGCAACGGATCACGTTCTTAGCATGTACTAATATTACTGGTACACATAAGATTAAGCCTTTGGTAATCGGGAAAGCAAGGAATCCTCGATCATTTAAAAATTTTACGCGCCCCGTGGAATATAAAACTCACAGCGCGCTTGGATGACTGTGAACTTGTTTATCGAGTAGTTTAACAAATCATTCGTTTCTCAAGGAAATAAGACTACAATTTGCCCAATTTAAAAACTTTATGTTTTACATTTTGAAGGTGCGCGATTTTTTACGAACTAAAAACTTGGAACCCAAATCCATTTTCTATTAGGCAACTGTTCTGCACATCCTCCTAAACATTTATTAAGAGCTGATGTCAGTCTTATTTTTAACCGACTTCCCAAAAACAAAGAGGTTCTAAGTTCGACGTGTATTTTTTTGACCGGGGATTACTTTGTAACGCGTAGACCGATTTTGATAACTCTTTTTTTGTTGGGTAGAGTATGTTCCCTGGTTGATACCACGAGAAAAAAATGTTAGTGGGGTGGGGGTGGGGTTTTGGTGAAACCTAACTTTGTAACGCGTGGATCGATTTGGATGGTTCTTTTTTTGTTGTACAGAGTATGATCCCCCATTGCTAATAGGAGAAAAAATTTGGTCTAGGGTGGGAGGGGGGAGGAGTAATCTAACTTCGTAACGCGTGATCCGATTTAGATAATTCCTTTTCTGTTGGGTAGAGTATGTTCCCTGGTTGATACCATGAGAAAAAAAAAATTTGGTGGGGTGGGGGTGGAGCCTAACTTTGTAACGCGTAGACCGATTTGGATGGTTCTTTTCCGATGTGTAGAATAGAAGACACTAAAAAGTGACAAATAAAATAGTTTAAAAAAAAAGTTGAACCAACTTCACAAAAAGCGCTAAAAAGCATAAAATAATTTTTAATTTTATATCTATTACGACATTTTGAAGTCGGTTGCAAATTAAACAAATAAAACAACTACAGAGCCACAATTGAAGATAATACATAATACTACCTGAACGTCTCAGCTCACGAGATCGTAAAAAATGACGATTAAATACTTTTGTTGTAATTGTTTGGTTTGTTTGATTTGCA
The DNA here is from genome assembly GCA_964036015.1 of Leptarthrus brevirostris. Taxonomy (NCBI): domain Eukaryota; kingdom Metazoa; phylum Arthropoda; class Insecta; order Diptera; family Asilidae; genus Leptarthrus; species Leptarthrus brevirostris. Next base: position 42,529,950 of record OZ038375.1, read on the forward strand.
CCGACTTCAAAATGTCGTAATAGATATAAAATTAAACTTTATTTTATGCTTTTTAGCGCTTTATGTGAAGTCGGTTCAACTTTTTTTTTAAAAACTATTTTATTGCAATGTACATTCCACCAAATGTTACATTTTTGATTCAACCGATGGATCAAAATATAATTAAGATTACAAAGCTCCAATACAGAACGATTTTATTATCTGTGGTTATTGCTACATCTGCTGATCCTAAAGAATATTGTCATCAATTTACATTATGCCTCAAACAGAATAGAAGAAAGAACAATTGTTAAATGTTGGAAAAATATTCTACACCCGAAGAGGAATACACTACAGACGATAATACACCACTAAGTATTCTCAAACCTAAATAGGACGATGAATTGAATATAGCTGCTAGAGAAGTTGGTCAAGTTTTAACTTCTATTTGCGGTCCATCGGTACACATGACTACGAATTTCGCCTAACTGAAAATACTGTTGTCGTATTTTTTATTACCAGGTTGCACTTACAACTCCAGAAATATTAAACTGGAACAATGACACAGCTGAAGCAATAGATTAGATTGAAAGTTTTTCAGCGGATTTAAATAACGTGCTCCTAGAAAATTGCCGAAAAATTCCTTTATGCAAGCTGGTAATCAAATCTAAAGAAAGAGAAGAATTTTTTTTCGAAGAAAACGAATTAGAAATTGTTGCAGTTTGTAATACCACATTAAAAATTTAATACACAGTAATTGTTCAACCATAAAATTAAATTCACTATCAAAAATAAATTTCTTATTAAGTTATTTTTAAGAAAATATTTCAAAATGAATGTTTTATTTGATAAGCAAGAATTTTGACTCGCGACTATAGAACTAATTAATGTCGACCCTGTCCATATAATCGAAGTTTTCAGATAAATGTGGGTAAAATTAATGAAAAAGCACTGTTTTAACGGTTTATTAAAAGGAAATAAACCGTTAAAACAATGCTTTTTCATTAATTTTACCTTCATTTATCTAAAAACTTCGATTATATGGACAGGGTCGACATTAATTAATTCATATAGTCGCGAGTCTGCTGTATTATATATCCGTGTACCTTAGAGCAAAAGGATATTAAGTCACAAATTGTAAATTTTACACGAGATAAAATAAATACAATAATTTATTGTGTTGTACAGGCTACAAAGTAAGAAGAAATAATTATTATTTCTACTTGCTCTGTAAGTAAGTCAGTAATTTAAACTTGATTTAGATTACTTATTTATATGAATAATGATAAAAAAAACAACAAACCGGAAAATTTAAATTTTGGACTTAATACCCTTTTGCTCTGAGGTACGGATATATTTACTTCAATATCTAATAAATAACCCTTTCTTCAGGATATATTTTAATTATATTATTTCTTTTGCATATATACCAAATTTTTCAGCATTAACAGAAAGACCACAAGAACGAACATTTAATATTGTTTTATACTTTTGAATAATGTCTATGTCCAGTCCAGTAATTTCTGATGTTACTCGTATATCTGGATATTCAAAAAATCACCGAACACCTGCGGTAAATTTATCAATTTTGAATGAGAAACTGAAGCGGAAATATTAGTAATTTCCTCCTTTATCAATAGGTTTCTACAATTGACGCATATTGATGCAGTTTTTCAAATTTGTATCATTGAGCAAGTGATTGCCTTAATTAATAAGTTGGTAAACTTTTATTCTTCCTTTAACAGCTGTCTCTTAGTCAGTTCCAAACACTGGTCCAATGATCTAGCTGGTCTACCTTTATAGGATAATGTGGAAGGTTCTGATGTAGAAGTTTCAGTTAATAAAGATTTCAGATGAAAAAAAAGGTTGAGATGCTGAAGTATATTTATCAAAATGTGTTATATTGTTGTGTTAATTGCTCCTCCGTGCACAAAAAAATAACCGTAGCACAGAACTCAAAATGTGGTTTGATTCCTACATTGTGTATGTTTATTGCGCAAGCTAAGCTATTTTGTTATTATGATGCAGTCAAAGCCCAGGGACAATTCTGGCATATATATATATAGCATAGCTATGGCCGGAAGGGAATTAGAGGAAAGGGAATGAGGGAAATGGAATTCCTTGTTTTTGCATTGCTGCGAGCTAGACAACAGCCCAGATAAAGAGTCCATTTTTCATTTTATTGCAACTTGCATCCATAACGTGGTGATCGTACCATCCATCCATTGATAAACTCCACCGGATTTTTCGCAGAAATGTGATTACTAAATTTAAACTTATAATCCATAACTACACCTTAGTATTTAACTAAGTTATCTATTACTAGGTTCAGATTACCTTGTTCCTTTAATTAAATACACAATTTTAATAACATTTAGTTTTAATTTGTTAACTTCCATTCACTCACACTTTCCAAATCTTCTTGCATTGTATTTCTTCCTTCCTCCACTATATCATTCAAATATAAATAGAGCATCATCAGCAAATAACATCACTTGTGCATGCTTTAAAACTCGTAGTAGATCATTAATATAGATCACAAACAAAAATGTTCATAGCATCGACCCCTGCGAAATACTTGCATGGGATGATACGTTAATATAAATCAGAAGAGTATATGACAGACTTACCGCGTCGATGGTATGACAAATGAACAGATTATAGTTAAAAATAATTTATTATAGCATACAAAAGATTAACAATCTTGATCATGTACAAGAGTTGCGGCTAATAAACGTTGATGAATAAATGTTCAAGTGTGAGTAAAGTTGAAGTAATACGTATTCAATTCAAAGCTAAGATTAAATAAAATAAAAAAACAATTTCACACTCAAAAAGCTACAAATTGTATGTGTTAATTAATTTTACAAATCTTCATGTACTTTCTTATATTTCTTACAAAATTAACAAAAACAGTTACAGTTGAATTATACAATAAAATTGAAGAAGATCTGATTCATTGATTTTACACCTATAAATAACAATACTGTTTTATTTCAAAGGGCTTAGCTATAGATTATGGTAGAAAGGCTGTGCATCGATATAACCGATAGGTTTACTTAAATATGTTTGCACGTCGTCTGCTTAGAGGTGGATAGAGGCCTCGATAATAATACTGGGCAAATTATTTATATAAAGACTAAATAGAAGCGGGACCAAAACTAAGCCCTGAGCAACACCGAACTTCAGAGAAATTAGATCAGATATTATATAGTTATATCTGACTAGTCTTAAGTTTTGTTACATGATTTACGGATTCAAATGGCTTGGGAAAATTGAGAAGAACAAGAGTTATACCAATAGCAACATGAAGACACAACAACGTGGATGACCGTACTGCGTTCACGAACGCAGTCTTACAGTTATGTCCCGTTCTAAAGCCAGATTGCCAAATAGTCAAAAAAAATTTATCTCTTCACAGTACACCTTCATCATATGCTTGAAAATTAAGGGGCCACATAAACCTAGGTGAATTGAAAAAATCGATTTTTCAAAAATTATTTTATTCTTGATTATACAATTACCTTGATTTTGTCGACTAGCTTTTTGACTCAATCTTTATTATAGACATTGTGTGGTAAGCCATAACTAACAAGAATAAATAAACATATAACAATGTTGTCTACCACACTTACTTTTTTAAAACGAACACGGAGTGTAGACCGGTTTCAGATGTATGATATACTTCACTCCATCTGACTTAACGCTAATCTACAAGCCCTACAGCAGTAATAGACTCCGTTTAGTGTTCCCAGAGGCTAAACGCGTGTTCTAGAGGTAAAATTCGTCGGTGGAGTAAGTAATAACGTTTTGGGCAATCCAACCCGGAGGTCCCAGGGTTGAATCCCACCCGCGGCGACACATGGTTGTTTTAAGCTGACAACAGATTACGATAAAAAGCCCATTGGGGGTTGTAGAATAATTTCGGTGGCTCGGGGTCCACTTGAAATCGTTGTGTCGAATCCAGTGAAGTTCTTCTTCCGTCCCATGTACCACACGTGGTTACGGGAACTAGAGAGAAAAGGTAAGTGCGCACAGGGCGAGGTCCCTACAACAAGAACTCCTGTTCGTGAGCAGAAGCCCTCTCCGCGCACTCAACCAAATGTGTTCGAAACGAACATACAAAATTTCTGAAAGCGCCTAGTGTCCTGCGGAGTTACAACAACTGACGTCCGCAAGCTACATTCATCGTACCCGTCATGAAGGTTGCTCTAGGCACAGCACTTGCAGCAGTTCTTTAGCGAAGATAAGCTCCGCGGAACAGCTGCTGCAAATCTGCGGGCTGTCAATGAATGAAAGATGAAGTTTTCCTTCCGCACCGCCCTAAAGATTCCCAACCGCTGTTAAATTAGAAATGTAGATGCATTGTTGACTTAGCAAGTGTTAAGACAAAGCTAATTAAATAATTCACTTGCTTACATCTGCATCTCCCCCTATTTCCCGTAACACCTTGTGCATGGGCAGGAAAAGTGGATTCTGAGCCACCGATATTACTCTGCAATCCCCGAAATCCATTTTATCATAATCCGTTATCAGCATACAACAACCATGGGTCGCCGCCGGTGGGGTTCGAACCTAGGATCTCCGGAATGAAAGGTCGACACGTTATCACTTACTCCACCGGGGACTTGTGCTTGGCCCCGGCAAAAACAACGTTCTTGCACTGCTCCATGTCAGGCAGATAAGCTCTCACATATCGCGAATATGATTTAGCATGTCGCACAAAGCTCCTTTATCGCCACAGACAATAGCTTCTTTGAATTTGTCCAACGATATGTGACACCTCAATCGGATGCACAAGAATTTGATTACTAACACTTTTTGTGCACTATAAAAAAAATACAATAATTATCTTAAGTTTTGTCATTCTTAAATTATTTTTTCATTTTGTGTGACATTCTTCATTTTTACAATCATGATCTTAATTTTTTTGACCGCAAGAATATGTCCATTTAAACCAGGGATGAAAAATGTAAAACCTAATCGGGTTTTGGATCTAGTGACAGGTAACACAATCTCACTAAATCATTATTAACCAGGTTAACCCGTTCTCTAATCCGTTCATCTAACCGGTTCCACTAACGCGCTCCAATAACGTGGGTATTGGGAACAAAGGGAAACTTGTTTATGTTAAACACTTTTTCTACTCAGTGAAAATTACAAGAGAAAACACTGAATAAAAAATTAATTGCACAACCATAACTGCATTAAGAACTAAAACTTATTTCAGAATTCTGAACTAGGACCTTAAAAAAGAGAAAACACTACGGATAAGAAAATAAACTTTCTTTCGCGCTCTTACATTCTTTAAAAGGAAAATTAGTGGTAACCTGGCCCGAAAGCCGATATCCATTGGACGAAACGCTTGAAATCTTATAATAGGTCTGTTCGTTGACGCCACTCCGAGTCAAAAAGAGTCATTTAGAGCCATTTCTTACTCTAGTTGTGTTATTTGAGAAAAGAGTGGCCTTGCGCTTTTTGTGTTCTTTGAGAAAAGAGTCATACTCTTTTCCACTCCTTTTATGTTCTTTGAGAAAAGAGTAGCATTACTTTAGAGCGAACCTTTTCTGCTCCTGCTTTAAATAAGGTGCAGCTTTTTGACGTTTAAGATCGAGTGATTTGCAAGTGACTTTTTGTTAATCAAGTTAAAACATTAAAGTATTGTGCTGGAAAATGCAGAAAGTAACAATGGTAAATTCTTGTGGGAAGATATTTATGTGACATGCTCGCCAAATACTGCAAAAGGATTAGTTGTCTAAGAATTTTTGAATGATAATTATATTCAAAACAAAGTGACAGTCAGCTGTTAAGAGTGGAGTATTGCATCCAATCTGGTTTTGCTACTCGGATTAGAGTAGAGCTGTGCGCTGCTATTTTATACTCTGCTCTTTTTGAATCGGAGTAGAGTCGCGCCGAGATCTGCGCCACTCGGAGTGGCCTCCGCGAACAGAAGTTATATTAGATAGAAAAAATTGTTATGGGTGTGTTTTGTGCACCTTTTATATATGAGGCCACCAGAACCAATGTGACCCAAATGCAAATATCAATAATGCGAGTATTGATCAAAAATTGTTTTCGAAAAATTTTAAGTGCAGAGAAATTAATTAATTTATATTACACACGAGTTTATATGTGCACTAAATAATTATGAAAAATATGAAGATTTAATTAGTAATTATCAAAATAATGCATATTAGGTTTTTTTTTGCAGAAGGGCCGCTATGCTATTAAGCATTTAAAATTTACCTATATGACTATGTGGGCCAATGTAAAAGAATCAACAATGGTATTATTGAAATAAAAAACGTTAAATTTGAAACTTGTTTTTAAATTAGATTGTTTTTATTATCAAGTTTTCCTATAAATCTCAAAATTTTGCACTTGGGCCACTCTGGTTCTGGTGGCCTCATATGTACCAGTATCGCCTGTGGTCGAAATTCGACCTGCCCTGCTCTATGATAAAAAATATCGTTTATCTTAAAGTGACACGCAAAACTGTATTTGAACTTTTAGCTTGTAAACTGATCATAGCAACCGATGAATTATAGCTGCGAATATTATCGAAATAATTCTTTGATATTTTTTTATTGTTTGATCATTTGAAGTGAGTCCCTGATACATTTCATTAAAAAAATAAATTTTGTGTTGACGGCAAATAAACTTTTCCGTTATGACAATATGAAGTAAATACCTTTTGTTTGATTGTTTTGCATTATCAAATATGCACTGTAAATTCATCAAATCATAATCATAGCCATCAAAATTCATTACATTCAATGTACATTTAAATTCATCTCTCAAATCAACTGCATTATTTCTATTACGCGCATCTATTCACAATTTGATGCCGACGCATAAATTGTGCCTCCCTAACCATTTGCCTTTCAATTTGAGACATTAGCGTTCTTCTTCGAGTAATAACAAATTTATTTTCCGTTTACTTTTAGACAGAAACGATCGAAATCGTAACTCTAATTGAAATAAATAAATTGGAAATTAAAAACTTATATCAAATTTCTGTTATTAAGAGTAAAAGCTATTATTTACAGCAAAAATTTGCAAACAAAAACATTGCAATACGCGAATTGAAATCTCTATTAATCAGAGCAATTTTTTGTTTCAACCAAAAATAATATGGCATTGCTATGCGAGGAACAACATTTCTTCGACACGAGAGTTTTGCAATTTTATGGATGACCAGTTTGATGCTTTATCGCAGTTCAATTGTAGGATCATAATAGCTGGAGACTTTAATATTAACTATTTCAAAAATGAATTGTATTCTAATGCGCGAGAGTTTTTGAACACAAGATGAAAGCTTTGGTGGGAAAGTTCGTAAAACGGAAACCTGTAACGAATAACAGTAATAATTGGTTTACGGATGAGTTAAAAAAGTTAAAATGTGAGAAAATAAGGACGTATCAGATAGCTAGCTTATCAAATAACGAGAGTGATTGGGAAAAGTATAAGATGCCCAGAAATATTTACAAACAATGAAATAGTAACTGAGAAGCGAAATAATATAAATCAGCGGGTCGTTAGTGCAAACAGTCAAAAGGAAATTTGGAGAAATTTAAAAAAATTGTACTACAAGAAAATATTCCTGAAATTAAGGAAATATACTTTGAGGAAGAAATGTTTAGAGATAAAGCGCAAATGGTGGAGAAGTTTAACGAGTACTTTGTGAATAGTGTGAAAGACATTAGTGCATCTATACAGGCAATACAATATGAAGACAAAAAATATGTTTAGGGATGAAAAATAAAAGAGATACAAATAAGATAGATGTTCGTATGATGCTGGATTGTTGGGGACAGGTTCGCCCTGTGATATTGAAAATTATACATCAATCAATGCAACAAGGTCATTTTCCAGAAGGATGCAAGGAAACTGTAATTATAATAGTCGAAAAAGTGAGAAATACAAGTAAATGTGAGGAATTCAGACCAATAAACACATTATAAGATGAAAAGATTTTGGAAAAAGTTGTTCAGTTGCAGTTTGAGGAATATTTAGAAGGAAATCGACTTATATTGAGTGAGCAGTCAGGCTTTAGAAGAGTACACTCTTGTGAGCCGGCCCTAAATTTGGTCCTGCTAAAATGGAAGGAAGCAATGCAAAGAAAGCAAAAAGTATTGGTGGTGTTTTTAGACCTTAAGCGAGCTTTCGAAACTGCAGATCGAGATATTTTAATAAGAAAAATGAAGAAGTATGGAGTAAAAGGAAAGGAATGGTCATGGTTTGATAGCTATTTGTCCGGAAGAATGCAGCGAACTAAGGTTAACAAGGCGTTGTCTCAGAGAAAGGCAATAAATGCGGGAGTGCCACAAGGTTCTTTGCTGGGTACCCTACTATTTCTTGTTTATATTAATGATATAAACAGTGTATTGGATGGTGCAAATATTGTATTATTTGCTGATGACGCATTATTGTATGTTGTGGGAGATGATATTAGTGAGTGTGTGAATGCAATGGAACAAGATTTGCGAGAACTCAGTGGATGCTTAAAAATGAACAAGTTGAAAGTGAACATTAGAAAAACCAAATTTATGACAATCAATTGTGAATATGAGGGTAATTTAAAAATGGATAGTGATAATATTGAAAAAGTGGAAAAGATAAAGTATCTGGGTGTGATAGTTGATAACAAATTGAAGTTCAAAGAGCACGCGTATAATATATGTGGGAAAATAGGTAAAAAGATTGGTTTTTTAAAAAGAATACGAAAGTCCCTTTCAATGCTTACGGCAATACAAATCTATAATGTAATAATAAAACCGCATTTTGAGTACTGTTCGTCTGTGTTATTTTTACTTGGCTGTGGAATGATGGATAGATTACAGAAACTTCAGAATAAGGGAATGAGAGCAATTCTTTGTTGCAATAAATATGCGCCTATTAAAGTTATGCTGGAGTCATTAAAGCGGATGAGTGTAAGAGAAAGGATTGTGTTAAATGTTTTGTTGTTAATCTTTAAAATGAAGAATGGATTATTGCCGGGGTATCTGAGTGAATATCTGATGTATAGAAGTGAAGTGCAGCCGTATGGGTTATGAAGAGTAGGTTAGTAAATTTTACCACAGTAAGGACACAAAATTCTTTAATTTATAAGGGCCTTAAAATGTACAATAGGTTAAGATATGATAGCAGTGATAATGACGATTTAAGAGATATTATATAGAATTTATAAAGAGTAAGTGGAAAGTATTGGTTTGTGATTAAGAAAGAGTTTGAAGTAATGTTTTTAAGGTATGAATGAATAAATTATATGTTGTTGTAAAAGAGCATTAATTTCTTTTTGCTAATAAATGAAATGAATGAATGAATGAAAATATTTATCGTGCAGGGAGGCCAAACCGATCTAAGCTTATACAGCCATGAACGTGATCAAAGTGCTTACATTTAATTGATTAAAGCGTTTTGTACGGCCCTAATGCACATCTATGGTATAAGTTGCATTCCCCTCCTTTTATAATAAATACTAAAAAAAGGTACTCCAATTTTCGATGTTCAGGTATTATAATATAGAGTAATCATTTAATTTATATTATTCAAACTTGCATATGAATAATCACCTAGTCTAACTCTGTTACCACGGTTACATGTCGGATTGAAAACTTTACTTGAGATTGAACTGAAATTTCAATCTGTGGCGATAGTTTACCTACTTGAGAGCTTGACTTCACTTACATTGCTTTAGTTCAAGTCGATCCGACAAATTTTCCGGACCGACTTCAGTCAAGCAAGCTTGAAGTCGATCCGAGGTTACATGACTTTCAAGTCGACTTGAAGCCGGCTTCAAGTCTGCATGTAACCGTGGTAAGTGATTGCTGACTGCAGAAGGTTATTGGTTAGAGTTTTTGTTAATGCTAACCATGGGTTAGGGTTAAGGAATCGTTTTAATCCCTGCCTAAAACTGTTATTAGTTGGCTTTAACTTTCATGTATTCAATATAGCAGCATATGAATCATTTTTCGCTCACGTTTACCTTCTTCTTCAGTCATGATGAATTAAACCAGTAGATACCGTGAATTATGTTATAAGCAAACATCACAACGAGGCATAGCATTATCTGATTTAAAGCTACAGACCTAAATAAAAAAAGCTGAGTAGTTATGTATTTTTATTTTTATTAATTTATAGAGGTGCATGTTGCAAGTAAGACATAAGCATTCTCTGTAGCTTAGGTAACTATATTTATTATGTTATGTTGTTACACTTTTCACATCAGTAATGATGGACTTAGGTATTTCACCAAAAATAATTTATATATTGCAAGCGTAGTAACCAAATTACATAAAGACGCTACAAGAAAATACCACATAAACTTACCTCGTCTTTTGTTAAAATGTGATCCACTAATGTCCTATCGTCTGATTTTCTGTTGTCGATTCCCTTAATGAAGTCAAAATATGTGTTAACTACATTACCGGCACAGTGCACTGTTACTACCGTCAATATTGTAAGGATAAATGTTATAAAATTAAAATCTGATGACCACTTTGATCGATACGCTATTGCAGAGCCAAGTAAAGTTGGAACAAGGCTGGCTGAAAGGGACCACGGTCGAAGCGCCAGAAGATATGTTTTGAGTTTCATCAGCGCTGCCGATTCTTGCTGCGGTGCTCCTTTTTTTGAACTATCCTCACAATAGTTGCTATTAATACTGTTATTGATATGCCCATCTATTATTACCGGAGAACCGGTGACCTCCTCTATAAGTTTCGACATATTCTTCTCATTAAACACAGTCCCTTATGTTCCTTTTTTAGTATTCTGACTTTGGTGTGCTAAGGTTAGCAAGGTCCACACAACTCAATGGACCGTTCTTCTAGAAACTTTTCCAATCAGGCACCATTAACTGGTATATAAATTAGACACATGGAACTTTTCAAAAATCCACTTAAAATTTAATTTTAGAAATCTGTTTATATTATCCCAACTTTATTTAAACATATGTCACGTCATCTAATTCACACTTTTAATCTAGCCATTACGTTTTCAACATCAAGTACATTTTGAAAAATACATATGATTTTAAATTTAATTTTAATTAATTTTAATACATAGTGAGAATTTTATAGCATAAAAATAAAATATTATTATTAAATCAAAAATTAATCTATGTTAAATTCAAAAAAAATTCAAAAGTTGAACTTGCATCTTATACATATAAAACTCAACTCTAGTAAATAAAATGCAAAATAAATGTCAAATGTCATTGGAGAAATGTCAATTGACATTTTTTGCTACTTGTGTGTGATAACAGTCCGACTTAGAAAATGGATTATAATATTCATAAAGTTTGTCGAGTATGTTTGGAAGAAGGAGCACTGACTTCAATTTATAGTACTGAATTTGCGATGATGCCCTCAACAATGATGATGATGTGCGCTAAAGTGCGGGTAATTACATTAGAAATTTTGTTTTTATTTATTTATTTTTGCTTATACCTAGACTACTTTTGTTAAATATTTTCTAAAAGGATTATACAAATCCGTATATCCTTATCCATACGATAAAATTTGGTTTCTTCTAAGGAAGTATGCGGATTGGAGCACGGCTACTCTTCGCAAGCACTGTAAATTTGTTATTCTTACAACCATTATAGATTGGTCTTACCGAGAAAGTAGGGTAACTGTACAGAAGAGGATCCTTTTGGCCAAAAGAACTAAATTTCTTTCTTAGCTATTCTATCAAGGCAAAAAAAAACTTAAGCCAGTTAGGACCCCAAACCTCTCACCACGCTCTCCTTCCTTATTAATCTTTTGCCACAATTTTACCACGCCCCACCTCTCCCAGCAACCACACATTGGGATGAAAGTACTGATGTGAGGATTGGGACAAAATTTCAATGAAGTAGAGGGCCGAGCTGTGAGGTTAGGATCGGGGTCTAAACATGAAAAAATTGAAACATGTTCACCCCCGTGTGGCCAAGACCCCAATTCTGCACAATTACCTTAAGTTTGATATTCCAATCACATAGTGTATCAAATAACGTTAACTTTTTCAAGGTTTATAAAACTGATGGACTACCTGCTGTTATTTGCAACAACTGTATTTATAGACTTGGTGTGGCCTACCATTTTAAGCAAGAATGTGAAAACTCAGATATGAGGCTACGTCAATATCTTGGTATTGTAGATCGAGGATACGGGTAAAACTACTAAATAACTAATAAAGAAGTTACATTTAGTCATTGCATCTAGCTTTTGTGATGCCGAGACGATGACTGAGACAAATTTATTAGAAGAGCCCAAAAAATTAGATGACGAGGATGAAAAAAAACTTAAAATTAAAAAAAGGTAAAGCCTATAAATGTTTTTAAAGAATAAATGTAATACTAAAGTGGTTATAATTTGATAGTAAACGGAGAAGCCGATACAAACGAAAAACGCCTGAAGAAAGAAAAAAACGCGGCCCTAAACCAGTACCTAAAGTTCCACAGACTTGTTATGACTGCAACAAAACTTTTAAATGTGCTGCTCAGCTTCAAATGCATATAAGGTAATAAATTACAACATAAGAATATTTTGATGTTCTTTTGTATTCCTTTTATTATAATTTTTAATTATAATGTCTAATGTGCTCCATGGGCTGGTAATACATATAAAAAACGAATTTAAGATATATATTTGTATACAATTAAAAAAATGTAAATAAGGAAAGATCCGACAACGTTCGAGAACCAACTTGAGTATTTTTAATAGTTTTGTGCTTTAAAGCCCCACATGCCTTCAGGTTGTATTGTTGACAGTTGCTGGTCTAGAGTATTAGGGAATTCTTCATGTTTTGGAACCAGGCAAGGTGGATCTGTCTTCATTCTGAGCGGCAGAGATGTGAAAAACAAGTAAACCAATACACACATTCATCTATAGGACCATGTTTGGCTAAATTTCACAGTTAAATGTTGGCCCCCGTATCACTTTTAAGTTCTACTCGCTGGAAAATAAACACTTTATTTGACCTTTAATTTAGGAAGAATTTACGTGCATTAATATTAAATCCACATCGCTCAAGCGCTTACTTAAGCACCCCCAATCATTTGACTAATCAAGGAACCCTTTTGGATTTTACTAATCAAAGGAGGAAGAGACTTGTTACATCACTTGCGTATGCCGCCATCCTAATTCGGTCTCGGTCCAGTACGGTTAGGATTTTATTCATGAACTGCACTCGCTAATTGTAACCGTTCAAAAGGTGGTCCATGCTGAAACCGGATTTTATGCACGAAGTTGATAAAAGAGTTCGAAAGCAGCTTCTATTTCGTTTAACACTTAGAATTGTATATGTAGTGATGTCGATCAATTTCAGGCTACCTGCCCACTGAATGGCATCTTGGTCACTGAGTGAGCACCTGGTGTTTCCTGGCCCGCTGAGCTTCCTGAAGCTGTCCTTGATTTATTAGAGATAACCTCAACCGTGAGCCTTACTAGTAGGATCTTTTCACTTTCGAAGGCCGCCTGTCATTAGTACCCTTTTTAACAGAGTCGTTTACTCTGACAGCCTCCTTCCTTTTTGTTTCTGAGAGCGCGGATATAAAAGAAAACCTGCTTTGGCGTTTTTTTTATAACGAAAACCACCCCCTTTATCGTCGTGGTTGCCAAACAGCAAAGATACTAAAACAATTCTTTTTTCAATTAAAAAATTCTTTCTCCTAATTTCATCGCTTCCGTTCACCATTTATATTTTACGTTGAGTCAAATATTTGTGAAAAATAAGCTTATTTTTTTATACGATCTGGCCAAATCCTAGGGGACAACCCTTTGATGCGTTAACATGGCTTTGGCCGGAAGGGAATTAGGATAAGGGAAGCGAGGAAATGCGAGTCTTCTTTTTTGCATTGCTGCGAGCTAGACAACAGCCCAGAGACGGAGTGGATTATTTTAATTTCTTAATAAAATCTCACGGGAAGACCTGGTCTCGAACCCGAGACCCATGGAATGATGAACGTGCGGCTCAACGAATTGATCCAACTCCGTCTCATAATTAAGTTAATGAAAGTGAAGTTGCTAAGATATCTCATCAGTCAATATTGCAAAAAAATTATATCTACATCTTTTATTTGCACTCATAAGCAGACATTTAAATTTAATTTTCCTAACGAAAGCATTCAGAATTCTGATGATTTTTATAATATTTCAGGACTCACACAGGAGAAAGGCCGTTCGTTTGCACATATTGCCCCCGTCGGTTTGCGCAAAAATATAATCTTCTCATACATGTACGCACGCATACGGGTGAAAAACCATTTCAGTGTGAAATTTGCAGTAAGCAGTTTTCAGCTCTTGGAAATTTTCAGGCCCATCAAAAAATTCACACAGGCGTTCGAGATCAAATTTGCCCAGTGTGTAGTAAGGCGTTTTACAGTTCCGGAGATTTATCCAAGCATATGATTACCCATACGGGTATAAAAAACCATCATTGTGATACTTGTGGGAAGGCTTTTAGTCGCAACAGAGATATGGTCGCACATAAGAAAAAAATTCATTTAAATGAACGAACTAGCGAAAATTTCAAATGTCCAGAGTGTCACAAAGTGTTTGCAACTTCTAGTAGTTTGAGTGTTCATTTTCGAACCCATGGCAATGTATCATTAGTGCAGCCAACAATACAACCAGCACCTGTTCCAGCACCAATAGCCCCAACTGCTATAGGTGGCAGCCTTGGGGCACCACCTATAGGATCAACTCTTGGAGTTGGGATAGGCCTTCCCCCACCTGGTAGTTTAGGAATGTTAACTCATACACAAGGAACTTTAGGAATGATGCATTCTCAAAGGCTACATCATTATTAATTAAAATAAAAGTCATATCATAAGAATGGTTTTTTTTATTTAGTTTATATTTATTTGGAGGGAAGATCAAGACTCAGTTACAGCAAGTTTTATTTCATCAAGGTATGAATCAATTTGTTTCTCAAGGGACAGAATATGACCAGTATTGCAATATTCTGTACCAACAAAAGTCACTATTAACGGGAGTTTGTTTAGCTGAATGACCTAATAAAAAATTATTATTGGATAGTAAGTTTTAAATACAACCGCCAAATTACCTGATAATTAGAATACATTGATATAATTGTTTTGTTTTTTCCCAATCCTAGTTTACTGGATTGGTCACTTGCCAAAGCAAAAGTGGAAATAAATGAAGGCATGAGATTTACATCCATATTTCTCTCGTTATGAATGCGTAGTAGTGGGACTCCATCTCTATCTGTAACAAGGATGAAATGAAGTCCGCTTACCCTAAAAATTAGTTAAATGAAAACTTATTTCTATGTGTTTCTGATTTTACTTCTGTAACAAGCTATTAAAGTATCTTTTCACGTCATCTGTCATGACGGTTAATAAACGTATGGAACGTAGGTTAGATCAAACAAAAAACAACTATTAAAATCCCAAATCTTGGAAAATCTGATAACTTTCAATGTCACTATCAGCTGTAAAAATATTCTGATGAGAAATTAAAAAAGTAATAGAACCTAAATAAGACGATGAAAAGATTTGTGCAACTAAACTGAAATAAGTCACTCCTAAGCAAAAACATTTCAATTATTTACATTAGACCAGGCAATTGTGTTTTTTTTCGCTTCATGAATTAAATATTTTTAGGCTGTTTGAGTAAATTGTGGGGTGGCAAGATAGGAAGCAGCAAATTGAATGAAACTGCTGGGCCAGCTGGACGTAACCGCTTTCTCAGCGAACGCACCGCTACAAATTTGTCATATATGACAAATCAAAGTGATTAACAGCAATCCAGGGTTCATGTTTTTTGAACAATTTTACTTATTTTAAAAGAACTAAAGTGGTTACCTAATTAAAAAAACGAAGAAAATAACATAATTTAAACATTGATTAGAAATGGTACATGTTTAATTGGAATCTACAGCACTTTTAAGTCATCTCTGACTAATATTCTTTGTTCTTTTGCAGGGTGATAATAAGATTTGTGATATAAGCGACGACGTTAAAGAAGAATTAAAAAAGTTCAGGTTCCGGAAGTGCTCGAAGAACACAGCACTTATCTGTAAGTGTACTAAAACATCTTTTATCATGTTATTCTTTGAGAAATGTAAGTGGTACTTCCTCGTGATAAGGGCGGGAATAGTAAAATACGCATATTTATGTGGAGGTCTAAAGGAATTTTTTGTTGCTACTAAAAAATAAATAACTTTAGAAGTAAAATCCAAATTGGGCCAAATTGAATCGAGGGAAGTCCCTTCAGTTGTGGGGCCTCAGATCCTAGCACTTCTTTATTCTTAGAAAATTGTCTAGATACATTTTGGTTTTTTGTTAAAAAATCATATTTTTTTTTTTTTAAATTTTTTTTTTATTAACTTTTAGTCTTTATTGTTCATATTGGATTTATTGTTGATTGTTTTTTTAATAACAAGGATGCCTTACCACGGGTAGGGAGGGCACTTCTTATTAAAAATTTTACTGTTTGATTTTTAAAACCAGAGAATACCTTACCTTGGGTAGAGGGTACTTCTGTTTTAAATTTTGCGATGATGTCTCCTGCTTTTTATTTTAAAAACCAGAAAGTACCTAACCTTGGGTATGGGATACTTCTGTTTTTAAAATTTGCGGGATGTGACCGGAGCGTCGGGGTCAACAATGAAGTTGTAGTATAGGATTAGGCCAAGTTGAATCGAGGGAAGTCCCTTCAGTTGTGGGGCCTCAGACCCAACACTTCCTTATACCTAGAAAATTGTCTAGATACATTTTGTAAGTTTTTTGGTAAAAAATCAAAAATTTACTTTGTTAAAATATTTATTTTTTATTAACTTTTAAAACAATCTGGTTAGACTGAAATTTTCTTTTACAATTTTTGTAACCTACTTTACATTTAATACAGAGTAGAGAGTTATTATATTTTTTAAAGTGTTTGTGTTTCACACTATTCAAAATTTATCGAAGTGTACAGATTGACCAAAATATATTTGACAGTTTTATCTGTACAGTCTGATTGAACATAATCAAAGTGGTGTTAATTAAAATATTTTATTGAAATAATATAATCAATGTTATGAAATTTTAATTAAAAATTAGTAATTAAATTTGTAGCTACAACAAGCTTTTGAATACACAATGGCCTTGTCTTGGATGAAAGCCTTTCATTTCGTTTCTTTTTGCACAGACGTTCATATTCACTCATTGATTAAAATGGTTTGATTAAAATGGTTTTGGTTAACTGTCATTAGTTTTGCCTGATTTTAAGTTTCTATTAAACAAACTTACTTTAAAGAAAGACTTGAATTGTATAATTCAGAGTATGCCGAGAGATGGCCTTCTCCGTATAGAATCAAATATAATAGACATAATTAATGGCTCCCTGGTGTTCGGGACTTTCCAAGAAATGTTAAAGGAGTCATTCATTCATTCATTTCATTTATTAGCAAAAACTTAATGCTCTTTTACAACAACATATAATTCATTCATTCATACCTTAAAAAAAACGTTACCTCAAACTCTTTCTTAATCACAAACCAATACATTCCACTTACTCTTTATAAATTCTATACAATATCTCTTAAATCTATCTACATTCATATCACTGCTATCATATCTTAACCTATTGTACATTTTAAGGCCCTTATAAATTAAAGAATTTTGTGTCCTTACTGTGGTAAAATTTACTAACCTAAACTCATTCACTCTTAAGCCATACGGCTGCACTTCACTTGTATACATCAGATATTCACTCAGATACCCAGGCAATAATCCATTCTTCATTTTAAAAATTAACAACAAAACATTTAACACAATCCCTTCTCTTACACTCATCCACTTTAATGACTCCAGCATAACTTTAATAGGCGCAAATTTATTGCAACAAAGAATTGCTCTCATTCCCTTATTCTGAAGTTTCTGCAATCTATCCATCATTCCACTGCCAAGTAAAAATAACACAGACGAACAGTACTCAAAATGCGGTTTTATTATTACATTATAGATTTGTATTGTCGTAAGCATTGAAAGAGACTTTCGTATTCTTTTTAAAAAACCAATCGTTTTACCTATTTTCCCACATATATAATCCGCGTGCTCTTTGAACTTCAATTTGTTATCAACTACCAGATACTTTAGCTTTTCCACTTTTTCAATATTATCACTATCCATTTTTAAATTACCCTCATATTCACAATTGATTGTCATAAATTTGGTTTTTCTAATGTTCACTTTCAACTTGTTCATTTTTAAGCATCCACTGAGTTCTCGCAAATTTTGTTCCATTGCATTCACACACTCACAAATATCATCTCCCACAACATACAATAATGCGTCATCAGCAAATAATACAATATTTGCACCATCCAATACACTGTTTATATCATTAATATAAACAAGAAATAGTAGGGTACCCAGCAAAGAACCTTGTGGCACTCCCGCATTTATTGCCTTTCTCTGAGACAACGCCTTGTTAACCTTAGTTCGCTGCATTCTTCCGGACAAATAGCTATCAAATCATGACCATTCCTTTCCTTTTACTCCATACTTCTTCATTTTTCTCATTAAAATATCTCGATCTACAGTTTCGAAAGCTCGCTTAAGGTCTAAAAACACCGCCAATACTTTTTGCTTTCTTTACATTGTTAAGGTGCCTGTTCGGAAGGTAAAAAATCCAATTCGGTGTGATGATTGAGGCCTATAAAGGTGCCTATTCGGAAGGTAAAAAATCCAATTCGGTGTGATGATTGAGGCCTATAATACATCTGTCTCCGCTTATTAACAAATGTCGGGAAAATGTAATCCAACAGCAATTTGAGAAAGACATGGAAGAAGAAGAAATTATTGTTGAATATTAGTCTGGATATAGTAGACAGCATTCATGTGAAACGGCGATTAATTGGTTGCTGATGGACTGGAGAGGGGTGTCAGATAAAGGCGAGTTTAATATTGCAATTTACCTCGAGCGTGCGAGACAGTAGATAGAACTATTTGGTTGGTATGGACAAATTAGCTAAATATGGAGTTGGAGTACCACAGTCAGTGAGCCGAAACGGGACCGAAACCTGTCATATTTAGATTGTTTTAACCGGTCTTGAGTTCGGTATCGAAATTTAAAGTGTACCGAAATAGAGCGACCGAAATTAAATGGTCCCGAAATAAATAGACCTTAAAAATATGTGACCGTAACCGCCAGACCGAAATTCAAAGACCGATTTAAATTGGTACCGACCGGTCTTGCGATATTTTAAAATTTTTTCACTACCTTCATTACATAGCATGTTCGGTAAATGTCTAGATGAAGGGACCGTCGGTTGGAGGAGGGTGGATATTGTCTGGTTGGAAGGGGTTGGGGAAGTGGTGGGAAATGGAGGTGAAGGGGAGTGAATGTCTAGATGAAGGGAGGGTGGTAGGGAGAAGAGGGGAGTCGGATGACTTCATTATATTATATAGAAATCCCAACGGTTCTCTTTAGTTCCGGTAACCATCTGGGACATGGGGCGAGAAAAGAACATCACCCGATTCGTGCAAGTGGACGTACAATTGAAAGTGCATTCTGAATCAGTGACATTTTCTCTGCAACCCCCATGTCCTTTTTATTGTAATCTGTTGTCAGCAGAAAACAACCATGGGCCATCGGTCGCTGCCGGTGGTAGGTCGACACGTTATAACTTCGCCACCGACGACATTAAAACTATATTTTTATGTAGTTAACTAGGGGTTCCACAGGGTAATGTGCGAGTATTAGGAACGCTATTATTTCTGATGCACATGAATAACTGTAAAAAAGTGCTTGAACATTTTAACATATTACTGATTGAGGAGTAGTTCTAAAAAGTATGAGTAAGTAGTTGAAAATGAACAAACTAATGCTGAATGCGGAAAAATCTAAATTTATGGTGATAAATGGCGTCTTATGGAAAACCTATTGGACAAATGAGTGAAATTAGACAAAAATTTGTATTTTAAGAGCCACATAAACTACATTAGTGGTAAAATTAGTAAAAAGATATTTATAAAGTGGACTGAATAATTGAGCGTTTGCAAAAGTTAGGAAATAGCAATGCGGTATATCTTGCGATGTACTCGTTATACACCTATTAAGTTGATGTTGCGTACGTTGAGATGGATTTCAGTGCGCCAGAGAGTGTGGGAGGAGTCAAATATCGCAGTAAATCAAGGACGACTCGATCGTGGTATGGTAAAAAGGAATAAGGGAAATATATAAAAGTGACTGAAGTATTTAGAATTAGGCTAAGTAGCAGCCTGCTTAGTTTAGTCGTGATTTTAACTGCGAAAAATTTATGTGATTAATAGATATTGCGAATAGTTAGTTGTAATTTAACTATTTTTTATTTGTTTAATTTGCACCGACTTCAAAATGTCGTAATAGATATAAAATTAAAAATTATTTTATGCTTTTTAGCGCTTTTTGTGAAGTCGGTTCAACTTTTTTTTTAAAAACTATTTTATTTTACACTTTTTAGTGTCTTTTACTCTATACAACGAAGAAAGAACCATCCAAATCGGTTCACAAGTTACACGTTTGTTTTAACCCCCTACCCCACCTCCATTCCACTAAACTTTTTTTCTCATGGTATCAATCAAGGAACATACTCTACCGAACAGAAAAGGAATCATCGAAATCGGTTCACGCGTTACGAAGTTACTACCCCTCTCCCTCCCCCACCACCACCATAGGACCAAATTATTCTCCTATTAGCAATGGAGGAGCACACTCTATACAACAGCAAAAGAAGCATCCAAATCGATCCACGTGTTACAAAGTTAGGCTCCACCCCCTTCTCCCACCCCCACCACAGCAACATTTTTTTCTCGTAGTATCAACCAAGGATCATATTCTACCCAATAGAAAAAGAATTATCCAAATCGCTCCACGCGTTACGAAGTTAGACTACCCCTCCCCCCACCCACACCTTTCAACATAGGACCAAATTATTCTCCTATTAGCAATGGGGTATCATGCTCTATACAACAGAAAAAGAACCATCAAAATCGGACCACGCGTTACAAAGTTAGGTTCCACCCCCACCCCCATCTCCCCAAAATTTTTTTCATCTGGTATCAACCACGGAACATACTCTACCCAACAGAAAAAGAATTATCCAAATCGGTCCACGCGTTACAAAGTTAGACTACCCCTCCCCCTCCCCCCACCCTAGGCCAATTTTTTTCCCCTGTTAGCAATCGTCATCATACTCTGTACAACAAATGAAGAACCATCCAAATCGGACCACGCGTTACAAAGTTAGGTTTCACCCCCACCCTACCAAAAATTTTTTTGACATGGTACCAATCGATGAACATACTCTACCCAACAAAAAAAGAATCATCAAAATCGGTCGACGCGTTACGAAGTTATGTCCGGTCAGACATCAAAAAAAAAAATACGCGTCGAACTTAGAACCTCTTTGTTTTTGGGAAGTCGGTTAAAAATTCGAAGAAATTAGGAATAAACTAGAAAGTGTCTAGAAATGGCATTCAGCGACTTTTTATATATACACTTACTTATTTTACGTAAAAAGACTTCACCCCCCATCATTTGACAGTCAAACTCCCTGATAGACAT
This sequence comes from Leptarthrus brevirostris, assembly GCA_964036015.1. Classification (NCBI taxonomy): domain Eukaryota; kingdom Metazoa; phylum Arthropoda; class Insecta; order Diptera; family Asilidae; genus Leptarthrus; species Leptarthrus brevirostris. The sequence goes on from OZ038375.1 coordinate 42,551,471, forward strand.
ACAGACTTCAGTTGGAGACAGCAATGAGCTGCACTGACGAGGAAAAAAATGTGGTACTTAGAAGCGTAGTTGCAGAATTGTTACGGACTATAGCGTCAGAACAACGGTACAATTATTCAACTCTAATACAAGCCTTAGAATTGCAGTAGTGGAAACCAGTACATGCAAGAAGTTTACCGTCTTCAGTTACGGAGTCGAATACAGGAGCCGGAAAGATGGTTTTTTTTTTGGTGGAGGTGAGGAATCTTCCAAAGATACCAGTAGCCCGTGCTACAGGGATGCACGATTCACCGCCGATGCAGCGCCTATGTTCTAAACCACACAACCCCGATATAAATGCGTCTTATCTCGTCCGCGAGGATGTCGATGGGGATCATACTAGCGATGACACAAGCTGCTTCGTCAGATACCGTTCTATAGGCACTCGTAGCTCTTAATGCGCACAGTCTGTAGACTGTTGAGAGTTATCTTCTTGACTCTCGCATCGCTAATGCTTTTGCCCAGATACAGAAGCACAGAGCTCTCTACTCTCAATAGGAGGGCTCTTCTACCTGTTTTGGGACCACCAATATTTGACAGCATCCTGGAAAGAGCCGCTTGTATGTTCGAAGCTTTTTTGCTCACATATTCCAGATGCGATTTGAAATTTAGCCTATTGTCCAGCATTACCCTTAGGTATTTCAGTGATTGTTTAGACCTGATTGTTTGACTGCCCACCTTGACATTGATGTATACCACCCTTTTCCGGCTTGTCTCAGTCTTTTGTCCTGCTAATTCAAGACCTGCAGATTTCAGCCAGTTCTTAACCTTGTATATTATTCGGTCCAATATTTTCCCTATTGTGTCGAGGAGGCAAATTGGGCGGTAGGATGAAGGTTCTCCAGGTGGCTTATCTCCTTTTGGTAGCAGTACCGGATGTTGCAGCTTCCATTGTTCCGAAAACACGCCTTCTATTAGGCATCTTTTTATAACTTTTACGAAAATGTCAGGTCTTTTGAGAATCGCTGTTTTCAGGGCTTCGTTTGAAATCCGGTCCGGCCTCGGCGCTTTGTTGTCTCCTATTTTTTGAGCACTGTCTCAAGCTCTTCCGCCGTACCTGTCGGAATTTTCTCTATATAAATTTCGTCTACGCCAGCAGGAGCAGTCGTTGGACGCTGTGAGAAAAGCGTCGTTATGATTTTTCTCAGCATTACTGGGCATGTATTCTGGGGAGAATTTTGTCCTTTCAGTTTCGACATAACGACTCTCTAGGCGGTTCCCCATGAGTTAATGTTACCCTCTTCGCAAGGCGTTTGAAGTTTTCTCTTTTACTGTCCTTGATGGCATTTTTCAAAGCATTTCCTTCTTTGCGTCATTTTTTCAGGCATTTTGCCCTAAGTGACTGAATCTTTTCGTTCCACCAATAACATGGCGAGCCTCTCCTATTGGGTTTCCTGCGTGGCATTGCTGCATCGCATGCTCTATCCATCAGTTGAGTCAGTTGCTTCGTTCTGTTTTCTGCGGATCCCAATTCCATTTAGTACGCATTCATTACTTCTGCGAAGGTCTTCTTGTCGAACAACGAATCTTTATATTTTGGGCCTGTTAATGTAGGGCATCTTTTGGCTAGAGTTCTTTTCTTCTTTTATCTCGAACATAACAGCTTGGTGGTCGCTATGTGTGTAATCCTCGCTCACCCACCATATTGTATTCCGGAGTATGGAGCTGTTTACAAAAGTTAGGTCTATAATCGAACCCCTTCCGCCTTTCGGAAAGTTTTTTTCCTTCCATTATTATCTTTCTCTACATTGAGCACGGCAAGCGAATCTATGACACCCAGTTGGACACATGGAGAGTACCAAAAGATGCTAAATGAACTCGTAGTCGATGCTCACGTTAGATCACCGGTGGTCATTGCTGGTTGCTTTAACGCATGGGTTGTAGAGTGGGGCAGCAGAGTCCCGAATGCAAGGGGTTGATGTTCTCAACAGGAGTTGTTGAGGAGGTGTTGAAGGAATCTTCAGCTAAGCTACAGTCAACTTGAAGAAGAAGGTGCAAATGTGACAGCTAAGCGTGAAGAGGGCTAATAATAAGGAATTCGAATTAGGCGACCTTAATTGTCTGTTCGAAAAAAAATAAATTTTAAGGCCCCTCCATTTTGGAGCCATTATAATTATCATCAAGTCCGACAGATATACACCAGTGCAACAGATGCTACAAAAATTAAGATGATGAGCGTTAGACAGCGGATTAATTGGAAAGTCCTATTTTGATATTTAATGCTAAATTTAACTTAGTCCCACAATATCTGTCTCGGAATCTTAGATATGTTAGCGAAGTACAGCCATATGATTCGAGATCGGGCTCGGATTTTCGATTACCTGCTTATAGGGAAGCTCGCCCTTAGAATAGTTTGATATAAAGGTTTAATTTAATTTAAATTTTGGACTTTTTGCACATACAAAAAACAAATCTGTAATTTTGGTCTCTTAATAAAACCTATACTCTGTTTAAGTACGCCTTGAAAATGAAACCTTTTTCACTCACCTACATTTATCAAACCCCTTAAGTTAAGCTGGTCATTTTGAAAAAGTACTACAACTCCCTACTCTCTGTGATCCAAAAAAGCTATTAAAGGCTTCACCATGTTTTGGGTCAAAAGTTTTACATAATATTTTATGACAAAACTTCCTTTATAAGATGTTCGAATGTTCGTAATATATCTTTGATTCAAAATGTTTTATAAACGAATTTTTATAGTGTGCTACTAAGAGAAAGTTAAGTAATCAATTGCTCTTAAAAAACATTCTACAAAAAAGTGCGAAATTCAACAGCGGTTTTCAGGATGAATACTAACTCTTGGTTTTCTTTTACAGTGAAAGTCGACCGAGAAAAACAGGAAGTTATAACTGATGAATTAATAGAAGACATTTCCTTGGAAGAACTTCAAGAGACACTTCCAGGTCACCAACCCCGGTATATAATATACATATACAAAATGGTGCACGACGATCAAAGGATATCTTTCCCAATGTGCTTTATTTTCTATACTCCAAGAGACAGTCAAGTGAGCTCCGCAGTACTTTTTTATTATTTTATTAAAATTCTAAAATATTTGAATCCTAGATTGAACTGCAAATGATGTATGCGTGTACGAAAACTGCTCTGCAACGAGAGGCGGATTTGACTAGAGTGTACGAAATACGCGAACTAGACGAACTAACTGAAGAATGGCTCAGGGAAAAACTCAAGTGAAATGCCAAATAAGCAAAATTAAGAAGTACCAAAAAGTTTTTTATACGAGAGTTATTATATATCCCTAAAATATATGCTTCCTGAACTATCCATGACTCTTATAGTCATAACGATTTTAGAAAAGACATGCATCGCTTTACGAGTTTTATTCCGTAGTGATTTTTATAATAAACATTTATAAATTTTCAATTATATACTTGCTCGAGCTATGAAATACAATTTTATATTAAACATATAAGGAGCTTTTTATATCTAAGATTTGAATTAAATTATTTCAAATATTTCGTTTGTTTAGTACTACGGTATTGCATATTAGACGCATTATAACCGATACTCTTGCTCTGCTGCCATAGCGCCGATTGCGAAGCCCTAACACCCTTTCCAAGCGTTATTGTGCCTTTCAAATTGAAACCCCAATAAATCTACTTTCGAAAATACAGTTAGGTAAAAACACAAAAATTTTTCCAGTTCCCCAGCACTTCTTAACCTTCACTCCAAATTTTGTACTGGAAGTGTTCAAAACCTCTCCTGTGCAATGGGTGTATTTCTTTTTTCATTCTGTAGAAGGAATAGAAGGTACAGAATACACGCCGGAATAAGGAGTGGAAGCAATATGGAAACACAATTGAAAGCGAAAGTAAGTTAAAGTTAATATTCAATGACCAATTTTTGAGATTTCATTTTTTTATATTATATAAAATGATTACAAAAGACATAATTCAACAACAAATTGTGAATTTATTTACAATTATGAATTTCTTGTCCTTCTTTTTGATACTAGCTTTATGTTTGACAGTTTTATTCCATTTATTTCATCAACGACTTCGGTACAAAAAGAATGCGTTCTGAATGCACCGGTACTTATGGCACGCTGTTTTGCTATTTATTAACATAAAAAAAAATTGTTTCGAAAGAAAAAGTTTCAAATAATAACTGTTCACAGGACATTTAAAGTTTATAAAAATAAATTACAATCATGTCACGCATAATTTTAACTCAATGAATTAAAATTATAAATAGAAAAAATTCAAATGTTCAATTTTTATTATGCTAAGATTAAATTTTAATTCGGCGAAATATTATTTTACTTTAACATAATAACAATTTTATATTAAATTTATTTCAAAGTACAATTAAAATTCATGGCATTCTAATTATGACAATGTTTAAAAAATATTCCCATTTAAAATTATGTACATAATTGAAAGTTTCCAATTAATATGTACATAATTTCAATCCTTAAATTTTAATTCTGCAATTAACATTATACACGTTATTTCATAACTTTAATTAAAATTATGTACATAATGTTAATTCGAGCCAATTCACATTTGGATATCATTTTCATTCGAGCCAATTAAAATTTGAACATCATTTTCATTCGAGTGAATTAAAATTCGGACTTAATTTTCATTCAATTTGTAGTGTTTTTGATGAATGGAGACACAACTTGTTCACTTAACTATATATATATTTCAGGAATTACTAATTATTAAATTTACATTATTTAAATTATGTGTATGACGTAATACGATGTTTCATTGCCGGATTCTGATTCTGCACTGACTAGACTTCAGCTTCATCCAGTGGCGAAGTACTGCTTGTATTACCAACGGTACTCATCACTTGTTCTCTGATAAGCGGGATCTTATCAGTGCTAGATGCGGGTGATGATCGATTGTTGTTGGATACACAACACAATTCAATTAAAATTATGTAACAAGAAGAAGAATTAAAATTTAAAAAATGAAATGCAACTTATTAAATAGCTAAATGGCGTGAGCCGTTTTGTTAAGTTAAGCGGCCTGGTCGCTTGGATGACCTTCGCGCTGGTTCACCATCGGCCAACCTACGGAGTCTATCATGCCAATCTTAGATGACATTCGGCGCGGTGTCCGGCACGTCAAGCGGGATCTAGATTCGTGCTCCACAGCCATTGAGAAGAACTTTGAATTAATTGGCTCAGTCGGTTGCTGGAGAATGGACGGACGAGTTGCAGCCTTCTAGGATACGGTGATCCTCATCTGGATATTCTCAAGTGTTAGTTTCACCTCCAAGTGGTAGCAACCGGGCAATGCATCCTAGAATGTAGCCAAGTAACTAATGCGGGAGGAGATAACCTCTTGAAAAATCCCCCTAACTGCAAGGGAGTCTGCAGTGTCGTCGTCCCCTCTGCAGGACCCAGGGGTAATTGGGTCGCGAATGGTGTTTTCTTTGGGCGCTTCTGTGAGAGTGGAGGTGGATTGTATGGGAGACCCCAACAGGTTGGCTATAACCACGGTACCCACAACACAACAGTAGCAGCTTGGGAAGAATTACCTTTCGAAGGAACTGTGACGGCTATGGAGGCTGGCTCGCCCCCGCCGGCTGAAAATGCTGTAGCAGTCGTGGAAGAGGGTGCCACTACGGGAGACTCTAACGAGTTGGCTATCTCCGCGATACGCACACCAGTAGAAGATGCAGATCTGCCTTCCGAAGGGTTAGCTGCGGTTAATCCGGAGGGGGTTCCTTGTCCTGGCTCAGGACTCGTTACGGCCTGGAACCCTTCAATGTCGTAGACAGTGAAGGGGTGAAGGTTGTAACTAACGCATGGACCAAGAAGGAACACTGGAGACGGTAATAAAACATGGATTTATGCAGATAGGCTAGGATTCTAGCAGTGACCCAGGAAACCGAGGATAGTGGCGACAGTGGGATAACTGGATACTCAGTTGCCCCCACTAAGGGAGACTGGGAGGGGATGAAAATGTTGGTTTGGTCGAGCCCGTTATAGAGAAGGTTGCTGATGTTCCCATCAATGTCTCTCCGCCAGTGTCATCCCAAACCACTTCCACCACATTTATGATTAACAAATTTGGCACTTGGCAATTTGGAGTTTAACTTGTTACAAGAAATCTATATTTTCTTTTTGCTTTTAATATTTATTTGGTAGTGCACTACTCATATTGCTTATTGTTTATTTTTAATAGATTTGTATGTTTCTTATTCTTGTTGTTTTATTAATATTGGACTGTGCTCCTTTCGCCGTCTTGACTGCCCTAAGTTTTGCGTATCCCTTACCTTGTTTAGCGATTAAGCAGCTTGAGCGAAACTTGGGTGTTATTTAATATATTTTATATTCTCGAATTAAGTCGCCTTACTTGAATTTTAATCATTGTGATCGAGTCGATCGCATTAGTGGTGGAGTGTCAATTTATGTGGAGAAATTTTAAAAATAGAGATTAATTAAAACCTTTTCTTCTGAGTCTTCATATCGCATGTGTTGAAATTAACAATAGTTATGGCCTTGTGATGTACCTTGTAGTTTGTGTGTATAGCACATCTAATTGTTTTTGTCTGATATAACTAACGAATTATAAAATAATCTAATGGATATGATATTGTAACGTGCACGAGGTAGGCCACGAAAAGGAAAACAGTGAACCGTATAATTCGCATGCCCCAGGTGACCAGAAATCCAGAGAAGGAAATGTCAGACATGGAAAGTCAAAAACGACTCGAACTGAATAAGTGTGGTGAAAATGCCTAAAGGAACATCTAGAACTGAGTGACCAAAGTTTCCAGAACTAAGCTGAGTACTATAAATAGTAGAGTAGCGGCCTGGTTACCTTAGTCGTGATTTAGACTGCGAAGTGTTTATATGTGATACCGCGAATAGTTAGTTGTATTTTAACCCTTGAAGAGATAACTGCTAATTAGAAAAGTGAAGCGTTATATTGTGAAGAAAACGTGTAAAGGAAATTGTGAAGTGAATAAAATTGTGAACATTTGTGACTGTAAATGAGTGTCTTAATTAATCCGTCGAGCCCGAAGAGTCCCATTTACGTTACAATATTATAGTCTGCAGTGACTTTAACTACATTATTCATCAGTCTGGACGTGGGAATACGCACTTGTATTCCCTCCTACAACGATCTAATTTGTTTGTTATTAATTGTGTGCCCAACTATTTTGAGACGGAGTCGGATCAATGTTTGAGTGACACAATTACCACGCCGTGGATACAGGTTTGCCCTGCCTACAAATTCTTCTTTCTTTAAAAAAAAACTCCATCCCGTCGCTCGCAGCAATGCAATAGACCGGACATTCAATTTCCTTCATTTCCCTTACTCTAAATTCCCTTCCGGCTTTGGCTACATAATTTTTAAAAAAAAGACCTTTAACGCATTGGACTTGATTTTAATCGTAACAAAGTTCTGCTCAACAATCAAATTGCTCTTAGTTTTTTCGACCAAGATATATTTTTTAACCGCTATAATTTTACCATAGACAGCTCCATTAGCAAGCAGTATCTTTTCTCAATTCACTACTGGAAACGTGCAATAATAGTCTTCCATGGCATAATATATTATGCCACTAACATTAACGATAAGTTTGATTTGTTTTATCTTTATGTAAATTCGCTGCACAATGAGTATACCCCACTTTGCATTAAGGTTATCAGGCTTATTGACATACCTTGGTCCACATTACAGATTGAAAATATAAATGAGCGCGAAAGTCTATATCGGCGCTATAAGAACATTAGGACGGATGATTTAAGATCAGCTTTTACGAAAGTACGTAACTTGTAACCACTAAGATCACTGGAACTAAACACGTATATTTTTATAAAACTTCAAGAACAATTTAACCTCTAAAACATGGAGAAATCCTAGGCGTTCATCAAAAAGCAGATTCTAGCTATAATTTTGGAGTCTGACACACTAAGTCAACACGTCCTTTCACTTCAAAGTACTGTTAATGAAAAAATTAGTACTGGTCCTCCATTTTTTGTGAGAATTTTGATGTATTTCTGTTTCGAAATATTGATCAAACCGATATTCTAGAGGCAATGAGTAGCAAAAATCTACGTAATATAGTCAATCGTGTTGTACAAGATACCAAGCGCGCCTACGTACTAGTATCTATCGTAGTGACATGACCACTACAGAACGTTGGCGTAAGGTGGACGATCTTGTTGTTGTCTCCGTGGGTCAGGCGGAAGACCTATTGTAACACCCCAAGATTTCAACTCGCACTTTGCCCCGCCGCAATTACGTCCGTCCGGTGCTCTAATGGACCCGAGGTCCACAGCGCCTTCTCTTTCTGTAATTCTCTCTTAAGAATATTTATAGGTCCATCTAAAGTGTCCGGTCCAATGCGGTGGCACTAGATGAGGTCCCAATTAAGTTCGTTAAATTGATTCTTTCAGCTATATCACACCACCTGCTCCACTTCTTCAATAACATTTTCACTACATCAGCTTTCCCAAGTGTTTGGAGGCAGACCTTGGTTCGTCCAATTTCACGAAACTGAAGTCAAGGTTTGGGTTTTCCTCGTCGGCTTGCGACTTGATTTTCTCCTACCTTACTGACAGGACTCAATGTGTCCGTGTAGAAAAGGTCTTTTCCGGATTCCTGCCAATTTCCAGGGGCGTTCCCAGGGCTCAGTGCTTGAGTATATTTATCAACGATCTGCCTGAATGTGTCAGTAGTAGGTTGGTCCACCTTTATGCTGATGATGTACAAGTTACCTTCTCCTCTGAACTGGGCAGGTTCATGCCTGTGCGGGATTGATAAATAGGGACCTTCAAGCGATTTGTGATTGGGCGACCTCCAATAAACTCAAACTCAACGCGTCCAAGACGCAGGCTCTGGTTTTCCATCGCTTCCCTTTTCGGAATCGTGTTGGAGCTATTAGGTTAGGCAATGCCCTTATTCCTCTCAGCCAAACCGTCACTAGTTTGGGCTTAACTTTAGATGAATCAAAAATGCACAAAATGTGCAGGAAATACATATACACATGACCCGAGTGAATTTTCAAACTAAAAAACCAAAACAAACTGTTTTATACTCGAGCAACGTAAGAAATATAAAAATTCCTTAACACAATCAGCGTTTCTAATGAAGAAAATTTAAGCTCCTTTGGCTCGTTATCAACAGCAGCATCAAAGGAGCTTAACTTTTCTTCATTAGAAACGCCGATTGTGTTAAGAAATTTTTACATTTCTTACGTTGCTCGAGTATAAAACAGTTTGTTTTGGTTTTTTAGTTTAGATGAATGCCTAACCTGCCCCCCCCCCCCCATCAGTCAAGTAAGAAGAAGAGTGTTCTTCGCCCTTCGCAAGTTATACTCCGCTGGGTCCTTCACACCACAGTGGCTAAGAGCCTTTTTGGGCAAATCACTACTCATGCCGATCATTTGCTATGGATGTGAAGCCTTTTCGGGGTGTAATGTAGGCCAGGTAAATAGACTGAAAGCTTGTTGTAATTCAGGCGTCAAGTACATCTTCTCGTTGGACAGGAGAGATCACGCCTCAGGTCCAACGCACAGATTCCTTCGGTGATCCTTCATGGATTTCCTCTCCCTGCGGGTACTTCAGCGGTATCACCGGGTACTAAGTTCAAAGCTCCCAAATTACTTGTTCTGTAGGTTCAGCTTCCCCAGGTCGGTGAGGTCCACGTTGCTGTTATTGACCCCCTTTCGGTCTCGCACTATGGATTTATCCTACCAGGTTAGGGCGGTTTATTTGTGGAATCAACTACCTTTGGCACAGATACCTGATGGGAAATGGGTTAAGGAGTTGAGTGAAAGAAATGTCGATGTACTCCTCAAGTTCAGGGCTCATAATACGAGGGGAAAGCAACTACTAAACTGTTGTAAACTGTTCCACATTCGTGTTAGCAATATATGGTCAGTCCAGCTAAGGTATAATGTTTTAAGGGTCTTAAGTGTACGTCGGGCTCACATCCACAAACCGCCTCGAGGGCAGAAATTTAGAGTCAGGTGTGCGTTGGGTCATTTCTTCCCTCAAGCCGGTTTTCGGACGTGAGCCCGACGCACACGTAAGATATTTTGCTCAGACTCAATTTTATGTCACAGTTAGTGTTGGTTTGATTATTCAGAAAGCGACATTCTGTGACATTTAAAAAAACCTGTGCTAAATATCCAATATGTACTTATATTTGTGTTCTGCCTACGAGATATATAAATCATTTCGGTGGAAAAATTTAAGGAACAAATTACGTTTCCTGTGATCCTTTACCTGAAATTTTTCTTTTTAATTACCAACCCCTAAATAGCATTACAGACCCACATTAAACCGAACTTATAGTTTGAATTGAGATCACAATGTGGGTATATTGTTACATGACCATAATTAACCGATCACATGCAAAATCATTTAATTAATCCTCCAGTCACAAAATATCATAAATTGTATGTTGCACCCGAGGGATTGAAATCATTTTGCTGGAAAAATGTGCAATTACCCTTCCTTGCGATCTTTTACCTAAAATATTTTTATTTTAATTACCAAGTTGAATACCTGATAATTGATCATTAATGAAGCGAGCGCATGCAGAAAAATTTTCTGTACCCTCCAGTCACAAAATATGATAAAAATTGTATATTGCACCCGAGGGATAGACATCATTTCGGTGGAAAAATGTGTTCAAGCAATTGCCCTTCCTTGCGATCTTTTACCTGAAATATTTTCTTTTTAATTATCAAGATTACTACCTGAAAACTAAAACATTAATGAACCGAGTGCATGCAGAAACATTTTTTGAACCCTCCAGTCACAAAATATCCACTCTATGCATTGTAACGAAGTTACCAAAACCTGTCAACAGCACCGGAGGAGAAAAGGGTTTTTGAGCCCCGCCAGACCCCACCCCAGTACTAAAAGAAGTTAACCTGGATTAATTTCCCGCAGCCGCCACAAAGTCGAAAAAGGCCACAAAAACCTGTTAACAGCAAGTAACAAAACCTGTCAACTGGTTGACTGGAAATCAGGGTTTTTAAGCCCCGCCAGACCCCCCCCCCCCCCCCCGGATACGTGTATAGTAAAAATTCACCGAATTTACCACTCCTCAAAGTAGTTAAATACCAAATTTCCCCATAAACACCGTGGGAAAGTCCGACTACCGAGTGCCGCCAGAGCTCCCTGGCACTATATAAGGAGGGCTCACACCGCAGCTCAGTCAGTCGTCGTCGACCAGCTCTAGAGGTAAGACCAACTGGGAACAACCGAGATAAGAGAACGAAACTACAGACCGACCGAAATATAAGGAAGGCTGACTACCGTGGACGAGTCACTCATCACCGACCGACGCAGCGAGGTAATAGTTTTTCTTTTTAGGGAGATCCCAGCATTTGGGCTATATAGGTGGGCCCATACCGGATCGCCGGCAGTTGAAGACCAGCGTTCGGACGGATACCACGGCCAGCACGGAGTTCCCTACTAGGTGGTAAGATATACACAGGTATAGTAAAGGTTTGGTAGCTGGCGTGCCGCCCCGGCTACAAGTTGTATTGGACCAGATTTGGATCCACTTTTGGTGGGTAAGATTAGCATATAAATATATATATCTCGCTCTATCTCTTGCACTAGAGTGCCTCCCTGGTGCAAGACACTCATATATAGCTGGCGTGCCTCCCAGCTATCTCGTTCTACCTCCGTCACTAGCGTGCCTCCCTGGTGACGAACACTCGCTTTATCTCTTGTACTAGCGTGCCTCTCTGGTACAAGACACTCACATAGCTGGCGTGCCTCCCTGGCTATCTAGTTCTCTCTGTCAGTAGCGTGCCTCTTAGGTGACACACTCGCTTTATCTCTTGAACTAGCGTGCCTCCCTGGTACAAGACACTCACATAGCCGGCGTGCCTCCCCGGCTGTCTAGTTCTCTCTGTCACTAGCGTGCCTCCCTGGTAACCAACACTCTTAACCGGCAAGTCCCCGGTTATCACTTTAGTATTGACGCATTCTTCACCAGCGTGTTTCCTGGTCCGTTTATGTGAGTGATTGTCTCTCCGAGCATAGATATTTTAGGCCTTGTATTTTAGTACGAAATCATTCTGTCTCCGTCTCTTTCCCACAGGAAGAATAGCCGTCACCGCCGCACGAAGATTTCGCCCGGAAGCAAGGCAACCGTCCGTCCGTCATACTACGCTCAAGGAAGGAGGTCAACCATCCGAAGGAATAGCCCCGATACATAAAGGGAGACAGAAGGAGTAACCCGATCGCCGCCTCGTGAGAACGAACCAGTGAAATATAGACACTTGATAGAATAGGATAAACAGTGAATTGTAAAAATAAGGCAAAGACCATACATGTGTAGAATTTAAGTTGTGAATAAATCTGGTCATAAACTGTGAATAAACTGACATTTGTAGTGAGGAATTGGTGAATTTCTTTCCAGAAGCCCTAGACCCTGGATCCAGCGAGCTTATCCCTTGGAAAGAGCCAGCGACCCTCCCCACTACCGGAAAACACATTACAGCATGTAGTGGTGTTTTACACCCGAGAGATAGAAATCATTGTGGTGGAAAATTTGAGGGAGCAATCCCCCGTCCCTGCGATCCTTTACATTCAAAAACCTGTTTGGATAGACTCAAAAGAGGACCGTGTGCGTTGGCTGATTCAGAATAAATAAAGAAATGCACCCAAAGAGTGAAAATACGCACTTTCCCGTCCCATTTTTCGTGAGGATGTGTGCGACTAAGTTGTGCATGGTGTGAAAGTGGGTGCGAAATAATTCGTGTAAGTACATTGCTTACTCAGTGTACTAAGTTTGCATCGCCTAGTAGCAAAGCGTTGACTTGGTTCCCTGAGTAGTGTACTAACCATGCATCGTCTCGCATCGGCCTTTTAAAAAATCCCTTCCTTCCTTGGATTTGAACAAATTCAATCAAGTAAACTTTAACCCAAGTTTTTTTATGTAAATCAAACCTGGTAGCATAATTTGAAGAAATAAATACTAACACAAATGTATACGAAATAAGAGATATGTTTAGAAATGTTTACAACCAGTAAATGATGGTGATTTGCGACACTAGATAAAAACTCAGATTGATTACAACAATTAGCAAACAATGTCTTATTGTTTTGAAACAAGCTAAATAAACACCATTTTAAGTAGTCAACATTAAATATTTCAGAAATTACAGGTAAATGAAAGCATGGTTTAATTTTATTTGAATGAAATAATAAATATTCGTTTTCTAGTCAGAAGAGGGTCTACGTTGAAATTAGTGAGTATACCATTCTGAAACACAAAAATTGTTTAATAAATACTTCAAAAACATGCTTTTCTCTTACCCATAAATATAATAGAAGAAAGATATCAAATAGATTGCCAACTTAATCCAGCCCTCTCGCATGTTCTTTGATAAGTTATCGGCGTTCATTATATTGGTGGGATCATAAAGTCCAGGTCCACTCATAATTGGTCGTGATTTGTATCTAGAAGACAGATAATACTTCAACATGAGGTAAAGTAGTAAATGATTATTCATACCTCCAAATATGGTACGCTATGAGTGGAACATTGATGCATAGCGAAAACCATTCGCCAGCAAATAAAAATAATATATTAAAACCGATATGTAATATATATTCTGGTAGTACTAGCTGTAATTGATTATATAAATAAATAAAAGAACTATTTTATTCGAATATAGGAACTTGCCGGGTTGAGACTGTTACACTGATCAATTGGGTTTTTGTAGTCAGTTTTTAACTCATCAAAAGCTATCACGTGAAATATTGCAAAGAATATTAAAAATGCATCAGCTATTAATGCAACAATATATGTAAAAGCTGAGAAATTGAATGCCATTCTGTTATTTAAACAAAATACACCTTTTTGCGAGAATGTGAAGTTTACTTACGAAACGTCAGTGCTTAATGTCACCCGAATGTCAAATGTATTGTAATAGAGCAAACCCTCGTTCAGTTTCAGTTTCGGAGCGGGATACCTATTAAACCCCGCACTGCTACTATTTGTATTTCCCGTCACTATCGGAATACTAGTGAAAAATTTAGAAATTATCTTCATAAATTTATATATTTATCTTATTCCCACTGTATATCAAATTCTGTAATAAGCAAATCAATAATAAATCAATGTAAAGGCAAATAAAAGACAATGAGAACGACACGACGTTAATGTTTCAGGACTCCAGGTCAAAACACAGTGAGAACGACACAAATCTTCGACAAATAATTTGTCAAAATCTCTAAATTTGACGCAACGACCTTAGAATATATAACAACAGGAAAGGCCCTTATCTGTGAAACCGTGTACGTCTGATCGGCATTTGGCTTTTAGGCGAGGTGAGGACGGAGAGCTCTTCTCCTTAGCTTGTGAACTGTCAAAGTTATTACCGTGAATTGTCCAATGGTTTAACAATTTTGTTTTGTAATTCCATATAAAATTCCGAGTGTTTTATACTCTATATTTTAATGCAATATATAAGAAAACTTTAAAGCTAATCGCTTTCAACTTTTTGAAGTGTAGACAGTGTACTTTAATGGTGAAATTGTTGAATGTAAACAATCGGCGTTGTACACGTGGGATATTGTTTTTCAGGGAAGTTTTTGATTAAAATAATGTTTTGCTAGTTCTTAAGCTTGATATAATTGCATTGACACGCTAAAACGGGACGTAATAAAAGTGAAGTTTTCTTGGCGTTCTTAGTTTGTTTACATTTTCTAAGATCGAATTTTTTGCTTAGCTAACAAAGTGGCTCGTGATTTAACTTTTATAAAGGGACACTCGTAATTGAAATATTTAAAAGTTCTTATTTAAAGAAAGTCATTCGCAATACCTTGAGGCAATTGTAAAATGCTATTACGCTCTAATTTCCAATTTATTTTTGCCCTTCTCTAGACATGTCGCAGTTTCACTACTGCCATGACGAAAAGAAACATAACTCAACGATTCAACTACATCAAGAAAAGTGCCGAGGTTTTTTGGCTGCAATATATATATATATATATATATATATATATATATATATATATATATGTGTGCCGATTTCTACGATTTTTTTTGTTCTCATCATTCTTCCCCTGATGTCACTTTTTTTGACGTTTTTCTTTTACCGAGTGTTGTAGGTGAAAAAGTGCTAATTTTATCGTCCTGTAAAGTTGAAATAATAATTAAATTGATTGTGAAGATCAAAAATATAAATATAAATATAAAAGTTCAAGTTTTAAACAATTAGTGACAATGAAGTGTGTAGTACAATATTGCAAAAATTGAAGTTATTTAATGGACCCGAGATTTTATTTCACAGGTAAACTTGAGAAAATAACTTTCTTTTGTGATAAGAATATTTCAGGCGGTGTTAAGGACACTATTAACTTGTGAAATACCCACTTTTTGCGTTAAGGTAGATTTTGTTTACCTTTGGCTCAGCAGCCATATTTTCTTGACTTACCATTATCAAAGGCGGTGGTGTAATTAAATGTTGCAAGGAATTAATTGATGAAAACTTTATTATTGAAGTGTTTCCTGATTTGCAGATTAATTAGTTAAATTTCTTGTTTTAGCAATATATTAATGTAGATAAAACAAATTTTAATGAATAAGGCTGCTTTTAAACTGCATTTTTAAACAGATTTCTCCAGAAGTTCAAAAATTGGGCCTAGCACCCCCATATAAAGATTTTTTCTTCAGCCTGTCCTGTGCTGTTTTTCTTGTGTGCGTGTCTACCTACAAATTTTAGAATTTGCCACGGAAATCTTTGCTGTTGGGCCACTACATTTATAGCCGTATCAGATTGCAGATCAGCCGACAGAAACAGCAATGACAACAGCTAAAAATGTTGCTGCCTGCAGTATCAGATTGCACTTACACGACAGCATACTTTTACCGAACAAATGCCACTGCGAGGAACGTCAGTTCGGAGTTAAAAGTAAAAAAGTTAATTGTGCTGCCCGCGAGATGGACCCAGATATTAAGATTAGAGATGACTCGGCAGCAACAATTTTTCTGCTGACGGGTCCCGTGATTCGGATTAACCACTAAGAACACTTTGCTGCTGCTGTTGCTGATGCCAGAAGTGCAATCTGATACGGCCTTTAGTTATTTACTGTAGGTTTGATATTTTTCGCGAACGCACTAACAAAAAGGCAACATCGCAATCGCACTGCAGTTGTCAAATATTTAATGTGACGTTCCCTTCTGTCACTAGATTAAACTTTGAGGACAGAATTTAATTTGTAGTTTGTTATGTGCTCTTACTCGGAAATTTTTTTACTAAACCTTGGAAAAAACCAAATTTAAGGAAATAAACAATCTAAGGATATTGGAAAAATGACAGTAGCAGAGTTCTTTGGTTGCGCCTTTCTGGCATTTGGTCCTCCGCTAGCTATGTTTATATTTACAATTGCTCATGATCCTATTCGAATTATAATTTTAATAGCAGCTGCGTTTTTCTGGCTGTTATCATTGTTAATTTCGTCCTTGTTATGGTTAGCAGTTGTACCCTTGAGGGATTTTCTTGCCTTTGGCGTAGTTTTCTCTGTCGCATTTCAGGTTAGTTTACACAGCCAATTGTTGAAACCAAATCTTGTTAATCCAATTATAGGAAGTATTCCGATGGGGTGTATATAAGACACTTCGTAAAACAGAGACAGGTCTACAAGAAGTCGCTGAAAACGAGCAGGTTACAGATAATAAACATATTTTATCATATGTGTCAGGCTTGGGATTTGGAATCATAAGTGGAACTTTCGCACTTGTAAATGTTCTAGCTGACATGGTGAATACCGTACTATTAACTTTTATTAAATAAACAAAAAATTACTTATTCCCAGGTTGGCCCTGGTACAATGGGTCTGGAAAGAGGGACAGAGATTTTCTTTATAACATCAGCCGCTCAGACATTGTGCATAATACTGCTGCATACCTTCTGGAGTGTGATATTCTTTAATGCGCTTGATACTTCGAAATACACGCATGTCGCGTACGTAGTTTTAAGCCATCTTTTTGTTTCTTGTATGACCCTTTTAAATAAAAATGAATTTTACGCTGCCACCCTGACCTCGAGCTATATAATTACTTTATTAACTGGCATTTTAGCATTCCAGGTTGCAGGAGGTAGTTATATATCATTTAAGAAGTTCATAACTTGTAAATAATCAACTGTGTACTATAAAATAAAATTCAACTGAGTCTGCTTCTCTGCTTGTTACTTGTTGTATGAGTAACGTGAAAGTAAAAGTATTTAATAGTTAGTAACTAAGAAAACATGTACTCAAATACATTTTGCTAATCAATAAATTATGTTTTTAATAAAAAGGTTCTTTTTTAAATCTGCCTACTAAAAGTAAAAGCGATTTTTTTCCATTTATTATTATTGTTTTATTTATCGATTATAAAGCAAATTATTTTAAGTTACTCAAAACCAGAATGTATTAATTTATTAATAAAACAAATCATTTCTGAGAAAGACCCATTTGTTCTGATATTGGAAAAAAACTCGATAAGAAGGAATTCCGTAACATTTTTCACACATTTGAATTGGATTTTATTTTTAAATATATATCTTCTATAAATATCTGTAATACTTTTCAACAATATAGTCGTATTTTTATAAACAAACAAAATAACAACAAAAACTTTAATTCTGGGCGGCCATCTAATTAGAAACGATAACTGCAATTTGAAAAAGTGTAATGTTAATATTAAAGTTAAAAGTAAAGTTTATAACCTAATACTTTGTGGGTCATCCGTTATTTTTAAAACTGCCGAATATCGATTTGGCATTGACGCAACAAGCTTCTGCACATAAAAGCTGATATTTCTGCCCAAGCTGCTTTAACGGCTTTATACAAATCATCTATCCATATTACCGAATTTCCTTTCAGAAACTTTGATTTTAAGTATTCCCTACAAGTGATCTATGAGGTTTATGTTGGGACTGCAAGAGGACCAGTCTATAACTTCCACTCATTTTGACTTAAACCATTTTTTAACTCTCTTTGCTATAGTTTTGGGGCACTATCTTGCTGGCATTTCCAAGTTACGGAAATGTTCACTTCTGCATACGGCTCCCTTATGTTTTCTAAGATATGTAGGTATTACTTCTGGTCCATTTAACCTTCCACCCGGTAAATTGGACCAACACTATCCCATCTAAGACATCCCCATAGCATTATTTAACGACCTCAAAATTTCACTACGGGTTTGGTATATTTAGGATAAAACTTTTGCCCAGGTGGTCGGCGGCAACATCTTCTGCCATCCGATCTCATTTAGTTGATTTTGGTCCCGTCCGACCATAATACACTTTTTCAATATCTTAAAGTCCAGTCAAGGTGTTTCTAATGCCTTTTACGAGCCACTATTCCATTTAGACCGTGCTCAGCTAACCAGCGACATACTGTATGCACGGATAATAAAGTTTCTTCATTGGAGAACATTTCCTTTAGGATGTCTTCAGCTGATTTTAAGGGGTCCTTCTTGGATATACGAATAATTTTCCTGTCAGTCGCAACTGATGTCTTTCGTGGTCTTTTCTGACGTGATATTATTCACACTATTTTTTTATTCTAACTCTTCTTTTTTTAAATTTAAAAATAATTTTTTTTTCTTCAACGGAACAACTTTTAGCTTTACCCATAACACTCCCCTTTGCACAAATTTATCAAACGTCTTTGGAAAAGCTTAATTAATATAAATATTTAACTCATTAATTTTGGCTAAAGTATGCACATTAGACTAGTGATTTGCATTTAACTGTTACATTTTTTGATCGTTTCTAACTAGCTGTCCCTTTGAAATGCGGCGTTTCCTTCTTTAACAAATTACTGTTACAAAATTAATTAATAATAGTTAATCGGAGAACGTCCTAATGTTTGAAACGAAAAATATTTTTAGAGGAATAACTGTAAATGTATTTAGAATTTCTTGCAGTTAAATATTATTGATCAGTTTCTAATTAATTAGTTGCCACTGTAGTTCCTTTAATGGAGGCTACTGTCCTATCTTCACTTTTTAAACATGGATGACTACGGACAGCAAGCTCTAGCTATTGATCGAAATGAGTAGTGATCTGACCAACAAAGCCCTCCACAATGGCTAAGGTCTTTGTTGGTCAGGTAATTACTCATGCCGATCATTTGCTACGGATTGGAAGCCTTTTCGGAGTGCAATGTAGGCCAGCTGAATAGACTAAAACCTAGATTCAACTTAGGGTTCAGATACATCTTCTCGCTGGACAGGAGTGATCATGTTGCAGGCCCAACACACACACACTCCTTGGGTGCTCCTTATTGGATCTCCTCTCCCTGCGGACACTTTAGCTACTTTACTGGGTTTTAAGCTCAAAGCTCCCCAGTTACCTGTTTTGTAGGTTCAGCTTTTCCAGGTCGGCGAGATCCAGCTTGCTGCTATTGCCGGCCTTCCGGTCTCGCGATATGGATTTATCCTTCCAGGTTAGGGCGGTCCGTTTGTGGAATCGATTACCTTTGGCACACAGGTACCTAGGGTCGCCGAGTTTCTTTAAAGCTAGGTGTCTTGATATATTTCATGGTTAATGACCGAAATCGACTCCTCACGCCTTTCCATTTCGATCTACTCCCTTTTTTCTTCTTTCTCTGATCTCCCCTCCTCCTATTAATATTTAATATTTCCTAGCAAATTTATCACTCTACTCACCTTTTAATATTACAAAGTAAACTTATCATCTTAGTATTTCATTTTTAGCCTCTCCTTCTTTTCACAGGCTTGGTCATAGCAACTTTCGCCGCCATGGGGCTATGTAGTCTTTCTGTATCAATTATCGAGTACTCTAATTTACTAAACTTGGTTAGTGTGGTAAGTGGCGGTCGACGTGCGGATATTTTGTATTGCTTATAGTTTAGTAATAGTGTTATTCTAGGATGAGAAGTTGTACTCAGTTAACTCCTTTCTATTTGTATTTTGGTATTGCCTCTATTTACCAATCTCTTGTGCATTCTTCTACAATCTTTGTAAAAGTCTCCTGGGCCTTTTGATTGTTGTATTTCAAATCGAATAAAGATATTACAACTAGAAAAATACCAAAATTGGAGAGTTAATAATTTTAAGGGGGCACTCGACTGTTTAAAAAAAATTTAATTTGTTTTACATTAGTTCGATATCTCCTTTCATTTTTATCCTATACACATTTCAAGCGCGCGCGGTTCCCCTCTGTTTTCGATTAACTTCTAAAGTTATTTCTTCAGTATACATTTACATTTGCGGCAGAAAAAATATCGCAGGAAAATGTCAAATGTGTGCAAACTTTAAAGGCGCTTTTCTCAAAACATAGCAGAAAAAAAAACTACTCAACCGATCGTCTTAAAATTTTGCAGATATTAAGTAATTTTCCATAGAAATAGACTAAATTCAAACATAAATATAAATTTTTCACTATTTAGCAATATTTTTTTAATTTCGAAAACACCTAAAAATCGGAACTCCGACTTTCAAACATGTGCCAAACTGTGAAAAAACAATATTTTGCTCTAAACTTAGGTTATTGCTTTTAGTTATAATCTAAACTAAAGCAATATTTTTATATTAATGTTGCAGATCGCTTCCACGATGGAATAATTGGAATAGAACTATCGAACATAA
This sequence comes from Leptarthrus brevirostris, assembly GCA_964036015.1. Lineage (NCBI taxonomy): Eukaryota > Metazoa > Arthropoda > Insecta > Diptera > Asilidae > Leptarthrus > Leptarthrus brevirostris. Next base: position 42,572,083 of record OZ038375.1, read on the forward strand.
AGCTATAGTATCAGAAAGGTCAAGAAAGTCATACTTGTAAATAAATAGACAATTTGTTGTTGCCTCATGTTTTTTGCAATCACTTTAAATAATATAAAAAACTAAATTCTATAAATTGTTTGTTGAATATTTGGTTTAATCTAACTTCCGCTTTCAACTGGCAGAAATATTCCTTTGCGTTTACATATTGCTTCCACTCCGTTTATTCGGGCGCGTATACTGTTCCCTCCATTCCTTCAACAGAATGAAAAAAGAAATACACTCCTAGCTATGGCAGCCGTAATTATGTAATTTTTTACATTTTATATATCTAATTTTTGAGTTCAGTAAATAAGCATACAAACGATTAAATTGATTTCTTTTGTATTTTTTGTATATCATTTCAAAATTAGCATGAGATTTTAGCATTTTACCGGAGTCTTCCTCGGGCCATAAGTGAATATTTAATGTTAACCTGAAAGATGTATCCTCTAAAAGAATTAATAGGTTTGTATCAAAACTCTGCGAAACAGAAGTCCCACAAGGCACAGTGCTTGAAATTCTTCTCTTTTTAACGTAGATAAGAGTGGCTGCCTTAAAAGGCACGCTTAGGCCGAACCGGCCCATTGTGACATCACAGAGGGTACGCAATCAACCCTATATAACCCATAAAGAGAGAGGAGATTCGATCTAGAGCTCTTTCATCAGTAGAAACTAGTTCTCGGGGAGCCAGCAAGTATTGTGCACAAAGTTGCACGGTTCCCACGGTTGGCTAGATCCGGCCAGTTGCAGAGAAAGTGGAGTATGGTTTCCTCCACCTCTTCTTCCTCATCTTGACAACTCCTACAGAAGTCATTTGAAGGCGCGGTAACTCTGTTAGCGTGTCTACCTATGTGACATTGGGTCAAAATGACGGCCACGATAACGCTTATAATACAACGTCCCCATATAAGGCGTACGTTCAGACGCTGATGTTATTCAGAGTTGAGCGGCATGCTATGATCGTTTTGGAAGTCGTATACACTCCCGTGATGGATTTAATAGCATCCTGACTATCTGAGAAGATACAGATATCATCCGTAGGCAGCGTTAAGCTCTTCAGACGGTCTATGGATATCTTAATAGACATGATTTCAGCATAAAAAACATTGCAGCAGTCAAGCAAGCGAAATGAAATGCCTAGGTCCAGGGGATCCGAAAATATATCACCACCCACTCTGGATTCCAGCTTGGAACCCGGAAAAATCCACTGACTCTCTACATTGAAGGTGACTTCCCTCCCATTCCGCCCTGGTGGGGATACAGGAGGCAAATTTAGCATTAAAGAAAGGCTTGGGTGTGGTATAGTCAGTGTTTGTTATAGCTCTATCGTCCAGGATTTGGGAGTGTCTGGAGTCGGTACGCTTGCAAGTCTGAGTTGCGTCTAAGCCAGACGAGGATGCGGTCTTATTACTGAATACAATTCGATGTAAATATAAAAAATTTAGAATTGAATGAGATTAAAAATATATACTTGCGTGAGTTGTTAGCTTTAGGTTCATTCAAGTCGTAATAAGACGGAGTTGGATCAATACGTTGAGCGGCAAGACCAACATGCCAGGGGTCCCGGGTTCGAGACCAGATGACCTTTTATTAAGAAAATAAAATAATCCACTCCGTCTCTGGGATGTTGTCTAGCTCGCAGCAATGCAAAAACAAGACTCAAGTTTCCTCACTTCCCTTACCCTAATTCCCTTCCGGCCAAAACCATGCTAACGCATCAAAGGGTTGTTCCCTAGGATTTGACCACATCGTATATATAAAAAAAATAAAAAAATAAGACCCCTGAATCTTGTGGCAGAAGCAGAACTGTACAGACTGAGAGGAGCTGACGCCAATTAGGCTGGAGCAACGTAAAAGAGCGAGAATACAAAATTAATTACTATATAAGGGACATAAAAAATTAACTTTCGATTGAATTAAAGCGGGAAACAATAAATAGACAAGACAATGTATGACGGTGTAACTATTTATGTAAATGTAAAGTTTAAATCAACTAGAACTTTTTTAGGAACTCTAAAAGATGCGATTGAAACAAATTCAGTCGAGTTATCATATTTATTTATCAGCGTTGGATCAGTTGGTTGAGTGGCGCGATCACCACTCCAGCCTACGAGCTTTTCGTTAAAGAAAATCCACTCTGTCTTTGTGCTGTTGTCTAGCTCGCATAAGTGCAAAACCAAAACATTCCACTTTCCTCATTCCCCTTATTCTAATTCCGTTCCGGCCATAGCCATGCTAAGCGCATTATAGGGTTGTCCCCTAGTTTTTGGCTACAATAATAAAAAAAATCTGAACATGGAGACAGTTCAAAACCTGGTGCCTACAATTCACGCTTTTGAGAAGGTATATACACGACATTAACGGTATTAGTCCAATAAAATTTTGCAATAAAATTCTTCCTCTCTAGTGAAACGATCATGAGAGAGGTCTTCAGCATCTGTTATAAACACACATTTTGATAGCTGTACAAAAACTGTTTAAAGGTTTATTAAAACAAGTCATCACTGAAGCGAAGAAGGTTTGGGGGACGTGTTGACATTATATTGAGAGCACCAGGGAGTAAGAAGATTAGTATAATGCTTTTTAAGGAGCTTAGTTTTTTTAATGGCAATTTAATTGGCAATTTCTGAATTGTCATAAGATCATAGAATTTAACAACTTCCTCAAAGACTTTAGCTGTGATTTTCAGTGCGCTAATTTGGATCTTCTCTATCAAATCTTTCTCTCGCTAAATATTTAAGAATGTTAAATATATGTACATAATTATGATGATTGAAGTAAATACTTCATTGGCGGTTATTTTTCACTTTATAGGATTTTCACAGCTGCAGAAGTAGTGTACTCTGTACAAAGGAAACAGAATTATCCAAATCCGGCCACAGGTTACGAAATTAGTCGTCGCCTCTTTTCATACCAGCACCGCAGATACAAAATTTGTATCATGGCGCTAGACCGGCAACGTACCCTATACAGCAAAAAAGAATCATCCAAATAGAGACGCGCATTACGAAGTAAGGCGTTTCGATCCCCCTCCCTCACTCTACGTCTTGTTTTTGGAAAGTCTGTTAAAATGAGTCATCAAAATCGGTGCTTAAAGTACGAAGTTGTGCACCACCCGTTCTTCCTTTAATATCACTTCCACCTTAACGCTAACCCACTCTACAAAATTGTTATCCTGCTACCAATAAGGCGACATACTTTAAACAAAACAGGATAATCATCCAAATCGGTCCACGCATTATAATGCTAGGCCCCCCTCCCCCACCATAGCACACACATTTTGAATATAATATAGAAATCGCGCAACAAACTCATACAATCGTACAGATCGTAAGACAATAGTTGCTACCTTCCTTTAAAAAAAACGACTGTTTTCGTAAAATAATTTAAAAGTTACTCCCTGACTCTTAAATGTTCACTAATTGAAGTAGAGAAAGAGTTGAGTGTGACAATGCTGGTTATTTAGTTTATGCCAGTTATTTCAATTAAATAGCATGAAAAGTATCTTTAAAAAAACTCCTTAACACGTTGACGGTATTTAGAGGCCCGACGAATGCATCTTGGTTTCCTCTGCAGAACAATTTTAATGATATTTCTTCTATTCTGCAAAACGATATATATCAACTCGCGTGCGATAATATATTTACCTGTTCTGAGTGCGTCCACTGTCAAAATTGAAAAAAACTGTTTTACTAATCTTCTAAGTACATAAACTAGTCCATTGCCATAAGTATTTTCAAATGAAGTGATATCATTTTGCAACCCATGGATTTTAACGTGGTTGTCGGTAGAGTAAGTGATAACGTGTCGGCCTTCCATCTCGAGGTCTCAGGTTTCTTTCAGATTACGATAAAAATACCATTGGGGGTTGCAGGCAAATGTCACTTGTCTCAAATCGAAGAATGTTCTTCTTCCGCCTCATACCCACAAGCGGTTACGGGAACTAGAGAGAGAGAGAAAAAGAGATACGAAAATTAAGGATCATCCATTAAGGCAATGGTATGAAAATCCACCAAAAATATATAGAATTTGTTTAATCGGCAACATGATGATATTTTTACAGCTTAAGATAAGAAATGATCGTTCATACTTCATCTCAATAAGCAAATAATAAAATCGTTTAAATTAATTTCGACAAAAAAGAATTGCAAATTTTATTATTTAACACTGTTTTTATCGAACATTTTTTAGAATTTATTGCGTAGTAAATAGCACACAAATAGAAACTAATTATTCTGCTATAATCGGGTGCCTAGAATTCGCTCGCATTTTGGCTTACATGCATTTTGAGTGTTTATAAATTTTGTCCAGAAAAGCTTATAGTATTCTTATTTGTCATTGTATATAGACCTTTCTATATAATCTAATTAAATATCTTTATGTAGATTTATAAATTAAAGTAATTTAAATCAACAAACGTTTCATAAGTTCTGCACTTCCTCCTGCTTTTTTTATAATAAAAGCTTCCTTATATAGTCTCCACAACGTCAAAAATATAAAATAATTGTTATTTGGAAACGTATTGAGCTACGTTTATATTCATTTGGACAAAAATACGAAACTAGTCTCTTTCTCTGACGCGTATAAAATAAAAATTTCAATTAAATTAGCGTAAAAAATAAGCTCTTTACAAGTCTCATCGATATAGTCTAGTAAAATCTTTAAGCGCTACGGTAACGGCTTTTGTTGTTTCCGATCTGAAATGAAAGGCAAGGTTTATATTTATGTTATCTTCTCAGCTTAGTATAACTTACCTAAGAACTGAATTTGAGAATTCATCCAGTTGTTGTTGGGTAGCTGTTATACATCCCCCACTGTTTTTATTAGGAAGCGCATCTAGAGCACTTTTTAGGTATTTGTCTATATTTTCCTTTTCAACTGCCTTTAGTTCAGTTATAACTTCCGCCACATCTGCCAACATATATGAATGCAAGCAAAAAACGGAAGCATGGATTAAATTCATAATAAGAGCTTCTCCATTTTGATTCGCGATTTGTTTTACGAGCAATTTTGTAATGTCATCCTTTACATTAGGTCTTCCACATCTTAATAAATTGCAGAAAAATTTCATTACAGATGTATTAGCATCACGATGATCGAGAGTGCAGGCTAGAAGAGCACACTGGAGAATTGGTGTTACAAGTGGACTCTGCAAAAACGGTACCGGGCAACATTCAATGAATCTTGAGCATAATCTAAAGAAATCATCAACAGTGTCGGGATTATTTTTGAGTCCGTTTTCTACTTGAAGCATATTAAAAGTTGGCTCAATGAAAGCTTGCAGCATTTCAAGTAATCCTGCTGTACAGTCTTCAGATTTCGCAAATTCATCAACTAGAATACTGCCTAGATAGAGAAAACAGCTATGGTGATGTATTGCATATAAACAAACAATTTGTTTAACGAGAGGTTCCAGAAGATGGGACGCTTGATTTCCAACAGCTCGTATTCCATATCTAATAAATCTACAAGTTCTCTCCATTATACGAACGTCAGCCTGATATTTTTCCATTACTTTAGAAATTAAAGGCCAAGAATCGGTGAGAATTTGTACACTAGGATGAACTTCAGATGGCTTTACATCCGGATTTGTATGACGTATAACAGCACAAGCTCTATCAATCCAATATGTAGGATCCGATCTATTGCCCTTGACTACTGAGGTATTACCCGATTCAACAATCTGTACCAGAGGGGCAAATTGAAAGGAACATATTTCATGTAAGGCATGTTCTAATTGGGGTCTTTGCAAGCGCGATATTATTATTGATATACCCTTTAATAGGCCAATTGCTAATTCATTCGTTATTTCAAAGCTGTCTAAACTTCTAGCGATTTCAATAAGCCCGTTAAGATGACATGTCATGTGTATTCGACAAGCTGCACAAATTGACGTCAACGCATTGGCTGCAGCGGTCGCAAGACCATTTTTTTGTTGAAGAGAATATAAAAGAAAATTAAGGACTGCTTGCAAAGATTCCGGATGATTTTCAATCCATTCACATAGTTCTCCTAGTAGCATAATAGATGTAAATCTAAATGCAACATGCGTATTTTCCGGCAGGTTTAGTATAGCTTCGACAACTTTTGGTACAATTTCATTTTCGTCTCTGTAAAGCAAAAAATTAAGATCAAATGCGATAAAACTTGTAATAAATTAATAAATAGCGAAAAGTTATTCTCATGCCAACTTTTGATCATAGTTAAAACAGTCAATTTTAAAAGCCTTGTATTGGTAAAACAAAAACTAACACACATCTACTTAAACTAAAATTCAAAACAACACTTGTTAATCTCGAGCAAACGTAAGAAATATAAGAATTTCTTAACGCGTTCGGCGTTTCTAATGAAGAAAAGTTAAGCTCCCTTGGCAAGGTTAGTGGGACAGTGTAAGTGATCATAAATTGATATAGCTGTCTAGTTCGGTGTTACATTTTGTTGGTTTTTCATCTAGTTTTCGTTTTGTCGCGAAGGCGTCCAGCAGCTGAAGGAAAGTTAACCCTTTGGTGCTGCTGTTGATAACGAGCCAAGGGTAAGAGGGAAATTGAACGTCTCGTTGAGCTAAACAAGATCCCAGGAACGGAGTGGATTTATTAATTAAAAAAACTCATAGGCAGGCCGAAGCACGAACTTGCATCCATGGTGTGGTGATCGTGTCCCTCATCCGTTGATATAACTCCGTCTCCACATTACAGACTCAACGTTAATACATTAAATAAAAGTATGTGAAATTTGTAAAAATTATCCAGTTGTAACTACTATAACTAACCATAACTCGAAATCATTACTCTGTGGCATGAAAAGTTTTTGCATAGCAAGTCCAATTGTTTATAGTCACCAAAGCATCGTTTTGAATTCCACGTCCAGTTATTTGGTCATTCCCTTGTCTGGTTGCGAGGGTGAAAAGGGAAAAAGGCAAAAGAATTCTACCAAAATTATGTCCACACTTTTAAAACTTTAAGTTAATGGACAGAACTCTTATGGGGAAAACGCGCATGTTTTGAATTTTTTAACATCTCATCCTGAACAGTATTCGATTTCGGGAAGGGCTCTCTTGCAATTCAGGTCATTCTGTAATCTCCGCCCAGTTTTCCACCTCTTATCTGTCGTCCACTAAGCAAAATTCGACGAAAAACTTTGCGCGGCCATTAAAAAAAACTGGTCAAGTGCGAGTCCAACTCGCATACTGAGAGTTCTGTAACACCTAGCAACCTTGTCATCTAAGTCGTAGTAGTAGTAGGAGTAAATTTTGTGCGGCTGAACTTTATTTTTAACTTTTTATCTATTGTATAATAAACTATTATTAGTATGTTATTAAAACCAACTGTGTGATGTGTACGGAAAGCCCTTTTTGTGACAGATCTGTTCTATTGTCCTCTGCTAGCAAAGCTATTTCCAAAAGTTTTCGTCTATACTGCATCTGTTTACTTTAGGACTTGAAGAGATCTGACAGCCAAGCAATTCTCGTTTTACCCAATTAAATGAGGGTGCACAACAATTTAGCAGAATTCTTTTTTTTCTTTTGTGGTTTATAACTCACAGCTGATTGATGTTTGGCACTTCATCGCTAATAGCGATTTCGATGGGACTCTTTCAGCACGGTGGCGCACTGTTTCTGACGTTTTTTTGTAGTGGCCCACTGACCAATGAAACATTAGGTCTGTTCCCTGACTTTCAGTCACGAAGCTAGTTAGAGGGGATAACACTGCACTGAGTTGAGGAACGCGGAGTGTTTTTCAGTGCCAAGAATGAGAAACGTCAACCGGGCAACTAATAGCACTGTGAACATTTTCAGTGATAAAAAGTGCTTGAGGGGAAGTTGATTTGACAATTCAAATAGCGAGCACTGAAAGTTGGGGACTGCTTTCAGTGTCATTTATAGCGTTTTCGATGGGACTCTTTCAGCACGGTTTCCGTGGCGCACTGTTTCTGACGTTTTCTTGTAGTGGCCCACTGATCAATGAAACATTTCTTTCCGACTTTGTCAATGTGTGCGCACCAATAAAAAATATTTTAATAAAACGACAGCGAATATAAAACATTTTAAAATATTGTTATATGAAATATAATGCTTGGATAACGTTTTAAGCAGAGCTGGTCAACAAATCAATTTGTAAATCACTAAAAACCGTCTGACAATTCGAACCGTCAAAACATTTTACGTTTGTAGTTTTAAAACTGGCTCCACTGAAACCAAACCGCAGTGCCAGGAAGGGGAAATCAATGTTCCACTGAATCTACCAGTTTTTCTGTAAAAAGTCCCACCGAACATGTTTTGACAGCGACACTGCTAGAATAAATCGAAACTCGTTGTGCACTGAAGTCCCATCGAAAACGCTATTAGTGAGCACGAGTTATCACTAGTGCTCGTTAGGGAACCGACCTATTTCTTTTTGACTTTGTCAACGTGCGCGCACCAATAACAAATTTTTTTTTTATAAAACGACAGCGAATATCTATTATAAAACATTTTAAAATATTGTTATATGAAATTATATTGTTTGGATCAACGAACAAGAATTCCATAGAACCACCACTCAGGCAAGCCCAAATAATTTCGTTAACCACGCAACATTTTAAAGCAAAAAACACTTCTAGTGTGCGTGCATTCAGTAAGGGAAAAAAATAAGAATAAAATAGTTTTTAAAAAAAAAGTTGAACCGACTTCACAAAAAGCGCTAAAAAGCATAAAATAATTTTTAATTTTATATCAATTACGACATTTTGAAGTCGGTGCAAATCAAACAAACCAAACAACTACAACAAAAATATTTAATCTTCATTTCTTATGATCCCGTAAGCTGAAACGTTCAGGTAGTATTATGTATTATTTTCAATTGTGGTTATGTAGTTGTTTTTTGTCTACTCTATACAACGAAGAAAGAACCAGGTAAATCGGTCCACGCGTTAAAAGTTAGTTTTAACCCCCTACCTCACCCCCATTCCACTAAACTTTTTTTCTCATGGTACCAATCAAGGAACATAATCTACCGAACAGAAAACAACAGTGTCGGGATTATTTTTGAGTCCGTTTTCTACTTGAAGCATATTAAAAGTTGGCTCAATGAAAGCTTGCAGCATTTCAAGTAATCCTGCTGTACAGTCTTCAGATTTCGCAAATTCATCAACTAGAATACTGCCTAGATAGAGAAAACAGCTATGGTGATGTATTGCATATAAACAAACAATTTGTTTAACGAGAGGTTCCAGAAGATGGGACGCTTGATTTCCAACAGCTCGTATTCCATATCTAATAAATCTACAAGTTCTCTCCATTATACGAACGTCAGCCTGATATTTTTCCATTACTTTAGAAATTAAAGGCCAAGAATCGGTGAGAATTTGTACACTAGGATGAACTTCAGATGGCTTTACATCCGGATTTGTATGACGTATAACAGCACAAGCTCTATCAATCCAATATGTAGGATCCGATCTATTGCCCTTGACTACTGAGGTATTACCCGATTCAACAATCTGTACCAGAGGGGCAAATTGAAAGGAACATATTTCATGTAAGGCATGTTCTAATTGGGGTCTTTGCAAGCGCGATATTATTATTGATATACCCTTTAATAGGCCAATTGCTAATTCATTCGTTATTTCAAAGCTGTCTAAACTTCTAGCGATTTCAATAAGCCCGTTAAGATGACATGTCATGTGTATTCGACAAGCTGCACAAATTGACGTCAACGCATTGGCTGCAGCGGTCGCAAGACCATTTTTTTGTTGAAGAGAATATAAAAGAAAATTAAGGACTGCTTGCAAAGATTCCGGATGATTTTCAATCCATTCACATAGTTCTCCTAGTAGCATAATAGATGTAAATCTAAATGCAACATGCGTATTTTCCGGCAGGTTTAGTATAGCTTCGACAACTTTTGGTACAATTTCATTTTCGTCTCTGTAAAGCAAAAAATTAAGATCAAATGCGATAAAACTTGTAATAAATTAATAAATAGCGAAAAGTTATTCTCATGCCAACTTTTGATCATAGTTAAAACAGTCAATTTTAAAAGCCTTGTATTGGTAAAACAAAAACTAACACACATCTACTTAAACTAAAATTCAAAACAACACTTGTTAATCTCGAGCAAACGTAAGAAATATAAGAATTTCTTAACGCGTTCGGCGTTTCTAATGAAGAAAAGTTAAGCTCCCTTGGCAAGGTTAGTGGGACAGTGTAAGTGATCATAAATTGATATAGCTGTCTAGTTCGGTGTTACATTTTGTTGGTTTTTCATCTAGTTTTCGTTTTGTCGCGAAGGCGTCCAGCAGCTGAAGGAAAGTTAACCCTTTGGTGCTGCTGTTGATAACGAGCCAAGGGTAAGAGGGAAATTGAACGTCTCGTTGAGCTAAACAAGATCCCAGGAACGGAGTGGATTTATTAATTAAAAAAACTCATAGGCAGGCCGAAGCACGAACTTGCATCCATGGTGTGGTGATCGTGTCCCTCATCCGTTGATATAACTCCGTCTCCACATTACAGACTCAACGTTAATACATTAAATAAAAGTATGTGAAATTTGTAAAAATTATCCAGTTGTAACTACTATAACTAACCATAACTCGAAATCATTACTCTGTGGCATGAAAAGTTTTTGCATAGCAAGTCCAATTGTTTATAGTCACCAAAGCATCGTTTTGAATTCCACGTCCAGTTATTTGGTCATTCCCTTGTCTGGTTGCGAGGGTGAAAAGGGAAAAAGGCAAAAGAATTCTACCAAAATTATGTCCACACTTTTAAAACTTTAAGTTAATGGACAGAACTCTTATGGGGAAAACGCGCATGTTTTGAATTTTTTAACATCTCATCCTGAACAGTATTCGATTTCGGGAAGGGCTCTCTTGCAATTCAGGTCATTCTGTAATCTCCGCCCAGTTTTCCACCTCTTATCTGTCGTCCACTAAGCAAAATTCGACGAAAAACTTTGCGCGGCCATTAAAAAAAACTGGTCAAGTGCGAGTCCAACTCGCATACTGAGAGTTCTGTAACACCTAGCAACCTTGTCATCTAAGTCGTAGTAGTAGTAGGAGTAAATTTTGTGCGGCTGAACTTTATTTTTAACTTTTTATCTATTGTATAATAAACTATTATTAGTATGTTATTAAAACCAACTGTGTGATGTGTACGGAAAGCCCTTTTTGTGACAGATCTGTTCTATTGTCCTCTGCTAGCAAAGCTATTTCCAAAAGTTTTCGTCTATACTGCATCTGTTTACTTTAGGACTTGAAGAGATCTGACAGCCAAGCAATTCTCGTTTTACCCAATTAAATGAGGGTGCACAACAATTTAGCAGAATTCTTTTTTTTCTTTTGTGGTTTATAACTCACAGCTGATTGATGTTTGGCACTTCATCGCTAATAGCGATTTCGATGGGACTCTTTCAGCACGGTGGCGCACTGTTTCTGACGTTTTTTTGTAGTGGCCCACTGACCAATGAAACATTAGGTCTGTTCCCTGACTTTCAGTCACGAAGCTAGTTAGAGGGGATAACACTGCACTGAGTTGAGGAACGCGGAGTGTTTTTCAGTGCCAAGAATGAGAAACGTCAACCGGGCAACTAATAGCACTGTGAACATTTTCAGTGATAAAAAGTGCTTGAGGGGAAGTTGATTTGACAATTCAAATAGCGAGCACTGAAAGTTGGGGACTGCTTTCAGTGTCATTTATAGCGTTTTCGATGGGACTCTTTCAGCACGGTTTCCGTGGCGCACTGTTTCTGACGTTTTCTTGTAGTGGCCCACTGATCAATGAAACATTTCTTTCCGACTTTGTCAATGTGTGCGCACCAATAAAAAATATTTTAATAAAACGACAGCGAATATAAAACATTTTAAAATATTGTTATATGAAATTATATCGCTTGGATAACGTTTTAAGCAGAGCTGGTCAACAAATCAATTTGTAAATCACTAAAAACCGTCTGACAATTCGAACCGTCAAAACATTTTACGTTTGTAGTTTTAAAACTGGCTCCACTGAAACCAAACCGCAGTGCCAGGAAGGGGAAATCAATGTTCCACTGAATCTACCAGTTTTTCTGTAAAAAGTCCCACCGAACATGTTTTGACAGCGACACTGCTAGAATAAATCGAAACTCGTTGTGCACTGAAGTCCCATCGAAAACGCTATTAGTGAGCACGAGTTATCACTAGTGCTCGTTAGGGAACCGACCTATTTCTTTTTGACTTTGTCAACGTGCGCGCACCAATAACAAATTTTTTTTTTATAAAACGACAGCGAATATCTATTATAAAACATTTTAAAATATTGTTATATGAAATTATATTGTTTGGATCAACGAACAAGAATTCCATAGAACCACCACTCAGGCAAGCCCAAATAATTTCGTTAACCACGCAACATTTTAAAGCAAAAAACACTTCTAGTGTGCGTGCATTCAGTAAGGGAAAAAAATAAGAATAAAATAGTTTTTAAAAAAAAAGTTGAACCGACTTCACAAAAAGCGCTAAAAAGCATAAAATAATTTTTAATTTTATATCAATTACGACATTTTGAAGTCGGTGCAAATCAAACAAACCAAACAACTACAACAAAAATATTTAATCTTCATTTCTTATGATCCCGTAAGCTGAAACGTTCAGGTAGTATTATGTATTATTTTCAATTGTGGTTATGTAGTTGTTTTTTGTCTACTCTATACAACGAAGAAAGAACCAGGTAAATCGGTCCACGCGTTAAAAGTTAGTTTTAACCCCCTACCTCACCCCCATTCCACTAAACTTTTTTTCTCATGGTACCAATCAAGGAACATAATCTACCGAACAGAAAAGGAATCATCGAAATCGGTTCACGCGTTACGAAGTTACTACCCCTCCCCCACCTCCACCACCACCACCATAGGATCAAATTATTCTCTGGGGGATCACACTCTATACAACAGCAAAAGAAGCATCCAAATCGATTGACGCGTTACAAAGTTAGGTTCCACCTCCTTCTCCCACCCCCACCGCAGCAACATTTGTTTTCTCGTAGTATCAACCAAGGATCATATTCTACCCAATAGAAAAAGAATTGTCCAAATCGGTCCACGCGTTACGAAGTTAGACTACCCCTCCCCCCACCCACACCTTTTACCGTAGGACCAAATTATTCTCCTATTAGCAATGGGGGATCATACTCTATACAACAGAAAAAGAACCATCAAAATCGGCCCACGCGTTACGAAGTTATGCCCGGTCAGACATAAAAAAAATAAATAAAAAAATACGCGTCGAACTTAGAACCTCTTTGTTTTTGGGAAGTCGGTTAAAAAATAGATAATTTTTCCTTTATATAAAAATATGACAGAAATAGGTTATCAGTCACGACATATCCAAGTAAAAACGAGACATGAAATACCAGAGCTGAATTTACAGTATTATGCATACATTTATTTCACTCAGTCGTGGTAGCGCGTGGTAGCCAACAGAACGAAACGTAAAATTATTTTTCCCATCCGGTTATGAGGAGAAATTTTTTGCACCTGAAAAACTAATTTCAGATCCCGCGTTTTTTCCATGAATACTAAAACCATATGATTACCAATTTTTTTCTTGCTCTTTATACGGATTATAAAGAAGTACCACAACTGCATCAAGCCGCGGAACAGCACGTGCTTGCTAAATAAGCATGCCAAACATTTCCCCTTTTCGATAAAAGTGGATATAAGTCTCTCTCTTTTACATGCGTATTGTTTCCATATAAGATATATTTTTCCTTAATGGAACTGTAATTTCATTTGTTTTTTGTTTGTTTAATTTTATCTATATAGTGTACTCATTTCGTAGTGGTAATCCTTTTCTCATTAGGAATTTGACTGAGTCCTGCTTCAATGTCATTCTTGTTCGTTGGTTTGGATAACGTTTTAAGCATGGCTAGTCAACAAACGGCTTTGTAAACCACTAAAAAAATCGTCTGACAATTCGAACTGTAACAACATTCTACGTTTGTAGTTGTAAAACTGGCTCCACTGAAAGCAGGAAGGGGAAGTCAGTGGTCCACTGAGTCTACCAATTTCGCTGTCAAAAGTCCCATCGAACATGTTTTGACAGCGATACTGCTAGAATAACTCGAAACTCGTGGCGCACTGAAGTCCCAACGAAAATGCTATAAGTCGTCGGTGGAGTAAGTGATAACGTGTCAGCCTACCAATCCAAAGGTCCCAGGTTCGAATCCCACAGAAGGCGACTCACTGTAAGTTGTAGGTCCACTTGCAACCGTTCTTTCGAATTGGGTGAAGTTTTCTCCCGCCCCATGACCCACGAGCGGTTACGAGAACTAGAAGTATTTGCTAACTAGAAAGTATTTGCTAACCAAAATGATAGCAAAGTCTTTTCATCTTTTGTTAAAATAGTAAAGAACAATTTCATCAGTTTATATATAGCAGGGGTTGGTAAAGAAGAACTAATAAAATTGTTCTTTACTGTTTTAACAAAAAAAGAGGTTTATATTGGTCAACTAGACAAAGGCAACCTTTTTGTTTCGTTGCTAGTTCCCTTTTACTCCATTCCACAGCCACCCACTAGCAGTCAAATGCTACATTTTCACACATGGAAATTCTTTAAGGTACTCTCAAAACTCCACGTGTCTCTACACAATTTTCGTATTAATTTGCATATTTACCAGGAGTGCTTCCCTGTGGATGGTAACTTACGCACGTCCACCCGATACCTAAAATATAGTACATTAAAAAATCAAAAAATACAACTCTGTTGAAAGCGAACTAAAAAGATGGAAACTGAATGAAAAAGAAATTGTCACTTAAGCAGTGGCAATTGATGGAAAATAACGTGGGCACTCTAAAATACGCCGTCAGATGAATATTATGTTTGTCTCCGCCTACATGTTATCGTTTTGTAGCATGAATTACTAGAAATTGCTCCTTTAAGGTTGAGAGCCGTGACCATTTCAAGCTGAGGGTCTTGTTTCGATCTTTTTAGTTCGCTGTTTACGCAGTCGGGTTTTTAGATTTTTTAATTTACTTTTCATATTTGTCTTTTTAATTTAATTAGTAAAGTATTCGATGGAGTAAGTGATAACGTATTGGCCTTCCATACGGACGGTGACTCATGATTTTTGTTTTCTGTTAACGACAGATTACGATAAATGGCCATTGGGGTTTGCACGGCAATGTCGGTGGTTGTAAGTCCATTTGTAATCGTTGTCTCGAATCGGATGGAGTTCTTCTCCCGCCCCATGCTCCACAAGGTGTTACATTTTCAGTGATGCCGATATCAATGCGTTTGGAACAAAAATTACCACGGACCGTACCTGTTTTCTCTTTTTTCGGAAAGAGTGCTATTTTACCTGGTATTTCTGAACATTTATAA
The DNA here is from genome assembly GCA_964036015.1 of Leptarthrus brevirostris. Classification (NCBI taxonomy): domain Eukaryota; kingdom Metazoa; phylum Arthropoda; class Insecta; order Diptera; family Asilidae; genus Leptarthrus; species Leptarthrus brevirostris. The sequence continues at coordinate 42,587,440 of OZ038375.1, forward strand.
TTCATGATTAAAACTAAAAGTTATTAAAAATGTTTTATTTTTTCGAAACAAAATAACAGGTCCATTTGAATTTTTATTGTTTCAGTTTCACGAAAACTGTTAAGAAGACCTTTTATTTTTTCCTGGCAAAAATAAAAGTTGTATTTGACGGTTTTTTATTTCTTTCAGTTGAAAACTATAAGCGTCGTTTCTTCGTAGAGGTTTATTACACATATTTGCAACTACTTAAACAAGATAACAGCAAACGATTTCTACCACAAAAAATAAAATAGTTTTTTAACAGTTTTTAACAAACTGAAAAAATAAAAGTTTAAATGGAACTTTTACTTTGGACTGGAAAAATAAAAAGTCCAAAATAACTGTTTTTTTTAGTAAAAATTTTAATTGCCCAAAAATAACTGGTTTTGTGGTATATAAATGGATAAAGATGAAATTTTAAAAATCCTGTCGGAAATTAATGGAGGACTTAATGAGAATCACCTAGATATATTTCACTTCACTTGACGACTCCAAGTTCCTTGGAACTTTTACGTTCAAAAATTCAAAAATAACAGTTATTTTCGGTAACTGAAAATAACACATCTCTCTCTAGTCCCGACGGGAAAAGAACTTCACCCTATTCGAGAGAACAACTGCACAGGTTCAGATATCAACGACGGAGAACTATGTTGGTTCTCTCCTGACAACAAAGTAATGCGGAGTAACAGCGTTAGTTCGGAATCCACCTCAAATTGTAGGTCCACTTACAATCATTTTGGATTTTGAACCACCAACATTACAACCCCCAATGGCCTTTTTATCGTAATGCAAAAAGCAACGGTAGGGTTCGAATCTGGGTCTTCCGACGACCGACGACTTTCTGTTTAATACGTGTAATAACAGAGGAAATTACATATGAGCTTTACATCTTTGGTTTCGTAGCAAATCTCCATGGGAACTCTCCAAAAATAAGCCGAGAACGCATGATTGAATCATTAACCAACGATATTTCTACGACCACTATTCAGGTAAGAGCAAATAGTCTCATTATTTATGCATCAAAAACTCAATATTCCTTAAAATGGACCCAACCTACCTCCAACCTATTTCCGTCGATGAATTCCCTGTAAAAATTATTTGTGTCGCATACGATAGTCTGCCGCAAAATGCACGATATCATATTTTTTATTATTATGCATTAACTAAAATCGAAGAAAAATTAACGCGTTCACAATTTGTCAACAAGCAAACAAAATTGTCAGCTTTGCGCAGTCAGTTGGAAACAAGGTAAAATTGAAAACAACCGACCCAAAACTAACACAATTCTGCAATTACAATTAAAACTCCCTGAAACTTTAAAATCTTCATCTTAACCATCTGAAAAGCTGATTTTAAACAGCGACCAAACGCACACTCAATCTACACGACCGTCGATTTCACCGCTATCTAGTCTAGTTCATAAGATGGATGCCACACAACTGTTTTTTTATATTGTGTAGTTTTATTTCGGTGGAGTAATTAATGTGTTGGCTTATCATCATGCCGGTCCCAGGTTCAGACCACAATGGTGCTGAACCAATTTTTTTTTAATACGATGTTGCCAAAGCCTTTTATTAATTTCTCAATACAAACCCACGGGGAGACCTGGTCTCGAACCCCGGGACCCACCATGCCATGGGGTGCCGCTCAACGAATTGATCCAACTCCGTCTCCATGTTGGTTCTCTCCTGACAAAAGAGTAATGCGGAGTAAAATTGTTGGTTTGGAATCCACCTTAAATTGAAGGTTCACTTACAACCATTATTAACACATCGGGTGAAATTATTTTCTTGTACCATGCTCACCAAGAGATTACTTGAACCCTTTAAGATTTTACACCGATTCAAAATGAAAGGTAACTTTGTGTAAGTCAAATGGTTCAAACTATTGAAAATCTGACTTTATTGTATATATCTTCGAGAGCATTACAGTATTTTGTTAACTTTGTGGAAAAATGGCGGCTGAAGAGTTTCAAAACCTGGCCGTATTTTTTAAAAGACCCCCGGGCTTCGAAACAAAAAAAAAAGATTTTATTAATGTACATTAGGTTTGCTAGGGAAGTACACATGTTAAAATATTGTATTTTGTTGATATGTTGAATATTTTATAAAAAAAGCTCATTTTTTGTATTCTATATAAAAGTTGAAACAAGTACTTTTCGGTGCCCGTCCGTCTGTCACGGACGATTTTCTCTGAAACTATTTGATGTAAAAATTTAATTTTAGCACGTAGATACACAATTTTAGATGTCACGTATAAAAAGTTGAATTTTGAGTCTGGGGGTAAATTGAGAAGTGGAAAAAAAATTATTTCTTCAAGTTCATCGTTATTAAAGTACGAATTCAACATAATGTATTTTTTATGCACATTATTTAACATTATCGAGGAAAACTCTGCTGATCACCACCCTTATAACCAAAAGAAAAATCTGAAAAAATCATGAAAATTGAGAATAATGTGTGGTTGAGCAAAAATGATCACGAGTGCAGTACCTTTCATAATTTATAAGTTATATGAAACAAAGATAAAAGAAGTGGCGTGACTGTATCTATTTTGGCACGGCCGAGAAATTGGAGGCCCAAAATCCTTATTGCGCAAGACCAACTGTCATTTAAAAGGTATTTTTCATAAAAATTAAAAACACTGTTTAGAGACTAACACGTTTAAATAACGCAACTGTTTGACGGCGCTGACTTGATGTAGAAAATCCGCTTAGATTTTGAGTTTCAAACATGCCTCGTATATATAACCATCGGCGGAGCCTATTTTTAAGACTCCTTCGCATCATTTAAAACAAAAATAAATCTATTTTTTCGAAAATGTTACTTTGGTGTAACCCTTAAAGCGAATCAGATGACCCAATACTTGGATAAAACGCAGGCTCAGTCGCACGGCTAAGTAAACTGAATAATTGTTGATTGCCATCTCTTGGTGAATCTTTTTGTGCCCCTTAATTCTATACTATGATATATGAAACTACTTACGGCAAGATATTTTTTGCTACATTTTCCATCACAAATAAAGCTGATTCACTGCTTTCCCAAGTAGCTGAGGGTTCTTGGAGTATGAGAAACATTTGTTTAAAACAGTTACTTGATCCAATAATAAAAACGACATCTTTTATTAAGTCGGATACCTTTCGTCGAAAATCCTAAAACAAAAATTGTTTATATTTTATGTTGTAGGTGTTGTCATATGTTTACATTAAAACTATCTCCTTCCTCAATTAAACCTTCAGAATCAGGATCCATTTGCGAGTGTCTATACAACGCTCCAAGCAATCTCTCGATGTACGGCTTAAAGTGATTTGTTAATTGATCATTGTTTTTTTGATAAAGCTCTTCACTAAGGCGATACCATAAATTAAACGTTATTTCAGCAATTTCATAATCGTAGTGCCCTACGCATGTTAGGACTAGATCTAAAGATTTTATAGAATAGTGAGGCGTTTCATCGTTGGAGATGATCTTTTCTAAAAATGATTCTCCTAAGAAATAATATGTTATTGTTTTGCATAAAAACCAAAATATTTGATTACCTAAAGCTGTGAATATTCGACAATAATTTGTTGCCTTATCCGTATCTTCATTTGCAACACTGCTATGATAAGAACTTTCTAACGCAAGGACTCCATTAAAAATTTGTATTTCTAGCACCTGTTGATTGCTGTATTGATTGCTATTGCTTTCTAATACCTGCAATAGTGTGCATAAGCAATCTGTTGCTGAATCATGTAATTTCCTAGACGTATCTGGAGAACTTAACAACCTAAACACCTGCTGAGCGATTGGGTTCTCAGTAACATTGCTAAGAGAAATTGCATGTATTGTAATCCATGCATTAAAGCAACGAACTATTTTGTTGAGAATCTCAATATTTTGCAGATAGGTGGTTAAACAGACTACGAGAAATTCCATTACGGTCCCCGAACTTGTTTCTAATTCTTTATGTAATTCCTCCCGTCTATTAGCTCCTAAGCGTAGAAATCTAGAATCAATCTCTTCTGGAATTATGCTTAAAACTTCCAACAGTGCCCAGACAGACTCTTCTTTTTTAGATAATTTTTCTAAGAGAGATAAAACCGGACTTTTCCAAGAATACATTACAAGTGCTAAGTCCGATATAGCTAAACAAAGTTGTGTAACAATAATAGAGTCTGTTTCACTAGTGATTTCCCCAATGTGGGATAATAAAGTGTCACGTAGTCTCTCGTGGGCTGCAGGAGGCAACTCGTGAAACGAATTTTGAATTTTAATCCGCATTGTTTGTGCTGCAAAATAGCACGATTGGAGATCTCTCTTCTGTGATAAGAGCTCATCTGCTATACTCCAAGAGTAGATCTATAATAATATAAGCGATTAGGTCTTATCCGGCAATAAGGTTATGTTTAATGAACATACAGACTTTTGCAGTTCCTCAAGCCATTTCGATGCTTTTTCCTTTTCCTTTAAGTTTGGATTATTGTACAATGTGTAAATTCCTTGATATACAACATCAATTGTTGGAGTTTCCGTAATCATTGTAAAAAAATTTCATTTGGTTTCTTGTACACTTGTCAACTTCACGTTCACTAGCTAATTGTTAGGTACAAATTATTATTAAATAACGACGTGCTGCAAATATGTATTAGATATTTTTCCGATCTAATAACTTTATTAACTAAGAATATCACAATATACAATGTTCACATAGTACTTTTTCAATATTATATTTTAATTTAAAATGTACCCTCAAAGTTTCTGGAATATTTACATAAAACCACTTTATTTGACAGAAGAATGTGCCACTGTAAAAATATATGGGTTTTGAATTTAAGTGACACCTGACACCTAGTTGTCAAAGCGCAATACTCATTTATTTAGGGAGCTTTACAACAACAATGCCATAGTAGGTAGATTAAGTTGGTTGCATTTCAATTAAAATAACCGTCATTTTATTTATAAGTTATTTTTAAAATACAATTCGCGTTTATTTAAGGAAAGACATTTGAGCGCATGTAGTCCTCCTCTTCATATATCGTGTGGTTATCTACCAATTTCATTTTAAATATGTAGTGCAGCAAAAACATCATACTTAATTCAACGTTTAAATTGAACTGTTGCCAACTTAATCCACCGGCATTGTTGTTGTAAGCTCTTCGAGCTCTTTCAAAGCTCTTCGAGCTCTTCAAAATTTTTCTTTCTCTGTGCTTTTCGGAGTGGAACAGTGGACAGTGGACTGATGAAGTTGGCTCCAGTGTTGAAAAACATGATATTTTTAAAATGATTAATGAAGGAAACTACCACCTTCGTTGCTAATTTGTATGTTGAAATTTTGTTTAAACATTATTAGCTTCTTTGTTTGTAAAATTTGTATGTTGCAATTTCATTTTAATCATAAAGTATCACAAATAATTCAAATAACCGACCGTTAACCGTTGCAACTGAACGGGAACTGGAGCAAACTTCGGTCTATCAACTACAAAAAGCTGACCTGTTGAATAGTTGAATTAGTTTGTTTAGTGTTTCCAATCAGTGCGGTCGAGAGTCACAAATTTTTACAAAAGTCTGGATGCTGGATGAGAAATTATTATTATTATTATACTCAATTTAAGTTAAATATTTTACGTTAAATGTTATTGAATAATATTGAACAAAGTTTCTTGGAAAAAATTCTGGTTAAATGCCCTGACATAGTTTTATAATTCCTGTAATATTTACATAAATCTTTATTAATAATTTATTTATTTTTTTGCTTTTTATTTCAATTCGGAAGAAAAGTACCTATTAGTTTACATTTAATGTTGTTCCCGTACTATGTGCACCTTGAAATTACAGTAACTACATAAATTCCCATTCCTCTGTCCGCCCGCAGGCATAGTATAGACCAAAGATGGGTGTAAACGTATTTGGTGTTGTTTTGAATTTTTTATTATTATTACTGTGTAATTTCCCGCTCTACTTCAATGAATTTTGTGTCACTAATAGTAGGAATGTTTTAAATATTTGCATTTATATTCACAAACCTTATACATACATTGTTTTATAAATTTATATGTAACAAAAAACATTAAGAATTTTCCACCTTTAAATGCTAGAAACTAATCAAGGATGTTATTGAGGCAAATATCCAGCACTGTAAGGGCATACATACTTTAAACAGTAGTACTTTCTACAAATGTCTGATTCAATTTATCCAAACAGATGAAAAATTTCTAACAGTATTAGTATTAATTAAAATACAAATTTTTCTTATGGATAAGTATGAAAATTTTAAACCAGACATGCAGAAATATATTTCTTAAGAATATAATTCAAATATTTTGCTCTAAATACGTAATCTTGCTTAAATTGTAGAACCATTTCTTGAACAGCTAGCTATACTACCAAAGTGAGATCTCTGCCTTAGTTTGGTATAGGAATCAAAATAAATAGGCAATTAAGTCTTTTTCTTTAAAGCGCCAGTCACCAGAATTTTAGGCGTATCTTCGTCTGATGATGGTAGTAAGGACTTAGCAGGACCAATTATTTCCACTGGAGTACAACTAAAAGCCAAATTGTCTGGTGCAGGTTGATCCGGTCTGACATTTCCTTGAATAGAATCTGCCATATTTTCAGTATTCCTTCTGCTATTATACTCATCCATCATCTCTATAACATTGCCCTTTTTAAGAGAACTTTCCATACTTTGAGAAGCCTTAGGGATTTTAAGATATTTATAATCGCATCTCTTAAATTTTTACTCAGAATTTACCGTTATAAAAGGATGAAGTAGTATTTCACCTGCACTTATTCTTAACGCTGGATTTTTCTTTAGGCACATGCCAATAAGGTCTACAGCTTCTTTGCTCGAATTTAAGTTGTTGAGATCAATGTGAGTGTCACGGATTGTCTCTACAGCATGTTCAATATCTTTGATCTTAAATGGAAATCTGCCTTCCAGAAGAAGAAACATTATAACGCCCATAGACCATATGTCACACTTCTGACTGTATGACTTTGTTACCAACTCTGGTGCTATGTAATGTAGTGTACCACAGAATGAATTAAACATGCTATCAAAACCGGTTCCCTTTCGAACTGCGCTTAGGCCAAAATCGCTTAACTTTACAAACCAAGGGTCAGCTGGATTATCTGGATTTGTGCCTAATAGAATATTCTCAAGTTTGAGATCCCTATGAACAATGCCTAAACACCGTTCAATAGAATTAAGCAGCGAAAATAAGCAATTCATATTTACCCTTATTATGTAAATATGCTACAGAACTTGATAGATATTTCATAATGACCTTCACATCTTCTTCCAGAAGTTTTTTTCTTTCAGTAAAGATCTTGTACAAGTCTCTTGCACAATACTCAATTACAAGACATATTTTATGATTCGACTCGTACACTTTGTATAGTTGTATAATATTTTTGTGGTTTACAGTTCCCAAAATTTTAATCTCTTGATAAAATTTATTTTTGTAAGCCTGTCGATTAAAATGTATAAAAACCATCCTAGAAGGAATCAAATTTTATAAGTACATCCGCCATTTTGTTGCCAATTTTTAACGCTCTTATATCTTTTGTTCGTATATCTTCTGCTTTATAGACTATACCGAATGTGCCAGTGCCAAGCTTTCCTAGGATAACATAGAACTTGTACAAATCCTTCATCCTTCTCAAGTATATACTTGAAACTGGCATGGATTTGCTTTCCATAGGTTACAAATAAATAACTACGTCAGGAATACTGTGAATGGGATACTCGATTTACTTCCGTAATTTGAAAGAAAAGTTATATTTATATAAAAAGATGTAAAATATTGTAAACTAAAGTCAAAACAAATTATTACACTTACGTCGCAGAGAGGTTCAGACAGTAAATGGAGTACTTGATTTTTGTTACAAACAATAAGTAAGCAACTAGTAACTATGCTTTGAAAATTATGCAATTTGTCTTGCAAATACACCAAACTGTTCCGAAAAGTAAAAGTGAAGGATTATTTATTTGTTAAATAATAAAGTCTAAAAACACTAGCAAAATTCAGAAACTTACGATTTCTATATTTTTACATGAATCAACTCAAAAAGTGGTGTAGTTATTTATATTGGGAACACTGTCAAAAGGGTAGCAATAAGTGTAATATAGTGAAACATTTGATATGAGATAATACCTAGTTATAAAGGACGCTTATTTACAGTACCTGATCATTGAATTATACTCAAACCTTAATTTTGTGAACAAGAAGCAAAATAAAGGAAATCATATTAGAACGGTAGAATTTTTTTACTGGAAACGATACAGTATAATTACTTTTATAAATAAAAAAATGAGAATGAGTACATCCCCCTTTGGCTTTCAATAACTCATTTATGCGACGTGGCATACTTTCTATACCAACCATCTTAGTTCTTTTCTCATCCTCGTCGTTCAGCCATACATTTCTAATGTGGTCTATTAGCTTTTGTTTATTTTTAATATTGGCTTTTGAATTTTTCTTCTTAGCACGCTCCAGGCGTTTTCGATAGGGTTCATGTCTGGTGAACTCGGTGCCCTATCTAAAAATTTAATGTTTTTCTATGCAAAATGTTGTTTTACTAATTTTGACGTGTGGCAAGGTCGTGCATAAAATAAAAATCGTTCGTATTTTGGAACCAGTTGTCTGCTTGAGGGAGAAAAACCGTATCAACCATATGAAAACTGCCATTAAAAATTTATAATATTAGCCAAAAATTAAATATGATTATTGCTTACTTTCTGCCAATCTTCCACTGAAAATTGCATACGCGCCTTGGCCCAAGCCAATCTCTTCTTTTTGGCTGACAGTGTTAATTTTTGTTTTTTCTTTGGTCGACGACATGGAAGACCAGCATCTTTCAGTCTTCGTCTCAGCGTCATTAACGAGATGGGAATGTCGGCGTCAACAACTTTTTTGTAAATTGAGTGAATAGACCATTTTCCGTCCTCTTCTACTATTTTGATAATTTTTCTATCATCCCTCTCAGTTGTTTTCAGTCCTTTTTTACAATTTTTTCCTTTTAGAAAGTGTGATTAACCCCCTTCGCTATTAGATTTTTAAAATTTCGAAATATGGATTGTGATACTTTGCACATTTATGCAATCGTACGCTGAGTAAGGTTCTTTCTGACGAGGTTTGAAATTATTGCTTTTACCTCTGGCACCAAAGCGGATTTTTTCCCATGTTTCTACAAACTATGAGGTTCATTCAATAACTAAAGAAACAAATTGGTCTGAGAAAAAACCTTTTATTTTTACAAAACAAAACTTCTCCTACTTTTCAACATAATCCCCACCAACATTTATGCACTTGTTCCAACGGGTTACTAACTTTTTTATACCGGCTGCAAAGAACTCTTTGTCTTGGTGTTTGAGCCAATTTCCCACAAAGTTTTTGACATCTTCGTTATCCTGGAACTTCTTCCCACGTAATACCTCCTTCAATGGACCAAACAAATGGAAACAAATGGTGCTAAATCGGGACTGTAAGGAGGATGAGGCAGTAACTCCCAGCCTATTTGCGTTGTCTTGATGGAGAATCACACCTCTCCTCTGGGATCCACGACGTTTCTCTCTCATAGTTGGCTTCACTTTGTTCAAAAGCATATCTGAGTAGTATTGGCTTTCACCATACACTTTAGTGATTCTAGAGTATATATTAGCTGGTTTTTCACCTTCAGCAAGTAAAAAAACGAATCACAGAACGTTGTTCAAACAATGTGGAATTTTCAAGGGGACCTGCCATCGTTAAACTTTAATTTTGAGGTTATAAACCAGTGATGGCCAAACTCACACTACTTAATGTGAGGAATGCTTAAAAGCTTTAGAAGCATTTCGTACTGTTTGTTTAATTTACAAACCGAAAATGATCGCAAAAGGTTGTATATTTTAAGATATTGCATAATTGCTTACAAAACTACTTAAATATGACGATTTTTTTAACTTTTGTGTGCTTTAACGATTAAAACCTGCAAAAGCAGGAAACCGAATACAGCCAAACAGGTGCATATACGAATTTAAAAGCTCAAAAGCTCACTTGCCCGCGGGCATAGGTTTGGACATCACTGTTATAAACACAGCAATGTTGATCCAACAGCTGATCAGGACTCATCTCAGTGATGCCAACTTAAAGTCCTAAAAGTACCAAACTTGTCCTACTAACCATTTTTTCCCCAAACCAATTTGTCTCTTTAATTATTGAATGACCCTCGTAATTTTGGTTGCATTAAAATCACAGTATTATTGGGTGTTTTCGATTTTGCTTCGGTGTTAACACTTGTGCCTTGAAGAAGCAAATACATGTTCGAGATTGCGGTGCCATGACTCGAGTTTTGCTTCGGATTGTTCGTTTTTGCCACATTTTGCCCTTGGTGCTAGCACCGATTGCCCCTGGTTTGGACCAGGAACAGCTGTGACACTACTAACACAAATGAAGTAGATGATTTAAAATAACTGGGATTGGGCTTGTGTGCTGCGATTTTTTATATTTAATTAATTATTTTTACTGTCCTGTTATAATAAAAACGAGAGAAAACGAAAAATATTTACTCTTTCCCAACCAACCAATAATTATAATAAATATAATTGCTGAAATTGCTGATTTTTTATTAATCTCCATAATTTTCAATTGCAATTTGACAGCGGGTGGCACTAATAAACTCGAACACAGGGTTTCGCACTTGGAAGCAGATGACACTTTGGTGCAGGGTCACAGTAACTCCAGTTGTCCCCGGTGTTATGTCTCGGTGGCAAAATCGAAAACACTCATTGTTACACAAAATTACAATTCCACTTTTAAATGCACTGTGACTAAGGAGGTAGTAGTTAAAGAATGTGACGTTAGCGAGGAAACTAACATGCCAACTGTTCATGCTGGAGAAGATAAGATTATTCAACTACGACATAAATCGAAGGAGGCGGAAGAATGCAATCAAAGTCTACGCTCTCAACAGGAGTGGCTTTCATGGTGCTACAGGGAAGTGTGCAAATATGCGAGCAAAGCGCGAAGGGAGGGCCAACATGAAGGAATTCGAGATAAGTGACCTTAATTCCTTGTTCGAAGAAGAGAAATCTGATAGACAATTAGAGAAGCAGTTGAGATCTGAGGAACAGTACAAAGTACAAAGACCAAGGAAAGATTATTAAAACAGAAGAATTGCAGAAAAGCCATTGAGGATGAAAGCTGTTCGTGTAATGCGCATGCCCCAGGTGGCCAGAAATCAAGAAAAGGAAATGTCGAACTGGGAAACTCAAGGACGACTCGAACCCATGGTGAATATGTGAGGTGAAAATGTGTAACGGAAACGGAGTGAAACGGAGTACAAATAGGGCTGAGTAGCAGCCTGGTTAGTTTTAGAGGTGATTTAGACTGCGAAGTGCTTACATGTGATAATGCGAATAGTGAGTTGTATTTTAACCAGTGAAGTGATAAGTTTTAATTGTTAAAGTGAAACGTAATATTGTGAAGAGATATTGTAAGAAAATTGTGCAACGAACTAATTAAGTAAGAATTGAATAAAATTGTGAACATTCGTGATTGAAAATAAGTGTCTTAATTAATCCGTCGAGCCCGAACAGCCCCATTTACGTTACAATACTCTTCCCAACAGAAGAAGAATCATCGAAATCGGTAAACGCGTTACGAAGTTAGACTACCCCTCCCCCACCCTCCACCATAGGACCAAATAATTCTCCTATTAGTAATCGAGGATCACACTCTATACAACAGCAAAAGAACCATCCATTTTTTTTCGTGGTGTCAACCAGGGAACGTACTCTACCCAACAGAAAAAAAAATTATCCAAATCGGTACACGCGTTACGAAGTTAGACTACCCCTCCCCCCCCCCCCCCCCCCCATAGGTAAATTTTTTTTGAAATTCGTGCCGGCATTACACAAGTTGACATCTCGATATTGTTCATAGTAAATTCCCCAAATTTTTGAAAAGCAACCGTCAAAGCAGACCGTTAATCTGCCTTGCGTTTAATTTCTTGACCGTGAACTATTAAAATTAAATTAAATGGCAGTCCACGCCATAAAGGGGGGATAAAATTCTGTCCGAAGGGAAAAGATATCCGGAAGAAGAATAGTGCAGTCGGTCTTGAGCCGCAATCTGAAGTAGTCAAAAAGAGTGAAAGCTGTGAGTGCATCAGACAACGTGGACGCGCTATACTTAGTAATTTGAGAAAAGCTACAACGAGGATCTGATGACAAGAAAATAGGATCAAGAGATAAGTACTCTCTAATTCATATATTAAGCAATTCTATCGGTAAGGTATTGAATCTTTGATTGAAATGAAGAAAAAAAATAATAACGAGACCGCCTGCGGCCTCATGAGAATGGATGACTAAAAAGAGCTTAGTCCTAAAGCTCCTACAAATTCATGAATCGTCATGATTATATTATACGTTACAAATTTATCAATGAGATTTTGGGTAATTTGTTGAACTTATCGAAACGCAGTTTATTTAAGGAAAATATTCTAGTTTGAATAATCGTGACATCGAAACACAATAGCTTGGAAAGTAGATCGAATTAATAGAGCTTTCATTATATAGAATTATTATCCTCCCAAAACTTCTATTATATTCTTTATGATGATAAGAACACTTCTGTTTTGATCATTACTAGAACACTGATTTTACAATAGAGTTAACAATACTGAATTATAGTAAGTGCATTATGTATTATCAGTAAAAAGAGACATTTAAAAGTCAGGGACTGAATTTAATTCTATTTATTATTGCGCAATTTGATGTTCTACATGAAATTATTTTTCGATTATCATTTGTATTGTTAGGTAAATGGGGCTCTTCGGGCTCGACGGATTAATTAAGACCTTTATTTCAGTCACAAATGTTCACAGTTTCCTCGCTAACTACACATTCATTAACTACTACCTCCTTAGTCGTTTCAGAATCGTCTTTTACTGAAGTTTCCAGTGCGTCCTCTAAATCTAGTATTTCTTGATCAGTAGTCTGTAGTTCACGCTTTTCTTGGCTCGATATCGTCAGCTCGTCAGTCTTCGAACATGTTCAATCTTCTCCTCTTGTGATGCATTCCCATGTTTCAAATGTCCAAATTGGTCTTGTACTCGGCATTTCCGGCAAGATCTTGACTCGCTTTCACTTTGTAACATTTCCTTCTTCATTCGCTGCTCTTCGTTAGTACTTCGCCATCGATGTCCTCTGAAAACACCTCCATCGTTTCAGGCACCTTCTTTTGGACTGTACTTCTCTGACAAGTAATCAAGTGTCTTCCTTCTGCAATCGCTTTGCAGGTGACCTTCTTTACCGCAGTACCAGCATCTGTACTTGCGACGGGGCACTTTAGCTTCGTTGTTCCGATCGGTACCTGTCTTCATTCCAAATTCTTCTTGCTCTCTTCTGTTGTACTTTGCACAACCAGTTTTCCTCGTGTCATAGCCCGGTGGGGTTAATCTCCTTTGCTTCTAGCAATCTCGTCGGAGATGACCTTCCTGGCCGCATGTCCAGCACCTAGGACGACCACGGCTGTCCTGGGTCTTCATTCGGTAACAAATACCTTTTATTTCGGTTTCCTCTGCTTGGTACATAGGTCTTCTTGAGGCTTGTTTTGCTGACTCCCAAGCCAGAGCGTAAGCCAAAACCTCAGCGTTAGTGTTCTTTCCAACTAGTTAGTAGTACAGCTTGCTGCAGGCCACGATCTGCAAGTGAATCGATAAAAGCTTCTCTGACGACCTCGTTGACATAATCTTAGCTAAACGTGGGATAAGCCAAATGTGTGTCAGCCTTTCAATGTCCGCACATAACTGCTGCAACGTCTCACCATGCTTCTGTGTTCGACTCCGTAGATGTAGACGGTAGACCTGTTGCATGTGCTGGTTTCCATACCGCAATTCTAAGGCTTGTATTAGAGATGAATAATTATACCTTTGTTCTGCCATGATTAAAGCCCTAGCTTTTTCCTCGTCAGTCCAGAAATTTACTGCCGCTGCTGTCTCGAATTGTAGTCTGTATGTCTGCCAGGGAGTTTGACCATCAACAGTTGGAGGATGAAGTTTCTTGTTTACATTCCTAATTGCGTCCACATTATCTTTCACCTGTTCTTTCAGTTTCTTCTCTATATCCGACTTAAGTTCTCCGATTTTCTTTTCCATATGGGACTCGAGATTCACCTTCATAGCTTTCTATGTTTTCCAGTTTTTTCTCCACGGTTGTTTCTAGGTTTTAAAACTGTTTTTGTGCAGAAATTTCTATTTCAGCTTTTTCTTCTTCAACGAAGGCTTTAAGTTCCGCTACTGATGACTTTTGTTTTTCCAGCGATGCCTTTACCTCAGTTACGGACGCTTCCGTCGTCGCTTTCAACTCTGCCGTTGATGATTTCTGTTCGTCCATCGATGCTTTTAACTCATTAACCGAACCGTCCAGTGACGATTTCAACTCGGCTGATGAAGTCTTCTGTTCTTCCATTGACGAGTTAAGTTTCAACAGAGCATTGAAAAGATCTGTCATGCTTGGAGTAATTTCTTCTTCGAGGTAGGTATTTCACTTTAATTTCACAGTCACACTTTTTTGTTCTTTTTAGTCTTTCTTAATTAATCCCACTTCTGACACCAATTGTTACGTAAATCGCACTTTAAAGATAAAGTAGTTGTGAGAGAAAAACCCTGATCCTGCTGAATTATATGAATATTATAAACCACCTTGAAGCAAAGTATACCTAGTGAACCCAGTGTGAAATCAAATTTTTTGAAATAAAATCCATCTTTCTTTGGGTAAATTTCGGGAACGACCCTTTTAATAAAACTTCTGGCACGGTTTAGGGCTAAGTAGTTATTAGAGTCTCCATTTTTTTTATGTAAGCTAGAAAGTAGTCCCGCTGTAGGGACTCCAGAATTACATATTATCGTTATATACTAAGATATCATAAACCCAAACATAAGAAATAAAATTGATATATGTATATTGTTATACCTTACGAATGGTTTTAATTACTTCTTCCATGAATTTTACATTGGTAGGGTATATACATGTATTTAAATTCTTTTATGCATGAATTTCTTTAAACCCCATCTTGTCAGTGGTTCAATGGGGACTACACCATAACTTTATGGAATACGGAGTTAAGTGTAACCTATATGACATTTTTTTTGCAATCCTATGAGATTTATTCATAATCACATACTTATCCTAAAACAGTTATATGGTTTAAAGTCGCCTATCAGTCCAATGAGACCCGATTAATAAAAATCATATCTTTTTTTAACTTAATGAAATTAGTGCTTTAGTCAAACCGCCTACGCGGCATTTGAATGAGATAGAAACAGATTTATAGTTACTTGAAAACAAAAATTCTTGATTTTAGAGATTTCAAAATATTTAAGAAAAATTAATTTTTGTGGATTGCCACAAGACTGAGTGTCGGTTGTTTGGATTTTAAACCCAATTTTCTTTTGAGCACTAATTTTTTGACTTACAGTTAGATTGGGATTTGATTTTTAACTTCCCACATATAGGAAGTTATTGTAATGGGCCCGATTTTCAAAATTTTTAGTTTTAATTTTTTTTTACATTTCAAAGTCACCATAGTGTTTTACGCATGTTTTTGAACACATGTATGTGTGTGTGTGTGTGTGTGTGTGCGTACGTACGTTCGGACCCACTTTCTTCGACAACGAAATCTCGCGAACAAAAAATGATAACGACTTCGCTATGGTGCCATTCGAAGCGTATTATTGTAAATAAGAGCTGAAAGAAATTTAATCAATTTCGGTTCAGCCGTTTTTTTGTTTTAACAAAAAAATTGAAAAAAAGTTGATTTCAGACTTTCTTGAAAAGGATTTCTTCGATGTAATTTGTTCTGATTACGATCGGGACATCAAAAAGTCGGATAATAACAATTTATTATGAACAGAAATTGTTTATAATGATGAAAAATTGTTTATAACAATAAATGATTGTTTATAACAATAATAAATTTATAATTATAAAAAATGGTTTTACCTGGTTGAAAATTGATTATGAAAATTGGAAATTGAATACAAAATTGCAGATTGTTCATATCAATTGAAAATTCTTATAAACAATTGAAATTTTTGTTACCACAAAAAATTTCTTTTATGAATAAACTTTGTTTATATCAATTAAAAATGGTCTATAACAACTAAGAATTGTTTATATCAATTATAAATTGTTTATAACCATTCAAAATTATTAATAACAAATGAATTCCAAACAGAGTGCATTTATTTGCTTTTCATTCAAAAATAGTGCTATAACGGAATAATTTTTTAAAATTTTTTTTGCATCTAATTACAACGAAATTATCATGATAAATTAAATTCATTAATTTATTTATTTATAAATTTAAAATATCAATTTTTTAAGTATTTTTGAATGAGATACAAGTGGGCGAAAGTTTTTTTTTGAAAAAGATTCTTCTGATCTAATTGGTTCTGATGCAACTCGATACTTAAAAAAAAATCCAGAACTTTTATAGTTTTTTGTAACATTAAAAAAATGAAAAATGGTTTAAATAGTTGATATTAATGATAAATAAAACGATAAATCGAATAGTATGAATTTTATTGAATTTTCACTTACTCGTTTGTACTATGATCATGAAATTTATCGCTATTAACAATTAAATATTGTTAATAATAATTGAATATTGTTAATAATAATTGAAAATTGTTATTAACTGGGAAGTTGTTCGTGTGGACCTCAAGGGTCGCACCAATGATGCGACACCCAGAATCTGGACCTACCCCACTAGTTTTATTTTATGATTATTTTGTCCAGAGATTTCATTGTTGTTTGAGATGACTAAGTCAGACTGGTTAACACTAAAAGTCTGTATTCAGAAATTTTTTTTATTGTGTCTTAACATATTGTTAATTCCAACTCAAAGTTCATAGTTCTGTCTGGTATCCACAGGGCCCTCACATTTGGTGAAGTGGTCAATAGTCTTAGCTCTAGCTAAAGACGTGCGCCTTTTATTACGGAGGGTTAAATCTATTTATGCCAGCACAACTGTTTGAATTCTCCTTACTCGATGCAGATACATTGAATTTTATATTTTCATCTAGTGTCCTTTGAATTCTGTCAGAAAATTTTCATCCACTCACTGTGAATGATCACGATGTGGTAGAACCTTTATGCTTCTCGACACTCCCCTCTCTAACATCTAGTTGCGGACAACTGTCCGTGGCAATAGGAACTGTGCCAAATCATGGGGTAGGTACAGTCATAGAATAGGGATGGATAGCCCTACAAGCTTCATGACATCTCGAGGCTGAGGATGTTTGTCGCCAGGGGCATGCTTGCGTCAGTTCCTTTTTGTCCTTTTTACATTAATCCTTAATAGTGTGCTTCCTTTCTTGTCTGTCTTCGGTCAATAGGACTTAAAGACTGCCCGCAATAATGTTTGGGTGAGTGAACCGAGGAGTGTGAGGCGAGATCTCACCCCGATCCGACGAGCTAAGCACGACTAGCTAGGCGGGCCCCTCACCTCTTCGGTTGCCAATATTGAGCCTACACGGCGACCAAAACGCTCACCCCGATAGCTCTTGTAACACTTCCCAATTCCTTTGGTTGTGAGACCCGACTAAATTGTGAGCACAACAAGCTCCTTGTTACAACACTCAATTCGATCCAGCAGTATACATATATATATGTATATATATATATATATATATATATATATATATTATAGAATTAATCCTTCTAACTCAAAAGGCGCACTTATCATTCAGAAGCCTAGAATCAATTGACCTATTCGCCAGAATATAACAAAATATTGAGGTGAATGAGGCTCCCACACCAACATGCAAAAAAGCATTAGTGAACAAAAAACCAAAACACGCCCAAGATTCAGGTGTGCACAGACAACAGAGATTGTTTCAGCAAATCCTTAGTAAGAGTCAGGTCAAAAACAGGACACATATACACGGCTCTACACATGCGATTCTTCAAACGAGTGCATATTAAGCAACTGGAGACGATCCACATAAGGAGGAAGCCTGAGTGGATCATTCCATGGAAGGTCTCATAGTGCGAACATAACAAAGTTCCGCTTCACCGACTCAATGCATCTAGAATGAATAGCATGGCAGGGAGACCAAACCTGAGATGCATACTCGAGAATTGGCCTGACCAAAGAAAAGAATAAGTGAATTAAGGTCTTCCGATCAGAAAACTACCTTGACCACCGCTTCACATAACTCAGAACTGAATTACTCTTAGAAACAATGTAGTTAATGTGCGAAAGAGAATCGAGAGTGAAATCGAGTTTACGGCCAAGCTTCACACCAAGGTCAGTGACGGACTGTACACGATAGATATTAGTTTTCGCAAAGGTATAATCAAAGACGAGCTGATTTTGGTTCCTAGAGAATGACACAACTTCACATTTATCCAAGTTAAGCTGCAGGCCATTATATCCACACCAGTTCTTAAAGATATTTAAATCATCCTGATTGCAGGAAGAATCATAACTGTTTCTAACGCATGAGAAAATCTTCATATCGTCTGCGTAGATTAAGACTTTAGAGTGCTTAATCAGAGGAAAAATGTCGTCAATGGCAAGAATTAATAACAACGGACCCAGATGGCTACCCTGCGGTACGCTAGATGAAGTCCTAGAGACTCTGGATAAAGTATTACGGAAACATACTCGATATATCCCATCTTTTAAGTAATAGCAGATCCAGTCGAACAATAAAGGCGTAAAACCCAGCTTTTCAAGTTTAAGCATAATCACAGAGTGAGGGAGCTGCAACCACATTTTAGATGGATAATTATCAGTTTTTTTCTTCATATTTACAAATTTAAAAAAGGTACACGGATCATTATGCAAGTTATCGCCAACATTACCTTGGTTTTCCCTGTATAAAGATGAAGCGCTAAAAAGCTGTCATAACAATAAATGAAATCACAATAAGCTGACGTGTTTCTACAGCGTACGTAAGTTTTCCATAGTCTATTTTTCTTATTCTTAAGTCTCCGTAGTTCTCTAGTATACCACGGGGGAGACTGACAGGATGATCTCGACCGTTTGAGTGGTACACTCGAATTAAACAGATCATAAATCCTATCATAAAACACAGAAACGCACTCGTCGATATCGCTATCATAAAAAACAGATGCGAAATCGATCGAAAGGATCCTATTTGAAAGATCAGAGAAGTCCGCCCTTCTAAAATCAAGAACGTACTGATCTACGTTGGGGTCGGTAGTATTAGAACCATCGTAGCAAAAAGAGATGAAAATGGGCGGATGTAAACTGTCGATAGCGGATAAGTTACGAGAAGTCGGTTCGACTATAGTGTTACTCGAATCAGAAGAGAATATAAGATCTAACTGTCTTCCCATAGAGTTCTTTACATCACTCATTTGGTGTAAACCAGAGGAGGAGATGGCGTCAAGAAAATGGGAATCTTTACCAGTAAGACAATTAAAGTGAAGGTAGTCATCGTCATTATTTATGATGATTTCATTCTCCGGGTTTGTCATATTATTAATAAAATCTGGGCTTAGAATTAAAATATCGTAAAGACTTCGACCATCTGCATCAGCATAATATAGTTTGTAAGGTTTGAGGGATATAAGAACAAAGTAGGAAAATATGCATCTTCATTAGAGATATCTTAAGAGCTAAGAGCTCGATTGTGAGCGTGTCAGAAAAGGCAGGTATATCAACCAAGCCGCAATCCAAATGCGATTTGAATGCAACCAGCACCAGTATGAAGCCAGGTTTCGGCATAAACGAAGGAATAACTACTGTAGTTATTCCTTCGTTTATGGTTTCGGTCAGAGCGATGACGTCGTAACAACTGGCAGGAGAAGCTTTAAATAACTGGCTTGTTCTTGTTCTTAATCCCCCCCCCTTTGGTAGTAAAGGGATATCGTACTTAGTTTTTTTTTGTTGCTAACAGTGGTTCTATTCTGCGTTCTAATATTCAATATTAATAATATTAATCTAATATTTAATAGAGTTAAACATATTCATGAGACATTTTCATGTTTATTTCAGCTCATGTAGCACAACCCCTCATATTAAGTAAGCTTTCTTTTAATCAATTGTCGATTGAATAAAATGAAGTGTACTGCATACATTTTTATAATTATTAATATATCGACGCTGAAAAGCAATCTTGTCGTATCGCAAAAAATGCAATGGCAATATCAACGCCGCGCTTAGACCTTACATCGAGAAGACACTAAATCCAACTTTTCGAAACAGCAATATGGTCAATCTGATTCTAAGTTCTGCCATCTGGGGAAACCCAGGGTGTTAAGTGGCATTTTTCGTGTTTCAATAAGAATCCGCGATGACAAGTTGCCGCGAGTTACAAAATTCAACAAACAACTCCTCATTTGCGTTCCTGTTTCCGAGTTCAAACTACCCCATTACATGTTCCAGGCCGGTGTTGTTAGAGACAATCTTAGCGTTGAGATCCCTCATGACTATTTTGATTTCACCTTTAGGAGCCTTATCAAAGGTGTCAGCAAGGAGCTGGTAGAAGGCTTCCTTTGTTATTACATCCGCTTGTTCGCATAGCATTGAGTTATTGAGATGTTACGTACCCTGGTCCGGAATTTGGCGGTGATAATTCGTCGGATATTGCTGATTAGTAAAGTAGTGATTGGAGCAAGCTTGGTTAGCAACAAGCCTACATCTGCCATGCGTAGTATATCTAATTCTTCCTGGCCGGAGTATAGCAGCACAGTTTCAGATGTGAGTGATGTAAATTATAAACTCTCCACTTCCTCTCCATTTAGATTAGCTTAATCCTAAGATATTTATTTTATAATGAGCCATTTCCTGCTATATCGAAAGATCTATTCTTTTTGTTCGAACACATCTTCATACCTTTTAAACTTTCGAGTTTCCGGTAAAAGGCTTCACCTTTTTAAATAATTGTTTTTTCTTCTAGTAAACATTTTGTTAATCTATTAACTTGCTGCTCTTCCGTTTACACATATTTCTATGGCGTGAGCAGAGCGCATACAATGTAGATTCTCACAAAAACTCCAAAAAGCGGCCCAAATTTTTGGGATTTTTTTCCCGTAAAATTGGAAAATATCTTTTCGATTGTACATCTTGAGTACATTACGGCACAATTTCCGCGGTTTTGATAAAGTAAAGTAGCGGGGTTAGCTGAACTTGAAAAAAGGAGCTCCTCATAAAGATGATAACATTATGGACATGTGAATTATGTTATATTTAAATTATTAATAAAGTATTCTTGAAATCCTTTTTAAATCGCACATTGAGCCAACGCACACTTGACTCCAAAGGGCCTAGCCGTATTCGCATGGCGAATGTGCCCCCAATAGAAAAGTATATTGTAGCGTATACTATTATGTAGGGCAGGTGCTTAGTATTTAATATATGTATATTTTTTGTATCTTTATTGCCGCGTCCTTAAGATATATAAAAAAGATTGTCCGAGGACGACTTTTTTTCAAAGTAGTATATTTACTAAACTGCCAAAGCTAGGAAAGTAGATCCAAATGGAAGTGTAATGAAACATTTTAGGGTTTATTAAAATATTTTTTTTTAAATTTTATCCGTCATACATATGTGTATAAATTGTCAATTAATATTTCCATATTTTTTTTCTATAACTTCCTTTTGATTGACCATCTCCGAAAAATTACTGAATGTTGCTCTATATGTCCTCTAATAGTATGCCAAGTTTCATCAAAATCGAAGTGGTGCAACATTATCAAAAAAAAATCAAATGTATTTAAGTACGTATTAGGTGCCATATACAATATTTAGCTTCATAGATTTAAACAGCTTCAGGTTTAAGAAATGGCTATATTAAGACATTTAAACAATTATTACTCAAATGAACAAAAGATATATTAAATAAATTACATCAGTCATTATCGCTGTCTTCGTCAACTACAACGTGAACATCATTTTTGGAAAATATATCTGTCAGTATTTCCGCCGGACGAATTATACGAGATTTGTATCTTGCGTTTCCCAAATAATATATTACAGCGGCCACAATTTAGTCACACATTAAAATATTTACTGGACTAAGTTGGGACAATATTTTAACCCTGAGAAATCTATTAACTTCAATGAATGATTCCAGTTCACGTAGTGTCACACAAGCATTGGTAGTGTTTTTGTTCAAGTTAAGGAGTGGTAATTCTAATAAACTCATTTCATCAATTTTACAGTTACAACGCGAACAACAAGTATCTGATATTTGTGAACAAATAATTCAGGGTTTTGAAAAAGATATCTTACCAATCCATTTTGGTGTCAGTTCAGTATCAAGGCGAGACCTTATTGAAAACCATTCAACCCAAATAGCGAAGACTTTGCTTATGACAAATAATGATCAGTTGGTTGCTAGCTTCAGATGTTGCCGATTTCCCTGAGCTATCAGAAGAGGAACTGAAAGTTCTTTTTACTGGATCATATCAGCTTTCACAAGCTGTTTCCTATTTAGCTGAACTTATAGGAAAAGAAAATACAATTCAAGTCCGTTATCTAAAAGAAACGGCAAACATTTTAAAAATGGAAGTAAGATCTCGACATATTAATAGTAAAACTTACCGATGTTATGTAGAGTATAAACGTAACGGAAATAGTCATAGAGATGTCCTTCGTTATTGTTGTGATTGTGGTAATGGCAATCGAACAGTTGGCTGCTGCACTCATGTGGCCGCTGTAATATATTATTTGGGAAACGCAAGATACAAATCTCGTATAATTCGTCCGGCGGAAATACTGACAGATATATTTTCCAAAAATGATGTTCACGTTGTAGTTGACGAAGACAGCGATAATGACATGTAATTTATTTAATATATCTTTTGTTCATTTGAGTAATAATTGTTTAAATGTCTTAATATAGCCATTTCTTAAACCTGAAGCTGTTTAAATCTATGAAGCTAAATATTGTATATGGCACCTAATACGTACTTAAATACATTTGATTTTTTTTTTTGATAATGTTGCACCACTTCGATTTTGATGAAACTTGGCATACTATTAGAGGACATATAGAGCAACATTCAGTAATTTTTCGGAGATGGTCAATCAAAAGGAAGTTCTAGAAAAAAAATATGGAAATATTAATTGACAATTTATACACATATGTATGACGGATAAAATTTAAAAAAAAATATTTTAATAAACCCTAAAATGTTTCATTACACTTCCATTTGGATCTACTTTCCTAGCTTTGGCAGTTTAGTAAATATACTACTTTGAAAAAAAGTCGTCCTCGGACAATCTTTTTTATATATCTTAAGGACGCGGCAATAAAGATACAAAAAATATACATATATTAAATACTAAGCACCTGCCCTACATAATAGTATACGCTACAATATACGTTCCTATTGGGGGCACATTCGCCATGCGAATACGGCTAGGCCCTTTCTTCCCTCAAGCCGGTTTGTGGATGTTAATCCAAAGTACACTTATGATAGAATAGGAGTTCAGTTAGGCTTGGTTTTATAACTCAGAAAACTACCCTGTGCTGTATGAGACAAAATATCCACACTATACTTTTATTGGTGTATCCGAAAAACCCCATTTGTATAAGACTCAAGAGGAAAATGTGCGTTAGCTGATGAGTAAAACCACAAAGAGTCTGTATAACTCGGGTGACATTGGTGAGCATCTGAAAAAATACTTGGATCTGCTAGAGATAATGTATGAAGTGTAAGTGCCTCCTTTACCAGACTACTGTCAATGCCAACAGAATATAAAAGATTGTTTCTTAAATTTTGGTAATTCGCATGTGCGTACAGGGCTTTCGGATTTTTATTCATTTTCCCCCTCTTCTGTATATATTGGTTTGAGTCGTTGATACAGTAAGTTATAAGGTTTTGGCCTGACATCGCGGAAGTCGCAGGTGTGAGCTGCACCGGCAGTGACCCATTGTTGCTTTCTGCATATATAAAATTAGGGGGTTTCAGAGTAATGCCGGTAATTTTGAATCCACCTTAACCAGTAGGTTAACTTACAATCATTGTTTCGAATCGGTTGAAGTTCTTCTCCTGCTCCATTTCTCAAAAGGGGTTACGGGAACTAGAGAGATAGAGATATGTGAAAATTATGGCTTATAAAATTATTGAAAAGTCAAATTGCATATTTTCTTTTGATTACAGATTTAATCTAAAAAGTTATAAAACTGCGTGAAGTAATTCTTCGCTTACTAGAACAGTTACTTGGATCTTTGCGCTATTGTACACCCTGTTCGCCATGACAGAAATTTATAATATCGGGCAAATAAAAACAATTTCTTAATTCTGAACGAGAACATAGGTTTTGGTTTGTTTTTTATTTTAGGCAATTACTTCTATAAGACTAGCTGCCCATGAATCTCGAAGGCGACCATAGCGAATTTCAAAGTTAATCTTTGGAAGGAACTCTCCTGCTGACTTTAATGACTCCACGAAAGAGCAGCTCAGCCATGTTTCAATCACATTTCAATGGCACCTCAATCACATCGTGCTCTAGTGTGTCACATGCCTTAGAGGTAGCTGAAATCGAGAAATTTATTAAATAATATAATAATATTTTATTATAATTATTTTACAGTATAACAAAGCCGAATTTTTAAGATATTTTTTCCACAAATTTGAAAAACATTCAGAATGTCGACGCGATGACCAGCGGACTAAACTCACCCACTTAATGCGAGGCTTAATGATCTCTCCGTTTGGCCCGAAAAGATCTTAAAATAAAATGTTAATTAAACAGTTAGAAAAGCAATACTTACCATTGTGCGACCCATTACCCATGGCATCAATTGAAACCTGAGGAGGCATATATATATTCAATTATATAATACTTTACCTATAGTCCAATATTTGAAAGTGAAAATGTACCATCACTGAAATCATCAGGTCCTAGGGTGCTAGGCCTGCCTCTTTTTATCAAATCATGCAAATTTTTTATAATTTTAATTCCCGCTCCCGGGCAACATTTCGCAACTGATTGCGGAAATCAATGAGGGTAGTTATATAAAACTCAACACTGTATGCGAAGTGAGGAATTTTCTACAAATAAACAAATATTACAAAATTTTTTAGAACATCAACTCTATTATATGAAGCTTATTTGTGTCTTGTGTGGTGTGTCGCTTATTCCACCGAGGACTTAAAGGAATATATACACTCAGGAGGCCCAAAAAAAAGCGATTTTTCAAGAATTTTTCCTGAGAAGACCTTTTAATTTATTTAAGTAAAAATTTGTACAGATATTATGGATCATCAAAAATGAAAAAACCAAACATATTTCGTTAGTATAATGTATTATCTTGTAATTAATCCAAGGAATAAGCAAAATATTAATTTTTGACAAAATGACGGTTCCTAAAAAAAATCGATTTTTGACTAAAATTTAGGCCTTAAATCGTTTATAAAATGGAAAATATTTATCGGTGAGAAAAAACCTTCGATTAATTACTAAAAAATATACTTAAAAAGCTTGTGTTTAAATTTGAGATTGATCGGTTCAGCCATTTCCGTAAATGTTGCTCACCGACTTTAAAAACACAGTTTTGAGAAAAACGCGCTTAAAGTTTCAAAAGCTCTTATAAGTACTTTACATGTATAAATGTCCGTGTAACTTAGATATTGGGGAGACCGGGAAACCCCGACCTCGGGGCTATTTGATACAATTAGCTGAATTGCAATAGATTTAGTTTTAGTCCAACTTAACCCCTCAAAATGCA
The DNA here is from genome assembly GCA_964036015.1 of Leptarthrus brevirostris. Classification (NCBI taxonomy): domain Eukaryota; kingdom Metazoa; phylum Arthropoda; class Insecta; order Diptera; family Asilidae; genus Leptarthrus; species Leptarthrus brevirostris. Next base: position 42,613,140 of record OZ038375.1, read on the forward strand.
ATTAAATGAACACCAAATGATTTTAATAATAAGAATAAGTTAAAAGCGTTGGTTATTTTTGTGAATTTTCTTTAAAATAAAAAAATGAATGAAATTAACATTTCATTTCTTGCTTTTCTCTTTGTATCGAATAGCCCCGAGGCATGCCGAAGCATACCATCGACTGATTAACCACTAATCACTATGCTTAGTACAAGTGCACAAATTCCGTCCATCATAATTTAGCAGACACTTTAAGCATAAGAACACAATTTACTTTTTCCTTTCTAACAAACAAAAGAATTAAATTTTCACTGATTTTCACTACACTCGATTTATTTCGCACGATGCGCAAAAACACAAATTTTACCGAAAAGACGAATCCACTATAATAGCTAACCTCAACTTTTGTGTGGAGCTAGTGTTTGCTACGCGTCACTTTCTGTTAAAATAGCTTCGACAATACGGGTTTTCATTTTCAAATATAGCGCTTGTGTCAAATAGCCTCGGTTTGCCCTACATTACGAAACTAAAATAAAAACTAGTGGGGTTGGTCCAGATTCTGGGTGTCGCATCATTGGTGCGACCCTTGAGGTTCACACGAACAACTTCCCAGTTAATAACAATTTTCAATTGTTATCAACAATATTCAATTATTATTAACAATATTTAATTGTTAATAGCGATAAATTTCATGATCATAGTACAAACGAGTAAGTGAAAACTCAATAAAATTCATACTATTCGATTTATCGTTTTATTTATAATTAATATCAACTATTTATGTTTTTTTTTTATCATTTTTTTAATATTACAAAAAACTATAAAAGTTCTGGATTTTTTTTTAAAGTATCGAGTTGTATCAGAACCAATTAGATCAGAATCTTTTTTAAAAAAAAAACTTTCGCCCATTTTTATCTCATTTAAAAATACTTAAAAAATTAATATTTTAAATTTATAAATAAATAAATTAATGAATTTAATTTATCATGATAATTTCGTTGTAATTAGATGCAAACAAATTTAAAAAAAATGATTCCGTTATAGCACTATTTTTTAATGAAAACCAAATAAATGCAATCTGTTTGGAATTCATTTGTTATTAATAATTTTGGTTATAAATAATTTATAATTGATATAAACAATTCTTAATTGTTATAGACCATTTTTAATTGTTTCATCATTTCAATTGTTTATAAGAATTTTCAATTGCTATTTCGTATTCAATTTCCAATTTTCATAATATATTTTCAACCAGGTAAAACCATTTTTTATGATTATAAATTTATTATTGTTATAAACAATTATTTATTGTTATAAACAATTTTTCATCATTATAAACAATTTCTGTTCATAATAAATTGTTATTATCCGACTTTTTGATGTCCCGATCGTCATCAGAACATATTATATCGAAGAAATCCTTTTCAAAAAAGTCTTAAATTAACTTTTTTTCAGTTTTTTTGTTTAAACAAAAAAACGGCTGAACCGAATTTTCAGCTCTTATTGACAATAATACGCTTCTAATGGCACCATAGCGAAGTCGGTATCATTTTTTGTTCGCGAGATTTCGTTGTCGAAAAAAGTGGGTCCGAACGTACGTACGTACGCACGTACACACACACACACACACACACATACATGTGTTCAAAAACATGCGTAAAACACTATGGCGACTTTGAAATGTAAAAAAAATTTAAAACTAAAAATTTTGAAAATCGGGCCCATTACAATAACTTCCTATATGTGGGAAGTTAACTAGTGGGGTGGGTCCAGATTCTGGGTGTCGCATCATTGGTGCGACCCTTGAGGTCCACACCAATAACTTTCCAGTTAATAACAATTTTCAATTGTTATTAACAATATTTAATTGTTAATAGCGATAAATTTCATGATCATAGTACAAACGAGTAAGTGAAAACTCAATAAAATTCATACTATTCGATTTATCGTTTTATTTATCATTAATATCAACTATTTAAACCATTTATCATTTTTTTAATGTTACAAAAAACTTTAAAAAGTTCTGGACTTTTTTTTAAAGTATCGAGTTGTATCAGAACCAATTAGATCAGAATCTTTTTAAAAAAAACTTTCGCCCACTTTTATCTCGTTTAAAAATACTTAAAAAATTGATATTTTAAATTTATAAATAAATAAATTAATGAATTTAACTTATCATGATAATTTCGTTGTATTAGATGCAAAAAAATTTTTAAAAAATTATTCCGTTCTAGCACTATTTTTTAATGAAAACCAAATAAATGCACTCTGTTTGGAATTCATTTGTTATTAATAATTTTGAATGGTTATAAACAATTTATAATTGATATAAACAATTCTTAATTGTTATAGAGCATTTTTAATTGATATAAACAAAGTTTATTCATAAAAGAAATTTTTTGTGGTAAAAAAAATTTGAATTGTTTATAAGAATTTTCAATTGCTATGAACAATCTTCAATTTTGTATTCAATTTCCAATTTTCATAATCAATTTTCAACCAGGTAAAACCATTTTTTATGATTATAAATTCATTATTGTTATAAACAATTATTTATTGTTATAAACAATTTTTGATCATTATAAACAATTTCTGTTCATAATGAATTGTTATTATCCGACTTTTTCATGTCCCAATCGTCATCAGAACAAATTATATCGAAGAAATCCTTTTCAAGAAAGTCCAAAATCAACTTTTTTTCAGTTTTTTTGTTTAAACAAAAAAACGGTTGAACCGAAATTGATTAAATTTCTTTCAGCTCTTATTTACAATAATACGCTTCGAATGGCACCATAGCGAAGTGGTTATCATTTTTTGTTCGCGAGATTTCGTTGTCGAAAAAGTGGGTCTGAACGTACGTACACACACACACACACACACACACACACACACACACACACACACACACACACACACATGAATACATACATACATACATGTGTTCAAAAACATGCGTAAAACACTATGGTGACTTTGAAATGTAAAAAAATTTGAAAACTAAAAATTTTGAAAATCGGGCCCATTACAATAACTTCCTATATGTGGGAAGTTAAAAAAACGATTTTTGAAAATTCTAAGTGTACATAATCCCTTAATACTGATCCCTAAAAGTCTGGTTGACCGCTCCATGCTCGGCAGTGTTCCCTAAATTCCGCTACTGAGCTAGCTAACACCCATAACGAATCTAATACTGAATTTGTATCCTATCCTATTAACTTCTGCCAGATCTTCTCAGATCTAGATCTTCTTTACGTTAAGTCCGGGCATTGGCCGAAAACATGCAAAAAGGTCTCGTCCTCTTCCCAGCAACCTCTATATAGACTGGAGTCTGCTACTCCTATTCTACTAGCATAAGCCATCAATCCAGCGCACTTTAGAATACTTAACTCTTTCGGATCCCACCCAACTCTCTTTATGCTTTTCGCAGCCCATTCCCGGATTTTTTTTTACTTCCTAGGCAGGGCTACACAAGTTGGTCGTTTACTTTTACATTACCTGGGATTACACAGTGTCTAAAGTGATCTCATTTTAACGTCTTAGTTCTTCTAGGGTCTGTGTGCATCCCTCTAACGTTTTGGATTTCACGACATTGATATTGACAGTGATTTAACCCATTAACGCCTGAATGACCAAAAAACTTTGATAACTTTCAACGCTATAACGTTTGATGAAAAAGTGATAGAACAATTTTTGAAACATGAGTTATTGTAGTTTGAAACCTCCTCTTTCAGATGTGGGCGTCAGAATTTTTCTACAGAATGACACAAAATAAATATGGACCATTTAATGAAAAAAAATGCTAAATTTTTCGCGTTTTTTTTTAAAGAACCCAAATTTATGGTACGAAATAGTGCCAGCAGATCATGCAATGAGCATGTATTTGGTCATCGAAAACTGCTTTTCAAAATGCCGTTTGAAGTACGTAAGAAATTTTTCAGAATTTTTGGACACACATGGGTTTTTCAAAAAATGGCCAATTACAAAAAATCCAAAACTGTCTCGAAAGTTCTGAAAAAATTGCACACATTTCTTAAATAATTCTAAGCACTTTTTCTCCTATAAAATATTTTTCAATAACTGGCCATTTGCCAAAAATAGGACAAATGGTTCAAAACTTAAAGAATTTTTTACTCAAAATTGGTGCACTTTCAGAAAAAATCTGAACAACAGAATAGATTGTCAAAGTAAACATAATATTGTCTGAGTTTCAGCATATTTTCTAACATTCGGAGAACAACCCCTAGAGCACATTTGTCCAATTTTTCAACTTCCTCATTTCTGCCACAATAGATGTCAAAATTGAATTCATTGGCGCCACACAAAGCCCAAAGTTTTATACCAAACCGTATTGGTTTTGTTTTTATAAATTGTTTCAGAGTGCTTTTGCTAAATAATTTAACCATCATCTCATCGATGGATAAGGCCGTATAAAAAGTACCAAATCTCATAATATTCCGTTTGAATATTTCTACTATAGGTCGAACGAGCCAAACTTTGTCTGTATATTTTCTATCCTTCAATTTTGAAAATTTTATCGCGACTCATAGCTCCAGCAACTATATCAGATCTCAAGAATGAATCTGTTGACCAATAGTCTCGTTGGGATAATCTTCTATTGAACTTTGAAAAAATAATTATACCTAAAAATGTGCTGAGATCTATTGGTGAAAGATCATAACCATTCTCTTTTGTAGCGTCTATGAGGTATGTCTGCAACTCTTTTAAGAAGAAAACCCCAAATATTTCTGCGTGAGAACTATTTAGAATTTTTTCGCTATCAGTGTCTGAAAGATTTCATTTGTGAGGGAATTTTCATAAATTTGTTCTCCTTTCAGCCAAAAATATTTACGGGTTTCCTGTAATTTTTTCTCATAAATTTTAGAATATGCCTGAGTAGGGAAAGAACTTCCTACACACTCACTTTTATCATCTGACAAATTTTCATCATCCGACTCATCAGTTCCTGAGTCTCCTGAATCATCTATATCAGGAATAAATGTAACATCAACTTTCTTGTTTGTTTATCTCATAGAAATCTCCTCGGTTTTTTGAAATTTTGACGTATTTTTCAAAAGCACACGGAAATATTGTATGATTTAGTAAATATTTAGTCGAATATTTTCAAAAACTATTATTATCAGTGGATACTTCTAGTCAATAAACAATAGGAATGACCTGAAAAACTCGTAACTCGATCCGGGTGAAAGTAAAAAATTATTATTATTATATGACTTGATCAAACTTGAACAATCCCGCAATAGCAGTCTTATAAGTACAATTTTATTAAACGACTATAAAAGGTTGATTGGGCATAAAAACCATGGCTGACAATTTTTCATCTTTTTTATCTGCAAAATTGTATACAAGAATTTTATAGGAGAAAAAGTGAGACGTTTTTGAATTTGTTATACTTCGTGGTTTTTGGCCAAAAATGTGCCGAGAAACAGGTCATTCGAATTCCTCGAATAATCCTAAATATATTTGTTCTATGAAATTTTTTCTGAAAGTCCACCAATTTTGAGTAAAAAATTCTTTAAGTTTTGACCCATTTGTCCTATTTTTGGCAAATGGCCAGTTATTGAAAAAAATTTTACAGGAGAAAAAGTGCTTAGAATTATTCAAGAAATGTGTGCAATTTTTTCAGAATTTTCGAGACAGTTTTGGATTTTTTTTAATTGGCCATTTTTTGAAAAACCCAAGTGTCCAAAAATTCTGAAAAATTTCTTACGTACTTCAAACGGCATTTTGAAGAGCAGTTATCGATGACCAAATACCTGCTCATTGCAGTGATCTGCTGGCACTTTTTCGTACCATAAATTTGGGTTCATTGAAAAAAAAAACGCGAAAAATTGAGCATTTCTTTCAATAAATGGTCCATATTTATTTTGGATCATTCTGTAGACAAATTCTGACCCCGGCATCTGAAAGAGGAGGTTTCAAACTATAAAAACTCATGTTTCAAGAAAATGTTCTATCACTTTTTCATCAAATGTTATAGCGTTGAAAGTTATCAAAGTTTTATGGTCATTCAGGCGTTAATGAGTTAATTGACGCCTGGACCATACATATTGCTATTTTGGAGGTTCTTACCCCTGGTTCATTAGCCTCCTCGCTCCTATCTCTATCGCTGTGCGTTCACACAGAAGAACAGAGCAGGTGTTATTTACCCCTCCTCATATCTCCACCTCCACGACTGGGTGACATTCCGCTAGGGTTTTTTTTCTATAAAATTAAGTGCGTTAATTGTACAAGGGCAGATCTTAATAAACATTGCTGAGACGTACTATAGTTTACTATTCAACAATGACTACTTCAAGACAAAATTGACAAATTCAATGAAATTTAATTTAAAATAGATTTCTGTATGTATGTACAATAGAACTAAGTACAACATATTTCAAAACGGAGTTTTTTTTCAAAGTATCCAATTTTTTTTTGTTCCTTCAATTTTAGAGCATCCAACATTGATTAAACCATAAGCACAGCTATACTGCTGTCGTTAGGAACATGGGAAGCTATTTGCATTAATTATTGAAAAAGCTAAGTTGATAAAATTTAATTTATCTTAATAATTTTATCCTTGTTAAAAATCCACAGGGTAATCAATACACAGTGCACTGAAACTTTATTTGTTCCAATTTTCGCAGTTGTCAATAACGACTTTTATAATTATGACGGCAGCATACGTTGCGTACTATCCGCGATTTTTGGCATTTTCTCTTTACTTCAGTACAGCAAGTAGCAAGTATTGAAATATATGAAATCCGTGGGAATAAAAAGTAGAAATATAAATTTGCTGCAACTGCTATACGAAATTTCCGATAGTTAATTAATTAAATATCGACAAATGGAATCACTTTGGCAATAAAAACACTATCGTGTATTAGGCTGTCGTTAACAAAGTGACCGCCAAGATAAAGCTTAGTAGTATCCACCCCTTAAATCCATTTTTCTTAAAATCAATAGAATGTAAAAAAGTTTATATGAGTAAGGAGCGCCAAAGAAGATTTTCTCTATCTCATACAACGGGCGATTATACAAAAGACGGAAGACTGAGTAGGTTACAAATTTCTGTTGGAAATAACCCCCGGAGTAGCAGGTATAAACTAGGGAAGCGCATGGCAGACATTTCTGAATGTTAAATCCTACATCATATCCAGCGCTCAAATTTATCCCTTACAAACACATTTAGTGTCTATACTCCCTTGCCTTATTACATCCTGCCACCGCACAAAATATCCCAAGCGACGCCGACATGTGTGTGGGAAATTTTGTGTACTTGAAAAGGGGAACATAAGCGGGTGAACTCGAATATTGTTATAACCCAGTTCCACCTTTTAATCGAAGGGACTGTTTGCCCTTCACCATCTGTCCTTTTAGGACATTTGTATCAAAGAAGCGTGAACATATAATCAGCAGTCACACATATACGGCGGTTCCATTTGCAATTGCACTACTAATCAACCGATCAACCTGGAATTTTCCTTTAACATCCCTCGTACCTTGGTCTGATAGCTGCAAGAATTTTCACTGAACATAAACTTGTTCCTAGCTCTTGTGGGATAAATTATTCCTTTTTTTCCGTGAAGTATAAACCGTTATGTGGCAGTCTAATACAAGAGGGGAAGTTGGTGTGATGTTGGCTTTATCCTTAAGTCACCCTGGCTTTATTATACAGTCCCTACGGTTGAAGGGGAAAAGCCATTTCCTGGTACTCATATAATTTTACCTTAGATAAATGAAAAAGGCTAAATTTATTGGCTTTGGGAAGCCGTTAAGATATTTCTCGTTTCAACACTTACTTTAATTCGTTAAACGGGGAAAACTTAAATCTGATTGTAAAGAAACGATATAGGCTTACATTGAGATACTTCTTGAATAAGTTAGCTGTAAAATTATGGACCTGAAAGCCACTTCATGTTGGGGAAATAAAGGACGATTCACTCATTTTAAACAACACAAATTACTAATGTAGTTGTTTTTTTTGAAAATTCGAGAACACTGCTTAGTTAGTGTTTATGTCAATAAATTTCGTGAAAAATCAGAAAAATTTAATTAAACTCGGAATTTATTGGCTATTGAAGTTTAAAAGGCTCAATATAACAAATATATTTGAAAACAGTCACTTATACCGTCCCTAATAGAAGGGATGTGCCCTTCAAAATTTGAATGTATACACAAGTCTGCATATAAATGAGGAAAGCAGAGTAACTACACATTATCATTAAAAACAAACATAATTAAAAAAATACGTAGAGTCAATAAACATTCAAAATATAATGTGTTATAGTTATTATTATAACAAAGCATAAACATCATATCACATTATATTATGAGAAGGACTTTTGCAGTAGTTTTAAGGGCGTAAAAACTTTTTCGGGTTCAACATTTTTTAGTGTCAAAACTAATTAATAATAATAATAAGTTTATTCTACAGTTCAGTCATTACATGATTCGGGTATTTCAATTAATTATGGGTCTAAATAAACATCAACATGACCTGGAGGTCGTCTGTCGAGTTGGTAAAATAAAAGTTTACAGTAGTTTAACAAATTCAATCTAGCCTATTCAACGATAATTATAAAACAGCAACAATTGAACGATAATTAGAAAATTCCTGAGTTCTAACATCAATAGTATATGTGATGCAGTAGCAATACGTAATATAAGGGATGAATAGCTTCAATAATGTTCAATTATATGTGTATTAGAAATTTTAGCAATAATGTATACTCCTCTACCAGTATTTGCCTATATTTCCAGGCCAATTTTATACATATAATATGATTCCTTGGAAATTACCACCATAAAGAATGGAGATACATTCATCTTTTGTTAGATACGTTTTACCAAAGGCTATCAATCTAAATTCTTTTAATATGGGGCATACAGCTAAATAGTGTAGAAAGTCTTCATCTTCTTCGAGATGAGCACAGTTTTCTATTATTTTCTTCGCTAATATGTGGGGGTATCTACTTTCATGTTGCTTGTACAGGACTTTCCATAGATATTCGAAATAACATTTCAGGGTGAATATGAACAAATTTGGAATGCCAGTTTCTAACGTGAGGACGTAATTTGGGGTTCTTTGGGGGAAGACACAAGAGTTTTATAATGAAGAACCGTTGCAGTTTTTCTACTTCGTCGTACGTATTAACTCCCCAGACTTGAGCTCCATAACATAATACAGACCTTGAAGTGGCTTCGAAGATTCTGAATTTGGATGAGTGGCTTGTAAATTTGTTCTTAAGCAGATTATTCCAGATACTATTTATTGATCCTTTTGCAGCGCGTAAGCGATCGTTTAAATGCTCTTTCATGGAAAACTTTGGGGATAACGACACTCCAAGGTACTTATAACCTTTGACCACTTCGATGTTTGTTTCATTATATGTCCAGTTTTCCCTGTTCGTTCGTTTTCTAAATTCATAGTCAAGTTCCAGTTTCTGCAATATTCTTCGAGCTTGTGTATCATCGTTTGCAGCTCTGATGGGTCTTCGGCGAACAATACTAGATCATCCGAATACAGCAAACTCCTTATCCTGACACCCTCGATATTCACTCCACCGCCTATATCGTCTTCTATGTCGTTTATGTAAAGGGAGAATAGTAGAGGGCTTAATAACACTCTTGCCTCAGTCCGAATTTAGTGTTGAACGTATCTGATAGTTGCGTACCACTCCACACTTGCCACAGTTGTCGTTTTGTAGAGGCATTGTAAAAATTTAACGCACTTATACGATACTCCAAGTTGGTATAGTTTGTAGAACAGTGCTGATCTATCTATTGTATCAAACGCAGCCTTAAAGTCAACAAAGAATGTTTATACCTTAACCTTCTTTTTTGCTAATTTTATTTTCACTACACTGAATATTTAATTATTTAGTATCAAAATTTAAAAAAAAAAGCGGAACACTTATGGAGTTGCTTCAGTCCGTCTGTCACAGGCGATTTTCTCTGAAACAAAAATTTAGCGCAGAGATAGAGAGAGAAATTTTCCATTTTTCGTAAACGCATATGTATCGTGATAATGCAACTAGTTCGTGAACGCAACGTTGCTTTCTGTAACTTGTTCGAAAACGTACTAAATGACATTTTTCGCGCAACTCTTAAAGCAAAAGCGCAGACATTTACAAGGTGTATGCAAATGAAGCGCAACGTGCTTAACGCGTGGAATAAACATGGCTGGTATCAATAATAATCCTGCGAGGTGAACAAAATTATTTATTAGTTAAAACAGGTGTATACGTAGTAAAATTTGCGTTGCTTTCTTGGCAATGCATTGTTGCTCAGTTTTCGAAAAGGCCCGTTATAGACGTTTTTTATGATGTAGCCAAAGCCCAGCCCCAAGCATGACTATGGCTGGAAGGGAATAAGATAATTTTATGTGCTGTTTTTGCTTTGCTACGAGCTAGACAACAGTCCAGAGATGGGGTGGATTTTTTATTAATAGCAATTTCAAATGGAAAACTTATAGGCAGGCTGAGCCTCGAACCTGCATCCATTGCGTGGCGATCGTTCCACACAACTATTGATCAAACGCCGTGAAGTATAAAAAGTTCTTCAAGAGCATAGTGTAGGGTAGGCATCGGCACTACCGGTGCCCTGCGTTCCACCCTTTTTTTCACCCTAACCGATCAATTGATAAAAAGATCAAATTCCAGGTGGCATGCGGTGCAGTAAGACTCAAAGAATCTGCGTGCTGGGTTGATAAACCCTATGGCCACAGCAACATCCTCCTTAGCACCTAGAGGACTGGCCGATGCCTCAACTGACTACATTACGCCTGTCATAAATTTTGAAAAATAATTCACTGTCGGGATTCCAACTAGAAGGGAATGGCGAATGACGGAACCGGCCAACAACTATGATACAGTAATATTCCCGGATGGTTCTAAGGTGGAACAAGGTGTTGGTGCAGGAGTGTTCTCTGAGACACTGAATATATAAAAGTCTTATCGTCTATTGAACACATCGAGCGTCTTCTAGGCGGAGGTGCTTGCGATTATGAAGGCGTGTTCGTGTAGCTCCTTGGGCAGTCTGCTTAACGTAACCTTGCACTGGGTTCCCGGACATAGGAACATTGCAGGTAATTAATTTTAATTATTGCTGCAAAAAAGTTATAAAAACGTTAGTGTAATTTGGTTTTATTGCCGATATTAGCTTGTGCTAGTCAGACTTCACATCCCAGTATCCTGGCGTTCTGTTACTAATACCTGATGAAAATTTTGCTATAAATGAGGGTCAGTCAGCAAGAATACCTATCATAGTTGACAAAAAAAATCAATAAGTAAGGGTGTTTTTAAGCAAAAATTATTAAAAAATGGTACAATTTACATTTTAGGAATACGCGGATATTATTTACATTTATGGTGAAGTAGACGGAAAAGAGAGAGCGGCTGTACTGGAATATCAAAGGGGATGCCCTAACCGGCGTGCACCCCAAAGAGGGGTATTTACACGGTCTTTCCAACGGTTAAGAGAAACAGGAAGTGTAACTTCACACGACATGGAGGCACGACCCGAAACTTCGGAAACTTTTGCCGACGTGGAGCAGCAAATAATGATCATCGTGAGGCAGGACTCTGAGACGAACACGAAACGAGTCGCAAGGCGATTAGGAGTGTCGTCATCTAAGGTTTGGAGGGTTATTCATCGAGAGATACTACGTCTATATCATTATCACCCAGCCGAAGGACTACTGGAAGGAGATTCCGAGAGAAAACTGAAATTTAGCACTTGGCTTCTGGAACGCGACATTGACGACAGAGCATTTCTGGACCGAATTCTGTGGACAGATAAATGTCAATTCACCAGGAATGATATCACGAACTTCCATAACCTCCATACCTGGTCGAACACTAACCCACACAGGTTAGGTGACCTCATTCCAGCAGAGATTCAGTGTCAATGTTTGGGCTGGTATCATCGGCAACCATTTGGTAGACCATTCATTTTGCCGCAAGTGCTTAATAGTGAAATTTATGCGGACTTTTTGGACAATACACTGCCAGATCTAATAGAGGAGAACCCTATGGATAATCTTAAGGGAATGTTTCACCAACACGATGGAGTACCAGCGCATATGGCTAACATTGTGAAGGTTATACTAAGTGAAAAATGTCCTAACCGCTGGATTGGAGAGGTGCACAGATTCCTTGCCCTGCTAGATCTCCAGACCTTACCCCATTGGACTTTTTCTTATGGGTAACAATGAAGGATGAAGTTTATTCAAGCCCAGTTAACAATAATGAGGCTTTAGTTAGCCGAACTAGAAATGCAGCGACGAAAATACGGGAGAGACTGGCTGCAATACGCCTTAAACAAGGACTTAGATGGAGATTGTATACTTAGCAAGGTTGTTACTTAGCAAGATTAATTGTAATTATTTTAAAATTCAATAAAAAGCATTTTAGAATTAATTTGAGTTTAATTTCTTTAATTTGTTGATTTTTATAATATTCTCTGATAGGATTTCTAAGTATAAATTTCTACATATTTTCTCTACGTGGACATGTACCTTTTTGGAAAGATAAATGTCCAATCTAATAAATGAATTTCGGACAAAATTTTGGAAAATGCTGAACTTTAGTTAATTGCAAACCATTTTTTCACTTTTGGACGTGACTGTACTTGTAATGGTAGGAGTTAGATCAACATTGTTGACAATTTTAGAAAGGCTGTTGTGATAGTAGTTTTTGAGCGTTTGTTTGATGTCGCTATGTTGGGTAGATCAAAAGATAAAAATAAAAGAGTGATGTGCATACCATAAAAAACTGAAATTTATTAATCATACTGTAACTCCCAAACTCCCCTGCCGTACAATTTTTTTTTTGTTTAGTTGAGATCTATCACCCCCCATTTTGGCACGTCAGATCTGAAACACCCTGTATAATTTCCATATTTGGGCAGAGACTTATTGCCAACACCACTATGGGTACTTTCATTAATGCATGTTTGCGCATATTTGCTTTTGCATAAAGTTCATTAAAGCAAGAAATCAAAACATGCGTTTGCACAAGGTTCATAAATTCAAACGTGCGAAGCAAATGAGCGCAAGTTCTGCATACATTTTTAACTGCGTGCGGCTCTTATGTTTAAGAAGAAGAATGAAATTTTAGGAAAGCCAACGCCGGTTCTGCTTTTATTTACTAGTATTTAGTTCATATTAAAATGGGTACTGTAATTTAACTAATTGTAGAAATAATTAATACCATTTGTAATTATGGCCAAAGAAGTTCACTAATGCATGCATGCATACAGGCGCAAAATGGCTTGTTGCAAATGTCATGAAAGCAAATTTCTTGCTTTGCGCATATTTGCGCACGCAAATATGCATTAATGAAAGCACCCTAATCTCTGAGAACGTTGACTCTCTGAGGCATCGACAATTTGTCGGTTGACTTTCACTCTTCTATCGCTATTTTCACGGCCATTGTTCTCACGAAATTGTCAGTCTGGTGCCTTGTAGGCACATTACAACGCGCGAAACAAAATCTTCAAGTCGCTCTTACCTCTACATATATTCTCCAGGTCAAATTTGGTCATACTCTCAAAGTTCGGGAATAGGTAAACAACACGCATTTGGAATAGTTTACCTGGTTTACCATGAGCGCGAAACTTCAAAAGGAGGCGTTCACCTCCTTCACTCAAAACCTATTAACCTATTTCCCTCACCCTGCCAAGGCTGCGCTTTAGCATCATATCATATCCGCTTGAGCTTTGGCATTATGATTCAAAAAAATTTTATTGAACATGATTGAATACTTTTATTAATAACGTAATAAAAAAAAGGTTAAGAGCATGTTGGACACGCACAATGATAGAGTTATTTCTAAATTTTTCATACTATTTTTGCTACAGTGTTGGTTACAGTTTTCATTGAAAGTGACTAAAGTATACAATAAGGAATTTTTACAGATATTTTGCATCAATAGCTTAGGCGGGGGTGGCGCTTTGTTAACGAGTTTACAAGCAAATATCTCGTGATTAAAGGGTTAAAATCAGAGGGTCCTAAAACATGTTTTTTTTTTCATTTTAAGAGACCTATCTAAATATATCCCACTCAATGGGGTAAGTAAAAAAAAATACGAGTGTGCTTTAGACCACACGACTGAAGTAAAACTTCTTTAGCTCCATCTATATGTATGTATATATATGTTTATATATTTATATATGTATGATATATACATATATTAGTTTTCTACAAATATTTAAATTTATTATCGGTTTTCATTGATAAACGAAATGAAATTACGAAATAATCAAGAAATCACCGTATACCTCCCTCTCAACTTCCGTTCGCCTCGCCCGATCACACTTTTCGTAACGCTCTCGTCACGCATTCGCCAGCTTACTCCCCAAGTCAAGCGTACGTAAAGAAGTTTTACTTCAAAATTTTCTCAGCACACTTCACACAATGAGAGGGAAGTTCCGTTCATGATTTTTTTAATAAGTTAGCAGAGCGCTATACAAATGCAAGTAGAATTTGATGGATATTTAAATAAATGTTTATCCAATTTTGGCTTCACACACAAATCACAAACTCAAGGGCCCTTTATGGAAAGTAAAACCGATTGGACAGTGTTTGTTCAATAATTTTTAAAATAAATGGATACTATTGAGTATATTTTTAGTAACAGTGAAGATGAAGAAAGCTCCCGCCTTTGACAATTCCCTTTTATTAAAACTTAACTTTTTTATTTTAAATTTATAGCCTGTCCACACCCATATACATATGAGACATATAATTTGATTATGTGAGCCTTCCATCTACCCGCTCTCTTGACCGGTGTTCCATTAGTGTTAAGTTCATTGGTTACTCTCTCTGATAATGATTTCCTTTCGGGATTCATTTATTTCGTATGTAGGTCAAAAGCAAAGTCGAAATCGAAAATTCGAAATCCTTGCATCCAAACGAGATTACTTCGATTCGAGTTCCATAATAAGGCCCCAGAACGAATTTACTGGAATGGTGGTAGCAAATTGTGGTAGGTAATAATATTGGGAACTTTTTGCGTAGATGGTCCGTTGGAAATACAATTTTTTTCATCAAAAATGAAAAGCTGCGACTAAATAAAGGTGCTACAATGCAGTCCTTTACCATATTTTCGAAGAAATTCAGAAAAAGAATTTAGTTTCCAGCAGGACAACGCAAGTATATATGTAAGCCACCAAACAAAAGACTGGTTAAGGGAAAATAACATCAGGGTGTTGGACAAGCCGGCCTGCTCGCCGGACCTTAACACAATAGAAAATATTTGGGGCATTTTCGTAATAGTCGTTTATGCCAATAATCGGCACTACGATTCGATATCTGAGCTTAAAGCTGCAATTTCGAAAGAGTGGAACGCGTTGGATCAAAATTTGTTCAAATTGATGGCTGAGTCAATGAAAAAAAGAATTTTTGAATGCATAAAAGCTCAGGGCAGTGTGACTAGATATTAAATATTGTTTTGTATCACAATTGCAAGAATAAAGTTGAATTTTGTTTCGTTTTTTTAAATGTGCTATAATTATGAAACACGAAAAGAGCTAAAATTGCAGTATCTCACTTCTTATAACAGTACTATGGAATGATCGAAACTATCCAACAAAAAAATTTTATTTTCTCAGAGAGGAAGAGCGAGAATTTTTTCTAGCACAAGCTGTTTTGTGCAAATGTGCAAAACCAAGAACTTATCGCTTAAATTGCATGAAGTTGGTAGGTGTGCTATAATTATAAAACGCACTGTATATCTTATATATAATACATCGTACTCAGAACTTTAAACGCGTTTTTCTCGCAACCATGTTTTCGAAGTCGGTGATCACTGTAACTTGAAAACGGCTTCGGTTTGAAATTTTTCTCACTTTATCCATACATCATTGTCCTCCGGATAGAGCAAGGATTTTTTTTCGACGATAATTTTTTTTTATAGCCGAAAATGGGAGTGAAATTTTATAAAGAATTTTGACTTTCAACATCCGCCATTTTGTCAAAATTCCAAATTTCCCTTCGTCCACCCGGAGCATTATGTCATTAACTAATGATCCCTTTTGTTTTTTTTTATTTCCGATGATCCAGTGACGAGCAGCAGTGATCACGGCAAAACACTTTTTTTTTTTACCCCTCCCAAATTTGCTGTATCCCACTCATTTTTCAATATTTTGCCATAAAAAATGTATACTTTCTGTAAATATATATCTTTCACGTGGAAAAAGATTTGTTATTAATTATTTTAATGCTTGGCCAAAAAAACTTCCTAAAACAGAGCTTTTTTGGAAGTCCCAACTGGGTCTGCCACCTTAAAGTTAAAGAAAGTATATTTGAACTTCCCTACTGAGGACTTCTATTCGATATAATCGAATTTTTTCAAGGGTTATTTTCTAATGGTAAACATGATGATGTAAGGCAATTATAATATAAGTACTTTTCCGATTAGGGCTTAAATATTTTCAATTTATTAATTTCTCTTAATAACAAAAGCTCGTTGAAGAAACCCAATTCAATCGAATTTGAGAAGAATCATATTTCATGGAAGTTGTCAATGTTTAAATATGTATGGTGCAGAGCGCGCTAAATTCTTCCTTATTCTTGTAAGTGCGAAATAACAATTTAATCCGATTTTCATATGTTGGTTGCTCAGTTTGGGCGCAAAAGATGCATTTGTACTTTTGATAATGAAGATGAAATCACCAACGCCTGGGTGCGCATTTACCGCATTTATTCGGGTAATACATGCGATATTTTGGAAGTTTAACAAGATACTAGAGAGCTAAGCTCATGTTTCGTAGTTTTGCTGGACGCAAGTTAAAAATTTCAATAATTTTAATTGATTTTTAGAAAAAGCAAAAATCAGTAAAAATTGCTCAAAAATTTCAACTGTTGTGAGTTTATTTTTTGCTTATATCTACATTGCAGTGCGGTTGAACACAGCAATTCAAAGTGAATTTAATGCTGACACCACTGCAAATAAAATTCCGTCGATATAGCGAAACCATGGAGACGTCTTTTACATATTTTGATAAAAAGAAGCGCTTATATTAATAACTCTCATTATTGATAGCTTACTTGAGATTATGTACTTTTTACTGCATTTAAACGTGTGAAATTTTTCTCTGATTCGCGCAAAAGGGCAGGTTAACGTGTGTCAACTATTCTTGTGATATAGGCCAGATTTAATGTCGAATACAGTTCTTTTCAGAAAGACCTCCAAAAGAATTAGTACCGGCGAACCGAAGGCCAAACATAATTTCTCTTTGTAATTTTAAATGGAAGGACTTTCTCTTAACTGATTGATGTAGCAAGAGAATCGCATAGATGGTTGAGGAATCGAATATTAATAACTAATCAGATTATTTGTCGAAAGTTATCTCATTGCTTCGATATAAGAGGTAAATAGTACCAAAAAAATTTTATACCATGCAGCAACTTGGAAGGTTTTTCATTGTCAACACCATTTCGACGAATAATAGAAAGTTATCCGTTTGATACAAAACACTATCATTACTAAATAAATTCTTTAGGTAGCATCATTGCATATACTTTCAAACTATATTTATAAGTGAAAATAAATAAAGTCGGACAAATAAAAGATAAGGGTAAAATTTAACCTTTTTAAAAAAATCGTTTTTATTAATTATATATCTTCTACGCTTCGTCTTTTGTAAATCTATTTCGGTTTTGTAAACTTTATTACAAATATAATCCAGTAAGTTTGATTTTTTCAACTTTATTATTTTCTCTATTTCCTTATATTTACTTCATTTACAATATTTATATATATATGCCTTTCTTCTTAAATAAAAAATGACCTTAACATGTTACACTATAATTAAAATTAATAGTAATGTAATTACAAGAATTATTCTGCATTCAGAATACCTGGAGAGTTTTACAATTTCAGAGGTAACGGGATTCTTATTTTCATTTAAATAGACTATAATTATTGTTTCACTTATGAGTGTCCGTCAATCTTTTTTTATATAAATAATATACCTATATAAAATGTTTATATTTTATATTCAGTCACTGCACTAAGTTTCATTACATATTTCTTATGTAAATTTATAATAAAAAAAATTTATTTGTAATACATTTTGAATATATAAAATAAAAAATTTTGCTATAAAAGTTTTATTTGATACCAGAGTTAAAGTAGTGCGATTAAAATGAAACATTTTTTACTGCACAATTTATTCTTTTATTGCTAATACATATTTGCAAAGAGTAATATTTACTATGTATAATAGCAGCTTATTGCAACATATTATAAATAATTATAATTTTATTAATTCCTATTGAAACTCTTTAAGGATTTGGGTTGGCTCAAAAGGCAAGTCTTTTACCTCTTTCAACATTTAAATTCAAATTTTTGCCTAAGTTATTTAAAAGATTAGACAAAGATTTGTGTTTACTAACGTATCGTAATTTTCGTTATTTTTATCAAACATCACCCCATGCTAGAGTATAGTAGGCAAGGAGTAATGTTTTCTTTGTTCAATTGTGTTTAACAAAATTCTAGTAGTTCGACAATGTTAGATAATGTGGAAGTTATGACTTAAGATAAAAATTTCTATTGTATGTTTTGACTAGTAACGTATTTGTTCTGTTAGTCACTAAAGACAAAGTTTCATAAACAACAAATCAATCTGATTAGCAATTATTCATAATGTTCAACGATAAAGGCAATATCTTTGCACTAGAAAAAGTTAGCAACCAATCTGAGAACTACATACATGTAAAACTTCTCAGGATTTTCAAAATATTATAAACTCGAAAATGAAGACGAAGATACAATAAATGTCGTATCCCCAATTAGAATGATTCAACACGGAAAATGAGAACTTTTGCCGTAGTTACTTCTAAATTGACGTAAATTCTTTAATATCGACAAAAACATCTACGTAAAATCGCAATAGGTTATTATTCGGTTGTTCAAATATATGAGATTTGGTGCTGGAAACAGGTCGGTACCAAACACCATCTAAATGCAGTAGTCAAATTAAAATTATTAGAACATCAATTATCTTTTTCTAAATTGCCTCTCGCGAAAATGGCCTAACATAAAAAATCTCTGAGAAAAAACTTCTACATGTTAAAGAGAAACCTATCGAAATCGATTTAAAGGATTATCATGTTTATGTAATTATACTTTCAAACTAAACTCAAGCTAAGATTAGAAGAGAAGTACACTTCTATTATAATAATAACCATAAAAATAAAAAAGGCCATAAAATGGACTTCTCTCTAAAAAGCTACTGTTATAAAAATGCCATTATCTTTGGATGTTGTGGTCATATACAACCAGCTTTTGTTGGAAGGGTTTCCACTTAAAAAATTGGATCTATTGAATATTAATACAAAACACTCCTAAGCTCAATGGAGCGAAAACCACCATTTTATGGGTGTATTTTTTAGTTCGTCTATAAATCACCATATATAAAATATCTCAAATACCATAATCACTGGAAAGTCATTTTGGCACAAATTCTCAGAAATTCATTTACGTAATGTGACATAATGACGACATAATCAGTAAAACTAAACATGTAAGTATAACAAAGTGTAGCTATGTTTCTTCAGTAATTCACAGTCAGGATCAATTATAACAATATGAAGTCTCAAAATATATTCCAAACATTATTTCCCACACGTTTTGAGTAATGTCTAATTATACGAAGGAGATATAACCCGAACATTTAATCGCTAGTGACAAATTACACAAGCACACTATTATAAACATTTTTTAGACGAAAACTGCGATCCGTTACCAACAAAATGGCTAAGACAAAATGCTAATAAAATCCTGCTATATAATTTGTAACTAAATTTAACATGTCATCCTAGCCATTTCGATATAGAAAAAAGCAAAAAACATAAAATTAACTAAATACAAAGTAAAAATTGCTGTTTCAATAAACATTTTAACATAAATACGAACCCATATCAGAAATCACTTACAACGAAGATTATTTAAATCCGAAATAAAGTAGAAAACACCAGATATTATATACGCTGTGAACGAATGAACTAAACACAAACTTACCAATCTTATTAGGTAGAGAAACTCATCTCTGGTAGAGAGGTAAACCATGTGTAAGTGAGTGTAAATTCTGGAATGGAACTACGTAATTAAAATAATAAACAGATATTGGTAGACATGACGAAAAAGAACATACAGTGATATAGAATTAAAATGACCAGAGAAAGGAGGGCACATTCACACACATTTGTTTTTTCTTTTTTTCTTCTTGAATTTTTTGTAATTTTATTTATTAAAATTGTTTTAATTTTTTCATTTTTTCACTTTTTTGTTTTTTCCTTTTTAATTAATATATTAAATCTTAAACTTTAAAGAAAATCTTGCGATCTTTAAATAAAAAAGTAAAATTAAGAAAAAATTTCTTATTTTATTTTGTGTCTGACTAAATATTATTATAACACCTGATTGTTGTCTTCGTCATCTTCTTCTTCATCTGTAAAAAATCAATGTTTTATTACAAAATATGGTAGAAATATATCGAATAATTACCATCGATGTCCTCATCGTCGTCATCGTACGGCAGTTCTTCACTTTCACTTTCCATTTCATCAATAATTTCTTCTTCAATGATTTCTTCATCATCGTCGTCCTCATCCTCTCCCGCTCCGCCGCCGTTTTCTTCTTTTTTTGCTTTCTTTGATTCTGTGTTTTTGTCCTTCGAAAATTATAAATGCATAATATATTAAATGTCCATTATAACAAAATATAAGAAATAAATTAAATGGTGAAATTTATAGTAAACACAAAGAAATTCACTCATCCATTTAATAAAACTTTTGAACGACAAATGAAAAGACAAAAGATTTATTATAATGCCATTGCATTACATTGTTAACGGAGCTAGAATTGTAACAAATATTTATTTTAGTAGCTCTAACAATATGCAATTAGTAAGCATTAAGATATTTCAAAGTTCGGAGATTATTATAAGTTTGGACATATTAAGTTGGCAGAGAATTGTCAAAATGAATAGCGAATAAATCAGCACCCCAAAAACTGTGTCACATATTTGATAATGCGGGCTGCAATCGCGAGTCTGATATTTGATAATGTGGGATGCGATCATGAGTCTGTGCATTAAAAATAATTAATTAAATTGACGAATGAGACAAAAGATAACGATAAGTACTGATTTTGTGCAAATAAGCAACCTAGTAAGCCAGATGATATGAAATTTAAAACCTAGTAATATTGGCCGGAATAACATTGAATTTTCTGTGAAATTAACGCAAGTGTACTCAAGTTCTACGCCCTTAAATCAGCACACATGTATGCCACATGCTTGTTTCATTAAACTACGTATCTGAGATACTCATTTGGAACAGAGGTAATCCTGCATTGTTTCATGCTTTCAGGACTTAGGCTGTCTTTTAATTCTCAAACGCAAAAAAACGTAAGCTGTTTCGAATTCGTGTTCTTTTGCTGAAAAAAGATTCCTGAAATGTTTGTTAAGTCCAAATTAAATCTTCTATCTATAAGGAATCATGCTATAGACCCTCCATTCGTTGAAAAAAGCCCGGGAACAATTTTTCGCTTACTCTTTGCCAATAGATGCAGGATGAACAAAAGTTACTATACCCGGGTGGTTGAAACGATCATGTAACTAGGTAAAAGCAAATTGAAATTTCACATCGATGTTTTGTTGAGACTTTTCGCTTGCAATGTGTTTCTAGACATCGAGAACAATCAAAATTCGGGATATAGCTTAAACAGCGTTTTTCTGAAGCTAAGGCGCAGTGTCATCGAAAGGGTTAATACGCAGAAAAAGGTGGTTTTACAACTTGGTCAAAAATAAACTTTTTTTTGTGAAGGGTGTAAAATTGGAACCAGTCGTCGAAAAAAGCATTTTTACCTCTCGCGTTTCTTATCCATTCGCAAAAAAAATTAAACACTTTTGGACGCAGGTTACAACTGATGTATGTTCAAAAGACGAGATCGGGCTTTTTTTGCAGTGAACGGAGTAGAAACTTTGGTGAGTCTAGATTTCCAAATACTATTTCCACTTGATTTAGTTACCAAAAGCCAAGTTAGTCCAGTTAACCTATTTTAACACACAATTAGCCTTGTTCAATGACCTTTTTACGCATTGGTTAGTATTATAATCGCTTTACAGTTTGATAAAAGTTGCTAAGCACAACCGTTTAGCTGTATATTTGCAATTTTTTACGAAGTAGCCAAAGTCCAGGGGACAACCCTATGATGCCTTAGCATGGCTTTGACCCGAAGTAAATTAGAGTAAAGGAAATGAGGAAACTAGAATATCTTGTTTTTGCATTCCTACGAAAGCTAGACAACAGCCCACAGACGGACAGGATTTTTAATTAAAAATTCATGGGGAGATTAAGGCTCGACCCCTGGAACCATAGCTTGGTGATCGTGCCACTCATCCATCGAACCAACTCCGTCAAATTAAATTCGAGAGCTAGTAGTATGCTATAAATTCTACTTTCTTGAAGCAAAATACATATTGCAACGAGGAAGAAGTCAAGGGATGTTTTCGATATCAATTTGATCAATTGCTTTTCTTTAAATCTTTTTTCCTGATATCAAATATCTAAATATTTAAATTCTGAACACTACATGAAAATTCCCCTTTGTGAATTGGATGCGATTGTTGTAATATTTTGTTCTAATTTGTTTCCAGTGCTGTTTACTGCGGAGTTGTTAAATAATGCATTAAATTTCAATGGCTATTTAAAAAGTGCTTACATTTAAAATAATTTAATGTAATAAATAAATAAAAATGTCGACTTCAAAATGTCGTAATAGACAAAATTTAATATTACTTAATGCTTTTTTGACTCACACAAAAGTCGATGACACTTTTACTAGATCTAAGTTCATGTCAGGGCTAAAATTTAAAAATTGAATATATGCCAAATTACTTAGTTATGCGGTTGATCAGAAAATATTTAATATACAACAGCCAGTTTTGCTTAAGTATATTATCAGTTTCTAACCTTAAAAAAATGGATGAAGTTATTATTAGAAATAATAATTTCGTTTTTTGTCATAGAGCAAGCAACACCGTTTCACTGCAAATAATTAATTTTAGAATTTTAAAACAATAACCGAAAGAAATTATCATTTTAATTTTCAATTCAAACTTCGACATTAAAGATAAAGAAATACTGCCGCTATCGAAACAGATATACATATATATTGAAAATAAAAAAAATATTTACCAAATCCTTCAATTTATATCGTTTTGCTGTTTTTCATATGCTCCCAACCCCTTGTTTTCCTCCGAATCCCTGTGTATTTGCATTTTAAAAATGGCTAAATAGAAACTGCAAAATTGTTATCGATACGGTGCTATATAACAGTCTATTCGGGCTCATAATTTCCACAATTCTCGTGTTTAACAAATTTGATAAGAATGCGATTGTTTAATTTTATGTTGCGTTATCAGCTCCTGAATTTTTTTGAACCAATATCTACTTTATAGATAAGAAAATCTTGGGGTTATATACTTTAATCACTAAATCGCTACTAGTAAAAGAATACGATCAATATCTCGCAATTCAAAACAAATGGTTGTTTTCTACTGACAACTGATAGTTTGCAGAGTAATGTCGGTGGCTCAGTTAATTTGCAATCGTTGCCTCGAATCGGGTGCAATTCTTCTCCCATGCCCTACAAGTAATTACAGGAACCAGAGAGAGAGAGATAATATACAATAAAACTCCCCTCACCCATGATTTTATTATTACGAATTTAGACAAAAGTGATATTTTCGTGTCAAGCAGTTGGAAAAGCTCAAAAATCGATAATATAAAGGCACCCCTTTAGGAAAATAACAAACTGGACTAAATAATAAACATCGATATGGAAAGGGTTTAAAAACCCATTAGGGACATCAACATTTTAAATAATTCGAATCTTTTTTTCATTTCACCAGTAAATAGAAATTGACTTAACTTTCTGGCTGTGGTTTTTAATTATAAAATGTAATCGTGGTTAATATTTGCAAAATTGTACATAATTCATGTACATGAACACATTAACCGTGACTAAGTGTAAATTATATTCTATATTTACTATTTTTTCGTTTTTCATGTTACTATTAGCTTAGTACGTCATTAGATGTAAATAAATAAGTTTAGAAATGTATCTGTCATTACTGAAAATGTGCTGAACTACCTATCGGACTTCAACAAAATCCAAATTCTGAGACGTGTTAATTTCTGACAAAAGAAGCTAAAAACTTGCCAACCTGAAAACAGGTCCCAACCGTATCTAAAATATCTTTAAAAGACTTTGAATAATTGTGGCCTAAAGTCAGCTTGTCAAATGTGCCAAATGTTAAGTTTAAAGTATCAATAAGTTCATAGAAAATCGTGTAATCTGTTACATTAAACTCCTTTGATTATTTTTGTAAAAAAGATCAAAACACAAAAATGTTTCTTTATTTTTTTGCACATTTATATCTATTTTTATTATTTTTATACTTGTTGTCTTCAACTTTCGCGGAGACTAGTAAATTCACCAAGAGCACCTCGCACTTTGAAGTTCAAACTTTGAAATCTGAAATCAATGGATTCGATTTTAAGCCAAATGTGTGCTGGATATTTTTATTTTAAATCAGAAATATATGTTAAAATATTTGTACTAAGATGGGATGTTTCCCTGAAAAATTTGTTTTCTTTTGCTAGTACGGAATAGTGCTCACAATTTGATTCGATTACCCGTTACTTCGATTATCCGAATACCCGAATCTCTTCACTAATTGATCCTTAGAATCGATTCCTCGGGTAATCAAATAATCCAACTCCGTAAGTTGATAAATCGAATATTCGAAGATTCAGAGAATAGCGGATTTGCAGAATCAAACCAGATAAAAATGGAAAGAATCATTTTAAGTACGTAAAACGTCATTCTATTGTCATTTATTGGAAAAAGAGTTGATATTTATACCACTGCGTTGGCATTAGAAAATTGTGAAATTGACATTTATAAACTTTTTTGTCACTAATAGTAGGAAATTTTTAATATTTTAATTCTGATTTACAATAATACTTTGAAGAGATAAATTATTACGAATACGTCTAATACGGAACAAATTTTCCTTGATTGTGTAGGTGCTACAACACACTCTCATTTTGAAATCCAGGAGTTTAACCTGCGTAAGACAGAATCGATTATTCGATTAACCGACTTGTCCGAATCTTAAGAATTGAGGAATCGAATACCCGAGTAATTCTATTATGTCTTAACGATTCTAAGTTTTGGGTAATCGACCAAGTAGTCGATTATTCGATTTTTGTTAGAACTAGTACGGAAAAGAAATTTTGTCGAGTATATTTGCGTCTTTGAAGCTTAGAATAAAGAACTAGAGGAAGCGCTGTACCGTGTCAAATTCCTATCCATGAGGTCGTTAACTAACAGAGATTTCGTACTGTCAAATGTTGTTTACTTTTGTGCGGGAAAAAGTTTCGTTAAAATAGCTTCCTTTAAAACTTTATGTAAACATTCCAATAAAATTATTAGACTACTTTGTGAACTGACTTTGCCTTAACACCCAGAATTTGTTTAAATTAATCAATATAAAGTGTTGGGTTTTTTTCGTGCGCAAATAATTTGAAATAATTCTATAAACATGTGAAGTTCAATTAAGACCTCAATTTATAGAAAAAAGCAAAAGTTTCGTAAGAATATTTGTGAGGGTAACGTGAAAACTGATTTTAATGTTTTAAGTCGTTGGCACCAGAAAGGCGTCATACTTAATTTTTACTGGGCATCAATAGGAAATCATAAATAAGATTTAATCAATAAAAACCAAAATTGATGATTCGCTTGACCTATAATACAACGTCAAAATTAATATGCAGCATAAATATTTTATTTGAATAATAAATATAACGAATTATCAAGATTTTGAATTTACTTTTGGACCCACTTTAAGGGGAGGTTCTCATCTAGATTTTTGAAATTTTCCAATTTTTTTTCATATTATTAATGTTAAATATGTCTAGAATTTATCTTTAAAATATTTTGTTGATCCGAGCAGTAGAACGAATTCTACAGCCCATTGAATGTCGCGTTGTCATGATCGCAGCGGGGAACTCTTAGCCTGTGCCGCGCGGTGTCGAGTCTCGGGCGCGGCGCTCGGCGTAGGTAAAAAACTAATTGTCCCAAGATGGCACAGTAAATAGTCGACAATTTACACGTGCGTGTTAGTTTTTGTTTATCAAAATGCCGAAAAAATCCCAAAACAAACATTTCATTTATATTAAAAAAATTGTCGATGAAAAGTTATGTAAACTTCAAACGAGATTAACTCAAAACTTTTTTTTTAACGATTTTGCAAATTTGTGTACAATATAACTCAAAAACGGTTCAACCAATCAACTTCTAGTTTCGTGCATATTAAAGTAAATAACTTTCTTCATAGAAAGAGTGGAGCACATTTTGAAAATTGTAACATTAACCCCTTTTTTTAAGTAATAAACTATGAAAAAAAAGTTGAAGTCAATTTCAAAATCGCGCCATTCCGCCAATTTTAAATTTTTTTTGAATGTCGTTCACTCTTTCTGAGACAAATTTAGTGTAGTTTACGATAATATTGTCAATATTTGATTTCAAGCTAATCTGCGACCCCTAGATTGTACACAGCTAGACAATTTTCAAAAAACATGCCTTTGAAGAAGCTGAATAACGGGCGCCATTTTGTTTTTTATAAAAAAAATTTTTTCGTATAGACCAATGTACAATAAAATATACTGCCAAATATCATGGCCCTAAGTCTTGTCATTGTCCTTAAAAAAATTCTGAAACTTTACCGACTTTTTGGCGCGCTAGATGAGAACCTCCCCTTAAATCTGACTTTAATTACGCCTGTATTGTTGCTACCACTACATCACTCGTAATTCTACTACAAAATAAATTTGCTTAACTAAAATCTGGTTTCAGCTGTTCCTCTAGTTCTTTATTCTAAGCTTTGAAGTAAATTTAATACAAGTACACAAATTGACAAAATGTCAATTTCGTCCAAATCAGCTTGAGATTTGGACGAAATTGAAATTTAGCTTGAAGCTGGAGTTCTCCGTGTTATGAATTGTCAGTTGACATTTCTCATTCTTGGCACTGAAAAGCACTCTGCATTCCTCAACTCAGTGAAGTGTTATCACCACCAGCATCACTGCACTTTTTATCACTGAATGTCACTGAAGTACGTAAATGTGGGATCCCCTTTCGTACGAACTTACCCATTTTCTGTATCTTTACTTTCCCCTCACTTGAATGAACTTACCCAAACGATTGGTACTGCAACTTCATGAAAATCAAGAAGGCAATTTTCTCAAGTTAAAGAAATGTCAAAACATTTATGTTTACAATCTTATGAATTTTCCCTCATCCTTAATTTCTTTCCTGCCAATTCTGTGCTTTAGCATCATTGGGCGTCCCCTGCTCATCATATAAAAAAACATTGATAATTGTTAAAAAAAATTCCTGGGCCTGAAAATAATGGGTTGGGAAGGAATAACAATACATTAAAATGAAATAAATTCCAAATGTGGTATTTTCTTCTTCGTGTTTTGATCAAGTATATATACTAATAACAAATTTATTAGTAAATTCATACTTTCATTACACGATTCATACAAATTCAATTTACTTGATTTTCATTCGTTAACACATATTTTCAACACTTACAAATTCAGTATATCTGCCCAACAAACTCAATTACTCCCGCTCTTAAAAATTCTAAAAATTTTTCCATTTTTAAATTATTCGTTAACTTATTAAATAATTTCAGTCCTTTATACATCAACATATTCTGTACATATTTCCTTCAATAGTTGCCTAATTTAAGTCATTACAGTTTCATAAATTATAGGGCTGACAATCACTCACATAATCAAAATTTCTTCTTACATATTCAGGTAACCTTTCATTCTGCATTTTAAAAATAAACACTAAAGGCTGGAACACAATGTGGCGCTGGCGCTCGTAGCTGGCACGGTAGCTAACTCGGAAATGTCAAATTTGGCGCGCGCCAAAAGTTAAAAATATTGAACTTTGCGCTACAGCGCCAGCTACACATTGGACCGCCATCTCTTAATTTCCATATTTTTAACTTTTGACAGGTCTGGCTACCGCGCCAGCTACGAGCGCCAGCACCGCATTGTGTTCCGCACTTAATACATTCAAAATCACTCTCTGTTGCACTGACATCCATCTCAACGTATTCAACATTAATTTAACAGAGGTATAACGATTACATTGCAAGATCGACTCCATTGCCCTATTCTGTAACTTTTCAAAGTGCTCAATCATTTCTTTCTAAAGCCGCGTCAACATTATAACGAACATGACCGAACGAACATCATAAGCACAAGATAACAAACTTCACAAGCATAATGTGGACGTGACACGAAACATCTCACAAGCACGACCGAACGGCTGGAGCAAATGATTGCCGTGTTCGATGCAGAAGCGGAAGCATCAAAGAATTTGTGTCGGATCATCATTTAAAATCACGAACCGAACAATAAGGTCATATTGAACAAGCAATGTGGACGTGTCTCGAACATGCTAGAGTGAACACCTCGAACATGACAAGCCAAACATCACGAGCGTTGCAAGCAGCCGGAACACAAGCGAACAATGTTGACGCGGCTTTAGAAAGTAATTGTATAAATTTATTGCACTTATAGTATGGAGTTTATTCCTAATCCTAATACTTTTTCCACTAATGTGATCAAATCCAAATTTTTGTCTACTACAATTCCCAAATATTTACTTTCACTGACTTGTCCAATAAGTTCTCCGTCCACCTTAAACACACCATTATGCACCCCATTTTTATTACCACAAAGTTTGATTTTTCCGCATTCAGCTTTAGTCTATTCATTTTCAACCACTCACTCATACCTTTTAGATCCTCTCCTAATCTATCAATACATTCATATACATTCTTCCCAGCTACGTACTCTTACGCATCGTCCGCAAAAACAATAATATCTTAGAATGCACATAATTCCCATACAGCAGAAATAGTAGCGTTCCCAATACATTACCCTGCGGAAACCCTAGAAAACTATTCTTTTCGTCCGAAAATTTTACATTAACCTTCGTTTTATGTTGCCTTCCTGATAGATAAATAAATTCCTGCCAATAAACCACTAACTCTGTACTACAAATTTCGTGCTTATACATTTTTTGCAACAAAATACTTCTGTCAATTGTTTAAAATGCCCTCTTCTTCCTCTTCAGATCAATAAATACCGCTACAACGGACATTTCCATTATGTTTTTTCGCATTCGTACTGTTTGCTTTTTTGTGACATATTTCTCCCACCCCACAAGTAAGTTTTTACGTGAAATTTTATACCCAAAAAAGAAGCAGACCTAACTTTCATGGCAGAGTTAGTTTATGCATCATACACACTTACTATCCTCAGTTGTCCTTGATATTGGCGCCATGAGTGTTTGGCTACCATTTTTATTGTTATTTATATTGTTTTACACGTATTAAATTCGAAATATTACTTGTTTTGGTGACAGATTACAAAATAATCAATGCGATATTTCAACTCGCTAATTAACAAAACAATTAAACAAAATTTGTTGTATGTAATTTGATGAAAGCACAATCGTTACGGGAGGCGTTTCTGTAGCATTTGCCTTGCTGATTTAATGTTTGGCTAATCTTACTCATCCAACGCAATCTCCCGTTCACTGACCTTAACGTTTGCTTAACATATTATTCTACTGCCACCTTTCACTCACCTCTTCCAGCATTACGAGCAAGAACGGCTTTTAAAAAATTATATAAACCACAAAATATGCTTGAAATTTCTTCGAGATGTGACAACACCTTAAACGTTTTTTCAGATTTTTAAAAAAAAAAGTGTGGCATGTGAAGTAAGGCTCTTTTTGTTCTTAATACTTTAATTTATTTGTCCTTCTTCGTCGTTTGACTGTTTAGTTAGTTAACGGAAGTATAATGAATTATATTATCAACGGGTGTAACTAATACAATAAATAACAAATTAATTCAACTTGAATAATAGAAGCGTAGTTTAAAATTGTTAAAATTATCTGTGATCGGTAGGTACATGTATGCAACATTTTGTGTCAAGTTTTTAAATCTGAACTTAGTGAATACCTCTAAATTACAATAAAAATAAATCTCTTACACGCGTCGCTATGGATCAAAAAAAAAACTAAATGAAAAACGCAAAATCATCTGTAAACAACTATGAATGAATAACACTCTGTCGAAATTTGATTAAATAATTTTATATTAGCTATGTAGGTGTACCTACATAACTTTGAAAATTAAAGGACAGATTCCCAAACAGGTAAAATTTAGTTATATAAAAGTGTAATTTTCTACAATTTTGCATTCACACAAGGTCTAAAATATCATGCATTTGCACTAATCTTATTTAAAGTTGAAAAGACAGTCGTCGGTGATATGAATGTAACAAGGGAGAGTAGAACACGTAAGTAACATAGTCAAAATGAAAAAAAAGCCGACAGAAGCAGAAGCGGCCTTTAACAAAAAGAGAAGAAATGACAATTCTTAAAATAAAAAGGAGGCAAATAATAAGCAGTACTCAAAACGCACAAGAGCTGATTTCTGTTCAGGTGAATGATTCTAAAAGCATGTGACGCGCATGAGTCTCTCAGGGGCGACATTATTCAGAGCGTACAGCGTAGGTATATTGCTTTTCAGGTGCCTGTGCATGCCGTCGTCAAGTATACAAGTAATTCCCCGACTGAGCACACATCAAATGAATGATGCGATACGACTGCGGCGTTGATTACCAAAATACCCGCCATTTTTATGTAGTAAAACTAAAAGGAAAGAAACTACTCAAAACAAGAAAAAAATGTGCAAAATTTTTTAAATATACATGTAAAAGCACATGGTTCTTGAAAAAATTAATTACTCTCTAAAAATAAGAAATGCCTAATAACACCTGCCTTATGTACTAATTTACAAAGAGGGGAAACTATGAAGGAGAAATAAGGGGAAGTGCCTAGGAAATGACGCCAAGCTTGTTTACTATAAATGTGTGTGCGTGCGGGATGTTTGGGTAATTCTTGTTACTTTTTTCCGAGTTATTCTATACAAAAATAGATCATAAATTATGCCTTTATTAATATTTAATGTCATTCACAAAGTATTAGAAGAACTGAATAATAATATCAATCACTAATCAGAACATTACAGCTAGCAATTTTCATCGGCGGCATTTTCTAAATGAACAGAATGAGGTCAAAAACACAGAAACTGGTTAGAAAGAGACAGTTTTAAGATAGCCGTTTGGGGGAGGGATATATCTAATGTTTAAAACCGCTCGCAATATTACATTTTACGAGAAAAAGCACAAAAATAAATAAGAAAAGGAAAAGATTTATTAAACAGAGACAGCAAAATTAGTTTGAGTCAACAATTTTTCTCGCACTTATTGAAAAAATAACGTAAAAACCACCGGAACTGGAATGGAAGCGTTACGTGTTTTACACGCGTTAATGCTCGCCTGCTTTATTATTTTCCCTCTCATTTATACAAAAGCGTGCAAACTTAAATCCGTCAATACTCAATAGCTAAGAATGACTACTTCATCTAATTGCTCTACTTTAAGAAAAGTTCGAGATTAGCATACGCCGCTCATTGGTGTTATTTTCGAATTTAGTCTTAACAAAATTTCATGCGTTCACTCTTGGCTTGCAAACAATCCCACAAATAAAGAGAGTATATCAGTGTGTTTGTTAACCGGGCTGTGTACACTGTACGTGAATGCATGAATGACAATTTAAAAAGCACGCTTATATGCCCGGACGATATTTTTGCTTAATCTTTAAATTCCGACCGCCTCTTAGCTTGCTTTTCCATTAAATTTAATATCCAAATAGTTCGTAAGATTATCAATTGATTAGTCATTGCTGCCGCGAGAGATTAGGCGGCAGGGGCAACACCTATGCTTCTTGCACACTATTGGCAAAAGTAAACTCCTGTTTTGCACTCAAATCAAATACAAATCCAAAGTGTAAATTAGCAGCAGACATCTCAGTTTCAACGAAATGTGGGAAGATGAAAATATTAGGAAAAAAAATTACCATTAACCCGAATGATAATCAGAAGAAGCAAGCAAGATATGGGGCAACAGAGTTGAGCGAAATATTTGTGAAGCCAGCGTAAAATTAAAACCGGCCGGCTTGTCGGTAACTTAACTATTATTCCATGTACATTAATCTGCTCAAATACATTTTCGTAGTCTTTTCGCTTCGTTGCTTACTGACTTGTAAAATATTTAACGAGCTAATAACATACCATACACCAACAAGTTTGTAAATGCGCGCGCTTCAATTCCATTTGAATTATTTCCTCCTTATCTTTCATTTTGACTTACTTCTGGACTTTACGATATCCTTTTCTTTTTCTTTATCCTACACGGAACAACACTTGACTTTTAGATTACTAGACAGTTTATGGCAATTTAATCATTCACACAAATTCCAAATACACATTTCACCATTGCATCCTTTTTTGTATATAAAAATTAACTACTCACTTCGGCGGGTCTTTTTGTTCCTTTGACCGGTTCCTTTTCTTTTGTTTCTGTTTCTGCTGCAGATTTCTTCTCCTCGGGTTTAACCTTTTCTACCGCGACTTCGACTTCTACTGCCGAACTCATTTTTGTTATTATTTTAATAAAATTATATAACTTAGGTTTGTGTTTAAAAATGAATACGAACTACTTGCACGCACGATATTTATTTGTTCTCAAAGCTTAAACAAAATTTACAAATGAATGTGGATACTTTTTTATTCCCACTCGACTTTGCGCTTCACTTTCCTATTGGTACAAACGAACACTTTGGATTCTCAAAACCGACTGAACACGACGTTTTCACCTAACAAATAAAATCGAAGATGGCGCGTCATTCGAAATAGCCAAGAACAAATGTGATGGATATTCTAAAATCATTTTCTCAATTTTTGCTATTTGGATAGTTGTCAAATGGCTACAGATCAAATTTATACTGCATATATAGTTATAAAAAAAATTTCCAACAATTTATTTAATTATTTAAGATTAAAATATGCTGGGAATGGAGGGTTTCATGAGTACATGTACGGAAAATATGCCTGGGTTGCATGGATAATAGTATTTCCCAAACAACAACATGGCGTCTGGTGGCATTTTTGAATTATAATTTATTTCCTTTGCGAACAATGATTTTTGTTTTTGTCTTCACTCTTTCTATATAGTTATAAAAAATAATTATAGAAAAACGCATTTATGCAATCAATTAAAAAAATCTTTTAAAATTAATTAACCAAGAAAGATTGAGTAGTCAAGTGACATTTAACGTGAGAAGATGGCGTTTGCTTCGCGTTTTTTATACAGTGAATTCCCTCGCGTAGGCGGTTAAATTAATTAAAATTAGCGTAAAGTCATCTAAGAAAAGTTTTTATTTCAATCAAATGGTTATTATATTTTAATTATCTACTGGATTTAAATAAAATAATATCCTAATCGTCGGCAATATCGGCATCATCAATTCAACTTACCAACCCGAGCCTACATTTGAAAGTGGGATTTTATGCCATGTCCGGCCGAAATAATTATCAAGTATTTAATTCAATTGGGTATTTGAAATTGAATAGAAATTAAAAAGCTCATTGGAAAATTACAATTTCATCATAATGCCGTTAATAAGTATTTAATATATCTTTAATTTCAGACTTCTTCATCGTGCATACTCGTACTGTCGCTATACGAAAACATCTATAAATTAAATTAAATTAATAGTTGATACTTGACATATCCACGGATATCTGAATAAAAACAGTTACTACCAAGAGGTTCGAAGAATTTTACGGCTGTAGTTAGTTTGGATATATAAAATCTCACTTAAAGACCTATTTAATTTTTAAAAGTCTTGTTATAGTTGATTCTAAAGGACAAATATTTTTTATAGACTTTTATAGGAAAATTGTTATGGTACAAAGTAGGTACGTTAAGAAAGTTTTTAAGAAATATAAACGTTGACGAAAGTCTTTCATGTTATCCTGTTTGTTCCAATTTTTTCAAGTATTAATCCTGTATATATAGTAGGATAAATTTAAGAATTTATTATACAATATACAAAAAAAGTGACTTCAGGAAAAATGACGGGACGCCGAGGAAATGAAAAAGAAATCGAGCTGACTGTTTGCATAATTGCACATCCCGCTATATTCGAAATGTGAACATAGGGATACGTTTTACTCGATAGGCGCAGCAGCGTTTGGGTGCAATAGTAAAACCTTTTTGTCTGCTTTCATCAAATTTACTTTATTCATATGATTTTATAAAGAGACGAATCTGTTGTTTTCTTATTTTTGTTTAATATTAATCATATTTTTGCCATAACATAAAAAAAGCGGGACGAACCCGCAAATGCAGACGTTCAGTCACTCTAGCTGTACGTTACTTTAAGATTTACAAATAAATTCCAAAAGTTAGATTTAGAAGATGGTATAAACCATCTGAACATCTAACACAGTGCACAAACTAACTTGTAACCAAACTATATTGTTGTTGTATAAAGGGTTAGACATTTAAGCTAGGAAGTTCCTAATTCCATTATTTTCATTTATATTATTTTAGCCCTCTGCATACAAAATGTTGTTTACTCATATTATTAGCTACTTGGTGCGATTTCAATAAAAAATACATTACCATGTAGATAATAAGGTTAATTATATAAACAGGTATTTTATTAGTTCGTAATGCTCCAAGGTGTGATACCTTTCAAAGTAATCGTCTCACTCTATGTAATCTTGGCTTTCCTCCGTCGGTAATACAAAAATTATACATACCATATTTGTAGGCTTTCGTCTGATTTTCTATTTTTTTATTTGACATTGTTCACTGTTTTACGGAGCGTTTAATTTTAAATTTCTTTAAAGAATACGAACGACTTATTTCTGCAGAAATATCAAGAATAGCATATTTTTTGCGTTGAAATAAAGGTTATAATAACTCGACCAATTTAAGTAAAATATTTTGTAAAAACTATTACATACGTAGAAAAAGTTGAGATTTTTGCATATAACAATTGTTATATACCCCCCCCCCCCAACCTCCATAGGACCAAATTATTCTCCTATTAGAACCATCGAAATGGGTCCACGCGTTACAAAGTTAGGTTCCACCCCTAACCCCACCCCACCAAAATTTTCTCGTGGTATCCAAATCGGTCCACGCGTCAAAAAGTCAAGTCCCCCCCCCTCCACCATTGTTTTCCCGTGATATTAAACAGGGAACATACTCTACCCAACAAAAAAAGAATTATCCAAATCGGTCTACGCGTTACGAAGTTAGACTACCCCTCCCCAAACCCCAGGCCACATTTTTTTCTCCTATTAGCAATGGGGGATCATACTCTGTACAACAACAAAAAAGAATCATGCAAATCGGTTCACGCGTTACAAAGTTAGGTTTCACCCCCACCCCACCCAACATTTTTTTGACATGGTACCAATCGGTGAACATATTCTACCCAACAAAAAACGAATCATCAAAATCGGTCAACGCGTTACAACGTTATGCCCGGTCAGACATTAAAAAAAAATCTACGTCGAACTTATAACCTCTTTGTTTTTGAGAAATCGGTTAAAAATATGTATATATTAAAATTTTAATTAGCCATTCCGCAATCAAATTTATTGAGGCCATTCTTGAATTTTCTCATGCTTTCAGGATAAAAACACAAGTATATTGGTAGGTTTTCTCAAAAAAACAAAATTTAACCTAGTATATCGGCTCCCTATTTGCTGAAGGTACAATAAATTGAGGACTTTGTTTTAATTTCAAAAGAATTTAAATATAAGTGTTTTTATTTGGAAAGCAAAAAATGAACCTTATCACGGAATGGCTGAAATAGTACACGAAATGCTTTTAGAAAATCGTGCCACGTCAGTCATTTTCTGTAACACACGTGAGTATTTTCTTACTTGCAGTGAAGTACTCAATAAAGTTGTAGTTGTTGTGGGCTACAACAATTTCATTTACTGTTACGTCACTACAAAATATATAATAACCATGTAAATTACAGAAACTGTGGCTACAGGTTTACAAAAAAAAAACGCACTGCCACGACACTTTAAAAGAATGAATTGTCAGCAAAAATTTCTTCATAGTATTGTTATAAAAACATAATTCTAATCTCTCGCTGAACATTGTTAGTTTTTGAGTTACTACTTTCAAAGCTTCAAAAAAATAGTTTCAAGAAAAGGGCGCTTAAAATTTTAGATACATGTACTTTTAAAGGCGGTATGCGCGTTCCGTCAAAACTACGAATTAAAGAAAACCTTTCATAAGAATATTCTGTACACATGCAGGAATAACAATAAAAAGAAGAAAAATCGATGGCTTTAAGTTGATCGCATTTTTACCGACTTAAAAGACGTATGGAAAAAAGCCTAACTCACTGCAGAAAATTGGTAGGTGTCTATACTAGTCTATTCTATTTCGGATACCGATCTGTTCAGATAATACCGGGAGCACGAGACAAAAGAAACACTTTAATTGTCGTGGGCTTACAAGCACAACACATAAATTTTCTGAGGACTACTTTTTAAAAGATCTAGAAGAAACTTGTAGTGGCTTAAGCTGGGCGGTTTAAAAATTAACAAAATGGCAAAAATTTCATGAATTTCAGAAAAATCAACTTATTTCGGCCTGATTACAAATAGTAAATATTCATGAAAAAACGCCACGCTTAACTAAAGGCATTCTTAAGCCCGGTATTGTGTTTATTTAAGCTCGGTATTGTGTTCATTTAGCGGCTAAATATGGTATGGAAATTTACCTGCGAAATTTCGTCGCTAAATATTTAGCCAGAACGCGGTATTGTGTTGTTAGCAGCTAAAAGTGTGTTTAGTTTTCACATGTAGATGGCAGTTGTTTTCCAAATCATATGTTTTAGCTTCAAATTTATCTGACCAGGACCCTATCTTTGTCCATATCACATTCATCACACATTTCGGTTAACAAATTTACTTGCAAGGCACAAAATATAAACAAAAATGTACGGCAACTGATTGTTAAAAGTAGCCACCTATAGTTTGAAACAAATAACTATGCTGTCAAAAATTTTGCGCGAAAAAAGGTCCGCCGCTAAATGAACACAATACCGGGCTTTAGCGGCTAAATTTTGTATGGAGATTTAGCTCCGAAATTTCGTCGCTAAATATTTAGCCAAAACGCGGTAGTTGTCTTTATCTGACCATATACAATCATCACAATTTCTGCGAAAAAATGTAAGTTATTGCAATGAAAATGGCGCTGAACAGACAGATCTTGAGAGTTTGTTGTCATTGTTAAAGGTTTTTCTGAGCTATTTTAAATAATTAATTTTGAGACAAATACACAGTTTAAATATTAAAATTAATTATTAAAATTTTTTCATTGAGTGAATCTCCACTCAAATTCTACACACATTTTTTCCGTGACGACTTACATGCCCAAGAGGCAAGCGAAAATTTCGCTTGAGCTGTTAAAGTTGCCACGATTTTTCAGTTAAAGCCTAGTATGCAGCTCAAGCGAAATTTTCGTTTGCCTCTTGGGCATATAAGTCGTCACGGAAAAAATTTGTGTAGAATTTGACAAATTTTAATAATTAATTTTAATATTTAAACTGTGTATTTGCCTCAAAATTAATTATTTAAAATACCTCAGAAAAACCTTTAACAATGACAACAAAATCTCAAGATCTGTCAAAATTTCGGTACGAAATAAATGTCTAGGCATTTAATCGCTGCGAAAAATGTCTCCACTCCAAACCAGCGCCATCTTCATTTCAATACCTTAACTTACATTTTTTCGCTTGAGTTGCGTATTGCTTTGTGAAATTGGCAAACGAAAATTTCGGTCACACTTTTCGTGCGCGTTTTTTTTGCATAGGTTTGGTATAGGAAACGAAAATTTCGCTTGAGCTGCATACCGGGCTTTAATCAGAAGCTTAAATATATTATTTGGGAAACTACTGCCATCTACATGTCAAAACAAAAGCTCAAATAGCTGCTGAAATACAATTTGGCTAAATATTCAGCGATATTGTGTTCATTTAGTTGCGGACCTTTTTTCACTCCAAATTTTTTACAGCAAAGTTATTTGTTTTGAACTATAGGTATCATACAAAATTTAGCCGCTAAATGAACACAATACCGGGCTTAAATTTCCATACAGAATTGAGAAGATAAATGAATACAATACCGGGTATTAAACGAATTGAGATATCGACTTGAAATTCGCACATACCATGCAAATCCTTGGCCCAAAGATAAAGATCGTATTTAAATTTAAAAAAATAAATTAAATTAATTAAATTTAATAAAAAATAAAAACTGTAAGTTGCGTACAAGTAATATTGTACACTCTCTACTTAAACAACAAATAATAAAAATAATTTTCGGCCGCAAATATTTTACTAACGCTGCTAGGTGTTACGCACCCTCAGTGCGCCAGTCCGACTCGCGCTTGATAATTTTTTTACTGTCAATAAAGTTTATAATATAATTCTCAATTTAAATAGGGCGCTAATTCCATGTTATTTATTTCGGTGAAAACAATTATTATATTTGATGTAATTAGTTTTTGCAGAATCTTAGTGCCAGTGCCTTTAGACGGTTCAATCTGTCTTCACCTTTTGTCGCTCCTCAAAATGAAAATATGTTCACACGTGTCGCTTTGATTCGAGACGTTGCCATGGCAATCGGTATAATCGAAATGGATAATTCCAACACTTACCCAACATTCCAATCAAATGCACCAGCACGCCAATAGAAACTGTCACGTGACCAGAAAAGTTGAACATGAGTCCAGTTGACCCATCGCACACCTGACTAAATTTCTATCCTCAAGCCGGTTTTCGGACGTGAGCCCGACGCACACGTAAGATATTTTGCTCCTACTCAATTTTAGTCAGAATGCGAGTTGAGTTAGTGTTGGTTTGATTATTCAGAAAGCGACATTCTGTGACATTTCAAAAACCTGCGCTAAATATCCAATATGTACTTATATTTGTGATCTGCCCACGAGATATAGAAATCATTTCGGTGGAAAAATGTAAGGAACAAATTACGTTTCCTGTGATCCTCTACCTGAAATATTTTCTTTTTAATTACCAACCCCTAAATATCATTACAGACTCAAATTAAACCGAACTTATAGTTTGAATTGAGTTCACAATGTGGGTCTATTGTTACATGACCATAATTAACCGATCACATGCAAAATCATTTAATTAATCCTTCAGTCACAAAATATCATAAAAACTGTATGTTGCACCCGAGGGATTGAAATCATTTCGATGAAATATGTGTTCAAGCAATTGCCCTTCCTTGCGATCTTTTACCTGAAATATTTTCCTTTTAATTATCAAGTTGACTACCTGAGAACTTTAACATTAACCGAGCGCATGAAGAAAACTTTTCTGAACCCTCCAGTTACAAAATATCATATAGTGGTGTTTTGCACCCGAGAGATAAAAATCATTTTGGTGGAAAATTTGAGGGAACAATTCCGCTTCCCTGCGATCCTTTACCCTCAAAAACCTGTTTGGATAGACTCAAAAGAGGACCGTGTGAATTGGCTGGTTCAGATCGAGATGAACTTCTTCCCTGCCCGAACTTGCCCGGCACCCTAGAATTAAGTGAAGAAAGGTCAATTCGTCGACTCGTCTGAACAGGCTCTTAGGTTTTTATTATACATATTGTAAGTTTTTATAGTGAAAAGTGCTTACCATAGTACTAATTTTGGAAATGATACAACTAATTTCCAGGAAAATAATATTTTTAAGTTTTTTTTTAAATTTACTCGCACTTGGAATTCTCTGACAAAATCTAAGTTACAGGAAATCGTTTTTTAAGAGCAGAAAAATTATACACGGACGATCGTCTTATAGTGCCATCCCACACTTGTCGTGCTTCCGCGCGATGAAGTCCGAAGTCCGTGTAAAACACGCAATGTAACGTGTGTAGTGTTAGCATAAAAGCATTTTCCGCACCCAAATAAACCTTGCTTTGAATGTATGCATGCCGATGCGACGATAAATAGGTAAGTTCCGTGCGGATTTCCCTATATTTATAAATGTAAGTCTTGGCGCAAGACTAGAGTAAAATAAACTGTAAATGTAAGATAACTTGTAATATTAAGTATGTGTTAGGAATAGAAACGAACAACCGTTCAATTAGTTAAGAACTCAGGGCCGACTTTAAACTAGCTCGTTAGTAGATATAAACTAGCCATAATTAGATAAGAAAAACTAAATTATTGTAATTGTACATAAAGTCGCTAAATATATATATTTGAAATTTGAGTTTGAATTTGATTTCCCTAGATACCCCTGCACGCCTTCTCTTCAACAAACTGTGATTAAGCAGGACAAGTATGGTACGGCACATATAAGGCAGTAATGTGTTCAATTTTTAATAACCTTATCTTTTTAAATATTTATACAAAATAACTGAACGTACTCTAAATGTGTTACTCAAGCAACTGTGTTCAACTTCACAGCCTTCGTTCAGAGGAAAAGTGACAGAAATCTTCTTCCGGTATATCTCTTTTTCGCAAGTGGCTGCGACGAGTTTACTGTCAAAATGGTATGTCGGCTAAAATTCTGTTAATATTGAAGTAATCGTAAGCCATCGCATAGTAAAAACAATAAAAAATGAAATTAAAAATTAAAGATCAGTATGAAAGTTAAAAGTTATTAATTTGGAGTGTATTTGCTCGTGTTTATAAAAATTTTGTATTTGTTTCAGGTTAATGTACCTAAACAACGCCGTACGTTTTGCAAGAAGTGCAAATGCCACAAATTGCATAAAGTGACACAATACAAGAAGTCCAAGGAGCGAAAAGGCGCTCAGGGAAGACGGCGTTACGATAGGAAACAGCAAGGTTTTGGTGGGCAAACGAAGCCAATTTTCAGGAAGAAGGTATGTATAGGCTTAAAGACTTCTGTATCTTGCATGCTTGTAGAACCAATTTGCTGTCTTCGTAAGCTCTTTGGTGGGACAAAAGTATGCTAAATAAAATGAAGTGCTTTGTAAAGAATTTATTTGACATTAAAATAAAAAAACTAGTACTTTGAACAAGAAATTTTTTTTAAATAAATTTGCCGTACCAATGCTTAATATTTTTTCAGGCTAAAACCACCAAGAAGATTGTATTGCGTATGGAATGTACTGAATGCAAATACCGCAAGCAGACGCCTCTAAAACGGTGTAAGCACTTTGAGTTGGGTGGTGACAAAAAAAGGAAGGGACAAATGATTCAGTTCTAAACATTTTATTAAATAAAAGGTTTTTATTAATTGAAAACAAAAATTGACTTTGCATATCCACATTCAAACTTTATGTTGCTGGCTGATCACAAGGGATTCCCTCTGGGAGTGTAATATCTGGATTGCTGCAAAAACAGAGTACGTTAAAATGGATTTTCGTTTGCGTCTGGATTATTTGATACGATATGAGTTTGCATTATTTTAATTCGTACAGCAAGAATGTAATTGTTTTTAGGATGTGCCCACTTTTGGCTTGTGTTAACCTACTTATGAATGAGTGAACAAAACATGAAACGAATGTACGTTATAAGGTAAATCAGAATTTTGTGTTTTGGTGTAACCTAGTCTTCTACCTGCAACGGCAAAGTAGCCAATGTCTAACAAAATCATAATAAGAGTACATGGAAAGAGGAAACTACTTTATTTCATACTAACTATAACTAGTGTGGTCGAACTTGCTCATTTTCTGTGCCCTGTAATTCTTCGGCTCGAGGACACTGCGTCAATTTTATTGATAA
Source organism: Leptarthrus brevirostris (assembly GCA_964036015.1). NCBI lineage: Eukaryota > Metazoa > Arthropoda > Insecta > Diptera > Asilidae > Leptarthrus > Leptarthrus brevirostris. Next base: position 42,654,967 of record OZ038375.1, read on the forward strand.
CAGAGCTTGCACGAAATTGATAATAAAAATTTGCTCCAGACATTCACGGGTTGAGGCTGACATTTCTTTGATTCGCGCCGGGCCGGTACTGATATAGTTTCGAGCTTTATTCTCATTGGAATAAGACAGCTCGATACGAGTTACATGCTGTCACCGCCTGCTTTTAAATTAACTACGGAAGGGTTCCAAAACATTAACTGCAATTTTCGACAATTTGCAATCTCATTAATTTTACATCTTCTCCAACGGAAACTTGGCTGTTATGAGTATGTAGCAGAAGTCATTTGCATTTTCGTTTAATCGTGCCCTATTCTTTCGAAAAAGATTCAAGAAATTCAGGAGATATGTGCCACGAGGGAGCAATGGACCGTCGCGGACTCGTGCAGACAGGCCAAGATGGCGATTAGAATGCCTAGAAGTGGTTGTATAGTGGAGGGTCTTGAGATGGCTGACGTGCCTGGTTACATAACATTGTAACTTCAGATTTCATCGAAAGAAGATGAACATCCTTGAGGATGATACCCATAGGCTGTGCCTGCAGCAGGAGATCGCGGTGCACATAGTGTGCCAGTGACCTGCATTAGCAAGTAGAAGAAGGATGCTGTTGGGACAAGTCGAAAGGATATCCGGCGTGTCTCATAATCAAATACAAACCGGAGGAATCGAGGTGAGAGAAAAAAACTGTATGAAACCAGGAAGCCCACGCTAATACGATAAGGTGTAGTGATTCGAATAAAGTGATCTGATTCAGCTAATCCCTAGAGAAGGATTTTTTATATTTTGCACTACTAGAGGCCGGATCTCCCGGCCATGAATTGACAAATTTTTCGTACACACAAGGCCAAAGTAGTCTGACGTTTCGTTTAATTTACATTGTGTGTTATGGCAGCCGTTGTGTGATTTTCCTTTAAACTCGACGTAGTGGCTAAACTATTGCTTTTATGAAAAAATTGTTTTGTTCTACTTGAAGTAAACAAAACAATCTTTCGAATTAAGTAAAAATATTCATTCCCTACTTAAGAAAATAATAAACATTTTTAAGCCTAAAAGTGCGGAGCATGGTCGGACCATGACTTACTGCTTGCGTTTTGGATGAAAATGTGGTTTGCGACTAAAATTTCACATTTAATCAAAGATTTCTTCTTATTTTGTTTAATAAAGTGTACATGTTTTTACTTTGTTAGAAAGATCATTAGTCTACTTTAAGTTAATATAAAACAAATTTTTTCATATAACTAATAGTTTTGGCGCTAGAGCGAGTTTAAGGAAAAATCACCCCCTGGCTACCATAAGAAACAATGTAAATTGGACCATTCAGTAGGACCATTTACGACCACATATAAAAGTCCAGTTCATGTGTAGTTTACGGTAGTTTTACAACAACCAAGTTATTACAACAATGGAGATTTTTGTTGAATTTTATAGATGGTTTAGAAAGAGCAGTCCTGCGATTGTCCCAATGTTTAATATCTTCCCGATTATTTGGTTGGTTTTCGAGGGGGGAGGAAGCTACATTTCTCGCAAATACTTACACCTAAACGGCTCGTTGCACCCCCTGCTCGGCAGCGTTCCTTAAAGTCCACTACCGAGCCAGCTAACACCCATAACGAACCTGATAATGGATTTGTATCCTGCCCAACGAGATAATAACTAAAAAGGAGATGCATATGGGTCAGCATAACTTAGCCATTTTTAACACATTGATTCTGATTATTTTTTGTTTTGTCACGCTTTTTCCTACGTCAATGTGCCATGCCCAAACCAAATCTGGGTAGCGATTCTCACACGGTTGCCTAACCGTTTCAATAAATTAAGCGCATGCCCAAAAAATGTTGTAGCAACAGAAAAATATTTCATAGCAACGAATAAATATGTCAAGTTTGTGCGCATGTTCTGTAATTCTCCCATGCCGTTCCCCGGAGCTTGCATCTAAATACTCAGTCGCCTGGCTGGGAGCTGGCGTGTGATTTTGACACTTCATAGCGCTTGGGCTGCCATGAGTAAAAATTTTGTAAAACGGTTGGCATTCCCCTTCAACCGATTGAACACACACTTGTAAAATTCAAGCTCTACACATTTTTACAATTTTGCGTAATTACAAGGCAACCAGGTTGTCTGAAACAACAAATTTCGTGAGAATTCCTACCCTGGTATCTATAAAAATGTGTGGAGGTTGTATTTAACAAGGGTGTGTTCAATCAGTAAAAGGGAAATGGCTAACCGTTTTACAAAATTCTTACCCATGGCAGTCCAAGCGCTTTGAAGTGCCAAAATCACACGTCAGCTTCCAAAAAGGCGACTGAGGATTAAGATGCAAGTTCCGGGGAACGGCATGGGAAAATAACAGATCATGCGCACAAACTTGACACATTTATTCGTTGCTAAATTGACCGAATTCCTACCCAAATTGTCTGAGAATCGCTACCCAGGCGTGTGATTTTGACATTTCATAGCGCTTGGACTGCCATGAATAAACATTTTGTAAAACGGTTGGCCGTTCCCCTCCAACCTAAACACATCCCCTACACGTTCGTTGCTGAAAACAACCAGTTTTACGAGAATTCATACCCCGGTTACCCCTTATCAAACTCATATTTGCTATATTTTGCCTCTTCAATAACACATAAATTCACTGGTCAATTTTCAAAACAAGGTAAGCCGACTCAGAAAGTCGACGATATTTGCTTCTTTTCTATATTTCAAAGGTCTGTTCCCGTACCTGCAGAGATTATAAGTGCTTTGCAGAAAACTGCAGAACAGTGTTCCCGTATTCACTTCTCCAAGAAGATTTTGCCAACGTCACAACTTCCCCTGCTGCAGAAAATTTAAGAATTCTGTAGCAACTTTGACCAGCTGCAATATGCTTAAAAGATCTTAGGTCTGTTCTTTACAGCCACTACGAGTAGAGTAGATCTCGGCTCGGAGCCAAAAAGAGCAGGAAATAAAATAGCAGCGCAGAGCTCTGCTCCAATCCGAGTAGCAAAACCAGAATGCACTGTTGACAACTGACTGACATTTCTTTTTTAAGATAATAATAATAATAAACCTGTCTTCAATTTCTTAGTGTTTGGTGAGCATGACACACAAAATATCTTTCCAAACGAATTAACCATTGTAACATTATGCATTTCGTAAAACAATGCTTTTAATTTACACTTAATTAATAAAAGTTCAAATACTTCCAAATAGATCGATCTGAAACGTCAAAAAGTTTAACTTCAAATAACTTGATATTAAACGTCAGAAAGCTGCACCTTGTTTAAAGTAGGAGCAGAAAAGTTGGCTCTTAAACACTCTAGATTGCTGCTCTTTTCTCAAAGAACATAAAAAGCGCAAGAAGATTCCTACTCTTTTCTCAAAGATCACCGACTAGAGTAGCAAATGGCTCTTTTTGGCTCTTTTTGACTCGGAGTGGCTGTAAAGAACAGACCTCTTCTTTCTCTCAAAGTGACAACTGCCCAAACGTCAATTGAGTGAATTTGAAATTTGTGAATCCTTTTATAGAGTTTTATATCCTAAAATACAGAACTCAGCTATTTGACATCAGCCGGTGACAGTAAGGAAAAGTAAGGCAGTTTAAACCTACTGCAAATTCCTGAACCTTCCTGCAGGTGGGGAAGCGGTAACGTCAGCAAAAATCTGCTGTCAAACTGAGTACGAAAACAGCTTTCTGCTGTTTCCTGCGTAGGAATTATAATTCCTGCAGGTACGTGAACAAACCTATTGAGTGATCCGTGTTATGAATTGTCAATTGCATTGAATTATCAGTTGACATTTCTCATTCTTGGCACTGAAAAGCAGTCTGCGTTCCTCAACTCAGTGAAGTTTTATCTCCACCAACATCACTGCACTTTTCTCACTGATAGTCAGGGAACAGACCTAATAGGTCTGTTCCACCGATTTTCGTGCACAAACTTTCCGTGTAAATACTTACTTATATGGTGGGAGAAAAAGTGTCCACAAACCAAAAAATCGAGGGAACGTTTCATGCAAACTCGTAAAAATCAAGAAGAAGAAAATTCACGGAACGCACGTAATCTATCTAAACTGCACTTATAAGTATGAATTGTTAATATAATCATTTTAATCATCAAATTATACTGTACTTATGACTTTATTCAATCAATTCACTATGAGACAGTCACTCAACCTAACCTCACTTTCTAAACAAAAACTCCGAACAGCTGTTTGTAAGAGCCTGTTCAGACGAGTCGACGAATTGAACTTTCGTCACTTAATTCTATGGTGCCGGGCAAGTTCGGCAGGGAAGAAGTTCATCTCGATCTGAACTGGACCCACGTTCAACTTTTCTGGTCACGTGCCTGTGTTTGCCATGGCAACGTCTCGACTCAAAGCGACACGTGTGAACAGATTTTTAGTTTGAGGAGCAACAAAAGGTGAAAAACAGGCACTAATATTGCAGGAAAAGATGGCCAGATGGATGTGCACCAGCTAAAAAGTTTGGATAAGTACGTGTAGCAGGGGACCATTTGACGTCGATTTTTTCTCCATTTTCCAGTCCAATTTAGTTTCGCCTCCCTGCACTCCCAGATTCTTAGGTCTGGTGCTGCCTATGTATGTATGTATCTTTCTTAATTTCTGTTTTTTGGTAAAGCAGCAGAGTTCCGTTTTATCTGGGTTAATTTTCAGTTCGCAATCCTGAGCCCATGCTATTTACTTCAAAAAACTTTCGTCGGAAGGCTCAGTAAAATGTTTCCTTGATCTTTATCGGTATTACAAATAATAGCCTATCCACTAGAATGTTGTAATGTTAATATTCGAAGCAGAAGAAAGGTATGTACAAATGTGAGATTAAAGGTTGCGAAAAAAACAGATATTTTGCAAAAAGCTCTGGGTTCTTAATGGTTAGGGAGAGAGAGACGTATTAGGGGTTTCAGTTCTCGGAATGTAGTAATGAGCTAAGGATGCCTTGCTTTTTCTTTATTGTTATTAATGGTATAACATTTCAAACACCCTTACGCACCTACTTCAACCAGACGATATGGTTTTTTTAAACAAATAGAGTAACGTAAAAGTGAAACTAGTGAGTACAGAAGTTCGCAAAGCAGGACTTAAGATCAGTGCTGTCTTGAAGAACAGCAAATAGAATATATGGACTAATGATAAAACTGCAGATCTTTGAATTGAACGTAAAATCTATTTTGTTGAACGGCTGTTCTACATGGAAGGTGATCTGTCAAAATCATCTAAGCTACAAGCCTTTGTCAACCGGGTTATCTGGTGCATCCTTAACATCCATTGGTCAGAGGTCATTACCAATGAAGACCTGTGGACCTTATCCACAAGGGATTCTAGAACAGAGAGAACCGGGTTGGTCGGTTTAAGTGGTGAGAGCCGGACAACCGAAACCAGTACTTCAATTAACGCTAAACGCGCTGTTTTGTCACCACGACCTGTAAGACATGGTTGTTATTCACGGCATATCATACGCAACGTGGTAGAGTACGGAGACGCTAAGGAGGCGTATGGGATGTGCTAAAACCAACCAGACATTTAAAGATTTCCTAATTGAATGAAGTTTAAAGGACAGTGATATTTTGTTACTTACTTCAAGATGTTTGGGTCAAAACCTTCTGTCTCCATCTTCATTTTAACGGCATTCGCAGGTACCCCGAATTGTACCATTTTAAAATATTTCTTATATCTGGCATCTTCACATGCCCTTACACCCGACACAGTTGAATCAACATCTTCACAGCCTTGGATTTCTTCTGGAGTATGTTCGTTGGATTGGGGTTCCTTATTTATTTCTTCTTCGCTGGTCTGACTGGGCGCAGTATTAGATGGGTTATTGTTTTCTTTATTGTCTAGGCCTGATATTGATGAAAGCTAAAAAATTTCACAGTTAAATCTAGATTTCTAGCAACAATTATTTTCACCTTCGACTCAATAATCACTAAAGAGGCTTCAACTTTCTGTAACTGCCTCTCAGCATCAATAAATTTTGATTCGCATTTTAAAGCAAAATCATTTAAAAAAGTACAAGTTTTAATAATAAAGTGATTAACAAACGCTAAAATTCTCTTCTGATGAATCGGAGGTATCTGAAAAACAAAAGGACTGTGAGAAATATATAAATTACATGATAGCGCACCTCGCTCTTATCAACTGTGTGCCCAAATATAGGAACATCCTGTAAATTCATTGTAAAACGACTCGCTGCTTTGAGAATAACTTTTGTTCACGGAAAAGGCGCCGCAATTGTAACAATTACTGGAACAAAAGACACTTTTATATGCCAGTTTAGTTGACTTGTTCAGAGCTTGCCTTCTAGAGGTAATTATTAATAATTCAGCTCGCGATGTTTATAAAGGTTGACAACAAAAACAACAACAAATTCACACATCCACCTTTTGTTGCGAAAGCACCTTAGAACATAAAGCTAAACAGAAATGGTTTAGCTTTGTGTTTTAAAAGGATAGCACACGAAAAATTCGAAGAAAATTGAACTTGACAAACTTTTGGCTTCGCGAACTGTAAAAACGGTTTTCTTACGACTTGGAAGAACAGGTTTCAATTGATAAAACTCTGAAAATCCTTGGTAAATATTGCTGGAGCTCCGGCTGGCTTTATTTTTCGACGGGCCAAAACAAACTCTCCAACTTACAGCTGACGAGACGACCAGCTGTTTCTGACGTACCGCTTTAAAAAGCCAATTCACTAACCATTTAAATGCATTGGAGAGATTTGGGAGCTTTGGAGAGCTTTCCAACAACAATTGCCATAGTTGGCAGATTAAGCCGAAAATACAATGAGGCCGACACGTTAGGATGATCAACTTTTATCGGTAAAAATGTTGGTGTTATAATACAATGACGCCGACATATCGTTGTCATTTCTTGTTTGACGCTGAAAATAGTAGTGACTTTTATATCTGAAATTAAGCAATGGGAAGAATAAATAGAAAAAAGAGTTTTAAAAATAATTAATTGTATTGTGAATGTTTTTTTTATTATAAATATATTCAACTTCTCGCATCAATCTATTAATTTCTCCTCAAAATTCATTTTCATAAATTCGTTTTCAAACTTAACGCGCCAAGATTACCTTTCAGGAGAAAAAGTCAAACTCAAATGTTGTTGTCGGCGCCAGCAAATTTCGAATTTCGCCGAAATTTATCTAACAACTTTGCTGTGTTGTTGCCATTGTATCTTAAATTACGGAAGCGTCATATTTCAAAGACAGTTTTGTCGACCAATACGCTGTGTCGGTCACATTGTATTTTGGGCTTTAAGTTGGCAACAGTTTACGGGTGATGCGAATAGACGCTGCCTTAATTTAAACGATGAATTATTTTGATGGTTTCGCAATCGCAGCACTATATATTTGGAATGAGATTTGTAAGCAATCTCACCCTGTATGAAGAGGTGGACTACATGCGCCCAAATGTATTTCCTTCAATAATTGCGAATTTCATTTGAAATATATCATATAATTGAAATGACAGTTATTTTAATTGAACTGGAACCAACTTCATTTGCCTACTATCTACTATGGCAATTGTGTTGGAAAGCTCTCCAAATAAAATTGTAATAGGTTAGTGAGGGATTTGAAGCGCCTGCAAGTAGTGAAATTTGATTAATACATCTCTTCATTTCAAGAACCCATTTTTAACAGATGGCGCAACCACCTAGCCAAGGTTGTAGTCAAATCTGAGTACGTACAATAATATATCCTTTTTTTTAAAGCACCTGAAAGTAGGCAAAGTTGATTAATACATCTCGTCATTTCGAGAACCCATTCTGAACGGATAGCGCAACCACCGACGCGCCGCATCGAGGAATGCGGTGTTAAAAGAAACCCTCAACCATCGATGACCGATCCTCTTGGGAAACGTCAACTTGTGAGAAAATTTTCTTTTTTCATGTGCTTAATGTGCTTTAATAGTGGCAGCAAATCACTAAGAAACATAGGAAAATAAAAGTTCACGCTGTTCAATTCCACTTTACGTTATTTTTTGTTGTATATCATGAAAATATGTAGTTAAAATTGAGTTTTTAATGGGCAAGTCAAACAGGGGTGGCAAGGATAACATATCAAACATATCCAAATATCTAAAGAAATCTTTGTGAGCACGATTTAATTTTATCAATATACTAAATAATACGAATTTCTAAATAGTTTCCAATTAAGATTTTTTGTAGTTTCTGTTAAAAATACTTCGTATAATAAAATTGAAATGTCAGACTGGCTGACGTTTAGTTGACAGAAACGGAATTTGTTAACTCTGAAAAATTTTGATGCGTGGTTTTGCGAGTTAATTTTTAACAAATTTTTGCTGTAGATAATATTATTTTGTGATGTGCTAAAGTAATTGTAACTTGTACTATGGATGTTGATTTACCAAATGTTTTAAAACGATGTTTAAGTGCCCCAATTATTAACAATTTGGCAACGACGTCAGTGCTAACGAGACCCAAAACGACGGCATCTACGGCAGGAATGACATCGACCACAACAGCATCAACATCAAATTCATCATCTAGGTTTGTTTTTTTGAAATACATTTGGATAGTATTACAATCAGATATTTTAGGGAAGCATCTCCAGCTCCTATAATGAATATATTTACGCCTAGAGCACGCAGATATTCTGCTAGTTTTGCTTCTATAGGGGCAGGAACGACTAATACTAATGCGGGTCCTTGTTTAACTCCCCGTGTATCACAGCTACGTCAGGAAGAATGCATAGATATTAACAGCCGGGAAGTGAATCATGAAAGAGAAGTTCATAGTGCGATGCAAATGTCGCAAAGCTGGGAAGATCTTACTATCGTAGCAGAAAATTGGTCATGCAAATCTGATGATCTAAGCAATCCCTTACAAGTGACTTTACCGACTGGAGCTGTTAGTTGCTCTAGTCCTAGTCCAACGAGGTTCAAATTTTATAATTTATAAAAAGAAAAAAAAAATGATTGGAGTATTTACAGCCGAGCAGGAATGCGGTTACCATATGGGCTTTCTCCATCTCCAACACGTAGGACATTTGCTACGCGCAGGTCAATGTCGCCGATTGCTATGCGTCCTAGCCAACTAGGTCCTGTTAAAAGAAAATTTGAGCTCGACGACAATAATACAAGCACATACTCCCCACCACCTCTTAAGAAAATTTTTACAGAAAGGTAAGATTTTTAGTTTTTTTTTAGAATTTTACTTTGATATTCAAATATTATATCGTTTAAATTATGGGAGATATTTTATCTCCGAGTCTTGCCAAAAAAGGCTACTAAAAAAAGAAGTCCTTAACGATTTCATATCGCATCACTCTGCGTCCTTTAACACCTTGTAGGGCGTCTACTACACCGAGCCTCCAACTGGTTCGGGTCTGCGTCAACGCCTTTAATTATTGCCACGATTTGTTGACCTACGGATCTTGTCCGTGTTTTGCGAGTCGCCCAATTTGTCGTCGGCCAGTCCCAATCCCGATTGAGAAAGGAGGAGCGAAACCCACGCGACAGCCAGAACACCTCGACTTAGAGAGTACCTACGCACTATTCAAATACAAAACCAACATATACACGAAATGTCTAGTACGCCTCGGATACCGCAGACTGATTTTGTAATGAAGACCTTTGCTACAAACAACGGACTATGATCATATCGCATGCAAACAATAAAAGTTGAAAAAGTATCAAGATCAGGGTTTTTGGCGCATTTTTGTTCTCTGACCGGAGAAAAGTTTTATTTTTAATTTGAATTTTTTTTAACAATTGAATTGAATTTTATAAATTTTTGATGATTGTTCAAGCGCTATCTTCAGAACATTAAACTTAAGGAAGAATCATAATATTTTATGATAATGCCAAAGCTAAGGAAATCTGGTTTCTATAAGGGAAATGAATTAACAGGTTGAGTAAAAGAGGGAACGATCTACACCTCATTCTATATTCGTGCTATTCTGCTAAAGAAAGATTCTTGAAATTTGATGGTGAGTGCAAATGTAGTAGTGGGATTGACTGTACAATATTGTATCGCGCGTTGTGTTCTGTCTACAAAGGATCAGGCTAGCAACTCTTACTTATAGCAATAGCTGTGTTATTATGTGCCATGTCTGTCATAATATCCGCCGCCTTGCTCTTTAACCAACAATCTTCAAGCTGAACAATACGCGAGAGTTTATCTTTTAAGGTTTGGCAGGATATCTGGTCAATTTCTATACTAATATTGTGCCTTTCCGCTAGCTCATGGCAGATTTTAGCCCAATAAACACCTTTTTCCAAGATCTTCCAGCTCAATTTTTTGGGTAGCCTATCAGAGTTATAATAGAACAAGGTTTGAAGGATATATTTAAAGTGGCATTTCAATGTAAAGACGTATAAATTTGAAAGTCTTGTCTAAAGGGTGAGGAAGTAATTAGGGTTTTAGGGCGGTAGATACAATAATTTTTTTAAAAAGAATCTGCAACTTTTCTACGTGTTCGTATTGATTGAAACCCGATATCTGTGAAGCGTAGCAAAGTACAGATTAACTGACCGCATCAAGTAGCTTGAGTTTATCAGAATGCTTTATATTACTTTTATTGATTAAATTCGGCCACGTGCAGTTAAGGCTGACTTTTCCTAGACTTAAACGCTGTTTGAGGTGTTCATTCATGAATAGCTTCGGGGTTAATGTAACGCTTAAATAAACATATTTGTTCATCACATCAATACTTTGGTTTTCAATATTCCAATATTCTTACTTCCCTTTTTTCCCTCCTCTCCTTTGAAAGATCATTATTTTCGATTTGTGCAGATTAACTATTAGATTCCAGGTCCGACAATATTGCTCAAATTTGCTGATCATTTTTTGCAACTTGATTTGGTCATCCGACAGTAATACAATATCATCAGCATACAGAAGGATTTTGATTTCGATCTCATCAATAAAAAAACTTGTTCCCAAACAATCGCCTAAGTCATTAATAAAAAGAACAAATAGCAAAGGAATTAAGATGCAATCCTGTTTTACACCACGATCCATATTCAAGCTATCTGATACTTGTATTGGCATTGGTGTACAGACCTTGTAAAATTCGGATTAATTTTGAAGAGATTCTGTAGTTAAAGAGATTTTAAAATAGAGAGCTACGTACAATTGTGTCAAAGGCCGACTTGAAATCTATGAACAAAGCGCAAATTTTCTTTTTGTCGTTGGAGTACGTATATATTATAAATTGTGCTTGATTTTCCGAAAGGATTTTATTTGTTTTCTCCCTTCTAATTAGTCTTTGATATATAATTTCAACAAATGTTTTAGTTATGCTATCTGTGATGTCTCGAGCCCGCGTCTGGCTTTCGGTACCATCTGACACGCTGGATTGCACCGTGGTCAACGCCGTTAGACCTGTGACTGCAGTGGTGGCCTTGAAACCAGCTGAGCTTCCACGTCATATTTTCTTGTCACGGTTGCATCACGACACCACCACCACTGAGCGTCAGCTTTATTTCATCATGCACCGGGACTGATTGGAGCTTAATTGTTTGCAAAAGAATTGATGCACGACGCGGACAGCAGGGTCGTTCCTTCTCTCCTTCATTTAAGGATCTTGTACCAGATGCTGTTTTTCATTCGGTACTTTGCCCCGACATCTGGTCACTTAACTCTATCGTCCGTGAATTCATTCCAAGGACTCGCTTGAACGCAACTACAGCCCGTAATATTTCAAAAACGTATTAGTGAGTTCTCCCTTTACTATGCTAACGTAACCGGACTGCGATCGAAGACGACTCGTCTCTTCATTGGCTCGACGAATAAATGTTTCGACGTGGTCTGCCTGACTGAGACTTGTCTTTGTGGAAAAATTGCAGACGCTGAGCTCTATGGCTCTGAGTACTTGGTTTTCCGCTGTGACCGCCACCTTTCCGCTCCTGATGCTCCGATAGGAGGTAGTGTTCTCTGCGATGTCCGCCATGACATTCCTTGTATGGTCGTTGATGTTGCGGGATCTGATCCCCTATAATTCATTTGTGTGGTTCTCAAACTTCGACACAAAAACGTTTTCATTGCCACGGTCTATATTCCGCCTGGATTACTGTGAGTCCATGTCTACTTGTGTTGAAAGATTGGCTGATTTGCGGCTCCGTCGGATAGTCTTATGCTCCGTGGAGATTTTAATATGCCTTGGGTCAGTTGGGAGCGCTCCTTGGATAAGGATTACCTACTACCATCTTTTTCAGCTGCCCCACAGTATGTTCCGGCCTTCACGGATTCCATTGCCTCTTGCGGTTTATCACAGGCCTGTGACGTGATGAATGACTCGGGCAAATTTCTCGATTTGGTGTTCTCATCTGACTTCTCGAGTACTGTCGTGATGCACTGTCTATCTCCCTTGGTTTTTTTGATCCTGTATTGACGGCATCTTCTGACTCAAGTAATTTTTGTTATAACTTAAGCAAGGCTGATTATTTTAAACTTATAATTGGCTCTTTGCCTGTGATTGGACGAATGTGACATTGATAATGCTGTAAAATTATTTTACGATTCTCTTTCTGTTTGTTTTGCTAATTGTGTTCCTATTTCAAGGTCTCGTGGTTCGCATTCATATCAGCCTTGGCTCAATAGTTCCGTGAAGCACTTAAAGAATCTGAAGTAGTGTTGCTGACTACTTCACTTACTCCATGTTACGCAACCAATTTGGCTCTGCACTTGATATATCTTATTCTGACTATCTAGAGAGAATTAAATCGACTTTGCGTGTTGAGCCTAAACAGTTCTGGAGGTTCGCAAATTCTAAGCGCAATTGTGATGGCTAGCCTTCTATGTAAAGTTTTTATGATGTCGAGAGCGACGACCCCCTGACGACTGCCAACCTATTTGGCGAAGTTATACTAGTGATAAGGATTTTACTCATATGACGAGGTTTACTCTGACTACTCTTGAAACCAAAGACCTAGTGTTTGACGAGGATGCTGTGCTGTGCATATTTCTGGTTTTGCTGATAGTTTCTCGTGCGGTCCTGATGGTATCCCTGCTTGCTTTGTAAAATATTGTCGCTTGTCCCTGGTTTCTATACTTTGTCACTTATTTAACTTATCAATTTGTTGTGGTGTTTTTCCGAAATATTGGAAAGTATCTGTCATCATTCCCCTACATAAGAAAGGAAGTAAAAAGGACATATCAAACTACCGCCCCATTGCCAACTTATGTTGTATTGGTAAACTTTTTGAAGCTGTGGTGTGCAATGCTCTTAACTTCCACTTTCCTTTCAGCATGGCTTCATGAAAGGTAGATCTACTACGACTAACTTGCTGGAATTCTCTAATTGCTGTATTTCTGCCATTGAAGGTGGCAAGCAGGTCGACTGCATTTTTACTGATTTTAGCAAGGCTTTTGACAGAATTAACCAGTGTTCTTGTTTGCAAGTTGTCTTTTCTAGGGTTTCCATTAATTTTTGTTAATTGGATTTGTTCTATCTGTCTGATCGCTTGCAACTTGTTCTATTTCGAGGTTCACTTTCGAACGATATTTATGTCACCTCCGGTGCTCCTCAAGGCAGCCATCTAGGACCATTGCTTTTTATCATTTGCATCAATGATGTATCCTTAATTCTCCCTAATTCCGAATTCTATATTACGCTGATGACGCCAATTATTTAAAGTGCGAATGACTGTGAACTATTAACTCTGACTTAGACGCCTTTCATCATTGGTGTTCTACGAACTTCCTTCCCCTAAATATTAGCAAGTGCACTACTATGTCATTCTCTCGATCAAGGAATCCAGTGCACTTTAACTACACCTTAGACGGTGGCTCTCTGAGCAGACTTGAGAAGACCAAAGATTTAGGAGTCGTGCTAAATACGACCTTTTCATTTGACGACCATATCAACACTATTGTAAACAAAGCTAATTCTGCTCTGGGCTTCGTCAAGCGATAATCTAAGGAGTTTGATGACCCATATATAACTAAACTCCTTTATTTTATGTTCGTAAGACCTGTTTTGGAGTATGCTAGTCCTGTGTGGTCTCCTTTTTATGCGTCTCATATTAATCGTATTGAGGCTGTACAGCGTAGATTCGTTAGATTTGCGCTTCGCGGCCTTCCTTGGATCGATCCTCTTCGGCTGCCTCCCTACGCTACCGATTAAAGCTTATTTCATTGGAGTCCCTTGAAAGTAGACGCACCACTCCATAGTTGTTTTTGCCTTCGATTGCTTGCGGGGCGCTGTTGATTCCCCCGAACTGCTGGGAGCTCTATATTTATCGATTCCTCATTATTAAATTCCCAATTATTACAATTTACGTACGCGGGAAATAGTTAAATATTTTGAGCTTGATGTTTTAACTTAATAAGTGGGCGATTAATCCTTAGATAACTAAGTAAACAGACAATTTCATAAGACTTAACATAACTAAAAAATCCCGGAGTAATCAATTTGCTGCGTCACTTTCTTCCGCTTTGCGTGCACTTACTAAATTTACAAACCTAGTTTTATCCTTCATGGTTGAACTATAACAATTAACATTCACACTTTTCTTACGACTAAAAAATTATTCTCGACGGACATATTTTTCCTATAAAGTTTCATGGCTAGTGCTGCAATGGCTGTAAAAAGCGATAGAAGAATGTGTGGCAACCAACATTCTATCATTGCTCCAGAGAGTCAATGCTGTCAGAGGTTGTGGAATTTCCAATAAGTGCGGCATATGAAGTATTTTTTACTTCTTTGTAAAAACCCAAGCTTTTCATTGCATTTTCAGCGACTGAAAATATTGCTTGGCCGAGCTAATGTAACTCGATAACTCAAGATATTAAGAGAAGGATAATTTAGGTACATTCCGCGACAAGTGGATAGCACACCCAGGCCCGTGCGCACGGGGCGTTTTTAAAATTTTCTGAACCTCTTGGTTAGGAAAAATGTGACTGAAATACTAAAAAATAACCTAAAATGTATATTAAATCCTGCGCACGGGCCTCAGCACACCCGTGCAAAAAGCAGAAAAGAGATTCTCTTCATTGTCTCAAGAAAACTTAAAAGCATTTTTACTACTTCCTCCACTTACAATTTAGAATTTCCTCTAACCTGAAATTAGAGTGCGACAAGCGCATGTTATAAGAAATACAATTTTAAGTGATGTGCCACAGTGGAAATCTACAATTTGTACTACCACGAATTAGATGCCCTACTAACCTCTAGGACAGGTTTAGTTTTGTGATCGTCGGAGAGCTAACCTATTAGCATCAAAGGTACCCGTCTCCGTTGCAAACTTCAGATTTTTCATGTTAATTTTCGAGGTTTCTTTTAAGTCTTCAATAAAGTGGTTGCCCAGTACCTTCTGTGTTTTCCTAACATGTGCAGGACAACGACATATGAGGTGCTCTACAGTTTCTTTTGTATTGGGTTCCTGACAGTGCTTGCACATATCAGAGTCGAAAACATAAATATTTAGCGCATGTACCACGTAAGACGGAGGCGGAGTTGGATCAATTCGTTGAGCCGCACGACCACCATGCCATGGGCCCCAGGTTCGAGACCAGGTCTCCCCGTGAGATTTTATTAAGAAATTAAAATAATCCACTCCGTCTCTGGGCTGTTGTCTAGCTCGCAGCAATGCAAAAACAAGACTTTCAAGTTTCCTCACTTTCCCTTCCGGCCTAAACCATGCTAACGCATCAAAGGGTTTCCCCTAGGATTTGGCCACATCGTATAAAAAAAAAGACAAGTGGCTGGTGTAGTTCCCAACCAAAGTTCTACATTGAGCCCGAGACAGGTTAAGTAGGCATTTAGTTTTCTTTTGATCATAGGTTTGCCACATGGTCTTCGCGATTCGACACGTTGTGGTCTTCCCATCTTTTTTTCGAAAGATCTAACAGCCCTTCATTGAGAGATTTGGCAACACCGTATATTGGGGGAAGTATTTGTTCCGCACCCTGAGTTTCCATGGCAGTTCCTTTCTAAGCGAGAACGACTGCTGCATCATTTCCGGTGATGCCGCTGTGCCCGATTACCCACCAGAGTTGTACCCTTCTATTCGTGCTTACAGTTTGTAAAGCTCTGTAGCAATCAAAGAGGGATTTTGAATTAAATTCGTTGGACTTAAGGGCTTTTAGCGCTGCTTGGCTGTCCACATTGATACTTATTGAACTCCCTGTTGCCAGCTGACTGTGAGCCAAGTCTACCGCCTTGCGTATAGTCGCAACCCCGGCTTGAAATATGCTGCAGTCACTGGGGAATCTGTATGAAGAGTAGATATTATGCTCTAACAGAACACTGATGCTCCTAATTCGAAGCACATGTTAGAGCCATCTTTATAGATGCTTACGGTACCTGCAGGTTCTTCTGTTCTTGTTTCCAGAACTACCTGTCCGGAATTGCTACTTCGAACTTTCTGTTAAAGTCCATAATCAGTAGCGTACAATCGGTAGCTGTGTTAAGACTCTCCCCTAAGCTACTATGGCCGTAGCCTTGAGGCTATGGCCCCGCGTCTTGAGGCACTTTGCCTATTTAAGGTGCAACATTGCCTTCAGTGCGGCGTTCTCTGCGTACAAGAGCATGGGAGGGGGTGAGTGTATACCCATTGCGTGATACTGGTTTTCAGCCCCCAATTTGTACCCAAAAGTCTCTTATATGTATAGAAAGCTGGGGGATGTTTGCCTTAGGAATCCTTTCTTCTATATTTAGTTTCCAGGTCAGTGGGTCTCAGGTATTTAGCCTGCAATTTCAGTTACAGCAGCATACCGTCTAACTTTGGTGCCCTAAAGGTTGGTACCTTATACTTCCCAATGAAGAGTATCATTTCGTTCTTGCGTGGGTTGATACCAAGCCCCCTTGTTTTCGCCCATGAGCTTAGCTTCCTTAGAGCTCCTTCCGTGATTTCGCTAATCGTGTTCAGGCCCTCACCTGAGACTAATTTAACTAAATCATCGGCGTAAGCGACCACTTTTACACCCGTACTCTCAAGTGTTGCTAGGATGTTGTTCATAAAGTAGCCATAAAAGAGGCGATAAGACCGGGCAACTACTTTGCTAAGAGTGTATCAGCCCCACAACGAGGTCAAATTCCACCTTTGCTGCTTCCAGAGCGTCTGCGATCGCCTCGGTGGTTACATTTCTGAAACTCCATTTTAAACCGTGTCAACCGACTTGGCCTTCGTGTATACATGTTGGGTCCTGGACAGTAGGTTGGGGGTCGAGATTTTCTCTAATATACAGATCCAGAACCCTTTCTAGGGTTTTTAATATAAACGAGGTTAGGCTAATTTGTATGTAGTCACTGGACTTGGCGTGCCCACACTTGGCCGCTTTCGGTATGAAGACTACCCGTGAACTATGTCAGGATTCGGGTACATGGTTTAACCTCAAACAACCTCTGAAAATCGTCGTCAACCAGGTGGTTAATAGCTCAAGTACCTTCTGTAGCATGACTGGCCATATACCGTCTAGTCCCGGCGACCTTCTAGGATGAAAGGAATTGATTGCCCATCTCACTCTGCTCTGGGAGATTATCAAAGAGTTGAATTTAAAGTTTGTAAATACGTTTTCCTCTGGAGTAGTCGCTGGATTTCGGCAGGCAGGGAAGTGCGTGTCCAGCAGTAGTGTTTTCTCGCTCTTCTTTGTCTAGACTCCGTTATTGTAGCAGAGCAGAATAGGTTGTAAAGTACTTTTAGATATTACTCTCCTCAACCTAGCCGTTTCTGAGGTGTTTTGGATTTGTTCGCAGAAGAAGACCCAGCTCTTTCTCTTAGATGCTCTGATATTCTTCTTAAAAACTCTATAGTATGTCCATGCTGCCTGTTCACCGGACATTTTTGCCAGCCTGGCCAGAGCACGTGCTCTTCTGCGGATTTCCAAGAGCCCATCAATAGGGCTGAGATTAAAAAAATAGATTTTTTGTCTCAAACTCTTCTGTTTGGCCTAGTTCATAATATTCTGGTTTCTACCCACTTCCATTGCTTTTCACCAGACTATCGTTGAATGTCTTGTAATGCGTGTATATATCCATTATATAATATAGGGTGATAGAACCCATACCTTTCCCATCGCATTCCTTAATGCTTCGTTTTTCTTTTCGGGTATGTGTCTGGCCCAATTTAGTTTCTTGTCTATGAGCACACCCAGAAATTTTTCCTCATTCCTTATAGTTATTCTGTTGTTGCCAATGCAGAGTTCCATCTTATCTGGGTTAATCTTCAGTCCGCAATCTTGCGCCCAAGAGGTTGCCGTGTCGATTAGTTATTGAAGTAAATTTTCCAGGTTTTTCTTCAAACTAACCTTCAAACCTCTGAATACTATCGACAGGGCGTCCGCATAATAGATAACGTAGGATTGTTGTTGTGTCTGTGTTGCTCCAGTCGATAATTTACCCTATGCACCTCGCAGCCAAGGAAGTTGCGATACCGGCTCCGGCTTCTTCACACTTCTTTCCTTGCTTGTTGCAAATTCGGATTTGGCACTAGCCTTCTTCCTCGTCTTGCCAAGCACATCCGGAGTTTTCCTCCCCATTGGTCTCCCTGCCGCATCGGCAATCCCACCTTTGTGTCCCTTAGGAATTGCAGTATGCTGTTATAGTATTGATCACCACCTCCGAGATCGCTTTCTCACTTATCTCAGGCGCCCGACACTTCCTTAACCATTTCTTGTCCGAACCGTTGCGCTTCCTAAGTATAGACTTATTCCTCACTACGGTCGGGCGAAAAGTGGTTGATTGTTTAACTGTCAGTTCTGTTTGTGTGGTCGTTTCATTGTCCTTATCCGTTGCCTTGTTCGTCGGTAATGTTCCGGCTACTGGCGACCTGGCCCTAAACGGGGGGTATTTGATTTAAGAGGGTTACCTTCTCTCTACCCGACTATATTAGCCAGCACTCCTGGCAGAGACATATGACCGTACCAAGAAGTCTGTTTCCAGCCGCCACCACGGGGAGGTTGTAGTCGCACTACCATCAGTGCACACAGTTACGGCACGCAATACCACGTATTACATGTTATTCCCTCTCTGTACCTGTGTACCTGACGGCTTAAATTTTAAAATCTTACCACTTTTTGTTACGTTCACAATTTAAGAATAGTATTCAGTTTCGAAGTGTATTCTACCTCAAAAAGTTACTCTTCACGCTACGAATATTGCAAAAATCTAGCAGAAATCAGCAAGCCACTTCGATGAGGTCAAAGCTAGCAGCAGAGTTATGCCTGTTGTACTGAAGTTTGATCGCAACGAAAGCAGCTAAATGCTCCGCAGCGGAGATGCATTGTGTAAGTGGAATTGGAGATATCAGTGGCGGCCCGTCCCTAGGGGTTGCGATGCTGCAGCCGCTACTTGATAAAATGAATGTTTTTGTTTTATTATTGCCGTTCTTAAATTGTTATATACACTACTTCATACACTTTACACTTACTCAGTATCTGTAGGGTCCGCTATTATTTCTCACCAGCTCGCTCAGTTTTTGGATATTGATTCCCAATATGGTCTTAGGAAAAGAAAAAACACTATACACAATATCGCCCTCCCTATGACCGCAGTCGTTCCATATTTTCATGAGCGAAAGCAAGCCATGTGTCCAGGCGAGGGTCTTTTGCATTTCCTCCTTTACGATGTCAGAATTTCGCTTTATTGCCAGACAGCTGACGCTGACGCGTACATGTTGCACTGTCGCTTAACAGTACAGTACATAAGTTGCCGAGTTACCGATATTTTTCCAGTAATCACGTCGATAATCCCTTTTTCTCTGTCAGTGGAACCTTACCTCGGGGCTTGATTAAGGAGGCAACCTAGTGTAGCAACCACATAGGTCATTTTTTGGGAATTTTTATTGCGCAGTGAAAAGTCCGCCTTACTTAATTTTTTCTATTGCAATCTTACAGCAATATATTTTACAAAAATAAATCTTTTAAATATCAAATATTTATTGGCTCTGCGCAGTGTCACAAAGAATGCGCTGCGGCCGGGACACCAATATTTGGCGTAGTAGTCTGAAATCATTTCTTTTATTATTTCCCTAAATATTGCATTTACATTGTGCGTTACAAATATTAATTAATAGCTAAGTGTTCAGGCTTATGCCTTTTCATCTTATATATAACATTATCTTTACTCTAGTGACTAAAGTATTACGGGCAATAATTACATAAAGTTAAGGACAAACGGAAACGAAAAAACCTTATGCGACTCGTTTTGCGTGCTATATATTTAAAGTAAAGAAAAACAAAAACCTTTTCACTACTTAACCTACCTTACTTCTAATTGTTAATAGTACTTTATGTTTCTATTTTCAATTGACTAATTGCCTAATCATTAGATTGTCTGCAGACTTACATTTATTCAAAAATGTTTCTCTTATTATAATAATTTTTTCCGTTATTGTTAACATATTAGACAGGAGGTGTAGCCTTCGGGTTGGATAATCGTAAGGCAAATTTAGCATAAGTTTTAATATCTTGTTTTGCTTTGTCTGTATTTGTTTGATGTGTGTTTTAGCGCAATGACCCCAGTACGGGCAGCCATATAGGAAAATGCTTTGGCAGATTATTTTATAAATTTATTAGTTTATTGTCTGTTGAGAGTGATGATTTTATGTGTATTAGTCGATAATGTGATTTTATTAGTATATCTACTTTTTTCAGTATCATTGCCGTTTTGCCTTTGTACGTTAGTTTCGGATCCAGTGGTAAGCCCAGGTATTTAATGCTGTCCGATCACAAGATGTCATGTCCGTCTAGTTGAAGATCTCTGCTTGGTAGAAAGGAAATCTTGTCTTCTTGTGAAAAATATGGCTTCAGTTTTTCCGGTGTTGAGCTTTATTTTCCACCTTAGAAAGTATTTATTTAGTAATGAGAACGCTGACTCCAGATTTTCTAATATTTGATTGAGATCCAATGATGCTGAGAGGATCACAGTGTCGTCGGCGTAAAGACCGATTTGACAATCTCTAGGTTGGGGTATATCACTGGTAAAGATGTTGTATAATATTGGTTTGATTGAGGATCCTTGGGGTACACCAGACTTGATATAATTCGTCCCAGATGAAGTACCATTAACCTGTACGCAGTACGATTTATCATGCAGAAAGCGTTGGATCACCTTGATTAGGAATATTGGGAACCCGTAGTTGAATAGTTTGTGAATTAGGCCATCGTGCCATATGGAGTCGAAAGCTTTCTCAATATCCAGAGATCATGCCGCACGATTTTTTATCCTGTAAGCTACTGGTGACTATATTGTTGATCCTTAGAAGTTGATGGGTAGTGGAATAAGAGTCCCTGAATCCGAATTGTTCGTCCGGTAAAATAGTTTTTTGCTTGATAACTTTTATAGGATGATCTTTTATTGTTTTTTTCAAACAGCTTGCCTATGGAGCTTAAAAGACTAACTAAGGTAACTGCTGGGTCTGAGCTGGTTTTGTTTGTTTTGAGGATAGGAATTATTACAGCAGATTTCCATGCGTTCGGGAAATAACCCTTCTTGAGGCAGTTTTTGAACATTTTAGCTAGATATATAAGCCCTTTCTTAGGTAGATTTTTCAATGATCATCGATCAAAGGAGAAATGAGTTGTGGTAAACTGGAATTAATAACTTGTAAACTCTCTTTCACCGCTTCTTCCGTCACCGGGTCGTTAAGACTCGCCGTAAGTTCATGATTGCTCAGAAAAGTTTCAGCTAGTACCTCAGCTTTATCTTGGTCTGTGACTGAAGTTTCAGTTTGCGTTTTTAGCAGAGGAATTCTTCGATTTTTGTTTTTGAGAATTTTAGCTAATTTGCAGAAAGGTTTGGAGCCTTTGTCAGGCGAGGATAATTTTTAACCGACTTCCCAAAAACAAAGAGGTTCTAAGTTCGACAAGATTTTTTTTGTCTGACCGGGCATAACTTCGTAACGCGTTGACCGATTTTGATGATTCTTTTTTTGTTGGGTATAGTATGTTCACCGATTGGTACCATGTATAGTATAATCCCCCATTGCTAATAGGAAAAACAAATTTGGCCTAGGGTGGGGGGAGGGTAGTCTAACTTCATAACGCGTGGACCGCCTTGTATGGTTCTTTTGCTGTTGTATAGAGCGTGATCCCCCATTGCTAATAGGAGAATAATCTGGGCCTTTGGTGGGGGTGGGGGAGGGGTGAGCCTAACTTCGTAACGCGTGGACCGATTTCGATAATTCTTTTTCTGTTGGATAGAGTATGTTCCTTGATTGATACCACGAGAAAAAAAATTTTGGTGGGGTGGGGGGTGGGGGGTGGGGGTGGAACTTAACTTTTTAACGCGTGAACCGATTTGGATGGTTCTTTTTTCGTTGTATAGAGTGGAGACACTAAAAAGTGAAAAATAAAATAGATGCCATTGCTTTCTCATTAGGTTCCTTAGTTTGATTGCATCTTTGATATAGTTAGGAAGCTTGGAGCTGTTTAATATTTGATCTGGGGATAGATTGTGGTGCTACAGCCGTGATAATTGAGGTGAACTTGTTGATGTGAGTGTCCAAATCGCATATATTTTGAAAAGCCTCAGGTAGTAGATCAGTGTTGGAGTTGATATTTTGCGAAACTAGATTTTTGTATTTGACCCAGTTAGCCTTGTTGTAGTTAGGTGAATATTTAGGTTTTTTAATATTTTTATAGTCGAGTATATCGCAGAATACAGGTATGTAGGTGGACTGAGTTTAGAAGAGTCGATGTATTGTAGTCCCCTAGTACTTTTAGGGTACTAGGGTTTAGGTGTTGGGGGGGGGGCATAATGGTATAATTACATGTAATTAGTTTCACTTGTAGAATTTTAACCCACGCGTTGGCTTTAGTGCAATTCCATTCAGTGCGTCTGCCGTTTAAGTCGCCAGCTACTATAAAACTACCAGAAATTCTATTAAATGCATCAATATCGTTTTTGAATAGGTTGCCTCTGATCTGGTTATGATTGCCCCAAGGGAAATATGCATAATCAAACAGAGTCGCACTTATTTTCACCACAATAATTTCAATTATTTTTTAGATTTAAAG
This sequence comes from Leptarthrus brevirostris, assembly GCA_964036015.1. NCBI lineage: Eukaryota > Metazoa > Arthropoda > Insecta > Diptera > Asilidae > Leptarthrus > Leptarthrus brevirostris. The sequence goes on from OZ038375.1 coordinate 42,677,889, forward strand.
ATTGCTACTCCACCGCCCCTTTGATTTTGTCTGTCAGTTTTATATATCGTGTAATGAGCAGAGGAAAGTTTATCTCTGCTCTTTAGCCAGGTCTCGTTAACTAAAGTTATGTCAATCTCTTTTGCATTTAATACATCCCAAAGTGCTTTTGTTTTGATTTTAATACTTTGCGAATTCCAGTACATTATTTTAATATTATTATTAGTAATTGGTATTGAACACATATTTGAGTGTGAGCTCTGTGATAATTGCGAATTGTTCTGCTTTTTTATTACAATTTGAGAGTTTAGTTAATAGTTCGTTAGTGATGTTAATAATTTCGTTATAAGTAAATACCTTTTTGTTGGTTGGATTCGTGCGTACTTGATCCGCTTAAGTGGTTGAATAAGAGTTTGCTGATTGAATGTGAACATTGGGGCTTTGTGTTTGGTGCGCACTAGTAACTTGATTTCTCTTAATAAGGGGAAATCTTTAGAGGAAAAGAATGGTGGAGGAGCAATTACATTTGAAGTTCGCACAAATCTGTGTGAGCTGGTAGTCTTTTGTCTGGAGCGGAGTTGCAGATAAGCATCCCGAGCTGGACAAATTTCTGCGCCTGCGTTATGATTGCCTTGGCAGTTGGCACACTTTAGAAGAGCGTTCAGCTTTCCGATCTATGGCAATTCATTAGATCGATGGCTGCATTTAGTGGTTAAATGACATTTACTAGCTCCATGTCCAAAGGTTTGGCAGTTATAGCAACGCGTAGGTTGCTTAAATTTAGGTTTGTAGTAGTCGTTTAATTTGATAGTGCATTTAGAAAAGTATAGTAGATAAGTTCCTTGATCACCGTACCTTTGATTTTTGACTGTTAGCTCTTTAACATCCAGAAAGTTAATGCCAGTTGTGTAATCCATATAATACGATTTTGTACTGCTTATTATGTTCAGCATTATGAAGAATTTTTGTTTTTGTTTGACAAGTTCTTTATATAGTTTGTCATAATCTTCCGGTTGTTTGCAGAATATTTTGGTTCCGATACTTATGTTTTTGATGTTATAATTAGAGATTTGTAGATTACACATAAGAGAATCAATGAAGTGGGTATCATTTTCAAGTAAAGTAATTGGTGGAATGCGTACCTTCTTTGGATCATCCAAGACAGCATTTTCTGTTGGTTTCAGCTGACTTAGTGGTGCAAACCTATTCGAGTAATGTTCGTGATTCCTAGGCATTTTTATTGCACTAAATACACTATTTACTTCAGGCTCATCTAGAGCAGACTGGATTCTAGTTCTTTCGTTCGAAATTGTTAATAATCACTGGAATAAACGATCTGGTATTGATAGGGTAAACACTAGGACGATAGCAAAACGCAACATGTTAATCAGCCGTCCGCACACGAGCAAAGCTCAAGTAGAAATGAAATCAAAATTTTAACTTTTATTTTCTTAATAAATTTTTGCAGGAGGTGGCGTTAGAAAAAAATTTATGTGACAAAAATTAAATTAATTAAATTCAAACTTTTACATGCTGTTTTCGACACATTATTCTTCTTAATTTTGCTATAAAAAGCGTTTAAATAATCAAAAAACTCGACGTCACGTCCTGCGTTCAATCGTTGCCTTTTATTAGCAGTTTAATTCGAGTCAATCGGTCAAGTAGTTTAGCCGCAATCCTGCCCACCAGTTCCGAAAACGTGGTTTCGAGAAAAACGCATTTAAGGGCTTGTTCATAAGCGCGATACGACTCCGTGCGATTTTTTCATTCATCTCACTTTTTGAATGCTTTTGTTTCAGTCTGCGATTATTTTTCATCGTATGCCCGTTCACAAGGTTGACAAACGAAAAATTGTTGTTTACATTTGAATTTGCTCATAATTAGTGCTTTTAAGGATGGGTTTGGGGCAATACTGCTCCAAAAGCATTGTGATAGTGGACAGTTCCATCCCGTATTCTATTTAAGTTTTATGACAACGCGAAGTGAACAAAATTCCTCTAGTTGTGAGCTTGAAGTCCTGGCCATCATAAAGTCACTTAAAAGGCTGAGGATATACCTCCTCTGTTTGGAATTTGAAATACACACTGATTGTAAAGCCTTCCAGCTTACAATGAAGAGGAAAGAGCTGTGCAGTCGAATTGCAAGATGGGCATTACTTTTGGAGAAGTACAACTGCAGCGTACATCACCGGTCCGGGACAATGATGCGTCACGTAGATGCCCTCAGCCGCTATCCAAGTGTGTTGCCTATCGAAGATGGTTTACTTCAACGAATACAGAAAGCCCAGCTCGGAGACGAAAACTGCGGGTTATTCGCAACTATCTTACAAGATAAGCCGTACGAAGATTATTTGCTACGTAGAAATATTTTGTACAAGCTGTGCGGAGAAAAATATTTATTGGTAGTTCCGAAACAACTACAACGTGAAGTTTTGAAACATATCCACGTACAAGGTCATGCAAATTCCAAGAGGCTAGCTGCACTTGCAGGACAGGATTACTATATTCCGAAGCTTATTAAAAAGGCAGATGAGACAGTCGCCAACTGTATTGCGTATATTTAGCAACCAGAAAGCGTGGCAAGCAGGAGGGTTATCTCAGCCACATAGACAAAATGGACGAGCCTCTGTACACATTCTACCTAGATCATCTTGGTCCTCCACCATCAACGGCGAAGTCGTATAAGTTTTTGTTTGTGGTAGTAGGTGGTAGTAGGGGTTAGTAAGTCTAGATCACCTAAAAATACCTCTTTTCTCAGCATTTGTGGTGCTTAATTGAAACAGACGATTAGACGTCTTTAGATTAACAGAATTTTTTAATAATACTTTAAGCTACTTTTTAAAATTTTTCCAGATTTTTTTGACCAAATGTAATTATAATAAAACCGCTGTTCATATTCTGACTTCCCACTCCGTACATACCTCATGGAAAAGGACAATCTGGAAAAGTTTACCAAAAACTAATTAGTTTTTTATACTCATATCTTCCTTGTGACACAATTTTTTTTAGTTTTTTGAAAAAAAAATATGGCTTTGGACCAACTAAAAGTGAGACTTTCAAGAAGTGTTTTTTTTCCAAAATAAAAAGCAATATTTTTTTGTCTGCTCCATTTTATGTTACAAATTTAGTGTCACATGGAAGGTATTTTATCTTATAAGCATACCCTGAAAATATCATTGAATTATATGCAACGGTTTTTTGGATATCATGTACGAAGGGTCAAAAAATCATGATTTGTGAAAACAAGGTTTTCTGCAACGTTTGCCTACTCAAAAAACTCCATTTCATCCCATTCCTTGTACTATAGTGGTGCAAAAATTGAACGTACAGTGCTCCACCAGGCAGTTAAATACTCGCAAGGAGTTGCTCTTTCACATGAGCTCATAAAAAACCATTTTTTGACAATTCTAGACCCGCTAAATAGACTTGACAAATCCAGAGATCGGGATCTTGCTCAATACTAGTTTTTCTTTTGATGATCACACTGATGCTATTATTCGTAAAGCGAATCCAACCTTCAGCTTCATAAAGAGTAGTATAAGAAGTTTAAAGATCCACTAGCATCCTTTACTGTACATTTGCTAGACCAATTCATGAGTACGCTAGCCTAGTATGGTCTCCTTTTATGGGGTCAAGCGCATTGAGTCCGTCAAGGTAGGTTTGTAAGGTTCGTTCTTCGTAGCCTTCGTGGAATAATGACCGTCTTTCTTACTGACAGACTTCAATTAATTTCCTTGGATCCTCTGGAGGCTAGACGAAACACAGCCAGAGATATTTTTGCGTTCGAATGTCTTCACGGGGCTATAAATTCTGCTGAATTGCTAAAATATTTTAATATATCTGCCCCGTCGTGCTTCTTGGGAAGTCGAGACTTCCTCTATATCTCGCATCACCGAATTAATTAAGGACTGAATGGGAAATGAAATAGTTATGTCTCGTACTTTCAATTCAGAATGTAATCATATATGACTTTCACTTGCCTAGGGGCATAATAAAATGCCAATTGATCGTTCAGCATATGTTAAGGTTTAAGGGGTGATAGATCTTACCTAAAAAAAGAAAAAATTGTATCAGAGGGGGACAATCTCAACCGTTTGGGAGTTACAGGATGATTCATAAATTTCAGTTTTTCATGGTATGCACATCACTCTTTTATTTTTATCTTTTGACCCACCCAACGCAGCGACATCAAACAAACACTAAAAAACTACAATACCAATGACCTTTCCAAAATTCTCAACAAAACTCCTACCATTGCAGATACAGTGACTTCCAAAAGTGATAAAAATGTTTTGGAATTATCAACAATTCAGCATTTTCTCAAATTTTCTCCAAAATTCATGTAATTAATACACCTGTTTTTTATTTTTATTCAATTGCCCATCTTATTACCTTTCCAAAAAGGTACAACATGGCAAGGTAGAGAAAGAATTAGAAAAAACCGCATTCTTAGAAATCCCTGACGACCTAATTATTTTATTGCACTTTTGGCAGGAAATTCTTTAAATAAACAAAATTTTTAAGATAAAGCTTCAACAATTTTTGTTTAGGGTTAATAGGCAATTAATGTTAATTCTTGCTTCAAAAGAGTTATTAAAATGTTTGTAATTTGGTTTTATTGCCGATATTAGCTTGTGCTAGTCAGACTTCACATCCCAGTATCCTGGCGTTCTGTTACTAATACCTGATGAAAATTTTGCTATAAATGAGGGTCAGTCAGCAAGAATATCGATCATAGTTGGAAGACAAATCGATAAGTACGGGTGTTTTTAAGCAAAATTATTAAAATATTGTAGAATTCACTTTTGAGGAATACGCGGATATTATTTATATTTATACTACACCATAAACGGAAACGAGAAAGCGGCTGAACTGTAATATCAAAGGAGATTCCCTAAGTGACAAGCACCCCAAAGAGGGGTGTTTACACAGACTTTCTGAAGGTTAAGAAAAACAGGAAGTGAAACTTCACACGACATGGGAATGCGACCCGAAACTTCGGAAACTTCTGCCGACGTCGAACAGCAAATAATCACCAACGAGTACGAGATGGTTACGATTAGGAGTGTCTTCAGCTAAAGTTTGGAGGGTTATTCATCGAGAGGGATTACTTCCATATCATCAGAACACAGTCCAAGGACTACTGGAAGGAGATTCCGAGAGAAGACTGGAATTAAGCACTTGCCTTCTGGAACGCGACATTGACAACAGTTCGTTTCTGGACTGAATTCTGTGGATGGATGAATCGCAATTCACCAGGGATGGTATCACGAATTTCCACAACCTCTCTACCTGGTCGGAGACTAACCCACACAGGAAAAATGTGACTTTGTAGAATATACCGCCAGATTCAGTAAACGTGTGAAGGCAATATTAAATGAAAAATTTCATAGTTGCTGGATTGGACGAGGTGCACCGATTCCTTGGCCTGTTAGATCTCAAGACCATACATCATTGGACGTTTTCTTATGTTGTTATGGGAACAATAAAGAAGCAAGTTTATTCCAGCCCTGTTAACGCTAGAGAGGATTTAGTTAGTAGAATTGGGAATACAGCGATTAAAGTACGGGAGAGGCTGACTACAATAAGCTAGAGAGGATTTAGTTAGTAGAATTGGGAATACAGCGATTAAAGTACGGGAGAGGCTGACTACAATAAGCCTTAAACGGGGAATTAGAAGGAGGTTATTGGCATGCATCCAAAGTGGCGGTGGACATTTTTTACAGCTTTTGTAACTTGTTAAGATTAATTGTATTTATTTTCAACTGCAATAATAAGCATTTTAGGGTTAATTTGAGTTTAATTACTTTAAATTGTAGATTTTTATAATATTCTCCGATAGAATTTCCACGTATAAATTTCATGATCTCGTTATTTACCCTTACTTCTATGTTATGCATATTCGGAATAACGTGATCAGTCCAAGATTTGGACATATTGCCATTCATTGTTTTGTTGCTACTCCTGCTGTGTGTGTTGATTCAGAATCACAGCTTATAACTTTATATCGATCTAATTTTATTTCTTATCTTCGATATCTCTAGTAACATGCGTTTCATTTAAATATTCCTTTTTTCATAACATTACTTCTAGTTCATATAAATAACTTGTCAAACCTTGAATGTTCATATACGCACATTTGATACTCTTTGGTGTTGAAATCAAAAGTTATTTTTTCAATCCTTAACTTATCTAAGTATGTAGAGCATTGCCAACAAAATGTGTTATTTTTACAATTAATTTTTAACCCTAGATTTTCATTTGCTCTCCCACATTGCATTTCTCAAAAATATCTGCTGTATATGTGCTCACTTATGGTGGCAACAAGTAGAACAACGGACACAAAAACTGCAGAGGACAGCTTGTCTTGTGACGGAAGGAGCATCGGGGTCTATGGACTCCGAATAAGGCTACACATATGGTTCCAAGATGGGTGACAGAATGGGCATCGGGATCTATGGACTCCGACTAAGATTATACAGATGGTTCCAAGATGGGTGACAGATCGAGCATTGGAGTCTATGGACTCCGACTAAGGCTACACAGATGGTTCCAAGACTTTGGACTATGGGTCTATGGACTTTGACTAAGGCGGTATAAGTCGCTCGGATCTCCACCAACCATCTTTTAAGCAGAGATACACGCCATTGAACTCTGCGCACGTGAGATTTCTCAAAGAGGAATACGAGGCGCGAAAATATATAATGTCAGACAGTTAAGCGGCACTCAGGGCTATTGGGTGTAATGCATTTGAGTCTAGAATTGCCTGGGACTGTTTCAATGCACTCAAAGAATTGAGGTCTGTCAAGTTAGCCACCTAATCGAACGAAAATTCGATTTTAATAGCTCATTCGTTTGACCAGGGAATGAGAATGTTGACCCACCAATTAGTTTTGTTAACCCACTTTTTAAAAATGAGATATATTCAAAAAGCAAAAATCAGAGCTAACTTCACGCTTTTGTCAAATTTTATGAAATTCGAAAATTGGTAGCTACATCGATTGTCCATCTTTTGACCACGTAGACCCACCCCCTAAAATTCTTGAAAAAAAGTTATAAAAAAATTGTTTTTCACATAAAATTTTTTTAAATATCCATATCAGCTGTTCAATGACTTTTATACGTATTTTGAACACTCTTACATAATTTATAAATTGAGAATTACAAGTTTTTAAAAAAGATCCTCCGTTAGGGTTATCTTCACACCCGCATCATAAGAGCGAAATTGAACAATCAGATTCTTGCCCAGGTTTGACCAGCTTTCGAAAACGTTAACCGACTTCTCAGTTTGTTGGCTAACCCTCTCATGTTTTTTAAAATTTCCTCGATAATTACACCAAAGGATGCAGAAGTTAAAATGCAAGAAGAATACGGAGTGGATTGAAAAGGCTGCAAGTCCCGCTCCTGACTAAAACTGAACTAACTTTATTTGATCTAAATCGATTATTTATACAATCTTGGCTTAAAGTCGAAAAAGAATAGATAAAGGGTTAGTGAGGATTACTCGTATGTCTTAAAAACTAACTTACCTAAAGAATTTCCTATCAAGAGCACATAAGCACATTTTCAAATCAATGTTTGCTTGGTCGTCATTCACGTGACGATTTATGAAGTTCGCTCGTAACTTGATATTTTATCCTTACCAAATGTGTACTTGCACAAGTGCATATTTGTTTTGAGATATTTTAATTTGTTTGATTTGACCCAGAAATTTATTAATTGCTTTCATGCTCGTACAATGACTCTAGAATGTTTTGCAATTAAATCCGAATGCAATTTATAGAATTTACGTGCAATGAGATTTATGAAGGTTGACTCATGTGCAATGAGATTTAATAGGATTTAGGTAAGATGATTGATTTGGGGTACATAGATGACTGAGTTTGGGCACTACACAATAGTTGCAATTATTTCTAAGTAAAACAAAATTTAACAATTTCGTTATCACGAGCTGTATTTATCCCATAAACGTTGCTTAAAACTCTTTAGCCAAAAAGAGAAGCCCTTTGTGAACAGGAGAACATTCAGGCGAGTTATTATGAGCTTTTTAACGATTACAAGAAGATGAAGAAGAAAATGGGAATTCTCTGTTGCAAATATCTAACCCGCGCTTTACCTGAAGTCCGAATTTTTTATTGGTCACTCTTATACGTTAATAAATCGTTTTAAGGATATAATATTAGCCCCTCTACTCTTGGTTACCTACTTCATACCTTTTTTTTGCGTGTGAACGTTTTCCACATGCCGATTTTAAACGTCAAACAGCATAGTCTGAACGTAGCCAAAAATTTTTTATTAAACTTACTGGAGGAGAGGGTATAAATATTAATCGGGCTTTTAAATGCTTGGAAGAGTTGAGGGTGTATATTTAAATGCGGCGCTCGGAATTTTGGGCTACGTACAGATTATGCGCTTATTTCCTTACAAATGATAAAAACATCTTAATTTTCTCTCAAAATTGGGCAACGTTTCTTATAAAAAAAAAATGAACATATGGTCTTCGTTTTAGGTCAAACGAAGAAAGAATGTGTTCACAACATGCCTTAGATGCCTTTAGAGGACTTGTAAATGACTCAAATCATCATAACTTTGGCAATATTAATAATTTCGAATTGAAATTTTGTCTACTTGAATTTTTATCTACTAGAGACCTTATCCTACAAAAATCCATTAAAAAAATCTTTTTTTCTGACCAAAATTATAAGTATTCCCTTAAAATTGAATTTCTATTTAAACTTCGTATACTTGCATCCAACTTTTGGTAGAAATTGGATTTCTAATTTATCTTTAACTGTTGGTTTTGAAACTAACTTTGGTCGCAATTGTATTTTGAATCTAGTAAAATATACTACCAAAATACTACAATAGAAGAAATACTTAGTTTTAAATTTTGTCTAAATATCCGTAATAACCAACACCATATCAAACATACTTTTAAACATTTCTTCTGTTTTACTTTTTAGCCGCGGACCTTCTCCAATATGTCAATCGCCTTCGTCTATTTGCCCAAGTCCTGATTCTGGAACTTATGACGGACGTATAACACCAAAACTTTTTATATCAAAACTTTATGCGAACTCTTCATCATCCCTTTGTTCTTCACCAATGGTACCCTCCCCAATGATGGATGCTGGTATAGATCTCCAATCAAATAATTCATCTAGTCCTGCAAATACGATATCGTCGTCTAGCAATGAACCAGTTTGCATGACGTCTTTTGAAGTTGACGTTGATACCGCCTTAAAGTCAAATAACGACATTAAATCTTTTAATGATGACACTCTAATGGACGATGGTAAAATCTCTGAGATTACAAAAACGCACGTAGACGTGAACGAAATGCAGCCTCAGTCCGCCTCGATTATTAAGAATGAAAGAGAATCTAGCCTTAAGGAAAGTAACTTTAGAAACATGATAGAATCTAGTGATACTTGTAGTAGTACTTCTTCTGAAAAAGTAACCAACAAGATGGACGATCTTGAATTTAGAAATAATGAAACTAACTACAAACCTTTGTGAATAAATTTTTTTATTCATCTATTTAATTCTTGTTAAGAAAAACAATCTTGTTGAATTTATTTTGTGCTTTTACTTTTCATTTATAATCTCACGATTATTTTTAAGACTTTTAAATAATTATGTTAATTTTCTAAAATAATTACGAAACGATAATTTAATATTTATTAAGGCAATGAAAGTTAGTGTCAAAATCTTGTAATTCTTATACTGTTTCTCTGTTTAACTTAGGTCAATATTTTGTTCAAAAATATAAATACTGTATTGAAGCAACAAGCAAGTAAAACAATAGTTTCGCGTTAAAAATGCCCCTATAGCTTTATTAACTAATGAGTGGCGTGGTTAAAAACACAAAGTTTTTTTTTGTATTCGATATTGCAAATGTATTTGCAAATTTGCCGGATATTCTAGATAAATATGATTTGAATTAGTTTTGAACAGTTTGCGTTTTTAATCACACTCACTTACTACTAACCCATATGTAAAAATAGTCATTGTTGTAAAATAAATTATTAAAATACCTGAGTTATAGATAACCTGATAAACATTGAGACCTGTTAAGTCATGTATATAAGTAGAGTTAGTTCCAATTTTTTGAAAAAGATCTTTCCTAGCAGAAAGTATTTATTTCGAATTTCTTGTGTAGATATTACAGTAAATGAAACATAACTTTAGATGTCAATCTATTTATTAATTCGAAGACTTAGAATTTTAGACTATTATTGATTTCGAATTAAACAATAAATTAATAATTAAAGCTTAAATAAATTTATTATTCTCTTACAGATATTCACATGGATTTTATTACGTTGTGTAAACTGAAATATTGACCGAATTCGAAGTTCGTTTTTTTATTTAATGGTTTAAGTGTGTTGGTTCATGAAATTTAATCGAATAAGAAGTGAGCCATGTACAAATTTTAAGTAATGAATTCACAATTCACATTCTGGCAACAAAAACATCTCTGTAAAAGGAACCAACCAATTATTTTTGTGAATATCTGGCTGTTAAAGCTGCTGAGATCTAAGTGCCGTGCCACATTTGTCGTGCTTCCGCGCGACGAAGTCCGCACAAGTGCCCACACCTGTCGTGTCGGATTTTGTATAGAACACGAAATGTAGTGTGTGTAGTGGAAATATTAAAGCATTTTCCGAACCCAAATAAAACTTGTTTTGAATGTGTGCCCTGCACGCCCTCTTTCCTGGAAACTGCGATGAAGCAGGACAAGTGTGGTACGGTACTAAGGTGTGGCCAAGCTAAGAAAGAAATGAAACGTATTCACCCTGAAATGTAGTGAATGAAATCAATTAAAAACTTGTAAATGTTGAAAGTGTTCTAAGAGAAAAAAAAACTTCTTGGTCTCGATGTCCACCCCTCCGACCGTCTTGACCAGATGTGACATTAAGTAAGAGAATTTTTAGTAACAAGTGTACTAAAGTATTCTTCTTGAAATCTGTTGGAGAACTTGTAATGCTGCCAAAATGTTATGGGCGTGGTTTTCTTCCATGAAGTATTTCTCGCTCTGTAGATTTTGGTCTCCCTAGGTACCCTAATCGATTTAACTTCGTGGGAAATGTGACCGTTATATGAATAGTAGTTTCCATAGTTTAATGTGATATTGGGAAATTTTAATTTCGTCTAGATACAACGTTTTTTGTTTTGTGGAACAAATTTATGTAGTCTACTAGAATAATAACCACAAAATTGTTCCTGCCATTTAGAATCATAATAATTTTTGCTTTACTTAGACTTTTTCTATCTAAAGCTTTTATTTATCCATTGGCCGGACATCATTACCAAAGAAGACCTATACAGACTTACAGGCCAAGACGGGATAAACATCATTGTTCGAAGCTGAAAGTGACAATGGATAAGCCTGAGAAGCAGACAAATAACGTCGCTCAATAAGCTCTTGATTGGAACCCCAGCGGGATACCAGGTAGACGCCAAATTGGACCACATGGACACATGGAGTAGATCCGTAGAGAAAAAAGGTACCGATATCAACAAATCATGGCAACATCTGGCGTTGGCGTTGGCGCAGAACCGGACCAGATGGAGAGCCGTTGTAGTAAACATAATATGCCCCACAAGGGGTTAAAGGAATCAGGAGAGAAAGCTTTTATTCTCGCAATATAAGGCATCTGCCTATGAAATGCAGAAAGCCCTCGCCCTCCTTAAGTTTACACAAAGAACAAAAACCAAGGCCCACTCTATACCTTCCAATTAATTTTTTGTTATAGAGTAGCCATCACTGAAAAGTTCAATTTCATTTTTATACTCCAGCCTGTTATACAATTCATTCCTTTTTTGCAGTCCGACATCTACCAAAACCATCTCCTCGCTGAAATATCATAATCTTTGGCTTATTCAGATTGACCCGAAGCTTCCATAATTCATTATATTCCTTCAACACCAACTTTCTTCGATCCTACTATGCCATTAATAAACAGAGCAAATGGCAATGGGCTGAATTCACACCCCTCTCACAGCCACATAGTAACTTTATTAGTTACTTAGTATTTATTAGAGTGAAAATATTGTCTCTCTTTCTAGTTCCCTTACACCCCTTGTGCGCATGGGGCGGGAGAGGAACTTCACCCCATTCGAGACAACGATTGCAATTTACCTACAATTTAAAATATATTCCGAATCACTGGCATTACTCTGCAACCCCCATGGTTGTTTTATCGTGATCTGTTGTCATCAGAAAACAACTATGGGTCGCCGCCGGGTGGATTCGAACCTGGAACCTCCGGAGTGATAGGCCGACACGTTATCACTTACTCCACCGCCGAATTAAAATATTATCTGCTGTTTAGTAACCTAAGCCGGACTGACTTAGATAATATATGATTACTTCGATCACAGAAATCCGCTCTATTATATAACAGTCCCACATAAATTTATTAGAGTAGTGTCCATGAATGTTAGCCCGCGATAACTGTCCACGATATTGACATTGCCCTTCTTATTAATAATGAAAATGGCTGAATTCAAAAAACTTTGGGAAAACTTAACAGTTTTATACAGAAAACTACATCCCAACAATTTCGCTAAGAAGGCCTGTGGTACATTTTTGTAAAACTAGTAGGCATTCGACCAATCCCAGGCGCTTTACTATCCCTGCACTTCGTCACTCAAATTGCTCACCCAAGACATCATCATGGACTAAAGGCGAAGCATAAAAGATTGAATGATTGAGTGAGGAAGGGGGCCCAGAAGTAATTTTTTTATGATAATGCCAAAGTTCAGGGGATGGTCAATGATGCTAAAGCATAGCCTTGGCAGGAAATGATAACGGAGGGTTGACCTCCTCCGACCTATTTCTTTTTCCGCCTTCCACTACCTTCTTGATTGCAGGTGTAACCTTCCCCTTGTTGGCAGTCTCCGGCTTCTTTACACTTCCTTTCTTGCTTGTTGCAGATTCGGATTTTTCACTAGCTTTAGTTCTCGTCTTGCGAAGCACATCCGGAGTTTTATCCCCCATCGGTCTCCTTGCCGTATTGGGAATTCCACCTTCGTCTCCATTTGGAGTTGCAGGATGCCGTTCCGAGCGAGGGAGTACCCCCGCAGGTTCCAATCTCTTGATCAGCATCTCCAAGATCGGTTTCTCGCTTATTTCAGCCGCCCGACACTTCCTTAACCATTTCTTATCCGAACCGGTGCGCTACATAAGCATAGGCTTATTCCTCACTACGGTCGGGCAAGAACTGATTGTTTGTTTAGCTGTCAGTTCTGTTCGAGTGTCTGTTTCATGTCCTTATCCGTTCCCTTGTTCGTCGTTAATGTTCCGGCTACTGGCGACCTGTCCCTAGCCACATTGCTAGGGCCAGGCCCGCCGGTGGTCGTTGCTTCCACAGACGTTTGGGCGTATATCCCCGCCCGAGTTGATTCACTTGATTGTTAAACGGGTGGTATTTGATTTAAAAGAATTACTTTCTCTCCGCCCGACTATATTAGCCAGCATTGGCAGAGACATGACCGTACCAAGAAGTCTGTTTGCACTACCATCAGTGCACACAGTTACGGCACTTAATACTTCGTATTACATGTTATCCCCCTGTGTACCTGACGGCTGACGACTAGGGCGAGAAACTATCAAATCCTCTACCTTTTGACACGCCGAGTATAGAGAGTACTTTAAAAACTTCCTGATTGCGAAAGTGAAGTGCCTTTTTGTTTCTAGTGCACTGTGATGAAGATAGAAGCTACTGCGATGATAGCAGGAAACATGTTGGCTTTAACCAATGAGTCAGCATAAACATTACAAGTAAAATTGTTGATCAGAAGCCCTTACGACCCTTTTTGAGTAGCAAATATCTTCCGTCTGACATTCCAGTCGTCAGTGAACTTTGCCCGACTAATCACTGAATTACAGATATTTGGCGTATCTCTATAGATACGTCCCAATTTATCTGTTCAAAATATATTCGGTGCTATAGTTGACATCTCTCATGGAAAATCAATCGGAGTTGGATCAATTGGTTGAGTGGCACGATACCACGCCATGTTTCCAGGGTTTGAGCCTCGGTCTCCCCATAAGTTTGTAATTAAAATTAAACTCCGTCTCTGGGTAGTTGTCTAGCTCGCAGAAATGCAAAAACAAGTAATTCAATGTTCCTCTTTCCCCATACCCTAATTCCCTTCCAGACGAAGCCATGTTAACGCATCATAGGGTTGTCCCTGGGCTTTGGCTACGTCATAGAAAAATCATATCAATCCAGTTCTCTGAGATATTTATTAAGTTCAGCCCAATTAGCATTTTTATAATGCCACACTAATTTTTTGGTGAAATTTTTTTAGTAGTTATCAAAGAAGCGGTGAAAAATTGAGCGGAGATTAGAAAGTGGTCTGAGTTGCCCAAGAGCACCGTGACCGAAAACAAGTATTTGTCTGGATGCGATGTCAGGAAAAGATCTGAAAGATGCGCTTTGCACCCCAATGTATCGGGAACACGAGTTGGACACTCAACCAGTTGCTGCATTTGTATTTTGATCCAAAGAGTTGGCAGTAGCAAAACTTCTTTCACTCAATTCTTTCCCAATGCTCCATCATGCTTAGGGTCCCCTACAAGTCTCAGCCTTCCTGCCAATGAATCATAGAAAATCCCCTTTTTTTCCTTTGCAAAAATGTTTTTTGTGAGTATATAATTTTGTCGCGCAAAATTGGAACTGCTACTTCGATAAAGGTTAAACATTTAAAGAACAATTTTCTTGGGCGCAGGCAAGAATTATCGAAGATCTGCGCTATCAAGTCTCGGGGACATGTTCGCTTACTTGTAAGGCACAAATTTTTAGCTTATACTGGTTTATATTTTGCAACTTCCAATTGAGCTTAGGCAACAAGGTTAGTGGTTTAGTCGCATCAGGAAGCAACAAAAAACTTTGCTGATGCCAAATTTTAACAGCTTTTGTACCATGCAGATAATGAAAAGTATCTAAGTGTTTGACTGCCTATAGACTTGCATTTGTGAACAAGCCGTAAATTTTTATAATACATAATTATAGTTGAAGCTTCGTACTTTGAAGAATTTAATCGTTAATCATATATATTATAGACACGCTTGTAATTGAAATTATCGAATCCTAACTTATACAAATGATGCGCGGATGACCGCTTTTACCTTTGAACTCAGGTGAGCAAGATTACTTTTGTAAAGTGCTACTGCCAAAGGAACCTTTTGTAATACGCTGTTAGAGCAAAATGTTCTTTTATCATCTTTCTTTAAGAGAAAAATCATAGAATTGAAAAAGACTAAAGGATTAGACCATAAAAACTTGTACACGAAGTCTCATGAGGACGGCGATCATAAGGTTTTATTCATAGGTATTACACCGAAAGCATTCGGGTAAAGCTGGAAGAAATTATTTTTAATTTTCTTTAATCAAAGTTCTCTTAAATTTTAAGATGCCTGTAACTGCAACGTAAAAAAATTGCAGCCATGCATACCCTTAAACCTAAACCTAGTAACTGCATTTCATGTTTTTGGGGTGTCTGTAAAATGTCACTGGGTTTTATTTTTCACGATGCGCTAAAGCCTACGAGGAAGAACAAAGCTGAAGTTTAGGTGGACTTCAAAACGAGAATGAGGTTCTGTTGTGATATTCAGCATTGAATATTGATTTGTGTCGAATTCACGTGAGAAGAATTCTTGTTAGCTTGTTATTATTTTTGCAGAAAACGAACCATCGCACAAAAGTAGGTCTGAGGGA
The DNA here is from genome assembly GCA_964036015.1 of Leptarthrus brevirostris. NCBI lineage: Eukaryota > Metazoa > Arthropoda > Insecta > Diptera > Asilidae > Leptarthrus > Leptarthrus brevirostris. The sequence continues at coordinate 42,693,598 of OZ038375.1, forward strand.
GGGTAAAAGGCGAGAAATTTAATTAAATCGAATTAAATAATTTCGATTTTAAATTCCTCAACTCCCGCACTTCTGATTTTTAAAAATGGTAGCAGAAGTTTTATTTTTGAGAGTGAAGTGCAAAATAAATATGCAAGGTGGAAAGGTAAACAAATTAAAGGGGAGGCTGAAAGTGCAAAAGTGCAGCAATTTATATATAATATAATATAATTCAACGTAGTGATAAAAGACAATAGGTGGTCGCTGTAGGATAAAAGGAAGCTGTCCATAAGGAAAGTGTTGATTATGCCATTACGGCCAGGGAAATAAAACGAAAAAAAAATTGAATTGGATTTTTCGAGGAAGTGAGAAATTTCCCCATAAAGAACCGGACACAAGCGAAGCGTTTTTTTTAAAGAAGTAAATAGACAGTGTCATTTTTGTTGTAAATATATTGACCATTAAATTATTTGAATATTAACTATATTTATTTATTTATTTAAGCTTAATACAAGCTATAACATAAAAAATACAAAAATACAAGCTAAAACATAATACTAATCCTACAAACTATAATAAATGATAAGTAACAATAAATAAATAAATAGTATAAGCTACAATATGAGCTTTGAATATAGTAGATACAGGCAGAAGGCGGAAGGAAGAAGAATTAAGGAAGGCGGTCAAGATCAAAATTGGCGGGATCAAGATATAAAGATATAAGGCTTTGTGAAGGGATGATTTACTCAGATGGAAGTCAAAGGAGTCAAAGTCGTTGACTTTTCGTAGCATCCTGGTAATTGGCTCGCTTTGACCGTAGTTTGTGCGATGGCGGTCGAGTCGGAAAAGGGGAGTGGACCTAAGGTTACGGGGATTGGTATAGATGGGTAGAGATTGCAGGATTGAAGGGCAGTCTATGGCAGCAGTTAATAACTGATAAATGAAGAGAATGTCGGAAACATCCGAACGTTTACGTAGAGGTTGTAAGTCGATCAGTTTCAGACGGTTTTCATAAGGTGGAAGGTTGAATCTGTCTACCCACGGAAGATCACGTAGAGCGAAGCGAATGAACCTACGCTGGACAGATTCAATCCTATTAATGTAAGTTGTTTGTGTAGGTGACCATACCTGGCTGGCATATTCAAGGAGAGGTCTAACGAAGGACATGTAGAGAGATTTGGAAACATAAGGATTGGAGAACTCTCTAGACCAACGCTTCACAAACCCTAGCGCGGAGTTAGCTCTGTTATTTATAATTATGCTGTCAATGTGGGAACGGAAATTGAGTTCGCTATCACAGATTATTCCTAGGTCACACAGAGAGGTAACGATAGGGACTGGTACGTCGGTTAACATATAGACTCTCGGGATGGTGGAAAGATGCTTGCGGGAATAAGAGACGGACTGGCATTTGGAGACATTGAGCTCAAGAAAGTTTTTCTTGCACCATGTGGTGAACGAATCGAGGCCTTTTTGCAGGAGCAGAGAGTCGGTTGTGGAGGAGATATGTTTGATTATTTTCATGTCGTCAGCATAAATGGACAGTGTTTGATGATACATTCAACATCATTTATTGTAAGGATAAAAATCAATGGGCCGAGGTGGCTGCCCTGAGAGACGCTGGAACGAGCGACAATAGGGTTAGAAATGGATGAGCTGAAAAGAACATTGCACTGACGGTTGTTGAGGTAGGATCGAATCCAGGAAATGAATCTGGGAGGGAAGCCTAGGCAATCAAGTTTGAACAAGATAACGTTATGGGAGATCTTGTCGAAGGCTTTACTAAAATCGGTGGTGATAACATCAACATCTTTACCGTTTTCCAATGCACATAGTGTCTTAGAGACGAAGTCAGTAAGGTTGGTTGTTGTAGATCTATCTTTGAGGAAGCCATGCTGGGAGAATGAGAAGATAAACTTACAGTGGAAAAAATGGAGTCATAGACCAATTTTTCGAATAGTTTAGGTATGGATGATGATTTAGCAATGGGTCTGTAGTTAGACACATCGTTCTTGCAGTCTTTTTTGAAGATGGGAATAATATACGAGTTTTTCCATAATTGAGGAAAAACCCCTTGAGTGACCGAGAGACGGAAAAGCAAAGTAAGGGGTTGAACTAGATGCATGGAACACTTTTTCAGAACGATGGCCGGAATGCCATCTGGACCTGGGTGAAAGTCGTCCTCAAGCCCGTTAATACTGGCTGCGATTAGTTCAGGATCAGGTTCAAAAGATGTAAACGACGTTTGAGTGCATTTGTCCAAGAATGCAAAATAGTTAAGGTCGGGTTGTAGAGAATTGTCGCTGAAAGATTTACTGAAGAAGTGTGCAAAGAGGTTGGCGATAACCTTAGGATCAGACGAAGAGGTATTTTTGAGCGTTAGGGTGGAAGGGTAAACATTGGATTTCTTCTTTGAGCTTGGGGTCAGATATGAGACTAGTTTCCATCCGTTGGAGGTACTCATAGTAGAGGGTATCACAACGTTCGGAAAAGGAGGTATAAGCAGATAGGTAGAAAGAATAGTTCGACTCAGTCTGGGTTAGAAGAAAAGTTTGCCAACGTTTATTTCTCCTGTTGCGGAGAGAGTGTAATTCTTTGCCGTACCATACAGGGGATGAGGAATAGTTTTTACGAGGAAGAAGAGGGATAGATTGTGTAAGACAAGCGTGTATTTCCGAATAGAAAGCCTCTAAAGCAACGTAAATTGGAAATGTTGAGGGATAGTGCCAATATTAGATTTGAGAAGCAAGTGATTTAATTTGTTAAAGCCGGCTTTACGAAAATTTAAGGAAAAAGAAGACTAGGAGCTTAAAACGGCATGAGGGTGCTCGTAGGAGAAAACGAGGAACAGGGGAGGATGGTGACGGTCGAGGGAGGAGAGGAGATGGTTGCTTTCTGCGACAGCCGAGTTAACTGGGTCTGAAGAAAAGATTAAGTCTAATTGTCTGTCTAGGAAGTTCCTGACTCCGCTTACTTGAAAGATACCTGAAACGGAGAGCTGATCGGTAAAAAAGGCTTCTTTGGCCGAGGATGCTTTAAGGGGGACAAAATGAGAACAGTCCTCGGACAATGACCATTGAATACGGGGGAGGTTAAAGTCACCCAATAAAATAAATTCATCGGAGGCGTTAGCGTTCTCAAGCAGGTTATCGATCGCTTCAATTATGGGCTCGTAGGCATCTAGAGGTTGAGAGGGGCCAATGTAACAACAGAGGATGTACAGAAGACACTTATTTAGTTATATTTTGATACATACAAATTCTGATATTGTAGAGTCGAAGGTCTTTAGCAGGGTGGCATCATAACGGTTGTGAGCAGCTATGAGAACCCCGCGATCATTGGTGCCTGTACCACCGTCAGCACGGAAAAATGTGTAGTTTGGAGGAAATAGTTCGTTGTCGGGAATTCCTGGTATTAGATTGGTTTCAGTGAAGGCAAAGATATCATGCGGGAATTTGTGGGAATTAAGGAATATATTGGATGTTTTTGTGCGAAGTCCTCTTACGTTCTGGTAATAGACTGACAACCTGGGGGGTTAAGGGTGTGAGAATATATAAAGTTAGGATACTTGACTGGAGTACTTAGATTAAAGTTTGGAAATACTCCCATTTTGAGCTGCCAATTGGAGTTTGGACCACTAGCTTTAGGGTTAAAGGTGAAAGGTGCGGAAGAGTGAGGAGAGATTATGTTATTACTAGTTCTAAGGTTCTTATGATAAGGCTGAATACTAAATTTAGGTATGGAAGAAGGTCGTTTGGGTTAGTTAGTGGGGTTTGGTTTATTAACATTAAATTTAGGGTTAGGTGCAGAGGGCTTAGGGGTAAACTTAACATACTTCCTAGTCGACTTAGAAATTTTGATGGTCCCGAGAGTGAAGAATTTGCTGGAGGGGTTACTGATGAGTCAGACATACTTGTTTGGTATGGAGATCTTGAAGTTGCTGGATTTCCCTGCGTCTGACGAGAGTAACTTCAGGCAGCTAACGGGGGGGAATACAAAATTCCGGGAAAAAAAGCTATCAGACCGAAAGGACAGTGAGTACAAGAAAACAGTTTTAGGTTAAGACATATCGTCGCCTAAACAAGCTCGATCAAAAATTATCTCGGCCCGAGTTTGGCCGACATCAGCCCGATGTCGGGCTCTCCGATTTAGAATTAATCCTTCTAACTCAGAAGGCGCACTTCTTAGGCAGAAGCATAAAATCAATTGCCCTATTCGCCATAATATAACAATATATTGAGGCGAATGAGGCTCCCACACCAACATGCAAAAAAAACATTAGTAATTAACACACTAACACGCCCACACACAACAATCAGAGGTGCATAGACAAAGGTCAAAAAGAGGACACATATTCACGACTCGATACATGCGTTTTATAATTATAATAATAGTGTTTCCATTCAAATAAAGAAGGATCAAAATGCAAAACAAACAAAAAAGAGAAATTAAGACAAAAACCAGTGCGAGCAAAAGAATGAATTACAAATTGCAGATGCTCCTTTTAAGTGTCACTTTGTTCACACTAGTATCAAAAACGGCTCCAATATCATTAGCAGACCTACACATGCCGTAATTAGTGCGCGAAAAAGCAATCTATGAAGGTGATCGATTGCGTAGGAAATAGGGCAGTTCTCTAGACAATACTTTGGAAGCAGCACTGTCAAGCTTTCCCTGTAAAAGCTGATGCAAAAATATCAAATCAGCAACCCAACGTCACTCATAAGGTAGGAGAATAAGAGGGTCATTCAAAGGCAAATAACGTAGGGCCGATCGCACAAATCTACGCTGGACGGACTCGATACGTTTAATGTGGGATCCGTAAAACGGAGACCAAACCTAACTAGCATATTCAAGCAGGGGTTTAACCAGGGACGTATAAAGATGGAGTCTTATTTGAGGGCTTGGAAATTCCTTGGACCATCGAAGAATAGATCCCAGCATAGAGTTTGCTCTAGCAACGACGTTATTACGACGTTTAAAGGCAAATTTTGAAATGAATTGACAACCGCCTCCATCCAACGTGTCAAAAGCATGGGTTGAAACCGATATAAACCAAAATGAAAAATATCGTTCTGAGTAAAAATTGGAACGAGCAAGTTTTTGTTCGTCTGATAAAGTTCTTTAGAGAACTTTATTTTTCTTAAACGAATTTAATGTTCTTAAAACATTAAAATTCCACAACGAACTTTATTTTCATCTGAAAACAATTTGGTTCCCAAAAGAACACAAAATTTTAATTTTTCCATGTTAAAATTTGTTATCGTAATTTTTACTTCCTCTAATAGAAGTTTCTTTACTGATGGTTTTAATAAAGGTATTTTTGATTAGCGGTAGTGGTAGTCAGTCCACAGGGACTTAAGGTGAATTCAAAATTTGATTAGAATGGAAGAACAACTTCACTAGAATTTATTTAAAATTCATTGATTTACTATTGAGCTAATTCCGACTGTAAATTTATACTCCACCTATTTTCAACTTACCTGTTTGAGGCCTGTTGACCAGTCTCAACATTGCATACCTGCATATCTAATTATTAAATTTTTGAAATATTGAAATGAATTGTAATTTAATACTAAACTTAAAAACAGTGTTGTAACTCATCACAAGCCTTCTGAAGTCAGTACGAGCCCTCTTAACAAATTTATAACAATAGCAAGATCATCGATCGATCTCTGCTTTCGTATTTGTATCGAGTACCGTTTTGACTTCAGTCGGCTTGCGCTAAATTTTTGCAAATGTTAGCAACCTTTCAAAGAGTCTTCTTATATCGGGATTGATTTTGATTTAATGTGCTACAGTAGTGGAACGATTAAAATTAGATTAAATCGTAATAATAGTGATATACAGTCCAAACCGACATTATTATTTTTTAAAATTTAAATTTTCACTTCTCTGAAATTTACATATATATGTAGACTTACAGAAAAGTTTTGTCCGTTTGACCGGTTGTCTCTGTTGAATGAGCCGGCAGTTTTTTTCGAAAAACATAGTTTGCTACTACTGAACTTCGTGTTTCTAAACTTTTCGGAAAAGAATGAAATAGCAGCTTAGGCACTCCTTATATTTTTGGATACAATTTAGGGCCCCTGTCTTTAGTAGACATGCCTCATAAATTTAGTCAAACGTTTGTGACGATTTTAGGAATTGTTCGCAGACACAATCATATACCTAGTTCCAAAAAAAAGTATGCTTGCGTCAAATAGTTATCATCGATTTATGCATATTTGTACATCCACCCGCCCGCACGATGACAAGGGAACAAAGCATAGTAGAGGGTTAAAATTTGGTGGAAGTACTCCCTGGTGTACTTGTCAGATCGAGTTCGTAAGTGGGCGAAATCAAAGGTAACGGATTTGCGGGAATTTTACATTATCGCAAATTCTATAAAATATGTGCCCAACAAATCAAGTGTCTTTAGTGTTCCTTTTCCATATACAATAAATTGCTAATTTCTGCTTCTTGTGGATGGTCTCTCTAGGAACTTTCGTTCATCGTAAGAATGTATTTATTAGTATTGTGGCTGGAATGGGGGTGGAGTGGGTTTTAGGTGTATACATTTTGAATATTTTATACAATAAGATCACAAGCAAGATGATGGATCACAAGCAAAAATCAAGTCTCTACGTTAAGCCGTTCTTTAGTAATATTACTTATATATATATATATATATATATATATATATATATATATATATATATATATATATATATATATATATGATGATGCCAAAGCTCAGGGGATGCCCTATGATGCTGAAGCACAGCACAGGAAAGGAATTAAGGATGGGGGAAATGGGTTAGGAGGTTGGGTGAAGGAGGTGTCGATGTACGCCCCGTTTGAAAGTTTCAGGCTGATAAGACGAGGGAAAAACAGAAGATGGTAAACTGTTCCACATTTGTGTTGTTCTGCTTAGAAAAGATTCCCGAAATTTTACGGTACGTCCAAATTTGACCTGGAGAGTATAGGGGTGGGAGCGATTTGTAGATCTTGTATCACGCGTTGCCATGTGTCTGCAAGGAATCAGGCTAGCAATTTCATTAGAACAACGGCCATGGAAATAACGATAGAAGAGCGAGAGACAACCGACATTCCGTCGATGCTCCAGAGAGTCAAGGCCCTCAGAGATTGAGGGATCGCCAATAAGCTTAATAGCTTTACGCTGGACTTTGTCTAACGCGGACAGTGCGGTGTGTCCGGCCCCTGCCCAAATATGGGAATTATATTCAAGTCTAGGCCTAATGTGGGACTTGTAGATCAGCGCTAAGTCAGGTGGGGTGAAATATTTCTTACATCTCTGTAGAAAACCCAAACATTTCATCGCACTTTTAGCGATTGCAAATATATGATCAGTCCAGCTAAGATTGCTGGATATCTCGATACCCAAGATATTTAGGGAGGGCGAATTTGTTATATTCACTCCGTCGACTTTAATGGGTTGGGGGAGAACCGAGCGTTTTTTAAGGGACATTAAAAACACGTAACACGATTTGCTCTGCCCCAAGCAAGTACCATAGAAATGTCGTGGTTTAATGATCTAAACATGCGTTCCCGATTGGCTTCTGTAGCATTTCCACGTGAATTCATTACAGAATCAAATAAGTACGCGAAATCAAGGGTGCTGTCGTCGGCGAAACTATGAATAGGATTGAGAGTAAGGGATAAGAGATCATTAATAAAAAGAAGAAATAAGGTTGGTGAAAGAACTGAACCCTGAGGTACACCGGCATTTATTTCGTAGGAATCAGATGTAACTCCGTCAATTACTACACGAATTGAACGGCCTGACAAAAAACTCTCCATCCATTTAACTAGGGTAGGGTGCAGACCAAATGTTTGAAGTTTGGCTAAAAGGGCAGCATGCCAGACTCTATCAAAAGCCTTTGAAATATCAAGAGCTACGATTTCAGACTCACCAAAATTATGAAGACAATGATTCCAACGTTCCGCTAGAGCCGTTAGTAAGTCTCCGGTTGAGCGGCCAGTGCGGAAACCGTACTGGCAATCGTTGATAAGATGGTTGTTTTCTAGATATTTCAACAACTGAGAGTTGATGAGTGATTCAAAAACTTTAGATATGATCGAGGTTAGTGCAATTGGTCTGTAGTTAGAGGGGTCGCATGCCTCTCCTTTTTTAAGTATCGGCTGGACATGAGCAAGTTTCCATACACTTGGAAACGTTCCTGTTGAATATGACAGGTGAAAAAGTTTGCGCAGAGGTTTAGCCAAAGCAGAGGCGCAGCATTTTAAAACAAGGGGCGAGAAACCATCAGGCCCAGTAGCTTTGGACACGTCGAGTTTTGAAAGTACTCTAAAAACTTCGCAAGTGCGAAAGTGTAGCGTCTTTTGCCTACTAGTACATTGTGATAGAGATGGAAGTGGCTGCGATGAAGGTGGTAAGTATGAATTAGCAGCAAAATTAGCAGCAAACAGGTTGGCCTTGTCCAGTGAGTCAGTAAAAACATTCCCATTATAAATGAGTGGTGGTGTTGACGAACAGGTGAAGTTGTTCTTTACGGTTTTTACTAGAGACCAGAAGCCCTTACTACCCTTTTGGGTAGAAAAAACCTTCCGTCTGATGTTCTGGTTGAAATTGAACTTTGCCCGACTAATTGCTGAATTGCAAATATTCCGCGCATCTCTATAAATACGTCTCAATTCCTCTGAAGGGCACAATTTATATGCGTGGAAGGCTGCTTCCTTATTTTTAATGGCTGCGAAACAGTCATTATTGAACCAATTGGTGTTAGTTGGTTTAATGTTCTTGAAGCTATGAGGATTAAAGCGATGCATTCCAAACCAAAGGATGTTTAAGATATAATCGGTGCATTTGTTAACGTCTCTCACAGAAAAGCAATCGGACCAAGCCAGCTTTCTGAGATACTTATTAAGTCCCGCCCAATCAGCATTTTTATAATGCCACACTAATCTTTTGGTGGAATTTAGGTTAGTGGTTGTCAGAGAGGAGATGGAGAATTGGGCGGAGATTAGGCAATGGTCCGAATTACCCAAGGGAGACGTCACCGAAACCAAGTATTTTTCAGGATGCGATGTTAGAAATAGATCTAAAAGATGCGCGTTGTGCCCCAAAGTATCAGGAACACGAGTCGGACACTCAACCAGTTGCTGTAAATTAAAAGACTCACTAAATAACTCGATGTGTCTTCCAGACGGGCTTGTGGTAGAAGAATGCCTGAGCCACTGTGTGTTGTGGACATTGAAATCGCCAGCAAGGACGATTTCAGAAGAGGGGGATATTTCCAAAATCTTATCAATATCGGAGGACAACTTATCAAAGGAACACACAGTGTCAGTGTCAGACATATTCAGGCTGCGGTATAAAAAACAAAAATGAATGATGTGCCGATAGAGTTTAAATCTAATCCAGACATAATTAAATTCTGGATTAGTAGAAGAGAATTGAGGGAGGTGGGAGAATGGCACATCTCTTCTAATATAGACCGCGATTCCCCTCTGAGGAGAGGAGAGTGGCACTAAGTGATAACCAGGGATGTGATACTGATTAATATCAGAATCGGAAACAACCTTGGTTTCGCTTAGTGCAAAAACAGCCTTATTTTCCGCGATCAAGTGGCAGTAAACCGAAAAATGGTTACTTTTCAAGCCACGAATGTTGCAAAAATTAAATAAAAATTTTTGCATACTTCCGGTCTTAATTTGCCCAAAACAAAACAAAACAAAAGCATCATCTAAGTAGAAATGCAATTGATTGTCGCAGATATTGCGAGACGACGCGTTTTGCAACAGATTTATTTGACGGAATTATATGAATTCAATGTTCTGAGAAATAATGTTGGAGCATCAGGTATATGTACGAAAAGTATGTTTAGTAAAGAAAAACTTTTTATATACTAAATCGACCGTCAAGATCGACCCAAAATCGACCACGAAACAATGTCATTTGCACTGTTCGGACCGAGGTGATTTTTTTTATCGGGAAGGTGTATTATATCACACGCTAGTAATTATATATTGAGAGCCGACCCAAAAGGGTTGATTCTGTTATCATCGTATTTTATATCCTTTATCGTCACTTAGTGAATTTATATCAAATACCAGACTGGAAGGACAGCGAAAATATAAAATCATTTGGTGTTATGAAGTACCATCGGTTGAGCACATCAGCGATTTATTTTATTAAGTGCAATATATTGTATGCTAATTAAATACATTCAAAACCAACCTGAAACGACAATGAAGGTTTCGTTTATAAACACACACTATATCCTTTATCGTCATTTATATTTATTTAAGTCGAAAACCGACCAAAAAGAACTGATATTTTCTTTTATTCGTGTATTATACTATTATTTATCCTCTTGTATTGAATTTATAGGGAATAACTGACCGGAAAGGTAGTGAAAACATTAAATCAGTTTTGGTCAAGATATTCGTCAGTGATTTATTTTATCAAGGTGTATTATATCGTATAATAAATTACATATTAAAAAGGCCTATGAAAGTTTCTTTTATTGGTTTATATTATATTATTTATCGTATGTATATGGCAAATTAAACCAACAGAACAGTTAAGTTTCCTTTTATCATGGTATTTTCCCCTTTTTTTTATACCATGTGGCCAAATCCTAGGGGACAACCCTTTGATGCGTTAACATGGTTTTGACCGGAAGGGAATTCGGGTAAGGGGATTGAGGAAGCTTGAGTCTTGTTTTTGCATTGCTGCGAGCTAGACAACAGTCCAGAGACAGAGTGGATTATTTTAATTTCATAATAAAAGCTCACGGGGAGATCTGGTCTAGAACCCGGTACAATGAGTGCGGCCTAAAGGACAATGAGTGCTTTTTTTATTAGCGCATATTAAGTATATCATCCGTCGTCATTCATCGAATTTACGTTGAACAACAAATTCAAAAGGAAAATGAAAGTTTTTTTATTAGCACATATTATTTATCGGCGTTTATCAAATATATATTGAAAACAAACCGAAAAAGACAATGCAATTTTCTTTTATTACCACATATTATAGCATCTCTCGTAATTTATCGAATTTATGCTGAACAACAGATCCACGAAGACAGTGAAGGTTCATGGTATTATCGTGTATTACACCATTCATCGTCTTTTATTATATTCTTATTGAAAGTCAAACTTAAAGCGACAGGAAGTTTTTTTTATTATTGTTTATAGTATTTTGATGAATCTTGATTGAATACTAAATCTTACAAGCAGTGACAGCAAGATATTAGATTATACCTTAGAGAATTAAGTTGACTCATGTATAGAGGTTAAATACATGAGTCAACTTAATTCTCTAAGGTATAATCTAATATCTTGCTGTCACTGACATATGGATAGGTACAGATTCCACTTTAAAGATCTTTAGTCCCAAAGATTTCATCTTTGTTTACCTAGCGGAAAAAAAGGATGCGCATTTTTTCGGCTCGTATTAGATAATAATTTTGTAAGTATTAGAATGGCCTAGTATTTATGATAAGAATATTTAGTAGTCGTAATCTGTTAAGACTTTCTTTGAATTAGATCGCATTAGAAAGTATTGTTGTGCGTATACATTAAAATTTAGTAACAGAAGTTTATTGTAATAATTTAGCACGCCAATAGGGAGAATTTTTGCTGTTGCTCTAGTAAGTGCCTAGACACCAACTCAGCCTCATTTCAACGCCCTCGGGGTTGAAAATAGGTAAATTTGTCCCTGACCCAAGTCAGAGAAAGTACGCTCTCTATTTAGATAGGAAACTCAATTTTACAAAAATTCTCAAGAAATTTTTTTTCTCTTTCTCTTTTTCTCCATCGTTGTTATCCTTAGGGCGGCTATTCCAGCAGTGTGTTGGGCCCTCGAAATGGGGTGAGTGGACCTTCTCTGTGTTGTGAAGAAATGTAAGAAAATATTTTTGTAGTCGCAACAACAGACTCCTCCAATGAAACTCGGTAAGTCATGACAACGCCTGCTGTCGTCCTTCCTTATGTTTTCTTTTTTTCAGATTTAGTTTTTTTTCTCTTTCAGTTTCCTTTTTTTCTAATTTCAATTCGCGGGTTTTCTTCTTCTAGTTTTGTTTATTTCCCTACCCCCAAACAGCATGACATGTATTTCTTGAGTTGTTCGACCTAGAGCAGGGGTGGTTTCTCTCTTTTATGTACCCCCCCCCCCCTCCCCCTCACCGTCTACCGCAATCGTCCAGCGGAGACTGTGATCCTAGAGATCCATAGCTGGATGTCGGTCAGCTGATGATCTCTAGACTCATAGCCTGCCTCAAACATCCCGGCAGTGAGTTCTCAGCGTGCAACACGTAATGCTTGTGTTTATAGTGTAAAAACAGTGTTTTTTACATCTCTAGAAAGTGAAATTTGTACCTTTTGTTAATCCATAGAGCCGAATCATTTGAATCAATTTTTAGGACCAAGAAGTCTCGAAATTGTAATACAATCACGCTGTTAAAATTTAAAAAGAAAGGCGAAAATTATAAATTTTGTTAAATTTTATTGAGTTTACAGTTTTGAACTTTTTGAGTTTAATGATTGTTTTAAATCTAAACTCAGTGCTATCACAACATAAAAATTTAACGTTGCTATAAAACAAAAAGATTAAAACACTTAAATGCTATATTTTGACTAGAAGACAGATTAAATAATTGGTAAGTAAACTAACCGAACAAATGTTTCGACAAGTTATAATACATTTAATATATCTGGACACAATAATGAAAACATAAAAAAAAGCATCCTGTGTGGGTATTGTGGAAAATAAATCTTTTTTCGATAACTGTAACAGTGCTTAAAATAAAAAAACGTGTCAAATACTTTCCGAGAGCCCCTGTCTTAAAAGTACTTTTCTAAAAATTTTTGGTAAAATAAACACATAAATTCTTAATAAATAACCATGAGCACATGGAGGTTACATTTCCGATCATTTTAAAATATAGATTTGCGCGATTTTGTTAATTGCTGTCGTCACAGTCGTGCGTGACAAAATGGGCGTTTAGTTTTACTTTGGTACGGAACATTCTTTTGCAAATGTAACACTGGAATGTGCAATCACTGGAATGTAATTTTAAGTGCTCCTTATAGACAGTTATGTTAGAAAACTTCTTGTAGCATGCGCCACATTCGAAAAGATATATTTCACTATCCCCCCTTTTCTCAGGGTCATCCGAATAATGATTTTCATAAAGAATATCGCCATGTGTCTTTTTGTGGCGGTTGTAAGCTCCAAAATCACTGTATTCTTTGCCACAAGTTATACACTTAAATAATTTTATTCTGGAATGGGTAAGCATGTGCTTTTTAAGAGTACTAACTTCGCGGAAGTGCTTTTCGCAGATGTCGCATTTGTAAGGTTTTTCGCCCGTGTGTATCATATAGTGCCGTTTCAAGTTGTGGCGGCTCCCGAATATACGGTCGCACACTGGACATACAAATGCTTTCTTATGACTGCCCTCAATACATGGAACATCATCCAAGGTAAATTCACCGTAATTAGTTCGATAATGACGATCTTGTCGTTCACAACTACTACACTTCGTAGAGTTTTTCAAAGAAGGAGCGTTCTCTCTGCACACCATGCAAGTGAAGCCCTGTTCGTTAATATGAACTTTCCGATGTTTTTTTAAGTCGCTGAATTCTCGAAAACGTTTTAGGCATATATCACAACCGAATGGACGTTCTCCTATTTCAAATAAGTATGTCAATGTCGTCTAAATTAAATAATTTTATAGTTACCTGTGTGTATCATCATATGACGCCTGAGGTTATAGTTTGAAGCAACTTTTTTATTACATAGAAAGCATTCGAAACTTTGCTTTTCCTCGTCTTCCAGGTCCATCCAGTCTTCACCAGCTTCATTTTCATCTATATCATCATCCTCTATTAGAATAACGTCATCGTCACTAATGTCTTCATTTTTCACCGCACTTTCGTAATTTTGCTTGTCATTACAGTCAGTGCTGTTCTTCTGCGTTCTCATCATATCAAAAAGAAATGGTTTAACTTTAAGATCATCAACAGATATGAAATTTTCTTCGGGCTCCTGGTATTCGTATTTTATGCTTGAATCTGCTTGAGACCATTCATCATAAACGTTCACTGAATTCCCAGTATACCCATTATAATAGGATTCGCTCGTATTGTTTTCATAGTAATAAGTCTCAGGTTTAACTTCGATTTCTTCTATTGCTGAATATTGTGGAACTTTATACGCACCGTTTAATCTTAAGGAAGCATGCATTTCCTTATCATCTTCATCGTCTTCTAGTAGTATTAATTCAGGTTCGGTTTTAATCAACCTCATATTTTGGAAGGTATTATGATTAAGAACTTCCATTCTAAATGTATTTTGATGTTCTTCCTCGGAGATTGTACAAAACAGTGCTTCGTAGACTGTGCAGGTTCAACCGTGCATTTCATATAAGAAACCTCTACAGAATTTTCGCCCTCTTATTCATTTCTGCCACACTTCATCCAAAGTATAAATTTCAGTAAATAAACTTTATATCTAGAGAAAAGCAGGGACGATATTAAATCCCCGACCCCTGTTTACGTAGGTAATTGCAAGTGTCAATTCTTCGACAGTCCAGTCCGTGTTAATACTTGAAGTACTAGATTTACAATGGAAAAGTAAATTATATTCTTGTTTACATTTGTTTATTTGTAGCAGATCTACTTCATTACGAAACCCTACGAAGAAATAACTAGTTCTTTCTTCGTAGACGAAACCGGAACATTATATGACGTTTTTTCATGCAGTATATCTGCCTGGGGGTTTTTTCATTCAATATGATACAATTAGTAGTCAAGTAAAACCTTTTTCAAATTTTTCCAGATAAAATTTAAGAGTTTCTTCCGCGTCGAATTTAACGTAACATGAAAAATAGTTCAGCTATTAATAATGTGTAGGCGCTGCAATCAAATTTCGATTATGGTTAACTGTCGTTATTTAAAATTTCAAAGAAAACTGAAGCAGCTAACAATAAGGCTTTTTTTCTCACTGGTAAACAAAATCGAAAAAACTACTTAAAAATAAAACTAAAAGTCAGTCTTACAAGTGAAGTATCAAATATGTGAATCACGGATTCCTTCCACTTCTATACATTTTATGGAGCAGGGCCTCTCAAATGCTTAACTAAGGCCCGGTATGCAGCTCAAACGAAATTTTCGTTTCCCATACCAAACCTATGTAAAAAAAACGCGCACGAAAAGTGTGACCGAAATTTTCGTTTGCCAATTTCGCAAAGCAGCACGCAGCTCAAGCGAAAAAATTTAAGTTAAAGTATTGCAATGAAGATGGCGCTGGTTTGGAGTGGAGACATTTGTTCGCAGCGATTAAATGCCTAGACATTTATTTCGTACCGAAATTTTGACAGATCTTGAGATTTTGTTGTCATTATTGTTAAAGGTTTTTCTGAGCTATTTTAAATAATTAATTTTGAGACAAATACACAGTTTAAATATTAAAATTAATTGTGTCATTGAATGAGTCTCCTCAAATTCTACACACATTTTTTCCGTGACGACTTATATGCCCAACAGGCAAGCGAAAATTTCGCTTGAGCTGCATACCGGGCTTAAAGCGGTAAAACGCCATTCATTTTGTTCCTGGAGAAAAAACGATTTAAAGTTTTTTTTACTTTAATTCTTTTTAAAATTATCGAATGTTTTTATTGTCCTATTAAAATTATAAAATGTTTTTTTAATTGAACTTCCTTTTGTAATTGTTCTGTATTTATTTGTGATAACATATTCAATACTAGACAGTTGATTAACAAAATAAAATAGAATAATTATTTAATATAACTACTTGTTAAAAAGCATGCATAAATTACGATAATATTCCACCAATATCAGTTTTAATTCCAGAATTTAAATATATACGCTAACAAATTATAACTATTATAAACAATTAAATTATTAACACATAAAAAAAAATTCGTGGCCTAAAAAAACTTTATATCGATTTTTTTCGAGAAAAAAAAAACGAATGGCGATTTCCCGCTTCATCTAAGAATTGAGGAGCCTACTTAACTAAAGGAATCCGTGATTAAAATGTTTGATAGTCCCCTTGGTAGTGTTTTTTGGCTGCGAGTGCTCGGGATAGCTGGAACTTTTGGTGAGTGTCGCTTCTGATTATTTTTACATCTCACTCCCTTCCCGTCCCTAGGGGCGCTACATGTATCTTAAGCCCATACTATCCAAAGATGTTTAGAGAGTGAACGGCGATAAGATCAGCAAAATGGTCCTCATGGAGGAAGGTTTGCGGATATATTGAAGTAAATGATGAGATTGAGCGTTAAACCCTCAAAGATGGCGCTTGTGATTTTCTTGCGAAGCTATGGGTTGCTGGATGGAGAGGTTAAACGGGCATTCTAACATCCTTCGGAAGTTTAACTGCATCTCCAACAAAATAGACACGAACTACCGGGTTCCTGGTACACCTTCAATAGGAGCCTTAATATTAGGCTACCTGGTAGGGAGGAATGGGACAGGAATGAAGTGGAAGAAGCAGGAATGACAGTGGAAGAAGCATCAGAGATCTCCATGTAAACGAATGGATCTAAAACGTGTGCAGGTATAGGAGCAGGAGTATACTCCGGAAAATGGATGTGGGGTAAATAAAATCTACATAAGCTCTAAAAAACTAGTTTTCTTAGTTTAAATAATTTAAGCTAATGACAGGGATAACACAACTTCTTAAGGGGACCGAATGCTAACCAGAACTGAACTAAATTCTAATCTTGAAATTGGTACATCGAAATTCTAACTGTGTTCGGATTTCTGATCTTCTCTACGATATTATTCGGAGGTATTGTTTTTGATGTATTTTACAGTGGATGCTTAAATGAATGCATATATAGCTTACTTAAAATGTACATGTTTGCAGTTCCTAACGGAACTGTAATAAGATGCTACAATGGCACTTGTACGAATCAATAGTCTGCCAAACGACTCTGCTAGTATCTACGCGTATAGAGTCCAATATGGACATCCGCATAGATACCAACAATCAGGCGGTCATTAAGGCGCTGGAAGCTGAGGTGTTAAAATCGAGGTTAGTGAAATTGTACAAGAGCAGCCTAGGCTTGATTTCCAGATGTTACAGGGTGACCCTATGCTGGGTGCCGGACACAGGAATATCCTAGGCAATGAGAAAGCGGATGAATTGTCGAAAAAGGATGCTGAATTGACGCGATCACCTATGTGAAAATTCCAAACAGCACTCTCAAGGTAGAAATTACCAGTGATGTATAGAAAAAGGTGGACAAACCGGGACACATGCGACATTGCCAGGCTATTGTGACCTGAATACACTAAGAGAACTAAAGTACTCCTTAATAGTTGCTCTGTGTAGCAGTAGCTACAAATTTAATATTTTATATTTTAAGTAAAAGTTTATTATTTGATTATATTATTAATAAAATATTTATATTAAAATCTACTTTAATAATATCAGACTGTACTGTCAAAAATATTTTAGTCAACCTGTACACTTCGATAAATTTTGAATAGTGTGAAACACAAACACTTTAAAAATTATCATAATCATTTATTCATTGACAATAAAATACTGTACTCAATGCAAAGAAAATATTTAACAAACTATCTATGTGTATAACGTAAAGTAGGATACAAAAAAGTTGTATATAATTTTTAGTCTAACCAGATTGTTTCAACTGGAAACAACAAAATTAAAATAAAATAAATATCATTTAAAAAATAAATATTGGAGTATTAATTAACTATTTATATAATGTATCTAGAAAATATTATAGATACAAAGAAGTATTAGGAAGGAGGCTCTATAATAAAAGTACTTCCTTAAATATAATTTGGGCCCCATTTACATCCCTATCACTTCACTCTGCTACTACACCAGGAAACTGGTAGAGGTTTTAGCGAGGCACTGGACCGCAGGTAACCATGCCAGCAGGCTGGGTCGAGTGACAAATGATTTTTTCCGGAGCTGTAGGGACCCGGAGGAAATCGAATCAGTGTGACATGTGCTATGCCCTGCACTGGCGCCACGAAGAAGCAGGCTACTTGGTAGTTACTTCTTCTCAGGGCTTATCAAGCTACATGGTATAGAGCTGAAAGCCTTGCACAATATTGCAACGTTGCACAACGAGGTTGCCTCTCTTTAATCCAGTAAAGTTAGCTCTGTTGTCGTATCGAGTTTTAATTCTACATGTAAAGTGTGCGCGGTGTGTGCAACGTGAAGTTGCTGCGTGATATCCAGGTGGCACGCCTAACTGGCAGCACGTGCATAGCTCGTCGGTTTGGGGTCGGGTTCTTGGACATCAAATCACACACTACAACTGTATTCGCGTGCTTGTGGCGAAAGAAGGTTGTGGAGTCTTTCTTTCAGGTCTGGCACGAATTACAGAAGAACGAGAGAAAGATAAAAGGTAGAGCAACAGACCTGGTGTCATCTGTTACTCTTAGCCGCACTGAACCATATTGAAATAAAATCAAACACACGAAAAGTTACCCCCATTACGCGATGGTTCAGGCTCTAACCCACCTCTTTTCTTACACCTGGTTAAGGTGTAGGCCCAACCAAAAAAAGGGACGCTGAAAAGAAAACAATAAAATCAAAACATGGGGAAGAGGGAAAGGGGATGGGGGAAAATGGGCCGGAGAAGAACTGTTAGGGGATTCCTGAAATCAAAAGAAGCAATTTATAACATCCTTAAACAGGTTAATTCTTTAGTTCTTAATCCTATCGAGACTTAGTAAAGCTATTGCATCCTGGCTATCGGTTTACATTGACTTAAGCTATCTCATGCTGTATTAAAAGTAGCCTCTGTAGGAGGTTAAAAATATAAATTTAAAGACCATTGATCAGAATTCATACTATGGTTTGTCCTATATATATATTTATTAAGATTCATCAAATACTGACTACTACAAAATAACGATATAATTACAAAGAAAAAGAAAATGTAACCCTAACAAAGCTGATTCTTCAGATGAGATCTAGATAAGTGAAAATCAATAAGCAGCCGAAAAAGATGGTAGTAGGCAATCCTTATCCAAGGAGCGCTCCCAACTGACCCAAGGCATATTAAAATCTCCAAGGAGCATAAGGTCATCCGACGGAAGCAGCAAATCAGCCAGTCTTACACACAAGTAGGCATCGGATCATAGTAATCAGAGGGCGATCCAGGTGGAATATAGACCGTGGCAATGTAAAAGTTTTTGTGTGGAAGCTTGAGAACCACACAAATGAATTCTAGAGGATCAGATCCCGCAACATCAACGACCATACAAGGAATGTCATGGCCGACAGCGCAGAGAACACCACCTCCTACCGAAGCATCAAGAGCGGAAAGGTGGCGGTCACGACGGAAAACCAAGCCAAGTCTCAGTCAGGTAGACCACGTCGAAACATTTATTCGTCGAGCCAATGAAGAGTCGAGTCGTCTTCGATCGCAGTCCGGTTACGTTGGCATAGTAAAGAAACAACTCACTAATGCGTTTTTTGATGAAATATTACGGGCTGTAGTTGCGTTCAAGCGAGTCCTTGGAATGAATTCACGGACAATAGAGTTAAGTGGCCAGATGTTGGGGCAAAGTACCGAATGAAAAACAGCATCTGCTACAAGAAGTTTAAATGAAGCAGAGAAGGAACGACCCCGCTTTCCGCGTCGTGCATCAATTCTTTTGCAAACAATTAAGCTCCGATCAGTCCCGGTGCATGATGAAATGAAGCTGACGATGCCATCCTCAGTGGTGTCGTGATGCAACCGTGTCAAGAAAATATGAAGTGGAAGCTCAGCTAGTCTCCAAGCCACCACTGCAGTCACAGGTCCAACAGCGTTGACCACGGTGCAATCCAGCGTGTCAGATGGTGACACAGCGTCAGCAACGTCGCAAGTAGTAGGAATTTTCGATGTGGTACCGGAAGCCCGACGCGGACTCGAGACATCACCCGCAGTAGAAGAGGGTGTAGCAGCAAGTGAGTGGCAGTAAGCGGAGCCCGATCCCTCCTGCGTCTTCGCCTAGAATGTGAATTCGTCGAAGGTGGTACCTTGGGAGAAGGAGGCGTAGCAGTAGATTATGCAGTGTTCAAAGCGCCCCCATCAACACCCGGCACACAAATGGTAGTCACTTTAGCTCCTCCGTCGGCCCGCTCCGTATCGACGTCCAAAGCCGCAGGCCGATCAGAATTGCGACGCAGGAACTGCACATGAGACGAGATCACTTGAATGAGATCAGAACTGCCCTTCGCAGCCGATGACAATGATTCCATATCCTTTCTGAGAAGCTTCAAATTACTCCCAATATCATCAATAGGGAGAACAGGATTTGCGGCAGCAACAATACAGTGTGCAGGATGAACAGTAGCACCATGTATGTCCTCAATAGAGCTAGACATAGTAGTTATCTTGTAAGAGATATCCCTCGACTTATCCAGCAGCAGGTTATAGCTGGCTCCAGATTTTTTCACTGAGGCCAACAGGTCATCAAACTTTCGGTTCAACATGCTAAAATCATCAAATACTGCTTGAAGGCCGAGCAGGCTAGTACTGATGTTGCAGAGATTTTTAGCCATGCATTCCTGCTCAGTGGATTAACTGTTAGCTATGTTCTTCATTAGCCTAAGGACGTGACAAGGCCGGATGTATAAACAGTCCTTACAAGTGCTGACAGAGGATGTTTTTAGACTCTGCCTTAAGCACGTTGAATGAAAGAAACCTCCACAAAGCCGTCACAGGCAATGGTGTTTTCGGTAATCTCCAAGCAGCAAATCTTGCACGCACTCATGGCAGATCCGCAGATTGATTGGCAGATTGATCAAAAAGAGTTTACCTGAAAACAGGAACACAGGGCGAAAAAGTGAAGGAGATGGTAGCTGTTTACGCTGTAAACAGCAAATTGTGAGCCCGACACACAGAATGCGGGTTGAGTTAGTGTTCATTTGATTGTTCAGAAAGCGACATTCTGCGACAATTCAAAAACCTGTGCTAAATATCCAATATGTACTTATATTTGTGTTCTGCCCACAAGATGGTGGAAAAATGTAAGGAACAAATTACGTTTCCTGTGATCCTCTACCTGAAATATATTTTTTTAATTACCAACCCCTAAATAGCATTACAGACCCAAATTAAACCGAACTTATAGTTTGAATTGAGTTCACAATGTGGGTCTATTGTTACATGACCATAATTTACCGATCACATTCAAAATCATTTAATTAACCCTCCAGGGACAAAATATCATAAAAATTGTATGTTGCACCCGACGGATAGAAATCATTTTGGTGGAAAAATGTGTTCAAGCAATTTCCTTCCTTGCGATCTTTTACCTGTAATATTTTCATTTTAATTACCAAGTTGACTACCTGAGAACTAAAACATTAATGAACCGAGCGCATGCAACCCTGTGCTTGTAGTGGTGTTTTGCAGCCGAGAGATTGTCCTGAATTACACGAGAGGGATTTTACCCCATAACTCACGGCAATTCTCTTCTGTACAAAATTAGAAAAACCCTCGGAGTGTTGCTACGAAAAGGGCTTTGACTGACGTTAAAAAATCGGTTCATAAGTGTTTTGCAGGGTTGAAAATTTGTATTCACCGGCTCAAGCAATACTAAGTCAACCTGACACCAAAAGCAAATCAGGAAAAAATCAAGCAAAACCCCTACGATTCGTGATTGACACTCACAGATGACTCTCTTGCTACCTCACTTCTCTTACCAAGAAAAAAACAGGTGTTCGTCACTCATGGGGTAAAATCCCTCTCGTGTAATTCAGGACATAGAAATCATTTTGGTGGAAAATTTGAGGGAACAATCCCCCTTCCCTGCGATCCTTTACCCTCAAAAACCTGTTTGGATAGACTCAAAAGAGGACCGTGTGCGTTGGTTGATCCACTACTTTTCTGCAAAGTTCGACGACTGTTCGTTCTACTACAATATTCAATCATCACCGGAGATTGTGGGTGATGTGGTGTTGTCCGTGTCTTCCCTATTCCGAATTGAAATATAAATAATTAATAAAATTAAAGTCCATCTTTATAAACGAAAATGTTTTTATTTCAAATATATTAATACTAGCAGCATATTCTTTAAAAACATCAAAATAATTACTTCTGCACTTATTTGTTGCTTATTTGTCTATATTATTAATTCCGGTCTTTTCCACTTGATCCAGCAATGATTGTAACTTTGTATCGAACTGCTCGCACCTTATAGGCATTTCTAGAGAATAAAATGGGTTTTTCAAAACGTAGTCCGAGTACAATTCATAGATTTTCTTTAACAAAATGTCTATTCCTGTAAGTCCAACTTCCGAGATGACCATGAATTTAACTCCTGCAATGCAAAAGAGTAGGGTTTATTGAATAAGAACAAAAAATATACGTAAGAACGAGATTGTCATGTCATGATACGTGCAAACTTGCTTAAATAATGTGGAATTTGCAAAAACTATTTGTAAATATTAAAAGTTATATAAAGAACTTACAACTGATTTTTTAAACATTAAGAGAATTTTTGTTAATTATAATATACATAAAGTGGACAGCGGATCCGATTTTCTTGGGACCGCGATATGTTATAACTTTGTAACGCGTGGTCCGATTTCTTTTTCTGTTGTATAGGGGTGATACCCCATTGCTAATAGGAGAGGGGGTTGAAACTTACTTTGTAACGCGTAGACCGATGTGGGTGGTTCTTTTGCTATTGTATAGAGTGTGATCCCCCATTTCTAATAGGAGCATAATTTGGTCCTATGGTGGTGGTGGGGGAGGGGTAGTAACTTCGTAACGCGTGGACCGATTTCGATGATTCCTTTTCTGTTCGGTGGAGTATGTTCCTTGATTGATACCATGAGAAAAAAATTTTAGTTGAATGGAGGTGGGGTAGGAGGTTTGACGCGTGGACCGATTTGAATGGTTCTTTCTTCGTTGTATAGAGTAGAAGATACAAAAGTGAAAAATAAAATAGTTTTTTTTAAAAACAAGTTGAACCGACTTCACAATAAGCACTAAAAAGCATAAAATAATTTTTAATTTTATATCTATTACGACATTTTCAAGTCGGTGCAAATTAAACAAATAAAACAACTACAGTACCACAATTGAAAATAATACATAATACTACCTGAACGTTTCAGCTTACGGGATCATAAGAAATGACGATTAAATATTTTTGTTGTAGTTGTTTGGTTTGTTTGATTTGCACCGACTTCAAAATGTCGTAATAGATATAAAATTAAAAATTATTTTATGCTTTTTAGCGCTTTTTGTGAAGTCGATTCAACTTTTTTTTAAAAAACTATTTTTCTATATATTTTTGTTGTCGGAAATCGCGGCTTCATATATTTTTGGGCGGTTGCAAATCAAGAAAATCAATATTTTGATAAATGTAATTATCTCGACTCCGCCCCTTTTGGTGGGAATTATGTGCCGGCAACTAACCTATGAAATAATGGAATTTGAAGCAAAAGATAACTCGTTTTGGAATTGATGATGGCTTGGAACTTAAATAATTTTTCTTTTACAAATTGTTTTAAGAAGATTTTATGTGCATTATTATGTGTTGTATTTCGACAATAAAATTATAATTTTCCAAATATTTTGTAAAAGGAAAATTATTATTTTGATTTACAAAAATTTCTTTGTGCAAAAAGTCTTATTTAACATTGTTTCGAATCGAGTGAACTTCTTTTCCGGCCCCATGTCCTAGAAGGGGTTACGAGAACTAGAGAGAATTTCAAATATTCAGATAAAAATTAAAAAAAAATCTGTAACGCGAAATCATTGGGAAGAAATTGGGATTAAAAGTTGAAAAATAATCAGTAAACGAAAATACTGGAATTAAATATTGAACTGAATAGAAAACTGAAGTTTGAGCTGAACTACTGACGGGGACGGTCGTGCCGCCGTGTCTTGCCCCCTAAAAAACTTTAAATTCGGTTGCGAAAGCGGGATTTTTGATTGAAAGTGTTCAAAGTGCTGGTGCCATCTTCGCCGGGGTGAGGGGCTTTTATGCCCTATTTAGAAGCACGGTCTGGTGAGTCTGTATATGGTGTATATCTTTTATTTCCATCCAAAATTCAATGATGTACAATCGTGCTTCATTGAATGCGTGTAACGGGTTTCCACTGCTGCGCATTTGGCTGCCTTCGTCGAGATCAAAGTTCAGCACAGCAGGCATAACACTGCTGCTGACATTGTTCTCACAGAGGCGGCTTTGCTACGCTTTTGATTTGTTTTGTTTTGGGCAAATTAAGACCGGGAGTATGCATATTGAATTTTTGCAACATTCGTGGCTTGAAAAGTAACCATTTTTCGGTTTACTGCCACTTGATCGCGGAAAATCCGGCTGTTTTTGCACTAAGCGAAACCAAGGTTGTTTCCTATTCTGATATTAATCAGTATCACATCCCTGGTTATCACTTGGTGCCGCTCTTCTCTCCTCAGAGGGTGTTCCGGCACTATCTAATAAGTTCAAGCTTTCGTGTAAATTCTTATTGCTTAAATTTTGTAAGCTTCTGTATCATTTATATTCACTTAATTACGTTACCGAATGTTCTAACTACAAATCTATTGCAGTTAATATTTTGCGATTGTATAGTATGCATACATTGAATTATATTATTGTTCGTAGTAGCGTACCGTTTGGATTTGCATTGTTAATACATATATTTTGTATATATCAAGATAAGTGGTTGTATTGTAATTGATCAGTTTTTTTAACGTTACTTTGGAAAATTAAAATCATGTAGTGGCCCTTCTGGTTCTAGATCTCGTCAGAACAAGTTCTTATAATAAATTAAATTTTAAAATTTCAAGTAAAGGCTTTGTTTCAATAACTTCACGGGCGGAAGAGTATAGTATAGCAGAAACTGGAAGCATTTCTTTTATTCAAAGACTTGATATCCTGGAGAATATCAAGTCAAGCAACGATCACACCTGTCGGAATCACCCTTCTTCAATCAAGGTGTCATCTGGTCCTTCAATTAAGAATTAGCATCAACATCTGGTCCTTCGAGCCGGATAGAAAAAGCGAATCAAGGATTTCTAAGATAAGTAGAAATATTTTGCGATATTCACAAAATATAAATTTGGTGATAAAATGTCAATCACCACGTGCATCATGAACTCGTAGTAATATACGCAATAAAGCACTTTAAATTAATCATTTAAAAGAAAATCTTGGATACTGTTCACTATATATTTGATTTTAAAATTTTTTGAAGAAAAATTGATAATAAAAGCCATCCTGGCAACGTGCTCGCCAAACAACAGAATTTCGGAATTCATAGTGCTATTTCTAAATAGCCATTCGATAAATTCTCTAAAGCAACAATTAAAATAACATTATTAATCAGCACACTTAAAACAGTATATTGCATGAAGCATAATTGAGATAACGATTCGCCAATTAATTTATAAAATACAAATTGGTAAGCCACTGTTAGCAGTAGTCGGAGCTTCAAAGAAATCGCATTTTGGAAACGTCGACAAAGTTCAACGGTAAAACTGGTTGTTATTATTATCAAATGGTTTGTTTTCATATACGCATGAAATTGAAGTTGAACATTCAGTGATGAAGTATCAAATCTTAAAGTTGAAATAGTATTTTTGGGTGCCTAGTATTCTGTTGTAATAAATTCCTCAAATTGGTTTGAGAAAACAAACAACTAAATTTCCTAATAAACTACAGTGGACATTCTTTTTTAAATATACTGATCGCTGCTTTGAAATCGCAATTACGTGCTAATAGAAAACTATTCCTATTGAATTTAAGACTAGTGAAACCATTCAATTGCAGACTTGAAAATAAAGGTATAGATTTTATTATTTGAATTTAGTGTATAATTAAAATAAACATTTCCCGGAATTCTTAATTTATTTGGCTTGTAAAACTATTGAAATAGACATTCATTGCAAAGTGTCAAAATAGTATCAAAAGTTAGGCACTTTTCTGAATATTAGAGTACATCTTCGGAATTAATTTCAATGGCTGATAAAACCGAATTAGTACAAAAACGAGGTCGCGTAAAGGGTACATTGACCCGAATGAAAACGTTCGCTGACAATATAAATCAAAATACGTCTCTCGAGGATATTTTAATTAGATTAAAGAAAATTGATGAAGTATGGTCCGAATTCGAAGCAATTGAAGATTGCCTAATGCTTATTGATGAGAATGCATCAGAAATGGAAGAATACGAAGATAAATATTTCGAAATTAAGGCAATGTTAACTCGGGCTGTTCATTCCCGTGATCCTGTCCCAAACCAAAACCTTTCCATTTCGGATCAATTCAATTCGACAATGAATCAATTCTTCACGCAGCAGCAAACATTGTTGCAAAATCTTGATCGTAGCCATTCTCAGGGAAATACAACTCGTTTACCTAAACTGAATATCCCAGTGTTTTCTGGAGAGTATAAGGAATGGACTTCCTTTGAAGATTTATTTGAAGCCTCTATTCACTCTAATCCTTCGCTGACTGGGTCTCAGAAACTTCAGTATTTAAAAGGCTTATTAAAGGGGAATGCAGCTAGTGTCATACGTCATTTAACAGTAAGTGATAGCAATTATGCCGAGGCGTGGGAAAGACTTAAGGCGAGATTTAATAAAAAGATTCACATCACCACATCATTAATCAAAACATTCCTTGACATCAGTGTGATTAATCAGCCGGGTGTGAAACCCTTGAATTGAATGAAGAATTTTTAAAATTGTTATCAAAAAGATGCGATGGCTTGGAAGCATGTGGAGTTATCAGTAAACGACCGGCCTCTGCGCTTAAGGTTTTACATACCACACCTTTGGAAAAGCACTTGACATGTCCATGGTGCAATGGTAATCACCTTATTTATATGTGTGATGAATTTAAGATAGCTCCGCCGGAAATTCGAAGATCATTTGCAGCAGAAAAGTCATTATGTTTCAGCATGTTTAGCAACAGGTCATTCTGTACGAACATGTCGTTCTAAAATGCGATGTAACCGGTGCAAGGGAAATCATCATCCTTTATTGCATCATATTCCTTCTGATCATACGAGATTGGCAACACATGTCCATCAGTCTGAATTATTAACCCCATCA
This sequence comes from Leptarthrus brevirostris, assembly GCA_964036015.1. Lineage (NCBI taxonomy): Eukaryota > Metazoa > Arthropoda > Insecta > Diptera > Asilidae > Leptarthrus > Leptarthrus brevirostris. Next base: position 42,720,633 of record OZ038375.1, read on the forward strand.
TCGTCTAACACAATTGCTTCCGAAAATACTTCATCAGTTATTTCAACCGACGCAAACAATGTGATCGTGGAAGATACGACTTTCGATTCCTTTAATACGTACATTAGAAATCAATCAACAAGCAAGGAATTGTACGCACACAAAAGTCACATTAATCAAGCTTGTTTACTTCCCACGGTTTTGGCAAATATAAGCGATTATCAGGGGAGATTCCAGACATGCCGAATGCTTTTAGACTCAGGGTCCCAAGTGTCACTGATTTCAGAGTCATGTTTACAACGGTTAAAATTGAAAAGAAGAAGTGCTAAAATTTCCGTAACTGGATTGCAAGCATCCTGCGTAGGAATAACTAAGGGAAAAACAACGCTTACGATTACATCGAGATGGAACAAATCAAATATTAAGGTCGAGGCTTATGTAATGGGACGGCTAACAAACTTGATTCCTTCAAGAAAACATGTAATTCCAAATCGAAAAGAATTAAACCATATCTATCTTGCAGATCCTGGGTTTTATCAGCCATCGTCAATAGATGTAATAATCGGAGTGGAACACTTTTTTAATGTTTTACGTAACGGAAAAATACATGACGGTATAGGGAAGCAAATTGCTCAGGAAACAATATTTGGATGGATTGTACTTGGCAACCTTTCTGAACTAAATGCACCTTCCATAAACTTACATACAACATTTGTTGATATAGACAAATCCTTAAGGCGTTTCTGGGAACTGGAAGAGCTTCAGTGCGATGTCACTCCATTAACTGCAGAGGAAGAGAAGTGTGAACGTCATTTCAAACAAAATGTTTCAAAAAATAGTGAAGGTCGATATACGGTCGCATTGCCATTTCAAACTGAAAATGTATGCTTTGGTGATTCCCGACAAGCTGCAATGAAACGATTGCAAGCAATGGAACGTAGGTTTGATAAAGAGCCAATCTTCAGACAGCAATATTTAAAGTTCATGCAAGAGTATCTGAATCTTGGACACATGGAATTAATTCCAGCAGCAGAGCAAGAGCATCAGCATCAACATCTCTTCTACCTGCCACACCATGCAGTGTTTAAAAATGCGCCAGATCCCAAAATTCGTGTAGTGTTCGACGGTTCATGTAGAAGCGCATCGGGTACCTCACTAAATGAGAAGCTCCTTGTAGGGCCAGTAGTACAGCGAGATCTTCTCAGCATTCTAATGAGCTTCCGCAAGCACCGCATAGCCTTTTCCGCAGACATCGAGAAAATGTATCGGCAGGTGTTGATTGCACCTGCAGATAGAGACTATCAACGAATTGTGTGGCGTGAGCATCCATCATATCCTATTCAGCATTATAGACTCACAACCGTGACATATGGAACTTCCTGCGCACCGTTCTTAGCTACAAGGGTACTACAGCTTATTGCAGATGAAAATCAAAATCAGTTTCCAGAAGCAGCTGCCATTATCAAAAATGACTTCTATGTCGACGATCTACTGAGTGGTTGCGAATGCCTTCCTCAAGCTATCAAATTAAAAAATGATTTGTGTCACCTTCTCAAGCTCAGTGGTTTTGATCTCACTAAATGGCACTCTAATTCACCCGAGCTGCTGAACTCAAATCAAGAATCAACCCAACTCATCACAATCATCGATAAAACCAATACAGTAAAGGTACTTGGAATACAATGGAATTCATCTGAAGATACGTTCTCATTTAATGTATCAGATGTGCAATCAGGAGGAGTCTCTAAAAGGATTATACTTTCGGAATCATCAAGGATATTCGACCCATTGGGATGGTTAGCACCTTTTGTTATTTCGATCAAAATACTTCTCCAGCAACTTTGGTTGCTAAAATGTGACTGGGACGATCAACTACCTGATGACATCATAATGAAATGGGAAACTTTCAAGAAACAACTGCCTATACTGACTGAGATAAAAATACCTCGGCGTATATACCTTATACCACAAGAAATTCAGTTCCACGGATTTTCAGATGCATCTGAACATGCATATGGTGCAGTAGTTTATTGTAGATCTACAGGTTCTGACGGTACTATTGTCACACGAATTGTTTCTTCTAAATCCAAAGTAGCTCCATTAAAACAGGTATCCCTACCTAGACTTGAGCTGTGTGGTGCGCTACTTCTTGCACGCTTGATGCAGAAAATTTTGAAGTCCCTTAATTTGGATGATTTTACAATAACTGCGTGGACGGATTCCAAGATTGTGCTGGCGTGGCTCTCCGAAATTCCTCGAAAATGGAAAACATATGTCGCTCATCGAACTGCAGAAATTCTTGAACTAATTCCATCTGCTCAATGGAGGTATGTTCCATCGAAAGATAATCCTGCGGATTTAGTGACTAGAGGTGTCCCTGCAAAGAACCTCCCCACGTTAAGTTTATGGTGGAATGGCCCAATTTGGCTATCAGAGTCTTCAAATACTTGGCCTAGACACGTTTCTCCAAAGGGTGATGCTACTGCTCGCAAAGAAGAGAGAAAACCAAAAATTTTCATAGGCGTTCAAGAAGTGGTTGACGAAGATACATTCTTTAAATTAGTCACGAAATTCTCATCGTTTTCCAAGCTTATTCGAGTCTTAGCATATTGCTTGCGATTTATTAAGAGTTCTAAGATACCAAAACACGAAAGAAAAACAGAAATGTTATCAGCACGAGAAGTAAATGATGCAACACGTACTTGCCTTCGATGTATTCAGCAAATTGAATTTCCAACTGAAAGGGATGATATAAAGAAGCGAGGATATGTTTCGTTGAAAAGCCCAATTGCAAACCTTACTCCATTTCTTGACGACTTCGATATCTTGCGAGTTGGTGGTAGACTTCAAAAATCAACAACTAATTTCAGCGCAAAACACCCTATAATTCTTCCCAAAAATCATCCTGTAACAAACATGTTAGTAAGAGAACTACACAAAATTCACTTACATCCTGGACCTGCACTTTTGACCGGTATTGTTCGACAAAGATTCTGGATTCTCGGCCTCCGCGACGTTGCAAGAAGAATTACTAAGAGCTGTGTTGTGTGCTTCAGATACCGAGCTGCAAAGTCCTCACAACTTATGGGAAGCCTACCTGAAGCGCGCGTATCCATATCACGCCCATTTTTCAACGTTGGAATTGATTTTGCGGGACCTATTACAGTATGCACAAAATCAGGACGCGGAGTCAAACCTTTCAAGGCATACATTGCGCTCTTCGTTTGCTTAGCAACAAGAGGTTTACATCTCGAACTGGTATCTGGCCTAAGTGCAGAAGCTTTGGTAGCTGCCTTACGTCGATTCATTTCCCGTAGGGGAATTCCAGCGAAGATATTCTCAGACAACGGAACGAACTTTGTTGGTGGAAAACGTCAAATAACTGAATTACACAATCTCGCTTTATCTAGTGATACTAATGAAAATATCTCTCACTTTTTAGCTTCTCAGAAAATAGAATGGTCCTTTATACCACCAGGAGCTCCACACTTCGGTGGCATGTGGGAGGCAGCAGTTAAGTCGGTTAAGTGGCACCTCCGTCGAGTAATAGGTGAGACTATCCTCACCTTCGAAGAAATGGCAACACTACTTACACAAATCGAAGCTATATTGAACTCTCGACCGTACAATGAGGTTTCTTCAAGCCCTGACGATCTTGATGCGCTGACACCTAGCCACTTCCTAATTGGTGAACCCCTGACGACCCTTTCCGAACCAGACTATTCTGAAGTAAAAATAACCCGACTAGGTAGGTGGCAACACATTCAGGCCATGGTGCAAGGATTTTGGAAGCGCTGGCGCTTGGAATATCTCTCATCTCTACAGGAGCGACCCAATTGGCGAAGGGAAGACAACTCACTCAAAGAACATGAACTTGTCATTATCAATGATGACAACCTTCCACCTTCCAAATGGTTGATGGGCCGAGTTCTATCGACACATCCTGGCAATGACGGGTTGGTACGTGTGGTCACTCTGCGGACAAAACGAGGCATTCTGAAGAGAGCCATCAATAAGGTGTACAAATTACCTTCTAATTAAGAAGTAGACTTCTTAATTGGGGGGAGGATGTTCCGGCACTATCTAATAAGTTCAAGCTTTCGTGTAAATTCTTATTGCTTAAATTTTGTAAGCTTCTGTATCATTTATATTCACTTAATTACGTTACCGAATGTTCTAACTACAAATCTATTGCAGTTAATATTTTGCGATTGTATAGTATGCATACATTGAATTATATTATTGTTCGTAGTAGCGTACCGTTTGGATTTGCATTGTTAATACATATATTTTGTATATATCAAGATAAGTGGTTGTATTGTAATTGATCAGTTTTTTTAACGTTACTTTGGAAAATTAAAATCATGTAGTGGCCCTTCTGGTTCTAGATCTCGTCAGAACAAGTTCTTATAATAAATTAAATTTTAAAATTTCAAGTAAAGGCTTTGTTTCAATAACTTCACAGGCGGAAGAGTATAGTATAGCAGAAACTGGAAGCATTTCTTTTATTCAAAGACTTGATATCCTGGAGAATATCAAGTCAAGCAACGATCACACCTGTCGGAATCACCCTTCTTCAATCAAGGTGTCATCTGGTCCTTCAATTAAGAATTAGCATCAACAGAGGGGAATCGCAGTTTATATTAGAAATGATTTGCCATTCTCCCACCTCCCTCAATTCTCTTCTACTAATCCAGAATTTAATTATATCTGGATTAGATTTAAACTCTATCGGCACATCATTCATTCTTGTTTTTTATACCGCAGCCCGAATATGTCGGTCACTGACACTGTGTGTTCCTTTGATAAGTTGTCCTCCGATATTGATAAGATTTTAGAATTTTGGATTTCTGAAATCGTTCTTGCTGGCGATTTCAACGTCCACAACACACAGTGGCTCAGGCATTCCTCTACCACAAGCCCGTCTGGAAGACACATCGAGTTATTTAGTGAGTCTTTTAATTTACAGCAACTGGTTGAGTGTCCGACTCCTGTTCCTGATACTTTGGGGCACAACGCGCATCTTTTAGATCTATTTCTAACATCGCATCCAGGAAAATAACGGTAACTGCTCCCTTGGGTAATTCGGACCATTGTCTTATGTCCGCCCAATTCTCCATACCCTCTCTGACAACCACTAACCTAAATTCCACCAAAAGATTAGTGTGGCATTATAAAAATGCTGATTGGGCGGGACTTAATAAATATCTCAGAGAGCTGGATTGGTCTGATTTACTCATTTATAATGGGAATGTTTTTACTGACTCATTGGACAAGGCCAACCTGTTTGCTGCTAATTCGTACTTACCACCTTCATCGCAGCCACTTCCATCTCCATCACAGTGTACTAGTAGGCAAAAGCCGCTACACTTTCGCACTTGGGAAGTTCTTAGAGTACTTTCAGAACTCGACGTGTCCAAAGCTACTGGGCCTGATGGTTTCTCGCCCCTTGTTTTAAAATGCTGCGCCTCTGCTTTGGCTAAACCTCTGCGCAAACTTTATCACCTGTCATATTCAACAGGAATATTTCCAAGTGTATGGAAACTTGCTCATGTCCAGCCGATACTTAAAAAAGGACAGGCATGCGACCCCTTTAACTACAGACCAATTGCACTAACCTCGATCATATCCAAAGTTTTTGAATCACTCATCAACTCTCAGTTGTTGAAATATCTAGAAAATAACCATCTTATCAACGATTGCCAGTACGGTTTCCGCGCTGGCCGCTCAACCGGAGACTTACTAACGGCACTAACGGAGCGTTGGAATCATTGTCTCCATAATTTCGGTGAGTCCGAAATTGTCGCTCTTGATATTTCAAAGGCTTTTGATAGAGTCTGGCATGCTGCCCTTTTAGCCAAACTTCAAACATTTGGTCTGCACCCTACCCTCGTTAAATGGATAGAGAGCTTTTTGTCAGGCCGTTCAATCCGTGCAGTAATTGACGGAGTTACGTCTGCATCCTACGAAATAAATGCCGGTGTACCTCAGGGTTCAGCTCTTTCACCAACCATATTTCTTCTTTTTATTAATGATCTCTTATCGCTTACTCTCAATCCTATTCATAGTTTTGCCGACGACAGCACCCTTGATTTCGCGTACTCATTTGATTCTGTAATGAATTCACGTGGAAATGCTACAGAAGTCAATCGGGAACGCATGTTTAGATCATTAAACAACGACATTTCTATGGTCCTCGATTGGGGCAGAGCAAATCGGGTTACGTTTAATGCATCCAAAACTCAATGCTTTGTCCGCGTTAGACATAGTTCAGCGTAAGGCTGTTAAACTTATTGGCGATTCCTCAATCTCTGAGGGCCTTGACGGAATGTCGGTTGTCTCTCACTTTTTTATCGCTATTTCCATGGCCATTGTTCTAACGAAATTGCTAGCTTGATTCCTTGTACACTCATTACAACGCGCGATACAAGATATACAAGTCGCTCCCACCCCCATATTCTCCGGGTCAAATTTGGACGTACCGTCAAATTTCGGGAATCTTTTCTTAGCAGAACAACACGAATGTGGAACAGTTTACCATCTTCTGTTCTTTCTCGTCTTATGAGCCTGAAACTTTCAAACGAGGCGTACATCGACACCTCCTTCACTCAACCTCCTAACCCATTTCCCTCAACCTTAATTTCCTTTAGCATCATAGGGCATCATCATAGGCAACATCATATATATATATATATATATATATATATATATATATATATATATATATATATATATATATATATATATATATATATAAAAAAATTATATTTTTTCCTACGTTTTTTCTCTGTCAAACTTTAAACGCGTTTTTCTCAAAACCATGTATTTAGACATGCCGTGCAGAGTTGCAGTCGAACCGTTCAACCGGTTGTCCTCATTTTCTACTAAAAAAATATTATTGAATTTAGGGGGCCATGGATGGACCATTTTCAACAAAAAATATTAATATTTACTATTTTTTAACCACTATTAACAACAAAGGTCAAAAAGATCGGATTTTTTTCAAACGGTCGCCATTTTATCAAAAATCACTGAATTTTTCTAACAATGGTCCATGATTCCGAAAATTTAATCTATTTTGCAAATAACTTTGATTTTTGTGTTTCAGACAAAAGAGGAAGGCGGAAGGTTGCACGCGCTACACGGCTCCAGAAGCGCGTGGATGTCTCGCAAATTTTACAATTTCGAATTATACATTATTTACCTTCTTCGACTAGAACCTACCCTTAATAAGAAAATGTAAATGTAATGTAAATGTATATTTATCAAGATCGTTCATTTATTAAAAATTACTTTAAAGAATATTTTTTAAATATTACCTGTCTGTAAATAAAAGTTTAATCATTAATAAGAATAATAATAGAAGCTTATTGTGATACTTTTAGATTTTTAACAATAATACATTGAATATCTTCTCTAGATTTAACTATAACAGCCTTTCCTTTTTGAAAAAGGGCAAATAAACTATATACGCATATAAAGCTAAAGTAAAAAAAGAAAAGAAAGAAAATGAGAACTATGAGCTACGACTACCGAGACCATCTGTCGAGGTTGACAAATTATAAATAAATGGAATATGTTACATATACATACCTAATAAAATACATCTAAAAAGTCTAAAATAAATTCTGGAATTGAGAAAATCCGATTTGCTAATCTAGCTAAAAATTGGAAATAATATCCAGAGTGTTTAGCATAAGCTGTGCCAAAATAAGTAGGGTGATAGATCACACTTAGCCAAACAAAAAATTGTATGGCAGGGGAGGGGGCAATCTAAACCGTTTGGGAATTACAGGGCGATTGATAAATTCCAAATTTTCTTGGTATGTACATCACTCTTTTAATTTTAACTTTTGATATATTCAACACACAGACATCAAACAAACGCAAAAAACTACTATCAGAATGAACTTTCCAAAATTGTCAACAATGTTCGTCTAACTCGTGCCATTGCAGGTACAGTCACTCCCAAAAGTGAAAAAAAATGTTTCGCGATCCGCATTATCCCAAATGTTCTTCGAAATTCTTGTAACGTCTATTCCTCCAATTTTCATGCAAAAGCTTTCTGTGTAAAGACTTACTTAAATGGTGGAAAGGTGGTCCACAAACGAAAAAATCGAGGGAACATCTTCCATGTAAACTTGTAAAAATCAAGAAGAAAATTCACGGAACACACGAAATCTATTTAAATTGCACTTCTAATTATAAATTGTTAGCCTAATCATTTTAATCGCCAAATTATCCTTTATTAATAACTTTATGCAATCAATTCACTATGAACAAACACTCGACCTAACCTCACTTTCTAAACAAAAACATCCAACAGCTGTTTGTACTTTAGCAAGAAAAGATGGCCGATCATGCACCAGCTTAAATGTTCGTGCAGCAGGGGAGCATGTGACATCATTTTTTTCCGCCGTTTTGCCTGACATGAAACGTGATAGAACGCAAAAGGTCTGTTCCCTAACGAGCATTGTCAGTTGCATTGAATTGTCGGTTGACATTTCTCATTCTTGGCACTGAAAAGCACTCTGCGTTCCTCAACTCAGTGAAGTGTTATCCCTACCAACTAGCACTTTTTATCACTGCACTTTTTTTCACTGAAAGTCAGGGAACAGGGAACAGACCTAAAATGTGTAAGTTCGTGCACATGCGGGATCCCGCATTCTCATCAGGGAACAGACGTAAAATGTGTCAGTTCGTGCACATGCGGGATCCCACATTCTCATCAGGGAACCGACCTGTAATTAATAGATCGGTCTCTTATTTTTATAAAATTGCTCATCCCATTACCTTTCCAAAAAGGTACAACATCTCAAGGTAGAGAAATGATGTAGAAATTTATACGTAGAAAACCTAATCAATTTGCAATTTAAAGAAACTAAATTCATACTAACCCTAAAACCCTTTTTATTGAATTCAAAGCGTATTACAATCAATGTTATTATGTTAGAAAATTTGATAGACTTGTACTCCGTCACTTTCAATAAATACCAATAACCTGCGTATAATTCCCCGTTTAAGGCGTACTGTATCCAACCTATCCTGTGTTTTCATCGCTGTAGTCCCAACTAATTCGTCTTTATCGTTGACAGACCCTGAATAAACTTCATCCTTTATGCTTTCAAAAAAAAAGTTCAATCGAGTAAGACCTGAAGCTCTAGCAGACCAAACCAAAGAACCAGTGCACCTCGTTCAATCCAGCAGTCAGAAAATTTTCATTTAATATTCCCCTAAGATTATTCACAGGGATGTCCTCTAGTAGCTTTAGTAGTTTATTTCCCAAAAAGTCCGCATAAATTTGGCTTTTAAGCAGCAAAATGAATGATTCTATTAAGCGAGTATCGATGAAGGGAAGGACTTCCGCTTGTCCTATGCGGGTTAGTATCCAACTAGGTATGGAGGTTGTGGAAGTTTGTGATACCATCACAGGTGAACTGCGATTCATCCGTCCACAGAATTCGGCTCAGAAAAGCCTCGTTCTCAATGTCGCATTCCATAAGTCAAATGCAAAATTTTAATCTATACTCGGAATCTTCTTCCAGTAGTTCTTAGACTGGGATATGATAATATAAGCGTCACCATGAAGACACTCCTAATCGTCTTGCGACTCATATCGTTTTAGGGTCTTGTCCAACGAGGGTGATTATTTACTGCTCGAAGTCGGCAGAATCTTCCAATGTTTCAGATCGCAATTCCGTGCTGTTTGAAGTTACACTTCCGGTTTCTCTTAACCTTCGGAAAGTCTTCGAAAATTCCCCTCTTTGGGGTGCATGTCGATTAGGGAATCTCCTTTCATATTCCAGTACAGCCGCCAGCCGCTTTTTCGTTTCAGTATACTACACAATAATTGTTTGTTTCAATATACTACACAAAAATAATTTGCAAAAGTTACAGAGTATGGCAATGAGGTCAATCTTACGATGTAATCGTTGTATCCTTATTAAGTTAATGTTGGATACGTTGAGATAGATGTTGGTGCACCAGAGAGTGATTTTGAATGTATTAGTGTTTATTTTTAAAATGCAGAATGGAATGTTTCCTGAATATTAAAGAAATTTGAATTATGCGAATAATTGTAAACTCTATAAGTTAAGAAACTGTAATGACTTTAGATTAAGCCGTTATAGAAGGAAATATGCACAGAATATGTTGATGTATAAAGGACTGAAATTCCTTAATAAGTTAACGAATAATTTAAAAAATAGAATGGAAAAATGAAATTTTTAAGAAAGAAGTAATGGAGTTTGTTAAGCAGACTTACTGGATTTGTGAATGATTAACGAGTGCAAATAAAATAACTTGAATTTGTATGATTGGTGTAATGAAAGTATTTACAAATAAATAAATTAATATTATTAAATAGAATTGGAATAAAAAATTTTTTAAAATGGTTCCTTTGTACAATAATTCAATTTATAGAATTTTAAGTTTCCAGGTTTTCCAGTACCCCTTTTTACTTCTGTATGGTGCGGGAGTTCTAGTAATTTATTTATTTTATCAATTTTATTCATATTCAAATATACCACTTGAGACATCTAGTCATCAGCGGCGAACTCGGAGTCATTGTTCTCCCTCAAAGAAGTTGCTATAAGCAATTTTAGTAGTTTTGGATAATTTTTTTGAATTGTTTACTGATCAAACTAGTTGTTGTTGATATGCATCAAATTATTAAACTTAAATACGACTCGAGTTATATAAAATGTATACCAGCATATATAAACTGCTGCAACTGGGAAGAGCAATTTATTACGGCGAAATAAAGGAAAAAGAAGGAATACAGGATACATTTATAGTTTACGAAGAAAGAAAAATAAATCTCTTCGCAGACCTTTCAATACCTGCGAGTCTGATTCGCACTTGGCCGTATTTTTTTAAGTGTCTCTTCTAATTATTCATACGCTCAATAAATGCACAAAAAGAATCTAGAAATCATTTTATTTTGCCTTTTAAAAACGCTGCCATGGTACTAAACCAACACTAAATTTACCGTTGTTCATTGTTAGAGAATCCGAAGTGCAATGAACGCAGAGCACTTTTTAATTAATATATTTTAATAAATAATTTAATTACAATAAGGTACGTTTCTATAAATTTTGTGAATTATGTATGTCTGCTTTTTAGTAACGTACTCCGTCACTTTCCCATTTCACATAGGGCTCTACAATTTGCAGTCATTGTACTACATTCATCTATTATCCTTTATCATGGGCATAATTTTTTGGTGTAATAGTTAATGTTGAAATCACTGGCTATTATCTCCCTACAACTTATCTATTTTTTCTTCTACAAAACAACAGAAACCTCACGTTGATGAGGGCTAGATGAATGATGTTTATATTTACTATTTAAGTTGTGATATATGTTTGAAGTTATTGGTAAATGAAATCGGATATTAAAAAGGGCAAGCATCTTATATCTTACCAGTTAACGTTTGGAAGCAATGCAATGTGAAGGTATCCGCCTCCAAGATCTCTATTCCAGAGCTTTTATGTTCAGGACTCAGTTGGCTAGCAATTGCAAATAGTGGATAAAACATACTAGCCAAAAATATTTTTTCATTTGTAGTCATTTTTGGTCTACTAAACTTCAAGTTTAGTGGGTAGTTATCTTTGTTTTCTATTACTGTTCTGATATCTCTACCATCTTCTAAGGTGTTTCCAGAAGCAAGTACTCCATTTATCGATACTAGTACATGTCCAACTAAAAATAATCAGTTGTATGTTATTAAAAATGGGCCAGTAACTAGTGCTCTTACCATTGATCCCATCTTTTTGGCCAAAAACTACAGAAACCTTTTTTGGATCAAAGTCAAGAACCAAGTCAATTGGGTAACTAAACGTTTTCTCATTCTCTATCCTTGGAATGTTATGATCAAGATTAAAAATTAGCCCTCCTGATTTACTTACTATGTAAACTCCATATATAATCATGTTTTCTTTAAATATAGCAAGAGAATTTGTAAACAAACAAGTTGGATTTGTCAACGAAGTGTCAAATGGGTATCAATTTTTGATGTGGAAAGTGGGATGAGTAAATAACACTCGGAGCTGCAAATGTTCGCCTATAATTTTATTAATGTTAGATAAATTTTTATATAGAATGATTGAAATTTAATTATAATTATAATATATATAAATATAATAATATTATTAAATTTTAGCAGATGTGGCAAAATTTTTTTATTAGTTTTCTAATATTTTCAAAAGAAACTGTCTACACTCAGCTTAAGTGTTCAAGAAGAAGGTTTGTTTCCACAACAATTGTCAAAGTTTTCCAAATAGATTGAGTTTGGAAATTTCTTCGGGAATTTATAGAAATCCTTACATATTTTTAAGCTTAAGTGTATTGCAATTGCATTTGTATAACTAGATTATGTGCACCTATTAATATAATAGAAATTTTGTTTGGGAAGTAAAAATATTCGCTAGTAAAATGGACCATATGCTACCAAGCCCTGGGTTCTCAATTCCCAGCATTGGAACCCCTATTCATCAACCGGAAGCTGATCAACAAATTCTCCCAAATGCAGTTTACCAACAGCAATTATCAAATCAATTGCAAATGAACCCAATGGGCAGCTTGGGGCAGCAAACAATGGGACAGCCGCAGATGGGTCAAGGAATGAGTGCTTACGGTGGCGATATGAGCGGGATGGGAATGCCATCTCTTTTGAGTGCACCCACAAAACAAATGCACTCTTATGCCCCCAGCTATAGTACCCCACAAAGTATGATGCAGCCACAAACACCGGTACGAATATTTTCTTATTGTAATAAAGTATGTAATAACTCTTGAACTTCTAGCAAAGTCTTATGTCTCCAATGGCTCCAATGACCGAAAGAGCTGAAAACACACAATCAACAACCAACATTCATCAGACGATGGGTCCAGCGACTCCGATGACACCAATGACACCAGGTTCTGCTGATCCTGGCATAGTACCCCAACTACAGTAAGATTGCTTATTGCTCTTAAGGTTTTTGTGTAAATAAATTTATTTTAGGAACATTGTATCAACTGTAAATTTAAGTTGTAAGTTGGACTTAAAAAAGATCGCATTGCATGCACGTAACGCCGAGTACAATCCCAAACGTTTTGCAGCTGTTATAATGAGAATTCGAGAACCGAGAACAACAGCTCTTATCTTTTCGTCTGGTAAAATGGTTTGTACAGGAGCGAAGAGTGAAGAGGATTCGCGATTAGCTGCTCGAAAATATGCTAGAATTATACAAAAATTAGGATTTACGGTAAATTAGTTCTATTGCCTTTAGTTTTCTATGTACTAATTCAAATTATTGTTTTAGGCAAAATTTTTAGACTTTAAAATTCAGAATATGGTGGGCAGCTGCGACGTTAAATTTCCAATTAGATTAGAAGGCTTAGTTTTAACTCATGGCACTTTCAGTTCGTACGAGCCAGAATTATTTCCTGGACTTATTTATCGAATGGTCAAACCTAGGATAGTACTCTTAATTTTTGTTTCGGGAAAGGTCGTGCTGACTGGTGCGAAAGTACGGCAGGAAATTTATGAAGCTTTTGACAAAATTTTTCCAATTTTAAAAAGTTTTAAAAAGCAATAATTCTAACTTACCTAAAATAAACGAATTTTTGATTTAAATTAAATCGTTGGTTTTGTACTTGAAAAAATTAAATGATTGTATCTTCAGTTAGGGAGAGAGAGATAGTTAATTTTAAAAACATTGAATTGAAGAGGAGAAAGTTACTAAGTATGCATGCACTTTAGTTTTCCGTAAAATGACAGATGGTCAATGACGAATTAGTATGGAGAGCAAAATGTCTCTTATGGGCACACTCCTACGAAAACGGCGCGTAAAGCTTACTCTTTTGAGTATTTTTTACATCATTGATATTTACAGACATTCTTAAACGTAATTTCGCGCCCTCACAATATGCCAACGTATTTTAAGATTATGACAAAGCTCAATAAAACTTATTTTTAAAATGTATAAGCCTTTTTTAAAAGTTGACGTTCTTTTGCTATTTAGGTACTTGAACGACATTAAAACTCCACTTTAGAATGACCGTAACGAATTGGGTAATTCGATTATACCCTGATTTCTTAACTTCTGTTAAATCTTCGCAGTAGTATATTCCTAAGATTCTAAATCTTTTTTTGGATGTCCTCATTCACGCCCCTCCGCACTGACTCATTTGATTTTTTATTATCTGGGATATCGCAGTGTCCCGGCACGTATATAAGGGTGCCATCGTTTTGTCTCCCTAACTCCGCGAGGGCCTGTTTACATCCCTCTATTTTTTTAGATTTTACCGCAGCGTTTGTTAAAGATTTGATGGACGCCTGGCTATCGCTACATATTGCAATCTTATAGGATCTTATTCCCCGTTCTATTAGCTGTTTAGCTCTCTGTCGCTGCGATTTCACATTGAAGAGTTTATTACTCCGAGGAGGAGTCATTACTCCTCTCCATAACTCCAGGTTTTGTTCTTCGAACGATATTCCAAAGACAGCCACGATCGCATTTTGAGATGTATGTGTAAATCGCTAAAGTGTTTACTTGAATCATCCTATTGCTGATCCATTCAAATTTTGTCGGAAACTGAGTTTTGAAGATTGCCTCCATATTGGGATTACCATTGTTGAAGACCCCACAATCTTCTTCTCTTAAACAGTCTCCTGATCGTATCTTCTCATGTTTGGTTTGCATTTCTCTTACCTTCCACATTTTATTCATACGCAAACGTACAGCCGAATTTGGTGCCACCTGTTTAACATAGAATTCTAGTGGAGAAATAGTTAGAATGACTTTCAAGGCCCTTGTCGGTGTAGACCTGGTGGCCCCTGTTATGCCTAAACAGCACATACGTTGGGCCTGATCCATAATCTTCTGGTTTCTTTCCATCTTCATCGCTTTCCACCAGACTATTGCTTCATGCGTTATCATGGTTATTTATAATATAGGGCGATAGTCCCCATACCTTACCTATAACATTTCTACGCGTCCAGAACGCTATTACCGCTTTGTTTTTCTTCTCGTGTAGGTGTCTAGCCCATCAGCACATCTAGAAATTTGGCCTCATTCTTTAAGGTTAATCTAGTTTTGCCGATGCACGGGCAACTATCTTTCTTAATTTATGTCTTTTGGTGAAGCAGCAGAGTTCCATTTTATCTGGGTTTATCTTCAGTAATCAGCAATCCTGCGCACAAGAGGAGAGACTACTATAGATTGGTTGTCCAGTTGATTATACCTCCTTCTTCCTCAACCTATTGAGATTCATCGATTCTGTTGAAGGTCCCTTCTATGTCAATGAAGCAGCCTAACGCTACTTCTTTGTACATCAATGCCATTTCCACTTGATGTACCAGGCTATGTAGAGCGGAATTAACCGATCTACCTTTCATGCATGTTGACAGCTTGATAGTTGCTTTATGTCTATCTGTTTCCTTTCTTCCCATTCTATGAGGCTTTCTAGACTTTTCAGTAAGAATGAGGTAAGTCTAATTGGTCTATAAGCATTATATGTGCTCTAGTCCGTCTTGTTCGGTTTGAAATATTACCTTTGCCACTTTCCAATTTTTAGGAGTGTAGCTTAACTTTAGACACGCTCTAAAAAGTTGGGCGACTTTGTTCCATATACTATTACCGCCCTTATGTAGCATGATGGGATAATTCACATCTCTGCCCGGTGATTTATATGGGCTGAAAGATTTTATTGCCAATCTCACCTTGTTCAAAGAACACAGTTTCTTCGATTCCTCCTCTTCCAACCCCACTTGGGATCTCCAAGGGATAGCGTCTTCCCTTATCGATTCCCCATCCACTAGGGTGCTTCCCAGGAAGCTATTTATAATTAGCTTCTCAAGAAATTCCCTGTCTTTGTCTTGACTTAGATAATACTTTCTTCGACGAAGCTAGTGCTCATCTGCACCTAATAAGATATCCTGCTGTATTCTCGATAATAATGTATTTGTTACTAGGGATTGTAATTTTGTATCTATTTCATAAACTTTGTAACAAAAATGTAAAAACCTTAAGATTTAAATTTCATATTAAGGACCAAACGAACAACGAGAATCCTAGAGACAAAAACGTCGAATCTAATCCCAGTTTCCTATCCCACGAATTACCTTCTGTTGTAATAGAGTATCCTATTCAAACAAATAGTATCAAAATAGTTAAAAAAGAATTCTCTCTTTCCGGTATTAATTTCAATTTACATAATTGACTTTCATAAATTCATTTAATTTTTCTCTAAGGGGGAGGTTTACGTACCAACAGGTTGTAATAAATTAATTCTACTACTTTTGGTTTGCCCGGTAAAGCGCACGGTTGCTATGTAATGTTGAAATTCTACGCTCGCCAAATTAATCTTTTACTTTAAGTTTTTCGACGATCAGCCCAATTTGCTTTTAAACGTTTTAACCCTGGGAGCAGCCTCAAGGCTGTAGCTCCACTGGAGCAGCTAAATTAGCTATTGCTCCAAAGCTAGAATGAACTACGAGTAAGAGCAGCTATACTAGCTTAACTCTTGTTAAATGAAACTCGGCGGATTGATTTTAACTTGAATCTGATTTATTGAAAAATTCTTACTCTATTTATATACAATATTTATGCTTACCTAACTAATGCTCTTTGGCCACATTCTTAATTGCTCAATAATTTGCCCTCTTTAGTAATTAATTATTGCGAAAGAAAGTATCGTTTATAATTGCATACTTTGTTATTTTCGATGGCCCATTTACATCATACGGCGCGAGTTCATATTTCCGCTGTGAACTGGTCGCTGTAGATGCGTCACGTGCTTGTTTGTTTACCTAGTGCATTGTGCCGCTTTTCCATTGAGTAATTACTGATATGCAATGGAAGTGTCGCTGTACGCCGTTAATGTAGGTCAGGAAATTATGCACAGCACTTTGTATCTCAAGCTCGTAAAGTTTTTATTTACGTTATTGGGCATGTCATGTTATTTGATGACTTTAGTGATTTAATGCAATTTTATTCGGGGAATATATTTTGGTATATTACAAGGTAACGCCCCCATAAAGTTCCATTAATAATCATTTTCCTAAATATCCAATTTCCACATCCATTAAATTTGCTGAGTAGATATTTTATCTGCACGCGCATTTGCAATCTTTCACGTTTTCTCAACTTTCCTCAAGTTGCGTTCTACATTTTTCTCATGATTTGAGACTAATTCTGCTAACGTGTCGTCTGCAATCACGTTTCCACTTTCCTGTCTAAGCTCGGTTGGAATTCGCCTTATAATATAATATCCAGTTTAAGTAGTGCGGTCAAACTGTAAGCAATTAATCAAATCTAGAGTAATAAGCTTTTTACTGTAAGCAGTTAAAACCTAGAATAAAGTAAACAGTAAATAAAAGTTCGGTTGTTTCAATAGTTTTTCCTTATTTTGTTCCCTAACATACTGCTCTAATTTGAATGGATGAATAGTCCTATATAATAAATAAAGGGAACGAAAACTTAAGCTCTTTCATATAAGTATAATGTCTTAATACACACACACAGGTAGGTCGTGCCCCCTAAAAAAGTTTAAATTCGGTTGCGAAAGCGGGATTTTTGGTTAAAAATATTCAAAGTGCTGGTGCCATCTTCGCCTGGTGAAGGGGCTTTTATGCTCTATTTAAAAGCACGGTCTGGTGAGTCCGTTCCATTTGAATATCTTTTATTTCCATCCAACATTCAATGTAGTACAATCGTGCTGCATTGAATGCGTTTAACGGGTCTCCACTGCTGAGCATTTGGCTGCCTTCGTCGAGATCAAAGTTCAGCACAACAGGCATAACACTGCTGCTGGCATTGTTCTCACAGAGGCGGCTTTGCTTCGCTTTTGTGGATCCCGTTCGTCAGTCCTTGCGTTTGTGTACGTTTTTGATTTGTTTTGTTTTGGGCAAATTAAGACCGGGAGTATGCAAAATTTTTTATTTAATTTTTGCAACATTCGTGGCTGGAAAAGTAACCATTTTTCGGTTTACTGCCACTTGATCGCGGAAAATCCGGCTGTTTTTGCACTAAGCGAAACCAAGGTTGTTTCCGATTCTGATATTAATCAGTATCACATCCCTGGTTATCACTTAGTGCCACTCTCCTCTCCTCAGAGGGGAATCGCGGTCTATATTAGAAAAGATGTGCCATTCTCCCACCTCCCTCAATTCTCTTCTACTAATCCAGAATTTAATTATGTCTGGATTAGATTTAAACTCTATCGGCACATCATTCATTTTTGTTTTTTATACCGCAGCCCGAATATGTCTGACACTGACACTGTGCGCTCCTTCGATAAACTGTCTTCCGATATTGATAAGATTTTGGAATTATCCCCCTCTTCTGAAATCGTTCTTGCTGGAGATTTCAACGTCCACAACACACAGTGGCTCAGGCATTCTTCCACCACAAGCCCGTCTGGAAGACACGTCGAGTTATTTAGTGAGTCTTTTAATTTACAGCAACTGGTTGAGTGTCCGACTCGTGTTCCGCATACAGAAAAATACTCGGTTTCGGTAACTGCTCCCTTGGGTAATTCGGACCATTGTCTTATCTCCGCCCAACTCTCCATCACCTCTCTGACAACCACTAACCTAAATTCCACCAAAAGATTAGTGGCATTATAAAAATGCTGATTATGCGGGACTTAATAAGTATCTCAGAGAGCTGGATTAGTCCGATTGCTTTTCTGTGAGAGACGTTAACAAATGCACCGATTATATCTTAAACATCCTTTGGTTTGGAATGCATCGCTTTATTCCTCATAGCTTCAAGAACAGTAAACCAACTAACACCAATTGGTTCAATAATGAATGTTTCGCAGCCATTAAAAATAAGGAAGCAGCCGGCCAGGCATATAAATTCTGCCCTTCACAGGAATTGAGACATATCTATAGAGATGCGCGGAATACTTGCAATTCAGCAATTAGTCGGGCAAAGTTCAATTTCGACCAGAACATCAGACGGAAGGTATTTTCTACCCAAAAGGGTAGTAAGGGCTTCTGGTCTCTAGTAAAAACCGTAAAGAACAATTTCCAACCTGTTTGCTGCTAATTCGTACTTACCACTTACTTACTTAAAGTTTTTAGAGTACTTTCAAAACTCGACGTGTCCAAAGCTACTGGGCCTGAAGGTTTCTCGCCACTTGTTTTAAAATGCTGCGCCTCTGCTTTGGCTAAACCTCTGCGCAAACCTTTACACCTGTCATATTCAACAGGAAGGAATGTTTCCAAGTGTATGGAAAAGTGTAATGTCAAGCCGATACTTAAAAAAGGAGAGGCATGCGACCCCTCTAACTACAGACCAATTGCACTAACCTCGATCATATCTAAAGTTTTTGAATCACTCATCTACTCTCAGTTGTTGAAATAGCTAGAAAATAACCATCTTATCAACGATTGCCAGTACGGTTTCCGCACTGGCCGCTCAACCGGAGACTTACTAACGGCTCTAACGGAACGTTGGAATCACTGTCTTGACAATTTTGGTGAGTCCAAAATCGTCGCTCTTGATATTTCAAAAGCTTTTGATAGAGTCTGGCATGCTGCCCTTTTAGCCAAACTTCAAACATTTGGTCTGCACCCTACCCTCGTTAAATGGATAGAGAGCTTTTTGTCAGGCCGTTCAATCCGTGCAGTAATTGACGGAGTTACGTCTGCATCCTACGAAATAAATGCCGGTGTACCTCAGGGTTCAGTTCTTTCACCAACCATATTTCTTCTTTTTATTAATGATCTCTTATCGCTTACTCTCAATCCTATTCATAGTTTCGCCGACAACAGCACCCTTGATTTCGCGTACTCATTTGATTCTGTAATGAATTCACGTGGAAATGCTACAGAAGTCAATCGGGAACGATTGTTTAGATCATTAAACAACGACATTTCTATGGTCCTTGCTTGGGGCAGAGCAAATCGTGTTCCGTTTAATGCATCCAAAACTCAATGCTGTTTAATGTCTCTTAAAAAACGCCCGGTTCACCCCCCAACCGATTTCAGTCAACGGAGTGAAAATACCAAATTCGCCCTCCCTAAATGTCTTGGGTATCGAGATATCCAGCAATCTTAGCTAGACTGATCATATATTTGCAATCGCTAAAAGTGCGATGAAATGTTTGGGTTTTATACAGAGATGTAAGAAATATTTCACCCCACCTGACTTTGCGCTGATCTACAAGTCCCATATTTGAGCAGGGGCCGGACACACCGCACTGTCCGCGTTAGACAAAGTCCAGCGTAAGGATATTAAACTTATTGGCGATCCCTCAATCTCTGAGGGCCTTGACTCTCTGGAGCATCGACGGAATGTAAGTTGTCCCTCACTCTTCTATCGTTATTTCCATGGCCATTGTTCTAACGAAATTGCTAGCCTGAATCCTTGTAGACACATGACAAAGCGTGATACAAGATCTACAAATCTCTCCCACCCCTACACTCTCCAGGTCAAATTTGGACGTACTGTCAAATTTCGGGAATCTTTTCTAAGCAGAACAACACGAATGTGGAACAGTTTACCATCTTTGGTTTTTCCCTCGTCTTATGAGCCTGAAACTATCAAACGGGGCGTACATCGACATCTCCTTCACTCAACCTCCAACCCATTTCCCTCATCCTTAATTTCTTTCTTGCCAAGGCTGTGGCTTAAGCATCATAAGGCATCCCCTGAGCTTTGGCATCATATAAAAAATAAATAAAAAAGATCGGCATTAAAAAAACGAAACAGTAAATCTTTGGGATTTTATATTCTTAGTGGACTGAAAGAAATATTTACTTATGATTTTAGCAGTTATTAAGAAGATGAAATAAATGATATTATTAAGATCCGCAAAACGAAATTTAAAAGGGTCCAACCATTTTGGGTTTTATCACACACTATTTGATACAACTCTTTGCAGGGTTCTTCTTTTGGTGATACGGCTGAAGTGAAAAATATAAAGTTCAATCAAAATTCTTCAAAGTTTTGAAGTCTGACGGTGTACTTAAATGTTGTTGCAGCAAGCATAAATCTACCCCAGCTTTTGTTTATCGTGGGTTACCGAATTAAAGGATAGATTAAGTATCTCCCCTCAATTCTATTTTACCTCTTTTTAGTGCAAAAGCATGGATTTTAGTCGTTTAATGCCCCTTTTATGGAATTTAATTGAACTAAGGGCAAATCCTTCGCCTCATCCACTAGTAAATTTGATGCCTCCTTTGCTCACTTTAAGAAATAAAAGGGAATTAAGAAAGCCAACAAGAAATTCGTAAGAATCGGTTGAGCTAATTAAATATTGAAACAGAAATACAAACCTAAGTTCAGCTGGACTTCATGGGTCCAGTGCTCAGTTGGTTCTATTAATTTTCAGTCGGCGTTAGAAAGTCAATACAATATGTTTATGTTAAATCACATTGCCGTTTCTAGCCATGAAAATGACATAAAGTGCAACCGACAAGTTTTGATTTTTAACAAATTTCTTTTCTATTTTAGACTGCAAAACACACACCGCCTTGAATATGGGTCATTCTACACGTAACGGATGGGAACTTTGCAAAATATGCCAGAGGTTGAGGGCAAACTACCTCTGAAATGTGCAGCAGACTTGTGTAAAGTAAGGAAAATAAAATTTCTAGTGGTAAATATTTTCTTTTAATTCTGATTCTGTGTAAAATAGGAATCAGCTTGCCGGGATATTTGTAGGAGTTGGCAAAATGAGGAGGAGGGAACCATTCTTCACTTTCTGTGCAATTACTGGGTCTGGCGAACCGCAGGAGCTGGTTTTTGGGCTCCTCCTTTTTCAAAGAGTTTTTACTGATGTCAGGGACCTAGTTCGGTTTATCAGGGCCTCTAAATGGTTTCGTCACGTGAAAGGGCTGTAACCTTAACGCCTCGTGCTCTAACCAATTGGAAATTTGGACTCCCGGAGAACTAGTTTTTACTGGTGACAGAGTTCTAGCTCGGTTCATCAGGAGCTCCTATACAGCTCCTTATCCTCTTTTTTGGGTTAAATAGGGTTGAGCGCTTGACTTAAATGTAGAATCACAATGGACCACTCTGACGCAAGTGCGCCTTCCTTTTTGGATGGGCAGCCTTTTTAACTTAATCTAAACCTAACCTTGCCGAGTGAAATGTACAAATAAAGTCTAGTGAAATCTGCAAGTCATTAATAAAGATCAGTTTCTGTTATAATTTCGACATAAAAGGTTTATTGTCAAGGAAGATTATCATATGATTATACACAATTCGATGTAAAAGTCAATAAACGCAAGTACAATCTCTTTTTAATCGGGAAACCTTACCGGAAAGTGTTCCGCATGGGCGTAATGGTTTGAAGTTGTTGACTTACGGCGTTCGAAAACTGTATTGTGTATAATAATACTTATTCTACCATTAGTAGTTATTAGTTTATCTTGGGAGCACGGTATTACATTCAATTTAATTGTAAGCGAAAAACACTTCAAATCGCTTTGCTTTATTAAAAGTTTTTGCTGTCATCGACCATCCCTCTCGCCGGATAGTTGTCGAGGTTGATCTAAGTTGTCGTCAACCGAGCCTTACTTCTACTGTCGACACATAGATCACCACCTACGCTGAATATTAATCTATCATCCGAAGTTCGGCTAGGCTAGTAGTATGAAAGAAGGATAAAAGAATAATCTTGAGAAAAAAAATTGTTGTTTGTTCAATGTTAGCTTAATCGAAGCTGCTTGAATAGTAAATCCACCGTAAAGCGTCAAGATTTCATCAATAAATACCAACGTTACATCCTAAAAGTTGCTGACATCAATAATTAAGAATTGTTCACCAACCAGGACAGAATCGCCGACTAAGTTATGTGAACGAAAGGAAGACACCTGGATCAGAACACGTCGAGTTAACTAACCGAAAGGAACGTAAATTCATATGTTTGATAAATGAGTTCAGCTATTAGCCCAAGAGATGCATATTAATATCTTCAATTGTACCACGTAATGTAAAAGTGATCAAGGTGTTGCGACATATATACCATTTTCTATGCGTTAACTTTAAAGATTGAAGTTGTTACATCTATTGAGCCACTTCATTTGAAAGTCTTAAAAAATGAGTAAAACCATCGCATCTCGTTCAATTAAAACATTATTAAGGCATATGCCAAATCATCAAATTTAGGATAGACATCAAAAAATCTGTTTTTCTGTTTCATGGGCTGTTACTTTGAACTGCTTGTTAGGTTAAATAATAAGTTTGTATTTAATTTTTACTCATTCCCATTTTTTCCACACTTGGGTATAAAACTTACAAGCATTGTGCCATTAAAGGAGCTAAGTTATCAAATTCAATTTTCTCTGTTATATTTTTAGTTTTGATATTTTCATCTTGTGTAGAGACGTATACCAAATTTCCCTGACTCTTCCAACCATATTTCTTCATCCAATGGTTAAGCGTGTTGTCTAAATTGAAATAAAACATTTTTAAAATGCTTTGCTTAGCTTATAAATTTTACCTTCTACATCCCCAAGAAGTCTTGCTAGCAAATCCTTCTCTATTGTTTGGAATGTAATACCAACAACATGGCACACGAATTTCCTAATTGAGTCGAAGAACCCTGCGATATGACGGAATCTTTCTGGTGTAGTTTCTACCCTTTGCCAAAATAATATAAAATCAGATTTCTCAAGTATATCCGCCAAATAAATAATGTCCTTCACAGTTTCGTTTTGCATTTGTAAAGGCAGGAGAAGGCATTTACAAAGAACAAAGTCAGTATGCGGAAGGTTCGTCAACGCTTTTAACAGAATCGTGTAAGTTATTTCCAAATTAAGAAGATGAGGATTAAATTGGTAAAGTTTAAGAACAGCTAGATTAGCCTCCAGGTCATATGTATTGTCCCGAGCTTGCTCTTCAACATAATCTTCTATAACTTTTAGGTGATCTGGATTGTATCTAGAATAATAGGTTTTAGGTTAGAATCATTTAGGTAAATGTATTATTAAAGTTCTACCGTTCAATGCTGTTCAACATTTCAGAAATAGTGAGTTGATTTCCATCTTCCATTTTAACATAGTGGCTCATTTTTAATACTTAATTGACCTCAATATTAAAGAAATGCTTGAAACTGGACAACTCGATTGTTTTCTTAATTGTCAAGAAAGAATATGATGCAGTTACAAGATTTTGTTCATAGGCGGCGCCGGATTGTATTGTGTAAGAAATTTTACCTGGCAATTACTATTCTACTACAAAATAGTTAATTTATTCATGTACCGTTGTGAGCGCTGCATCTGAATAGTGGATGAAAAGTAGGAAGTCTGTAAAAGTAGCATTTATATTTGAGTCATTTTTAATCCATAAATCGGGAACGATGCGATAAGAACTCCTGAAATATAACATAAAATAAGTTTGTTCTGATATGACGTGGATATATGGTGACCAAAACTGCACATCTGTTGACCAAAACAACTTAAGCAGATTTGACATGCTATAGGTAAGGTGTTAAGAATGATTTCTTGTAATGTATAAAATTATTGTATAACATATTAAAGCTTCTCTAAATTTTTGTGCAAAAATAGGGCTCTAATTGCAGGAGTATATTGCATTCGTGGAAAGTGCTCGTACTCAATTTGTTGGGAATTTTTACTTACGTCAAAACTTCGACTCCTGTAGTTGTACATTTTATAACGAAGCTTTTACCGATAGTATTGACATTAAGGCTTGCTCTGTGAACTTATGTGCTTACGGCTTCGGGATTTGGAGCTACGTTCTGTGCTGTGTTTGAGGAGTAGACCAGGTGTGCAAGGTGTTAAAAAGTTTTATTTAATCCCTCGTAGTGGGTGGATATACGAGCCCTGTCGCAAAATAGTTGGACTACCAAGGTATATTTTGATGATATATCACTGTAATGTTTATTTTCCGGAACTAACCCAATAAAACAAAATATTGCAATTAGAATTTAAAACATATATTGTATATTAACGAAAATAGCTATATTTGAAAAAAAATAAATTCATTAAACAAAACTTATAACTAATATAAATAAGATGCGTTCGTCGCAAAAGAGTTGGCCTGCCCTGAATTCGTCGCAAAATAGTTGGACTATTCTCGTAATTCTTCGCCTACCACTGTGTAGCGTCACTTTTCTTTTCAATGACGGCTTGTAATCGTAGTGGCATCGTGTGAACTAGGCTATTACACATTTCGGGTTTAATTGAGTCCCAAACTTCTTGCAATTTAGCCTTCATGTCATTAAGAGCTCTAGGAGGATTACACCTCAGTTTGTTTTTATTTTCCCCCATAGTGTCTCAATTGGAGACAAATCAGGGCTATTAGCTGGCCATTGAAGAACTGGGATTTCTTTTTGTTGAAGAAAAGCGCTGATCTTTTTAGCGGTATGGCATGCAGCACCATCCTGCTGGAACGTAAACTCGCCTTCAGGGCTTTTAAGCCTAGGAATTGAAGGTATAAGTTCCTCTTCCAATATCTCTTGATATTTATTGGCATTGACAATTCCTTCAATAAATCGTAGATTGCCAACAACTCTCGCCGACATGCACCCCTAAACCATTACAGATGCAGCGAATTTTGTTTTTCGTTTCAAGCAGTCAGAATTAAATTCCTCACCGCGTCGCCGTAAAATTCTTGACCGCTGGTCTCCAACACAGAGCTCAAAGCGAGACTCATCACTCCATACAATAGTTTTCCATTGTCTAGGTGTCCAATTTCTATGTTCACGCGTCCGTTGTAATCGTCTTTTTTTCTGAATAGCATTTAAAAATGGTTTGTTTTTCGCCTAAATACAGGTATACGTAGAACTAAATCATTTCTAAGTTCATAACTCTTACCTTATAAAATTTAAATCCTAGGTTTTTCATTTCTCTGATGCATGTATCTCTCGAAACTTTCTTTTTAAAAGAATCTCCCCAAGTTTGCGCAATTTTTATCGCTGTTTATCTTCGATTTTTCCGGTTATACCTTACGATCACTGGCGGTTGCGATTTTTGGTCTCCCGGTTTTCTTCATTTCATCTGTACTACCTGTTCTTTTAAACAAGCCAACTATATTTCTGACTGATGAACGTGAAATTCCTAAATTTTCCGCTATTTTATATGTCGACAACTTATTTTTATGAGCACTCACTATTGCATTACGCATAGCTTGGGATAAAGGCTTATCACGCGTCATAATGGACAATTAAAACTGAAAAAAAACTCAACACGAACTGAAGAATTCCTGGCTGTGAGACCTAATACACTTCCTGATATGACAAGTCCACGAAAAAGCAATGAAAGATACAGTTAGCTAGTGGTAGGCAACAATTCTTACAAATAGTCCAACTTTTTTGCGACGAATGTAGGGTAGGCCAACTCTTTTGCGACGAACGCATCTTATTTATATTAGTTATAAGTTTTGTTTAATCAATATATATTTTTTCAAATATAGCTATTTTCGTTAATATACAATATATGTTTTAAATTCTAATTGCAATATTTTGTTTTATTGGGTAAGTTCCGGAAAATAAACATTACAGTGATATATCATCAAAATATTCCTTGGTAGTCCAACTATTTTGCGACAGGGCTCGTATATATATATATATATATATATATATATATATATATATATATATGTATATATATTATATATATACATATATATATGTATATATATATACACACATGTATATATATACATATATATATATATGTATATATATATATATATATATATATATCAGAAATAAGGAAAACAATTAAAATTAAGTGGCTTAAAACATAATTAATTGATATATTTAATATAACGTTCCGAAATGAACATATGTGCATATATCTTTCCAGCAACCACTACGTATATATGTATGTATATTGTAACGTGCACGAGGTAGGCCACGAAAAGGGAAATAGTCAACCGTCTAATCCGGGGAAAGTCAAGGACGACTCGAAGCTATGGTGAATATGTGAGGTGAAAATGCCCAACGGAAATATCTAGATCTAAGTGACTGAACTTTCTAGCATTAAGCTAAGTAGTATAAATAGGGCTGAGTAGCAGCCGAGTTAGTTTTAGTCGTGATTTAGACTGCGAAGTGTTTAAATGTGATAATTCGAATAGTTAGTTGTATTTTAACCAGTGAGAAGATAAGTGTAAATAAGTAAAGCGAAACAGATAATTGTGAAGAAAACGTGTAAAGGAAGTTGTTATACGAACTAATTAAGTTAAGTGAATAAAATTGTGAACATTCATGATTGAAAATAAGTGTCTTAATTAATCCGTCGAGCCCGAAGAGCCCCTTTTACGTTACAATATTTGTATCAGTAAAATATCGCAAACATTCGTTTAATCGTGTTCTTCTCTTGAAAATTTTTAAAGTGTCTTTGACTTTTTATATACAGATAAAATAGAATTATTTGCTGTTTCTCTTAATCCAAATGCTTAATTTTCCTTTGATCAAATAATGAACAGCAGAATCAAAACGCAGAACCCGTTGAATAAAATAACAACAAACGCCGCAGTCGGGTATAATCTCTCGACTTCCCGTAACTTGTGGGGCTTTTTAGTGGACGACCTAGAATTTAAGTAGATTCCGAACCACCGATATTACTCCGTAACGCCTTTTAACCGAAATCTGTTGTTAGCAGCAAATAACCATTGGTGGTTACCGGTTGGGTTCAAACTTGGGGCGTCCGGGATCATTTTTTCCAGTATTATATTTGTACCATTTGTAAAGAGAAAATCATTGTGTGCTCATAAAATATTACTTTGTCTAATTAATTTGATATTTTGTTTACGTGATAATGCCAAAGCTTAGGGAATGTCCTATGATGCTAAAGCACTGCCTTGGCAGGAAAGGAATTAAGGGTAAGGGAAATGGGTTAAATTTTTTTTTACATTTTTACCTCACAGTATATCTATAGAGTTGAGCTTTTATAGTGTCATGAATTTCAGAATTTTTTTCCGGTCAAGTTACTATATACCACAATACAGGCGCGGACCCAGTGGGGGGGGGGGGGGGGGGCAATTCCACACACCCCCTGAGCTCGACCGAACAATTTTTTTTATGGAATTGTCTATTTACCACTCTCAAATTGCCGTGTAATGTCCGTGTACACGGAAATGCACGGAATTAAACGTAAGTACACGATAAGTGCTAATAGTCACTTCCATAGTAATATTTTATCACAGCCTGTTCTAGATACAGGGGGAGGGAGGGAGCAACTAAAAGCCTGATTAATACACCTCTTCCTCCCAGAAAGTCTAAAAAAATTTGACGTACTTTACGTGTATTTCCATGTACACGGAAATTGCACAGCAATTTGAGGGTGGTAAATAGACACTACCTTTTTTATAGATAAGAAAAATTACGGCGATAATCACTGTAAAAAATACTATTATTAACCGGAGCAATGGCGATAGTCAAATGTAGACTTATTTCGAAAAATCAACCTAAAGGTACTTTTTACAGTACAGTTAAAGAGTTTATTTGATTCATGAAAAGAATTTCTAGTTATTCTACAAAAAGTAAATATTCCCATCATAAGAATTATTTTGTTTCCTGAATAATAAAGTATTGTCGTAATTAAGATATTAAATAATTGATCGGGATTATTTTTAGAATAGAATTCGAATTAGGCAAACAAAAAATTGTATGGCAGGGAAGGAGCAATCTCAAACCGTTTGGGAGTTACAGGGTGATTCATAAATTTCAGTTTTTCATGGTATGCACATTACTCTGTTATTTTTATCTTTTGATCTACCCAACACAGCGACATCGAACATACGCTAACAAACTACCATCCCAATGACCTTTTCAAAATTGTCAACAATGTTGATCTAACTCTTGCTATTGCAGGTACAGTTACCTCCAAAGTGAAAAAAATGGTTTGCAATTACCTAAAATTCAGCATTTTCTCAAATTTTCTCCGAAATTCATGTAATTAGTACGCCTTTTTTTATTTTTATTATTTTTTTATTTTTATTGACTACCTAATTATTTTATTGCACTTTAGGTAGGAAATTCTTTAAATAAACAAAATTTTTAAGATAAAGGGTCGAAAATGTTTGTTTTGGGTTAACACGTAATTAGTTTTAATTATTGCTGCAAAAAAGTTATAAAAATGTTAGTGTAATTTTGTTTTATTGCCGTTAGTAGCTTGCATTAGCTAGTATTCACACCCTTGTATCTTGGCGGTCTGTTACTCGTACCTGATGGAAATTTTGCTATAAAAAAGGGTCAGTCCGTCAGTTAGAATACCTATCATAGTTGAAAAACAAATCAATAAGTATAGGTGTTTTTCAGCAAAAATTATTTAAAAATGGTAGAATTTACTTTTGAGGAATACGCGGATATTGTTTACATTTATGGTGTAGTAGACGGAAACGAGAGAGCGAATGTACTGGAATATCAAAGGAGATTCCCTAATCGGAGAGCACCCCAAAGACTATATTTTCACGGCAGAAACCGGAACACAGTGTAGCTTTACACGACAGGGAGACACGACCCGAAACTTTGGAAACTTCTGCCGACGTCGTACAGTAAATAATTACCGTCGTAAGGGAAAACCCTGTAACGAGCACGAGACGAGTCGCAAGACGATTAGGGGTATCTTCATCTAAGGTTTGGAGGGTTACTCATCGAGAGGGATTACGTCCATATCACCATCACCTAGTTCAAGGACTACTGGAAGGAGATTCCGAGAGAAGACTGGAATTTAGCATATGGCTTTTTGAACGCGACTTTGATGACAGACCGTTTTTGGGGCGAATTCTGTGGACGGATGAATCTCAATTCACCAGGGTTGGTATTACGAACTTCAATAACCTTCATACCTGGTCGGAAATTAACCCACACAGGACAAAGATGACCTTATTCCAGCAGATATTCAGTGTCAATGTTTGGGCTGGTATAATCGGCAACCATTTGGTAGGACCATTCATTTTGCCCCAAGTGCTGAACAGTCAAATTTATGCTGACTTTTTGGAGAATACACTGCCGGATTTAATAGAGGAGATCCCTGTGCATAATCGAAGGGACATGTTTTAACAACATGATGGAGCACCAGCGCATACTACCAACATTGTGAAGGCAATACTAAGTGAAAAATTTCCTAACCGCTGGATTGGACGAGGTGCACCGATTCCTTGGCCTGCTAGTTCTTCAGCCCTTACCCCATTGGACTTTTTCTCATGGGGAACAATGAAGAATGAAGTTTATTCAAGCCCTGTTAACACTAGGGAGTATTTAGTTAGCGGAATTGGGAATGCAGCGACGAAAATACGGGATAGGCTGGCAGCAATACACCTTAAACAGGGAAGGAGATTATTGGTATACATCAAATGTGGCGGTGGACATTTTGAACGGCTTTTGTAATTTACTAAGATTAATTTAAATATGTTTTGAATTCAATAAAAAGGATTTTAGAATTAATATGAGTTTAGTTTCTTTAAATTGCAGATTTTCAAATATTTCCCGATAAGTTTTCAACTTATAAATTTCTACAACCTTTCTCTACTTGGGCATGTTGTACCTTTTTGGAAAGGTAATAAAATGGGCAATCCAATAAAAATAAAAAAGGTTTATACTCATTAAATGAATTTCGGAGAAAATTTGGGAATATGCTGAATTTAAGGTAATCGCGAACCATTGTTTACTTCTGGAAGTGACTGTACCTGCAATGGTAGTAGTTAGTTTACAATTTAGTTTAGTTTTACAGCGTTTGTTTGATGGGCTGTGTTAGGAAGATCAAAAGATAAAAATAAAAGAGTAATGTTTATACCATGAAAAACTGAAATTTATGAATCACCCTTTAACTCCCAAACGGTTGAGGTTACCTCCCTCCCTGCCATACAATTTTTTGTTTGGCTAGGTGAGATCTATCACCCCTCTCATTTTGGCACGTCAGATCTGAAACATCCTGTATAGACTATTAAACTTATTGGCGAGTTCTTTATCTCTGAGAATATTAATTCCATGAAGCATTGGCGGAATTTCGGTTGTCTTTCACTCTTCAATCGCGTGTTTCCCTCGTCTATAGCTGTTTCCACGGCCATTAATTAAAAAAATAATAATTGAATACCATTGTTGGACACGCACATGATAGTTTTTAGTAGTTATTTCTAAATTTGTTATAAAGTATTTTTGCCTACAGTGTTCGTTATAATTTTTATTGAATTAGTATTAGGAATTTTTGAAGATGTTTTGCATCAATAGTTTAAAAATTAGAGTAGGAGAGGCGCTCAGACATACCTGCATTTTAGGAGACCTATATAAATAATAAAAAGTTCAGTACACTTTTTACTTTATGAAAAGGAGGTCCAAAAAAATAATACCAAATTTTATCTTAATAAATTAATAAATGAGAGGATGGAAGCCTATGGCATACGGACGGACGGACAGAGGGAAACTATAATGCTTTCTAGTTGCTATGGAACTGTAAAACTTCGTTCGGCTTTGTTAATGAATAACATTAAATTCAGTAGGTGATCAAGCACGGTGTCTATCTTTTAAGTTTCTTGGTATACTTAGGAAAAGTAACTCCGATTTTGCAAGACAAAACTATACCAAGTTTAATAAACGCTAAAAAGCAACAGAACTATAAGACGCTGGTTAATAAGGTAGATTTAGTTAGTGACTTTAAAGGTTGGTGGTACTTAGTCAAGGAAATTCGAGTTCAAAATCATTGTATCAGCTCTTCAATCGACATTGATAGTCTAAGGGGTCACTTTGAATCGTTATTAAATCCTATGTTATGCTTTCACACTTTGTTCTACGCTGCTCCACTTGTACAAGATATCATGCTGGATAAAGTTAGAACTTGATGAGTTAAGGAATGTACTCGGAAAAGCCAAGGATAACAAGGCACCTGGCATTGACAGAGTTCCTTATGAGTTCTATAAAAACGCACCTGAAGAGTATTTAGTGAAACTACTTCACCAGTTTAACCGAATGTATGATACAGGAACAGTTGTTTGTTGGAATATTATATAACAGAACCCTTATTTGGGAGAAGAGTAATAAGATTTTCAAGGAAAGCCAAGTGAGCTTGCGTTCTGGCTACTCCACTGAAGATAACATCTTTAATCTTATCAACATTATAAAGCTCTCCCACTCTATGAATAAAAGGAAAGTATAAGCCTTCTTTGTAGATTTGAAATCAGCGTTAGACACAATTAATCCTAACTTGCTCCATTATAAATTGCTTAGCTTAGGTATAATATGTCGACAAAATTTTTGCGTATTACTCAAAGCTTGCACCAGAACACTCGATCTGGGGTACGGAATGGCAGTAGCCTTTCGGGAAGCTTCATCACGGCCTCCGGCGTTAGGCAGGGGTGTGTTTTAAGACCCTTACTGTTTGCATTATTTGGCAAACATCAAAGATTGGAAGGATATTGCGGTTTGTGGAATCTCTCTGTGAACCCAGATAAATCAAAAATTATGATTTTTCAACATGGAGGAGGGGTGAGGAAACGCAATGAAAGCTGGACATTCAACAACAGTGCAATAGAAATGGTTAGAGAATATACCTACTTATGCATTGTAGTAACGCCGAAATTGTCACTTTCTCCAAATTTTAAACATCGTCTTGGGTCAGCAAAGGCCAGTTTGAAAATCACGTCGAAAGAGTTTTTCAAAAATCGTGAGGTTTTGCATTCGGATAAGCTGAACGTGTTCAATGTCGTTACTCTGTCGTTCTCTGCTACGGATGTCAGGTATGGAGATTCTAGCAAAATGATATCGTAGAGAAGCTCCAACGTTTCTTTATAAAAAAAAACTGTTTTACCTACCGCAACATACCTGGAATTATGCGTTACTTCTGGAAACTGGTCTGCCCAGCATTTACCCTGAGTTTTCATTTCGAGTATATGATCAAGGAGTTGTGCAAATATGATTGAGCGCGGTATTTATTAGTATGATGCCCGGCAGCAGTTATCGGAAAGGCATGATATTGATTTAGGCGTTGTGTGTCAATGAGCCTTCCACCTTTAGGAAAGTCTTCAAGAAACTAATTGAATGTGAAGAGAAATGGCTTTTAAGTACGGCTGCTGACAAAGCTAGAACGACTGTTAGGCACGAACTATAATATATAACAAACTACATTACTTCTCCAGACAAAGTTACATCAAGAATAATTTTAGTATAGAGAAAATTAGCACAATTTTTAGATACAGAGGAGGTTGGAAGCCTATGGCATATGGACGGACGGACAGACGGAAACTATAACGCTTTCTAGTTGCTATGGAACTGTAAAACTTCGTTCGGCTTTGTTAATGAATAACTTTAAATTCAGTAGGTGATAAAGAGTAATGAAAAGAGGAGGTTTAATTAACTTGAATGCTAGCCTTGAAGAAGAGACGGAAGTAGTATGTGCTCTCGAATTCTTGCATTCGGAAAGAAAAGTCTTTGTGAATCGGAGGTCATTGATATTTTAAATGATAAGAACGAATTTGGTGATATATTTCTGTACTCTACTAGAGTGTAGAGATACCGAAATTTTCTTGTAAGTGAGGTCAATAATTAAGAGTAGATAAATTTTATGGCAAAAGTACTGCACTGTGTTTGCGCTTAATTACTTGGCACATCATTATATCTCTATCGCATATTTATACTGTATATTGTTTTTCTTTTATTTCCTTTTTTACATATACTTTGATCAACCGATCATGAAAAAAGGTCAGCATAACGTCATAAATATTACCATTATAGTACACAATCAAGTTACACAGCATAAAGATTGAGCTTCTCAAATATTCAGGTCAGTTTACGGTGACATAAAACTGCAAGCATTGCGGAAAACCTTTTAATGACCACAAAATGTAAACATGCCGCAAGAACTGAATTATTGTATATAAATAGTATTAATTCAAGAAATAAATCAGTTCATTTAGAATTCTCCCTACCCAAGTTCAAGTGAAATCCTAAGCACCGCATTTTCATTTTACAATCTCACCCACAAGTGGTAAGAGTTTGTGTACATTCCGTACATTTTGGTCCTTCGAGTATACCAATCGACCTAGGGCCATATTTGTCTGCCGCCGTTAATCAAAGCTAACAACCCAAGCGGGAAGATGTTACCGATCGGACACGGCATCATATTTAAAGAAGTTTAAAATTAGCAGCCAGCAGGGAGAAAAAGCTGTGAAAGTAGGCGACACGCAACTGCTAGTAGAAAAGCGTTCAAAACTACACACCAGTCTTCAGTCAAAAACTCCGGTCAAACCAACTGCAACTTACAAACTAATGGATAGGACAGCCCCAGAATTTCCAAAGATGAACTGCTAATTTCACAAAAAATATTGAGTAAAGAAGCGTAGAATGGATTCATTAACTAAGGAACAAACAAAATGCTACGAAAAAATTGAAAGCATTAAGAAAAATTTCAAGAAAGACGGTAATAACAGAAAGAATCGTAAATATTTTGAAATTAGATTAGACCGTATAGAATCTCTCTGGGGTGAATTTGTAAAAAGGGATATCAACATTGAAAAATTGAAACCTACCAATGAGGGACATTCATATTTTGTGAAAAATTACTTCGATGGAGTTGAAATATATTATGAAGTTCTGAAAGATCTGTTACAAAAACAAATGGACGAGGTCATTCAGAAAGAAAATAGCGGTGATTGTCTGTCAAAAACGTAATGAAGTCGAGGAAGATAATAATTACTACCACAAACTTATTCGAGTCGAGAAGGAAACGATAAAAATGCTGGAAAGAAGTATCGAAGCAATCCAAGCAGAAATCAGTGAAGTCCGCTCACCAGTCTAAATTAACTGCTATCCAGTCATACTTTAGCAAGATCTGGCTTAACTATAATGAAATAGTAGCCAATTCAAACTAAGACGCATTAACAAACACATAAGGAAGATGAAAAATGAAATAGCCAATTTACCTGCAGTATCTGTCAGCGACATCATCATACGCTCTTACACAGGCCCGTATAGACAAAATTCGGGCCCGGGGGGTACCACATACGGGCCCCCCGCGAAACGAATTTCTGGCCCGGCACTTAGCGTTTACGGGCCCATATACAACCGAATGATTGACTCTCAGTTTAAAATCTGTCTAGTATAGTACACTTTTTCAATCGTGAAGCATTTTTTTTATATAAATAATTAAAATGGAAAAAATTTTCTGTTGATGACTTAGATGACGGGGCCCCTTTCAAAGCCCGGGCCCGGGGGGTTTACCCCCTTCGCCCCACTCTGTCGGCGGCCCTGCTCTTACATATAGGCGCTGAAAAGTCTCAACCTGTAAAAACGCATACGACGGTACAAAAGATAATTGAGTTGAAATAGAAAAACCACAAACGGTGTTTTGCGACCAGAATCATCAATAGCCACAGCCCTGTTAAAAGCGCGGGCCGCAGATGGAAGAATAGAATTGGTTCGCAAGCGTCATTCATTTCTGAGACAATCGCCCAACTACTGGACTTCCCAGACGGAGAAGAAGAGCAGAAGTTTGCGGTTTAGGATTAGCTAATGCGCCCCGTTTCACATCCAAATTTGCGGGTAAAGTAGATGCACTCATACTTCCTAACCTGACGAAACAATCACCGGGCATTAAAATTGGTAACTGTCAAGAGTTATGTTGTCAGGAGAATATAATATT
The DNA here is from genome assembly GCA_964036015.1 of Leptarthrus brevirostris. Classification (NCBI taxonomy): domain Eukaryota; kingdom Metazoa; phylum Arthropoda; class Insecta; order Diptera; family Asilidae; genus Leptarthrus; species Leptarthrus brevirostris. Next base: position 42,756,157 of record OZ038375.1, read on the forward strand.
AGCAGATCCTACGTTTGACACTCCAGGCTCTATTGATTTTATTATAGGGGCAGACGTTTTCAGCAGTATCCTGTGTGAAGGAGTACGAAAATATGATAATGGACTCTGCAGTAAACAAACGGAATTTGGTTGGATCTTAGCCGGACCCACGACAAAGCACAACAGGAATATGAGCCAAATAACAAGCATGATATCTCACGTGGACCTAGATGAAACTTTAAAACAATTCTGGTCACTAGAAGAAGCTCCACCGAGTTAGCTGCACAAAACACTTCACCATGTGGACAACATTTTGCTCGAATACCGTTTAAAAATAATAAAGGAAAATTAGGAGAATCTAGAAGAAAAGCCACGGCTAGAGTACTTCATAATGAAAAAAAGTTTCTGATAAATAAAAAATTAGAAGCAGAGTACAGATCCTTCATGCAGGAGTACATACGATTAAAACACATGATACCAGTCAAACCAGGGGCTCAAGAAGGGTACTATTTACCACACCACGAGGTAATCAAAGCACAGAGCTCCACGACAAAGCTACGTGTCGTATTTGATGCCTCCGCCAAAACTACTATCGGCATTAGTCTCAATGACACAATATATGCTGGCCCAAACCTACAAAACGATTTAACGCATATCATCCTTCGCTGGAGGAAACATAGGTACGTTCTTACTGCCTTTATAGAAAAAATGTATCGGCAGATTAAAATGCATACCGACGGCCAACCCTATTTAAAGGTACTCTGGAGATCGTCAAAACAGGTACCTATACAGGAATACAAATTAATAACTGTAACATATGGTACCACTGCTGCGCCATTTTTAGCAATACGGATACTAGCGCAGGATAAAGCCAAATTATATTCACGAGCAGCCCGGATATTACTGTGAGATTTATTTTTATGTAGATGACCTCTTAACGGGAGCAGACTCTATCCGTGAAGCTAAAGAAATACTTAGAGAATTAATGTCCCTATTAGCCTCAGGAATATTTTTACTCAGGAAATAGACAACAAACCAACAAATACTACTAAAAGATATACCGGAAGATCTCAGGGAAAAACACATACTCGAGATTAGTGAGGGGGAACCAGTAAAAACTCTAGGACTATATCTGTTAACGATACTTTCTAATTCCGAGTGAACTCCGCAAGTACTGAAGGCATTGCTACAAAGCGTGCAGTACTATCAGATATAGCAAAACTATTCGCTCCCGTAGGATGGTTATCACCGATCATAAAACGAGCAAAAATTTTAATGCAAGAATTATGGATTGCTAAGCTAGACTGGGACAGTCCATTGCCAGAGAATATCGCACATAAGTGGGAACACTTTAAAACAGAGCTTTCTACTGTTCAAAATATCAAAATTCCAAGGTGGATAAAACACACCAATGACTGTCAAGGCATTGAAATTCATGGATTCTGCGACGCATTAGAAAAGGCGTTCACCAAAGTTCATACAATGCAAGGAGATACCGTGATTACTATGCTAACCTACAAAACGAAGGTAGCTCCAATTAAAAAACAGACCACACTACCGCGTTTAGAACTATGCGCAGATGTCTTGCTAGCCAAACTCATTGCAAGAGTCATAGGAACATTAGAACTAAGAGAAGTTCCGATCTACGCATGGACAGACTTCAAAATTACTTGAGCTTGGATTCAAAGTGAATCAAAGAGGTGGGAAACCTTCATTGCCAATCGAGTCGCAGAAATTAGGGCAATCACAAAACCAGCAATATGGCACCATGTAAAATCTGAGGATAAACCTGCCGTCTACGCGTCCGCGGGTATATTGCCCAATCAACTCAAGACACATCCTCTGTGGTAGACCGGCCCAAATTGGCTATCACTAAACAAAGAAAAATGGCCGTGTGAGCTGACAAATACCAGTGAAACCAACAAAACTAACATCGGCGTCTGCGACAGTCATAACAAACGACATTATCACCAGATTTTCCGTTTAAATTTGCCGTTGAATCAGTAATCCATCAATGTACAACATGCCGCCGATATAGAGGGATAGCCGCAACGCAATTGATGGGAAACTTGCCAAAACCTAGAGTAATTCCATCAAAACCATTTACAAACATTGAATCAACTATGCTGGTCCATTTTATCTTCGCGTATAAAAAGGTCGAAGCACCAAGTGCTATAAAGGATACAGCGCCGTATTTGTGTGTCTATCTACCAAAGCAATACATTTAGAAGCTGTAAGTGACCTAACTACTGAAGCATTCCTGGCAGCATACAAACGATTTTCAGCACGAAGGGGACAGTGCATAAACATTTACAGCGATAACGGTACAACGTTTGTGGGAGCCAACAACGGATTGAAAAAACAATTCCACGTAGAGACATAAAAATCATACATATGTCTCTCAGCAACTCACAAACGACGGTACACAATGGCATTTTATTCCTCCTACAGTTCCACACTTCGGAGGTCTATGGAAAGCCGGCGTGAAATCTACCAAATACCATCTTAAATGCATAGCTGGAGAGATTAACTGGATCTAACAGTATTGACACCCGGAAATTTTTTCATTGGACGACCACTATTAACTCCACCTGAAAGCAATGTATCAGAAAAGAAAATGCACTGCCTGACCCGATGGAAATAAATCAGCAAACTACTAAAAGACTTTTAGAAGGTTTGTTCATTAGAATATTTGTCCAGACTGCAGTAAAGTACTAAAGGGCAAAACAAAACAGAAAATATAAAAATAGGAGACATAATTCTACTAAAAGAGGCCAATTTACCTCCTGGTCGCTGGTCATCGGGACAAATCCAAGACACACAAAACAGATCAGATGGGCTTGTGCGCGTTGCTACAGTCAAAACTTCGAAGAACATCATTAAATGACCAATAACCAAAATATGTAAGTTGCCATTTAATCCAGAGGTACTTCCAATATCGGAACCTTCTGACCAGACCATTATTATTCAGGCGTTGTAAAAATATGTCCTACCAATATTCACGTAAGACCTTCAATAGAAGAACGCAGGCGCATAGCACTTCCCACTATAGGGAACACAAACGAATTAAAATATCTAACATGCTACTGGTATTTAATTGTGCGTTAATTGCGTTCGCACAGGCAAGCCCTACGTTCAGTGATATACACAAACTAGAAAATCCTGTGGAGATACAACACCTATTTCCTATCTCCATATGGTCAACAATAAATGGAGTATAGTTATGTTCTATGATTTGAAGACGTACTATCAACAGTTAACCGGATTGGATAAATGCTTAGAAAAATTAACCAAGTTGTGCAATCACACCACTACGCACAACTACTATTGTAACTCCATACTGACCGAAATCCAACATAAGATACAAGAGATGCACAATAACATGATTCTTCATAAACGAAACGGAAACCATCTCATAAAGGAAAGAAGAAGAGCGCCATTGGAAATCAACTATTCAACATAGTCTTTTCGGAGTATTAGATCAATATTATGCCGAATACTATAATATATTGAAGAGGAAATAGGAAAGATCAAAGAGAACGAAAATTATGTATTGTCACTGGCAAAAAATCAGACGTCAATTGCCGAAATTACAGCGAATGTACTGAAGAAGACCACCGCACAAATCCAACAACATTTCGATATATTCAATAATCACATAACATCCAATTTCGAAGCGGTGAAAACGGAAATTCAAAACAATGAAATAATTCAGACATTTACTGCGATGACAACCTACACAACTCTTATTATGAATAACTATGAGAAAATACAAAGGGAGCTAATTGAGTTACTCGTAGATGCACACAATGGTAAAATCAGTCCATTTCTTTTAAAGCCATCTCAATTACGAGCTTAAATAAAATATATTCGGGAACATATCTCTCATAATACCTGAAAAAAGCGCTGAGGATCTGCTTAATATCTACATAATCACCACAGTTCAAAGTAGAGTGACGGATTCCATGATCATATTTAGAATACAACTGCCATTGCCAGATGCACAATTGTTTCAATTATTCCGACTGTACCCTATTCCAACCGAACACAACGGCGAATACGTGTATATCGAGCCATCAGCCGAATTTATAGTGACCAGCCTACATCGAGATACCTATTATCCTATCTCACAAATGGAACTAGCAGGATGTGTCAACTCAACGCTCTAGGCTATCTTTGCCAGCAGAAGCAACCAATATACACCATTCGGGCCCCAATAAGTCGATGTGAATTGGATCTATTGAATCATAAAGAACCACCAATATCCGCATGTCACATTAAAAAGACTCATCCATCGCAATACTGGATACAACTACAACACCCAAATCACTGGATCTTCAGTCTAAGCAAAGCAGCAACTATAAACATAGTATGCGGAAGTCACGCCATCATCAGGAAACTTGAGAGAAGTGGCATCATCAAACTAAATAATAACTGCCAGGTAAAACACCCTGCAATGAGCATGAGTTCACAAAATATATTATCCAACGGACAACGATCGTCATTCCTCCCAGCGACAAATATTTCATCTCTCCTAGTCAAAATTGGGTTAAACACTCCAACAAAAACTCAACCGGCTCCACTCGTTCATTTAGATACGAAAGCTTTAGACGACATCAAGTTTGGTCACCTGAAAGATTCACACCCTATCATCAGAAGACATCACCTGCATCATTAAGTCATCATAAAATTAGGCGTAGCGTCAGTCATTATAGCGTTTCTATAACTGGCCACAAATACGCAAGTGTAGATAACGATCATCAGTCACATCATTTGAGGTTCACGCCTTAACAACTAGGCCCACTTAACGCACCACACCAGCCACATCTTCGCCGGGCCTGTTATGATTAAACGATCATGAAAAAAGGTCAGCATAACGTCATAAATATTACAATTATCGTACACAATCAAGTTACACAATATAAAGATTGAGCACCTCAAATATTCAGGTCAATTCAGGGTGACAGAAAACTGCAAGCATTGCGGAAAACCTTTTAATGAGCACAAAATGTAAACATACCGCAAGAACCGAATTACACAAATGACACAATAATATTATGATTACTGTTATGAATTATTGTATATAAATAGTATTAATTCAAGAAACAAATATATGATAGTTAATTATCTATCTATCGTTTCATTTGAGTTTGAAGTGGAAATTATCTTGTATATTCCGTACATATTTGTTGTTTTTTTATCTGTTTTTTTTTTGTACAGGCTAAAGTAATAATAAGCATCGTTAACTTATTTTTACATACATAGCTTATTGACATATAATTACGTAGGTACTCTAATTAGGATTTCTAGAGAATATTTCTTCTTTCATTGGTCTGCTAACTTCGACAGACGGCCTTGGGTCCATTGTCGTAGTTTATTTGTTTTTTTTTCTTCCTTTTTTTAATTTGGTTTAAATTTGTTACGTTTCTTTTTCTCTTGTATGGATGTATGTATGTATGTAGATATAATGTTAAATTTAGTTTGAAGCTAAGAATGTATTGGAAGAATTCAAATTGCTTGTTATGAGATCTGTTAACTGAATTTGATTTTTATCCGAATAAATATTATTTATTAAGCGCCTGGACATTTGTGCAATTTTCTTCGAAATTTTCCTACTATTTATATCTATACTATGTCATTTAATATTTAAAGAATTATTTTAGCATTACTCTAAATTTTATTAAAAAATACTTCCTTAAATTATGTCTTTCGGTTTTTCTATCAGTCTCCCGCTAAATCAAACGGAATCACTGATCGATTGAAGTAACGCGGAATATCTCACGCGTTTCACGCTGCTTGCAGTTCTTGCTGTATATTTGAGGAATAACTAACTTGCTGTATATTTGAGGAATAACTAAAAAAATTTTAACAGAAATGCAATAAGTATTTCTTGTACGGCAGTTTAGCAGGCCTAGACGAGACGGACATCGGGGTTCGAAAGTGAAAGTGGTAATTTATAACCTCACCCTAAGAAAAGAGCCAAACCACATAGTTTAGCAGACTCTAGATTGTAACCCGCTCGAGGCCCAAGAAAAGATGCGGTATTGGACGACCGCGAAAGAGAAAAAGATCCCTAGAGAGAAGAATAGAACCAGGTGGAGTCGAAACTTAAAATCTGCGCTGTACGAATCTATACTTTAATTTTTCTTCAGAATCATATGGTTAGAGCGATATTTTTTTATTAGTTGGGCTAGACTCTGAATTGGATTTATTTTCATTGGATTTAAAACAAACTAATCTGCTTATCAAATCTTGAATCTATTAAATAGAAGTAACTGATATAACTACAGTAAAATCCTAAAATGAATAGGGTTGTCTTTATATCATTAATTGAGTTAAATTTAAAAATGTACAATGTCTTCTAGTTCGAGGCCTAACTTAATGAATAAATTCATGCAAGAATCAAGAAAATGCCTACACGGATTTAATCTACGTAAGAAAGTGTAAAAGTACAAACAATACAAGAACTACTGAAGCGTAGAGAGTTTATCCAACTTGGAAACTGATTCGAATATATTTCCGTCGCGACCAGCTAATTTGCGTGAAAAGGGGACAGAGGTAAATTTCAGCGAGATTTGTTATTTACGTAAATTGTTAAGGGCATGTTGCGTAATGGGTTTTTACATGTTTTTTTTTAAATTGGCACAATACGCACTATAGCGATTTCTCCAAAGTTCAATAGCTAATTACGCAGTGGTTGTAGGTGGTGACAACAATAACTTTTCGCAATATAAACTTTCTTATTCCAATTAATCTTTGAAGGTTAACCTTTGAAGGTTAACCATGTAAAAAGGACTTCACGGTCAACTGCGATATCTACGTGCACGTAGTATGCCGTTGTGTTCGCGTCATGTAATTTTTGTCAATAGTTCATGGGTATTTGGATTTTATTTAGACTTTCGCAATTGTTTTTTCTTTTTATAGTTACTAGAAAAGTGTCTATATATTGGAAATACAAATATAAGTTACACTCATAGTAAAATGAATGTGAACTTCTAATGTTAAAGAATTTAAAATCTTTTAATATCTACTTTTGTATTTGTTTGAGAAAAAATGTTCTCATGAAAATAAGGCTTGTCCACGTTTTAGAACTTTTATTTTCGGCCAGTCATTAATCAATAGTCTGCCAGAGTCTTTCATTCTTTGAAATGTCATTATACTCGTAGCTTGAAATATAATAGAGAAACATTGTGATTGAAACCTAATCAAAATTAAAGCCAAGGTTTTATTCAATGCTATTGCAATTCAGAAGTTAATTGAAAATCTAATGCTGCGCATAACAACGTAAATCGTCGGTGGAATAAGTGATAATGTGTCTGCCTACCATCCCGGAGGCCCTAGGTTCGAAGTTCATCGGCGACGACCCATCGTTGTTTTCTGCTGACAACATATCACGATAAAATGGGGGGAGGCATGTAAGTTTTCTCAAAGTAAGTAAGTAAGTAAGTTTCATCAAAACCCATGACCCACAAGGGATTAAATGAGACATTGACGTCAGTATCACGACTTTTTAATCACTTTTATAACCGCATCGAGGAAACAGATACGTTAAAGTCGTTTTAAGGCTCAGAATTTATTGCATTTTATATACTAAGATATTTTTAATCTTTTGTTAATAAATTTGTAATTGTATTTTTAGTTGTAATTGCTTTTATCTGTAAAATTGATCTTTCTTTTTTTTGAGGAAACTTAAGTGGGCTTTTTATTGTATTCATATTTTATTCTCTCCTTATATATGTTTTTACTTTTATTTTATTATATTTTTTTATTTTTACTTTCATTGTATCATATTATATTATAAGTAGGTGAAGGTCGGATAGCCCCAAACGACGGGTAAGCTCGGACATTTAAATTTTTAAGAAACCAACCACGTTCCTTAGGTAAAACTTTATTATAAATGCGCGTCCTCTAGAGGCAAACATTTTTCGTTGCCACTATCAAATTTCGTTGGGTTATCAAGTAGAGTAAGTAAGCATACGTACATGTTTATTATTTAAAGTTGTACTAAATTTGATATATTTAAAGTTTTTATAATATGTATAGATTCTTTAGAAATTCATTATTATTGTGATGTTTGTCAAGCCAAAACAGGATTGGGCCGCCATTGATTGCTATGTCCGCGGTTACCTGCCGTCTCTTGTGTTGCCAAAAAATGAAGGCATTAAGGTATTTTTAATATTTTCATTAAAATAATTTGATATGATTACTAATTTTTAATATGATTGAAGAAGTTCCTAGTTTTATTTTATTTCTTTGCTGTATTTTTATTTGCAATTAATTTAAGTAATCAGTCTTGATGATATATTAAATAAATAAATAAAGGGGTTACGGGAACAGGAGAGATGTCAACGTTACATGAAATACTTGAAAATAAGCAGTTTGCTTCAGTGGTTTTAAGAATGATCTCTGTTGGAGACTCACTACAGAATTTCGGTAAGCAGTAAGCCATAGCACTTGGACATCTACATAGAGCTACAAAGGGGGAGCTCAATGTAAATTTTATATCTATATTTATCTATTACGAAATTTTGAAGTCGGTGCAACTTAAACAAAGAAAATAACTACAACAAAAGTATTTAATCCTCCTTCCTTATGATTCCGTGAGCTGAAATGTTTAGTTTGTTTTATACAGGGTGTTTCAGATCTGGTGTGTCGAAATAAGTGGGATGCTAATCTCACCTAGATAAACAAAAAATTGTATGGCTCAGAGAAAGGCAATATCAAAGATTTGTGAGTTACAGGGTGATTCATAAAGTTGAAATTTTCACGATATACACATCATTATTTTATTTTTAACTTTTGATCTGCTCAACGCCGTGACATCAAACAAACGCCAAAAAACTTCTATCGTTGTTGATCTAGCTCGTACCCTTACAGGTACACTCACTTGCGAAAGTAAAACAAATATTTTGAAATTACCTAAAATTCAGCATTTTCCCAAATTTTAATCAAAATTCATGCATTTAAGACATGTGTTTTTTATTTATATTAAATTGCCCATTTTATTTTCCGAAAAGGTTCAACATGCCCATATGAAAAAAGGAGAACAATTTTGAGCAATCTCCAATTTAAAGAAATAAAACAATAAATGTAAATTATATCCGCGTATTCCTCAAAAGTGAACTCTGCTAATTTTGAGTTATTTCAGCTTAAGAACAGCCGTAGTTATCGATTTGTTTTTCAACTATGATCGATATTCTTCCTGATTTTACTCTTTTATAGCAGATATTAGGAACAGAACACCAGGATACAGGATAACACTGGTTAACAAAGCTAAGAACGATAATAAAACAAAATTACTCTAAAAGTTTTATAAATATTTTGCAGTAGTAATTAAAATTCGTTACCTGTTTACCCTAAATATATATTTTCCCTCCTGGCATACAATTTCTTGTTTAGCTAGGTGAAATCTATCACCCCACTTATTTTGACAGAACACATCTGTATAGTAACTTCGATTGTGGTTGGGCAGTTGCTGTTGTTTGTTTAACTTACACCGATTTCAGAATGTCGTTACAGATATAAATTTCAAAATTATTTTATGCTTTTTAGCGCTTTTGTGAAGTCGGTTGGAGGGTGGAACCTAATTTTGTAACGCGTGTGATCCCCCATTGCTAATAGAAGATTAATTAGGTGCTATGGTGGTGGTGGGGGAGGGGGAGGGGTAGTAACTTCGTAACGCGTGGACCGATTTCGATAATTCCTTTTCTGTTCGATAGAGTGTGTTCCTTGATTGATACCATAAAGAAAAAATTTTTGTGGAATGGAGGTGGGGTAGGGGTTAAACCTATTTTGTTAAGGCGTGGACCGATTTGGATAGTTCTTTCTTCGTTGTATAGAGTAGAAGACACTGAAAAGTGAAAAATAAAATAGTTTTTTAAAAAAAAAGTTGAATCGACTTCACAAAAAGCGCTAAAAAGCATAAAATAATTTTTAATTTTATATCTATTACGACATTTTGAAGTCGGTGCAAATTAAAAAAGAAAACAACTACAGAACCACAACTGAAGGTAATAATACTACCTGAACGTGTCAGGTCACGGGATCATAAGAAAGGACGATTAAGTACTTTTGTTGTAGTTGTTTGGTTTTTTTGATTTGCACCGCCTTCAAAATGTCGTAATAGATATGAAATTAAAAATTATTTTATGCTTTTAGCGCTTTTTGTGAAGTCGGTTCAACTTTTTTTTAAAAACTATTTTATTTATTTTTCACTTTTTGGTATCTTCATATATACGATTCGTACGAACAAAGCAATTTTGCAAGGAAAGGAATTAGAATTATCCAAATCCGAAATAAGTTACGGTCACGGGGGGTGGGAGGGATTCTGGTGGTCCCCCCAGGAGAAATTTTAAAATCTTCTGTACTTCTTGATTAGGATTACTTGATTACTCTTTACAGTAAGAAAGAATTATCATCGTAAGAGAATCATCGTAGTCACTCTAGGTATAAAATTTTTATCATTGAAACAAAATCATCGAAAACGGTCTACACCTTACGAAGCTGGGCGAGGCCCTAGCTCCAATTTTCATCATAAGCCAACATTTTTATCATGATACAAATAGATACTCTATCTCTATGCATTCAGAAGCATCTAAATCAGCCTAGGTCAACATTTTTCCTAATAGTGCCAATGGGGGATTATACCGTATACAACAAAAAACAATCATCCAAATAGCTCTATGCGATAAGAAGTTGAGTAATAACCCCTCCCTACCCCGCCCACCCACAAATTTTTGTTCTGGTACCAATGGGGCAATATATTCTACACATCAAAATAAGAATCATCTAAATCGGTCCACACGTTACGATGTTAGCCTACCCCCTCCCCCCCCACTACTACTATAGAGCAAAATTTATCCTCATATTAGCAATGGGGGATTATTCTCTATAATAATATATATTCTCTCGTAGTTTCTAAGTTAAGCGAAGAGTTCTCGGTTCTCCTTCAATATACGTTTGGGTAGGATAGGTGCAGCCACTAAGGCTTTAACACCGGTGGAGCAGCTTAGTGAAAAGCTTTAAATCCGAAAAAGGAGTAGCTTAAAGAAAAGCGTTAACTCATGTGAACAAGTATCTTGGAGCAGCTTTTCAGCGTTAACTCCCGAGTCAAAACAAGTTGATAAGAAACTGTTCGATTTATTATATTTTTTCATCTTATTTATGCACAAATTTATGCTTAAGTCCACGCATTGCGAATTTAGACGTCACCTCTGCTCCGCGCCCCAAACCTAGCCGTTTGAGAAATTCAGTTTTCAGAAATACGCATTTGAAGTTTCATGTGAGCGTATCAGGGAGCAGATCAGTTCCAGTGCAAAGTCGCAGTCACAAAACCCGACTGCGGCCAACTTCATTTGAAATATCCATGCAAATATTTCTGAAAATGACAGAAGCTGAAGCTGAAATTCAATTTCAAATTTAGATTTGGCGTTGAGTTCGACTGAAAACTTAGTTGCAGTCAACTGATCCGTCGGAATTGTAATTCGGGCCTTATGTTCATACAAAGCCAATAACACCTCATTTCTCCAAATCTGATAAGTAGTTTAGGAGCTACCAGGGAACAGTTGAACATTCATACCCACAAACATACAAACATGCATAAATACATAGACTGCTAAACGCATAGCCCTTGTTCTTTTTTTGTGTAGTCGGGTAAAAAACTAATCCTTCCCTATGCAATTAGGAGAAGAGATAAAGGATATCAGAAATTGCTCGTATTTAGCAAATGGGCTAGCGTAGGTAATCCTTGTTGGGACATATTGGGATAGTACTTGCATTGTGTGAGCTTACGGCACGCTCAACCCGTACAGTACCAGGCTTGGTTTATGAATACTGGACAAGATTGTCAACCAAGTATGACCTCTTCGAATGTCAACCATTCATGTCAACCCGGTAGAGTGCCAAGTTTGTTTTTTTTTTATTTAAAGTGAAATAATTGGTTTTATATTATAATTACATCTACTTATTCCCTCTCTAGTTCTCCTAACTCCCTGTGGGGCATGGGGCGGGAGAAGAACTTCACCCGATTCGAGACAACGATTGCAAGTGCACCTACAATTTAAAGTGGATATGTCACATAACACTTTCTTATTTTGCATTAGGTAAAGTCACATGGCGTCAAATCGCATGACCTTGGAAGATAATTCACAGGACCATTTCTTGAAGCAATTTGGTCAGCAAAGGTTTTTTTTTTTTTTATACGATGTGGCCAAATCCTAGGGGACAACCCTTTGATGCGTTAGCATGGTTTTGGCCGGAAGGGAATTAAGGTAAGGGAAGTGAGGAAACTTGAGTCTTGTTTTGCATTGGTGCGAGCTAGACAACAGCCTAGAGACGGAGTGGATTACTTTAATTTCTTAATAAAAGCTCATGGTCATCTGGTCTCGAACCCGAGACCCATGGCATGTTGGACTTGCCGCTCAACGCATTGATCCAACTTCGTCTCCTTTGAATTATCCTTTGAATTATCCTCGAAACTCATGCGATTTGACGCCGTGTTTAACTTTTTCTGTTGGGATATGTTAAATCCTTAGTGTACAAGAACAATCCCACAACAATCGAACATAAGAGAGGTTATCGAAGAGATAGAGCCGGCAACTTGTGCAAATGTGATGCAAAATTGGGTCGATCGACTGCGGTACTTTCAACGCGATTGTGGAGCACACATGAATGTTACCTATAATATTTAAAACAGAATATTGATTTCAGATAAAAAAATAGTTGGGGTTTTTGTGTTTTTTTAACGTCCAGGTATAGGGAAGTTATTGTAATGGGTCCGAAAATGAAAATCGCTGTTTTCAACATAAATTGAAATTTGAAGGTCACAATAGCATTGCAACATAATTTGGAGAAGAAGTGTGTGTGTGTGTGTACGTACGTTCGTGGTAATTTTTTTCGTCATCGATTATAATCGTAATGTCATAAATATGAGTTGATTAGATTATCATTAACTTTGGTTTTTTTGTTTAAGCAAAATGACTGAAAATACATAAGTAGATTGTGAAATTTCTGGAAGAAAATTTATCTGATCTAACTGGTTGGGATACGAATCGATACTTCGAAAAAAATCGGATACTTTCATCGAGTATTAGCCAAAAAACTTTTTATAATTTTTCGTAACAGTGAAAAAATTGGCAAATGCATTTTATTGAGTTTTCACGTATTAGTTTGTGCTATCATCACGAGGGATGATAACTAAAACACCGAAGAATATTTCTATTCGTGATTTTTTATTAACTTCCTAGTATATGTGATTCTGTTATGAATCGATATTTTGAAAATTCAGATATTTTTATTAAGTATTAACCAAAAAACTTTTCATAGTTATTTGTAATAGTGCAAAAATGGCAAAAAACAATAAATAGTTAATATTGTAACATGCACTGTAGTATGGTAAAGGTTACGTGCCGAAAACGAAATCAAGTTGTGCAAAGCGCATGTCCGAAATTTCGGAAACCAAGAAAACGTCAGATGCCGCATGAAGTCAAAGCCGACTCGAACCTGTGGTGACTAAGTGTGGTGAAAACTAATAACGGAAATTGCTAGAACTAAGTTGCTGAACTTTCTAGAATTAAGCTAAGTAGTATAAATAGGGCTGAGTAGCAGCCTAGTCAGTTAGTTGTATTTTAACCAGTGAAGAGATGTTATAATAGTTTTTTTTTATATACATGAGGATGCCAAAGCACAGGGGATGCCCTATGATGCTTAAGCACAGCCTTGGCAGGAAAGGAATTAAGGATGAGGGAAATGGGTTAGGAGGTTGGGTGAAGGAGGTGTCGATGTACGCCCCGTTTGAAAGTTTCAGGCTGATAAGACGAGGGAAAAACAGAAGATGGTAAACTGTTCCACATTCGTGTTGTTCTGCTTAGAAAAGATTCCCGAAATTTGACGGTACGTCCAAATTTGACCTGGAGAGTATAGGGGTGGGAGCGATTTGTAGATCTTGTATCACGCGTAGCCATGTGTCTACAAGGAATCAGGCTAGCAATTTCGTTAGAATAAAGTCCATGGAAATAACGATAGAAGAGTGAGAGACAACCGACATTCCGTCGATGCTCCAGAGAGTCAAGGCCCTCAGAGATTGAGGGATCGCCAATAAGTTTAATAGCTTTACGCTGGACTTCGTCTAACGCGGACAGTGCGGTGTGTCCGGCCCCTGCCCAAATATAAGAATTATATTCAAGTCTAGGCCTTATGTGGGACTTGCAGATCAGCGCTAAGTCAGGTGGGGTGAAATATTTCTTACATCTCTGTAGAAAACCCAAACATTTCATCGCAATTTTAGCGATTGCAAATATATGATCAGTCCAGCTAAGATTGCTGGATATCTTGATACCCAAGATATTTAGGATTGAGAGTAAGGGATAAGAGATCATTAATAAAAAGAAGAAATAAGGTTGGTGAAAGAACTGAACCCTGAGGTACACCGGCATTTATTTCGTATGAATCAGATGTAACTCCGTCAATTACTACACGAATTGAACGGCCTAACAAAAAACTCTCTATCCATTTAACGAGGGTAGGGTGCAGACCAAATGTTTGAAGTTTGGCTAAAAGGGCAGCATGCCAGACTCTATCAAAAGCCCTTGAAATATCAAGAGCGACGATTTCGGACTCACCAAAATTATGTAGACAATGATTCCAACGTTCCGTTAGAACCGTTAGTAAGTCTCCGGTTGAGCGGCCAGTGCGGAAACCGTACTGGCAATCGTTGATAAGATGGTTGTTTTCTAGAAATTTCAACAACTGAGAGTTGATGAGTGATTCAAAAACTTTAGATATGGTCGAGGTTAGTGCAATTGGTCTGTAGTTAGAGGGGTCGCATGCCTCTCCTTTTTTAAGTATCGGCTGGACATGAGCAAGTTTCTATACACTTGGAAACATTCCTGTTGAATATGACAGGTGAAAACGTTTGCGCAGAGGTTTAGCCAAAGCAGAGGCGCAGCATTTTAAAAGTTAAAGTGAAACGTAATATTGTGAAGAAAACGTGCAAAGGAAGTTGTTATACGAACTAATTAAGTTAAGTGAATAAAATTGTGAACATTCGTAATTGAAAATAAGTGTCTTAATAAATCCGTCGAGCCGGACGGAAATGATAAATGAAACGATGGGTCGAATAATACGCATTTTGTTGAGTGTTCACTTACTCTTCTGTATTATTATTACGAAGTTCATCATTATTAATAATTAAATAATGTTAATAACAATTGAATATCCTTCTTAATAAGAATGTATTAGCAAATAAATATTGTTAATAGCAAATAAACGTTGATATTAGCAATCAAATATTATACAACACAAGTACAAAAATAGTTTTAAAATATTGCAGTAACTTTTAAATATAAAAATGTGGTGAAATTTTTAATTTTCATGAATATTACCCATTATCATCATGGGAAGTTGGTCGTGTGGGCCTCGCGGGTCGCACTTCGGTCTTCATCTACTACTTTTAAAGTCCGGAAGCACTGAAAAAAATCACCCTTTACTTAATTATGATTTCAAATAAAATATGAAACAAATATTGTTAATTTATTGTGGGAAATAATAATTTAAGTTATAAGCTTATAAAACACTATGAAAGATTTGTTAATATGTATTATAGTGATATCTAAATTTCACGCGAAGCGGACAGCGAAAAAAATGTCAGGTTTTGGATTTTGTTTATATTTAGTTTAATTGTACTTTTATATGTCCTGAATGAATGTGCATTTTTATTTTTTTTCTATGAAGCCTAGTTGCCCTTTTCTAAGCCTTTAAAGAATTGACAAAATTTGAGGAGTGGGTTTTTTGAAAAAAAAGTTTGCTATTATTCATAGTGATAGAAGAAAAGTAAATAGTGTTATCTTAGAGACAAATAAATGTGTTTCTTGGCAGTTATTACAGAGTTGAAAAAAAAATTTTTTTTCGTATAAAAAACCGGAAGTAAACATATCAAATCAGATTTTACTTAACTTCGGTATTTTTAAAAATTTTTATTTTTATCTCAAAATGTATCTTATAGTTCACAAATAATATGTGTAAAATTTTAGAATGGGATCTGCATTCGTTTCGGAGATAGAGAATTTAAACTTAAATTTTTTAATGCTTCCATACAAAACAATCGCACTGGTCAAACGCCAACTACGCGCTGCACTGTGTTCAAATGCAGATCCCATTATGGAACTGAACAAGCAGTTACTGTACATTTGAAGTTATTTTTTGAGCTATTTAAAAAAAAAATTAAAAATGCCGAAGTTTGTCAAAATTTAATTTTAAGTATTAATTTTGGTTTTTTTACATGAAAAAAAAATCCAATTTCGAATTCGATGCCACGACTGTGAAGAGCATGCAATTTCCTATAAGAATCACTATTTTAATTATTTTTATATAAGATTCTTAATATGATTAATTGCCTTTGAAACAGGTCATACATAACTTCTTCAAAATTGTTGGTTGTCCGCTTCGCGTGAAATGCCCCAATGTAAAGCAAAAGTTTATTTAAATCGCATTGTTCTATTCCACAATGACTTCATATATTAGTGAGTTGCGTGTTTATGAATAACCATCACGAGTTACATAAGTCTCGCATAAAGGCACTGATAAATTTATAAACTACTTCATTCATAAATTACGAAAAAAAGAGGTTAGTAAGATATCACTTTTAAAGAAAGCTGAAATACTTAATGTAAAAAAATATTTCAGTGATATTTACATATAGCGACAATTTAAATGGCTGCTATAAATTATTTAAAAAGCAGCTAAAACAATGAGATTAATTGAGTGGAAAAAAATAATTTGCGAACATAATATTTATTATTAAAAAGCTTTCAGGGAGAGAATATTCATTAATTTCTTTACATTTACAATATGTGCTCAGTGTATTTCAGCAGGTCTAATGAATCTAAATGGGTGATAACTTTTTATAGTCTTCGTACGGAACACACGGACTTCATCACCTCACAGTGAAGCATAAAGAAAGAGGGAGTTTTTGATATAAATACTCGTATTTACCTTTGCATACACAATGAAATATGATCATAATCATTATGGAAAGATTTTTAAGGGGACTTTTCTTTTCAAAAAGTTCAAAATATTCTATTTTTTTTTACACAAAACTGTTCCTTAACATGACAAAAATACTGTCCTAAAACCGTTTTAAGAAATTCGTATAGGAAAAAAATTTATACCTATATTTGTAACGGTACCTATACGAGTTTTCATGCAAAAATTATGTTACAAAATCTTTAAACATGTTTTTATCAAAATTTCGTTTTTTGAATTGACTAGACACTTTTCTCGAGAATCACTCAACGGATTTTAATAATCCAAAAACCATTCGATTCATTTAAAAAATACTAGTAACGAAACCTTTAAAAATATTATGTTGCACACCCGAATTTTTTACACAAGGGTAGCTTGCCCTCAAAATATGGATTAATTTTTTATTTTCCAGAAAAATGTTTATAAAATGATAAAAATATTAAAAATAAAATGTTTTTTAGCTTAAGTTACTAGTATTTAGTCTTATGAATTAAATCCCGTTTGAATTTTTACTCTATTTGGTACAGGAAGCGCAAAAACTGTGGAGCCGTTTAAGGGGGGGATCAACCTTGAAGGGCCTAGAAATTTGCATATGATTTGCAGGCTTATATCTCGTAATTACGTAAACCGATTTTAAAAGAGATTTCACCATTTAAAAGAGCACATCTTTCTCATTCAAAATCATATATTTTGTAAAAAAAAAATGTTAAAGTATGGACATGGTATATAGGTGAACATAACCTAAAAAAATGAAACAATATTTGTGCCTTAGCACTGCGCGTCACCAATCTCAAAGACTATTCAACTGACAAATTTGGGAATTTGCATGCTTACATAATATGTTTTGATCATGAAAAATACCGGTTAGAATTAATTTTAAACCATTACGAGCAAAGTTATAAATTAACAAAATTGCACATTTTGTTTTGGTAAAAATTGAAAATTAATTTTACAACAAATGGATAAAAATTTTAGAAACCCAGCGGTATTATTAAAGACTAAGTGGTGAAAATTTGAGCAAAATCCATCCAGTGGTTCATGAGTTGCATGTCACGCAAACTCTAAAAACCATGTTTTGAGTAAATGGACTTTGAAAACGCAATATTCTTGGGGAAAATTGATGCTATATTCGAACGGATGCATGTATTGGAAAAAATAAACCGGCGTTTTAAAGGGTAAGATTTGCTCTATAGTTTTGGTACAAAAACGGAATATCGATGAAAAAATAAATTTTTTTATTTTCCTACTGTTTTATAAAAATGCCCAAAATGAATCAGTTCAATAAATAAAATAGTTTTTTCACAAAAAAGAAAATTAAAAGTGTAACAAAAGTTAACAAAAAGGACATGCTTATTGTTGTTTCTTCAGAATGGGTGTTAGTTTGATTATCGATAACCTTTAGCTAACAATATATTAACCTGTAGCTAACAATATAATTGCCGGGCATATATTAAAGGAAGTAACTTACTTTTATTTTCTTTCCAAAGTACTACTCAGTCAGTCATTCATGATCTATTTTTAAGTGAAATCTACATACCTTTATTGCTAATCAAAAGGAAGCATGCTATTATTGGCCGGTAAATTTTATGCAGGAGTCACTGACTATTATTTCTAAAGTGAAATTTACATAAGCCTTGATTAACTTCATTTACACATAATAAATTGAAATAAAATGTTGCATTTGTACACACCACATCAAAATGATGTCGCAGAATGTGTAATTCGCATTTTTGTAGAAATGTGCCGATGTGTGTGATTGGGTCGAAATTGCCAGACAGCGTTTGGGTAGAAGAAGTTAATACTGCTTTATATTTCGGGACCCGATCCGAGACCCCGTTTAATATCTGGTATGGCTTTAAAATTTAAATTATCTGTCTCGCATCTTAAAATGTTTGGAAGTGAGGCACAAATGTTTAACAAACGATCGAGAAATTCAAATTTCATGCCAATTAGATCGAATGCGTTATGGTAGGTTACGCAACAGAGTCAAAAATTTATCGATTACAGGTGTCCCTCGCATAACACGGTTTCGATATTACATGGTACAAAATTTGCGATTATTATAACACGGATTCGATATTACACGGTACAAGACGAGATAAATATACACGATTTCAAAAAATCGAATATGTATTCCAATTTTTTTAATTGCGTTCAATAAGGAATCCCCTACTTTACTGCTACAAAAAAATCTTTGATTTCCTTTTTGAAAAGTAACAATATGCGTTTTGTTCTTTCTAAATGAAGTTGCTAAAGCTTTTGCTTGCTTTATTTTTAACATTTTGGAAAGTAAATAGCGAAAAGTGAAAAAATTATATAGTGAATAATATCCTTCTTTTGAAAGTTTATAAGTGCATAATTATTTTAATTTGAGGTATGTAGAAAATTAAGTTGCATCGTTTATAGTAAATATAATTTTGAACCCTAAATTTAGATAATGTCTGACAAGTACAAAAAGCAAAAATTTAAACAAAATTTATTTCTTTCGAAGAAAAAATTGGAATTTCAGATTGTATATATATATGTGGGAAAAGCCTTCAGCGATTGCAAAATCATTAAATTTAAACGTATATTAAAAACTATTAAACTATATTAAAAAATGTTGCCGGTGGTTGTTTGCAAACGTGTATGCCGCAAACGAGATGTACATATCGTAAAAATGGAAGATGCTCTAATAATATGGATAGAAGATTGTTTAGATAAAAAAATCCCTTTGAGCACAAATATAACTAAACAATAAGCACTCATAATTTACACACATTTAAAGAAAGATGAACTTTCTTCTAAAAAAACAACCAAGTAAAGGGGGTTTTTTTAAAAATTTTTTTGCGCAATGTAAAATTTCAAGGAAAGCAGCAGATAAAGAGGCTGCCTAGAAGTTTATACTGGAAATACCACAAATTATTGAAGATATTCAGCAGATCAAATTTTCGACGCCGATGAAACAGCTTTACAGCTTTGGATGAAGCAAAATTTGCTGCTTCCAGTAGTAGTAGAAAAGTTTTTGAAGAAAAATGATTTGAGCTTTAAAGTTGTATTGCTCATTGATAATACAGGTAGGCACAGTAGAGAATTGAATTATTCTAACGTAAAAATTGTGTTTATTCCTGCAGTTTGTACATCATTGATCCAACCATTAGATCAAAAAATCATTGCAACACTCAAGGCATACTACAAACGACAAGCATTGCAAAAATATAACAGAATAATATCAGTTTCTTCTAATTTAGAAGGGGACGGATTTTCAGTTATGAACATTGATGATGTTCGGGAATCGGAACTATTTGAAGAACAAACTTTGAATAAGGAAGAACTAACTGAAATACTAAATACCTCCACTTCCAATTATACCGATGATTCCGAAAACATTGTAATATTACATCGGTTCCTCATTTAAATTTAATTGATCTGCAAGAAGGAATAGCTTTAGCTAAGAAATTAGAAAATTTGGTAATTATACATTTTCGTGGTCACCTGGCTTTTTGGCGATAAAAAATCCAAAACTAGACCGATCTTCATGATTTTTTTTTAAATGTTCGTTTTTACGGCTGATTTGCTTTAAAAATCTCAGAAATTAAAAAAAAAAATTTATGTATTTTAAGCAGCGTCTATTCGCATCGCGGAGTATACGGAGTTCTTATACTGATCGTTTGGGGCTGATTTCTCTTGACTCCCTCGAAAAGAGGCGTAACATCTCCAAACTATTGTTTTTGTTCGATCTATTGCAGGGTACAATAAATTCTCCTGACTTACTGGCGGCTGTGAACATCTCTATCCCGCAACGATCCTTGAGGAATCGCAACTTCCTGCACGTCTCTGGTCATCGTACTCTGTATGGGATGTACGAGCCCATCACGTCGATGTCTCGTCGCCTCAACCAACATTTCGCCAATCTTGACCTGAACCTCTCCAGGCAGCAATTGAAGGGCATACTCAGACAGTGTCTTGGTTGATGAGTGGTCGTAGATGGTGTGAACCGCTGTCCTTCAGTCGCTGATCAACTTGATTTTCGGCTTCTAGTTTGTAGTTTAGTTTATAAGTATTTTGCGCTGTAGTAATCATTGTTGATGAATCTGATGTAAATAAATAAATAAATTACACAAAATATAAAAAGTTGATGAGATGTCATAAAAGAAAACTATGCAGACTTATTTGTAAAAAGTCGTTTTTTTAAACAGTTAAAGCTCTGAAACTATTAGAAATATTGAATTGAGATCATTTTCGTATTTTTTATAGTAAAACCGCCATAAAAACAAACATTTAAAAAAAATCATGAAGATCGGTCTAGTTTTGGATTTTTTATCGCCAAAAAACCAGGTGACCGCGAAAGTGTATAATTACCGAACATTTTTTTGTTGAAAAAGATCCTTCAGTAGTGCGTAGCGGAAAATTTAAAAGAGAATTGAAAAGTTCTTTAGCACCTGTTAGAGAAATTCTGACAGAACTGCAAGATCGAAACAGACAGGTAATTGCAACTACGTCAGATAACTTTTGTAATGATGGACAAATAACTGGTGAAGAGGAGTTTCAACAAACATTGAGAAAATAAAATAGATTAGCTGTTTTGTTATGGTTGCTGAAAATAAATTTTGTGATCGTAATAAGCTGTTTCTATTTATTTTATAATAATTATATTTATTATTTTTTGTTGTATTTTTAATTTTTGTATTTCATCATAGTGTTAAATTTTATACTATTGTTTAAACAAAAACTTGAAATTAAATACTTTTTCACTTATATGTATATTTGGAACGAAATTTCAGCTATCGTAAAATTGTACACCTTAAGATTTGCTTCGATATAACGTGGTACACATTGCCTTGATTTATCTTATATCTTAGTTTAAATAAAAAAATAAGAAAGTTTCCTATAACACGAACTAACAGTGTTACAAGAGGGACGATTGTATTTGATCAAAAATCGGGTAAAGTATACATTAGTAGAGTTGCGATTACCTACTCTCACAAATGTCCACAGCTGAAAAGGTATTAAACGTAAAAGAGGTTGATGCTGAAAGCTTGTTTGAAGATGCCATGGCTTAGCTGGAAGGGCATTAGAGTAAGGGGAGTGAGGAAACTTGAATGTCTTGTTTTTGCATTGCTGCGAGCTAGACCACAGCCTAGAGACGGAGTGCATTTGTTAATTTAATTTTAAAGACCCACGGAGAGACCAGGCCCCGAACCGTGGTAAAGATGAAGCTGATAATGGGGAAAATAATGACGTCAACGAAGACGGGGATGCGACAAAAGCGGCGATAATTATAACCTTAGGAAATATAAAATAGTTCTTAAAAAGAATTCAGAAAAACCGCTAAAAGGCATAAAATAATTTTTAATTTTATATCTATTACGACATTTTGAAGTCGGTGCAAATTAAACAAATAAAACAACTACACAACCACAATTGAAGATAATACATAAAACTAACTGAACGTTCCAGCTCACGGAATCATAAGGAAGGACGATTAAATACTTTTGTTGTAGTTGTTTGGTTTGTGCTGCAGATCAGTTTTCAGCTTAAGAAAAACAAAACTTGGAAACTATAGTAGTTGATTTGCCCAAAAATAAGCAAGCAATTAACACTATGTGGGCGTTCAATTCAAAAAGAACTAAAGAAGCCCGAATGTTTTGTTGATGACGCAAATCCGAATATAGCTTGCAGATTGCGAAAGGAGTTATATAGACTTAAGGGATTTGGCCACTGAAGAGGCCGAAAAAATAAGCTTTTTTTGGGGATTTTTTTTTCAGAAAAACTACAAAATAATTCGAAATTACAAAAAAGGGTGTTTATCATACATATCAGTGACTGTAAACAATAATTCTTTTGAAGCGATTAATTTTAAAATGACGACTGTGCAGCGTTTTTGCGATGACGTTTACGTTTTTCCAGGGTCCACGGCCACAAAATTTTTTTTCGATTATATATAACAACAGCTATAGAAGTACGTAGGATTTTTGTTTCGATATATTGATTTTTGACCAAATGGTGCACTTCTAAAGTGAAAAGTGGACAATTTTCCCAAAAAATCGTTAGAAAATTGTTCATATCAAATGAAATATGCAATACAAAAAAAATCCTACGTACTTTCATAGACGATGTATTTTTAAAGATACATTCAAAATGTCAAGTGAATCGGTTCAAAATTGGTGGCATCTTTGTTTTATTGCATAGTGGGAGCAAAATTGTTACTTTACGCCCCATAAGGAGAAAATTCGTAATCGTAAGGTAATTAGTCATTAAGGAACTAAAATCTGGGTTTAAATCATGAATAATTCATTTTCGATTATTTTTCTTTCCTTTGCCAATCTCGGTGGAATATATGAGGAATTCCAATTACATACATTATTACTTCGAATATTAATTCCATTGCTTTATTCCATTTCAATTGAAAAGTAATGGAATAAACAAATTTTAATTTGAAGGAATGGGAATTAGGATGCAATTAATTCCACAAAGAATGATTACTTAACAGCTCTGCTGTGTAGTGTACTGTGTATAATAAATGCATTGCATATCAAAATTATCAAAAGTGCTCATCAATAAGAAAAAACACGAGCAGAGCTAAAACCACCGTAAACTACAAGCCATGAACCTACGAGGAAGTAACTAAATGAGAAGAAATAAGCTCAGAAAATCGTTGAAATTTTAAGCTTGTGTGAGGTTCCCATGCATACTATCTCATAAGCATTTTTTATACAATTAACCGATTTATTGCTCGGCACTTGGTGGAAAAACTTTTCACTCAACATTTTAAAAGAAGCGCAAGGCAGGCGATTAGAACAATATTTAATATTCGGGGGTTTTGACGCGTATTTAAAAAATATTGAACAAAGTAATAAATTGTGACCACGAATTTTAATATAATAATTCATATGTAATAATATATATTTATATAATACATATAATCTATTCCAAAAAGATTGACAGTACACGCTCTTATGGAGTATTGCTGTCTGCTTTATTTTCCCATCATTTTCCTATGCCTCCATCCCCCTTCTTCAGTACGCTGTTGCCACGATTTCATCTCAGAAGTTTTTCTTATTTTTCCTCGCGGCCTACTGCTAAAAGATATAATCTGGCTACACTAAATGTGCTTTCCGACCATTCCAGTCACTCGAATTCATATTGCATCGGAGAACTTCGCATGTAAAACCACCTACCACCCACCACTGAGTGCTGATCACTGTCGGTCGACCAACAGCATCTGGCTGCTGGCATAATCAGTGCGAGTGCCCCTTGGTTGATCGACCAAGAAAGATCTAAAGGAAAGTACAATATTTTTGGAACAGGGTATATATGTATATAATTTAAATTTTGGCAAAGTTCTACTCGGCTAAATATTGTCTGCCGACCGTGTATATTATATGCACATTAGCCGTAATCACAAATTTAATTAAAATTTTAGTTTACACATATTATACCTTAAAATTATAATTTAAAGTTTGTTACTTGAATTTTTACAAAACCCTCTTTGGGTAACTTTTTACGTGCCCCCAGTGCAGAATGTACGAAAATAGCTGAAACCTGTGCCAGCATAGACCCAGGGCCCAGATAAAAAGCCTACTCCCTCGTAGTAAAAAGTAAACAAATTTGACAGCACAAACCTAATCGCAGAACAAAAACTTGCCATGCACACTCACACACACGACACATAGGGCTTCTCCTTTTGTTACTTCCTCGTAGCCATGAACTGACGAATTTATGCACACATAAAAGGCTAAAGTTGGCTGACATTTCGTTCAATTTACATTGCTTTTTATAGCAGTCGGGCGGTGATTTTTCCTTAAACTCGCCCTAACGCCAAAACTATTGGGTGTTATATAAAAAACGACTTATATTAAGTTAGGGGGGGGGGGGGTTATGGTATTAAATTTTTGTTTTGCATATTTTTTTATTTGATAGCACAACTCTTCAAGAGTAGCTAGTTAACTTCCCACTTATAGGAAGTTATTGTAATGGGCCCGATTTTCAAAAATTTTAGTTTTAATATTTTTTACATTTCAAAGTCACCATAGTGTTTTACGCATGTTTTTGAACACATGTATGTATGTGTGTGTGTGTGTGTACGTACGTACGTTCGGACCCACTTTTTTCGACTTCGACGACTTCGCTATGGTGCCATTCGAAGCGTATTATTGTCAATAAGAGCTGAAAGAAATTTAATCAATTTCGGTTCAGCCGTTTTTTTGTTTAATTTTAAATTTATAATCATAAAAAATTGTTTTACCTGGTTGAAAATTGATTATGAAAATTGGAAATTGAATATAAAATTGAAGATTGTTCATAGCAATTGAAAATTCTTATAAACAATTGAAATTTTTGTTACCACAAAAAATTTCTTTTATGAATAAACTAAAATAATGCTATAACGGAATAATTTTTTAAAAAATTTTTGCATCTAATTACAACGAAATTATCATGATAAATTAAATTCATTAATTTATTTATTTATAAATTTAAAATATCAATTTTTTAAGTATTTTTAAATGAGATTAAAGTGGGCGAAAGTTTTTTTTTGAAAAAGATTCATTTAATCTAATTGGTTCTGATACAACTCGATACTTTAAAAAAAAATCCAGAACTTTTATAGTTTTTTGTAACATTAAAAAAATGATAAAAAAAACCATAAATAGTTGATATTAATGTATAGTATGAATTTTATTGAGTTTTCACTTACTCGTTTGTACTATGATCATGAAATTTATCGCTATTAACAATTAAATATTGTTAATAATAATTGAATATTGTTAATAACAATTGAAAATTGTTATTAACTGGGAAGTTGTTCGTGTGGACCTCAAGGGTCGCACCAATGATGCGACACCCAGAATCTGGACCCACCCCACTAGTTAAAATTTGAGGTCGATTGGAGCAAAACTTCCGGAGATACAGAACCTCGGGTCTCCCTCCATCCGATACATCCCA
Organism: Leptarthrus brevirostris; assembly: GCA_964036015.1. Taxonomy (NCBI): domain Eukaryota; kingdom Metazoa; phylum Arthropoda; class Insecta; order Diptera; family Asilidae; genus Leptarthrus; species Leptarthrus brevirostris. Next base: position 42,782,080 of record OZ038375.1, read on the forward strand.
TATAAAGATCAGTGTTAAAACTTTAAACGCATTTTTCTCAAACTTAGCTTTTTCAGAGTCGGTGCCCACTGTAGCTAGAAATCTACTGCACCGATCCTTTTGATATTTTGCATACTTTTTCTTTACATAAATGACGAGGTAATGACGTCAAGTTATTTTTTTTTTAATTTTAACGTATTTTAAAATCACAAAATTTTCTATTTTTTAACCGACTTCCCAAAAACAAAGAGGTTCTAAGTTCGACGCGTATTTTTTTTTTGTTATTACCTAACTTTGTAACGCGTGGTCCGATTTGGATGATTCTTTTTTTGTTGTACAGAGTATGATCCCCCATTGCTAATAGGAGAAAAAAAATTTGGCCTAGGGTGGGGGGGGGGAGGGATAGACTAACTTTGTAACGCGTGGACCGATTTGAATAATTCTTTTTCTGTTGGGTAGAGTATGTTCCGTGGTTGATACCAGGTGAAAAAAATTTTGGGGGGATTGGGGTGGGGGGTGCGGGTGGAACCTAACTTTGTAACGCGTTGTCCGATTTCGATGGTTCTTTTTCTGTTGTATAGGGTATGATCCCCCATTGCTAATAGGAGAATAATTTGGTCCTATGGTGAAAGGTGTGGGTGGGGGGGAGGGGTAGTCTAACTTCGTAACGCGTGGACCGATTTGGATAATTCTTTTTCTATTGGCTAGAATATGATCCTTGGTTGATACTACGAGAAAACAAATATTGCTGGGGTGGAGGTGGGAGAAGGGGGGTGGAACCTAACTTTGTAACGCGTGTTTCGATTTAGATGGTTCTTTTGCTGTTGTATAGAGTGTGATCCCCCATTGCTAATAGGAGAATAATTTGGTCCTATGGTGGTGGTGGGAGAGAGGTAGTAACTTCGTAACGCGTGGACCGATTTCGATGATTCCTTTTATGTTCGGTAGAGTATGTTCCTTGATTGATACCATGAGAAAAAAAGTTCAGTGGAATGGGGGTGAGGTAGGGGGTTAATATTAACTTTTAACGCGTGGACCGATTTGGATGGTTCTTTCTTCGTTGTATAGAGTAGAAGACACTAAAAAGTGAAAAATAAAATAGTTTTTAAAAAAAAAGTTGAACCGACTTCACAAAAAGCGCTAAAAAGCATAAAATAATTTTTAATTTTATATCTATTACGACATTTTGAAGTCGGTGCAAATTAAACAAATAAAACAACTACAAAACCACAATTGAAAATAATACATAATACTACCTGAACGTTTCAGCTTACGGGATCATAAGAAATGTCGATTAAATATTTGTGTTGTTGTTTGGTTTGTTTCATTTGCACCGACTTCAAAATGTCGTAATAGATATAAAATTAAAAATTATTTTATGCTTTTTAGCGCTTTTTGTGAAGTCGGTTCAACTTTTTTTTTAAAAACTATTTTTTGATGAAAAATCGGCATTTTGACTTCCAAGTGCTGTAAGAAATTGAAAAATCAATAAAAAAAAACTCGACTTCATTACCTGCAGAAGCTTATGAACTAAAGAAATCATTTTGGTTTTTAACCGACTTCCCAAAAACAAAGAGGTTCTAAGTTCGACGCGTATTTTTATTTTTTTTGTTATTTGTATTTTTTTTTTATGTTTTTATGTCTGACCGGGCATAACTTTGTAACGCGTCGACCGATTTTGATGATTCTTTTTTTGTTGGGTGGAGTATGTTCACCGATTGGTACCATGTCAAAAAAATTTTTGGTAGGGTGGGGGTGGGGGGTGGGGGTAAAACCTAACTTTGTAACGCGTGGTCCAATTTGGATGGTTCTTTTTTTGTTGTACAGAGTATGATCCCCCATTGCTAATAGGGGAAAAAAGTTTGGAATAGGGTGGGGGGAGGGGGAAGGAGTAGTCTAACTTTGTAACGCGTGGACCGATTTGGATAATTCTATTTCTGTTGGGTAGGGTATGTTTCGTGGGTGATACCACGAGAAAAAAATTTTGGGGGGATGGGGGCGGGGAGTGGGGGTGGAACCTAACTTTGTAACGCGTGGTCCGATTTCGATGGTTCTTTTTCTGTTCTATAGAGTATGATCCCCCGTTGCTACTAGGAGAATAATTTGGTCCTAGGGTGAAAGGTGTGGGTGGGGGGGGGAGTGGTAATCTAACTTCGTAACGCGTGAACAGATTTAGATAATTCTTTTTCTATTGGGTAGAATATGATCCTTGGTTGATACTACGAGAACGGTGGGGTGGGGGTGGGGGTGGGTGGAACCTAACTTTGTAACACGTTGTCTGATTTGGATGGTTCTTTTGCTGTTGTATAGAGTGTGATCACCCATTGCTAATAGAAGAATAATTTGGCTCATGGTGGGGGGTTGGGTGGGGGAGGGGTAGTCTAACTTCGTAACGCGTGGACCGATTTGGATAGTTCTTTTTCTTTTGGGTAGAGCATACTCCCTGGTTGATAGCACGAGAAAAAAATTGTTGGTGTGGTTGGGGTGGGAGAAGGGGGGTGGAACTTAACTTTGTAACGCTGGACCGATTTAGATGGTTCTTTTGATGTTGTATAGAGTGTGATCCCCCATTGCTAATAGGAGAATAGGAGAATAATTTGGTCCTATGGTGGTGGTGGGGGACTACTCTTCGTTGTATAGAGTAGAAGACACTAAAAAGTGAAAAATAAAATAGTTTTTAAAAAAAAAGTTGAACCGACTTCACAAAAAGCGCTAAAAAGCATAAAATAATTTTTAATTTTATATTTATTACGACATTTTGAAGTCGGTGCAAATTAAACAAATAAAACAACTACAGTATCACAATTGAAAATAATACATAATACTACCTGAACGTTTCAGCTTACGGGATCATATGAAATTACGATTAAATACTTTTGCTGTAGTTGTTTGGTTTATTTGATTTGCGCCGACTTCAAAATGTCGTAATAGATATAAAATTAAAAATTATTTTATGCTTTTTAGCGCTTTTTGTGAAGTCGGTTCAAGTTTTTTTTTAAAAACTATTTTTTTGACTGCAGATAATCCAATGATGAGTTATGAGGGGCACCGCAATCAAACTTTTTTTTGAGACGTCCGCGGAGATTCGCTGTCAATGGCTCATTCCTTCATAAAAAGTAATGAAAATTTCACAAAATGTTCTTCAAATGTTGTTTTATTATGTAGTTATTATAGAAATAAATATATATTAACTGTGTTGCCAAAAAAATTATCGAAAATATGCTTTTTTTGTATCGAATTAACCTTACTCCCCCCTTAAAGCAGACTAAGTTATCTTTCTAAACAAAGTAAAAATATGTAGACTTTATTAATAGAAATAACAAGAAATCTTTGATTAAACGTGAAATTTTAGTCGCAAAACAAATTTTCATTCAAAACGCAAGCAGGTTAAAGAAATAATTTTCTACCCGGTTGTAAGTTAAAATTAATTTTCCCCGGATTATTAGATTACAGATTATCTGTTTAAGGTTTAAAGTTTTTAATAGGATGAGCAAGGTACAAAAAACAAAAAAGAGGAATATTCGTTTCCTTAAAGGGGCCTCCACCACTAAATGTAAATCCGGCATTGCAGAACTGATAACGCAGATAGTCTCTCTTGGCTCATCATGCTTCTCAAGCAGGTCTTAATCAATTTTAACTTTGAAAAACTTCTCTCAGCAGAAACTACTCTCTCCGATTCTGGAAAAATACTACTCACGCGTACGGAAATATATACGAATAACTAACTTTTAATAACATTCTTAAACTTCTTGCGAGGACCTCTCAGGTGCGAGGCCTAGCGTCGCCACTGCTCAAAAGCCAGTCCATAGCGGTACTACGTTTGGGTTATCCTAGGGATGCTGTACTGCAATAATCGAGGCGCTGCTGTTCTTTAAACTAAAGGCATTTGTCTTCATTCCGAATTTCAGAATACTGCCATTGTTGCATATAGAAGATCCTTGAAAAAGTACGTGTCTAACGGTTTGTGTTTTACTTTTGCAAGCTCAGGACAATAACGCAGAAAATGTTTTATAGTTTCCTTTTTGTGGCGTTCGCCAGTGTCTGCTCAGGTTGGTGTTTCAGACCATGATTCGATGTGCATGCACACATGTGAGACAGTAGACTCCTGCCAGAATTTTGCATTGAGTCCTAGTTGGGCTGAGTAACCTGTCAGTTATCTTTCAATCAAAGGTTTCCCAAATGACCTTCGCGATTCTACACGTTGTGATCCCTTTCCATCTTTTCTTCGCACAGTCCAACTGGTCGTCCCTGAGGTGCTTGATAACCACTTGTATTGGAAGTTGTGTTTGCGCTGCTTCGTGAGCCTCCAATTCAGCCCCACCTGAGTCTCCAATTCAGCCTGACTCTGAGCCATTTCGGCCGCCTTATGTACAGCTACAGCTTCGGCTTGAAATATGCTAAGCTCGCTAGGAATTCTGTAGGATGATTCAACATCACAGTACACTGTTGTCCCAACCCACGATGCAGTTTTGCAACCATCTGTATAGATACTGACGATGTGCACAGGTTCCTCTGTTCTAGATTCGCAGAAGAGGTATTACGATTCTGAACTTCCTATTGAAGTCGCTAATATGAAGTATGTAGTTGGTGATAGTAGTGAAACTCTTTCCCAGGCTGCTGTGGCCGTACCTCCATGTATTGAACAATTTTGATTCCTTAAGTAGCATTGCCCTCTACGCGGCGTTCTTAGCGTGCAGCTCCAAAGAAGGGAGCGACCTGCCACATCTTTGTGCATGTTTCAATCTAGTATATAGGTTTTTTTATCTATAGCTTCTCACCAACTCATGACACCATCAAGCAAGATTGGTCGCAAAATTGCCGTATACACCCACTGCGTTATGGGAGGGCCTTAGTCCCCACTTTGTGCTGAAAAATCTTTTGAATGCAGAAAGCTCTCTTTGGTTTAGCAATCCTTTCTTCCACATTTAGTTTCCAGGATATTTCACAGTCTAAAATAAGTCCCAGGTATTTCGCACGGGATAAATTCAGCTATAAACAAAGCAGACAGCGCAGCTGAAGCTGATCATCACGTGACCTGTCAAATATCATATAAGCTACAAGGCTTTGGCAACTGGTGTCTTCGGCTCATCGTTAAAATACATTGGCCGGAGGTCATTAACAACGAAGACCTGTACAGTCTTACAGACCAAGACGGAATAGACGCCAGTATTCGCTTAATTGCATACAGGGTGGCCACTATCTGGAAAACTGGGAAAAGTCAGGGAATTTAGTTGGTCGGGAAAATGTCAGAGAATTTACATTGAAATCGAGAATCAATCATCACAGGGGAGCCCAAAAAAGTCAAATGGATGATTTGAATTTGGAAAAAGTAAAGTTGTCAGCTTTCAGTCTCCTCTCCCCTTCCTACTGTTAATTCATAAAATTGTAAAAATGCAGACCGAAACAAAAGTAAGACCTGTAACAATGGCTTTAGACGGAAAGATGTTGAATGGCTTGAAGAGGAAGATGTCCAAGTCTCGGGAGAAAGCAGTAGTCAGCAGACACTCAACATCGAACATCAAAAATTCAACATCTTCGACGACTTACATTCATGGTTAAAATTCTGTTTACGTAATATTTGAATGGTCCTTTATTTGTCAATGATTTCATTGATTAGTTTATTTAAATTTTTCCTATATTCAATTATTTTTTGTAGCTTGTTCGTTTTAGTGATATCTTCATCAAGAACATTTACAAATTTAAAGAAATTACCATTTTGTGCCCATTTCAATGATCGTTCATTGAAACCTTTAATTGCACTTATGCACTTAGGGTACTGTTTATACACTGCCAGGTTCAACATATAAATAATAAATAAGGATCTGTTATGTTTATTATTTTACAAAAAGAGCTAAAAGGAGTAAAATAATACTCAATTCTGTGTCTATTACATTTTGAAGTCGGTGCAAGTTAAAAAAAACAATTACAACAGTCCCCCTTCCTTATCATCCCGTGAGCTGAATTGTTCAAATAGTTTTATATACTGTCTTCGATTCCGGTTAGATCGTTGTTTTGCTTGTTTAATTAGGACAGAATTAAAAATAATGTAATATATATATAAAATTAAATATTAATTTATGCATTTTAGCGCTTTTTGTGAAGTCGCTTCAACTTTCTTTATGCTACTCAAAATATGCTGCTCGTGCGAACCAAGCAAATTAAACAGTTGAAGAGGTAGTGCACTCTATAAAAAGGAAATAGAAATATCCAAATCCGTCAACATATTATGAAATTAGTCACGGCCACCCTTTCAGACCGTCATCCTAGATACAAAATTCTTACCATATATTTAGTACGCCACCGTACTATATACTAATACAGCAAGACAGAATCATCAAACTCAGGGCACGCATTGCAAAGTAAGGGAAGTGCACCCTCCTCTTCCACGTGAGACAAAGTTATGCTCCATTCTTCCACTACCTCCATTCCACCATAAAAGTTTTGGCACGTTACCAATGGAGGAACATATTACATCAAAAACAGATTCATCTAAATTGGTTCACGCGCCAAGAAGTTAGTCCAACCCTCTCTCCCACCCCACCTAAAATCCAATTTTTTTCTAATGTGGCAATAGGGGATCATACTCTATACAACAAAAAGAATTATCTAAATCGATTCACGCTTTTCAAAGTTGGTTCCGTCCACCCCACTCATTCTAAAATTTTTAAAATAAGACCAATGGCGGAACATATTCAATACATCAAAAGCAGAATAATATAAATCGATCCCCGCGTTACAAAGTTTGACAACCCCTTCCTCACCCGCATCCAAGGACCAAATTTTTCTGTCATAGCAGCAATGGAGGAGCATACTCTATATAAAAAAAAGAATTATCCAAATCGGTCTACCCGTTACGAAAGTTGACTACTACCCCCACCTCCTACCTTTAACCAAACAGCAAAAGAGGACGATCAAAATATGGACGGTTATTTTTTGCTGTATAGAGTATGATCCCTAATTGCTAATAATGGAAAGAATTTAACGATGGGGTGAGCGGGGGAGGGGGAAGGGAAAGTCTAACTTCTAAACGCGTAGGCCACGTTGAATGCTTCTTCTGATGTATAGAGTATGCTCTCCATGCCAAACAATTCTAGGATGCGGTTGGGGTGGGGAGGGGCAAAACCAAACTTCACAACTCGTAGATCGATTGGGATAGTTCTGTTCCCTTTCTATAAAGTGCACAACCTCTGCAAATTGATTTATTATACGAGAAACATTTTTCTAGTAGCATATCGGAGTCACTACAAAGTGAAAAACAAATTAAATAGTTTAAAAAGAAAAGTTGATCCGAATGATGGTATTTAGCATATCAACACAGAGGAAAGTATAGAAATTTTCTGAAACGCCTCTTCGCTCCAGCATTTCCATTTAAAACTTTTTGGAGTGCTTACATATAGTGAAACCAACAAGTTTTCACTTTATGATTGCGTTTCTTATAGCAGTTTCAACTTTTGTTGGTTTCATGTCGAAGATATAATTTTTGATGAATTTTTGATGAACTATATGCTGCATTCGTTTTTGAGGACATCGAAATTTATATAAATCGAAATGTCTGCAAAAAATTATCAAAAACTCATTCGGCTGATTATACGACATGTTACGGATAATTTCACAAATATTTTCTTACAAGAAAACAGTATAAGCGAAAGTTTCTTCAGTGATAGTATTTAGATAAAAGAAATTTTCTTTGCTTTCATGAGACAAACCAAATTCCTCCATGGTATTTGGTATTTTAAACATTTAAATTATGTCTTTAAATATTAGCAGGTACCTTAGGAATACTTTAATTTTTAATTTTAAATAAATTTTTTTACCGGAATTTGGTATAGCGTCTGCAAAGTAATTGTTTTTAAATTTTTTGATGGCGTTATTTAAAACATCTCAGACATTCTCTCTTTAGAGAAATATTTTCACGTTTATTTTTAATTTCATAAAGTACATTAATTAACGTTTCTAAAGTAAAATAACATTACACAGGACTCGGAAGCACTCCATCTGCGGTTAGCCTTCGCTAAGAAGTGCTGAAAGAACTCCATTTTAAGGGAGTTTATTGGTGTGTGAACGCCTTCCGTTTTTGAGCAGTGGAGGACAGAGCCGCTTCTTGCGAGTTCATCATTTCTCTCATTCACTGGAAGCCAGAGTACGGTGATATTGAATCTACCCGCTGGAGAGTTTCAGTTTATCTCCACAGCTCCTCACTAGCTTTGAGGAGGTGGTAACCGAGTCAAGCGCCTCTATGGCAACCTGGCTGTCCATAAAACTGCCAACATTCGTCATTGGTACTTCGCTGAGCCCCAACAAACAGTATGACTTAAGGATCGTCAGCACCTCCGCTTGGAATACGCTTGCGCTGTCGGGCGGTCTTCGAAATATGGAGTGTATCAGAAATATACCCGCACCAACGCCGCAGTCCATCTTGAAGTTGTCACTGACCAGTACAGTATCGTAGTAGTTGAGCAGTTCACAATTTGTCTATTCATTCCTAGATGAAATTCTGACACTGAAGCTCTTCGTAAAGTCCAGGTTAGGTATAATGTAATCAAACACTGTAGTAGAAGATCCCCTCGGTGATAAGTCGAGGGTACTACTGTGGCCATAGGGCTTAGCAAGCAACACAGCAACCAGATTTTTTCAGTCTGACTGCACTGCATTATACCTAACAATTGATGTGGAGATCAAGAGGCAGGAGGTGCAGTATGACATTGAAAACCCCCGATAGGGTTGTAGGCAGCGCCCAAGTAGCCTAAATGAAAGTGGTCCTTTGCAACTTATTTAATTTGACTTTATTATACCCCTTTCCCATGGTCGGTGATCGAACTAGGGAGCCGTGATTTAGGGTAGGACATACCGCAGCTATATATATCCACAGGATCATTCTAGGCTTCAGTCCCCACCTTTTGAAAGTTGAAGGCATAAAGAGCCAAACTTACCTTTTTGACTTGTTCTTCTATGTATCATATAACTTCAAATAAACTTGCGGTTAAGAAACACCAACACCCAAGCGGGGTTTTATAATCGGGCCATCATTGGGCAGTCAATGGGTGTCAGTCGTTTACCATCGGCCGCTGATTGGCAACATCATTGGCCCGACAACGGTTGACGGCCGGATGATAACGCCTAGCCATTCGTTATGGAAAAAATATTTCGTTTGAATTTGCGAATTGAATTGAATTGGATTTATCATACTAAAATATGTAAAAATCCAACTTGCAAATTCAAACGAAATATTAATAATTTAGCACCACTAATGTTCAACACAAAGTCCAAATATAAACTTAGTAATAGCCTTTAAGTTAATTAGCTGGGCAATGTAGGACAGATCCTCTGCTATATCCTTAACTACCCGAATGTTAAGATAATTACCATAAATATCCACTACTGGCCCAGTAATCTACCAAGCATTGCCCAGTGGAATATCTAGCCTTGGGCCAGTTCTGATGAACGTCGACCCCGCTTGGGCAATTACTTAACCCTGGAGGATAATGAGAGTTGACGCCCGATTAGTTTGAACATGATCAAGCTGCTTACTTTGGTTTTTGTGGTGAAGAGCATCATCTCGGTTTTTTCCCGAGTTTAAAGCATATGCGACAGCCTTAATTCATTACAATCCGCCAAAGTAGGGGAGACAGAACTCTATCCGAAAGCGTACCCCTACACACGTGTCTAACACCTTGGTTGATACCCAGTTCGGACTGTATTATCCTTGATCTTAGCATCGTTAAAATTCAAAGGCCAAGACCTTACTCTACTCCTAGCTCGAGTAGAGCATCAAGGATATATTCAGAGCGAACATTTTGAATATTTTCGATTTTGCCATCGAGACATAACACTAGGGGCAACTGGAGTTACTGTGACCCTGCACCGAAGTGTCATCTGCTTCCAAGTGCTGAATCTTGTGTTCGAGTTTATTAGTGTCACCCGCTGTCAAAATACAATTGAAAATAAAATTAAATAAAAAATCAGCAATAATGAAAATGAGTATTTTGAAGAAGAAGAAAGGCTACGTGAAGAATCCGAAAGTGTAATTTTCCTCTTTAAAATAAAAAGAATGGAAAGAGTAAAAATTTTTCGATTTATCCATTCTTATTATAACAGGACAGTAAAGATATTTAATTAAATATAAAAACTCGCATCACGCATACACAATGACAGTTACCTTTTACTCAAGGATAAAATGTGTCCAAAACGAACAATCCGAAGTATGTATAACTCAAGTCATGGCACCGCAATCTCGAACACGCATTTGCTTCTTCAAGGGACAAGAGTTAACCCTGAAGCAAAATCGAAAACACCCACTGAATGTACCTTCTATGTCTATTGCAAGTGTGAGTTTTTTGTATTATATTTTAATATGTTCAATCGTACGTAAACTACTGAGATTGTGACATACGGTTTCCACCAAGAGTTTGCCTAAGGTGAACGTCAAGCATGCGCTCCAGAGTCTTCAGCAAAAAGGATGTCAGACTAATTGCAATCCGATCATCTAAAAAAAGGGGGATTGGGGTGCCCTTTGGACAGAATCCCACTTCTTCCAGCTGCTTCCTTAGAGCTCTGAATAGATTGACAGTACTCCATCCAAGCCTGTTTCTTAGCTTGTCTGATGGCTTTATTATAAACCTTAAGGCAGTCCTTATAAGATTCGAAGTACTTATGCCGGTAGCAGATGTTGAAGATGTCTCGAGAATCTTCTTGAGATTAGGGAGATCCTCATTCCACCAGAGCGAGAGGGATTTTTTTACTAAACTTTAAGGGACAGGATTAATGCTGTTGCCATCGCTTTTTCAAATTTGTCTACCCTTGATTCCAGCTCCTGACTGGTTTCATTGCCTATATCAGGTTTATTGAAAAGTTTGGATTTGTTTATTTGACTGAATTTCTTTCAGCTAGTCCTTGTGGGGTATCAATAAGGCTGTGGCCTTTCAATTGCCAGGTTAAGACTGAAGAGTATTCAGTTATGGTCGGAAAATGACCTCAATTCCGACACTCTACAATCCTCAACCCCAACATGCTCTCTGGTTAGTAACCGTGTGATATCAAGCATCTCCTCCCGACCACGAAATTATTGTTAAGGTAGGGGAGGTGCCTTTATTGTATTTATGTATAAACTAGGACGTAAGTGTTAATTATAAAATCAAAAACAGACTCATCATGTTCGTTGTCTTCAGAGCTCCCTATAATGCGTGTCTTGTGTTGGTGTCACAGCTTATCAGTATTTTTTTTCTTTAGCTTTGAGAGACGTTGACAGCACTACCACTTCTGGTGGCGGGATGAGACAGCTTTTACATCTTAGCTAACTCCCTCTCAACGAAGGAGTCATTAGCAGAGTAATACGTAGAGGATTTTCGCCCGCCAAAAAAGGAATTGTTCAAAATATGGCCTTGTTTCACTTTACAAAGTACAAGATACTATCAACTTATGGCTTTATTGTATATGGGGTTAATTCATATTACTATTAAATCACTTAGAGGTTAAAAATACATTGGGCACATTGCCACCACTATAAAGATTTGGTATAGTCGATAATTACAACAATTTATTAAAACTAAAATGTGTATTGTTTATTGCTTTGAAATTCCATGTATTTAATTTGGTTGAAATCGCTGACCCACTGGAGCTTTGTCTATCGGATTTTCAAAATTTCTAGTTGTTCATCCTTGCTGCATCTCCATTTCTGTAATTTTACGAAATAGAGAAAACACTAAATATTTTCGTTATTTCATAAAATTAACCTTTTTTTATTGATTATATAGTTAAAGAAAATCTGAACGATAATTTGGAAAAAATTAGTACTTCGATTCTCAAAACAATAAATACCAAAAGTGAAAAACAAAAAAATTTGGGAGTTAGGTCTTCTTTTAACATAACCGACATTATGCGTAGCATTTATAAGGTGAGAACTTTTTCCACAAGGAATTACTCAGGATTCTGCGAATTACAATAATTTTCGGAAAAGAAAAGGCTTATCTACTTTATCTAACTGATGAGACGGTGAAAAATTGATGGTAAAAGTTTAGCTTTCTAGTACTTATTTTCGCAATGTCCAGAAATCATTGATGAAAGTAGTACCAGGGGACCAAAACATTAACATTATTTTTCACCTTCTAATCAGTTAGGTAAGGTACGTCTAGAATATTGACTAAATAAATATACGTTACCACCCAATAAATTAAATATCTCTTTCGCTGATCAATGCGTAATTATCAGTTATAATAAAAACAATGCATTCTGTTAGGAAACATTTCTTATTACAAAGCGGCAATCTGTAGTGCGTATGCATGTAGGTTATCTGATTCCATATATTACATGGAATTTTCATGTTTCTTGTAAATTACCTTAATAATCCCATGAGCCGTCATGCATATTTTCTAATCTAGGTGGTTAGTAAACGGTATGTTGTACAAAAATATGAAAAACTAACTTAGATAATTCTATGATTCTCTTCTCTTGACATTCAAAATCTCTGAGTGCTAGAAGAAGAGGACAAATTCAAGTGAGTGAGAACTGGACCATACGAAAGATTACGATAGCAACAGACGTAAACATTTTCAGGGATTTGTGTGAAACTTTTGCTACAGCTGTTACAAAATTCTTCTAAACCGAGAGTGTAATCTGGCGACAGTCTTTTGGCTTATTTCATTTACAGCTTGATGTGGTCAGCGAGAAAAAACCGTTTGGCACAATTTGGACGGACACAGTACTAAGCGTGAACAATTTTGTGAAAAAATTCAGGCGAGAGTATCACTTTCATCATCGATACCAATGAAGCATTACAATCAATAGCTGCGGCGAGAATTGAATAATAGATAGAGCACGCTTTGAAATTTTAGTATAAATAATAGAAACTGGGGTGAATAGCAGCAAACTAGTTCAGTGCTTGAGTAAAAGAAGTTCCGTGAGTGCTGGTTTCGCGAATTACCGAAATGAAGTATTTGTGGACGTTCCTTGTGATAGCTTTTTTCATTAGCTACTCCTCGGCCCATAAAAAGGAGTCTAGCTATGAGGAGGATAGTGGAGAAAAGCATGGCGCGGAGCATCACGAAAAGAAGGGTCACAAAGCAGACAAAGGACACAAAGAGGATCATCATTTTGATAAGGGCGATAAAAAGAAACACGAGGAACATGATCATGAACACCATTTCGAAGAAGAAGGAGGCCATAAGAAAAAGCATTGGGACGAAGAAGATAAACACGGGGAACATCATGAACATGGGAAGAAAAGCAAGGGTGAAAAGCATCATCATAAGAAGGGACACAAGAAAGGTCAAAAGACGACTGGATATCACAAAAAGGCGCATAAAGATGAATATCATAAGGAACATAAGTTCTACGACGATGAACACAAAGGCGGTCACCACAAGAAACACGGAAAGGGACACGAATATCATGAAAAACATGAAGGGGACCACAAAAAAGGAAAACATCACGATTCTGCCTTCAAAAAGGGACACAAGGAAGATAAGGGACACTATGATAAAGGACATCACGACGATCATCACAAAGGTTATAAGGGTCATCATGGCCATGACAGTCATTACGATCATCACGAAGATTACGGCAAAAAGGGACATAAAAAGGGTGGCCATGAACATGGGTATAAGAAAGGACACCACCACTAGAATTCATAGCTTAATTGGCGATTCTTTGAATGTGATATTCAATTAAATAAATAAAATTTAAAAACAACACTGCTTTGTTATGTTATATGTCACAGGTTTTGATGACATTTGTTACAGAAAGAAATTTAAAATCAGGAAAACAACGTCGTAGTATGGTTATTTGATCTGGGCTTGGGTTCGAGTAAAAAAAATGCTGAAAAATGCTGTGTTATATATAATTATTTAGCGAACATACTAAAGGCTGGCATTATTCTATACGATCTACAATACAATATATGAGATTTTCAAATATAGTATGCGATTACGAAGTACCTCTTCCCATTTCAAAAACTTTTTAAACGAAAATTGCGAAATGTTGCTTAAAATTGGTATCTTTAATTTCTTTTAATTTAACAGTGCACTGAAAATAAGGGCAATCTAATAATTTGAATTTTACTAAAAGATTAAATCAAATTACTTCAATCTGCGGCTTTAAACTCGAAATGAAAATGTTACTTGAATTCTTCATTTATTTAGTTTTAAATTTTGCCATATGTTACGATCAAATTGAATTGTAGGATTATTTTACACTCTGGCTGGAAGGGGTACATATATTTATCAGACCATATTATTGATTTTCTCTCTCTAGTTACCGTATGTGGATTCGGAACCACTAACATTTTCTCTGCAACCCCATGGCCTTTTTTAACTGACTTCTCAAAAACAACAAGGTTCTAAAATCAAAATGTATTTTTTTATGTATAATGGCATAATTACGTAACGCGTGGATCGATTTTGATGATTCTTTTTTTGTTGGGTAGAGTATGTTCCCCGATTGGCGTGGATCGATTTAGATAATTCTCTTATTGTTCCATAGAGTATGATTCGCCATTGCTAATAATAAAACAAATTTGTCACCTGGCTGGGAAGGGAGGGGGCGGGGGAGGTGGTAGTCTAAGTTCGTAACGAGTACACGGATTTGGATGATTTTTTCTTTGTAGAATATGTTCCCCGATTGGTATCATGTCAACCAAAAAATATTTGGTAGGCTAAGGGTGTGGGGTGGGCGTGAAACCTAACCTTATAATGCGGGGACCGATTTGGGTAATTCTTTTGTTGTTGTATGTATGATCCCCCATTGCTAAAAATGGAAAAATATGTTTCTACAGTGGGTCGGGAAGAGGGGGGGAACTCTAACTTTGTAACGCGTGGACTTGTTTAGATGATTCTAAATGCATGAAGTATCTATTTGTATTCTGACAAAAACTGTGGCTTGTAGTGAGAGTTGGAGGAGGGAGGAGGAGCTTTATAAGGCATAGACCGATTTTGATGGTTTCGTTTCTGTTATACAGAATATGTTTCGTGATTGATAAATGATAAGGTGAGGGTATAAAAGGGTGACCGTGATTAATTTCATAATATATTACAGGATTTGGATAATTCTGTTTCTGCAACTGCACACTTTCGCACTCGCGAAGTTTTTAGAGTACTTTCAAAACTCGACGTGTCCAAAGCTACTGGCCCTGATGGTTTCTCGCCCCTTGTTTTAAAATGCTGCGCCTCTGCTTTGGCTAAACCTCTGCGCAAACTTTTTCACCTGTCATATTCAACAGGAATGTTTCCAAGTGTATGGAAACTTGCTCATGTCCAGCCGATACTTAAAAAAGGAGAGGCATGCGACCCCTCTAACTACAGACCAATTGCACTAACCTCGATCATATCTAAAGTTTTTGAATCACTCATCAACTCTCAGTTGTTGAAATATCTAGAAAACAACCATCTTATCAACGATTGCCAGTACGGTTTCTGCACTGGCCGCTCAACCGGAGACTTACTAACGGCTCTAACGGAACGTTGGAATCATTGTCTTCATAATTTTGGTGAGTCTGAAATCGTCGCTCTTGATATTTCAAAGGCTTTTGATAGAGTCTGGCATGCTGCCCTTTTAGCCAAACTTCAAACATTTGGTCTGCACCCTACCCTCGTTAAATGGATAGAGAGTTTTTTGTCAGGCCGTTCAATTCGTGTAGTAATTGACGGAGTTACTTCTGATTCCTACGAAATAAATGCCGGTGTACCTCAGGGTTCAGTTCTTTCACCAACCTTATTTCTTCTTTTTATTAATGATCTCTTATCCCTTACTCTCAATCCTATTCATAGTTTCGCCGACGACAGCACCCTTGATTTCGCGTACTCATTTGATTCTGTTATGAATTCACGTGGAAATGCTACAGAAGTCAATCGGGAACGCATGTTTAGATCATTAAACAACGACATTTCCAAGGTCCTTGCTTGGGGCAGAGCAAATCGTGTTACGTTTAATGCATCCAAAACCCAATGCTGTTTAATGTCCCTTAAAAAACGCCCAGTTCACCCCCAACCCATTTCAGTCGACGGAGTGAATATACCCAATTCACCCTCCCTAAACATCTTGGGTATCGAGATATCCAGCAATCTTAGCTGGACTGATCATATATTTGCAATCGCTAAAAATGCGATGAAATGTTTGGGTTTTCTACAGAGATGTAAGAAATATTTCACCCCACCTGACTTAGCGCTGATCTACAAGTCCCACATTAGGCCTAGACTTGAATATAATTCCCATATTTGGGCAGGGGCCGGACACACCGCACTGTCCGCGTTAGACAAAGTCCAGCGTAAAGCTGTTAAGCTTATTGGCGATCCCTCAATCTCTGAGGGTCTTGACTCTCTGGAGCATCGACGGAATGTCGGTTGTCTCTCACTCTTCTATCGTTATTTCCATGGCCGTTGTTCTAACGAAATTGCTAGCCTGATTCCTTGTAGACTCATGACAACGCGCGATACAAGATCAACAAGCCGCTCCCACCCCTATACTCTCCAGGTCAAATTTGGACGTACCGTCAAATTTCGGGAATCTTTTCTAAGCAGAACAACACGAATGTGGAACAGTTTACCATCTTCTGTTTTTCCCTCGTCTTATCAGCCTGAAACTTTCAAACGGGGCGTACATCGACACCTCCTTCACCCAAACTCCTAACCCATTTCCCTCATCCTTAATTCCTTTCCTGCCAAGGCTGTGCTTTAGCATCATAGGGCATCCCCTGAGCTTTGGCAACATCATATATAAAAAAAAAAAATTGGTTTGTTCGTATGAGCAGCATTCTTTGAGTCGTATATACAAATACACTAAAAAGCGAAAAATAAAAAAAATTGAACCGACTTCACAAAAAGCGCTAAAAAGCGTAAAATAATTTTTAACTTTATATCTATTACGACATTTTGAAGTCGGTGCAATTAAACAAACAAAAAAACTACCCAACCACAATCGAGCAGCTTACGGGATCATAAGGAAGGATAATTAAATACTTTTGTTGAAGTTGTTTAGTTTGTTTAATTTGCACCGACTTTAAAATGTAATAGATATAAAATTAAAAATTACTTAATGCTTTTTAGCGCTTTTTGTGAAGTCCGTTCAACGTTTTTTTTTGAAATTTTTTAATTTGGTAATGTTGTCAGCAGAAAACAACCATGTGACGCGGTCGGTGGGATTCGAACCTGGGACCTCTGGAGTGGTAGGCCGACGTGTTACCACTTACTACACCGCCAGCTTCATTATTATTGATTAAGTGATATAATAACTACAGTGCCTCAAAAGGATGGCTACGAACGAAAGTTCGTATTATATAAAAATAAAATTAAAAAACTAAAACCCAACTACTATATATGTATATATATACTAAGGTCTGGTTTGTATACAAGACTTAGTAGCTAGACCTATATATATATAAAAAACGAACATGGGAATTAACAAAAAATTTATGTAAAGAACGTACTTACGCACAATACCTATCCGATGCATGGTCACCTATCCTGCTCATCCTTCCCGTTCCCATAAAAAACCTGAAAATAACATAAAAATTAAAAAATTTTACAATTGTTATAATAATAACAAAAACTTACCTTCTTGAATTGTCATAATTGTTGTCACTTTTTACAACAATCAGCTGTTTCATTAGGAGAACGGTCGGTTGCCGCTCTAATCCATTGCTCGTCATGAAATTCCGCGTGTAGGAAGAGGATAGTTTGCAATTAAAGACTTGTTACAATATAATATATGTTGGTTTAGTTATTTCTAAAAGTTACGTCCTTATAATTATTCTATTGTGTGTATAAGCGTGATAACTAAAGTATGACACGTGAACCTGGAATTGAACTGCATCGCGATTTCTAGAGAATGTGGGCCCTCGCAAAATGGCGACGATGACTTCCACGCTGATTTGCTTCGACCTGCCGACTTCGGGCCCTGGCTCAACAGTCTTGTGCTCGCTGTAGAGATGACTTTTTGGACTTGCTGGGTTCGGCTTGAAGTGCCCTTTCGTCCAGTATTCGTTTTCGCTGCACTATATTTTCTCTTCATATATGGCGACATCGTAAAATGCTGCGACGTTATTTTCGAAATGTTATTCCAATCTTATTAACTCACAATAAAAAGTTAATATTATTTTTATATAATTATTTACTAGTTAAAGCCATTTTTTCTAAAATAAAATGCACCGGAAAACACCCCCAGAGCCACCCTTTATCTTGAATAAGGTTTTTCTACGCTAAAATATAAAAAACCCCTGCTTTCTTAAATATTCTTATTAAAGTTTAAGGTTTCTGATGCACCTGGAGCGTTGAATTTATTTTAAGATTCCAATCTCGAGCCGCTGTGCGAGGTTGTTTGGCTATTTTCTTAGTGGGTGGCCTATCCATTGCCACTTTCGCCTGCGGATACTGGTGTCTATCCCGTCTTGGCCTGTAAGGCTGTGTAGGTCTTTGTTGGTAATAAACTCTGGCCAATGGATGTTAAGGATGCTACGGAGACAACGGTTGACAAAGGGATGTAGCTTAGATATAATTTGACAGGTCGCTTTCCATGTTGAACAATAGATCAGATTTTACGTTCGACTTGAAGATCTGGAGTTTTGTGCGTCTGGAGATGTTATTATTGCGCTAGATCACTACAAGAGTATTAAATGCAACTCAAGCCTTATTGATGCGAGAGTATACATCAGCTTCAGCTCCGCCGTCTGTTGTAACTAACCAAAACTAGTTGATCCCAACATCACTCATTTATCGATCTTCTAATCCCACGTACAGTTAAATTGACTTTGCGCTCTGCGGATTCCAACGATGGACGATACCTCTTGTCTATTTCTAGCCTATCTGCACGAAAAACCGAATTCCGTCTGTATTGACGGTAAAACCAGCACCAACGTTATGTTCAGTATACACCAAGAAGGCCTGCCCACAGACCCAACCGTCTTACAACAACTTTTCACTAAGTACCATGATTCATTCAATATCCCTTCCCATAAGGTTTCAGAAGATCTATCCACCTATACTGCGTACGTCAGTTCTCGCCGCATTTCCCATCTTCAAAAAAGTCGCAACGACTCCTTAAACTACTTTCGCTCCTAAAACCCCCGCTTTCTCTATTTCTGACTTCCCTCCTAATGCGCCTGCGGTCTCCGATCAAGTACCTCTCCCGAGCAGCTTGTCAGTCTATTACCAGAACGTAAGAGGACTTCGCACAAAAACATCCAATATTTTTCTTAACTTCCACAAATTCCCGCACGATATCTTTGCCTTAACTGAAACCAATCTCCAAACTATACCATTTTCAGTGTCGACGGTTGTGTAGGCACCAATGATCCACCAGGTCGCGGGGTTCTCATAACTGCTCACAACTGTTATGACGCCACCCTGCTAAAGACCTCCGACTCTACAATATCAGAATTTGTATGTATCAAATTAGCACTAAATAAGTGTCTTCTGTACATTGTTTGTTGTTATATTCGTCCCTCTCAAGCTCTAAATGCCTACGAGCCCATAATTGAAGGGAAGGTGGAAGCTAACTTTGTAACGCGTGGTCCGATTTCGATGGTTCTTTTTCTGTTGTATAGAGTATGATCCTCATTGCTAATAGGAGAATAATTTGGTCCTATGGTGGCGGTGGGGGGGGGGGAGGGGTAGTAACTTCGTAACGCGTGGACCGATTTCGATGATTCCTTTTCTGTTCGGTAGAGTATGTTCCTTGATTGATACCATGAGAAAAAAGTTTAGTGGAATGGGGGTGGGGTAGGGGGTTAAAACTAACTTTTAACGCGTGGTCCGATTTTGATGGTTCTTTCTTCGTTGTATAGAGTCGAAGACACTAAAAAGTGAAAAATAAAATAGTTTTTAAAAAAAGTTGAACCGACTTCACAAAAAGCGCTAAAAAGCATCAAATAATTTTCAATTTTATATCTATTATGACATTTTGAAGTCGGTGCAAATTAAACAAATAAAACAACTACAGAACCACAATTGAAAATAATACATAATACTACCTGACCGATCCAGCTTACGGGATCATAAGAAATGACGATTAAATAGTTTTGTTGTAGTTGTTTGGTTTGCACCGACTTCAAAATGTCGTAATAGATATAAAATTAAAAATTATTTTATGCTTTTTAGCGCTTTTTGTGAAGTCGGTTCAACTTTTTTTTAAAAACTGTTTTTTACCGATCAGCTCTCCGTTCCTGCTCTCTTTCAAGTAAGTGGAGTCAGGCACTTTCTGGACAGACAATTAGACTTAATCTTTTCTTCAGACCCAGTTAACTTGGCTGTCGCGGAAAGAAACCATCTCCTCTCCTCTCTCGATCGTCACCATCCTCCCCTGATCCTTGTTTTCTCCTACGAACACCCTCATGCACTTTCAAGCTCCGAGTCTTCTCTTTCCTTCAATTTTCGTAAAGGCAACTTTGAAAAATTAAATCACTTGCTCCTCAACTCTAACATTGCCACTATCCCTCAACATCTGCCATCTTGCCGAAGCGAAGGGCTTTTATGCTCTATTTGAAAGCACAGTCTGGTGAGTCCGTTCCTTTTTAATATATGTTATTTCCATCCAACATTCAATGTAGTACAATCGTGCTGCATTGAATGCGTTTAACGGGTCTCCACTGCTGAGCATTTGGCTGCCTTTGTCGAGATCAAAGTTCAGCACAGCAGGCATAACACTTAGGGATGGGCGATCTTCGATTCGATCTGGGCGAATCGATCTTTTAGCCTTCGATCTGCCGATTTTTGAATCGATTTTTCGCGGAACCGATTCGGCTCGAATCGATTTATTTACTTCCGATTCACATCCATTTAAGACAAGACGCGACACGCTAATAAAACTGAGCAAGCTCACGTGGAAATTTTTTCGCATCAACATTAATCTGTGTAATAATCCTGTAAATTGAAAATTTCGTACCTAAAATATTGTTATTGTTATTACATATACTGCCAAACATTGTAGTTGGCAGCATTCAATTTTAGTGCATCCCTGATTAAATCTAAAGCCCTTGAAAATTTTTCGCTGCTAACTAGGATAGGTTTTACGTCCGCTCACTCCGTCCTTCCGCTATATGGTATCCAGTCTGGATTTTTATTTTTTTTAAATTGCAAAATTAATCACTTGGTGAAGAAAATACTTGGTGTCAAAAATGGAATCGATCTACAAACATCGATCTTTTTAGGGCGATTAATCGATCTTCGAAATCGGAAAAAAAATTGCAGATCGATCCGTACTGAATCGATTTTCTCAGTTCGATCCCCCATCCCTAATAACACTGCTGCTGGCTTTGTTTTCACAGAGGCGGCTTTGTTTTGCATCTGTGGATCCCGTTCGTCAGTCCTTGTGTTTGTGTACGTTTTTGTTTTGTTTTGTTTTGGGCAAATTAAGACCGGGAGTATGCAAAAATTTGTATTTAATTTTTGCAACATTCTTGGCTTGAAAAGTAACCATTTTTCGGTTTACTGCCACTTGATCGCGGAAAATCCGGCTGTTTTTGCACTAAGCGAAACCAAGGTTGTTTCCGTTTCTGATATTAATCATCACAATCATCACATCCCTGGTTATCACTTAGTGCCACTCTTCTCTCCTCAGAGGGGAATCGCGGTTTATGTTAGAAAAGATGTGCCATTTTCCCTTCTCCCTCAATTTTCTTCTACTAATCCAGATTTTAATTATGTCTGGATTAGATTTAAACTCTATCGGCACATCATTCATTTTTGTTTTTTATACCGCAGCCCGAATATGTCTGACACTGACACTGTGTGTTCCTTTGATAAGTTGTCCTCCGATATTGATAAGATTTTGGAAATATCCCCCTCTTCTGAAATCGTTCTTGCTGGAGATTTCAACGTCCACAACACACAGTGGCTCAGGCATTCTTCCACCACAAGCCCGTCTGGAAGACACGTCGAGTTATTTAGTGAGTCTTTTAATTTACAGCAACTGGTTGAGTGTCCGACTCGTGTTCCTGATACTTTGGGGCACAACGCGCATCTTTTAGATCTATTTCTAACATCGCATCCAGAAAAATACTCGGTTTCGGTGACGTCTCCCTTGGGTAATTCGGACCATTGTCTAATCTCCGCCCAATTCTCCATCTCCTCTCTGACAACGACTAACCTAAACTCCACCAACAGATTTGTGGCATTATAAAAATGCTGATTGGGCGGGACTTAATAAATATCTCAGAGAGCTGGATTGGTCTGATTGCTTTTCTATGAAGGACGTTAACAGAAGCACCGATTATATCTTGAACATCCTATGGTTTGGAATGCATCGCTTTATTCCTCATAGCTTCAAGAACATCAAACCAACTAACACCAATTGGTTCAATAATGACTGTTTCGCAGCCATTAAAAAGAAGGAAGCAGCCTTCCAGGCATATAAATTGTGCCCTTCAGAGGAATTGAGACGTATCTATAGAGATGCGCGGAATATTTGCAATTCAGCAATTAGCCGGGCTAAGTTCAATTTCGACCAGAGCATCAGACGGAAGGTATTTTCTACTCAAAAGGGTAGTAAGGGCTTCTGGTCTCTAGTAAAAACCGTAAAGAACAATTTCACCTGTTCGTCAACACCACCACTCATTTATAATGGGAATGTTTTTACTGACTCATTGGACAAGGCCAACCTGTTTGCTGCTAATTTTGCTGCTAACTCGTACTTGCCACCTTCATCGCAGCCACTTCCATCTCCATCACAGTGCACTAGTAGGCAAAAGCCGCTACACTTTCGCACTCGGGATGTTTTTAGAGTACTTTCGAAACTCGACGTGTCCAAAGCTACTGGGCCTGATGGTTTCTCGCCCCTTGTTTTAAAATGCTGCGCCTCTGCTTTGGCTAAACCTCTGCGAAAACTTTTTCACCTGTCATATTCAACAGGAATATTTCCAAGTGTATGGAAACTTGTTCATGTCCAGCCGATACTTAAAAAAGGAGAGGCATGCGACCCCTCTAACTACAGACCAATTGCACTAACCTCGATCATATCCAAAGTTTTTGAATCACTCATCAACTGTCAGTTGTTGAAATATCTAGAAAATAACCATCTTATTAACGATTGCCAGTACGGTTTCCGCGCTGGCCGCTCAACCGGAGACTTACTAACTGCTCTAACGGAGCGTTGGAATCATTGTCTCCATAATTTCGGTGAGTCCGAAATCGTCGCTCTTGATATTTCAAAGGCTTTTGATAGAGTCTGGCATGCTGCCCTGTTAGCCAAACTTCAAACATTTGGTCTGCACCCAACCCTCGTTAAATGGATAGAGAGCTTTTTGTCAGGCCGTTCAATCCGTGTAGTAATTGACGGAGTTACATCTGATTCCTACGAAATAAATGCCGGTGTACCTCAGGGTTCAGCTCTTTCACCAACCTTATTTCTTCTTTTTATTAATGATCTCTTATCCCTTACTCTCAATCCTATTCATAGTTTTGCCGACGACAGCACCCTTGATTTCGCGTACTCATTTGATTCTGTAATGAATTCACGTGGAAATGCTACAGAAGCCAATCGGGAACGCATGTTTAGATCATTAAACCACGACATTTCTATGGTACTTGCTTGGGGCAGAGCAAATCGTGTTACGTGTTTTTAATGTCCCTTAAAAAACGCTCGGTTCTCCCCCAACCCATTAAAGTCGACGGAGTGAATATAACAAATTCGCCCTCCCTAGATATCTTGGGTATCGAGATATCCAGCAATCTTAGCTGGACTGATCATATATTTGCAATCGCTAAAAGTGCGATGAAATGTTTGGGTTTTCTACAGAGATGTAAGAAATATTTCACCCCACCTGACTTAGCGCTGATCTACAAGTCCCACATTAGGCCTAGACTTGAATATAATTCCCATATTTGGGCAGGGGCAGGACACACCGCGTTGTCCGCGTTAGAAAAAGTTCAGCGTAAGGCTGTTAAACTTATTGGCGATTCCTCAATCTCTGACGGCCTTGACTCTCTGGAGCATCGACGGAATGTCGGTTGTCTCTCACTTTTTTATCGCTATTTCCATGGCCATTGTTCTAACGAAATCGCTAGCCTGATTCCTTGTAGACTCATTACAACGCGCGATACAAGATCTACAAGTCGCTCCCACCCCTATACTCTCCGGGTCAAATTTGGACGTACCGCCCTCGCTTGGGGCAGAGCAAATCGTGTTACGTTTAATGCATCCAAAACTCAATGCTGTTTAATGTCCCTTAAAAAACGCCCAGTTCACCCCCAACCCATTTCAGTCGACGGAGTGAATATACCCAATTCACCCTCCCTAAAGATCTTGGGTATTGAGATATCCAGCAATCTTAGCTGGACGGATCATATATTTGCAATCGCTAAAAGTGCGATGAAATGTTTGGGTTTCCTACAGAGATGTAAGAAATATTTCACCCCACCCGACTTAGCGTTGATCTACAAGTCCCACATTAGGCCTAGACTTGAATATAATTCCCATATTTGGGCAGGGGCAGGACACACCGCGTTGTCCGCGTTAGACAAAGTTCAGCGTAAGGCTGTTAAACTTATTGGCGATTCCTCAATCTCTGACGGCCTTGACTCTCTGGAGCATCGACGGAATGTCGGTTGTCTCTCACTTTTTTATCGCTATTTCCATGGCCATTGTTCTAACGAAATTGCTAGCCTGATTCCTTGTAGACTCATTACAACGCGCGATACAAGATCTACAAGTCGCTCCCACCCCTATACTCTCCGGGTCAAATTTGGACGTACCGTCAAATTTCGGGAATCTTTTCTTAGCAGAACAACACGAATGTGGAACAGTTTACCATCTTCTGTTTTTCCCTCGTCTTATGAGCCTGAAACTTTCAAACGAGGCGTACATCGACACCTCCTTCACTCAACCTCCTAACCCATTTTCCCCAACCTTAAATCCTTTCCTGCCAAGGCTGTGCTTTAGCATCATAGGGCATCCCCTGAGCTTTGGCAACATCATATATAAAAAAAAAAAAAAAACATCTTCCAGTTGACGTTGCTTTAGAGGCGTTCTATTCAGAAATACACGCTTGTCTTACACAATCTATCCCCGGTTTTCCTCGTAAAAACTACTCCTCATCCCCCGTATGGTACGACAAAGAATAACGCTCTCTCCGCAACAGGAGAAATAAACGTTGGCAAACTTTTCTTATATCCCAGACCGAGTCTGACTATTCTTCCTACCTATCTGCTTATACCTCTTTTTCTGAAAGTTGTGATATTCTCTACTATGAGTACCTCCAACGGATGGAAACTAGCCTCATATCTGACCAAAAGCGTTTTTATAACTTTATTAATTCCAGGAAGAAATCCAATGGTTACCCCTCTACCCTAAAACTTGAGAATACCTCTTCGTCTGATCCTAAGTTTATCGCCAACCTCTTTGCACACTTCTTCAGTAAATCTTTCACCGACAATTCCGTACAACCTGACCTTAATTACTTTTCATTCTTGTACAAATGCACTCAAACGTCGTTTACGTCTTTCGACCCTGATCCCGAACTAATCACCGCCAGTATCAACGGGCTTGAGGACGACTTCAACCCAGGTCCTGACGGCATTCCGGCCATCGTTCTGAAAAAGTGTGCCATGCATCTAATTCAACCCCTTACCTAGCTTTTCCGCCTCTCGGTCACTCAAGGGTTTTTCCCTTTTTTATGGAAAAACTCGTATATTATTCCCATCTTCAAAAAAGGTTGCAAGAACGATGTGTCCAACTACAGACCAATTGCTAAATTATCATCCATACCTAAACTATTCGAAAAATTGGTCTATGTTCTTCCACTGTAAGTCTATCTTTTCCCTCTCCCAGCATGGCTTCCTCAAAGGAAGATCTACAACCACCAACCTTACTGACTTCGTCTCCAAAACACTGGAAAACGGTAAAGATGTTGATGTTATCGCCACCGATTTTCGTAAAGCCTCCGGCAAGATCTCCCATAATGCTATCTTGTTCAAATTTGATCGCCTAGGCTTCCCCTACCGATTCATCTCCTGGATTTAATCCTACCTCAACAACTGTCGGTACAATGTTCTTTTCAGCTCATCCATTTCTAATCCTATTGTCGCTCGTTCCGGCGTCCCCCAGGGCAGCCACCTCGGTCCATTAGTTTTCATCCTTACAATAAATGATGTTGAATGTGTCATCAATCACTCAGAGCTGTCCATTTATGCTGATGACGTGAAAATAATTAAACATATCTCCTCCACAACCGACTCTCTTCTCTTGCAAAAAGATCTCGATTCCTTCACCACATGGTGCATGAAAAACTTTCTTGAACTCAATGTCTCCAAATGCCAGTCCATCTCTTATTCCCGCAAGCGTCTTACCACCACCCGGAGAGTGTACATGCTAACCGACGTACCAGTCCCTATCGTTACCTCTTTGTGTGACCTAGGAATAATCTGTGATAGTGAACTCAATTTCCGTTCCCACATTGACAGCATAATTAACTGGATTTTGTGAAGCACTGGTCCAGAGAGTTCTCCAATCCTTATATTCCAAATCTCTCTATATCTCCTTCGTTAGATCTCTCCCTGAATATGCCAGCCAGGTATGGTCACCTACACAAACAACCCACATTAACACCATTGAATCCGTTCAGCGTAGAGGTTCATTCGCTTCGCTCTACATGATCTTCCGTGGGTAGACAGATTCAACCTTCCACCTTATGAAAGGGTAGTGTAACTTCGTAACGCGTGGACCGATTTGGATAATTCTTTTCTATTGGGTAGAATATGATCCTTGGTTGATACTACGAGAAAAAAAATGTTGCTGGGGTGGGGGTGGGAGAAGGCGGGTGGAACTTAACTTTGTAACGCCTGAATTGATTTGAATGCTTCTTTTGCTGTTGTATAGAGTGTGATCCCCCATTGCTAATAGGAGAATAATTTGGTCCTATGGTGGTGGTGGGGGAGGGGGAGGGGTAGTAACTTCGTAACGCGTGAACCGATTTCGATGATTCCTTTTCTTTTCGGTAGAGTATGTTCCTTGATTGATACCATGAGAAAAAAAAGTATAGTGGAATGGGGGGGGGGGGGGAGGGGGGGAGTTAAAACTAACTTTTAACGCGTGGACCGATTTGGATGGTTCTTTCTCCGTTGTATAGAGTCGGAGACACTAAAATTGAAAAATAAAATAGTTTTTTTAAAAAAAGTTGAATCGACTTCACAAAAAGCGCTAAAAAGCTTAAAATAATTTTTAATTTTATATCTATTACGAAGTGGGTGCAAATTAAACAAATAAAACAACTACACAACCACCATTGAAAATAATACATAATATTACCTGAACGTTTCAGCTTACGGGATCATAAAAAATGACGATTAAATATTTTTGTTTTAGTTGTTTGGGTTGTTTGATTTGCACTGACTTCAAAATGTCGTAATAGATATAAAATTAAAAATTATTTTATGCTTTTTAGCGCTTTTTGTGAATTCGGTTCAACTTTTTTTTTAAAAACTATTTTATGGCACAATGCGGTGGTATATGCTCTGCGGATGTTCGATGTTTTAAGCCTCTTCACATTGAGCCGTGGCATATTAGATGTTGCGTTACGTGGGCGTATTGCTGCCGTGCAGAGGCGAAACTTAGTTGTTACACGATGGTGATCGCTGCCAATATCAGCGCCGCGCTTAGACCTTACATCAAGAAGACATTTTCTCCAACTTTTCAAAACAGCCATAAGTATGATCAATCTGGTTCTCAGCACTGCCAACTGGGGAAACCCAGGGAGTTAAGTGGCATTTTTTGTGTTTAAGATCTACCGATGACAAGTTGCCGAGAGTTTTTTTTTTTTTTTTTTTATATATGATGATGCCAAAGCTCAGGGGATGCCCTATGATGCTTAAGCACAGCCTTGGCAGGAAAGGAATTAAGGATGAGGGAAATGGGTTAGGAGTTTGGGTGAAGGAGGTGTCGATGTACGCCCCGTTTGAAAGTTTCAGGCTGATAAGACGAGGGAAAAACAGAAGATGGTAAACTGTTCCACATTCGTGTTGTTCTGCTTAGAAAAGATTCCCGAAATTTTACGGTACGTCCAAATTTGACCTGGAGAGTATAGGGGTGGGAGCGACTTGTTGATCTTGTATCGCGCGTTGTCATGAGTCTACAAGGAATCAGGCTAGCAATGGAAATAACGATAGAAGAGTGAGAGACAACCGACATTCCGTCGATGCTCCAGAGAGTCAAGACCCTCAGAGATTGAGGGATCGCCAATAAGCTTAACAGCTTTACGCTGAACTTTGTCTAACGCGGACAGTGCGGTGTGTCCGGCCCCTGCCCAAATATGGGAATTATATTCAAGTCTAGGCCTAATGTGGGACTTGTAGATCAGCGCTAAGTCAGGTGGGGTGAAATATTTCTTACATCTCTGTAGAAAACCCAAACATTTCATCGCATTTTTAGCGATTGCAAATATATGATCAGTCCAGCTAAGATTGCTGGATATCTCGATACCCAAGATGTTTAGGGAGGGTGAATTGGGTATATTCACTCCGTCGACTGAAATGGGTTGGGGGTGAACTGGGCGTTTTTTAAGGGACATTAAACAGCATTGGGTTTTGGATGCATTAAACGTAACACGATTTGCTCTGCCCCAAGCAAGGAACTTGGAAATGTCGTTGTTTAATGATCTAAACATGCGTTCCCGATTGGCTTCTGTAGCATTTCCATGTGAGTTCATAACAGAATCAAATGAGTACGCGAAATCAAGGGTGCTGTCGTCGGCGAAACTATGAATAGGATTGAGAGTAAGGGATAAGAGATCATTAATAAAAAGAAGAAATAAGGTTGGTGAAAGAACTGAACCCTGAGGTACACCGGCATTTATTTCGTAGGAATCAGATGTAACTCCGTCAATTACTACACGAATTGAACGGCCTGACAAAAAACTCTCTATCCATTTAACGAGGGTAGGGTGCAGACCAAATGTTTGAAGTTTGGCTAAAAGGGCAGCATGCCAGACTCTATCAAAAGCCTTTGAAATATCAAGAGCGACGATTTCAGACTCACCAAAATTATGAAGACAATGATTCCAACGTTCCGTTAGAGCCGTTAGTAAGTCTCCGGTTGAGCGGCCAGTGCGGAAACCGTACTGGCAATCGTTGATAAGATGGTTGTTTTCTAGATATTTCAACAACTGAGAGTTGATGAGTGATTCAAAAACTTTAGATATGATCGAGGTTAGTGCAATTGGTCTGTAGTTAGAGGGGTCGCATGCCTCTCCTTTTTTAAGTATCGGCTGGACATGAACAAGTTTCCATACACTTGGAAATATTCCTGTTGAATATGACAGGTGAAAAAGTTTTCGCAGAGGTTTAGCCAAAGCAGAGGCGCAGCATTTTAAAACAAGGGGCGAGAAACCATCAGGGCCAGTAGCTTTGGACACGTCGAGTTTTGAAAGTACTCTAAAAACTTCGCGAGTGCGAAAGTGTAGCGTCTTTTGCCTACTAGTGCACTGTGATGGAGATGGAAGTGGCTGAGATGAAGGTGGTAAGTATGAATTAGCAGCAAAATTAGCAGCAAACAGGTTGGCCTTGTCCAATGAGTCAGTAAAAACATTCCCATTATAAATGAGTGGTGGTGTTGACGAACAGGTGAAATTGTTCTTTACGGTTTTTACTAGAGACCAGAAACCCTTACTACCCTTTTGGGTAGAAAAAACCTTCCGTCTGATGTTCTGGTCGAAATTGAACTTTGCCCGACTAATTGCTGAATTGCAAATATTCCGCGCATCTCTATAGATACGTCTCAATTCCTCTGAAGGGCACAATTTATATGCCTGGAAGGCTGCTTCCTTATTTTTAATGGCTGCGAAACAGTCATTATTGAACCAATTGGTGTTAGTTGGTTTGATGTTCTTGAAGCTATGAGGAATAAAGCGATGCATTCCAAACCAAAGGATGTTTAAGATATAATCGGTGCATTTGTTAACGTCTCTCACAGAAAAGCAATCGGACCAATCCAGCTCTCTGAGATATTTATTAAGTCCCGCCCAATCAGCATTTTTATAATGCCACACTAATCTTTTGGTGGAATTTAGGTTAGTGGTTGTCAGAGAGGAGATGGAGAATTGGGCGGAGATTAGACAATGGTCCGAATTACCCAAGGGAGACGTCACCGAAACAGAGTATTTTTCTGGATGGGATGTTAGAAATAGATCTAAAAGATGCGCGTTGTGCCCTAAAGTATCAGGAACACGAGTCGGACACTCAACCAGTTGCTGTAAATTAAAAGACTCACTAAATAACTCGACGTGTCTTCCAGACGGGCTTGTGGTAGAAGAATGCCTGAGCCACTGTGTGTTGTGGACGTTGAAATCGCCAGCAAGAACGATTTCAGAAGAGGGGGATATTTCCAAAATCTTATCGATATCGGAGGACAACTTATCAAAGGAAAACACAGTGTCAGTATCAGACATATTCGGGCTGCGGTATAAAAAACAAAAATGAATGATGTGCCGATAGAGTTTAAATCTAATCCAGACATAATTAAATTCTGGATTAGTAGAAGAAAATTGAGGGAGAAGGGAGAATGGCACATCTTTTCTAACATAAACCGCGATTCCCCTCTGAGGAGAGAAGAGTGGCACTAAGTGATAACCAGGGATGTGATACTGATTAATATCAGAATCGGAAACAACCTTGGTTTCGCTTAGTGCAAAAACAGCCGGATTTTCCGCGATCAAGTGGCAGTAAACCGAAAAATGGTTACTTTTCAAGCCAAGAATGTTGCAAAAATTAAATAAAAATTTTTGCATACTCCCGGTCTTAATTTGCCCAAAACAAAACAAAACAAAAACGTACACAAACACAAGGACTGACGAACGGGATCCACAAATGCGAAGCAAAGCCGCCTCTGTGAGAACAATGCCAGCAGCAGTGTTATGCCTGCTGTGCTGAACTTTGATCTCGACACAGGCAACCAAATGCTCAGCAGTGGAGACCCGTTAAACGCATTCAATGCAGCACGATTGTACTACATTGAATGTTGGATGGAAGCAAATAGATACAAATCGGAACGGACTCACCAGACTGTGCTTTTAAATAGAGCATAAAAGCCCCTCACCCAAAAAGCCTCATACAAAATTCATCCCCATTTGCGTTCCTGTTTCCGAGTCCAAACTTCCCTATTACATCGTAGCGTTGAGATCCTCCATAACTATTTTGATATCACCTTTAGGAGCCTTATCAAATGTGTTGCCAAGAGGCTGGTAGAAGGCCTCCTTAGTTGTTATATCCGCTTGTTCGGTCGGCGCGTAACATTGAATTATGGGGATGTTACGTACGCTCGTCCGGAATTTGGCGGTGATAATGCGGTCGAATATTGGTGACCAGTCCAATAGTGATTGGCTGGCAAGCTTGGTTGGCAAGAAGTCTACGCTTGCCATGCGTCGTGTATCTAATTCCTCCTGACCAGAGTATAGCAGCACGGTTTCAGATGTGAGTGATGTAAACTCTCCACCTCCCATTCGTCTATGTAGTTCACTTTAATTCAATTCAATTTAGTATTTGGTGGACAATTTTTATTTCAATTGTTTAGGAATTCTTTTTTATTTTCTTATGTTTCCGTTACGAAATGTGATCAAGTTTGTAATAACATTATAACTATAATATTTATGAAAGTTCATTGAATTTTTCAGCTTTTCATAGGTATTAATTATTTTTATTTTGTCTTCTTATTTCAAAAGATTCCACCTAATGAACTTTAATAATGTAGCCACTGGTCCACTATTTATAAATACGAATGTTGTAACTAATCCATATAACTATATGTTTTGGAACATTATCAACATTTGTTATATCTAATCTATTTACTATATAAAAATAAATACTTTCAGCTCCATATTTATTTTTACCTTCTACGTGTACAGGACGTGCATTTAATTTAAGTTTTGGAAAGAGCACGTCTGAATGGCAAAGTCTTTATTAAATTAAACAACTAATATATATTGGTTTGGAAATAATGTGAAATATAATTAGAAATAATGGCAGTTCAGCTTCTTTCCGTTTTGAATTGTAGATAAAGTCAATTGCATTATTTCCACTGATTTTAATTTATTGCACCAAATTATTTCTATGTGCTTTATATTGTAAAATTCATTTAAACTGATTAATTTTATTCCTTTGAAAATAAATCAAAAAGTCCTCCCCAAAATCCAAATCTTAAAGATTTTGTTTGAGCTTGTGAACGTAAAAACTGCCAATACGTAAGGCTACGAGAAGAAAATCTGTCCCTATCCTTTTGTGAAACATTTATGAGCCGTTGCAGAAATCCAAACAGAAGGAGATGGAGCCGATTGATTCCCCTCGTTCAAATACTCTACTCAGTTCGATCCACGTCTTTCTTGACCCAGCGAACGGTAAGACTAAGTTCGATACAAAAACCCTTCGTATTTGCTCAAGATATTTGCGACCAATTCTTTTTTCGTGCTGGGAAGTGCTTTTTGTTTTAGTTCCTAAATTGAATTTTAAATAAAAATTAAACAAAAACTTGACGAAAAATCTGCCATAACCGATTGTTGCCTGTTCCAATATTTTCTCAGGAAGCGAAGAAAAGTTTCCTGCACGAGGGGTACAATAAGACCGTTCAGCTTAAAGTTTCCGAAACCAAATAGAGAAACCAAATTAGATATTTATTTGTAAATTGTTAATTCAGGTTTATGGGATGGTCTCCTCTGGACGTTCTATTGTGTGCGACGTAGAACAAGTTAAAGTGAAATTTTTGCTTAGGGGTATGTTTTGTGGATCATTAGTGTGAAGCGTAACTAATCTCACGAGAGGATTTCGGAAACAGGGATTTGGGATCTTCGGAGCAACACTTAGAATAGTATGCTATTGTGAAAAGTCTTGTGAAAGATTCATAGTCCGACGACGTGAGTAAAAGTTAGACAGAGTCCCTGACATCACCTTCTACCCATATCTCTTTCATATTGATGTACAAACTCCGCCCTCGTTTAATAATTTCGTCCTATTGGAATCTTTTGAACCCCATATTTGTATATTGTACGCTGTTTATCTGTAAGTTGTCTTGTCCCAGCCCTAGTGCGAAGCAAACGAAAAGAAAGTGGAGAAAGCATGACTCTTGTTCGGAACACCACTACAATTTAAAAGGGGAGAATGAATTGAACAAGGCTTGCAACCATGAAGTGGAGCTTAGAGAAGAAATGAGGTGAAAATACGATGAGCCGCAACGGATTGGATTTTTTGTGTACAAAGTTCCTTTCCTGAATACATATCACCGTCCACTTCAGTTGGTAAGAGTCGAACGAAGTTTTAAATTACAAATCTTCATTTCAATAGAGCACTTTGGTTTAATAGAGCATCTGGATGTACCCGTCAGGACGTCACAAGCTATTCAACTACCCTTTGGATGGAATCACATTACACTTTTGTGGGATTGATAGGGCAGGGGCGTTAAATATAATTTTCTTCTCAATCCCAATTGGATCTTTTGTGCGCTCGACATTATCCATTGACTTAAGGAGTTTATGACGCTGTCAAATGCAGTTGGGAATCTCAATTAAGATAGAAATCTCAATACGCGTGCGAATTAACATTTTAATTATTTTGGTGCGAAAGCATTTCTGTGGAGAATGCGTGATTTTGCGAAAAGGAATTTAACAAGTTCGATCGAGCGATATTGACTGACTGTTTATTTTCAACCTACTGCGGTTTCCTTGTTTGGCTTGGTTCGTCTAGGTAAATAAACATATGAATTTAAGAAAGGCACAGGGAGACGCTTCAACTTTATTTCTATGTATGTATGTATTAACTTAAGTTGTTGGTGTTATAAGTAATAACGTGTCAGCCTACCAATGCAGAGGTTCCAGGTTCGAATCCTACCGGCGGCGACCCATGGTTGTTGTCTGCTGGCAACATATCCCGATAAAAAGACCATGGACGTTGCAGAGAAAATGTCAGTGGTTCGGAGTTCACTTTTAATTTTAGGTCCACTTGTAATCGTGTCGTCTCGAATCGGGCGAAGTTCTTCTCCGTTCCATGTCTCACAAGGGATTACAGGAACTAGAGAAAGGGATGTATTAACTTGCTAATTTAATTTGCATTGCTCGGGGTTTTGATTTTTTCGTGGGCTCACACACATGTTTTTTAATTTAAATGAATGGTTTAAAAAAAAGGCAAAGATTTTTGAAACTCACATGTATTTAAAATTTAAAAATAATATATTTAATATTAAAAAGAATTGACAGCTAACATCTGCTCTTATGTAGTACTTACTACTAGACAGTGAAATTTCAATTGGTGAAGCTATTCTAAGGAATTCTAAAGACAATAAAGACCCAGCACTAGGTTAGGTTAAAGTGGCTGCCTAAGAAGGCACACTTAGGCCAAGGAGGCTTATTGTGATACCACGTTGAGGCTACAAAAATTTTAAAAACCCCATAAAAATACCTAAGTAAAAGAGGGTGAACCTGTTACCCCCTATGCCCCGAGCCAGTTCTTTGTCTCCAGTGGAACCAGTTCATAGGGAGTCAAAATAAATAGCTGGTGGTTAATGTCCGGATCAGGACGAGTGGTACCGATTCTCGCTAGTTCGTCGGCTCTACAGTTACCAGGAATATCACTATGTCCAG
Organism: Leptarthrus brevirostris; assembly: GCA_964036015.1. Taxonomy (NCBI): domain Eukaryota; kingdom Metazoa; phylum Arthropoda; class Insecta; order Diptera; family Asilidae; genus Leptarthrus; species Leptarthrus brevirostris. The sequence goes on from OZ038375.1 coordinate 42,816,584, forward strand.
GCACCCAGATGAGCCGCACTTTCAGATGCTCAGCTATGTCATTTAGTGCTGAGTGACATGTCATAACCGTTTTGGAGGTGGTGTATACTCCCGTGAGGGATTTAATAGCGGTGAAAATACATATGCTGTCTGTAGGTAGCGTTAAATGATACGCTGCAGTAGTCAGGTGCGCGGAATGAGGTATCGAGGTCCAAATGTTCCGAGAAGATACCTTCACCTACTTTGCCTTCTAATTTGGAGCCGTCAGTGTACTCGTAGAGATGCATCCTCCCATTCCGATCTTGTGGGAAAGAAGGAGACGTATTTAGTTTCAAAGAAATGCTTGGGCGAGGTATAGTCGATATTGCTGGCAGTTCTTCTGTCCAGGATTTTGGAGTGACTGAAGTCGGTTCGTTTTCAGGTCTGGATTGAGTTCCAACGGTAGAAGGTGGAGAATATGTTGTCATCCTCTGAACTTTATCCATTGCTTTGTGATGGGTTGATATATTTAGTGCCGGTCACCAGAAATCACCCCATACATATAGGTCATAAGACACTTGTGTAGAGCCAATGCACAATGCGTGGCTCCATACCCCATCTTTCCTATAGGCTGCCGAACAACGCAAGCGGAAGAGCTTGCGATTCTGAAGGCTTCTGTTCTCTACTGGAACTCGGTGAATCTTCGATGGTGAACGCTGCTATTTTTACGTACAGCCAGGCTGCCATAGAGGCGCTTGAGTCACCTACCACCTCCTCAAAACTGGTCAGGTTCTCAGCTAAACCTTTAAAAAATTAAAACATTGCGAAGCTTTAATAAAAAATAGAACTTCGGAGCTGCTTAGTAGGTCTCGTACTCACGTCACTGTCATATTCTACACCAATCATCTTTGGTTATTTTTGTATGAATCTAATAAACATTTATAAAATAAAAGTAATAAAAAAAATAATATTCTTAATTAAATTGAGATCAAACAAAATTCATTTTGTCCGTACGCTGTGGACAAAATGACACATTCTATATGGACAAAATGACATACACGTAAAAGCTACAAAATTACTGACAAAGTTCACAAATGAAACGCTTGATTCTTTTAAGAACATCAGCACAAGAAGCGCGAGCCCAACGCAAACAATTTAAGCACCGTAACCAGTCTTCTCCAAGCTTAGATCTGGAAAATAGATTATTGCAATATATGCATGGACAGTCCTCTTCATCATCTTGGAAGTTACTGGGAAAATTTTCTTCTTCGCTGTCTTCTTCAAATAACGCTTTAGTAACGTTGCGTCTCCTTTTCTCTGGAGGTGCCTTGGTCTCATTTTTCGATTTAATTGCCATCATATTTGGAGTAGAGAGGTTTGTCGATCTTTGGCTTACGTTTTCCTTGTCCACACATAAAACGTCCTTTAGGGCCTGGAGAAATCTCCTCAACACGAACAGCAAGAGTAGAGCACGATGGATGTTCTGTATTAGTCGCAGATGAATGATTTTGAATTTAATGTGTTAAGACAAGCTCTTGTTCTATGTTTGATGATGAAGCCTGAGATGATTTGTCGTCTTGTTCGGTAGGTACTGTTATTTCAGCTGTATTATTATCATTAGGTGTGACGGCACGGGATCCTTGAAGCTTAAGTTGTGTAATTGTAACCTGAAGAACGTTTGATACAGGAAGCAAAAATGAATCGTTTTGTTGCTGTTGAGATGGCCCAGCTATGGGAAGTGGACCAAATATTATTTGCTGATGATTTTGTTCATTGGAGATGTTTTGCAGTGGTATGTTTGTAGTTTCCGCAGGCTCATACATATAATCGGGAAATATTTCTGTATTTAGAGGCCAAATACCAGTGTTTTTGAATCCATGACAACCATTTTGCACAGTAGCTGCCTTACCATATGCTTCATTGAACAGGCCGGCTATCTGAAATGGTGTAACAACACGTCCAGGATATGCTTTCAGCTATTTGGATATTTCTCGATTAAAGTAAGTTTTTAAGGGTGCGAAAATGAGATATCTAGAGGCTGCATGCGATGAATGCAGTGTGGAGGTAAACAAATAATAATAATGCCGTTTTGTTTAGCAAATTCTAATGTTTCAATCTCTTTATGACTAGCATGTCCGTCGACAATCGAAATCACCTTATCGTCGATAGATGATTTCACAAAACTTTGAAAATGTTTCATCCATTTCAGGTATATGTTTATTGTCATCCACCCAGATTGCTGTGCTACACCTAAAGTGCCAGGAGGAGCTTCGTTGATCAATTCATTTTTCATGTTTTTCCTTTTTCATGTTTGTTCCACGCTCTGCATTGGTTATAATACCAACTTGCTCCCTTCCAGTAGTAGCCAATGTCTTTTGAGGTTTTTGCACAGTAGATAGGCCTCACACGTCAGTATTGTAAATGCGATCTGGCCTAAAGTTTACAGACTCCAGCAAATTTCCATAAAGCTCAAAAAACTTTTGGACTTGAGGCCGATTAAAAGCCTGAGCACGAGCTGCTGAAGTAGCTTCTGGTTTACGTAAAGAAATATCTTTATTTCGTTTTAAAAATCCTTCCAACCATTCTTGTCCAGCTTTTCGTTTTTGTGGGTTAAATCTATGGGAGAAACGATTTATTTCAGCCATCTCAAAAGCTAATTCTTGAACCGATGTTCGCGTCAATTCAAACAACCGAGATTCCAGTAATTTCAAATGCTGAACTAATTGCCTTTCCACATCAGATGGAAATGTAGCCTTCCAACATCCAAGACCCTTCGAATTAGACTTCAATGTTTTGTTACTACCGAAAGCATGCCTTCGGAGCGTTGCTTGTGAAACACCAAATGTTTAAGATGCCAATAACCAACCCATTTTATTATTTTTAACTGCTTCTATAGAGATATGGGAGAAAGGTCCTCCCCAATGGGGGAACCCAGTACATCTCTACACTCAAATGCCAAATTGTATGGCAAAGTGGGTGGAGGAATATTCTCGGAACATTTGGACCTCGATGTCTCATTCCGCTTACCTGACTACTGCAGCGTCTTTCAAGCTGAAATCATGGCTATAAAGGTAGCTGCGGACCGCCTGAACAGACAACGTATGTATTTTCACTGATAGTCAGGCCGCTATTAAATCCCTTTCGGGAGTATACACAACCGCCAAAACGGTTATAATATGTCAACACTAAATGAAATAGCTGAGCATCTGAAAGTACGGCTCATTTGGTTGCCTGGACATAGTGATATTCCGGGCAATTGCAGAGCCGACGAACTAGCGAGAATCGGTACCACACGTCTTGATTCGGACATTAACCACCAGCCGGGTAAACCGCTAGCTACATGCAAACTGGAACTCTCACAGGAGGCTCTCAAGATTGCTAACACTAACTGGTAAGAGGAACACACCTGCCTCATTACCCGACAGATATGGAGACGGAGTTGGATCAATGCGTTGAGCGGCAAGACCAACATGCCATGGGTCCATTGTTCGAGACCAGATAACCGTGAGCTTTTATTAAGAAATTAAAATAATCCACTCCGTCTCTGGGCTGTTGTCTAGCTCGCAGCAATGCAAACAAGACTCAAGTTTCCTCACTTCCCTTACCCTAATTCCTTTCCGGCCAAAACCATAAACCATGCTAACGCATCAAAGGGTTGTCCCCTAGGATTTGGCCACATCGTATAAAAAAAAAAGCTTGACCCTAAGCGGTCAAGAGGGCTCATCCTACTCGGACGCAAGTAGCCGTAATCACGGGTCACTGTCTCATAGGTAGATACGCCGATAGGGCGTGCCTTCAAACGAATTCTGTAGGAGTTGCCACGACAAAGAGGAAGAGGAAACCATACTTCACCTCCTCTGTAACTGCCCGGCCCTAGCCAACCGTAGGAACCGGTTTTTGGGCTCCCCCTTCTTTGGAGAGTTAACCGAGCTGGGCTCCACGGATGTCAGAGGCCTGACTCGATTTATCAGGAGTTCAAAATGGTTCCCGACGACGAATTAAGGATGAACACCCTTCACAACAAACTCAAAATTATTTTGACTTCCCGTGAACTGGTTCCACTGGATACACTGGCAACATGTTAACCCTCTTATTCCTTAGGTAATTCTATGGGGTTGTTAAATTCGAGCCTCAATGTGGTAGCACAAAGGACCTCTTAGGCCTAAGTGTGCCTTCTTAGGCAGCCAGTTTAACCTTACCTAACCTAACATAGCTTTTTGCATTGATTCTGCAGCCCAGGATTGACGATCAGTCGTACGCTAATAATTACGCGGCATATTGGTATATCTGTAAAGAAAATTAACAGTTAATTAAAGTAAGTTTCTTGACAGAGCTCTTATGAACAAAATTACATACCTATGTCATTATGTCCGTTGCCTGTATATGTCGTTTTGTCATATACAAAAAGTATATTTCTCATGGAAAAATTTATATGAATGCAATAACAAATTAGTGGAGATTGAAATAAATGCAACACAAATAGGATAAAAACTTACCATTTATACTAAAAACTTGTTACAAAGAAAAAAACTCGTTCCGTATCAATACTTGTAACTACTCACGGCGCCCACGTGAATGAGAGAAGAGCATTCACGTTTTGACGGGTGACAAAAGCCATTCGGGTGACGTTGACGTGATGTGGTAGTCAGTTGCGCGCTTGAGACTGCAACATTCGAATTATCATGCCTATGTCATTTTGTACGTACATATATGTCATTTTGTACGTATTTCCCCTACTTCCTGGAGAATCATCAGGCAATTTCAGTAGTTGAGATAGCTAGAAGATAAAGTAAGCTCAATTTATTAGATCCGCAGGTTAATTCTAACACGTTGCACGTATGCCCTGTTGGAGTGCTAATATTCTGTTACCTCTGTTCTAGGACATGTTGTTGACTGACAACCGGGTTCATTCAGGTCGTTGTAACAAAACGGCGCGTAATGCGCTAATTGTAGTGCTTACCTAGTTGGATAACACTCGTCACTTAAACCAACTATATCTTTCCCTGTAATTATGGCAGTACAAACCGAAGTAAAATTGAATATATGGAAGTACTGAAAGTAAAATTTGGAATTGCTAAGAATTTACCCTAGGTATATTCCTTGACTTTAAAGGGGCCCTTAATGATGTCAAGATTATAGCAATATACCGATAGACTCGTTTGCCACTGGATTAACGCATTGCTGGAAAGTCGCCAGACCCACACAAAATTAGGCACTTACGAGACTGTCAGAGCCTTTTGGAGAGAAACTCCGCAAGGAGTTCTTAGTTCCTGTCTCACTAGAAGGTGAGGGATTAAAGGTGGTGGCTTATGCAGATGAACTGGACGTATTGGTCTCAGGGAAGATTCTAAGCATCATCAGCGAACATCCAGCGAAATCCACAGGTGGGCAGTCACCTGCCCTGGAAGAGAGTGATTGAATCCTTTCGACCTCTCAAATTGGGCGGCAGTACACTGGTGCTAACTTATCTGGATAGGTACTTAGATGTCATACTCGACTCCAAACTGGGACAAGAACATAGAGGAGCGAGTGAAAAAGGCGTCGGTATCGTTCTATGTATGCAAAAAAATGTTTGGTAAAAAATGGGGCTTAATCACTCGTATTGTACATTGGATGTACATTTCCATTGTGTGACCAATCCTTACTTATGGAAGAGGAGTCTGGTGGACTGCTATATATAAGGAGAACAACCATAAGAAGATAACTAAAATTCAAAGCGCTGCTATTCTGTGCATCTCCGGAGCAATTAGCACAACGCCAACTGCGGCATTGCAGATCATGCCCCATCTTCCACCATTTGACGTTTACTGAAAAGGTATAGCTGCTTGTAGCGCCATAAGACTGAAAAAGTCTTAATGTTGGAAAAATTTTGACCACGGCCATAGCAGTATACTAAGGGTCTATCCTGAAGACTGTCAGCAGGTGAACACCGACTACAATACACCAATGACTTATAACTATGGACGGATAGTTCTGTCAAAATTGCATGCAGCAAAGTGAAACACTTTTGTATGTTCATCCTTTTCCCTATAAACACATTGCATTGAACTGTAAAAAGTAAATTCGTAGACAGTTCATTGAGCTATTTCGGACCTAGCAACATGAAGACTCTGGAAATGTTCTGTTTTAAAGTGCGAATTTTCCTTTCTTTAATTATAATCACTGTCTTATACTTCGTGTAAGGCACTACAATATTTATTATATTCATAATTTGAGATATAGGAGTGCCCTCCGATCTAAAATATTGTCGATTAAATTCATGATCTCGATTTTAAATTGCCGCCAGCAAATTCAATTGCGTTCTTATGTTGGTGTGACATTCAAAACCAGAAAGCACATGTACTATACAGGAAAATATCTCCGCTCTCACTCTGGTTAAGCACATTCCAGAGGAAAATAACCTTTTATTTCTAAATGTTATTTTAAGAAATATGAGGTGTACAGAGAAATAGTATATCACAAAAAATAATTCCAGGAAAGGCAATTTAATCTGTATATAATAATGTTTTTTTTCTCTTGACTGTGTTAGCAAAATACTGGAAATAAAAATGCAAGCAAAACAGGTTTCCTACTATTGCTAACAAAAGTCTCAAAATGAAATAGTATACGATCAGTCCATAGCTATATGTCAGTGCAATACACCTACACTGAGCTTTGAGAAAGTCTTGTCGAACAAAATCCCCGATAGAGCGGAGTGGGGAGGGGGGGGGGGGGGGGGGCAGGATGGTGGTGGTCATTATAGCAGATATATAGGTTTGCCTTGGTCGATCGAAAGTGGAGGACGAAGTGGGGGTTGGGTTGTACTCAGATTGCCCAAACATACGTACTCAGTATCGATTGCCAGACTACTGCAATGTGTTTCAAGCAGAGATCTTGGCCATTGAAAGAGCGGCAAGGATGCTACTATCACGCCCAAATCTACCTAATGGTAGCGAGATTGGAATTTATAAAGACTGTCAAGCGGCAATAAAGGCGCTGGACTGAAACTTAATAATGTCACAGCTGGTACGTAAGTGTCACAATAGTTTCCAGCACTTGAGCAAGGCACAAGGATCCCTGGTCATCGTGGGACACAGGGCAATGAGGCAGCTGACACGCTTGCTAAGGAAGGAGTTAATTGAACGCTTCCTGTATAGATAGGTCGATCAGCCGGCCTCTAGAGTCAGAAAAAGATCGAGCAATTTGACAACATGCGGTATGTCAAGGCAGCTATGGAAAGTTTGGGACACCACCAACAACTTTTGTAGAAGTTGTATGGACGAGGAAGAAGTGAAGAGCGTTCAGCATTTACTCTGCGATTGCCCGGGCCCGGAAAGGAGAGTGTACAAAGCGGTAGGCGCGTATTTCTGCAGTGGACCGGACCTTTCTTAGGTCTATGTGAAGCTGATCGGCTTTCCGAAAGTCACCGCCCTAACCTAACCTAACCTAAACTTTACTCTTCTATCCCTATTGCCATGACCATTGTTCTAACGAAATTGCAAGCCTAATTCTTCGTAGACACATTACAACGCATGACAGAAGAGCTTGAAGTTGCTTCCAACCCTATACTCTAAAAGACACATTTGAACAGATTTTGACAAATTTCGGGAATCTTTCCTAAGCAGAACAACACGCATGTGGAATAGTTTACCGTGTACTGTTTTCCTCCCGTCTTATGACCCCGGAACTTTTAAGGAGGCGTCTTCTCCTTCACTCCAAATCTACTGACACATTTCCCTTATCCTTAATTCCTTTCCTGCCAAAGCTGTGCTTTAGCATCATAACCCTTGAGTTTTGGCATTATAATTCAAAAAAATATTAATTAAATATAATTTAATACTTTTAGTAATAGTGGAATAAAAAAATTTGTTAAAAGCATATTGGGCAAGCTTATGAGGGTTCAGTAGTTATTTCAAAATTCTTTATAAACTATTTTTGCTACAGTGTTCGTTATAGTTTTATTAAAAGCACTAACAAAAGGCTACATTGTTTAAAAATTAAAGTAGGGGAGGAGTCCTAAGCCATTCTTACATTTTAGGAATCCTATCTAAGTAAAAAAAAAGATTTCAGAACACTTTTCACTTTATGAAAATTGGTCTAAAATAATAATGCAAAATTTCATCTTAACAGCTTTATAAATATGAGGACGGAAGCCTGTGACATACGGACGGAAGACCGAAAGTATAATGGTTTCTAGTTGCTACGGAACTGTAAAACCTAAACCTCACCTACATAAGCGCTCAGATGAAGAGAAACTTCTTTCATCTTTATTCATTAATAACGTTAACAGTAGGTAAAAATAGCGCCTATAGTTAAGTCGTCCAGCACCTTGCGTATTATCACAATGTATTTGGTTTTATCTTGGTGAAATTTTGGAATACGTTCTGATGATGATTGATGTTATAAGAGAGACAAACAGAGTGATATATAAAGTTGAAATGTAAGTAGAATATGATGGAATTCAACAACATTTTTATCCAATTTTAAACATACAGATCACAAAATTAGATTCTATCCCCCCTCCCCGTGAACGGAAACCTATACCCGCGCCATTCGCCACCCCGATTGCAATCAATATTTAAATTTTGAATTGAATGCACCTAAATATATTTATATAAATAGAAGAAATTTTTTCTGTATACCTATCCTAATAAATTCTTATGCACTAAAACGTAACTTAACCCGATCCATTATGTTAACGAGTATATTTATTAAATTAGTGGATTTATGTATGTATTTTATTTCCCAATGGCGCTATTTAATATTTTTTCAAAAAGTCGGAAGAAAGCAATTTCCTTCGAAATTTTATCATTCGTGTTACTGGTTTTCAAAGAGAGACAAGTAATTGCAAAATTTCTAAATAAGAATTTTCTGCTCAATTTAGTTATCAAAAAAGACAAACAAAGGCGCCTGAATGATGCCCCGTCTCGGTTTATGTACTTCCTGGCTTAACCCGGGGTGGGAAAAAGGATATGGGCCGCATTAGCTAAAGCGGAAGAGACGGATCAGGAAAAGCTTAAAAGCGCGAATCAGCGGCGTGATTTATTACAAGCCGACTGGCGTCACTATATTCTCAGTCAAATGTATACCTATCTACCAACCTGCAGCAGTAACGTCTCAGCGTCAAGGAACGAGAAGCAAAATTCAAAGAAAAACGGAAATAAAAAAAAACGGAATTAAATCGGCGCTAATAATCCCAAATATCTTGCTAGAGACGACATGCCTTTGTGTTTATGTATTGCCAACATAAAAGCATTAATTTAGTCATTATCTACTTAACGGAGAGCCATTTACCAACTTAGCGACGCCCACCTTTTTGTGAATGAGGACCTGAGAAGGATAATGGGCTTGATGTGCGGATAAAAGTCCTCTTTCTCCATTACAACTAGTCTAAGGGATAAGGCGGAGCTTGTTCTGTCCTCCATTGACCTCCTTGTGCACGTGAATAAAATGTGAAAAGTGTAAGCGGCGCAGCGCACCAGTTTACGTGATAGCAAGCAGGAAGGGTATTGTACTTGCTTTTGTGTATGATAATCAATTTTTATGGAGGTGTGGCTACCATTGGGACTTGTTTTACCTGTTTTGTTAACTTAGTGGTTGTTGGGAACTTCCAAGTTTATCATTATTAGGAGTTGTCAAAACGTCTTCGGAGTTCGCACAAGAAAGGTTTACGACTTGTGATTTGTGAATTAATCTAATCGGTTTCGGTAATTATAGTAAAAGGTGAAAATCGGTTTAGCATTTTGTGATTGTCGTCTGTGCAAAATATACATTTAAAAAATTAAATTGTATTAATTACTTGAAAACCTTGTGTTATATTGTGTTTTGAATATTCGTCACCATTCTGAGTTCATTGTGGTCTCCTTCGCAAATCGGGCTAGAAAATAAGCCCGATTTTGTGAACCCCTTATCGGTTAGTCCTTCTACACCGTCGCCTACGGCTATGGTAGAGACATCATCTCCGGGAATCGCCTTAAAACAATGCGCTAGCCCGCCGGGGCAAAACAGCAATATTAATCAGAACAACAACAATATGAGTCCCCATACTCCTTCCAGCTACCTTACTACTGCGATGCTTTTAAATAGTCAAGGCTGTGGGTATCTTGGTCAACGGCTGCAAAATGTTTTTCAAGGTCATTCGCCACAGGACGATATTAGGACAGATACAGATTTACCACATCGATCATCCGGTTCAGGATCATCGTCAGCATCACTGTTTACAATAGATAGTATATTAGCCCCTAGACCAGTGCCATTTAAACGTTCCGACAGTCCAATATCATCAAATGGAAATTCTAATTCTAGTCCTATTCGACCGCAGCGAGTTCCAGCTATTCTTCATCATCCCGGACTCCACCTAGGTCATTTAGCAGCTGCAGCTTCTGGATTTGCATCACCGTCCGATTTTCTAGGTAGATTTTGCAATATAACATTTTCTTTATAAATTGTAGCAAGCTCGTGTAACTGTGGTGCTCTACTAGCAACTCATATATTTGTAATCTTTCATCGTACATTAATTCAGCTGTTTTTCGAGTGACTTAAGACGGATTCAGTCAATAGTATTTTTAGTAGGTACAGCCATAAGCCAAAAAAGATTTAGATCGTTTAAAGAGAACTTATTGAGTAGCTTAACTTTTGACCTTGTTTTTCCCAAATCTTTTAAAATCTGCATTTTTATTAGAAGATTTCATTTTTGCACTTTTAGTTATGGACAATAGCAAAAAGCAAATTGTAAAGCAAATTTGCAGATATTAAAATCTATCTGTATTACTCATGAACGGTATATAAAATAAAAAGTCAAAAGGATTTGAAAGTAACATAATCAAAAAATCTACAACTTAAAAGTTCCAATAAAGTCAAAGATGCAAAATTTCAATGTTATCACTCAAAGCAACACACCAACTGAAAAGTCAAGGCTTGGAGACTTATGTGTGAAATTTCAATGTTTTCAATACACACTAATCTGGTGCGTTATCGCGATGAAAAAGAACCCCTCTAGCCGGTCTTTCAGTAGAAAGACAAGTTGAAGCCAAAAATATTCCGTCATAAACGAAGATACATCTTGACCATCTGAATACCGGAACCGATCATAGCCAAACAGAAGACTCCCCAAAGGTTCAAAGTTACATTAATTTTGCCAGCAAATGCTAAAGCTAGCTCGGATGTTTTCCATAAGTTCCGCAATTTTTGTTGATAAGGTAAGTGACGTAGATCACTTAAAGCCTGCCGGTCGAAGAAATCACAATCAATTTTCTGCATAATTTCGCATGTAGGAATTATTAGGCTTGACAACGGGACCAAGTTTGCTTAACCACGGCTTAAAAATCATACCCTGGGTTATTTATCTCTGGACAAGCTTTATCGAAACTTTAACTGCCAATCTTAGGAGTTCCAGCCTTAGTCCTATTCTAAGACAATCTTTTGCAATACCTAACGTTATAATGTTACATAAAAGTTAAATAAAAAAATTGTGAGCTAGGTATTGCGAAAAACTTCATGGGTTCATATTTCCTTAATTATTATTATATTATTGATTTGACTTAACAAAAAATATTCTAAGAATAATAAAACTTATTCAAAATTGTTGTTAGCAGTGTCGTTACGTTATGTGTTACGTGCCCTGAATACAGGAGCGTGCAATAAAATAACATAAATAATGTGCTATTCTGTTTCATACTACAAAGCTTAGTTTGCACTTAGACAGGCTTGGGTCAGGTTTCAACATCAGACTTGGGCCATTTTTCCGTACCAACAGCGGACCTAGTTTCAGAGCCAATCCTGAGCCACTCTTGAATGTCAGTGCTGCCAAGAAGTTATCACCCCAATATATTTCAGGCTTGGTCCATGCTTCGATGCCAATTTCGGGCCAGGGTTTAGAAGGATTGTCACAAGCTTGGGCCAATCATGGGCCTATTGTTATATCCTACATGTGTTCTGTCATGCTTGCGTGAGGCCTTTTACACGAAATTATTCAAACTTACACGACAGTATTTGGGTGAAACACCCTATTAAAAGTCCGACAACATTATTTAGGTGACCAACTTTAGGAAATTACGACGTGTTTAGGGATTGCAGAGGCCTGAGCTAATGCTTTTCCTCTTCGGCCAGATTTGAATGCCAGTTGTAGCTCAAGCTTGATCGAAAATCGAGAGCTTAGAATACAATCTGTGCACATGAGTTGTGATAATACTTTGCCTAACGTCGAATACCAATATTATGCCACGACGACTGAATACAATCTTTGCACATGAGTTGTGATAATACTGGGTCTAAAGTCGAATACCAATATTATGCCACGACGACTGATTACACTAAAGTATTTCGAGCCAGCTGGACAGAAGATCGGATGTTTCCCAGGTCGCTTATCATTTATATCTAAATATAATTTAATAAATTGTACAGTTATTATGGTTAGAACTGCAAAGTCATTAAAAGGCTTAAAAATGTAAATAACTTAATTAAAATCATTAAAAAGACAAATTATTGAAGAAAAAAACTAAAAGGGATTTATCCGGGGTAAATGTGAATCAAGACGTCGTGTATTCTCTCGGTTTACAGCTACATAAATCAGTAAATTTCGGCCTTTTCCATAATTCCTAGCCATACATCATCAAAGTGGCGGTTGTTTGAATCATATCTAAGAATTTAGCACAAACTGACTACCTTCTGTTAATGCTTGAAGGTGCAATTATTGAAAAAAAACTAAAAAAATGACGAAAAAGGAATTACTAAGAATCCTTGCTTTTTGGCAAAATTATCATATGTTTCGGTATTCGCAAACTATCCATATAATTTACCTGTTCGTTCTGATAATAGCAGATGTTATTTTATCAATTTAAGGCCGAAAAGCAATCGAGGTTTAAGATCGCCTACTTCTATTTGAATTCGTTTTTCCAAACCAAAACTAACTGCGTGCTAATTTCTATCATAAGGGACACAGGTTTGTTATTGTCTGATAGTATCGGTACCATGTAAAAGCTGTTGTTATTACATTAGTAATAAATATGGATCTGAGGACGTATATCACCCCTCTGTCACTTCGAACAGAGCGATCGTTTGTGACGAGACCCTACAATAGACTTAAGTCGCCCAATTGAAATTTATCTCCTTAATTAGGTCTAAAATAACCTTGGGGACTAGATATGTTCGATGGTGATGGGAAGGCTTCACCGAAATATCTGAGCCTGATTCTATCGAGGGCCTATCCAAACAAAAGTGTCCTCTCCAGCTAGCCCCATAAGGATACAACGAGGAATAATTTATTGGTTTTAAACCCTGAAAAATCCCAGTTTATTTGCTTTCATAATAGCACGTTCGATATCAACGATATTTCCCCGTATCTAAATGGTTTAGCTTTGATTGCACTGAGTAAGGAACCGTCTTAAGCAGCAGTATGAAGTCCTTTGATAATGTTAAAGTTCTTCAAGTATTTTGCAGCGTGATACTCGACTGGCACTGGTGAAATCCCTGATACTGCCACTTTTCTATTTGGGAACCTTAATCATTCCTTCTTTAGATAGTATATTTGGCCACAAAGTGGAGATTGCTTTTAATGACTTTCATATAAGTTTGATTGATCGTACGCTAGATACTTATTTAAAACAAAGAGCTCTAATATTTCTATATAATTGACTTCATTTAAATAAGCCGGAGTGATTAAGGGAAATATTCCAGTTTACAACATCACGACGCAACAAAACTGGTAATGGAAAGATTTATCCTGTTCAAGTAGCTTTCATTTAGAATTATCTTCGGTTCAATATTCATAGTATGAGAGTATATTTATAATTATTATATTAACAAAAAAATTCGATTTAAAGTCAAAGAGTTAGAATTCAATTATTCATTAATACTTTTTAACATGCAAGTCCGATCTTAATAGTATCGCGGAAAGTAGAAAACTGACTTACGTAATAGAGTTCAACTTTTATGTGTCTTTTACAATCTGGCAAGCAATTAAAGTTAACAAGGTGCGTTACTTTAGAAGAAATATTACGATTTATATTTTATGGTGTTTTATGCGATGCTATGTGCTTAACTCGGACACTATCAATGCATTTAAAACCTAAAGTTTAATGAGGTCTTACATCTTTGTAAGATTTCTCCAATTTTTATTTCGCTTTTTAAACTCGTAGCCAAACTTCAAATAAATCAATGAGTTTTTGCATTAACCGAACACACAAAAATAAACTTATGTAACCCAAAATTACAGCTGATTTCGTGTTTACTTTTGAAGAAGTACGCATTAAATTTTATTATGTGTAACAGTGTAGTAGATCTACTTCAACTAAAGTAGAGTGGCATCGCTACTCAAAACATCATACGTTGCAAGAAATCCTGCTGTATCTTTTAGAAATACACTACTCTACAAGAAAAATTATCGCAAAGAAAAACCACCATTTCTGTAGTTAAATTGTCCATTGAATTCGAAAATCATAGTAGTTTCACTGTATCAGGTCTGGTTTTCGAGATAAATGGCAAAAACAAAAAAATTCGTGGTAAGGAGTGCAAGTACCACGCTGATGATGACCACTTGCACTCCGGTCGAAACATCCATCTCACTCCTAATTGTGGAAGAAAAACAAGTGTTTTTCCTTTTCATTTTTGAAAAAAATTCACTGTCCAAATACAATTTTAGATGATATCATTCCGATGATATGTAAAATTCTTTGCGCTGTTTTTATATTTTTAATATTTTTTTTTAAATTTGAAAATAAACGTTAAAACTAATAAAATAAAATGATGAAAAAATACGTAAAAAATTATTTGTGTACTTATTGTATAGTTTAAATCTTAATCAAATGCAAATTCTTTAAAGAAATCGATTTTTACATTGCTTCAGTTTTTTACATAACTTTCGTAAAATGTGGTCGAAACATGGACATATTGTACTTAAAATGTTTGTACCTAATTGAATTTTCTGCAAGACAGGTGATCTAACTTTTTGAATCCCATAAATTTTTTTTGAGTTATAGGTTGTCATAGTTGAAATTTTGTTGAAAAATTGCAAAAAAAATGCAATTGTTTTTAAGCTCTTTTTGCCCTTATTACCTAATGTAGTAGTGCTATTGTAATAAATAATACCTTAACATTTTTGTGGTGATCTCTTCCTTTGGAATGATCCAGCAAAACCACTATAATTTTCGGATTCAGCGGACCATTTTATTGTTGTGAAGGTGGCTCTCAATTGCCGCAATTGAATTTCGCAAAAATTTGTAGACTAGTGTTAGTAGCCACGCGTTCCCAACTGCGTAAAAAGCAAACTAAACAAGACTATGTACCTTAATTTTCTTAAAAATCTGTTTTTAGAATTGCTACAGATTACCTTCATATTATTTCATTTCGTTAAAATAATAATGATAATATATCAATTAAAATAAATACTGGCTGCAAGAAGTTGGCCACTGATACTTCTCACATTAAACATATGTAAATAAAAAAGGTCTAGAAAAAAAATTGTTTTTTGGTGGAGGGCTCTCAGTATCTTTCTAAGGCTAATTTTGTCCCGCTGAATTAGTGTCAGTAACTAATATTGCTATTGACTTGAAATGTGGCATAGTTGTAGACAGCCCCGTGCAGAGCATTTGCTCGTGGGGGAAGGGGGGGGGGGTATCTAATTTCATTAAAAAAAATAAAGGAGCTATACGAAAAAAACTATCATCAAATGGATGTACATAAAATATGATATATTATGCAATTAAAAAATATGGTCATATACATTTTAAGTTTTTTTTTAGTAGTACAGTCAAATTTTTCCTAATCAAGAAGTTCAGAAAATTTTAAAAACCCTCCTGAAGGGGTTTGACACCGCCCCCTCCCCTCCCGCGCGCACGGGCCTAGTCAATTGCATATCTGCCGTGAAAGCAATAAAGACAGTAACTCATTTTTTATGATTTCCAGTAAATTGTCTTGAAAGGATTTTTGTGGAGCCTTTCATATAGTTTAAGCTATATTGTTAGAGACTCCACTATTTACCTTCGAGTACACTGAAAAATCATGAAAAATATATAATTAAACATCTGTTAGATAGAAATCATTTTAAATTGAGCATGCCTGAATATTAACAAATAAGCTTAACAGTATAAAAGGTAGTTATTAAAGTGACTTTTTTTTAAAGAGAGCATTTTGCGTTTATTTTAAATCTACGGAACTTTAAAAGGGGATGAACTTAAAGCTACTACCTATATTCAATAAAAAAAATCCGAATTTTTACGTATTTCTAAATTAAGTTACTGCCTTCTTTTGCTAGTAAAACCTTTAAAAATTAATTGTATTCGATAAGCAACTACTTTTACTGCGTTTAGTAATTGGAAGACATACTTTTTGAGTAGCCTTCACAAGGAGGCGGAGTTGGATCAATTCGTTGAGCCGCATGACCACCATGCCATGGGCCCCGGGTTCGAGACTAGGTCTCCCCGTGGGCTTTTATTAAGAAATTAAAATGAACCACTTCGTCTCTGGGCTGTTGTCTAGCTCGCAGCAATGCAAAAACAAGACTTTCAAGTTTCCTCACTTCCCTTACCCTAGTTCGATTCCATTCCATTCTCACATTCAATAACAATCCGAATGTGTTGCTTATTCAATATGTTGCTCCTTATCGGTAAATACTGTAACTCTTAGAGTTAACACTTTAATATATCCAATTTGCGAGAGAATGAGTAAATTAAGTTGCTGCCATTAAATTTTGCGCGACAGATCTATTTTCGTTGAAGAAATTTCAGAATTTTTATTTAATTATGAGGGAGAGGGGAGACTTTGAAATGTTCGGGGTATCATTTAAAAGCAACTGCTTGAAGGATTAAAAAAATATTTTTTTCCAATTTCAACCCACATTAGTTTTTAACGTATGTCGAAAAATGTACGAAAAAATATCATTCCTCATAAAAGATGCTAAAATTATAGACATATAAAGTAGAGCTAATGATTCTACCCGAGTAATGAGATGTACGGGTACCCGAGAGAGTGAGACAGTTGTAAAAAAATCCCGGGTATGAGAGCAGTCTCATAAGTATTTCCCTGGAATCACGGTACCCGGATAGTGAGTAATACCCAGGTAATCGAGTACCCGGGTAGCTAATAATAATAAAATGAATTAAACGAATGCATATATGACATATCTATGTATGAATGTATCAATGTATAAAACTCTAGGATTTAGAAAACCAAGGGATTTAGATCAATACAATAGCAATAATTGTTACTTCCATTCACATACATATATGGAATCGGTACATTATTTGAACATGTACGTACACATGTGCAAAGAAAAAAATATTAGATTTGTATGTGTTTAATAAATCCCTATTTGTTAAGTATGCAAGTCTGGCAAAATTAAGAATAAAACTGGACTTTTTTCCATTTTCCAAATTTTATATTAATCGAAGGAGACAACCATTGGCTACATTTAGGCACTACTCATTGTCTTTAAATTGCTGTAATTAACGCAAATACGATTAATCAAAATAAAATAGTTTTAAAAACAAATTTGAACCGACTTCACAAAAAGCGCTAAAAAGCATAAAATACTTTTTCATTTTATTTCTATTACGACATTTTAAAGTCGTTGCAAAGTAAACAAACCAAATAACTACAACAAAAGTATTTAATCGTCCTTCCTTATGATTCCGTGAGCTGACACGTTCATCTAGTTTTATATATTATCTTCAATTGTGGTTGGGTAGTTGTTTTGTTTGTTTAATTTGCACCGACTTCAAAATGTCGTAGTAAATATAAAATGAAAAATTATTTTATGCTTTTTAGCGCTTTTTGTGAAGTCGATTCAATTTTTTTTTAAAAAGTATTTTATTTTTTGCTTTTTAGTGTCTTCACATATACGACTCGAAGAATGCCGCTCGTAAGAATAAAGCAATTCAAAATTTGCAGAGGTAGTGCACTAACCAAATTATCCAAATCCGGCAACATATTACTAAAGGGTGACAGGGACTAATTAGTCACTGCAATCCTTTAGTTCCCTCACCTAAGAAAATTCTTAACATGACCCTAGTGCGCCACCGTACTCTATATAGCAAAAGAGAATCATCGTAGTCACAGTTGCCAATCAGGCAACGTATTCTGCACAACCGAATCAAAATCGGTCAGAATATAAATAGATACTCTATGCATTCAGAATATTCTAAATCAGTCCACGCGTTACAAATTTAGATTTCCCCTTCCCCCACCCCAACCCTAGGTCAATATTTTTCCACAGAGTAGCAATGGGGGATCATATAAAACACAACAAAAATGAATCTACCAAATCAACCAACCAACTTATAAATTTTTGTCGTCGTACCAGGCAACATATTCTACATACACAATAAAAGAAGAACCATCGAAATCGGTGCAAGCGTTACGAAGCTAGACTATCCCTCCCCTCCCCCACCAGCCACATTAAGACCAAATTATTCTCCTATTAGCAATGCGGGATCTCACTATATACAACCGCAAAAGAACCATCCAAATCGGTACACGCGTTAAAAAGTTAGGTTCCACCTCCACCCCACCACACCAATATATCTTTTCTCGTGATATTAACCAGGTAACAGAAAAAAAATTATCCAAATCGGTCCACGCGTTACGAAGTTAGACTATCCCTCCCCCCTCCCCACGCCCTAAACACATTTTTTTCTCCTATTAGCAATGGGGGATCATACTCTGTACAAAAAACAAAGAACCATTCATATCGGTCCACGCGTTACAAAGTCACCACCGTTAGTTAGTCACCACCGGGTAATGCTTTCTTTCATCGTAATCAAAATCTTTCGGAATATGTTGTACCCGAGCACCCGCTTACCCGGGTATTATTGGCACTTATATAAAGCTTCCAAATGGATTGGTTTTTTTTTAAATTTAATTTAACTAAAAAAATCACAGGTACTATTTTCCGAATTTCGAAAACATAAACTGACTGTGTGGTCATTTCCCAATAGAATCCGCCAAAATTAACTAAAAAAGATAGTGAGATAGATCCCTGTACCAAAATGTCTGTTTACTAGTGACAGTGTTATATAAATGTCAATAAATAGTGAATTTGTATAGAGGCAGCTGATCGTCATCATCTCTTTGGAAGTTAGTTGTTTAAAGTAAGGATTGGCTTATTGCTGAAGACGTTAGTGAACTGGGGTTGGAAAATCAGACTCTGAACATTTTTTATTGTCTTTGTTTTGCTAAAGGTGAATTAGTTTGATTACTTTTAAGCCATTTAAACTCTATGTCCTTTTAAAACTGAACAGATACTTTGGGCCTATCATTCAAAAATATTATGGTGCTGTTTCGTAAAAGTTAAGGTAGCTGAGAGTTGCAGCACGACTGCAGTTGAGAATCGTAATTTTGCCCGAAATCTTCGTATAAAATTCCAGAATACTTTTCACTCAGAGTTTTTCCTTTTACAACATGATTTTCCCTTGATTGTCCTTTTGGATTCTTCATTAATGTTGAAAAGATAACCTTTAGAAAGTAATTCCAGTTTTTGTTCCTCAAAAGCAATGGGAGGTAAGGTGTTTTGGTGAATCAAACTGTCATAGACTTTTAGAGAATTGAATTTTCTATCCAATACCTTATCAAACTAATTTTTTTCAAAAACTGGAAATGGTTCCTTTTGAATCCGATAGACACATATGAAATATCTATAATTAAAGGCATTTACAGTTTTTGATTACTTAGAACATTTAGTGGAAAGTTTAAAATGTTGTTTATTATACAGGATGTTATCCGTACAAAATTGTGCTTATACAGTATTTTCCCATATGGGATTTAGTTCATCCAGAAATTTGTCAATGCAGTATTTCTTTTCATACAGCATTTGGCCCTATAGGTACAATATTTCGTCATACAGGATTTCGCGCCGATTCCATTTAGGTAAATTTAAGGAAACTACTCGTACGCTTATATAAATTAAGGCAGCCGTCAGTGGAGTAAGTGAGAACATGTCCGTCTTCCATCCGAGTTCTCAGGTTCGACCCCGTCGTCGTCTACCCATGGTGTTTTTTCCTCTGACAATAGATTATAAAAAAGGCCATTAGGGATTGCAGAATAATGTTGGTGTGGTTCAAAATCGACTTTAAAATTGTAGGTACACTTGCCATCGTTGTCTTGAATCGGGCGAAGGATCATTTTAGTTTGCTTTAATGCAGTGGAATTTAATCAGCAAATTTTTGACTAACTTTTTTTATAATTTGAAAATTTACTTTTTGTGATCTACTTAATAAATTTTAGTTATGTAAAAGGAATTTGATTTGGAAAGAAAAATCAAAACAAAACTTGAGCGGAAAAAATTAAAATTACTTAACACAGTCTGGTAAAGAAAAGCTGAATTCCTTAAGCTGTGCTTTTTTTTAGAACTGTTAGATTTGTTTTAGAATAAAGTTCAAGTGAGATTTTTTTGTCTTAATCTATTACATTCATTTTATTTCTTTATAGAAATGTTCAACGCATGTCAAAGTAAAATTATTTAAATATATATTTGTGACGTCGCGAACGACAAAATCGTTTTGTTTGTAATTGTTTAAAAATAAAAAATTCTGCTTAATGTATGAGTATAGTGCAAAATGTATACTGTAACTGTACCAACTTCTAACTAGAACCTGATTCTAAATAGGGCATCAGAAATTTTAAGTAGGGGTCAGATTTTGGGTGTATCTGCCTTGGCTACTAGGAGACGAAGAAGAAAATATCTTACTTATCTTTTACTGCAAATTAAGTGTATGGTAATGTAGCCGAGGTGACAGCATCTACCTCTCTCAGCGCCAGGTCAAGGATTTTGCTATGACTTGGCATATCAGCAGACACATTTTCTTATATCCAAAATGTACTACGCAGTACTTAATAGATAAGATTAAGATTCTGTGCACCCTAGCCAGCTTGATCTGATTGTAATCCTAACCAGTTTTCCAGTTAGTCACTTTGAAGCTGGATGGAAGAAATGACGACGGACATAGACTGTGCATGATAGTTCATGAAAAATGTTTGTTGCGGAAGCTGGGTGGAAGCTAACATTGCTTCCTCCCAATGGCATGTAATGTTGCGGTTTCAAGCAAAGAGAGAGAGAGAGAGAGAGAGAGAGAAAGCTTCCGCTTGTATCCTAGAATGCTTTCAATTCTTGCTTACCAAATACTTAAGGGTCAAATAGACCACAGCTCTGCATAAAATCCACAATATCAGCTTAGGCTGTAGACTTTATCTTTTGGATAGAAAGAACCACAAGTTTTTTTTGATCCGCTCCTTTATATTTTGTACTAGTTAAGGTTAGCGAAAGTTATTTCTCATTTAGCTACTGGTTCAGTCCTGCCAGGGTTTACGGAATCCGCAATTCTTGGACTATCTGCTCATCCTACAATAAGTGAATTTGCTTGTCATAGAAGAAAAATTTCTTCATACCAGATTATCATCATATCTTTACATATACGACGGTCTCCACTTGAGGGGACTTAAGATCCCCGTCCATATGAATAAACACCTAAAATTACTTGGAGCTCCTAATAAATCGAATTAGGTTTCTGATATCAGCAGATCCTAGTTCGGCTAAATCCTTAAAAAAGCGGGATCCTAGGACCGGACAGTTGCATAGGTGATAAGAGATATACTCCTCGTTTTCTTCAGATTGCCAACTCCTACAAAATTCATTTGATGGTACGCGGAGTTTATTGACATGCCTGCTATGATGCAATGACCCAAGGTGACAGCCACAACATCGTTAATGATACTTTGCCTAGTTGGTAAATTATATCAGAGTCCGGTGGAGTGGTGCCCATCCTCGCCAGCTCATCGGCTTTACAGTTACCCGAAATGTCACTACGTTCTGGCATCCATGCGTGGTGTACGCTATAGCACTCATCTATATAATTCAATGCTTGGCAGTTTTTTCATATGCACACCCGTGAGAGTCTTGATAGCAGCTTGACATTCTGTTTGGAAGATACTGCAGTGATCTGTCAAACCAAGAAATATATAGGTGTTCCGAGTAGACATCTCCACCCACTTTACTTCTTTACTTTCTCACTTAGTGCTGTCAGTATGAAGAATTATGCAGTGATTCCTCCTTCGGAAGGGGGAGGGTCATCTTCCGCCTATTCCTGCATAGTGGCAGTAGTGGAGTCCAACGTGGTGGTAAAAGTAGGCTTGGGTATGGCGTAGTTAATGTTTTTTTGGTATATTTCCATCCACAATTTTGGAGTGTAACTCTGAGTCTAATGGCGATTGAGGATGAGGTTTACTTGCCGAAGAGTTCCATCGGAGTTAGGTGGAGTGTGGTAATAAGGGCTTTGTAGGGCTTTATTTGAATGTACCTGTAATCAGTAGTGCTATCCTCTGAGTTTTTTCTAGTACTTTCTGATGGGTCAGTGTTGGCTACCAGACAACCACATCATATGTAAGTATGTATAGGCCTAATAATGCCCACATAGAGCCACTGCTCAGTTCGTGCCTCCATACCCATCTTTTGCATACTGCTCCTTGCACGAGTACAAGACAGCCGTGCTTCGCTTTGCGTACTCTTTCCTACCCAGAACAAAGCCAAGACTTGGTCACTTGATTTTAGTTTGACACCATTTAGTATCGGCATGTTAAATGAAGGAACTCTGTGCTTTCTTGAGAAGAGTATCAACTCTGTTTTACCCAAGCTTGTACCCAGACTTTGGTACTCCAGGGGGATAGTTTCGAAAGGGCGTGTTGCACCACCTCAGCTAGGATATTTGTGTGTTTGTTTGTCAGGTTAACCAGGTAACGTCATTATCATAGGCGATAAGGTGAGAGGATCATATCTTTAGCAGCGAATCTTTGCATGATAGATTTCCATAAACTAGAACTGTACGTGTCATAATAGTCGATACTACAAAATAATTATTACGTTCTCAGTTTGAGTCATTGCTCTGCGGTAGTAATAGCATTGTGTTTGTTAACATATATGCCTTATGTTTTGCTTAGTAAATATTGTAGGTTTAGTGAAATAAGTAGGTATAGGTATATTTGTATTTTGGTTAAGAAAGTAAATATTCTGGACTTATCAATGCCATGAATAGGGGCGTAATAAAAGCTTAAAGATGAGCAGTATTCGCCGTTGTTGCCCTATTTTACTTTCTTTAATATCCAAACAACACAACTTGTCTTACAAACGGTAAGATATTTCTGTAAGTTAGCATTTCTTCTGGCCATCTGTATGGTCTTCCCTTACTTCAGCCCTGTTTTAAGATATCAGCGCTTTATTTCTTAATTCAAATCGTACTCTTGATACCACGTTAGCGACCTCGTAAGGAGAATGTATTCCTGACACAGTTTATTTATTTTTATAAGAGAATTCAAAACCGACAGTCTCCTTATCCTCTTTCAGTTTTGGGCAGAATTAGAAAACAAATCCTTTAATGTGCACCCAACCTAACACTGTTGAGCCCTAAGGTGTTTTAAAAATGTAAAATCGTTAAGAAAATCTGGCGAAAAAATCTCGCTCCCCTAAGAATCCTTTGCGGTATACGTGCACTCAGCGTTTAAGCCCATCATTACCCGGGGCCAATTCTTTAATGCGCGACCATTGAACCGTTATAAGGATCAGTAATAAAAAAAGAATTTTTTAGCCAGTTTATGAAGTACATTTCATTTTGCATGCTATCGATTTGCTGTCAGAATCTATCAAAAGTTATCGTTATTCAAGCGATTTTCTAGAGGGGAGGGAGTCTGAAAGATCGATGTGGTGCGCTATGAGAGAAGAACGATTAAAAAAGTTCACCTCCATGCATACATATAGTGGTAAAAGGAATTAAATTTCCGCGATGTAAAAACCGAACGTCAAGACAACCAGGAATCAAATGAAAATTTAAAATTCCAGTTACAACTTGAAAGGTTTCGTTTTCGTGGAGAGAAACGTTTTCGGCTTAAAATGTTTTTCTTACTCTGCGGTGGAAGGCAGAAATCAATTTTCCTGACGTATACTCTTACGTTCAGGTGAATTTACTTGTTGCGGGATATGTAATGCATGACAAACTTTTTCGCGGGTTTCTTTTTGTCAGGATTCACATTAGAAGGGTTTTTGGGATTCAGGGGATTCTGAAGAGGTATATCGAGATTTGAGAAGCAATACGGGAGCACCATGGTAACGTTAAAAAAGAAGAAGAATTTATTCGTGCTTTTGTTATTCATATGTTATCTAAATGGATTCAGTCTGAAAATATTTTAACCCTTGTCGTTTTTTTCTAGTCGCTTATCCAAACTTCTACCCCAATTATATGCATGCGGCCGCTGTAGCGCAAGTAGCAGCAGCGCAAATGCAAGCTCATGTCAGTGGTCATGGAGGTTTGGGGCATCATCATCACGCTAGTCACCTGGGACATGGTCCACCACCCAAACGAAAACGACGACATCGGACAATTTTCACAGAAGAACAGCTGGAACAACTAGAAGCTACCTTCGACAAAACCCATTACCCCGATGTTGTGCTGCGGGAGCAATTGGCTCTTAAAGTCGATCTTAAAGAGGAACGTGTCGAGGTAAGTTCATGAGAATTAATTATTTTACCACACTAAAGATGAAGCCAAACTAATGTACATACAAGTAGTCGTTACCGACGAATCCTATAATGGCACAAACAAATGTGAACATTTAGACATCATCTAACCCCTCGGTGGTCCTTTTGTTCCGAATTGTGCTATTAAGCTGTTTCCTCTACCGGCTGTGATTGTTACTGCTCCGTTGTTTGTTTAGAGCTGACTGAGGACAAATAAATAACCCCAGGAACAAGAAACTCCCCTTGTGGCGAAGGCGACATCAATTTAAGAGATTTGTATCAATTTAATCATGAAACGATGATAACCGGAGGAATGGTGTCGGGTAATTGAGAGGCGAGGGTCGTGATTGTTACAAGTAGGACAAATTAAATATCAATTTGATAATTAAGTAATCTGAGATGGAACGATAGAGATTTTTAATGATTTTACTGATATGAAGCCTTGGAGAATACTTTAAAGGCTTCAAATTTATAAAGAAAAAGATTGCAAGCTATTAAAAATTAACAATTCAGGTAATATTAGTATGAGTATTAAATAAATCTTCATCAAATGCCGCCGTTATTTATATTATAAATAGTTCTTTTATTAAAAAAATTAATTATTAAAAATTAATATATTCTATTAACATAAAAGCTTGAAATTAATATTTTGTATAAGTTGACATTAAGACCTACAATTCCTCCTCACTCAGTGAAGTAACGCTCTTGATAATTTTTCTAGGAATAGTACATTAACAATGTTAACTCCTCATTTTTATTATATTTAGAGTGATCAACTGATGGCTGGTATTAGCCCCTTAGCCTTAATAATTATTCTAATTGAGTGCGGCTTACCATACGTACTTGCCATTTGTTTCCTTTCACGCACGTTACATGGTGGGTTTTTGCTCAAGGCCCTAATTTTACCGAAATTAACATTTTATATTATTATAATATATAATAGTTGTTAAGTTCGTAATTGGAAAAGAGAGACCGCGGTCGATAATTTCTTTTTTAAAAGATATGGGCCTGGTTTCAAACTTTCTAAATATTTGTGAAGTCCATATTACATTACATACAAAACGCTACTAATTATTCATTAGCTAAATGATGATTACGCACTAATGAAGGATTTTATAAGTGGTTATACCTTTAATAATTACAACCAGATGCGTGTCTTGACGTATTGGAGTTTTAAAGAAAAATTACGTCTTATGAATTTTATTTCTTAACACCAAAAGTTGACTACTTTAAAATCTTTTAAAAATATTCGAACTCTGGGCCAAGCATGTATTTTAAGAAAAAAAAAGACAAAAAACGCTTTTGCTTTTCTTCTTTTTCTTTTGCATATAACATGATGATAGTTGATATTCAAAACTAATGCTAATTTCAAAACGTACTGAATTTTAGGTCAGTTTGTCTTCATCAACCGCTAAAAATTAAGAAAATTTGCTCATTAGCGGAGATCGTTAATGATCAAATCCACTTTTTGAACATTAGGTGATTCTAATTATAAATAGTATGTGACACAAAGCTTCTTAATTGAAAATTAGTTTTAATTACAATTTAATTTAAGAGCGCTGTGTATCTAGGATAGACTGAAATGTGTTAAGATATGTGTGTATGTCTTTACGCCTTTCCGATGAGTTATGGTTTTTCGGTGACTTTAACCTGCCTGGTGTTGGCTGGGAGCTCTCTCACTCGGACGACAGCTTGTTTTCTGTCTGTGAATCAATTTGCTTTTTCTTTTATAGGTAGCCTCGGCTGCAGCATATCAAACGATCATGGAAGGTTTCTCGACCTCGTCTTTTCTACTAATCCTGCTAGTACACCTGTAAGATGATGCTTGGTGACCCTTGTACCTGAAACTGGTCATCACCCTGCGCTTTTTATTGTTCTTTTCTTGGATCCGGTTATGATGTGCCTATTTCTAAATCTAATAACTCACGTTCTAACCAGCCTTTGTTTTGATTGCTCTTTAAAACTGTTTAAAGAATGTCAAAAATAAGTCCTGGAAGAAGTTTTGTTCCTCTAGAAGGGACGCTGACTATCTAACATATGCCAACTTAAGCAGTCAATCTTTATCTGACTTACTGCCTTCTTATAATAACTATATTGACAGAATGAAAGCATCCTTGCGGTCTATCCTAAGCGATTTTGGCGCCCGTTAACTTGAAATGCAATTCTGATGGTTATCCATATTGTTTGCCGATATTTTTTAAGACTGCGTTTTTGAACGGTACCTGATATTAGCTTTAGGGATTTTACCCATTTGACGAGTATTACAAAACCTCAAAGTATTGAAAGCAAAGTATCGATACTTCGGTATATCGATACAGTATCGCCCATCTCTAACACACAGTGGCTCAGGCATTCTTCTACCACAAGCCCGTCTGAAAGACACGTCGAGTTATTCAGTGAGTCCTTTAATTTACAACAACTGGTTGAGTGTCCGACTCGCGTTCCTGATACTTTGGGGTACAACGCATCTCCGCCTAATCTCCGCCCAATTCTCCATCTCCTCTCTGACAACCACTAACCTAAATTCCACCAAAAGATTAGTGTGGCATTATAAAAATGCTGATTGGGCGGGACTTAATAAGTATCTCAGAGAGCTGGATTGGTCCGATTGCTTTTCTGTGAGAGACGTTAATAAATGCACCGATTATATCTTAAGCATCCTTTGGTTTGGAATGCATCGCTTTATTCCTCATAGCTTCAAGAACATTAAACCAACTAACACCAATTGGTTCAATAATGACTGTTTCGAAGCCATTAAAAACAAGGAAGCAGCCTTCCAGGCATATAAATTGTGCCCTTCAGAGGAATTGAGACGTATCTATAGGGATGCGCGAAATTTTGCAATTCAGTAATTAGTCGGGCAAAGTTCAATTTCGACCAGAGCGTTAGACGGAAGGTATTTTCTATTCAAAAGGGTAGTAAGGGCTTCTGGTCTGCTTTGGCTAAAACTCTGGGCAAACTTTTTCACCTGTCATCTTCAACAGGAATGTTTCCAAGTGCATGGAAACTTGGCCATGTCCAGCCGATACTTAAAAAAGGAGAGGCATGCGACCCCTCTAACTACAGACCAATTGAACTAACTTCGATCATATATAAAGTTTTGGAGTCGCTCATCAACTCCCAGTTGATGAAAAAAGAAAGTAACCACCTTATCAACGATTGCCAGTATGGTTTCCGCGCTGGCCGCTCAAACAGAGACTTATTAACGGCTCTGGAATCATTGTCTCCATAACTTTGGAATCATTGTCTCCATAACTTTGGTGGGTTTAAAATCGTCGCTCTTGATATTTCAAAGGCTTTTGATAGAGTCTGGCATGCTGCCCTTTCAGCCAAACTTCAAACATTTGGTTAAATGGATAGAGAGTTTCTTGTTCTTGTTCAATTCGTGTAGTAATTGACGGAGTTAATTCCTACGAAATAAATGCCGGTGTACCTCAGGGCTCAGTTCTTTCACCAACCTTAGTTCGTCCTTTTATTGATGATCTTTTATCCCTTACTCTCAGTCCTATCCATAGTTTCGCCGACGACATTTCGCCGACGACATTTCGCCTTGATTTTGCGTACTCATTTGATACTGCAATGAATTCACTTGGAAATTCTACAGAAGTCAATCGAGAACGCATGTTTAGATCATTAAACAACCACATTTCTATGGTACTCGCTTGGGGCAGAGCAAATCGTGTTTCGTTTAATGCAACAAAAACTCAATGCTGTTTATTGTCCCTAAAAAAACGCCCAGTTCACCCCAACCAATTTCAGTCGATTGAGTGAATATACCCAATTCGCCCTCCCTAAACATCTTGTGTATTGAGATATCCAGCAATCTTAGCTGGTCTCATTATATATTTGCAATCGCCAAAAGTGCGAAGAAATGCATATTTGGGCAGGAGCCGGACACACCGCATTGTCCGCATTAGACAAAGTCCAGCGTAAGGCTATTAAACGTATTGGCGATTCCTCAATCTCTGAATGCCTTAACTCTCTGGAGCATCGGCGGAATGTCGGTTGTCTCTTACTCTTCTATCGCTATTTCCATGGCTATTGTTCTAACGAAATTGCTAGCCTGATTCCATGACATGACAACGCGCGATACAAGAGCTACAAGTCGCTCCCACCCCTATACCGTCCAGGTCAAGTTTGGACGTACCGCCAAATTACGGGAATCTTTTCTAAGCAGAACAACACGAATGTGGAACAGTTTACAATCTTCTGTTTTTCCCTCGTCATATGATCCCGAGACTATCAAACGGGGCGTACATCGACATGTTCCCTAAATTTCATTAAGGAGAAATAAATATCGAAGATTTTCCTCGTTCTGGTCGATTAGGTTAGATTAGGCACAATTAGGCCATAATGGTCCATTTTGATAGTACGTTCGGGTTAGATTCCCATTAATATAACCTAAACCATATGTAGCTCCGCATATAGCAGCTAAAATAGGATCTGTTGATATCAAGAACCTAGTTTAGTTCATTGAACTAGGTTTCTGATATCAGCAGATCCTATTTTAGCTAACTACTTAACAAAGGCAGCTGCAGAGGAAATGAGGGATGGTTTCCTCATTATCCAGATCTTAACAACTCCTATAAAAGTTATTTGAGGGTATATTTGGCTCGAGCGAGATGAGTTCTTTTGTTCGATTTAAATCGAAGATCGACCAGTATATTCTCTTTAAACGGTTCGATTGCAACTCTGCACGGCGTGTCTAAAAACATGGTTTTGAGAAAAACACGTTTAAAGTTTGAAAAAGAAAAAAAGTGGGAAAAATATAATTTTTGTTTCTTACAGCTAGTCCTGGACCATAGAACAATCCTTCCTCTTCCTCGCGAAACTGATTTTGTTGGATAGCCGTAACAGAAACAACAACAAACAGAACTATCGAATTAAACCTTCTAACTCAGAAGGCGCACTTCACAAGCAGAAGCCTGGAATCAATTGACCTATTCACCAGAATATAACATATATTGAGGTGAATGAGGCTCCCACAACCCATGCAATAAAATATTAGTAAACAAAATAGTGAAACACGTCCAAACACTACAGTCAGGGGTGCACAGATAACAGAGAACGTTTAAGCAAATCCTTGGTAAGAACCAGGTCAAAAATAGGACACATATTCACGGCTCTACACATGCGATTAATAGGCTCATGCATACCATAGTTAGACCGAGAATGGACAACATGTAGTAAAGGCACTCTCCTTAAGCAATACGGGGTATGCCTATAAGTAACCAAACCTGCGAGAGTACGAGAATCTATATTCGAGTTCATAAGCTGATGAATAAATACTAGGTCAGCAATTAAACGACGTTCCTCTAACGAGTGCATATTAAGCAATCGGAGGCGATCCTCATAAGGAGGAAGCCTTAATGGATCATTCCACGGGAGGTCCCTTAGTGCGAATCTAACAAAGTTTCGCTGCACTGACTCGATGCGTCTAGAATGAACCGCATAGCAAGGTGACCAAACCTGAGATGCATACATATAAAAGAATTGTTATGCCTGCAAGCAATACGCTGCGCGTGCCATCTGCCGTTGGCCCGACCGCGTAGGTATGATTTTCGACCGATACGCGTTCGTACTAAATCGGTTATAACTTTTAAATTTTTCCGAACTTTATCAAATCGTTTAAGAGGCTTATTCTAGACTCTATAAGTATTCAAAATATGAAAAAAAAAAATGATTTTTTGAAATTGCTCGACTAGAACCTACCCTTAATTTCCAGCTTTCATGTGCCGCTAGCCACAGCAGCTAGCCTAGCTGATGAGTTATATTCAGGTCTGATGAAGTAGTGCCGATTCTCGCTAGCTTATCCAGCCTTGCAGTTACCCGGAATAGTAGTGACCTATACCCACAGATCTGCATCCGGAGTAGGTTCTCCTCAGCTTCTTGTGGAACTGATAGGCTGGCTGGGATGTTTGGCCTCACCCGACCTTGCTCACTGCGATTACCACTTATTCGGGTCTCTATAGAACTCCTTAATGGAATGAGCTTAACTTCTTGGATCACTTCGATCACTTATTCGGCGAAGCAACTCAGGACATCTACGAGAAAGGAATTATTAAATTTCTCCATGGTAGTTGAATAAAATGGTGTATATATTACTAAAATAATATAATTTTTGGCTACAAACCTTTTTGCATATAAAGTTGATTGTAGTACCGCTGAAGCATTTTATATTACCATTTGTATACAAATTTCCATTATAAATGTTACAAGGACATCTGGTGAACAATGAACCTGAGTACCTAATAGTTTCTATATTTTAATATATTGGAGAAAAAAGCGTGACGTATTAAATTTCTCTAGTTCGCGTAACCATTTGTGGGGCATGTGTGGGTGGGTAAAAACTTCACTCAATTCGAAACAACGAATGTAATCGGACTTACGATTTAAGGTGGATTCCGATTCATCGACTCCCACTGCCCTTTTATCATAATTATGAAGACTTATAACTATAGACTAACAACGAAGACATAACTATAGTTGTGTTCTATTGGGCCATGCAGAGTGCGCCGGCGTACTTCCCAATGGAACGCTTTACCTGTGTAGTTCGAGCAAGTCAAGTTTGGCATTTCATATATTGTACTTGCGCTTTTTGATGTGCTGTGAAAATTATGGTATGTTATGCGATAATTATAGTAATTTTTGAAAAAGTTTTAACGTCTTTGATATTTAGGGGAAGCAGATGCTTATTTTTTAATACTTTTAATATTTGTCATAATCTACTACAGCAAAAAGCCGCCTGTGGACAGCCTTTGAAGCACACAAATCCTGAGCGTGTTGGGTGTACGCCGGCGCGTACTAGTTTCAGCTTATGCACTAGCTGTTCATCTTCGATTAACGAATTTCCTTCGGTTGCAAGGGTGGCTTTGATTTTAGAAGCTTTTTATACTCTTCCATTATAGATTTCTTTTACTAATGGCTTCTGAAGTTACCATAAACACACAATTATTAGTTTGGTAATTACCAAATGATTGAGGTTGTGGTTATGGTGAAAAATCTCCGGTAAATTTGGGAACGTCATTGGTTAGTTTGACATATCGGAATATGAAGAGTTTTATTAATAGATAACGAAGGGCCTATTCATAAACGCAGGTTTGCACTGCAGCTGCATAATTCAGCAATACAATCTGTTCAGGTGAATTGTTAAGCTAATGCGCAAACTTGCGTTTATGAATGGGCCCGCAGTCCCATCTTCCAGGTTAACATTATATTTGTTCCCGAATGCCTCATAAAATAACAGTAAATATTCCCAAGTTATAGCTGCCGTTGCGTAAGTAATTTGCGAAATTTCAACTGGCAGTCGTTTCCAGAGAAATTATAATTATTGTCTTTTAGCTTAGTTGCAATATTGTTCTAAATTTAGCTTTTTTTGCAAGTAGGGTTGCTGAATTGTGGTTCCATTGAATCGTATTGTAATCAACAATTTAATTAAAAATATTCATTTACCTTTATTTCCATTGTTCTCCATGTTTCCATCTTTTAGTTGGCCTTTGCTCTTAAAAACTATCAAAGAACAATCAAAAGTTCCCCATGCTACGTTACCAAATTTTAAAAGTTGAATTTAAGAATAGGGTGCTTGGTAAGTTTGTAAGCATGGTAAATTTTGGAACGTAGAACTTTGTAAATGATGGCAATGCTAATTATTGCTTAAGTTAATTACTTAAATCAAGAGATATTTGTTTCTCTCAGGTTAATTGATTTTTATTTCCTCTTTCCCCAAAAGGAAAGCAATTACTCTGGAAGAGAATATAAATTTGTTTATGTTTTATAAAATATATGACAATAGTCTTACAGTAATGAATATCCTCAATGGGGCCTAAGACCTAACTTCAGTCTAATTTCATCTATCTGATAAAAAAATGTATAGTAGTACTGCATATAAAGGGAGAATGCAACGATACAAAAAATTCAAAGTAAATATAAACGCAACGACTAGAATTAAAAATGTCATAGGCTTTCAAAAAGTGACAAAATTAATTGGTAATTGAACATAAGGCCATTGAAAATTGCACAGTTATGTTTGGTGATGTTTGGAATCCACCTAAAATTGAAGGGACAATTTTGTCGAATAATCATAACTGAGGTATTACATGTACTTATGTCCCCATTATTGTCAGGAATAAGTGTTTTTTTAAGGTTTTTTGCAATATTTTCATCTTAGGGTAACTACACGGAAAATAAAGACTGTTTGCTTAAGATGTTTTCTAACTTTGCAAATAAAAACGAATTAAAACCTATTTTTTGCAGTAAACAATTTTACGCAAAATTGCTGTGGAATTTGTGAAATTGCCCAAATGCTAGTAGGCAGCGGTCATAACGAGAGGCAAGAATATATTAAAATTGTTTGCATTTGGTAACTGCCATTATGAAAGATCCTTTACACCAAAGCCTCCAAAAGAGAAGGCAAATAGGCAGACAAATGGTAAAAAGTGGTTGTCATCTTGAGGTACAGCACCACCGTACTTGAAGAATGCTGACACTAGATGAAAGTTATCTACACGTTGAAAAGTTATTCTATGCCTGCTACTTACCATCAATCGCTTAAGTGGAAGAACGGTGGTAGGCCACACATCGTGATGTCATTCAAGCGGGTAATTCAAACATACCTAATCCTTAGGCTCAAGTGGTTCAGGTGATTTCTGTTTTCTCAGCGTCGTTTTCCAATCGACGCTTGCTTGGCTAATGCTACACACTTTGCTGACATCGTTACGGAAATTTTAGCAATATCTCCATATTGGCGAAAAGTGTGGTTTGCGAGGCTTCTGCAAAATATGTGCACCTTAACAATTTCACAGAACCTAATTTTCGGTGTTAAAACGGAATCGCAGTAAGAGCCAGTGCGATCAAAAATCCATAAAAACGTAAACAAAATTTATGAAAATTACTTGGATAAGTTGAAATTAAACAAGAGCTACTGCTGCTACTGTTTAACCAAAGTAAACTCTTCAGAGGGGATCTGCGCATCACAATTAGATGCCAAGATGCTGCTTGCCTAGAGAGGGCTATTCGTTTAGCCTAAACGGCCACCTAAGGCAGCAGAGAGTGGTAGAGTTAAGTCAATAAACAAATAAATGAAAGCCAACATACAGCAGGTAGTCGTCATTAAGTAACAGGCTAAGAAGATTGAAAAATGAACATCAATTTGTAGTAGGTAGAGACTAGGTTCTTGTTGGCAACCATCCCGCACTTAATAGTTGTTCTTAAGAGTTTGAATGACGTTCCGTATGAGAAAATGCTGCATCATCTTTACGACCGAAATCTTAGTTTAATCGGTGGTCTTGTCCATGGTATGCTTTCTGGAAATTTGTGTATTTGAACTTCTTAATTAAGTGGTTTCAAAACTATAAACCTTAAATCGGCTTGAAGGAAACCCTTGAAATTTTGGGTATTGATTTAGTTTTCATGCGGAAGTACTTGAACCAAGGTTATCAACTTCATTTTTAAAGTCAATGCTCTAATACTACATAGTAAGAATACAAAAGTACTGAGAAGTAATACTAATATATGTTCACTATCGCTACTTTAACAATTAAGCGAATATTTGCTTGGGAAGATTTTGTTGTAGATCCTATTGAACCTTCTGATTATGATTCTCGTGCCAGATAGAAATTGTGAATAATGAAGAAAGTCTCTTACTACATTTTAGTAATTAGAATATTTTTAATCCAATAAAATAGTTTCTTAAACAAAAAGTTGAAACGGCTTCACAAAAAGCGCTAGAATGCATAAAATAATTTTTAATTTCATATCTATTACGACATTTTGAAGTCGGTGCAAATTAAACAAACCAAACAACTACAACAATAGTATTTAATGCCCCTTTCTTATGATCCCTTGAGCTGAAATGTTTAGGTAGTTTTATATAGTATCGTTGATTGTGGTTGCGTAGTTGTTTTATTTGTTTGATTTGCGCCGACTTCAAAATGTCGTAATAGATGGGTCATTCCATAAGAAATCGTCACGCTTGTATGAGACCGCCTGAATCGCACCTCTCCGATTTAATTAAAATTTTGTACACTTACCGCTGATGAGCTTAGTTTATAACCGAAATCATTTTGAAAAATATTTGGAAATTTTTGAAATATCGCACTTTGAATTTTGAAAAAAATGTCAATTTTATCCAAATCTCACAAACTTTAAAAATTCGAATCTAAGGCTATATTAATCACACCTACATTAAATATGCTTCGTTTTAAAGAAGAAGCTTTATAGTATCCAACAAAAATAGGCAGTGAGTATAGCAGGACGAAAAGGATCAACAGGACATCGTGATATCCTTTATCCTTAAATATCTCGAAAACTGGTATTTTAATTTTCTTTATTTTCATACATGTTTCAGTGCATTATCTGAACTGCACTCAGTAAAAATTTTAACTTGGGCTGTCCATGGGTTTAGATTTTATGACTTTTTAATATTTATTGTTTCCTGGAAATTTTTCCCATTTTAATACCAAGAGAACTGAAAACACGCGTAGATTATCAATAAATAGACACCTCAGTTACTTCAACTATATATTTAATGGGTGTTTTGCCATCGAAAAAGAACAATGTTCCTCCATAATTAATAAGTAAGTCAATATGACTACTTCGGGAAATGCCGTGCAGTTGCAGTGCATTCTTAAGAATGGAAACAGAATTATCCAAATCCGGCAACATATTACAAAATTAGTTACGCTCACCCTTTCATACCCTCACCTTAGAAAATTCATAACATGACGCTAGTAGCGCCACCGTACTTTACACAGCAAGAGAGAATTATGGTAGTTAGAGAATTATCGTAGTCACACTAGGTACAACATTGTTATCATTTATCAATCAGGAAACGTATTCTGTGCAACAGAATCAAAAATCATCAAAATCGGTCTATGCCTTATGAAGATAGGCGCCGCCCATCCTCAGACTCTCCCGATTTTTGTCAGAATAAAAATATATACTCTATTCATTCAGTTCACGCGTTACAAAGTTAGGTTATCCCTCCCCCCACCCTAACCTTAGGTAAACATTTTTCCATATAGTAGCAAATGGGGGATCATACTGTACACAACAAAAAATCTTCCAAATAGGTGTGCGAATTAAGAAATTGGGTTACGCCTTCTCCGCACACCACTCTACCTGAGAAATTTTTATCGTCGGACCATTGGAGCAACATATTCCACACATCAAAAGAAGAATGATCAAAATCGGTCCACACGTTACATTATTGTCATTCTTTCTAGAATTCAAGACATCTGAAAATCCACTGAAGTTTATTAATAAAACAATAAAAATATAAAAACCTTCACTTCACTTTAATTTAGAGGTAATAATAAAAAAATTTAACAACTATAACTGCCCGACCTTTCTCGAACTTTTGGTAAGTGAGTGTCGTTTCCGATTATTTTTACACGTCACTCTTTTCCTATATCAACCCCTAGGGAAGCTAGATGTATCTTAACCCCATAGTCTCTAAGGACATTAAAAGTGTGATCCATCCCGGAGGTCCCAGGTTCGAATCCCACCGGCGGCGACCCAGGGACCCAAAGGTGCCCACATAAAAAGTGGTTAGTTTTAGATAATCCCTACTAGACACTTCAATTTTATTAATACAGTAGAAGATACAATAGTAAAAAAAAACAGAATTATCCATATCCGGCAACATATTACGAAATTAGTCACGGTCACCCCATCATATCCTCACAATATAAAATTCTTACCATGGCCGTAGTGCGCCGCCGTACTCTATACAGCAAGAGAGAATTATCGTAGTCAAAAATTGTTATCATTTACCAATCAGCAAACGTATTCTGTACAACAGAATCAAAATCATCAAAATCGGTCAATGCCGTATGAAGCTAGATGCCGCCCATCCTCCAACTCTCACCACAAGCCACAATTTTTATCAAAATACAAATAGATACTCTATGGATTCAGAATAATCTAAATTAGCCCACGCGTTACAAAGTTAGGCTACCTTTTCAATACAGTAGGAATGGGGGATCATTCCGTATACAACAGAAACGAGTTATAAGTGTGTGTATTAAGAAATTGGGTAACGCCCCCTCCGCAAATCACCTACATCATCTACATCATCTACACATGAAAAGAAGAATCATCCAAATCGGTCGACACGTTACGAAGTAAGCCTACCCTTTCCCCCAACACAACCCTAGTGCAAAATTTATCCTCAGATTAGCATTATTAGCCGTGGGGAATCATACTCAGCAATGAAAGAATTATTTAAATCGGTCCACGCATTACGAGGTTAGGTTTCACCCCCATTTCCACCCCAAAAAGAATCAATCCAATCGGGGAAAATACTCTACTCAACAAAAACTGAGTCATCCAAATCGGTCCACCCATTACGAAGTTAGACTGCCCCCGTATAATTTGCGGCTATCATTCTGTCGCGGTGTGTATGCATGTATATAAGTTTGTTTCTAAAGCGCCACATTAAATGAAACACGTGGGCCAATTGTTATGTTTCTTGCAGCAATCTGTCTTAACCTTGCGAGTGTCATTAAAGATTTAACAGTAATTAGAAGTCAAAATGGCGGCTACTAGACGCCATATTGGGACAAAGAAAATAATTATATATGATGATGCCAAAGCTCAGGGGATGCCCTATGATGCTTAAGCACAGCCTTGGCAGGAAAGGAATTAAGGATGAGGGAAATGGGTTAGGAGGTTGGGTGAAGGAGGTGTCGATGTACGCCCCGTTTGAAAGTTTCAGGCTGATAAGACGAGGGAAAAACAGAAGATGGTAAACTGTTCCACATTCGTGTTGTTCTGCTTAGAAAAGATTCCCGAAATTTGACGGTACGTCCAAATTTGACCTGGAGGGTATAGGGGCGGGAGCGATTTGTAGATCTTGTATCACGCGTTGCCATGTGTTTACAAGGAATCAGGCTAGCAATTTTGTTAGAACAACGGCCATGGATATAACGATAGAAGAGTGAGAGACAACCGACATTCCGTCGATGCTCCAAGAAGTCAAGGCCCTCACAGATTCAGGGATCGCCAATAAGTTTAATAGCTTTACGCTGGACTTGGTCTGACGCGGACAGTGCGGTGTGTCCGGCCCCTGCCCAAATATGGGAATTATATTCAAGTCTAATCCTAATGTGGGACTTGTAGATCAGCGCTAAGTCAGGTGGGGTGAAATATTTCTTACATCTCTGTAGGAAACCCAAACTTTTCATCGCACTTTTTGGCGATTGCAAATATATGATCAATCCAGCTAAGATTGCTGGATATCTCGATACCCAAGATATTTAGGGAGGGCAAATTTGGTATATTCACTCCGTCGACTTTAATGGGTTGGGGGAGAACTGGGCGTTTTTTAAGGGACATTAAACAGCATTGAGTTTTGGATGCATTAAACGTAACACGATTTGCTCTGCCCCAAGCAAGGACCATAGAAATGTTTAATGAGCTAAACATGCGTTCCCGATTGACTACTGTAGCATTTCCACGTGAATTCATTACAGAATCAAATGAGTACGCGAAATCAAGGGTGCTGTCATCGGCGAAACTATGAATAGGATTGAGAGTAAGGGATAAGAGATCATTAATAAAAAGAAGAAATAAGAAAGAACTGAACCCTGAGGTACACCGGCATTTATTTAGTAGGAATCAGATGTAACTCCGTCAATTACTACACGAATTGAACGGCCTGACAAAAAGCTCTCTATCCATTTAACGAGGGTATGGTGCAGACCAAATGTTTGAAGTTTGGCTAAAAGGGCAGCATGCCAGACTCTATCAAAAGCCTTTGAAATATCAAGAGCGACGATTTCGGACTCACCAAAATTATGGAGACAATGATTCCAACGTTCCGTTAGAGCCGTTATTAAGTCTCCGGTTGAGCGGCCAGTGCGGAAACCGTACTGGCAATCGTTGATAAGATGGTTGTTTTCTAGATATTTCAACAACTGAGAGTTGATGAGTGATTCAAAAACTTTAGATATAATCGAGGTTAGTGCAATTGGTCTGTAGTTAGAGGGGTCGCATGCCTCTCCTTTTTTAAGTATCGGCTGGACATGAGCAAGTTTCCATACACTTGGAAACATTCCATTAAGGGGACTCCGCGAATTTAAGGCATTTTTACGAATTTTTTGAAGGTGAAAATAATGAACAACGATACTTAAACTTTGTAGCTATATTATAATACTCAAAAATCATACAAAAACATTTTTATAATTATCAACAAAAAAAATTTTAGTTATTTCAAAAATGGCGCTAAAGATGACCAACTCAAAAAAAGGGACCTGGGCGGCGGGTGAGGTTTTAGTTCTGTCACTTATTTACAAAATAAGAAATAAGCAAATTATTAATCCATATGAGTGTAGCTATCGCCGGAACCAGCATAAAAGAAAAAAAACATTTTTTTGACAGAATAGCGCGTTCTTGAAATTAGAATATCGAAAACAGAATATTTTTCATTAGTTTTTTACGTAAAAAATAAGAAGTTATTAAAATAAAAAATTTTTGGTGGTCCACGGACTGGTGTACTGACGCCGCAGAAAAAAGTAGTTTCGAGATAAATGAGTTTAAAGTTTTCCATTCATGAGGCGGGCCAACCGTTCGCTACCTCTATAAAGGCTGTAGAACCTAAAATACCGTGAATATAATTCTAAAACTTTAACAGCATATTCTCGAAAGACTATACTTTCGAAATATTCAGAAAAAATTCGATTTTTGAGAATTCTAGGCAATCGGGTTCCCTTAAAGTCAATGAATTGTCTATTAGGAAACCTAAATATTATTTTAAAAGACCTCTTTATGACCTATGATACCCCGCTCATTGAATCGGTCTTTTAAGATTATATTTAGGTTTCTTAAAGCATTTTTCCTGTTAAATGACCATCTAGTATCTAAAATACAGTTAAAGAGCTTTTAGCATAAAAGTGGTGTTTTTAAATTATAGGTAATATAAATAAATTACAAGTAAAGTTTAAAGTAAGATTACAATAACTAAAAAGTGTAAAATACAAATGACATTAAAACAAAAACCCCACTGGACAAAAAGCAAAAAGTATAAAAGAGGTGAACTGGGGTACTTTATTATCATCAATTTATATAATTATTCTCGGAGTCTTGGTCGACCCATCTAAAGTTGAGTACTTGGAGTATGTTAAGCAAATTATAATAAGTTATCAAAGCATAGTCATACGTCAGTTTTTATAATTTGTGGTTGATGGGTGTGCGACCTCGTCTTGATAACTTAACTAATAATTTACTAAGAGAATTTAACAAACCCCAAGTGCCCCACTTTATATAGAAAATTTGGCAAAATGCTAAATTTTACATCGACATTGTTGAGAATTTTGGAATGGTCAAGGAAATTTTTTGGCCTTTATTTACTCTGCGTTGAGTACATTAAGGGATAAAAATAAAATAGTAATTTGCTAACCATGAAAATTGGAAATTTATGAATCATCCTGTAACGCTCAAACGGTTCAGATTGCCCTACTCCCCACAATATAATTGTTTGTTTACCTAGATTTATCACCCCACTTATTTTGGAACACCAAAAATCTGAAACGCCCTTATACATATGTAGCTGGATTGAATCGATCAAGACTTCGAGAATAATTATACAGGGTGCGGCAAAAGTCCGGCAACGGTCCAATATTTCCCCAAGGATTGGTTTGCTTAGCTTTGATGGTGAAATAGTTTGCCAGAAAAACACCTCCCCCCCCTCCACTCACCCCCTTCCGACAACCCCCACTTTTTATCGAGGAAAAGTATTCGACTTTTGTCTGAAACATTTTGTTATTCGAAACCTCCCTGACTCCTAAAATGCCCACGAAATGCCCAAATGCTCCACGAAAATGTCTCCTTTTTCTTCAGTGTTTACCTTGAAGTTTCTTTTCTACATTGTTGCCTTGAACGTACTGGCTTGTTAGTTTTTCTTTTTTCATAAAAAGCACAGAAAAAAACCCGCAAAGGAGTATCATGTGCCCCTCCCGAAACTGAGCAACTTTTGCTAAACCTTATTTTGATTGGAATTTAAATGGTGGCTTTCAGGTGAATTTCAACCCTTCCAGTAGATCGATTTCGGTAGAACATTATCTTTCCACATTCTCCGCATTGAGACGAATGATTTAAGACTAATATCTCCTATGGACCACTGAGATATATATATACTGCAGTGACTGGTGCCCTCAAATTTCGTTAAGTGATCCCACTTTTCGTTAGTTGTCTCTTTCTATGTAAGAATATTTTTTTGTTACTGAATTTAAACACAATTTTCATCATTGGCAACGTGATAATAAAAAAAAGTTAATCTTAAATGCATACGATAGAAATAAATGGCAATACTCTAAATCATTTTATATCTCTTTCTGAGTAAGCATTTTACAGATCAGAACAACCTTTTTTTGTAATTTTTATTTCAGTAATCCATTTTTCATTTTTACATTTCTTTCACAATAATATAAGAATTAAATATTTCATTTTTTATATATTTGGTTATCTATTCTACTCTCAACAGCTTCAAATTCACAGTAAACATTGCAAATTAAAAATGGTTTCCCTCCACTGAAAGTAAAATTGTACCCATATGAGATAGCTGATAAGGGTAGTTCTAGTCGAGCAATTTAAAAACTTTAATTTTTTTTTATTTGCAAATTTTAAATCCTTTTAGTGTCTAAAATAAGCCCTTAAAACGATTGCACGAAGTTCGGAAAAATGTAAAAGTTACAGCCGATTTAGTGCGAACGCGAACCGGCCGAAAATCATGCCTCGTTCGGGCCAAATGCAGATGCACGCGCCCCGTATTGTTTGCTCAGCAGGTATAAAAATTCTTTTATATGTTCTGTTTGGACAAAGTAATGTTCCTTGAATATATTAGTTGAAATCAGTTTCACAATTGCCATTTTTCAGGCCGCTCGACTAGAACCTACCCTTAATACATCTCAGTGCTATGGACTTATATTGTTAATTTGTTTTTGATTTTTTGAAATATCGTCAAAACTACTACGACTAACCGAAGTGGTAGAAGATTGGTTTTTGCTCATCCAAGTGTAATGTAATCATTTTTGACACGCACATCGCAGTTTTAAATTTTCCTGTCCAATAGGGTTTAAAAATAGCTGAGTTAACAGATACCAGAACAAATATAATATAATAAACTGAGATTTGTTAAATAAATTAGCTAGCTCCAATCCAACATATGGCTGAACGGACTTAATTTTAGATAGTTCGTCCGAGCTAAGCTGAAGCATTTTACATTACTGCTATATAAAGTTTATGTCTTAATATCAAAATGACCTACTTACCTCTACTTGACTTTTTTTTATGTGCAATGCTAAGCCCGAAGGACTGTCGTTCGAGCCATAAAAAGTTAACATAACATTTCGTCGCAAATTATCAGAAGCTTTTGTGTTGCCAAAATACCAAAATTTCTTATAATTTACCATATATGTATTATCATCAATTTCAAGCACAATAAGTTTAAAAAAAATACATTATATTAAATGCCTTTTTGAAAACAAAAGAAAGTTGCATAAACCTGCGCAGTCACAAGACGAAAGACTGAAAACGGTAGCACTGTCGGTCTCTTCAAAGATTCTATTTTCTATTTTTCAAAAAGTAAGATTTCGAGTTCTGCTAACAAATTGTTCTTTTCAAGCGTGTAATAGCTGATGAAGGTGGGTTGTGACCCTTTGATTTATGTTTATTTGTGTTCCCTTTTCAAATACTTTTTGATCTCCTACTTGTTCATTGCAATATAATACACATTTCTTTTACAAAAGGTTACCAGAAAAGGACAATTTGCCAAGATCACAAAGGCATGTATTAAGCCACCTTGTAATGACGATACACAGCAAAGTAACGAAATTTTGTCAAAAGGGGCTCACTGACGCCAAATATGCTGGGCCATTGTCCGTTTGTTCTGTTAAAGGATTTTCGAAAGGTGTACGAAAAGGATTACACTACCTTTTGACGACCCGATTCCAATTTAATTAACTCAGCCTGCACTGAACTAAAAGCGTTGTACTGGATTAATTTTTGTGTCGTTCAAATATTCAACAATTGCTCCGTAGATGGATAAGATTTCCTTATTGGATCTTTAATCTCGAACTTAACTCCTGACAAATTATTGATTGAGTTCCTCTGTTTTAATTGAGTTTAATTAACTTTTATTATACTTTATTTGACAAAGCCCAGAAAGCCCTTGTTTAACATCTTAAGACAAAGTAACCTGTACCAATCTGCTAAAATCACAGCAGTTCGGAAGCAATGACGTGGAATGAGTAGATTTTGGGTTCAACGTTTAAACAAAACGAACAACAGCCGGCGGGGGTGTAAAACATATCCGCACTATGTCGATCTAGTGTACATTAACCCACACGTACTTCTCATCTCTGAATGCCCTTAACAGCACTTTTATTATTTTAAACAATTTGTGCTCTTCCCGAGGAAAGCCTCCCATTGACAGGGACAAGAATAGCATGGAATATTTAGACAAGTCTCAGCCTACTAAATGGCCCCAGGCGGTTGGATAACAAAACACAGGAAACCACCGCAACCACCCTAAAATTTTTATGACAACAAGGGGTAGTAAGTTGCTAAAAGGGTGCGATAATATCGCATTCAATTACCAAATTAAGTATTGGGGTCGGATATTATTTCAGGGTGGATATAACTACTGTTTTGCGCTGAGCAAAATACCTTGGAGAAAAATAGAGAGATCTATGACTGATACATACAGAATGGGAATTTCGGGGGATAAAAGCTGTTTTGTAATGGACTACAATGGGTTTTTTTTTATTATACTGCAGTCGATCTCAAAGAATTGCACCAGAAAACGGACTCCAATTTTGCACCTAAATGGACATTTCAAGTTAAAAAGTAAAGCGGCATTTAAGAACACCAAGAAAAGGTTGATGTTGGTTCAAACCATTAAATGCCGTGAAAAGGTTTCTTGAAGCGGACACTGTGAATTCTTAGTGAAAATACTTTTGCAGTCAATTGTTTGTAAAAATATGTTGAATAGGTAAGCCAA
Source organism: Leptarthrus brevirostris (assembly GCA_964036015.1). Classification (NCBI taxonomy): domain Eukaryota; kingdom Metazoa; phylum Arthropoda; class Insecta; order Diptera; family Asilidae; genus Leptarthrus; species Leptarthrus brevirostris. The sequence goes on from OZ038375.1 coordinate 42,860,008, forward strand.
AGATTATGGCTGGAAAAGGCTAGCGGACATTAATAGCACCGCCAACAACTTAACTTGGAAAAAATGAGCACAGTTGCCAATGAAGTCTTAGGTTATATTTAGGGTGACTTCAAGTTGTTTAGAGTTCAGCCGCGTTAAGCATTGCGTAAATGCACTAATTTTTTATACATGCTTTAGTACCTGCACAATTATTCAATCTGAACTATGCCATTACGTAAAAGGTGGACACACAGAGATGGTTAAAAGTAGTCGCTAATTATAGACTGTAAAATAACTCGCTTTAATACTTAAGAAATAAAGCTGTGTGTTTTATTTCTTGTTTTTAGCTCATTAAAGTAATATACATATTTTCTTGATTTAGTAACTCCAAAAGCGGAATTTGTAAAATGAAGTACGAAAAGCTATAAAATATTTGTATCACCTATTTTCTTTGAACAAAAGTATTCACCATATTGGTATTACTGGAAATTAATGCTACATTATACTTGACAATATAAGTCAACTGGTCCAGAACCTGATAAGCTTCCTTCCAATTTTATTCAATTATTTGCGGAAGAAAGATGTGGTTGTTCCCATTCCAAAGAAGACCTCTCCTAAGCAATCATCAGATTATAGACCAATCAGTTTATTAAGCTTCCTTGCGAAACACTCATATATAGGCAGAATATGAATGATCTACACTCAGTAATTCTTCCATGCACCTGTACTCTGATGATGTTTAAATATATATAAGTATGTCTTAACTTAAGCTTCAGCTGCTGTTATCAGGTCTCTCACATGTTGAGTAAGGTGTATGGTGGATTAAGACGACTACGGAAATTATATAAATTATTTATAATTTTTTCATTGGAAATGCGTATGAAACTGGCCAAATTGCTTATCTTACCATTTTTTATCTACAGCAGTAATGTTATTCCAAAGTTGGACTCGATTTGCCGGAGGAGGTTGACGGTAACCTTTTTTGATGTTATGCGGTACGTTTACGGACGTCCCCGAAATGCTCAGATATCACACCTTACACCACTACTCGGCACTTCCATTGGAGTATTCCTTGAGCGTCGTCCACTAATTTCCTTATATCAGTTGTTAGATAAGAAATTTCCTGCATGAGGTCTTACTTTGTCCAGGCTATACGTAAATACTCTTCCGATTAGAGCTCAGAGGTCGAACTCTATTCGGCTTTTCTTGGAGTGGTTGGATAAATGTGGTGGTTTTGAATGAGAGTGGTACACAGTTTCGTGGGGTCATAGGTTGATATAATTTTTTATTTTCTGTTTTGAATGAAAGTTTGGATTTGAATTGTTATTTTCATTTTGTTAGTTTAATTCTATTTATTTTATAGTATTAGATTTTTGTTTTAATATTTTAATTATATTATCACTTCATTAGTACTGAAACCTTCTGTACAAGTCCAACACCATTCGCCGCAATGTCCGGCAGGTAAAACACGACATTGCTAATTGGTCGGCGGCGGTTTCGACCAATGGTGATCTTATTGGATCTATTGCTGCTGATGTGAAGGCTCCTTCTGCCTGCTGTGGAGCCTTGGCTGCGCCTCTGGTCTTTCTGACGGCCCTGGTCTTACTGACGCCCCTGGTCTTTCTGACGCCCTTGCTCTTTCTGACGCTCCTGGTTCTGTCAGCGAGAAGCACGACTGTCCACCTTCCGAGGCTTCTTCTATGCACCAGGCTTTCTCGGCCCTGGAGAAAAGTGGTCGCCATATACATCTTATGCGAGCGTTGCTGGTGACTCGACTGGCCCTCATGAAGTTCGCGACGTTGCACCAAAATGTTCTCGCACTGCCAGCCGACGTACCGCCGTACGCGTGCTCCTGTTGCACCCACTTCGTTCACAGGTACTTCTACTCCCCCATCTCCGCTGCATCGGACCCCGCTGTGAACATATCTCCCGGCGCCTCTCAGTATAATCCTCACTCATCGCTCGACACATATCCGTTGAGATTTATTAATTTATCTCGAAATGGGGGTTTAACTCTGACGATTGCGCAACCACCGAGGTCTTTTTTGTTTCCCGACTTGATTCATCGACTTTTGTTAACGGGCCATTCCACACGAGTATTCTTGCAGCTGTTGTCGAACCGGTTTATCCTGGGAAGAGGTAACAGAAGCAAAGAGGTATTTCTACAAATATGCTGCACTTCGGAGAGAAATGTGCATCAAAATCCAAACCTATTTCACCTGTTGTCACTCACTAATACAATCAGAGCACCATTTTTCTGGTTTGGAGGGGTCAGAAATTTTTAGCGGAACGCATGATTTCATTTTGGTTTGTTCTGTTGAGTGAGCGCGACCAAAAATCATCGATAATTCTGAATCATAATCCAAGTCAATAAAATTGTCGTACGTTGCTAAAAATAATAGAGTAATATTATGGCTTATTTCTCTTCAGGTGGATTAGTTTGTCCCTTAATTTTAATCTTGCAAATCAGGGCTAATTGCCAATTATTGAGAAAATTTTTATAATCTGTTGCGATTAATTGAAGTCACTCATTAAATTTTGTGAGTTTTCTCATCGCTTTTTAGTCCATTGCCATTCTTTTATCCAAAAGGTTCGTTTTTTTTGGTGATATTCTTTGTAGTCTTCTTGCTCTGTATTACAAATAAAGAACATCATCGATTTAGGTTAAATTTAAAAAAATTATTATGTATATCAAATCTTTAATTCCCATAGTGATTTGAATTTTCCTGGAATAATTTCGAAAATGGGTGGAATGCCAGTGGTCAAACGTTCATGGCCAGCACTCAACTTAAAATGAAAAGCAATGCACAACACGTGCATAGCCTCTTATTCGTATGCAAATTTGACAACTGCAGCAAGAATACCCGTGTGGAGTTATTTGAAAAACGCTGATTTTTGTCGAACTGGTTTGACAACAGCTGCAAGAATACTCGTGTGGAATGGTCCAACGACGATATTGGCTACATGAGGGAGAGCAGTGGTGCTGAAGACTCTGCACTCCTCCGTTGTCAACTTAAAGTTTCTCGTCATGTTGAAATCGTCCCCAGATCTCTTCGAGATAATGTCTGCCCCTGAATTCTAGCCCGAGAATATCATCGCGTACGAGTTTGTGCCCCGTTGTGAAGTCGCGGGAAGCACTCAGAGTAACACCACTGTTAGCAACCAAAAAAACTAAGTACGCTATCTCTTTACTACCAAAATGTAAGAGGATTAAGAACATGAACAAGCCAGTTATTTCAGGGTTCTCTTGCCTGTTGATACGACGTAATCGCTGTGACCGAGACGGTTTTAATGATGCAGAAATTCTTAACTAGTCCTATCAGATTTTTCGTAAGGATAGTGTGTTGGTTGCATGCAAATCGCATTTGGATTGCGGCTTGGTTGATATACCTGCTTTTTCCGACACGCTCACAATCGAGCTCTTAGCTCTAGATATCTCTGGTGAAGATGCACATTTTCCTGCTCTGTTGTTATATCACTCCAAACTATTTGGATGCAGATGGTTGAAGTCTTTACGATATTTTAATTCCTAGTCTAGATTTTATTAATAATATGACAAACCCAGAGGATGAAATCCTCCTTCTTGGCGACTTTAACTTATCCAGCGTTGAATGGGTATCAACGCCGACGACGATGACTATCTTCCCTTAAATTGTCTTACTGCTAAAGACTCCCATTTTCTTGATGCCATCTCCTCCTCTAGTTTACACCAAATGAATGATGTTAAGAATTCTATGGGAAGACAGTTAGACTTCTCTGATCTTTCAAGCAGGATCCTCTCAATCAATTTCCCATCTCTCTTTTATGGTAGCGATATCGACGATTGCGTTTCCGTATTTCATGATATGATTAATGATCTGTTTAATTCGTGTGTACCCTTAAAACGGCCGAGATCATCTTGTCAATCTCCCCCGTGATATACTAGAGAACTACGGAGCCTTAAAATAGACTATGGAAAAATTACTTACGCTGTAGAAACACGTCAGCTTATTGTGATTTCAGGACAGCTTTTTAGCGTTATCATCATCTTTATACAGGGATTACCTTGATAATGTTCGCGATAACTTGCATAATGATCCTCGTACCTTGTTTAAATTTGTAAATATGAGGAAGAAAACTGATAGTTATCCATCTACAATGTGGTACAATGCATTCTCTAGTTGCAGCGGGCCCGATATGGTCGATAACTTTGCATTGTTTTTTTAAGGCGCCTTTTCTTCAGGCCATATTGTGCCTTCCCTGGAAGAGTTTGGTCCTATCCAGGATCGTCCCGCTGCCTCCATTGCTTCGCCCATTATATCTCCTGATATTATCATGGATGGTATCAAGGAATTTAAACTGAGTTTTTCTTTTGGTCCTGATGGTGTTCCACCTGCATTCTTGAGATTATGTTCTGACGCCTTACTTACTGCACTGGAACTCATGCGGTGTAGGCCCGCGTTCCAAAGTTGAGATTGCGTATAGCATATACATATATTGTAACATAGTAGGTAGGCCGCGAAAGGGGAAATAGTGAACTGTGTAATGCGCATGCCCTAAGTAGTGGGCAGAAATCAAAACAAACCAAATCCTCTGGTGAATAAGTTTGCTGAAAATGTATAACGGAAACGAGTAGGTTTTAATCCTGATTTAAACTGCAAACAGTTAACTTGTGAGGAAGAGCCCCAGCTACGTTACGCTTTGTAAAATTTTTATAAATTTAGATAATATTCCCAATTTATAAAGTTCTCTAAAAGAGAATTTCGATGTATAGTATAAAAGGTAAACATAATGTTAATAAAAAGGCGTATACCTTTTTAATATTTGAAGAATGGCAGAGCTTAGTAATATTTAGAAGATTGAAGAGTATTCAGAACGAAAGTCTGCTTGACTCTTGGATAAGATTCTGTGCCTGGCACATCCGCATAACCCTCAATAATTATCTATACAATTTACATTTTCTTTATTGTATATAGAGAAAATAACAGGTTTCGTAAAACCTCTTGGGATAACAGCCTTTTCATAAATCTTATAGTAGCATTCAAAAAGTTCCTATACAACTCAAGTTCCTACAACTAATGGTACCCTACCAAAACCTTGTTGTTCTTAACCTTGTCTAGTACCTCGCGAAGCTCAATAAGTTCACGCTCTATATCTAATAAATCATCTTGTAATAATGGGCCTGCGTGGAGAATTGTGTAAGAAATGAGAACACGATTTAATATCGATTTAAAATGATCTCTAAAATCCTCTACGTTTATTGCTGAACTTCTTAGCTCAACCGAGTTCCTTGTAACGCTTAATATAAATTAAATAATTTTATCTCGCTAAATTTGGAGAATAGCTTAACCAATTAAATGAAAGCTTTCTTACGACCAGAAAGTCATTGTCAACCCACTTTTGTGACAAAATTACAGGAAACGTCCTATTCGTAATTAGGATTTACAGCTTCTGATTTCTTATCCTAAGAAATGCTCTCGCACAAGATACTTTTTTAGTTTTCATCTTGAAAGGCGTAGAGGATAGGAAAAATATAAATTCTGTTTCAAAGATTATCTGTGAAATTTTAAGATGTGTAAGATAAGCGGGTAAGTATTGTTCAAAACATTGACAATAACAGTATAGCTCCAGTTTATTTCAATATAACGTTAATTCTACTGGGAGAGGTGTTGCTTTACATAAATGAAGAGATGAGCAAAGTAACAAATGTAATGAAAACATTACTTCGCTCTTTAAAATTTAGAATATTTTAATATTCTCACAAAAATGTATCTCAGTAGAAAAGAAATGGAAATACAGTCATTCTGTATTCGAAGTGTAAACATTTCTAGACGAATATTCAAACTCGTATGCGTAATATCTTTCTCTATACCAAAATTAGTTAACTATTCCCCGGCCAATCACAAAAGTAGATTGCTAGCGCTCCCTTTAAATGAAATCCATAACACAAACATCCACCAGCGGTTGATTTTTAATTAAGCCACATCCCTTGTAGGCCTGCAGGGATTGTATCCACGTCGGATGAAGAGATTCAGAATAAGCAATAAAAAATCACCACAAAAAGCACTCTAAGCCTATAACCAATCGACGCATTTCACAGCCCTTTCTCTGCGGGTAACAGGGAGCTCCTGGTTTGATGCTAAAACAAAGAGTTTTCATTCAAAATCGATTCTATCGACGTACCACGACGAGGTTACCCTATGCTCTCTCCCGGGGCTTGGTAATTCCGTAACGTCATCAAAAATGCACAACCTCAAAATGGATTAAACTTCTGCCGATCTGAGGCTTATGTGGATGATTAATTTAAGTTCGTCATGTGTGCATGTTAACAAACTTTACATTAAAGTGGAAAATTGTGTAAAATTTGTTTCAACGAAAACGTGGACAAACATTTCATAGTTCATAGTCGTACGATTGGGTGCAAAGCCAGTCTAATAAACTACAGCACCTAAGGCTACAATTGTGCTGATCTATGGCTAGCTGATTACTTTGGCTGTTCCACTCAGAGATTTTCGCTTCAGTATACAATTTAAAGTGGGCCAGTTTCCTCTACTGCAGCAATTTCCGGTTTCTATATTTAGAAATTTTCTTGACCGTACAATTTTGAAAATTCCTCAATAAGATGATTCCTTTGAAAACTGTTTCGATACAATTTTTATTATCTATAAGAAAATCTGTTAAAACACATCAACCAACACTAAAAGTTAAGAAGCACTTAAAAAATAAATTTAAATAAACTTATATAAAATATCGGTCAGTTATTGAACACCCTGTAGTCATTTAACGTAAACTGACCGAGGTAGAAGCGAGATATTGACGTTATCAGTTCATGCATGCCGTAGGAAATTTGATAATTGCTGAAGGAACGAGCAGGGACAAAGACAAAAGCGACAGGAGTTGGGGATTGTGTATCGCAACCTGGAGTAAATCTAAGTTAAACGAAGTCCTGGAAATACTGCGTTTGTTTTCCTATAAAGTTCAAGAAAAATAATCGAAGTCTGGCTAGAGATTATTTCAGGGGAGATAACGAAACTTAAGCGGGGAAACTCCTCCAGACAACAGGTTTTTCAATAATTTTTTACAAAAAACTGAGAGCGTTTATTGCTATGAATGACATTACATAATAATTTTGACGTTTAAATGTATGCATACATATGTTTTCCTTAGTGGAAAAAACAAAATGCCGGCGATACAGCTGCTCAAACTTGACTCCTCGAGTTTGCGTCGTGGAACGCCAAGGTCCCTGTAGTTAACTGAAATCAACGAACAAATTTTTTTTATTAAAATAACTCATTCTGCTTTGCATTAACCTACAGTTAACAAAAAAAAAAAAACAAATAAAAAAATTAAAATAAATAAAATTTGAGGACAAAAAGGAAGAAAAAGGGTTTGTTTTTGTTATAAAAAAATCGTTAAAAACAATATTTATTTTAACAATTAATAAAAAATAAGCTAAGGAATATCTGCGCAAAATTTCAAGTTGATTGCTTTGTTACTTTTTAAGATATATTTCACGGAAAAAATACGTTCCGAGAAAAACGTGATAAAATTTTTCGTTCTTGTAAAGTAGAGTTTAATCTTCTCTTGGTTCTTTTGGAGCTCATCACTTCGGTGACTATTTACGGACTTTTTAGACTTTCTATTGAGCTTAAAGCATTTTTTAAAACAAAAAACAAAAAAAGGAAAACAATTAATTTCTGGAGGAGGTTCCCCCCTAAAACCTTAGAAATCTACGCTGCACTGCTCCAATTCGGTTAAAATAAGCGTCCCATAACGGATATAACTCGAAATATACACGAAAATTGGTTTGGCAAAGTTGCAATAGAAAAGTTTAGTAGTAATCGTCGTCGAGTTTTTCGGGCCATCCGCTAACAAGCGCGCCAATATAATTCTTCATTGGTAAATTTACTGTTGTTTTACGGAAGATGGTTTCGAGAACACCAATAATGAAACGTGGCCAGGCCAGTATTTAGATGAGACTTGAGGGAGAATTCTAAACATTTTAAAATTATTACTAAAAGCGGAGATCTGAAGTTGGGAAAAGCAGCGAATTGATGTAAATAATAAAAAGGAGAGGGCAAAGCAGTCTGCCTTGAGGCACACTAGAAGATACAGAAATTTCAGCAGAAAGAGTTTATAGAAACGAACTAAACTAGTCGACGCTTAAAAATAAGAATTTCTAAAAAAGGATAACGTTCTTAATCCTGTCAAAGGTTTGTTGCCAATGAATACGTCTTCTACTTGTTTAGCTGATTCAATAGCTGTGAAATAATAATGAAGGGATTCAAGCAAATTGGCGATAAGCGATTGGTTTTACTGAAGCCAGTTTGAAGAAGCCCCATGAACATCCTGTAATGAAAGCGAGGCACGTCGCCAACCAAAATCTCGAAAACCTGTTAAAAGGGGTCTGTAATAAAAATATCACATTTATTGCATGCTTTATGAGGGTGGATTATCTCAGCCTTTCCAAAATATTGGAAAACGGCTAGCTGATGGTGCCAGATTAAATATATCACAGAGAACATTAGTAAGGAATATGTTACTCTTACGCAGCACCACTTGAAAAGAAATATGACAGATTAGAAAGGTGCCTCAAAATTCAGTGGGAGCTTTGTCAAGTAAATAAAATCAATAACATATATCACAATAAAATGAAAGAATGCGGTGTAATAAAAATAAAAAATTAATAAATAATGCTTATTCTGATAAAAAACAAATTCAGTTAACAGATCTCATGACAAGCATTCAATTTTCTTAGCTTTAAACTAAATTCAACGTTTTATCTACATATCCATATCTACACATCCATACAAGAGAAAGAAAAAAAAATTTAAAATTTTTAAAATAAACACACAACAATAAAAAGAAGAAAAACCAATAAATTACGACAATGGACCCAAGGCCGTCTGCCGAAGTTAGCAGACCAAAGAAGAAACAATAATCTCCTAAATCCGAAATCCTAATCAGATTTATATATTAATACTTTAGCCTGTACAAAAAGGAAGAGAAAAAAACAACAAATATATGTAAAAAAGGAAATAAAAGAAAAACAATATACAGTATAGATATGCGATAGAGATGTAATCATGCGTCAAGTAATTAAGCACAAACGCAGTGCAATGCTTTTGACACAAAATTTATCTACTCTTAATTATTGACCTCAGTTACAAATAATTTCGGTAACTCTATACTCTAGTAGAGTACAGAAATATATCACCAAATTCGTTCTTACCATTTAAAATATCAATGACCTCCGATTTACACAGACTTTTCTTTCCGAATGCAAGAATTCGAAATTCGCTTAGAATAAGGCATCTGCCAAGAAAATGCAGCAATTTCTACTTAAAAGCCATTCCTCTTCACATTTATTTAATATCTTGAAGACTTTCCTAAAGGTGAAAGGCTCACTGACTACAACGCCTAAATCAAAATTATGCCTTTCCGATAACTCCTGCCAGGCATCATACCAATAAATACCACGATCAGTCACCTTCCTGGCCAGTCGTTGTGGTAACCTATTCTCATCATATACTCAAAGAACTCAGGGTATAAGAGTAATTCTGGTTAGACCAGTTTCCAGAAGTACCATATAATTCGGAATACATTGCGGTAGGTAAAACAGTTTTTTAATAAAGAAAGGTTGGAACTTCTCTACTATATAATTTTGCTGGAATCTCCATAACTGACATCCGTAGCAGGGTATTGATCTAGTAACGACATTGAACACGTTCAGCGCATCCAAATGCAAAATCTCACGATATTTGGAAATTTCTTCCCCGTGATGTTTAAACTGGTCTTTGAAGCCCCAAGACAAATTTGGAGAGAGTGACAGTTTCGGCGTTACTGCAATGCCTAACTAGGTATATTCTCTAGTCATATATATTGCATTGTTGTTGAATTGCCAGCTTTCATTGCGTTTTCTCACTCCTTTTCTAGATTGAAAAATCATAATTTTCGATTTATCTAGGTTCACAGAGAGATTCGACAAACCACAATATTCTTCCAATCTATGGATCAATCTTTGAAATTTGCCAGGGTCGTCCGCAAGGATTATAATATCATCGGTATAGATTAATACCTTGAGATCAAATTCTTCTATAGTAATCCCAACTTCCAAAATATCCTCTAAATCATTGATAAATAAGTAAGGGGGCTTAGAACACACCCCTGCCTAACGCCGGAGGCCGTGATGAAACTTTCTGAAAGGCTACTGCCATTCCATACCTGAGATCGAGTTTTCTGCACAAACTTTGTTGACATACCTAAGTTAAGCCGTTTATAAAGGAGGCAGGCTACGAATAATTGTGTCAAACGCTCAAATCCACAAAAAAGGCATATACTTTCCTTTTATTCATAGAGTGGCAGAGCTTTGTAGTGTTGAAAAGATTAAAGATGTTATCTGCAGTGGAGTAGCCAGAACGAAAGTCTGCTTGACTTTCCTTCAAAATGTTATTACACTTCTCTCAAATAAGGGCTCATTTTTTAAGGGATCTGTAACATAACATTCCAACAAACAAATTCTGTACAGCATCCATAATGATGAGAATGAATGCGGTGTACAAAAGAAGTCAATGAAAAAGTTATCAATAACCTTCTTAAATTCATTAAACATTTGTGCATTTAGAGATTTCAGTAAGGCCTTCGACAGGATTGACCATGGAATCTTGGTCTATAAACTGTCTCTTCTCTGGTTTTCATCTTGCTTCGCCGACTGTTTGTCCTCTTATGTGTCAGGTCATGCACAGTGTCTCATATTTCGGGGAGCTGAGGGGTGCCTCAGGATAATTTACTTCTACCGCTCTTTTATATCCTATATATTAATGATGTTTCGCTTTTGTGTTATGCGGACGATGGTAAGATTTCTATTTCCCACGAATCAGACTGCAGTCTCTTTAACCCTGACTTGACTGTGTTCTGCAACCGCCTTCGTTTAAATGCCGGCTAGTGCATCGCTATGACCTTCTCTCGTAGAAGACTTCCTTTACTCTTCGGCTGTACTGTCGATGGCGTTGTCTTGGTCAGGGTCGATAAGGTGACAGACCCGTGTGTAGTTTTCTTTTCGAGGATCATGTGGACTCGATCGTTGGTAGGACGACTAACTAAGTTTCTTAACTGTTGTTACACTAATTTTGGAATACGCTAGCCTTGTATGGGTTCCCTACTTCGCCGTACACATCAACCGCATCGAGACAGTGCAGATTCCTTAGTTTTGCTCTCCGTGGATTTCCCTGGAATGATCGTTTGGCCCTCTTATGCTGATCATCTGGGAATGATTTCTCTTTCCCTTCGATTTATTGCAGGGAACGATAAATTCACCCGGATTATTGGGGGCTGTGAACATCTGGATCCCTCAAACGCTCCTTGAGGAATCAAGACTTCCTGGACGTCTCTGGTCACCGAACTCTATATGGCATCAACGTTTGGTGTTTCGTCTTTTCAACCAACACTTCGCCAACTTCGATATGGATATCTCCAGGCTGCGTTTGAAGGGCCTACTTAAACAGTGGCTTGGTTGCTGCGGGAGTTGTTATTTTATGCTTTTAATTTTTAGTTTGATCTTATAATTTATTTTTAATTTTATTGTTTTTTTTTACTTCTTATTTAACCACTCAAAACTAACCCCCGAAATCAAAATTTAACACTCAAAGCTACACGTCTTTAATTGGGTCACCAATTCATATTGTTGTGTCAGATTAAAACTTTCTATGCCACATAGTTTCGAAGAAAGTGAGCTCTAACAGATATCGAAGTGATTCCATAAGTGCCCCTTTTTGCCAATTTAGGAAAAAAAAGACAAACAAAAACATTTAAAGTAAAATATAGCACTTATTTAGTAAAAAATTTATTAGGAATTGTATTTGAAATTTATTTTGTCAACTAACAACTATTTTCAAAAAGGCCACAAATGGAGGGAAGCCTTTGCATTGATTTAATAAAACTTTGGGTGATTCAATGCCAATATTAATTTCATAAATTAATGGAGATTAAATAAACATTGCCGCAGCACCCTATTTATGTATATCTTCCCACGCTCTTTGCCATCCGCTAGCAATAGCTGCCATGTATTTCACCCTTCATAGTACATCAGTGCCCGGGGGCCTATCAGGCAACGCGTAAACACCTGCTTAGCTGAGCAATCTCTTTGTTTTCTGGCATGGAAGGGTGATTATCTACATGTAAGGGGATCTCGGGCAAAAGACAGAATGCGTACAACTTAAATTTGTGACAAAACGCTAAAGCACATTCGAAGTGACATCCCATCAGCGAGATCAAAGGTCCCTGAGCTCGGGAGCTATCAACTGATTGGTCGTTACCATGGAATCAGGCGAGATGACACTTTGATTCTGGTTTCAGTACTGCTGCGCTCCGAATGACATAGGGAACAATTTTGGGAGGTAGAGTCGGCAAATCAAGGTAATGTAATGTAATGGGAATACGCATGATGAACTTTGTCATGGGAGCTATGCAACGTAAATTGCTATCTATTAATTAGCGTGTGAGATTACCCTTAAGCAATCTACCTTCTCGCTACATATGTATTGCATAAACACATCAGTTATGAATTGCCCAGAAGGTACCATAATGGAACTTATTTAATTTTATGAAATTAAAGACTGCCGTTTACCCAAATGTTCATTCGTCAAGACAAATATTTTCTTGGGAAGAAATACTCGTAATGGAATTAGTTTGAAATATTCAAATCCTCATTCTTCCGGAGCTTGTTCGGGTAAGGAGATAAGGGCGGAGTATTCTTCAAGCTGTTCCTATAAGAAAAGGAAGGAATTATTGCACTACTCACAATTATTTCTCAGAATGTAAGCAAACAGACTAGAGACAGGAATACGATTTTCATGTTGATTTAGCAAATGGAGCAAAATGTTTTCATATCATGGGGTTGGAATAGGTACTTAATCATTCAGATCGATGTAATAAGGGCGTAATGCCTACGAAAGCTCTGAGAGAAGGCGTCTTTAATTTCCAATTTTCTTAGATAAATAAACTCTCAGCATATTTTCACTGAGGCTACAAACGCGGAAAAGTTATGGATTTGTCCATTTGTTAAAGTAGATAAACCTACTCGTGGCAGATAATTCACATTCAATCCCGACCAATACTGCTTTGTATCAATATGGTTATATTTATGAATCTGATATCATTTCTGGGGTCATATCCCTTTTTGTTATTTCTGTTTCCCACTGCTCTAAGCACAACTCGATTGATACGTTTTTATAACCAGATGACGAAGAGAGCTAAGCGTAGAAGGATCTTTTGATTTAAGAAGGGCTTAGAACATTTTAAGGTTTCTTGTGTTTATTTTTAAGAATAATAATCCTTAATGGGAGCTCATTGATATATACATAAACCATCACTTGGTTGTATTATTTTAACATAGATGTGAATAACAAATGGTGGGATTCGGAACATGTGTTCGGTCTTGACTTAACTTTTAAAAATTAGCATATTGTTCGATCAGACTTTTCGTAAAAATATTTTATTCGGCCATATATACAGTTTTTTATAACAAAATATTTACGTATAACGTAAATAGGTTTGTTTCTTTCAATGCAATTTTTCAACACTGTCTTTATTGAGTATGAAATTTCTGTCACTTTCGGTTTAGTGTAAATTAATTTACAAGAACATAAAGTAAGGGGGGTGGGGGGCGTTCCTCTCGTTGATAAACCTATTAAGATGAAATTTGGAAGGCTGAATTTGGCCTCCGCAAAAGAAATTTCGGCCCCGGGACTAGGCATTTACGGGCCCATATACAAGAATTTGGCAATAATAACCAATATAGAATACATAGTGAAAAAACCGACATGCTTAATAAATTAGTGGAGGTCTGGAAAGTTGACAAATTTTATTTACATTATAAGTTTTCATTATCAGTGGATTTTATTAAGGGGGCTTAAACTAACTGTTTCAAATGTGTTATTTTAAAACTATTTCAAGTATTTTTTATTACATTAATTTTGTCACTGTACTTCATTATTTTTTGTATACTATAAATGAGCTTTGTTTGCTTTCTGGACGGCAAAATTTCTAATAATGACATCAAAATCTAACTGCTTCGCTAGTGGCGCTTCAATACAAAGAGTACCCGATCCTTCGAATGAGTGACTTTCAATTTAAAATCTGTCTAGTATATTACGCTTTTTCGATCGTGAAACATTTTTTTTATACATATGTTTTTTTTGTAAAAAAAATGGAAAAAAATATCTCTTGATGACATAGATGACAGGGTCCCTTTTAAAAGCCCGGGCCCGGGGGTTTCCCCCTACCCCCCTACTTATCGGCGGCCATGGAACAATTCAAGGTGTGAAAGTATTATGAGATAACTAGATTCAAAATAACATTGCGTAAAAATAAAATAGTTCGAAAATTAATGTAAGATATCAAGGAGCATCCGAGTACTGAATCAACAAAGGGGAGACATTGTCTTGGTCATAACGTCTAAGCCACTGAGATATTAGGGATGGGCGATCTTCGATTTGATCTCGGCGGATCGATCTTTAACCCTTCGATCTGCCGATTTTTGAATCGACTTTTCGCCGTACCGATTCGGCCCGAATCGATTTATTTATTTCCGATTCCCATCTAATTAAGACAACGCGACCTGATGCGACCCGGTAATAAAATTGAGCAAGCTTACGTGAAATTTTTTTAGCATCAACGTTAACTTGTGTAATAATCTTGCAATATCGTACCTAAAATATTGTTAATGTTAGATAAATGCGTTTCGGATCTCTAAAATATGGTAGTGTTATCTGAATCAGTGTGTACCATGAGTACCTATACTGCTAAACAGTATAGTTGGCAGCATTCAATTTTAGTGCATCCCTGGTTAAATCTAAGGTCCTTGAAAATTTCTCACTGCTAACTAAGATAGGTGTTACATCCGCCCACTCCGTCCTTCCACTATATGATAACCAGTCTGGAGAAAGGTCTTCTTCTGAGCTATCATCACTCATTGTTAGTTCTTTAGAATTGCAAATTAATCACTTGGTGAAGAAAATGTAATTTATTGTCATGTGAAGTCCAGCGGTTTTTGCCTAAGAACAGAAAACGCAAGGAAGTGCAATACCGTGTATAAACCGTGTACGTGTTTTCCGATTTTGTGTTCGTGGGGAAAGGTGTGGGAAGGGGACCCAAAAGTACGCCATAACGAAATGTCAATTTTACGTGGACTTTCTGAAGAGTGCGCAATCAGTGTTTATTGAATAATTTTCACTGTTCAGTTATTAAAAGTGGTGTAATTTTACAAATAAGGACAAATAACATTTAAAAGACTGTTTCGGTTTAGTTTACTAAGAATCTGAGGTGCTTAAATTGAACTTTAAAAGTATTAAAATATTTTTCTACCTTTTGGTATTTTAGGTTTCCAAAAGATAAAGACTTCAGAGAACTGTGGTTAAAATCCATCGGTAGAACTGATTATATACCATCCGATGGTAGTAATGTTTGCGAGGACCATTTCGAATGAGCCAAAAATTTACTACTTCCATGGTGAAATCTAACACATTCACACCTTTTAAATACATAAGGGAAACTCGGAACCTTTTTGAGCATGGTGCACTTCCTTTCGTTTTCTGTTCTAAGGTTTTTGCTAGTTATGACAAATTGAGCCTAATGAAGCGACACAAAATTTGTGCTCCTCCAAATTGAAATGTTAAAATAAATGGAATCGATCTATGAACATCAATCTTTTTAGGGTGATTAACCGATCTTCGAAATCGGAAAAAAATTACAGATCGATCCGAACTGAATCGATTTTCTCAATTCGATCCCCCATCCCTATGAAATATATAACACTGGAGTGATTTGTGCTCGGAAATTTCTTCAAGAAAATGGTATCACTTTTCGCTAGTTGTCCCTTTCTGTGTAAGCATTTTTTTTTTCAACATGGTTTTCTTAATAGCCAACGTCATGTCGCCTATTAAATGCTGGTGAGAGAAATAGATGACAATATTCACAATAATTTTATGTCTCTTTCCGGGTAAGCATTTTGCAGACTAGAACAACCTTTTTTTGTAATTTTTTATATCAGTAATTCCAACGATTTTTACATTTTCCTTACAACAACATAAAAGATTAAAATTAAATATGTTATTTCATTCTGCTCGCAACAGCTGCAATTTCACAGTAAACATTTGAAACTAAAAATAAAAGTAAAATTGTACCCATATAAGATAGCTTATAAGTCACTCCATTTTATACATCTCAGTGGTCTCAGATTAACATATATGTATATGTATCTCACAGCTGAGTTAAATGCAACCATAAGTTTTTTTCTGTGATGCACAATCCATTCGACAGAAGATCTTACAACAACCCAACTAAAGACATCAGTAACGTCTTGGCAAGCAGCATTCTAGTGGTCTGAGGTGTATAAGCAGCGCATAGTAAAAACTTGCGAAGGGTTCCATATATGCGGAACTCAACATCATTTAATTGATTAGACAAGGGTAACGTTTTTTTAATTAGTAGTATATCTGGGAAACAACTTGTTTCGATTTCATGCCCAGAGCTTACAATCGATTTCAATTTAGAGGCATTTAAAAGTAGTTTTCTGTCCAGCGGCAAATAGATGCAATGTTATCATTCAACCGAAAGACTTCCGTTAATCCAATATGTCTTCAGATGTATGTAATTGTAAATCATCAGCGTACATGTGAAAATTACAGTTTTTAATAACAGATGAAATATCATTGATAAAGATTTTTTTTTATTTACTAAGCCTAAGGGACAAGGCTTTAATGCGTTAACTTTTCACTGCTTTGGCCGGATGGAAATTAGGGTAAGGGGAGTGAGGAAACTTGAATATCTTGTTTTTAGAGAGATGGAGTAGATGTTTTAATTCAATCTTTAAAAATCCTGGTCTCGAACCCGGGAAACATGGCATGTCGGTCGTGCTGCTCAACCAACTAATCCAACTCCGTCTCCATTGAAAACATAACCGGATCCAAATTGGATCCTTCCGGAACGTCAGTACAGCGTCGCCGGAAATTCGAGTACATTCCAGTGCAGCAGACTTTTTGAACGCGTTCCTGAAGGTAGGTCCGAATCAATTGATGTGCACCCCTTGTAAAGCGGAATTGCGTTGACGACTTATTCAGTAAGATTTTGTGATCAGCCTTGTCGAACGTCTTGGAGAAGTCAAGCAAAACCAAAAAGGAGAGTATGTCTCAATCGATTGCTTCCGAATAACATCGGAGACCTTTACTAATATTGTTATGAAGCTATGTTGAGTTCGAAAGAGGAGACGGAGTTGGATCAATACGTTGAGCGGCAAGACCAACATGCCATGGGTCCCGGGTTCGAGACCAGATGACCCCGTGAGCTTTTATTAAGAAATTAAAATAATCCACTCCGTCTCTGGGCTGTTGTCTAGCTCGCAGCAATGCAAAAACAAGACTTTCAAGTTTCCTCACTTCCCTTACCCTAGTTCCCTTCCGGCCAAAACCATGCTAACGCATCAAAGGGTTGTCCCCTAGGACTTGGCCACATCGTATAACCCCCACGCCCCTCTGTTCCAGCTTCTCCCGTAGTAATAAGAAAATACTGAACCTTCCCGTGAAACTCCTATCGAAATCGGATTAGCCGTTTCCGAGATTAAGCAATGTCGTTTTTAATTTGTACATGTCACTCTCTTCCGAACCCCATCCATAGGGGTGTGTTACTACAAAATTATTGAACGGCATCGGGACTGACATTATTCACTTTACTGACCCCGAAAATCGTATATTTTACACCAATTTCGGACGTATTCGATTATTTCGATTATTTTTACACGTCACCACCTCCTCCTCCTCTCACCCTTTTAGATAAACCTAAATAGATGTAATCTTCTGCTATGCACGCTCGATTTTAAAGTTGCTATACGGTTCTTGTTTGATGGTTTGTCGACTAGATACGATCGATATAGTCGTTAAAATCGCTTATAATGTTAACATCAGAACTTTTATTAGGTCACTTACCAATTTTACAGTCCCGTATAAGAAGTAAGTAAGAGTCTCTCTGAAAAAATGTGTATAGATAAATTAACAAATGATTGTAAATAATATTATGGCAAATAATATAAGCAATATTTCCATAAATTTGTCAGACATATTTTGCTGTGAGCCCAATTATTTTTATACTCAAGGGACGGCTATGGAATTATCACTTTTTCAAGCATTGAGCTGATCCACGGACTGTAGAATACAAGGTCTGTGCACGAAGAAATGTCAAATGCTTTGGCTACAATTTACATCCTCTAGGGAAAATATTATTCGTAGTTCATTTAAAGGCTAATTATTTGCCGTAGTGACATTTCAGACTCTTTAACAGGGAATTCAATAAATTTCTTCCAAAAGTTGCAAAAGACAAATAATTGTGTTATCCTTCAGTAGTTGACCAAATTTGCAGAAAGTCTGAAAATTTTTGAAGAAATCGGAACAATTTTAAATTTACTTTACAGAAAACAATACTGGTCGATTAAAAAATTAATTCGTGCAAAATTAATACACCTAGCAGATCAAAAAATTAGAAAATTATGGCAGTAATGTGGCGCAATATGGCAACCATCCGAAATTATTGCACAGACCTTGTATAGACCGTAACTTGAGCGAACTGTTAAAATCAGGTAACACTCAGCCTGCTCTAGATACAAGCCCGAAAATTATGACATCTGTGGCCGTATTACATTCACGCGTGTTATCACTACTTTATTTTTTATGCGTTTCTGGTACCAAACATTAAACAATCAATTAAAACTGCACAGTGACCTTACCAAAACTAAAAAGAAACACTGATTTCATTGATGCATTCCAAGCTCTTACTCTTACTTTAACAAAATGAGCACAAGAGAGAGTTTTCTCTTTAAAAAGCCGCACTTTAAATGAAAAATGTAAAGAAAATGCTCTTTATCGTGACCACACATTCAAAACGAGAGAAACTAAAATTTCCCAATCGATTCCTATGGTTTACTATGGGTAGTGCGGACTGTTTACACCGTCCGTTGTAAACTACCATGTGCGAAAAATTTCAGAAAACAGCCGACATAAGTACGGGCCCCTGGGGAGCATTCTCTGTTGAGGGCGTCAGTCCCGTAAAGTTCCTCATTAGACACTTAAAAAAATGTTTGATAGAAAATAGTTTATTCGTAAGTTTTGGTTCTGTTTTTCTTTTTCTTAATGAATGTTCGGAAAGGATGTGATCGGTGAAAATATTGATTTCAAAATAACTTACTTAGGTACACTTATAAATTTGTCAGCAATAGCAATATTTGAACTTCTCGCCAGTTCAGTCCTATTCATCCAAAAAAACTCATCAAATCTCTGATTGGTAACGTCTGTACGCCAAATTTT
This sequence comes from Leptarthrus brevirostris, assembly GCA_964036015.1. Classification (NCBI taxonomy): domain Eukaryota; kingdom Metazoa; phylum Arthropoda; class Insecta; order Diptera; family Asilidae; genus Leptarthrus; species Leptarthrus brevirostris. Next base: position 42,879,315 of record OZ038375.1, read on the forward strand.
ATCTTGATAGGTTTGTAAATGAATGAATGGACGGACTGTCCAGACAGACTGACGGACGGACATAAAACAACTATAAAGGTTCTTGTTGCTACGGAACCCTAAAACCTAAACTTTATTTACGTAAGCCCACGTATGAACTAATTTCATTGTCATACTAAAGTGTTAAACAAATATTATCCAATTTCGGTTTCATACACAAAAAACCCTTTTACCCCCCGCGCCTCACCCAACAAAAATCAAGATCCGCGCTAGCCACATTCAATGTCACGCGTTTCGAAGTTAGACTACCCCTCCCTCTCCTCCACCCCCACCTTAGGACCAAATTATTCTCCTATTAGCAATGGGGGATCACACTCTATACAACAGCAAAAGAACTATCCAAATCGGTCCACGCGTTACAAAGTTAGGTTCCACCCCCATCCCTAAAAAATATTTTTGACATGATACCAATCGGTGAACATACACTACCAAACAAAAAATGAATTATCAAAATCGGTCAACGCGTTACGAAGTTGTTTTTGGGAAGTTGGTTAAAAATTGTTAAACCATCAAACAATTCACGGTGATCACGTTGACAATTCGTGAGTTAAGGAGACAATAAGCTCTTCATCCTCACCTCGCCCAAAATAAAAATGCGGACACACACAGGGTTTCACAGATTATTATAAGGTAATTTTATATAAGATGTTTTTCTTTGAGGATTTTGGAGATTAGGGCTTTCTATGCAAGGGCTTTATCACACTTATTCGAACATTCGTGATCACTGTCAGTCGGGGTTCCATTCTAGGGCCCATCCGTTGTATGGACGTTCTATAGAGGGTCCAAGAGAAAATCCTGCTTCAAATATCGCAGTAATTTATTCTTCGTCACGTTTTCTTTGTATAACGTAAAATATCTTGGTATTGTTTGTGCAAAATGAAATTGCAGCTGGTTGTTTACTTTATTGAAATACTTCCTGGAAAATTTCAGCAATTAATTTTCTTCCAGAAAAACAATGAAAATGTAGTTGGTTGCTCGAATTATGCACCATAAACAAAAGCATGAAACTTGAAGCGATGGTGCAATGTTGAAAACAACTCAAAGTATCCAATCAACCTTTAAGGAAGATTGTCCTATTGGTGAGCACAACTGCTGCACTAACAGCTCAGAATAATAAACAGAGTTACTGATTCATAGAAAAATGCTAAACAGACCTCTCATCGCCCCTTTTTCCACCGTCGAAAAGGACTTCATGCAGTTCAATTTATCCATCCTCGCTCACAGCCTTCATTTTCCTGACATTTTCATCTTCGTTAAATGAAAAAGTTTTCCATCTCGCGAAACAAACAACTTTTTTCGCTTCAATTAATTTCTTTTATTTATTAAAAAGGTAAAAAGCAATCTCTTTTGTACTGTCGGGTTAACACTGTAACTGTAGGGTGCAAAGGGAAGGTGGCATTCCTAAGAGGGAGCCGTGTAATTCTCACCAAACTTGCTGATACTGGTTGGGTGTCATTCATTAGATATAAGCTGGCAAGTTGTATCCTCTTTGCTTGGAAGTGGCGGAAAAGCACAAGCAGTTTTGTTGGGGCGACGCCCTTACTCCTACCTAAGTTGAATCCTTTGGAAGACGTCCTTCTTTTTAAGATGGCTGACGTCGGTACTTGAAATAAAATAAAATCTGCGTAACAAAGATCATTATTTGTGTGAAGACTTATTTGTCTGGCAAGACAAAGTCAACAGCCGAAATATACTGAAAATTATTCGAGCAAGAAGCTCCACCCACTCACTGGCAAAGCGATGCAAGACTTCTTTTAAAATTCTTAGTCCAAATGTGTTTTTATCTCCAGCAAGATTTTCTCTTATTCGCACCCCAATTGAAAGAAATATTAGAGCAGCAGCTGAAATCAATCCCTCGAAAATGAACTCGTAAGGGATACTTTCATCACACCAAGAAAAACAAGGAAATTAATTACAGTTAACAAAACGCCTAATTTACCCTCAAAGTTTTCCTAATGAAGAAATTTGAATGAAAAAACTGGGAGCGCTCCCCGTTCCAAGTATAATTCTGGATAGAGTGGAAAAATCAAAACTGCTGCCAAGGATCCTAACCTAATAAGGGATAAAGGAGCCGCTTACAAATGCGAGGCAAAAGAAGTCTTCTTAGGAAAATTTAATTTGAAAAACGGATGAAAGTGTTTGGGAAACCCTACGCATTTCTCGGGCAAGAAATAACAACGGCAAAACCAGCAATATAGAAAAAATAAGATGTAGAACTCGAAAATGTAAATGACGCGGAAAATAGTAAAATAAATAAGCTTCGTCATCGTCAGAGAAAAAATGGGGCAACTTTTATGGATGCCTGGATTCTTGAATTACGTGATGTGCATCGTGGCGGTTACATTTAATTTACGTTCTGAAGAGGGTGGAAGCACTGTTGTGTGGATAAATATTTTTATAATTAAAGGTCAAGCTCTTAATTAACTTCCAGCCCTTTAATTTATTATATTTTACAAATTCGTAGAACAGATATTTTCGTTATGAGAAATACCTAAGATATACTTAAGCAATATAACAGATTAATAATAATAAACAACAAATAAACAAATTAATTCGCCAGTGGTGTCGAAAATCATCACTATTCTGGAAGACACCAAGATTCGGAGTTTTGTGCGCCATATCTCAAAAAGAGTATTAAATGCAATTCGAGCCTTGTTGATGAGAGCTTGTAAATCAGCAGCAGCTGCTCCATCTACTTCATATATGCTTCAGAGATAACAACATTTATCCACATGTTCTATTCTTCTTAAGCCCTGCTCTGCGACCTTCTCCACTCCGGGCTTCGTACAATGGAGGTACATGACTTTGTTTGTTAGATAGAAGACATACATTGTTGGCATAGGCTAGGTGCATAAGGTGTTCAAAAAGTTTCCATATAATTCCTCGCAATAGGTGGTCATCTAAAGGGTCTGATTCATATCACCTAAAAATAAATCCCTAATTACAAATCCATAACGTCAAAATCTCTAAAAATGAAATCCCTAATGACAAAATATCTAAAAAAAGAAAACCACAATGATAATATCTCTAAGATAACTCAGAAGTCGCACTTCTTAGGCAGAAGCCTAGAATCAATTGACCTATTCGTCAGAATATAACAATATATTGAGGCGAATGAAGCTCCCACACCAACATGCATAACAAAAAAACATTAGTAATTTACACACTAAAATACGCCCACACAAAACAATCAGAAGTGCATAGTCAGGTTAAAAAGAGTATGTGTCCTTTTTACACGCGTTTTAAAATAATAATAATAGTAGTGTTTCCATTCAAGTACAGAAGGATGAAAATGCAAAACAAACAAAAATGAGAAATTAAAACTAAAACCAGTCGAAGAAAAAGAATGAATTACAAATTGTAGATGCTCCTTTTAAGTGTCACTTTGTCCACACTAGTATCAAAAATCTCCAATATCACTAGCAGACCTAAACATGCAGTTAATAGGCTCGAACATGCCGTAATTAGTGCGCGAAAAAGCAATCTGTGAATAGGGAATAGGGCAGTTATCTAGGCAATACTTTGGAAGCTAGTTCAGCACTGTCAAGCTTTCCCTGCAGAAGCTGATGCAAAAATATCACATCAGCAACCCAACGTCGCTTCTCGAGTGTAACAAGTTGCAGTAACCCTAAGCGCTCCTTACAGAAATCTGCGCTGGACGGAATCGATACGGGGTCTAACCAGGAACGTATAAAGATGGACTCTTATTTGAGGGCTTGGAAATCCCAACAGAGAGTTTGCCGTAGCAACGACGTTATTAATATGGGAGATGAAGTTCAATTTAACATCAATATACACTCCCAAGTCCCTCATCCCTTCCACCCGTCTTATACCAGTACCCTCAAACATGTACTGAAAAGTACGGAAGCTGCGAGACCTCGAGAAAGACATAACCTGACATTTCTCAATGTTCAGTTTAAGATTGTTGTTGCAGCACCACACATAGAAAGTGTGCAACTCTGATTGCAAAATCTCACAATCAGCATTAGATTTGATTGGGAGAAAAATCTTAATATCGTCAGCCTATGTATATAAGAATTTTACATCTTTGAAGCAAATACGAAATATCATCAATAGATAAGATGAATAACACTTGACCCAGATGACTGCCCTGGGGAACGCCAGAATGAGCCACAAAATCCTCAGAGAGTGCGCTACGAAAACGCACTCTATAAGTACTATTAGATAAATTTGACTTAATTCAAACAATAAGCAAGGGCGGGAAACCCAACTTAGGCAATTTAAAAATAATGATAGATTGAGAAAGCTTATCAAAGGCATCACTAAAATCAGTGTAAATTCAGTCAGTTTGGCAACCACTCATGAATCCGCCCATAGTGTAAGAAACAAACTCAACCCCGAAGAAAACCATGCTGCCGAGTGGAGACCACTAGAAAAGTCAGTTGGAAGTGAAGCAATATGCTTCAACAAGATCTCCTCCGTGATAGATGGAATTGATACCATGGGTAAAATTCGAATATTTATGTGCGAAAAGTTTCCACTATCCGGGATGAAATCAGATGATTCAAATGCACCCTTAAAACATTCAGCAAATAAGTTACAACTAATATTAGAATCATTGCTGGAAATCTCCCCGAATTTCATAGTCGATGGATAGTTGTCAACCTTTTTCTTCAAGTTAACATATTCGAGAAATGCACGGGGGTCAGAGAATAATCTGTTCTTTAAACTTTGAAGGTATTCTTCATAGAGAGAACGAGAACGGATTACAAAATGTTCATGGCATTTACTAAATTCTTGCCAGGAGTCGACACTGTCAACTCGAAGGTACTTTTTCCAAAGTCTATTCTTCCTATTCCTAAGAGTCTTCAATTCTGTGTCAAACCTGGGTGGAGCGGAGTCTCTACCTCTTACCCGAACTAAGGGAACAAACCTTCCAAAAGCTTCATACAAACCGTAACGTATCGTATCGTCACCAGATAAGCAAGTGTGGAAGTCTATTTCACCAAGATAATCATTCAAAGCCTCAAAATCGGTCGCTCTAAAGTTAAAATGATAATGGCTATCGAGGTTATCGACAAGCACGTCCGACAGACAATGAAAAGCAACAAGCAGTGCGGGGTGACAAAAGTGAGCGTGGTGATTGTTACTCACATTGCTCATTTGGCAAAGTCCAAAGCTAGCCAAGGTGTCGAGGAATAACGATTGTCCTTCAGTCAAGTCATGGGGAAGAAAGCTATCGTCATCATCATCCGCTATACATCGTACATTGGGTAAGTTGAAGTCCCCCACTAGGATAATTTCATCCTTAGAACCCAATCGATCATAGATGTAGTTAATATGCTTAATGAGAATATCATACTGACTCCGACCATTACTATCAACGACATTAGACGCATCAGGAGATATATAACAACAAATCAAGAAGAGGTTGCACAAATCAAATGAAATTTTTACTGAAACTTTTTCCAGCTCCATTTGGTCAAAAAATGAAGGAGTGTCGAAATGATTAGTATCAAAAAAATTCCTACAAGCTATGAGAACCCCATCAGGAAAACCTGATAAGAGCCATTAAACAGTTCCGCGTCCGAAAAATTCATAATTCAAAAAATCCCTTATCAAAAAAGCCCTAACTATGAATTTTATTTTTCATTTATAAAATTCATAAATTGTATATTGAGAGAACTATTACTAGTTTTTACATATTACCAAAGAAAATGTATTATACGTTTTTAAATCATCTCCATAAACAACTCGTATTTCGCCTTATATGTATACTAATTTCATCGAGATATTTTAGTTTTGAAATTTGGCTCATTTTTCAGACTGTTTTTCTGCTTTTGAGCTACAACTTTTGGCATATGAACTCTAACATTTTCCTTATAAAGTGATTCTGGTTTTGCAAAAATAGTTGCAATCTAGGTGAACAGCAAATATCTGTAAAAAAACCGATAAATCGCATTATTTCTGGAGACGAAGTTAAAATTTGTCTTCAATATTAAAACTAAGAAGATATGCAACGAGAGATATGAGAAATCAGAATTGGCATTTCAAAAGGAATTGTGTTAACACGAATTTATTTTGAAATTTGTGTTTTATATTGATCCCTTTTTAATTTATGAATTTTTGGCATTTTTTTAGGGATTTCTTCTTTTTTATTTTAGAGATTTCGTCATTAGGGATTTTTTTATTTTAGAAATTTTGTCTTTATAGATTCTTTTTCGGGGTTGTGTATTGATCTCTCATTTCAGGCGATACATCTCTCTAGTTCCCGTAACCCCTTGTGGTTCATGGACTTCACCCGATTCGAGACAACGATTGTAAGTGGGCCTACAAATTAAAATGAATTCCGAACTACTGCCATATTCTCTGCAATCCGATGGTCTTTTTAACGTAATCTGTTGTTGTCAGTAGAAAACAACCATGGGTCGACGCCGGTAGGATTCGAACCTGGCACCGCCGGATTTGTAGATCGAACTTATGTTGTATTTTAATTTGGTTCCGTGATGTAATTTCCCTGCATCGGTTACAAACACTTTTTCTACACGATTGGTTTCCTTTTATTTAAATCTAGTTGATTACATTCACTTTTATATTTAATTTGATTCTGTATAAACACTTAATTCATAGATTCACTAGTTTTATGTTCATTGACATTAACACCTATGAACATACACAATAAAATCTAATTCCGTTCGACCACTCTTTTTCCAAAACTCTTTTTTGCTATTGGCTTTTTATCATTATTCTTCAATAATCCCATTTTCAAAACCGCGACTCCACCGTGTCACCGTTAAAATAGACTCACTGATTCTTGGTTCTTAAGTTGGCTAGAGTGGAAGATAGTATCGTGGTTGTGAAATTATAGTACCAACCTGAGAATTATAGTACGCTTGGTAAAAACGCCAACACCAATACAAAAATGTATAAATCCCTATATCTCGAGTGTAAAATCGTTCTATTTCAATATTTTTGTGATTGAATTTAATATAAAATAAAAAATAATGTGAATGGAAATTTATTCAAATTTTACTTTATCCGAAGGTTGTATGTTGGAATAAACTGCACTGTTGATGATTTTCATTTGACAATCAATAAGAATCGAACAATTGAATGGCTAGTTAGTTAGTGAAATCCTTAATTAAGTGAAACTTAAAAAGGAATTTCGACAAAGTGAAATTATATTGCACTTGCGTACTATAATGAAATCAGGATTGCAGATAGCACAGCTGGTTAAATTATAGTACAAGTACTATAATTATAGAACGGTTGGGAACCCTTTTCTTTGTTTTTTCTTCTTTGTCCTCCGTTCTTTGGATAGAGTCGCTGTAGATCGTTTCGTTTGTGCTGATCAAGCAAGCTTAGATGCTTATCGCATATTTGACTACCGTGTGAAAGGAATGTCGAGGGTAACCCGGGCGCTGTTTATCAGGAGTTGGATTTAAATATATGGCATATTTGTTGCAACGTAACTCGGTGCATGAACTCCAACTCATTAAATTTTGTTTACCTAGTTTTCATAACACTTACTCCAGCGACGATGGGCGATGCATAATATGTCATTAAGGACGAGTAAGCACTAACGATAGTTTTCCGTTATGGCGGCTCCTGAGTAGGACTCTCTTATGATGTTGATATTTTTTTCTGAGATTCTACTACAGTTGCCCATATGAACTCGCGATAAACGCTGACAAACGCCTTCTCGACATTGACGAACATTAGATTTAATGGTAATCTCCATTCGGCGGATTGTTTAATGATAGTTTGAAGGGTGGTGAAAGCCTGTCCCGTCATCGTTAAGAGTACGGTCGATTACTTGCTTGATTCTCATTAAAATAGTTTTTGACTATAATTTGGAGGCTGCAGTTAAACTGCCACGTCAATTACTAAAACTCTTCAGTCCGCTTTTTGGGAATCGTTACAATTACGCTTGTTTTCTATTCAGTGCGATAGGCCTCGGATTTTCAACGTTCCTGGATTACGGACGAATAATATGCCATCAATTCTTTGGGCCTTACAAAGATTCATCGACTTTGCATCGGCTACCTCCAATCTTGTCGGTGGTCTGATGTTAATGTTGGCCACAGCCGGCGGATTTTCAGTTGTGTTGCTAAGGACTTCAATAAAATAGTCTCTCCACCTCCACAGCTGATGCTCCTTCGCAATAAGTAGGAATCCGTCGGTATCGCATACTGGATGTTCAGTTCTAAAAACCTTTTCTGCCAGGTTTTTTTGCTATCTTTTATAGGTCTTTACAATTATATAGATCTTCGACATTATCTTGCACTTTTTCGGGCCCCTTTTTGTAGAGATTGGTATGCAGTTCTGAGTTGCCGCTTGACTGCAATATTAGTAGCAGAATTAATGTCGTCCTTAATCTGCTTCCATTGTATTTTGGTCACCATGCTAACATTGCTTTGGCCACATCGTAAGAAAAAGCCTAGGGGACAACCCTTTTGGTGCGTTAGCATGGTTTTGCCGGAATACCCTAATTCCCGGTAAGGGGGAGTGAAGAAACTTAAATGCCTTGTTTGTACATTGCTGCGAGCTAGGCAACAGCACAGAGACGGAGTGGATTTCTTAATTCTATTTTAATAACCCATAATGTTGGTCGTGCCCAGTCAATTGATCCAACTCCATCTCCGGTTGCAGAGTAAGGTCGGTGGTTCAGAATCCACATGCAATCGTTGCCTCGAATCGGACGAAGTTCTTCTCCCGACCAACGACCCAAAAGGGGTAAAGAATACTAAAGAGACTTTGAGCCATGGCCGATCAACACTTTCTCCAGCGTTTTGAAACAGCAATATGGTCGAATTGATTCTTAATTCTGCCATCTGGGGAAACCTAGGATGTTAAATGTAATTTTTTGTGTTTAAACAAAGATTCCCCGATGAAACAACTCCCCATTCGCATTCTTGTTTACAAGCTCAAACTTCCCAACTACATATTCCGGGCTGGGGAGACAAGACCGCACGGTTATTTATTTCATATTGGACTTTCTCGCTCCAGTTCCATAATTTTCGTGTGTCAACACTCGATCGTAGACCGATGTTTATAGCCAAAACACAAAATCAGTCCAAAGTATACACGGCGCAGTGCTAGAGGTTTCATGTGTATGGTTTAGTTTTCAAAATAATTGGGTTATAAGCCTACCTAACCTATCCTGGAATAAGGGTTGCATCTTGAAGCGATCTGGAAATTACTGAGAGTGCATTTTTATAGGGCACATATTCTATCTAAGTTGAGGTGTTTTGGCTGGTGGGGGTTTTCTCTTCTCCTTTCTTAACCGAGCTTGGAACCGGCTACAGCGGAGTTAAACAATTAAATATTAAGTATTATATATCTAAAGCTGCAATTTGTTTGACTTATGAGAAAAACAGCATGGCCAAGACAATAATTATTTCCGAAGACTTTTCATACTTGATCAAAGTTCTGGTGGGGCTTAGTCTAGTATATTTTTCAGATTCATCAGAAACAACTACTTGAACTTTTTAAAATAAATATAGTAGATAGGAATAAATACGAGTATGTTAATATCAACAATTCATTAAATAGGCAAATAGCATCCAGGCTTTAACTCATAATTAAAAAATTGAACAAATTCCGAAAACTTTTTTACATCACTGTAAGCAGCAACTATTTTGTGTGCTCTCCATGTAAATTAAGACTGTTAATGTTTATTACAACTCTTCTCACTCTTGTGGCGCAGACTATTTTATTTTTGATAACGATTTTTGGTTCCGATACCCTCACACATTGGTAATGTTTATCGAAAGAACCTGAATCTTTTTACAGGAAATTTGATACATACTTACTTTCTCATTCACTAGTGTGGAAAATTTACAAAATTCCTGTAAGGACGATAGAAACATTTTATTAAAAATATATTTCAAGCATAATTAAATGAGCATAACATTTTAAATATTTTTTTACTTTCTCTAATTAATTAGAAATTTTATTTATTTTATTTCAGGTTTGGTTTAAAAATCGGAGGGCCAAGTGGAGAAAACAGAAGCGCGAAGAACAAGAACGGCTACGGAAATTACAGGAAGAGCAATGTGGAAACATAAAGTGTTCACCGGAAGATTATTCTAGCTCAATTCAAATAAAATCGGATCCCAGCGGTTATAGTGATGCAGATGAATCATCCGATCTCGAAGTCGCATAAACGTTTCTACATACATAATAAAATACCTAATGCGAACAGACTCTGTAAATAGACTAGAAACAAGCAAGCTGATGAGCTCTAGTAAAATAATCAATGGATGTGATGTTTTAAATTTAAGTTTCTGGCGAAATCTTTGATTTGTACATATATTTAAGCCAATTATATTGTATTATATTTCCACTTTGTAATTGTCCTGTTCAGTTAGTTGTAAGATAGAAGATAGTCAAGCATTGTGAATAAATCGATAGAATTCTGCACACTTTATTAGGGTTGCATAGTCTTACTTGTTTTTCAATTAATTTATTGAGGAGCGTCTGTATAGTGAGTAATAAATTCAATTTAATATCATTAGTTGATGTTTCATTTAATTTCATATAATACACATATGACAATATGAAAATTGTTCTGTTGTACAGTTGCTTAATATAGAATGTAAACTGCCAATAAAAAATAGGTAAAAACAACTTTTAAGTTAAACAGTTTTATTCAGCATCAGATGATGTATTAAAAGCTAGGGAATAATTCTGGGTCAATAATGTGGGATTTACCGAGACATAGGTACTGTCTACTGATAAAAAATCGCGTAGGACCAAGAGCAGTGACCTCCTTTAATGTCGGAGGCCAGGATCCGCTTTAAGTCGATGCATTCGAATCCTACTTTAAGTCAAACGAGTGCAATCTCGATGCATTTACGGTTAGCTCCTCCACCAACTGTCCCTCCTGCTTCTAAATTTGATGTTCTTATCGGTAGCTATTGAGGAGTTTCTATGACTAAATCCCTCCTCCAACATCATATAAGTTCAATGGTGCCATAATGTTATATTCTCACCGGAATTGAAAATGTTTGCCAAATTTCAAATCGATGCCAAAACTAGAAATAGGTGACAATGAGGCAGGATTCCTTATGACCACCTTCTTCCATCATCTCACCTTCTACCTCACAATATATAACCAAAGTACTGACAAGTCAAAGGACCCTAAACTTGATGAATTTTCTGTTAGTCATTGAAGAGTCTCTATGTCATCTCCCTCCTCCATAATCATACAGGTTCTAGGGTTGTCTTACCGATACTAGGAGTATCTTATCGCTACTAAGGATACCTTAACGGTGCTAGGTATGTCTTACTCTCACAGACCATATCTACTTTTATATACTACTAGCTGCGTGTGCTCGGCGTTACTCGGAATTTAAGTAAGTGAGCGTCGTTTCCGATTATTTTCACTCCCTTCCCACACTCATCCCTACGAATGCTAGATGTGTCTTAACCCCATAGTATCCATAGATATTTAGATTGTGATTTTTCACCTCAGTGATCCTGAAACCAGTGACTTCGACATTAACATTGGTCGGTTTCGATTACTTTTTTCTGTGCCTTCCTTCTCACGTCCACGCTAAGAGGTGTAGGTAGCTAACGGCATCGGATGCACCATTATTCATCTTACTGACCCTGAAAAGTACGGATTCGACATAAGTATCGGTCGTTTCGATAATTTGTACCTCCTTCATGGTAACATAATATTGTATTGTCATCGGAATGGTATAGGTCTGCAAAATTTCAAATCGATACAGCAATAAGAAGTGGATGAAAAGTCAGTTGCAAGATTTTATACAAATATACGAAAGTGAAGATAAATTAAACCATTTAATAATAAAACGAATCTAAGCTTTTATTAAGACCAATGTCTCGGGCGCAACCGAAGCATAGATTGACTTGTACATTGAGTACTTACGAAAGCATTCATATAGTTACAGACCAATACTGCATACATATCGATGTTCCAAGTTGAATGTGGCAACAGGCCACACACTGAGAAAAGAGCCCAACAGCAGTTTTTAGATTAGAGATTGGAGCCCACAAGTGATCCAAGGCAGACGCCGGATAAGACAAAGCACAGTGAGCAAAAGTGCCAGAATTTTAGTTTTCAAAATTATACACAAAGGTCGTAAAAACAATCCAGCTTAGAGTAAACGGTGCAGTAGACTGTAGCAATACACAGTACAATTAACAGATCCACAGAAATTCGGACATCAACGAGGCTGTTAGAGCCGTAGCCGAACTTCGCCAAGAGGTGTTTTGCCATCATTAGATTATAAGATCCTGGTCTCACTTCAAGATGATGCGTTAAAAATGGTGACTTCTGTAGATGACCGGCTTTATTGGTTTCAGGAAAATTCTTAAACATCGTCGGCGTACTAAGTGGAAGAGCTTTGAGTGCGGCTTATCGGTCAGACCTCAGAAGATGTGCTAGACAAGGGCAGGAAATGGGGGTGTCACCATGGCGGATATAGCGGTCTTCGCTGATGGATCGAAAGTGGAAGACGGGGTTTGAGTTGGGGTGTATTCGGATTGCCTAAACATACGTAGTCAGTATCGATTGCTGGACTACTACGGTGTGTTTCAAGCAGTGATCTTGGCCGTAGAATATGCGGCAAGGCAGTTACAAGCACGCCCAAATCTACCTAATAGTACCGACACAGGAATTCATATCGACATTCAAGCGGCAATAAAAGGGCCGAACCCAAGCGTAATTAGGTCTCAGCTGATACGCAACTGTCAAAATATTCTCCAGACCTAAGGAACAATACACAAGGTCTCTACTGGATCCCTGGTCATGGTAGGAATCAGACGGCTGATATGCTGGCAAAGGAAGGTTCTGAACTGAATGCTTCCTGTATAGACAGGTCAATCGGCCGGCCTCTAGAGTGAGTAAAAAGAGAAGTTGACCTTAAGGATATACAGCTTGCTAAGGAAAGATGGCGCAGTCTGTCAACATGCGGTATATCAAAGCAGCTGTTGTGCCCTGTTTGGGACATTAAGAAAACGGCTTTCCTGCTTAGCAGAAATCGGACCGCTCTTCGAAATCTTGTGGCAGTCATTACTGGCCACTGTTTCTTCGAAGACACGCAGAGCGTTTATACATCACCATCGTCAACTTTTGTAGAAGGGTTAGTCCAGCATTTCCTCTGCGATTGCCCGGGGAAGGCACAAAGCTCTACCCGCATACTTCTCTCGCGGGCTTTAACACGTTTCGAAACGATTGATTGGGCCGTTGTGGAAGTATTCGTAAAAGATTGTTGGAAGTCTAAAGTTGTATCATTCTCTTTTCCTGGTAGTATAATTAAGTTTTTTTGTGTTGAGGTCGATTTTGATTCTAACAAAAAGTGTATTTTGATATCGGTATACTGTTCGCCCAATAGTTTTAATTTGGACATCGCTGACGAATTTCACATTGCGGTGACTAAATTGACAGACTGGATGGAGATTAGAACATCAATTTGCTGAGGGCTTACTATAGGGTAGATGAGCTTAGATTTTCCCTGCAGACATTAGGTCCACAAGTTATTAACTTTTCACCAAGTTATTCAATACTAGTATTAAATGCTGGATATCCCGCTCACACTAAATCTTCAGGTTACTCTCTTTAATAGTCATTTGAGCTCATTTGATCATTACTTTCTTTATATATCATATTCATTTCCATGTTAGATTAGCTATTACCTTTAAAGATTGTCTTTTTTTTTAAGGATTTGTTTTTGTCGAAGCTTTAGTTATGATGCATATTATGAAGTTGTCCAATAGTTTTTTACCCGGTCCCGATGGTGTTCCCGTATCTGCCCTAAAGAATTGTGCCCACTATCCTGTCCTTTCTTATGTATTTAACTTGTCCTTGTCCTGCGGTATTTTTCCTAAACTGTGGAAATCATCTTCAATTTTTCCTCTTCATAAAAAGGGTAAGAGGGATGATATCTCTAATTATAGGCATATTGCTAATTTATCTGCCATCGCTAAGCTTTTCGAAGCAATGGTTTGTGATGTCCTTACTTTTCACTGTAAACCGTTGTTGGGATCCTTCCAGCACGGTTTTATAAAAATCAGATCAACAACTACTAACCTTATGGAGTTCTCTAATTATTGCATTTCCGCCATAGAGGCTGGTGAACAGGTTGATTGTATTTATACCGATTTTAGGAAGGCCTTTGATCGCATTGACCACAAGTTGCTTGTTTTGAAGCTTACTATGTTAGGTATTCCATCTCTTTTCGTCCAATGCATTTCTTCTAATCTCTCTGACCGAACACAGGATGTTCTGTTTCGCGGTTCCCTCTCCCGTGAAATTTCGGTCACGCCCTAGTAGTCATGTAAACGAAATGAAATATCGAGATCAAGAAGAATCAAATTGAGCTCCAGAGAAAGGTTTGGGTCGGGTTGTAGTGTACGGAGCGAATACATGGTGGCACAGAGCAAAACTTAATGTGATAAAGACTAAACTTAGCAAACTGCAACGTATGGCCTATCTATGCATCACTGGAGCCATGCGCACCTCAGCGACGGCTGCACTCGAAACCATGCTAAATATCAAACCTCTTCATATAAAGGTTAAAAGCATGGCTCTTTGTGCGGCCTACAAACTAGAGGGAGCCAGTCTCCTTGGGGGAAACATAGGTAAGGGCCGCACGACAGTAAGGGAGATTCTTGAAGCCACACCTGAGTTGGCCATGTTAGCAGATCAGATGCCGGCAAGATTCCATTCCAACCACCCCTAATACGTGTGGAGAATCGTGAGACCTGGACGCTTTCAGCTGTCCGTCCAAGGGAACTGGTATGGTAACGGATGGATCCAAGACTGAATCGGGCGTTGGGGCAGTGGTCTGGAGTAACTCTCCGCAATTCAGTTTATCACCGGCCCTGGGAAAGTACACCACGGTATTCCAGGCGCAGATTTAGCCTATGCGGGAAACCAACCATGGTACCGAGCGGGCTGAATGACTGCCAACTGCGGGAGCTGTTGAACCTCTTCAGAGGGACCGGCTTGCTATTAGAAGTTGAGAGGGTTAGCACAATAGACCCCAGTGGCCGCAGCGCATGAGAAGCTCACACCTCCAATTTAATCAATCAATCAATCAATCAATGGTGTAGTCGATATAGGCAGCGGTTCATCTCGCCAGGATTTTGGAGAGAACAAAGTCAGTTCGTTTCCAAGTGTGGACTGAGTTAAGCATAATGGCAGCCGAGGATGAGAATTGCTTAACCAAATGACCCACCGGTAGAAGGTGGAGAATAGAATTTAGCGCTTTAGAAGGACTGGTTCTAGGGGCACCTCTTTTCAATGTTGCCATCCTCTGAACCTTGTTCAGTGCTTTGTGATGGGTCCCTACAGGCAGTGTCGGCCACCATACAACCACCTCATACGAGAGAATGGGTTGTATGACACTGGGGTAGAGGCAATGCACAATACGTGGCTCCATATCCCATTTTTTTCTATTGCCCTTTTACACGATTCTAATTACACCTCTTTCTTGGATGTCAGGCTTCCAGGTAATTTTTATATCTAGGACTAGACCTAGATATTTAACCTGATTACTCAATTTCATCTTAACCCTGTTAAGTGTAAGGCAATTCTAGAAAAAACATTATATTTCCGAGAGAAGAGGATTAACTCAGTTTTATCCGGGTTTATGACTAGACCACACCCATCGCTCCTTGGAAAGGGCATGTTCTAACACTTTAAACAGTGTGTTTGAGTGCTTTGCAGAACAAATCAGGGCAATATCATCAGCGTAGACGATAATCTTGTAACCAAAGTACTCCAGGTCTATGAGTAACTAATTCAGAGTTAGGTTCTATAAGAGTGGTGGAAGGATACCTCCCTAAGGAGTACCTCTAGTAACGACTCTTTGTATGCTAGATGCCACCAAACTGGAGTCGATGAGCCTGCTGTTTAGTATAAGGTCGATAAGTTCGATTAGAGGATCATCAAGATCTAGCCTCTTCAAGGAGGCTATTATCGCCTCTGGCCTGATGTTATCGAAAGCATCCGCGATGTCGAGGAAGGCTGCAAGTTAATATTCTTTATGCTGTAACGAATGTTTTACACTTGTGGTAAGTTCATGTAAGACAGTCTCGACG
Source organism: Leptarthrus brevirostris (assembly GCA_964036015.1). Lineage (NCBI taxonomy): Eukaryota > Metazoa > Arthropoda > Insecta > Diptera > Asilidae > Leptarthrus > Leptarthrus brevirostris. Next base: position 42,895,392 of record OZ038375.1, read on the forward strand.
GACTTACCTTTAGTGTAAGCACATTGCGAAAGAGATAGCTTGGATGCATTTACTGTCTTTTTAATATATATATATATATCTAAGAGTCTCTCTGGGGGTTTGAGCAGGGAGGAGAGACTAATGGGCCTTAAATCGTTAGGCTTGTATTGTGAGACCCCTCCGCCTTTAGGAATAAAAACAGCCTTCACTCTCATATATGAGGACGGAGTAAAGATGAGGTTAAGGCAGGCCTTATAGATAATCATTAGCCATGGAATAAGTATCTCGGAAGTTAATTGAAGTTTAGATGGGATGATACCGTCTAAACCCGGTGATTTGTAGGGCTTGAAGCTTTGTATCATTCATTTCAGTTTCCTTTTATTGAGGATCTTGTGAACCAGTTCATGACCGCTTGGAGTATCCGGCAGCTTAGCAACGTTAGTTTAGTCTAAAGTTTGAACTTTACATGTAAGGACCTTTTCTTTTCATTAAAGCCTTTAGTAATCGCAATGAGTTAAAACAATTTAAAGTCGTTCAATTTATCTTACAAAATAACTTACTACAATAATTCGTGTTATACTCTAGGTACTACGAGCCAAGTACATACTAGAAAGAATTAATACTGCGCCTCAGCACCCTACTGAAACCGAAAGTTAAATCAAGAGCAAAGGGATGAGTATATTATCTAATCTGGGAACCTACTCAAAAGTTCCATCTTAAGGGCTGTCTCCTGGTCGAAAATTTCAAAAAATATGATTTTCGTTTTTGTCCATTTTCATATAGTATATAGTCCAAAGATATGTAATCAAAAAGAATAAAACACTGAAAATTCACAGAAATACAGGGTCTCTTGTACAAGCGCATGAAGTCGCTCGGATGGAGTGCACTTTGTGGGCAAGATATCTCAGCAAAAAATTATCTGATTATTATTATTATAATTTTTACACAATATTCTTTAATATATTTTCTACAAAACAGTCGACGGGATTTTTGATATCTTTTTGTTGTGAACAATTCAAGATTAAAATTTTCTAAATTTTTTTTAACGACTGTAAATCATTTAATTTTCAAAATTTTTCAAATTTTACTTTAACATATTTTTTACAGTTTTTGTTTCAGACCAATACAGCCTCCACAAAAGATTACTGAAAAATTACTTAATCGGCATTAAATTTAAGGTTATTATGTAAAATTCCGCAATTCACTTTATCCTCTTAATTTGGATAACTCTAATTGAATTTCTTTTAATTTGTTGTTTTCATTATAATTTCACTGAATTCGTTCCTGGAAGGGTCGAATTTACAACTCTAAATTCTGTTATTGTGTACGTGGGTAGGAAAACACCTGATGTAACTTAAGCTATTCATTAACTCATAGTGCAATAATTCGGTTACGAGCTAATAGCTTAAAATTCTATTACGACCAGTACTCGACTGACTGAGCAAAATGAGATAGTCCAGTACCACGGTATATAGAATTCAAGGTATGCTCGATATAAACTCGCCATTCGTGACGTAATCAGACCAATTTGTTCTACAGTTTTTCCCATGCATTTCGTTACCTCACAATCGATCAGCTGAAATGTGTCAGAAGCATATCGAGCATTCCTTGTAATTGAAATGTAAGGTGTTCTGTGAGCTCCTACCAACCTTACGAACCTTAATACTGACGTTGATTCAACAATGCTTCTCTGAAATCCTTTGATATTCCAACAAGGACCTTAAGTACATCTAGGGTTTAAGATAATTCGTTATGGCGCTCGTAAGGGTTTTGTTCTGCCAGTACCATACTGAGAATCCTAACAAGAAAAGATAAACACAATTTGATCTCTAAGGAAGTGAGTGGAAATTATAATCAGATGTATTTTGCAGAATACTCTGTTAATAAGTCTGTAATTAGTTGAACACCGGTCTGATTTTACTTGTGCTGGCAATTACACCGCAATCATAACTATGCAGTTTGTATCATGTGAATTGATAAGACTTCTTCAAAGAAAATCTCACCTTATCGAATTGACCGACCTAGTCTAGTTAACCGGCTTTGGGATGCAGTTTTAAATGAGTATCGAAAATACTGTGTGCTAACCTAAAATAGTCTGCTCTATGCAAAAAAATTAATAAACTTTAGCTCATAAGGAAATTCAGCAGAAAGCTGCCGTCACAAATACATTTGAGATTAGCGGTAAGTACTTGAAAGTTTTCCTCTCTACACAAAGAAAAAATTTCAGGAAAACTTACGGTTCCACTACCTGTAACCGTGTTGCATGTAAGATATTCTGTTAAAATTTCAGTAGCCGCACTATGAAATTTACGACCCTTTCAGTAATTTTTAATGTGTTCATAGGCAATTTTTATGGAGCCACATCGGAACTGGTAAAATTTACTATGTGAGTTAGAAAAAATTTACCGCCTAACACGCAACTTTTCCCGGAATAACCGACAAATTTTACGGTTCTCCACTTCAACCAACCGAAATCATTTCTTCGCTGTGTGAGAATAAGTTTTCTATATTTCTGAGTTTCCATGTAAATACTAATGATCAATTAATTTTTTAATTATCGTAATTGTCAACAAATAGTGTATATATATGTCGAGGACTTAGGTTCGAGTATCAGGTTATGTACACTTTTTTATGTTGTTTTTTTCCCTTAAAATAAATGGCGAATTAAATTGATTACCCTCAAGCCTTTTGCAATTTATGCTCGGAATATCCTCGAAACCGAACAGATACTCGGGGCTCATCGTTCTGAAAATTTTACAGTGTTGTTCCGTAAAAATTAAAGTAGCTAACATTTGCAACATGATCTTGGTATAAAAATTTCAGAACTTTTCTCTCCGTGTACCAATATCCTATATAAAAATGTGTTTGTTCCATCATAACCTTAGAATGCAATGTACACCAAACTTGATATACATATTTATTAAAATCTGCAAAAAAAACTTTGCCGGTATTAGTCTCGAATCCATAGTTTTCGTTGAAAATAATAATGGGAGTTGCCGTTAGGTATTTATGTGGTAACACAGCCCAGCACACCCAGAAGTGGGTGTAAAGAGAGGAAATTGCCCGTCTAGTATTTGTGATATGTATTAAATTGAAAAAAGTATATAGTTATATATTAAGTTGTTGGACAAGGAAGAAATATGAGTTAGGAGTTCAAGGGTTACAAGAATATTCAAAGCCTTATTTCACTAATTAAAAATGTTATGTTCCGGTAGTAAACTATCATTATCTCTGTTTTGTCAGTGAAGCCGATATAGTGTGATAAGAAAGTGTCCTGCTGGGGCATAACATCGGGGAAACTACACGGTCTATTTATTTATTTATTTATTCATTTACAATATTTCATCAATGTACTGATTACTACAAAAAAGAACTAAACAATAAACTAAATAAAAACACTATAACAAATCATATAAAAACAAAGAATAAGAAGAGAATTCGGAAAATATAAATTCAGAAAACAAAACTGCTAAAGTGAATAAAAAGCAAATAAAAAGTAAAAAGCACAACAGAAACCAAAAAGTAACCTCAACAAAGCTGACTCCTCACATGATTACGCGATAGATGAAAATCAATGCAATTCAAAGCGGAATTAAAAAATCGCGACATCGACGTTATAGTTTCATTTAATCCATAATTAGTACGATGAAAAGGTAACCGAAGAAAGTCGTGATTCCTCAGGGAACGAGCTGGAACCGATATGCCAAAACGACCCAAGAGATCAGAGGAATCAATGGACCCACGAATGCAGTCGAAAGCGAAAAGGATCCCGGCGTTACGGCGTCTCTTTTCAAGTGTGTCCAAGTGCAGCAGTTTAAGTCTATCAACATAAGGAGGTAATATAAGGGAGTTATTCCAAGGAAGGCCTCGAAGGGCAAACATAACGAACCTCCGTTGAACAGCTTCAATGCGATTGATATGTGACACATAGAGCGGTGACCAGACTGGAGAGGCATATTCCAGAATAGACCGGACAAAAGTGCAATATAAGAGCTTTGTAATGTAAGGGTCATCAAATTCCCTTGACCACCTCTTCACCTTGCCTTGTTAACTATGGCATCAAAATGATCCTCGAAAGAAAATTGAGAATTGAGCCAAACACCCAGGTCCTTAGTCTTAGTAACTCTTGTTAAAGGACAACCCTCTATGGTAAAGTTATATTGAAATGGTGACCTTTTTCGTGAGAAAGACATAGATGTACACTTGCTAATATTTAGGGGAAGATCGTTAATGGAACACCAATTCTGAAAGTCGTCCAAGTCAGAATTTAAGAGTAGGCAATCGGCATTGTCAGCCACAGTTCGAAATATCTTAGCGTCGTCGGCATAACAAAGAATATTTCAGTTAGACAGTATCGCAGATAAATCATTGATATAAATTATAAATAACAATGGGCCAAGGTGGGAGCCCTGCGGTACACCATCATCAGATAGAGCTCCACGAAAAGAAACCCTCTGAGTGCGTTCAGACAAGTACGAATGAATCCATTTTACAAAAACTCGCGGAAACCCAAGAAGGGAGAGTTTGAGAATAAGAATTCTATGATTTATTCTATCGAAAGCTTTGCTGAAATCAGTAAAATACAGTCAACTTGCTTACCACCTTCAATTGCAGAAATACAGAAGTTTGAAAATTCCAAGAAATTGGTGGTAGTTGACTTACCCCTAATGAAGCCATGTTGAAACCGCTGCAAAAACGGCTTGCAGTGGAAATATAGAACATCACAAATAAGTGCCTCAAAAATCTTGGATATACAACAAAGATTAGCAATTGGTCTATAGTTCGAGATTTCACATTTATCACATTTTTTGTGAAGGGCAATAATTAATGAGGTTTTCCAAGCTTTCGGAAAAACAACGCAACGAGTTGAGAGATTAAATAAATAACACAAAATAGTAGCAAGAACGGAACCACATCTTTTCACGAATGAGGCAGGGATACCGTCAGGACCAATTGTAAAACTATCAGTCAAGGTAGAGATTTTCTTCAAAATCGTAACTTCGTCAAGTAAAATTTCTTTGGATTCGAGAGAAGTCGGTGTAAATCTCGTCAAATGGGTAAAATCCTTAAAACTAATATCACAGATATCATCCAAAAACGCAGTTTTAAAAAAACGGCAAAAAGGTTTGCTATCTCAAGGGATCATTGCTTTTGCTGCCTCCGAAAGACAAAGAAGATGGATAGCCATCAGAATTGCGCTTCAAGTTCACGAACCTCCAAAATCGCTTAGGATCGACTCGTAGCGACGCTTTCATTCTATTAATATAATTATTATAAGAAGACGCTAAGTCAGATAAAAAGTGACTGCGTAAATTGGAATTAGTTAAATAGTCAGCGTCGCTCCTAGAGGAACAAAACCTCTTCCAGGCCTTAGATTTAATATTCCTTAAATGTTTTAAGGAACTATCAAACCAAGGCAGACTAGAACGCAAGTTTTTCGATTTCGAAATAGGGACACAATAAGTAAAACAGATTGACAGCAAATTATAAAAAGATCTTACGGCCACATTAATGTCTCGGTCATTGAGGACGCTACTCCAATCACAAGCTGAGAGCCAGTTGTTAATCACGGAGAAGTCAGCCTTACTGAACTTATAACAAGCATCATCTTGTACACAAGAAGCCATCATAACTGGATCAATGAAAAAAACAATACGAAGCGCAGGGTGATGACCCGACTCTGGAACAATGGGCACCAAGCATCGTCTCATCAGTGTACTAGCAGGATCAGAAGAAAAAACGAGGTCGAGGAACCTTCCATGATCATTAGAAATACTGCAAGTCTGTGTTAAGCCTGAAGAAGCAAGGCTATCTATAAAAGAAAAAGCAAACTGATTGGCAGAAGGAACCAAGCCATCATCCGAGTGTGAGAGCTCCCAGCCAAGATCAGGCAGGTTAAAGTCACCCAAAAGCAGCAATTCATCAGAAGGCATCAAGGCGTGTGAGAGATCATCCAGGCAGGAGGCAAACCTTTCATAAACATAAGACGGAGAACCTGGAGGAATATAAGCGGTCGAAATGAACACAGTTTTGCCAGGCAGTCCAATAGCGATACATAAAACCTCCAAATCTTCGGAATTCGGGATGTCAACAAGTCTGCATGAAACATCGCGACGCACACCGTAGAGAACACCGCCTCCCACGGGCGCATCAAGCAAATCAGCATAACGATCACGGCGAAAAACAATGTACTCAGAGCTAAACAGCTCCAAAATTCCCTGAAACAGCCACGTACGTTTCAGTCAAACAAATTACGCTGTAACAAAGATCCCTGGAGCCATTAAAGAGCCTAGCCGATTTTACAACGAAGACCTGTTACGTTTGCGTAGTACATCGACAATTCCGCAATCCGTTTTTTGAGGACTCATTGGCCAAGCCAAGTCGATTTCTTGGGACAAGTTCTCGCACAATGGAATTGCGAGGCCAAATCTCAGGGGAAAGAACTTCTTTGAATAAATCCTCTGGAACCAGCACTCTGAACGACGAAGTAAAAGATGATGACCGACTGATGTTTGGAATCAAGCCAGCACCTAAAAAATGGCAACGTTTTATGAATTCGGTTCTGCAAGATATATGTAACTGGAGTCGCATGCTTTTTCGATGATATACTTAACTGTTCAGGGTGTTGCATACGTTCAACTTTTTACGCGACTAAAGCTAAATGCTCGTTAACCTAGGACACGTAATCAAAAAAGAACGAATTCGACCTTTACCGGAGAAAGTTGATGCTATTACAAAGTGTACAAGTTCTAGAGATGTGCAGCAGTTAAGGACATTTCTAGGTCTGATAAATTGCTATCAGAAAATGCTACCAAACTTAGAAAGATGTTATGTCCCGGCAGTAAGCTATCATTACCACACTATATTAGCTTCACTGATAAAGCCAAGATTATCCGGCAACCCTATGCAAAACTCATTATTTGCACTGCCCGTTATCTCTGGCGAAAGCTAGCACTGGACAACGGTATACAGAATACAAGGTATGCTCGATATGCATTTGACACATTTCAGTTGATCGATTGTGACGTAACGAAATGCATGGGAAAAAATAATATTCAAAAAAATTATTGAACAAATTGGTCTAATTACGTCACGAATGGCGAGTTTATATGGTATACTTTGTATTCTGTACACCGTGGCACTGGGCCATCTTCCTTTGCTTAGTCGTGATACTGGTACGTCATAGAATCTTAAGCTAATTCCTTTCAATAAAATGTTGTAGGATTTTTTCTTTTAAAAAAATGTTCGGACCAAATTTAAATGTTTTGCCATTTTATAAATTACAATTTTCTCAGCTACTCATTCTTCAGCCGTGTGAATCAAAGGAGAGACTAGTTCACTTAGTTATTCAAGTTACTGTTAGGCTTAGTATATAATTAGCTGTATAATATATAACGGTGCTCTAATTTTGTCGTTATCTATTAGAATTACGTAAGCAAATTTTGACATTAACAGAATTTTATTTTGATTAGTGGTTGTTATTTGAGCCACCTCGTAGAATTTTTGTGTCTCACCGTTGACGACCTTTGATTATTTTTTGCTGACAACAGATTACGATAAAAAGGCCAAAGCTTTTAGAGTAATGTCAGTTGTTCGGAGTTAACTTTAAATTGTATGTGCACTCGCAAGGGGTTATGACAACTAAGAAAGTATAATAAGAATCCATCATTGCAGGGTTATGTGAGGCTTTTAAGTATCAACTGAATATATCAAGTTCACCATGGTACAATTTTTATTAGGTTCTGGGGTCCGCTTTCCCACTTCGCATATCTCGTAATAGGTACAAGGAATTTCAAGCTCTCGACATAAAGAGTTAATATTTTAATTATGGGAAAATGAGCTAAATATTTAGCGCAGATCTTATCATTACCTAATTGACTTCTTAGGTCAAATTTTGACACCTTAACTCTATACGAACCTATGTTGGGTTCTTTAAAGTGTTATAAGAGATTACTATAAAAGTCATTTGGAGTTGCAGAATGAGATTTCACTGTTCAAAGTTCACTTAACCAAATCTTCTCTAGATACCATAAAATTTAAGAATTTCACTAACACTTTAAATTAAGAGTAAAATTATTAAGAGAAACACCAGAAATATGCAATTAAACAAGTAAATAGAATAATTATTTAAGCTTTAAATCTCAACAGAATTAATGACACTTTGCTAAAGCGTAAGACTGAAGAGTTAAGGTAACGTAAGGTAGCCATTAATGACTTTGCTTGGGATTAAGGCAGGACAAATTTGCCCACAAAACGACATCAGGTAGGAAGAACAAACACCTTCTAGGTATGCTGGGTATACAAGGCCTCTTTCGTTCAGATCTTAGTTAATGAAATGATTACAAACTTAACACGATGCAATTCAAAAGGCCAAGAAAATGGAATATACCCCTGAAGGTACTGATTGAATCCAAATTTTCAATAATGCTATTTTAAAGGCAAATGAAGGGAGCTATTCACGACTCACATGCCACATCAGTCAACGATTTCTCTTTGTATTTCCAATTTACAACATTCCCCAACAAATTGAATAAAAATGTCAAAATTGTTGAAAATATTTCGAACAGACAAGGCAGAAAAATGGCGCTCATGCGAAGAATATTCGTTTCACGTTCTGTGCTTTCTCGCAATTATTTTTCAGGGCAAATAAAATAATTTAATTATGCGACTAATGAACGGAATCCAAGTGTAATGTGCCCCGCTACCTTTATTTAAAATTCATTAAAAACGATATAATTAATGTGTCACTCACATTCATTAATTAATAATTTTGCACAATCATAATTATGGAAAAACTCTTTTATAAGTAACTTCTAGTTATCCTGCTTTAAAAAAAATTCTAAGACTTCAGTTCGTATCGAAGTGCTCTCCAGACGGATTCTGCAAATATTTGTAACTAGAAATTTGTACATGCGCTATTAAGACTCAATTTCCCAAATCAGTTAAAGGGACAATTTTGTAGTTATTCCCGTGTTTACTAAGGCCATCCTCTAATCGACAAACAAGCACACAAGCCTATTTGGTAGGCGAAAGGTGTGTCGCCACATCCCTAATTTTTAACGTATTCAGCAGACACAAAGGAGCACTCACCCTGCACTCACCCATGAAATTTCAATGCGTACTCATTTGTAAATACAGCAGGCCTGACATTGGTACCTTGTGAAGTACCATTAGACCTTATTTCAGTGAACAACAGCAGGGAGCCAGGATATGGTATCCGTATATACATAAAACGCATATGCTTTAGTCATAACTTCAATGACGGTAGAAACCACACAATGACACCCATATATTGTGAGCATGCAAATAAAACAGGACATTGACAAGAAGATGGAAGTTGTAGGAAGAAGGATCAAATTACAATGCATACGAAAAGGAATGTCATGAGCAAATTATTGTCCCTTTACTGCACACGTTCGATTTCCTTCCATTGAAAGGACATTTCTCTTAAAAAGAGTGCATGTGTACATTGTAAGAAATGCGCCACGGGTGTTTGAGACTGTCCCGGGATTGCGAAAATTGTGTGGGTTTACATAAATTCGACCCAAGAAAGCCCCTCTAGGTGACAATATTTCCTAAATATAATTGCTTGCTTTATTACCATTACATATTTTATATTACAATTCTTACTTTTTAACAATTCCTTTTTATTCTTTAGTTAGTTTTCTTTTCATTTCTGATCTGGAAATTTGGTATTCCGAAGGGTACTCCTTAATTATTTCTTTGAATAAAGGAGTTTTAAGGTAAGTGAGTTGGCGAACAAAATGACTTAAATCCTAATTCCAAAATTATATAGGAGAGGCGAAAACTACAATCATGGCTTTTATTTTCTGGTTGATGGCCAGATAAACTTTTCGAGTACTGCCATTATTTATTTTCCCAATCAGCGTGTTCCGTTTAGAACCAGAATTGCTATTAACATAAACTGCCCGAGGATTTAAAACTACTACCTCTCTTTAGTTGTAGCCCAAAATAGGGTACTTATATCTAGAACTGCTTCTGCAACTTCAAACGGGCTGACTTCGCGACCGTCAACAACTGGCTCCTAAATTGTGATTTATTGAACATGTTTGTCCGGTGAATTTAATTTGTACTTCTAGGTCAGGATCTTTTCATTTGTTTCGTCTCTGAATTGACGGTACCTTGAGACATTTCGGCGTTTCTAATCTCTTTTTTTCAAAAGATGTCATTCGTCTCTTGTCCGCATGATATGTTATTTAATCAACCTATCCTTGTGCTTTGGTTGTTTTCCTGTGCTTTGGAAGAGTTCTTTGATCAAATTGCCGTAATTCTTTAGAGGATCTCGGCGGCCCTGACGCTGGGATTGTGAAAAGAATGTACATTTTTGAGACTAATTCTGGAAGTGGGAGTGGGCTTTGTTGCACACATCAACCAATTAAGATTGCACGAGCCTCTTACGTCGATATCTCTCCTCTTCAACGAGAACTACGCCAAACTGGATTTGAACTTCTCCAGGCGTCGATTGAAGTCACTTATGATTGTCCTTCATTAATTGCTTAACTAAGGTTGACTAAGTTGGCTGAAGCATACTACAGTGCCGCATAATTTTTTTTTTTAATTTTAAGTCAATTCTATTTCATTTTTTTGTGTAGTATGGACGAATATTTTCGAGTACATAAACAAAAATATTAACAAATTTATTGTATTTTGTATAACTGTGTGATCCGTACTATTATTTATGCTAAAAAGAGATTCTATTCTTAATGGTAAAGCAGAAACCTTGAAAGGATCCTTGGGTATAAAATTCAAAAGAAAACTTAACTGTGGAATTGTCTGAATGTGGCAAATCCTTAAAAATATTTCCTATTGAACTTCACTTGACTTTCAAATCAAAGAATAGCAAAAGTTAAGGACTTTGAGGCACCCAAGTCTAATCAATTTCAATTGGCTTGTACTCCTGTCATTCAAATATGAGACCCGCGGAGCAAAAGGCAATTATATTTTTTGTCGAAGCAAAAGTACTTATAAAGAACCTTAAGAGTAAAATTGGAACATATATAGCTCAGAGAAAAAGTGACACAAAATAAAGAATGTTTAAAAACACAACAATTCCAAGTTCTCGTTTTGTCCCAAATTTACCTTGTTACGTTTTTACCCTCAGTTGTATGTTTTACTTATGAGCAGTAGATTAAATCAGAGAACGGCATTTTTTATTCGAATAAAGATAAAAGCTAAAAACTCAAATAAATTGAAAAATCGAATAAAAATATATTTGTTATTTGTAGAATTATTCGCAAATAATTATTTGTTATTTGGTGCTTTTTATTTGAATTTCAAATAATTATTTCTTATTCGATTATCAAATAATTATTCGACAGTTGATGTCTCTTTATGGAATAATTAATAATGTCCGTTAGTTTAATTTCAAATAATTATTTCTTGGAACAATTCTTTCTTCTTTCTTTATGGAATAATTATTATTAAATTAAACGTAAGATAACTGAAAGTTAACCATATAAATAGTGCGAAGCAACTAAGTGTTTCAGATAGCAAATGTTATTTATCATTTAAAACTGTAAATCATGTAAATTGTAATTAAAGTGCTAGTGCATATAAAAACAAGCCATTCCTGAATTTACCTGAAACTAGGACTCATAATTTCCAGAGCTACTCAAACCAATCAATTGATTATATAATTTTTACATTCAATTGACTCTAAAATTATTCTATGCAAACCCAATTAATTTGCTTCAAAGATTTCACAAATACTTAATTGGAAAAATTACTTAAATCTAAAACATCGTAACATAAGAAGACAGTTAATTTCTTAAATACGAGACACCTTGTGATATGAAATGCGTGTACCAAGAAATAATTTTTTTGAAATTGAACTAATGGACACCAACAACAAATAATTATTCCATAAAGAGACATCAACTACCGAATAATTATTTGATAATCGAATAAAAAATAAGTATTTGAAATTCGATTAAAAAGCACCAAATAACAGATAATTATTTGCGAATAAGTCATCAAATAACGAATAATCATTTGATTATCGAATAACGCACGACCGAATAACAAATAATTATTTGAAATTGGAATAAGTAGCACCAAATAACAAACAGTTATTTTCGAATAACTTAAAATAAATTGAAAATCAAATAAAATATTATTCGAATAATTTTTTATTCGATTTTTTAAAAAATCGTTATTTGATTAAAAATTTATTCGAATAATGCACATGACTGGGAGTGTTTTCATTTGTTTCCATTAACGATGATAACGATGAAACTTAAGTAATTAATTATCTAGATGAAGCATATACCTTATATGTAGTTATTCTCGTTGGCAATGAAATATCTTTATACATGGGCTGTCTAAATGGATTTCACGTATATATCATATTGGTGTTCATTGAGTATATTTAATTGATGTGGTCTGTTTGAGATCGCTTAACACAGATCTCTCCCAACCCTTCCCGCTATATGGGAAAGGGAGGCGGACAAGCTAATGTGGGAAGAGCAGATTAATAGGAAAATTTAATTATTTTATCCATTTTCCAAATTTTGTCTTATTCGAAGGGTAGAAGAACTAGTTGCATTTTGGTACTTTTTTCAGTTTGCTACGAGTTACTTTTATTAAAAAATTCTTGATCTGTCTAACATGTATCCCCAATATGTGCATAACCGCAAAACAACGTCACACGAGCTAATTGAAAAATCGAATAAAAATATATTTGTTATTTGTAGAATTATTCGCAAATAATTATTTGTTATTTGGTGCTTTTTATTTGAATTTCAAATAATTATTTCTTATTCGATTATCAAATAATTATTCGACAGTTGATGTCTCTTTATGGAATAATTAATAATGTCCGTTAGTTTAATTTCAAATAATTATTTCTTGGAACAATTCTTTCTTCTTTCTTTATGGAATAATTATTATTAAATTAAACGTAAGATAACTGAAAGTTAACCATATAAATAGTGCGAAGCAACTAAGTGTTTCAGATAGCAAATGTTATTTATCATTTAAAACTGTAAATCATGTAAATTGTAATTAAAGTGCTAGTGCATATAAAAACAAGCCATTCCTGAATTTACCTGAAACTAGGACTCATAATTTCCAGAGCTACTCAAACCAATCAATTGATTATATAATTTTTACATTCAATTGACTCTAAAATTATTCTATGCAAACCCAATTAATTTGCTTCAAAGATTTCACAAATACTTAATTGGAAAAATTACTTAAATCTAAAACATCGTAACATAAGAAGACAGTTAATTTCTTAAATACGAGACACCTTGTGATATGAAATGCGTGTACCAAGAAATAATTTTTTTGAAATTGAACTAATGGACACCAACAACAAATAATTATTCCATAAAGAGACATCAACTACCGAATAATTATTTGATAATCGAATAAAAAATAAGTATTTGAAATTCGATTAAAAAGCACCAAATAACAGATAATTATTTGCGAATAAGTCATCAAATAACGAATAATCATTTGATTATCGAATAACGCACGACCGAATAACAAATAATTATTTGAAATTGGAATAAGTAGCACCAAATAACAAACAGTTATTTTCGAATAACTTAAAATAAATTGAAAATCAAATAAAATATTATTCGAATAATTTTTTATTCGATTTTTTAAAAAATCGTTATTTGATTAAAAATTTATTCGAATAATGCACATGACTGGGAGTGTTTTCATTTGTTTCCATTAACGATGATAACGATGAAACTTAAGTAATTAATTATCTAGATGAAGCATATACCTTATATGTAGTTATTCTCGTTGGCAATGAAATATCTTTATACATGGGCTGTCTAAATGGATTTCACGTATATATCATATTGGTGTTCATTGAGTATATTTAATTGATGTGGTCTGTTTGAGATCGCTTAACACAGATCTCTCCCAACCCTTCCCGCTATATGGGAAAGGGAGGCGGACAAGCTAATGTGGGAAGAGCAGATTAATAGGAAAATTTAATTATTTTATCCATTTTCCAAATTTTGTCTTATTCGAAGGGTAGAAGAACTAGTTGCATTTTGGTACTTTTTTCAGTTTGCTACGAGTTACTTTTATTAAAAAATTCTTGATCTGTCTAACATGTATCCCCAATATGTGCATAACCGCAAAACAACGTCACACGAGCTATCCCTTCATATTGGGACTCAGTGAATTCATGTACGCAAGATGAAGTTTCCACAAGTGCAAGTGATACCGATGCAAGGAAAATGAAACTCAGAGCAAAAACAAGACAGAATAAAGTCAAGGGGAAAACACAACAACGTTCTGTTTTTGCCCTAACTTAATTCTATCTTGTTTTTCCCTATTTATTACTTTTTCTGTACTTTTGCAAAAAAAAATTGATGTGTCCTTTTTAATAACGTCATCTTTTCCTAGTGCATTTAAATACTCTAAGGTCATACCTATTCCAAAACACAACATACATAACCGACCCTTACAATTTAAATATTTATCGGTCCAAATCTCTATCATTGTTATATTATCAGTGGTTCTGCAATTTCTCCTATGCGTACTCTTTACTGATTTAGCGAATTTAATATTATAATAACTGTATTGTAGTCCGGCAGCTGTATGTTTTTCCATCTTTAAAAAAGATACGTCCAGTAATACCATAAAATAAACGTTTTATGTACATGATGCAATCGATGCCAGAAGAGGTTTCTAAACCGGGTTCCCAAAAACAGAGAGGTTCTAAGTTCGACGTGTATTTTTTTATGCCTGACCGGACATAACTTCGTAACGCGTCGACCAATTTTGATGATTCTTTTTTAATCGGGTAGAGTATATTCACCGATTTTTTTGGTAGGGTGGGGGTGGGGTGTGGGGTTGAAACCCAACTTTGAAACGCATGAACCGATTTGGATGGTTCTTTTTTTGTTGTTTTTGTTTTACAGAGTATGATCTCACATTGCTAATAGAAGAAAAAAATTTTGATTAGGGTGGGGGAGGGGCGAAATCTGGCCTGGTGCAAGGATTGAGGCCGTTCCCAGGGATCAAATCCGCCTGGATCCCAATTGAACATTCAGATCCTACAGAGACCTTGAGGTTCATACAATTAGCTAACCCTGGACTACCTACCCATGACTGGAAAGTAGCCCAGGTAGGCGAAATCAAGGGAAACTCAAGACAGGTCATTATGATCCTAAATGAGCAATCCCTTCCCCCACACAAGTGTCATACGACCATGTCACATATGGGGTGATCGTTTGGTGGCCGGTACTGGATATAGCAACACATCACAAAGCACTGGTTAAGGTTCAGAGGATGGCAACACTACTAAAGCCCAGAACACTATTCTCCATCTTCTACCGGTGGATCTCTTCGGTAAGCAAATAGTATCTTCAGCTGCAAATTCTGGAAGGAAGAACTGCCAGCAACATCGACTATACCTTTCTTTGGAACGAAAGTCGATTCCTCTTTTCCCACCAGTTCAGTGGGAGGCAGGTGCACGTCAATGGGGGAAGTCAGTGCATCTCTACACTGACGGTTCTAAACTGGAAGGCAGAGTAACTGGTGATATCTTCTCGGAACATCTGAACCTCGATATCTCACTTCGCTTACCTGATTACTGCAGCGTGTTTCAGGCGGAAATCATGGTTATGTATAAATGTAGCCGCGGACTGTCTGAAACATTTAACGCTGCCTACAGATAGCATCTGTATATTTACAGATAGTCACGCCGCTATTAAATCCCTCATGGGTGTATATACTACCAAAGAGATTGAAGCATGTCGCTCAGCTGTAAATGACTGAGCATCTGAAAGTACTACTCATCTGGGTGCCTGGACATTGTGATATTCCGGGCAACTATAAAGCCGACGAACTAGCGGTACTACTCGCCTTACTCGGACACTCGCCACTTGAAAACTGGAGATTTCACAGACATCTCTCAGGATTGCAAATGTTAGTTGGCAAGAGGAACACATCTGCTTAATCACCCGACAGATATGGCTAAAGCTTGACCCTAAACGTGCAAGAGAGCTCATCTTACCCGGACGCAAATTAATTAGCATTACCGTGGCCGTTAGTACGGGTCACTGTTACGCCAATAGACTCGGCGCAACTTCAAACAACTTCTGTAGGAGATGCTATGACGAAGTGGAAGAGAAAACCATACTCCACCTCCTCTGCAACTGCCCGGCCCTAGCCAACCGTAGGGGCCGATTTTTGGGCTTCCCTTTTTTTGATGAGCTAACCGAATTAGGCTCCACTGACGTCAGCGACCTATCAGGAGCTCCAAATGGTTCTCGGAAACGTGTTAAGCCTAAACCCTTTCCGCCCCAGCCAATATTTATATTGACCCCTCGAGAACTAGATTCCACTGGAGATAGGAAACTGGCTCGATGCACATAGTGTAATAGTTACACTCTCTTCTTTTCTAGGGGTTTATATGGGCTCTAAAGTACAGGCTCAACTGTGGTATCCTTGGCCTAAGTGTGCCTTTTTATGAAGCCACTCTAACTTAACCTAACCTATGATAATATGATTCAGCGCAGATTCGCACGAATATTGTTTCTTAAATCCCGACTGATTTTATGTTATTGAATTAAAGTAATCTTACAATTTGTATGCAAAATTTTTTTTAAAACCTTCTCATAGGCTGATAAGGCATTTAATTATTGATATAATGTAATCTTTACAACGATCAGATCTTTTAATGTTGTCAATCTGCGTTACACGTGATCGTTGTGCTGTTTGACTTTTCAACATGTAAAGTGACTTGCTAAATAATTTCTTAACTACAAGATCTTGTCAACCGCTGTCTCCGACGCATTTTGAACATCTATTAGCCGGCCAGAGAGCATTATTAACCAAGATCTTCGTAGATTGACAGGCCAAGATGGATAGACACCGGTATTGCAAGACGAAATAGGCAATGGAGAGGCCACACAACGAGAAAAGCGTTAAACAACATCGTTGAACATTGGAGCCCGTACGGGAACTAAGGAAGTCTGCAAGTTGAAGAAAAGAAAGGAACCAACTCAAAAAAAAAAAAAATCGTGATCAGAGCTAAAGGTTTTAGCGCAAAATTGGACCAGATGAAGGGCCGATATAATAGACAGTAGGATATTAGTAGTACTAGTATAAAGTAGTAGAAAATAGCGGTTAAATAAACCAGAAAGATTCATCGCATAGGAAAAAGTCCTGATTGAACATTTTGGAGAATTGCATGTTTTACATTGGTATCAGAATTGGCCATTATGGCCTAAGTGTGATTTCCTTTTGGGCAGGCTGCCACTCTAACCTAACTTAACCTACGGCGAACTTTCCAAACGGTGTACACAATCGCCAACTTGAATTTAGATTCATGAAAGACCACCTAGCAACCCCTGTAGCCAGGGGCGGCCTTAGCCATTGCGAGGCTTCGGAGCTGTTGGATCTTTGCGGGGCCCTTGTCTTTGTGAAATTAGTTTTAATGATGATACTTGACGAGAAATGTAAAGTTATTAATAAATAAATTTAGAGTTTTAAAACTTTTTATTCGAAATTAATAAAAATTAATAAGCACAAAGATAAATTAATCATGATAAACTAAGGTGCATTATTGTCTTAAATGATGTCAGAAATGATGTTTGCGGCTTTTTCTAATACAAAAATAAATAATTTATTAAATCATAATAATTTTCATTCATTTTCAATTAAAATAATAGCAAGAGCTGAAAGCCGATCATTTGTCATAATATTCCGCAGATAGTAGGGTAGACTTCGGTTAAATTTTTCTACTTGGATTGTTGCGCGAGTGCGCGAGGACCCTGCAAGAGCGAGGTCCCGGGCGGTTGCCCTGCCCGCCACCCCCAAAGGCAGCCCCTGCGTGTAGCAATAGCTACAAATTATTTAATCATTTCTGTTAATTATAAAAAAATTATTTTGATTTTATATTAATAATAAACATATTTTAGTTTTACTTGAAATTACTGTACTGACAAAAATAAATTTGAAATATTTTTAGTCAGCTTGTACACATCGGTTGATTTTGAATAGTAATAGAAACAAACCACTTGAAAACTAAATAAGCATTCAATCAAATTCTCATAATACTGTATCCATCCAAATAAATATCGAATCATAGACTTTAATGTATTTGCATTTTTGATAGGTTAAAAAATTAAATTTTGGGTGTAAAGTGGAAATTGTAATTGCGTTGGATTAAAAGCCCAGGGCAGTTACAGAATAACTGCCTGCCCAACAGTTCAACCACCAAAGTGGAATAAAACGCCCGAGACGCACTATATTAATTTTTGTAATGGAATTGTAAAGATTTTACTGCCCCGCATAGCAGAATTTATTTTTAATGCATAACAATAAATTCTTTCATTCTTCGTACTACGCTACTTGTGTTAATTTTAGTAGAAATGAGTGATTTATTTTTAAATAAAAATATTAATTTGTGCCAGTTTTTTAATTTTTGATAAAATTTTTCAACCTTATATTCTCCGTTAAGATAAACAGATTTTTTAAATCTAGAAACAGCCTTATATGTAAATACTATTGATCAAATATTGACACTACTTATTCTTCCCAACTAGCAAAGAAATACAACTATATTTGACAAGAAAAACACGTTAAGTAGGAATTCGTTATTGGAATTACTATGAAAAAGAAACCTCACGACACGCATATTAGGGATAATGTCTCACCTTTTGCGGAGCTCTGCTTCCTGAATTGAAACATCAAAACTCTCCCATAGTGATTTCGCCAGTAAATTTTCTCGCTCGATTGGCCTTCGGATTATGCTAATCTTTATATTCACATATTTAACTAACCTTCTTTAGGCACAGGAAGGATATAACGAGGTATTAAAATGGGAGGGGAACTAAATAAAACGAAATTATCGCAAATCCTCTGCCAGCCCATGAGTACATAGGGTGATTTTTTGTACAGTAAATAAGCCAATCCCTGCATGCTGGCAGGTCACGTCAATGCCAGGAATAGCGTGGTAAATCGGGATTGAGCCAGGTACAATGGGATGAAAGAGCCTGCAATTCTTCAAATCGATGGCGGCTGTAATTTTTATTCTAGATCGTCATGAAACTTACCATACAAAACATGTTTACACGGATTTCCTCATCCCCTACACATGGGATATGGATTTATGTGCGTTGATTAAGCATAGGCTTAAGACGAGGCTTTTATTCCGGATAAACGTTAATCCACGCATGAACAAATGCGCAAATATGTAAGCGATCAAAGAATTAAATATAAAAAAGGAATATGTATGTATGGATTTGCTGAGATCTCTTAGCTTTAATAGAGATATTTGTTGAGATAATTCTCATGTTAGAGCCTAATGGGATGCAAGTAGGCGCGGACTGAAGGGTGGGTGTGGGTCGCAATGGGTGGAATCTGCCCCCCCCCCCCTGGATCTACGACCGAACTTCTTACTGTTGACAAGAATTGTTATCAACTAATGCTTAATTTAATTGATTAGACCCGGGAAGAACCATATAGACAAAATTACGTAATTTTATTTGTAACGGAAGTAAATACTTTAACTATACTATAAGAAGTACGGGTTGATTCCTCGTAATAAGTCTATATTTCACTGCCATCAACGCTGCAGAGCAATATAGTAATTTTTACTACTGTACTGTATTTGGACTTATTACGAGGAATCAACCCGTACTTCTTACAATACAGTTTAGGATTTACTTGATTCACGAGTAAGATTCTTTAGTTATTCTACAAGAAGTAAAACTTCCCTTTTATAAAAAATATATTTTTCTGGATAGTAAAGTACTGGTCGTACATAGGATATTAAATAGCTGATTGGGATTACTTCCAGAATAGAATTCGATATTAATTTTTAGCTGAACTGATCATACATTTGCAGTCGCTAAAAATGCTATGAAATGCTTGTGTTTTCTTTAGAGATGGAAATAAATAAATACTTTACCCCATTTGACTTGGCGCTGATCTATAAGTTCCACATCAGGCCTAGACTCTCTCTGTATCAACAGAATGTCGGTTGCCTTTCACTTTTTTTGCGCTCTTTTTATGATCATTGTTTTAACGAAATTGCTAGCCTGATTAATTGTAAGCTCATTACAGTGTCGTCGATGGAATAAATGATAATATGTCGACCTACCAATCCAGAGGTCCCAGGTTCGACTCCCACCGGTGGTGACCCATGGTTGTTTTCTGCTGACAACAGATTACAATAAAAAAAGCTATGGGAGTTGAATAGAAAATGTCAGTGGTTCGGAATCCACTTTAAATTGTAGGTTCACTTGCATGACCCACAAGGGGTTAGGGGAACTAGAGATAGAGAGATGTCACAAAGCGCGGAAAAAGAACTTCAAGTCGCTCCCACCAATATACTCCCCAGTTACCATCTTCTGTTTTTCTCCCATCTTATGATTTCAAACCTTCAAAGGAGGCATTCATCGTCACCTCCTTCACTTAAAACTTATTAATCAATTTCCCTACGAGGCTGTGGTTTGGCATCACAGGGAATCCCCTGAGCTTTGGCACTATCATCAAAAAAATATTCATCAAATATTATTTAATACTTTTTTTATTTAAATTGGCGTTTTATTAACTGACTCATCGTTATAAATGTAAAGATCCTATAAAACTCTAGCTGTCCAACCCCTGCAGATTTAGAGACATCCAAAAGGTCAGGAATCAAAAGATTCCTAAAACGCACACAAAATTCTGGAGTTAGATCATCATAACCAAGAGAAGTTTGACTTCGACTTTATCAGAGAAAGTAGGAATATGATGAAAGAATTCATCGTTGGACGAGAATGTTGGCAACGCCGATACAGCATAAAGCCGCGTGTAGTAGTTGCGAATATAATTCGCAAGTTCCTGTCCGTATAGCATTTGGCCTGATTCGTCAAGAAGCGGTACGACGTCGTTGGAGAAAGTACTCGGTTTGAGACTCGGTTTCGTAGCACAAACAAACAAGCTATGCTTGTAGTTTTGCGCTGTCAGTCGTTCTTTAAGTCTCTCGTATTGTGAGAGCAACTCTTTTTGGGCGGGCTGGAGCGTACCAATCCGATCTCATGAAATGAGCGAATCTGACGCTTTCCAACATCCTACCAACGGCTAAGGTTTGAATAAATATTTTTATTATCACGCCATTGGTGCCAAAACTGAATGAATTCTTCGATGACCAGCTCCGAGTTCAACAAGTTATTGTTGAAAATCCAGTAAGTAGTTCGCTTTTCGACCAAAGTGCTAGTCGCCACAACAAGAAGGTGATCACTTAATGAACACGCTTCATGAGTGACACTAACGAAAATGTTAGGAAGGCTATAAGAAGGCCTGTATAAGTGCAATGTCCGTGTTCTATTGTCTTATAAAAAGAAAACTGTGTAGTGCACCCACTCACTCAATCCCGCTGCATTGATCAATGTTATCCTACACATTCAAGAAATTGCACGAACTCAGATAATGACTGAACGACTCTAATGATGAAGAGTACTGTACAGTTGGAGATCCTCAAGGATTCCCGAGTCTTTATTGAAGAGGCGCTGCCACCTTGACACCTCATTATACTTGGCCTTCTTTTTGGCCTCTGCTATAAGCAGCTTCAGTTGAGGCAGGATCCTGGCTGCATCTCCAAGCTCACGGCTGAGAATGGTCAGGATCCTGTCCGAACTGTTCTTATAATGAAGGCTGTCGAGGAGCGAGCGCAGCTTCTTCCTCGGTACCTCCACCAAAGCAGGATCCACTTCAGTGCAGCTACTAATCAGAATGCAACTTCCACACGATTCATAGCCGCTTTGAGTTATACCGGCAGTCTGAGAGAACATCAGTGACATTCATTTGGGGCATTGATGGTGCACTCATAGCGCAAGGTGTAGCCTCTTCCCCCGAGACCCTCCCATTACTAACTGCCTTCATCGGTTGTAGCATCACCTCCTGCTCAGACTTTGCCTTCGTCTTCCTCTTCATCCTCTTCTTTTTCTTTTCTTGGCAACCACTGGTAACCTCCTCGTCCGAAGAGTCTGCTTCTTTCCGTGTTGGAGTGGCACTGTCTACAGCCGGCGTCGTCGGATTTGTCACTGGTTTCGAAACCTCTGCTGGGTCAAATGTTTTCTCAACAGTGACCTCAGCCACTTTCCTGAGCTTCTTAGAACACTCCGCAAAAAAGTGCCCTGCCTGATGACAAGCACGCTATTTCGCTTCAGTGCTCAGTGCTAATAGCGGTAGATGCCACAGGTACTTTAGCAGCAGGTACTTTAGGTGCTGCTGAATTCTTTGCAGCTTGCGCCGCTGCAGATTGAGCGGTGAATTCCGTTGACGTTGTGGCGTAGTTCGACAGTAGTCCACTAGTGGCGGATACCACCGATGATTTCACAACAGACACTGATCCACTTAATATTCAAATGTTTCGCTGGCCCTGCTGCATTTCCCTCAATTTTGCCCTTTTCATTTGGGCTGTTGATAGCTTCTTCAGTTAGCTCTTTATTTTTAATGAACGATCCAAGATCTACCTTCTGGCCGCTTTCCCTTTTTTTTCTTGTATTAGGGGTTTTTTTCTTTCCCCCAGATGTACTTTCCCTACTGCTACTAATACTGAGAGCAGTAACAAATCGAGTAGGACTTGAAAAATTCTCAGATGACTCGATATGAACTCTGACAGCTCACAAAAAAAATTATCAAAAAGGCAAAACATGCCCAAAATGTGACAAAAGTCGTAAACATTTTCAAAAACGATAACTAAACGGGAAAGATTTTAACGGAACACAAAAAATACAAGGAACACAATGAAATTCAACAGTTGTGGGACTGCATCAACTTTTCAAATTTTTCTTAGTTTTATTACATAAATTTCGACTTTATTTTAGTCCTAGGCACAATTACTATTTTCCCGTTAATGTTTCGCTTTTAGATTAACCGATTTGAAACTACTTTTTGGGCACTTAAAATGGCACGTCCGCAAACGTTAATTACTACAATTACTATATTATTTAATATTCTATTATTAATGTAATAACATTTTTTGTGATTGCCAAGGCTCAGACCCTCAGGAACGACATGAGGAGATCCAGGAACGACATGAAGCTCTGATATCGCGCATTGTTATGTGTCTACATGGAATCAGACTAACAATTTCGTTATAGTGGCAGTGGAAGTAGCGATAAAAGAGACCACGAACATTTCATCGCTACTCCAGAGAGCCAATGCTCTCAGAGATTGTGGAGTCGCCAGTAAGTTAAATATCCTTTCTTTGAATTTTGTCAAACGCGGACAGTTCGGTATGTCTGGCTCCGACCCAATTATCGGAATTATTTGCGAGTCTAAGCCTGATGTGAGACTTGTAGATCATAGCCAAGTCAGATGGAGTGAAATATTTCTAACATCTCTGTAGAAAACCCAAGCATTTCATTGGATTAGCGAATAAAAATATGTGATCGGTCCAGCTAAGATTGCTGGATGTCTTGGGTATTGCAAGATGTTTAAAGAGGGCGAATTGTTAAAGATGAAAAAGTTTGCGCAGAGATTTAGCCAAAGCAGGGGCGCAGAATTTTAGAACCAGGGACGAGAAACCATTAGGTGCAGTTGCTTTGAACTCGTCGAATTAAGAGAGTACCTCAAAAATTTCCTGCGTGCGAAAGTGTAGCGTCGTTTGCCTGCTAGTGCAAAACGAAGTTACTGTGATATAGGTGGGAGGTAAGAATTAGCAGCAGACATATTGGCTTTGTCCAATGAGCCAGTACAACCATTCCCATTATAAAATCAGTGGTGTTATAGAAGAATAGGTGAAATTGTTCTATTCGGCTTTGACTAAAGACATTTTTTTACGATGTGGCCAAAGCCTAGGGGACAACCCTTTGATGCGTTAGCATGGCTTTGGCCGAAAGGGACTTAGGGTAAGGGGAGTGAGGAAACTTGTATGTCTTGTTTTTACATTGCTGTGAGCTAGACAACAGCCCAGAGACAGAGTGGATTTTTCCATTCGATATTAAATTTTACTCACGGGAGACGGGATCTCGAACCCGGTGACCATGGCGTGGTGGTCATGTCGCTCAAGCAATTGATCCAACTTCTTTACTACCCTTTTAAGTAGCAAATTCTGACATTCTTGTCGAAGTTGAAAACAGGTGTGCAAATATTTCAGGCAACTCTATAGATACGTGTTAAATCCTCTGGGGCACAATTTGTAGGCCTGAAATGGTGAACAGCCATTGTCAAACCAATTAGTATTAGTTGGTTTCCTGTTTTTGAAGCTATGAGGAATAAAGCGATGCATCCCAAAACATAGGATGTTCAAAATATATTTGGCGCTATGGTTAAGGTCTCTCAAGGAAAATCAATCTGACTAGTTCAGCTCTCTGAGATATTTATTAAGTCCAGCTCAAGCAACATATGCATAATGCCACACTAATCTTATGGTGGAATTTTGATTAGTGGTTATTAGAAGTGGAAAATTGGGCGGAGATTAAACAATGGTCAGAATTGCGTAGTGGAGCTGTGACCGAAATTGAGTATTTGTCTGGATGTGATCTCAGAAAAAATCTAAAAGATGCGGCGTTGTATCACAGAATATCAGGAGCACGTGTAAGAAACTCAACCTGTTGCTGGAAATTAAAAGATCCGCTAAATAACTCGCTGTATTTTTCAGGCGTGCTTATAGTTGAAGAATATTTGAGCTACTGTGTGTTGTAGCCGTTAAAATCGCCAGCAAGAACGATTTCAGAAAAAGGAGATAATTCTAGAATCTTATCAACATCTGAAGATAGTTTATTAAAGGAATACACAGTATCCGCGTCAGACACATTTGGGCTGCGGTATAAAAAGCAGAAATGAATGATGTGCCGATAAAGTTTAAATCTAATCCAGACATAATTAAATTCTGGATTTTTAGAAGTGAATTGAGGGAGATGCGAAAATGCACATCAACTAATGTAAATTGCATTCTCCCTATAGGGAGAGAAGAATGGCACTAAGTGGTGACCCAAAATTTGATACTGATTAATATCAGAATCAGAAACAGCCTTAGTATTCCTTATTAAGTCGAGATTAAGTGGCAGTAAACATAAAAATGGTTACTTTTAAGGCCACGAATGTTGCAAGAATTCAACGAAAATATTTACATACTCCCGTAATTTGGAGACGGAGTTGGATCAATTGGTTGAGCGGCACGACCCCCATACCATGGTTCCCGGGTTCGAAACCACGTTTCCCCGTGGGCTTTTAATATTGAATTAAAAAATCCACTCTGCCTCTGAGCTGTTGTCTAGCTCGCAGTAATGCAAAAACAATATATTCACGTTTCCTAACTGCCCTTACCATAATTCCCTTTCGGCCAAGGCCATACTGACGCATCAAAGGTCAGGCTTTGGCCATATCGAAAAAAAAATTTCCGCCATTCTAACGTATCAAAGTGTTGTCACCTAGGCTCCGTCCACATCGTAAAAAAAAATTGCCCAAAACAAAAATGTACACCGACGCAAGGACTGCCGAATGGGATCCGTAGAATTATTCTAAATTTCTAAATTGTTCATAAACTATTTTTACTGTGCTGTTCGTTATAGTTCTCCTTGACAGTACTAACTAAAGGCTATAGTCATGAATTCTTTCAGATAGTTTGCATCGATAGTAATGACTTAGCAAGCAAATATCTCGGATTGAAGGGTTAAAGTCAAAAAGTCCTACAACATCTTTTGTTGCATTTTAGAAGCGCTACCTAAAGACCCCACTCAATGGGGTAAGTAAAAAAGGGAGGGAGTTCAAAAACTTAATTTTCCAAAAATCTATTTTTGTGTCATCAATTAACGTCGAACATTTAATTTTATCTTATAAACCCCAACACGAATTAATTTTTAGCATTTTATAAAATGCCCAGAGGGTGAGTCAATGTGTTGAATCCCTCTGATATACAAATATTTCAGTTTTGCAAAATATGATTTAACATTCGGACTCCATACAAAAATTCCCACCGTGGGGGCCGCTACGCTTCGAAACTGTAACTGGTCTAGCTCCTAAACGACTTCTACGCCCATTATGAAACTTGGCAAGGATTATCTATACACTATTAGCTATTTTAACAAAATAAAATTAAATGGTCGAACTTTGTGAAATTCAAGTTTCAAAAATTTAAATGTTTTTTTTTCTAAAAAAAATTTTTTTTAATGGAGAATACTGATCCATCGCTATTTTGCCCTATTTATTGAAGGTGTTTTAGTAACTAATGTACACACAGTTGGTTTCCTTTATTTATGCCAAAAATACCTTGTGCTAATATCAATCTGGCCTTAGACCTGAGCATAGCTCCGTAATTAAGGTTTCAGATCACAAATAGTGACGCTATAGATCATGACATGATTGCCATTCTGGTTTTGTTTGATTTTTCTAAGGTTTTTGATGAGGTGGACCACAGTCGACTAATTCAAAGCTATCAATGCAATTCAGTTTTACAAATTGTGCCGGTAAAAAACTTAGCTCATATCTTGCGGGTCGCGTTCATTAAAATGGAATGTACTCTAGTTTGGTGCATAGTTATACTGGGGTCCCGCAAGGATCTATATTGGGGCAATGTTGTTTTCCATCTATAGTTATGATATTTCCGTAGTTATTTAAACCTGTACACATACACTAACGACCTGCAGCTACGTCCACTACGTCTCTGAGCTGATGTCTAGATCGCAGCAATGCAAAACAAACCACTCAATTTTCCTCATTCCCCTTACCCTAATTCCCTTCCGGCAAAACTCATCTTGGTCTTTGGCAACATTATTAAAAAAAACAAAAAACATTTAGAAATTCCTTATAACAGCACCATAAGCACTTGGAAGTCAGATTTAATAAAACGCTTTCTTGGCCTAATCATGCAAATAGTATTGTGTCTTTCCTGACGACTTCCTCGGCCTTTTTCGAGGTCATTTCTTCTCCGGACTTCTGGCTTAAGAATTCCATTGCGCACGAATTTGTTCCTCTAGGTAGGTTTATTAGCAATACCCATGAAAGAAAAATAATTAATGCTCAGACAAAAACTAAGTTGTCTGTCCCTTTACTATCAAAATGTAAGGGGGCTAAGAAGAACTAAACCAAGCCATTTGTTTCAGGCCTCTTTTGCCTGCTG
Source organism: Leptarthrus brevirostris (assembly GCA_964036015.1). Lineage (NCBI taxonomy): Eukaryota > Metazoa > Arthropoda > Insecta > Diptera > Asilidae > Leptarthrus > Leptarthrus brevirostris. The sequence goes on from OZ038375.1 coordinate 42,922,423, forward strand.
TTACGATATTATCATGATGACTGGTTTCAACATGGCTTTAGCGATGCAGAGATTATTCATAACTCTTACCAGAGTTTTCGCAGGGACTCTGTGAGTCGGGATGGAGTGTTGGTTGCTTGCAGATCTTGAACTCTTGGTACTTAATCTATCGCAGGTTTAGCTCAATTTTTTTGCTCTGTTATTATATTCCCCCTAATCTGACAAACTGCGTTGATACAGAAGGGCGTAGTCTGTATGATATTCTAACGCTTAGCTTAGATTTCATCTATAATCATACGAACCCCGAAAATGAGATTCTTTTTCTTGGTGACTTGAATTTACCCAATATTCTATGGGTACCAAACAACGATGACTATGACTTCATTCCCTCTTCTTATCACACGACAAGGATTTATCAATTTCTTGACGCCATCGCTTTCTCTGATTTCCACCAAATGGGTGATGTAAAAACCTCGACTATAGTCGAATTAGCTACTAATCAGTTATACTTTGGATCGTCCCGCTTCATCCGCCCTTTTTCTATAAGTTCTGTTCCGATACCCCTCTCACTCCTTTAGCGATTCTCTTCATAAGAATAGTATATCTAATTATAAGTCAATCGCAAAGTTATCCTGAATACCTAAATTATTTGAGTCAAAAGTGTATTTGCAGCTTATTGAGCGTTATCAGGGTTTAATCTCCCCAACTCAGCATGGGTTCTTACCCGGTAGATCAACGACAACTTGTTGGAATTGACCTCTCATGTTATTGCAGGCTTCCAACGAGGCATGCAAACGGACTGTCCGTAACTGACCTTGGAATAAAACTCGATAGGAAACTTGATTTTGCTCTGCATATTAATTACATTATGTCTAGAGGCAGTTTAATACTAGGCCTTGTAAAACGTTGGTCTAGAGAGTTCTCGGATTTACCAAATTTGATTCACTTGCAGTGCTCCTTAGTTAGAACTATTCTAGAATTTTCATCTCAGGACTGGTCGCCCTACTACGTTGTTCATTCTAAACGTATCGAATCGGTGCAGTGTAATTTTGTTAAATTTTAGCTAAGAAGACTCCCTTGGGACGATCCGCTTAGAGTTTCTCCCTACATCGACCCCAAGCAGCATTTTAAGTACCAGCGACTGAGTTCAAGTATATTGGGACGAAAACTAAGTACCTGATACGTTACTGTGACCAAAATGAAAACTTTAACATAGATGGCCAACTTATACACGTTTTTTCAAGTAGCCGGGACGAAATAGCTTCTTTAATAAGCCACTTAGAAGTTCCCTGTAGATAAAGTTCCTCGATTTGTTCCAAATCGGTCTCTGTAACTTGTCTACGTTTACATCAAAGTTGCTGCCTTACCGACGAGGCATTATGAAGTTATAGTGACGTTGTAGCTTCTATGATTTACCACGTTACAGTGGCGGAATTTATAGTGGCGGTTTTAGTAGCGATAACGTCTCTAATCCTTTCATTTGAAACGACATCGTTCCGTTTTTTTACGAAAATCTTTATGGAGGCTAAAACTTCAATTTGGGTCCTTAAAGTCCAAAAAACCTTTCAGTGTGCTACTTTAAATTACACGGTACGTTTTAGTTACTACATGAAGGCTTTCTTGACATGTTATTATCTTACTTATCAGTTTGGCCGCAGAACGTAGATTGAACGTAAAAATATTAATTTCCAAATTAAAAGTGAGCAATGAAGTGCTCAGTGAAGCGCTTTTCTTTTGTTGCCACAACTTTAAAAAAAACTCATATTCGGAGCAGCACCAGTGATATAAGTATAAACAGTTCGCCGGCTTTGAAATTTTGACAGCTCCTCGGTTGTTTGAATACTTCATAGCCCCATTTATGAGGCAGGGACATTGAAGAAACGATAAATACAATAAAGTTCCACTTCGGTATAATAAAGTAGCACTTAGGAACTGTAAGGTTCCATACTAGGATGTTTAAAGTAACTGCTTCCTTAAGGTAGCAATTCATGGTTCCAGCTACGAAATTTTTTGTATCTGCTACCTTGTAGTGACAATATTTGGTTATTGGAATAATAAGGTGGCATTTTTTCTTAGCTGCCATTTTATATATGGAAAAAATCTATGTTTTTGTCATCTTCGAAAATATAAAAATTGAGTCTCGGAGATTGCACTCCAAATGTACAAGAACTCGACGAGAATATTTAATGTATCGTCCTTGAAATCTTTTGGCTATTCAAATTTAGACATTTGATCGAAATAATTGTTTAACTAAAAATTAATTTGAATGAGACTATTCTTATATTTAAGACTTTGTAAAGCGCGTTGTACTTTTTCGAGGTACAAGCCCTACATGTGCGGAAAAAAAAATTTCGCACATACTTTTCTAGTTAAGGTAAACTTCAGTTAAATTATAATTTTCACAATATATACCTCTGTATCATATTATGAAAGAAAACATTAAAATTGAAATTTTTTTCTAACACATACCCAACTTGTATTTAATGATGTTATGGTATTTATTAAAGTATTTTAGAAAACCATAATCGCTATGTGATCTTTTAATGGTGGTAGTGTTGTCTGGTTTTTAAAAAGTTTTTGGAACGTTTTGGGGTCGATACTGGAACGTGCCGTTGTGGTATTGAAAACGTTCCCGCAATTCTGCTAGCCACGAAGCAAACACGTAAATTGCCACCAAAAATCATTCCCCATTTTGGTACCGGGTACGTTGCAGGCATGTGCCAGCTGCGTTCCCGTACCATGTAACTGCCCCGAAATGGTTCCAAACTTCGGGGCAGCCACGTAACTAGCACGTAAATTGCTGCTTGGGACCGCCTCCATTTGCTCGGTTTCCCCTCACTTGAGAAAAGTTGTAAAGTCGCTGACTTGGCCTTTATTCACCAGCTCTTGAATTCAAATATTGACCCAGGTAGTCTTGTTAGCAAGGTTTTGTTTAGGCAATCCCAACATAGTCTCCGAAGACTCCCATGTTAACCCTTCCAGATCAAATTATAACAGGCATGAATCAATAAAGCCTTTTTGTAGGGTTCCCTTTATGTAGTAGTTCCGAACATCAATTTATTGTTCAGGCCGTCAATATTAGGAAATCTCCCGTCAATATTAGGAGTGATCGCAGCAATAACAACAACAGCAATTAACTCGAAAGTTTATTCCGTACATTATGTACATGTGAATAATAGTTAACCGAAATGTCGATGTCACAGTGTACAGTTCATAATCTAAAACATCTGTCTGGATCGGTGTTTATTTTTATTTTTGTCGGATTAACATTTAATTTTCGGTTTCTTTCGAAGGCGCCCATGAACGGTTTGGTTCGTTGGTTAAGGTGGCGAGTACCGATCGTCTGATTAGCACTCCAATTAGCGCTTAACGCACCGTTTTGGTACCACGACCTGTAAAACTCGAATTGTTGGTCTCGGCCTATCATAGACAACGAGGCGTGAGGGTTATGTTAAAAGGAGTTTAGGAATTGGGTAAACTCCCCGATCTTTATCTTGAGATTGCTTGAAGGTTCTCCAGGAAGTAATCTCCCAGAAACTTGCTCCTAGCACCCGCAAGTCTTGGAACCTTGCACAGAAGGTAATTCCGCAGCTGCGACAGTGCATATTGAAAGGAGCGCCTTCCCTGGCCGCGTACTCACCTATTACCCAGTTGCCTGTCCAGATTACCACTATCTTATCAACGAAAGCACGAGGCCTATAAAGTAGATTCATTCTAGAGATGGCACAGGTTGAGGAAGCACTCCACCTAAGGTAAGCTTTTGCTAAAAGTGCTAGAAAAGTTCTCTTTTAAGGGAATTCATTGGTATGTGAACGGCTTTCGTTCCAGAGCACTGGAGGGCAGAGCCGTTCCTGGCAAGTTCATCAGCACTCTCATTCCCTGGTATGTTCTTATGAACAGAGAAGGGTGATATTCTACCTATCTCCCAGAGAGTTGATTTTTTCTCTACATTCCCTCACAAGGAGGTGGTAATCGAGTCAAGCACCTTAATGGCAGCTTCACTGTTCGGAAAGATGAAAATATTCATCATTGGTGATTCACCGAGTCCCAGCAAAAGCATGCATTTAGCTCGCAAGTACCTCCGCCCTACCGAATAACAAATAATTTGAGAGTACTTTTTTTTTTATACGATGTGGCCAAATCCTAGGGGACAACCCTTTGATGCGTTAGCAAGGTTTTGGCCGGTTTTTTGTTTGCATTGCTGCGAGCTAGACAACAGCCCAGAGACGAAGTGGATTATTTACTTAAAATAAATGTAAATCATATACCTGATTTGTCATCAATCGTGCTCTTCTGTGAATAGAACAAATAACTTCCACTCGCTGTGGTAAGTATTATGTATTTACTTAAATTAAACAAATCACTTTCCACTATTATTCATTCAGAATTTTAATATCTAAATTCTACTTTATTCAGTGCTCATTCATTAACTTTCTTTAATTGTAGATCTCCTTTTTATGAACGTAAAAAATCTTGCGCACAAATCTGCCCAGGCGGCATACAAAATATAGACGGTTTATTTAAATTTTCTTTACATTATTTATGACGCAGATCAAAATAAACTAATAAACTTAACCTATATTTTAATTATTGGTTTCAAAGTTTCAAATAAAGTACAAAAGATGAAAACGGCAAAATAGCGTAATAGTGCTATTTCGGTGGCCGGCATCTATATGTTTGTCAATGTAACAAAAACAAAATGGTAACCCTTTTCTGAAAAAAAGACATTCTAAGCAAAAAGAGCAGAGTGACCTTTCTTATCTTATTAAGGTTTGTTCTAAGCCCATTAAAAGAAAACCAGGCCAATTCTACGTGCCAGTGAGCCTTTCTTTTGCAAAACATGAAAGGTTGCGAACTAGTTAAATAGGTAATCGACTACAGTTGTAATCTTCAAGTAAGCTTAAGATTTGTCAGAAGGACTTTGTCGGTCAAGCCGCAGACTTTTAAAAGGATTCATTACAGCCGACACCCTTTTGTTCGATCTCATTAAAACTGCACTACTCAATTTTTAGCTCATTCATTTGGTTAGAGGAGGTATAAAACATCCCGCCTCGTGCTCGGTTTACTCCCAGCGGGGTGTAAAGGATCATAAATGGGGAGGATTTTGGTTATTAAGTTAAGGACAAGGATCATAACTGCATCATAAAGAAGATAATTACTTGAACGGACTTCAAAAATGAGCCTAACGAGTGTTGTAACAATAATACTACCAGGTTTGTCGCAGTTGGAAATATGCTTATGAGGTTTAAAGATTCCATAAAACATTCACATTTTCCCCAGAAGTCGATGTGACACACTTGTGATAGATATAATCTCTAGGCTATTAAAAAATGAACAATTTTCGGATTTGGATAATCCCTTATTAACTAAATTACTGATAGAAGGGCTTACATTTTTGAAGTAATGAAAAATTTATTGAATAGGCGAATATGTACGCAATAAATAATTTTGAATTCAAACGTTAGAAAATACAACGATGTATTCAGCAATTAATTAAAATCAACCAAAAGCGCATCGAACTACGCAAAAGTGTTCCATATAATTCTTTTTCCGATGATGCCAAAGCTCAGGGGATGCCCTATAATGCTTTAGCACAGGCTTGACCGAAGAGAATTAAGGAGTTAAGTGAAGAAAGTGACGATGTACGGTGAACTGTGGAGAAAACACATAATAGAAAACTGTTTTATTTTCGTGTTGTTCTGGCTGAGAATTTGACCTCGAATACTTACACAGCCTTAAAGTGCGATATGGGGTACCCATCAGTGTTTGCAGGCAAAAGTGGCAATGGATACGCCACACTCTGCAAAAAAAGAGTCAAATAACATTGCTCAACATGCTCTTGACTAGAATCCCCACGGGACCCAAGGAAGACGCCTAATTTCACGACTTCAATTCTTGTACTGCGCGTGGTGATGTGTCGTGTCCACAAAGAATCAGGCTAGAAATTTCGTTTTAACAATGGCCGTGGAATAGCTATAGAAGATATAAGAAAGAAAAGAAACTAAAGGAAAATCATAATGTATAAAATTTGTGTACATGAGCGTGGCACTTTCTACGATGTTTTTTTGCATAATATGGCCTAGCTTTCGCATTAGTTTCCGTTTTCCCTTAATCGAGTGTTACAGGTAAATAAAATAGTTTTTAAAAAAAAAAAGTTGAACCGACTTCACAAAAAGCGCTAAAAAGCATAAAATAATTTTTAATTTTATATCTATTACGACATTTTGAAGTCGGTGCAAATCAAACAAACCAAACAATTACAACAAAAGTATTTAATCGTCATTCCTTTTGATCCCGTGAGCTGAAACATTCAGGTAGTATTAGGTATTATCTTAGATTGTATTAGGTGTGCAACTAAGTTCTCGCTGTTTGTCAAGAGATGGCTCCAGCAGTAAGTGCTGGTCGATTTTGACATATCCAAAACGTCATGAAACAAGCTTAGACATATGGTAAACAAGCCGTTTTGACACATTAGTGATTTTTTTTTGGCGTGATATACTTTTAGTTTAGTGAAAATATCTGATTTTATGCCAAATAATTGTCATTTGCGGGAAGTGTTGATTTTTTTCTTTCATTCGAAAAAAACGGCGGCTGAGGCGCATCGAGAGTTCCAAAAAGTTTACGTTGATGCTGCTCTAAGTGATACAACGTGTCGTGATTGGTTCCGTCGCTTCAAAGACGGTGATTTCGATGTTGAAGATCGTCCACGTGAAGGAAGGCCGAAAACTTTCGAAGACACTAAATTGGATGCATTGCTCGATGAGGATCCGTGCCAAATGCAAGAAGAGTTTGCTACAGCATTAGAAGTTACCCGCCAAGCCATCTCCAAGCGATTGCATGCGTTGGACATGATTCACAAGCAAGGAACTTGGGTTCCTTATGATTTGAAGACAAGGGACGTTGAGCATCGTTTTTTCACCTGTGAACAACTGCTCCAGCGGAAAAAAAGGAAGGGTTTTCTTCATCGCATCGTGACGGCTTATGAAAAATGGACTCATTACAGCAACCCAACGAAAAGAAAGTCATGGGTACTGCCCGGTCATGCTTCTACGTCGTCATCTCGGCCGAATATTCACGTTGCGAAGGTTATGCTATGTATTTGGTGGGACCAGGTCAGTGTTATTTATTATGAGCTGTTGAAACCGAACGAAACCATCACTGGAGAACGGTATCAACTTTAACTGACGCGATTGAGCCGAGCATTGGGCGAAAAACGGCTACAATACGATCATAGGCAAGAAGAAGTAATTCTGCAGCATGACAACGCTCGGTCTCACGTTGTCAAATCCGTTAAAACCTACCTGGGAACGCTGAAATGGGAAGTCCTACCGCACCCGCCATATTCCCCAGATATTGCGCCGTCCGATTATTAGTTGTATTAGTAGCGATGGGCAATACTTTGAATTATTCATTTGTAACCGTATTTTTACAATAAAGTTGCATTTTCATCAAAAAAACAGCGAGAACTTAGTTGCGCACCTAATAGTTTTGTAGTTGTTTTATTTGTTTAATTTGCACCGACTTCAAAATGTCGTAATACATAGATATAAAATTCCACGCGTTAAAAAGTTAGGTTTAACCCCCTACCCCATCTCCATCCCACTAAAATTTTTGTTTCTCGTGGTATCAATCAAGGAACATACTCTACCGAACAGAAAAGGAATCATCGAAATCGGTCCACGCGTTACGAAGTTACTTCTCCTCCCCAACCTCACCCCCCCCCCCCCCCACCATAGGACCAAATTATTCTCCTATTAGCAATGGGGGATCACACGCTATACAACAGCAAAAGAACCATCCAAATCGGTCGACGCGTTACAAAAATTAGGTCCCCCCTACCAACGTTTTTTTCTCGTGGTATCCACCAGGGAGCATACTCTACCCAACACAAAAAGAATCATCCAAATCGGTCCACGCATTACTAAGTTAGACTACTCCTCCCCTCACTCCCCACCCCGTGGCAACGAAGTGTGAAGTGTAACGTTGCAAAAATTCAAGGCTTTTGAAGAGACCCGGGATCTAATTTCACAGGTGAAATAGAGAAAATAACCATCTTAAAGAAATTTTGAAGTTTTGAAAAAAACACTTTTTGCGTTAAGGTAAGCTTTGATTACATTTGGCTTCGCAGCGAAATTTTCTTATAAGCTTAGCACGAAAGGCGTAGGTCTAGTTAAATTTTACAAAGGGTTTATAGATGAAAACTTTAGATTTTTACTGATATGGAAAGTAACTAATTAATTCTGCTGTGTTAACAATATATTAATTTGCAGAAAATGAAAAAAAAAGAAATTTCAGTAAATTCCAATAGTTTAATCTGTTTAGAGCATTTCGTGGTGCAGGATAATTTACAGCTCGAAAATTACCAAGTTAAAGAATAAGTACTGACATCACACCTCAATAAAAACATGTTATACCAAGTGCTCCAGTTCCCTGTTAAACTTTCATATATGTATACTATACTGGTGGTGCACTGTACTTTTTCGTTGGGTGAGAGTTAATTTCCTTAATCATAGGAGACAACCAACATTTCGTCGATACACAGGGATTCATAGTCTCAGAAAATGCGAAGTTAATAAGCGTGATAGCCTTTCCTAAAACCTTTTATCCCCGATCGATGTAAATATGGGTACTTGTACATCAGCGTCAAGTCAAATGCAGTTTCACCACATTTTAGCGACTGAAAATATGTGTTGAAAATATACTACGAAATATTTGATTTCTCAGCAAATTAACCGAATTATATTGCTTTTCTTACATCTATCAAATTTGTAATGTTTTTTAGTAAGCTTTCTGTAGAAACTTGACCCAGACGGATATAAGCCAAATAAATATTAATATAGCTAACTTCATCGGTATTTTTTCGTCACGTTCGGTCTGTTAAAGCTCTCAAGCTAATCGCTTTGTACTGGATAAAGTTTCGACAATATGGTCGGTTCAGTTAAGACTGCTAGATATTTCAATACCAAATATGCCAAGAGAGACCAGGCCGAATTGAGTATATTCACTCCATCGGCGGAAATACGTTACGACCTGGTGCAGTATAAGACCAAGACTTTCCATTTGCGAAGGAATGAACTTTCGTACGAGGAATTCTCAGCAATTCCGATCAGTTTGAACCCTGAGTTAGCAGATTCGGTGTTTAGTAATGCTCGAAGTGTAACGGCCGATGCAGGATAACTTGCAGTTCTTGGAGATATCATTGATGCTTCTGGGAACACACTTATACACCCCCACCCCACACAATTAAACGCATTGCTTTCAGTCCTTTTCTCTTTCCCAATTAGTGATCATAGAAATGTCGTTGCTTAACTATCTAAGCATGCGTTCTCGACTGATTTATTTCTTTATTTTTAACCGACTTCCCAAAAACAAAGAGGTTCTAAGTTCGACGCGTATGTTTTTTTTTTTTATGTCTGACCGGGCATAACTTCGTAACGCGTCGACCGATTTGGATAATTCTTTTCCTGTTGGGTAGAGTATGTTCACCGATTGGTACCATGTCAAAAAAATTTTTGGTAGGGTGGGGGTGAAACTTCGTAACGCGTGAACCGATTTCGATGATTCCTTTTCTGGTCGGTAGAGTATGTTCCCTGATTGATACCATGAGAAAAAAAGTTTAGTGGAATCGGGGTGAGGTAGGGGGTTAAAACTAACTTTTAACGCGTGGACCGATTTGGATGGTTCTTTCTTCGTTGTATAGAGTAGAAGACACTTAAAAGTGAAAAATAAAATAGTTTTTAAAAAAAAAGTTGAACCGACTTCACAAAAAGCGCTAAAAAGCATAAAATAATTTTTAATTTTATATCTATTACGACATTTTGAAGTCGGTGCGACTTAAACAAATAAAACAACTACAGAACCACAATTGAAAATAATACATAATACTACCTGAACGTTTCAGCTTACGGGATCATAATAAATGACGATTAAATATTTTTGTTGTAGTTGTTTGGTTTGTTTGATTTGCACCGACTTCAAAATGTCGTAATAGATATAAAATCAAAAATTATTTTATGCTTTTTAGCGCTTTTTGTGAAGTTGGTTCAACTTTTTTTTTAAACAACTATTTTTGGAGTGACAATCCAGCATTGGAGACTTTTGCGTTATCCGTGGCTTGAAGAAACCAAGGTTACTTTTGTTTCTCTTTCAAAACGGGGAAGGGAATCGTAGTTTCTATTAGGATTAATGTGTCTTCTGCCTATTTCCATAATTGTTTTTCAGAAATTCATTAAGTCTGCAGATGATTTAAATTCCTTCGACACGATATAAAACACGTGAGCTCTTTACAGGTATGTCAAAGTCAGAATGTATGACACTTTCCGCGTAATTTTAATATGAAGATATGAAGTTTAAATTCTTTTAAAAATAGATACCTAAACAGTGTACTTACCATATATCTCATCAGCACAACTGAGTAAATGTCTAACCCCCTAGGCAAGGTAAATATGCTATCAACATATTTTTCTCTAAAATAACAAAATTCGCTTTTAAGATTCCCACACTTGAAAAAACAAACACTCAACAAAATTCTTGATCCATGGAAATATCTCAACGATAATTATCCAGAATCCCTTCGAAGACAAGAAAACTGTTTTAACCTTAAGGAGAAATGAAAAATGAATTCATTCAGTCTGCGCTGATCCTCTATTGTCCTGATTCCGAGAGCCTTCGAATCGAATCAAAAGTACTGCCGCGGGCGTAGCTCTCGTAAATGTGCACAAAGTGAAACACATAAAAGTGGGTTCGTCGCTGAGCCTTCCTAAAGGCAGCATAAATGGATGCTTTAGAAGATGCAGTCATAGGTAATCCAAAGTAACAACATGGAGGAGGGAAGAGTGATGATGGTTAACGAGACTTCAATTTGACATATTGCGGGATGTTTAAGCTTGGTATTTGAATAATCCGCTCCTTGACACCCCAAGCTTTAAACAGCCTGTTTTCGCCTTCTCTGGTGGGATTTTTCACCCCATTTCATGATGTCATCAGGATTATCTGAAAGTCGTTGTATTTTTCTAAATGGAGAATCCCCATGGAGTGGTTCGGATTCCGGAAGAGGAAAACAGTCTCATCTGAGATTCTGAAATAAGCTCTTCTGCGCGGTAAATACTCAAGGTAATTACATAATTTGTCGCCTTTTCCCCTAGTGCCGCTATCCCATGGGATTCAAAACGCTTAGCCCTTTCCGCGGGATGGTAAATCTGTTCTTAATGGTACTACAGCTACTTGGGTTAATGTCACCTGGGGAGACAGGAAATGTTTTAACTTATGACTTATTTAAAAAAAAACCCGAATACAGATTTTTATTTCTGACATTTCTCGGGATTTGCAAATGAATTTTTTGCTCCTTTTATAAGTCCTTTTACACGTGAAAGGATATTACCATTGTATAGAGTGATGGTTTATAATTCTTCAAAAGAAGGAACAAGTATCTGATAAGCTTGCTAATGATTTGTTTTCAATTATGTTACGCTTTCTGTCTCGGCTTGTGAGCGATTAGATTGGTCAGGCACAAATACCCCAACTTAACGGTGGGGATAAAAGATGAATAAAAAATTCGCAGTTGAAGATGGTGCTTCAAGATTTATAGTACCTATTTACTTTTACTCAGCATTCCCAAAGTCTTAAATTAATTATTTTAAGTACAACAAGCTTCGCAATTTTCTTATTACAGTCCACTATCTTTCCAATTCTGAAGTAATACGACAAAGCAGGCTTTCTGATGATGACTAATATAAAAGAGATTATTGCTTGTCTTTCCCAACTAGCCAAAGTAATAGTAAAGGTAACCATCGAAAAACACGGTATTTGAATTACAAAAAGCCTCTTCATAAACTTTTTCAACTGTCATACTCAACAAGAGTGCTTTCCCCTGCGTAGTAACTTGCTCACGTTCAGCAAATACTTAAAAAGCAGAGGGAAGCACTTACTTCTGCTTTATAAAAAGTTCCTGAATCACCTATCAAGTCTCAGTTGATGTAATTTCCGGAAAAGAACTATCTTATCAGCGATCTCTAGTATAGTTTCCGCGCTGGCAGCTCAACCGGAGTCTTCCCAAGAATCGATAATTGCATAAGAACAGGAGTCGTGTCTCGTCCCCTCCAGACGCAATCTACAGGTGGGGTCAGCTGCTCTGCCGATTTTTGTTTTCTTAGTTGGCAATACTTTGCGATCAGACTGGTGATGAGTTTAGTATTCGGTCTGGCAAATATAAGGAGCTCCGACTTCTTACCACTAAATTCAGTTACAACCGGTGTTGCCCCACACATTCCAGCGGGCCTATTTTAATGCTTTTGTTGCTAAGCTAAACGCATGTGTAATACAACTCGAACAATTTCCAGTGAAAGATCATGACTTTCCAGTGAGACCCTGAAACTTTTAACGATACTCATTTTCTGTCGCTTACGATAAGAGGATCGCCCACAAAATTAGAACTTTACTACATTCTAATAGTTCTCTGTTTCTCCCCCATTCTTTTTACAAATTGAAAGAAAGAAATAACACGACGCTTAAGTACATGGGATCAGCTGTGGATCAAATCAAAGTGCTCTTAAGTTCTTAATGAGCACCAATTAAAGGTAAATACGCTTGTGATTCAGGTAAATACAGTCTTTTATTGAGTAATAGTATTTACATTTTTGTTACTTAGATATTTCTTATATATATTATATTGGAAGCAATTTAAAAAAAAATATTTATTATTTTGTATCAAGTGACTTTTTTTAAAAAAGATGTCCATTTTAGTCCCTATCTAGTGACACGCTACAGCGACGACTTGGCAACACTGGCCATCAGTGGGATTCGATCAATCAGATTCTGAAGTTGAAGAGATTAATAGCTTACTTAAATGAACATTTAGATACATAGTAAGTCTTTGCCATTTATAGAAATACTTACAAAACCGAGCCAATATTTTTCCTCAATTTATTATTTTGTTACAGAAATTTATCTTTAAGAATTCCATTGAATGAGATCAGAACTGTGATCGAGACGCTCTGGTAGTCGCGATATGGACCCGCAATTGGCTCAATAGTAGAGTTTGAACTCTCCAGCACTACTAAAAAGGTATGAAGACCGGTAGTTATGTTTTTCGGATGCATCATAAAACGGCCAACTGTTGTGCTCATATTTGTCAACAGGTCCCTCGTCACCTACTCCCTTTTCTGATTTTGAACTACTAAGGAATTATTTTTTATTATATTTTGAATTGGGACCTCACAAACAAACTATAATAGGAAAATTTCATTGAACGACGCACAGAAGGAAGGACGACACCAACAAATGCGATAGAGGACACGATAGGCATGGTAATTAGTTTAAGAATACCGATAACTTGCCACCTAGCCTCTTCTCGAAATACCCTGCAGAATGCTTCTAGGAGTTGCACACTCGGGGACGAACAGACATAAAACACGCCGGCGGGACACAAAGAGATTCAATTCGAAGCATTACAAAAATAAACAAATAATGTATACGGACGGATCAAAAACCTTCTCCCGACAACAGTGGCCATCGTTACCAAGGACCTATAGACTTCTGGGGGATATTCAGAACTTAGATACGTATTACGCCCAAACAGCTCGGTATTTGAAGCTGAGCTAAAAGCGATAATATAAGCAGTGAAGGTTGCGTAAGATACGACAGCGGAATCTATCATCTTCACAGACTCAAATGCTATGTTGAGGCAATCCGCAATCACATGAATGAAGAGCCATTAATTACCTGACTGCGGGACAATCTGATTGCTAAAAAAGGTCGGATATCGATAGAGTGTATCCCACGGAACGAAGCGGCTGACGAGGAGACTTACAGGGCAGTTGGCGAACTAGACGCTACACGCTACAAACACAGACTCCTTGGATACATGATGCTGAAGGAAAAAAAGGAAGAGCAGGGACCAAAAACGGACCTTTTGGAAGAACCTTTTGGAATGACGCACCAACATCTTTTTAATAGAGCTCCTGCACCAGGTTGAATCGAGTGCCAACGACAACTGACAATGGCACATGTACTGAACGAGTGTGCGACTACAAGAAGGATTATGCAGAGAGAAGTCCCTCCCCTTCAACAACTCCTTGGCCCAACCAATTTCAATAGGCTTAGCAAATTTTACTAGAATTAGGGATATATCATCTAATATAAAGTACTTATAATATGAATTGTGATAATTTACTGCTTTATAGACACCTAATGGAGTATAGATTAAGTTAGTAAACAAAAAATAGAAAAACAATGAAAAAAAATTATAAATAAGGAACAAAAAAACAGGAATATACATATAAGTAAATAAGTATACCTATAAAAAAATTGGTTAGCGATTAATAGTGGTAGATGTGCTCTATGGACTAGTATCCGCAGTGCTATAATTAAGTTACATATGTACTTAGAGTTATAAGGTAATACAGTATTTGATTTGGCTTTTTTACTACTACCAATTAATCTACTACAATTTAATCATATTTTACTTAGTTTTATATAAAAGTATAGTCACATCTATTGTGTTTTTTACAACTCGTTATCTCTTATCCATGTTTGAATTTAAAAATTTCACTTTGATATAGAGGGTGTTTCACATAAGGAATGCCAAAATAAGTGGGGTGATAGATCTCAGCTAGACAAACAAAAAATTTTTTAGCAAGGGGGCCAACTCAACCGTTTGGTAGTTACAGGGTGATTCATAAATTTGAAATTTTCATGGTATGCATGTCACTATTTTATTTTTAACTTTTGATCTATTCGTCGCAGCGACATCAAACTAACATTAACGCCAAAAAACTATTATCTCAATGTTCTTTCTAAAAATTCAATGTTAACATAACTCCTACCACTGCCACAGACATTTGCGAAAATGAAAGAAATGTTTTGCAGTTACTTAAAATTCAGCATTTCCTCAAATTTTCTCTAAAATTCATGTAATGCACCTGTTTTTATTAAATTACCTATCTTATTACCTTTCCAAAAAGGTGCAACATGTCAAGTTGGAGAGAGAATTACAAAAATCACTTAGAAGTCCGCCACTACATAATTACTTTATAGCACTGTAGTAGGGTCGAAAATATTTGTTTAGGGTACACAAGTAGCTAATTTTAATTGTCGTTATTAGCTTGCGTTAACCAGAGTTCACATTCAAATATCCCGGCGTTCTGTTACTAATACCTGATGGAAATTTTGCTATAAAAAATGGTTATTCAGCAAGAATATTGATCATAGTTGAAAAACAAATCGATTACTCCGAGTGTTCTTAAGCTAAAATTATTAAAAGTTGGTAGAATTTAATTTTGAGGAATACGCGGATGTAGTAGACGGAAACGAAAAAATGGCTGTACTGGAATATCAAAGGAGTTTCCCTAATCAATGTGCACCTGAAAGACGGGTATTTTGGCGGACTTTCCGAAGTGTAAGGGACGCAGCACGGAATTGCGATCTAAAACATCGGAAGATTCTGCCGACTTCGAGCAGCAAATAATCACATTCGTCAGACAAGAACCTGAAACGAGCACGAGATGAGCCGCAAGACGATTTGAAATTTGAAGGGTTATTCATCAGAACCCAAGGACAACTGGGAGGAGTTTCCAACAGATGATTAGAATTTATCAACACGATGAAGCCCTAGGTCATACTAACAACATTGTGAAATGAAAAATTTCCTGACGGCAGGATTGGGCGAGGTGCTCCGATTCTTTAGCCTGCTAGATCTCCAGATCTTATTCCATTGAACGTTGTTTTTTTTATGGAAAAAAATGAAGGATGAAGTTCATTTAAGACCTGTTAACAATAGAGACGAATTATTTAGCAGAATTGGGTCTATAGCGACGAAAATACGAGAGAGGCTGGCTACAGTACACCTTAAACAGAAAATTAGAAGAAGGTTATTGGTATGCATCGGAAGGTGCGGATGACATTTCAAACAGCTATTGTAAGTTATTGAAGTTAATTGTTTCGAATTCACAAGTTAGCCCTCCTCGGCTTTCCATTCTTGTTTGTTGACTGGGTACGCTCATATTTATTATGTCGAACCCAGCGTGTGTCGTTTCGGTAACCAAGTACCTCTGGCGCGCCTCAAGGAAGCCATCACGGCCCGATTTTATTTATTATCTACATCAGTGAGTTTCAACCTTTTTCCATAACGGTGCACTTTTAGTAATTTAAAAATTTGGCGGCACACTATCAATAAGGTAGATTTAAAAGTAAGGTTCAACTTACAACCCCACCCGTTCTCCATCAACAAAGTTTTTGCCATGATACCGATCGGGGAACTTACTCTATCCAACAAAAAAAGAAAAATTATCACATTCCGGTTGTCAATGTTTTCGTTCTGTTTTGAAACGTTATAATACGGCATGCCGTAGTAAAATTTTTGTTCGCTGATAATTTGACTTTCTGAAAATAATTGTTTAGAATTGCTTTATATAAGCCAATATTTGCTGGGTTATCTCGTCTGAACTTTACTGTCAAATTTTAAATTCTGACTTTGACGCACTTTACGATTGGTGGTCTATTAACTGTTTTCCCCTTAAGGTTAGTAGTTGCACGTCTATGTCATTTACTAGTAGAAAGAATCTTCTTGACTTCAGTTACATCATGCGTGGTTATGTACTGGAAAGACTTAATAAAACGAAGGACTTGGAAATCTACCTCAACAGCCCCCATATTATCGCGACCAGATTGGCCGGTTCATGGCGCCGCTTTATTCGTTTTGCAGTTCGCGGGCTTCCTTGGGATAACCATCTTATTTTACCTCCATACTTGGATAGGCTTAAACTCATCTAGATTGGCTCTCTTGAGTCTAGGCGGAATAACTTCAAAACTGTTTTCGCTTCTGATTATCTGTAAAGCAATATTTACTCACCGATCTCTTTACCTTCTTTTAATATATCGATCCCCTGTTGCTTCTTGAGAAATCGAGATTTTTTAAAGATTAAAGATAAAAATAAAATAATGGTGTGCATATCGTGAAAACTGCAAATTTATGAATGACCCTGTAACTCCGAAACGGTTAAGATTGCCCACCCCTGCCATAAAAATTTTTGTTTGTTTGTTGTAATGTGTACAGTCATCGGTGGAATAAGTGATAACGTGTCGGCCTACAAGTCCAGAGGCCCAGATTCGAACCGCACCGGCGGCAACCCATGGTTGTTTTCTGTTGCCAACAGATTATGATATAAAGGCCAGCGCGGTTGCAAAGAAAATTTCAGTGGTTCGGAATCCACTTGAAATATGTAGGTCCAGCAAACGTTGTCTCGAATAGGACGAAGTACTTCTCCCGTCCCATGCCCCACAAAGGGTTACGGAAACTAGAGAGGGAGAGGGATATCAGGCAATGCTGGTATAAGCATTCACTCTCAACAACAATGGTTTTAAAAACCAAAGCATTCCGTTGCTCTCGTCTAGTTTTTGTAGGCACATATTTAAAACTAACTCTTGAAAATATCGTAGTTTCAATCTATCAAAATTTATTTGGTATAAATTGTTCTAGTGAGTAATTGTCAACTAATTTAAGTATTGGACATGCTGACTAGAGCCATTCGAGCATTAAAATTTTGCATTTTTGTGCATTTTGTGAAAATATTTTTACCGCAAGGTTAGTGGGACAGTGCAAGTGATCTTAATTTGATACAGCTGTCTAGATCGGTTTTAAATTTTTGTGTTGCAGTTTCATCTAGTTTTCGTTTTTTCGCGAAGGCGTCCAGCAGCTGAAGAAAAGTTAACCCTTTGGTGCTGCTGTTGAGAACGAGCCAAAGGAGCATAACTTTTCTTCATTAGAAACGCCGATCGTGTTAAGAAATATTTTAATATTTCTTACGTTGCTCGAGTTTAAAAAACCGTTTGTTTTGGTTTTTATTTATTAACATTTAAGTTACAAACATAATTTTAAATTTTACGGCACCATTAAATATTATAATCTTAGCATCAACAAAACACACGAAGGTATTATCGGTCGAAATTGACCTGTGATCATTTTCTAATACAAATATCTAACTGAATACAAAAAAGCAAACTTTGTTCCATTTCCCACAACTGGAAAAGCCAAAAATGGCAAAACCCACTCGGGACCAATAAAAGTGGCATTTCGAAATGAAGGGATCAGTTACACCCGAAATCTTTTGAAATCACAAAGGATAAGGCGTGTTTGTTGATTGTTGTCTTGCTCAATTTTCTTTCTTCCTTTAATCCTACAGAAAACCAGTACATGATCTTTGTGCGGATGAACAGAGCAATCGTTCTCAATTGACCATCAAAGTGCGCTCACCCAACCTCTATTGTCGGCATTTCCTTGAAATTTTATTGTCATACTTTACTAGTTTCCTAAAGGATTTGCCATCTGGAAAATTAATTTTTTACAAAATATTATTTGAGCGCAGGATATAGTAGTTTACTCGTTTTATGAAACATCAGAGAACGAATTGTGCATTTAGGATTACTTTATCATTGTAAGGCCGTTCTTTTTGAGCATGCAAATTTCGATCATGTTCATGTTTAAGAATAAAAACCCAATTTCACGTGCAGAACGTCTTTATTTACTTATCCGGTATCTTATATTTAAGAAGACAGCTGCTTGAGGGATTAATGTCACACGCAGATCGTGTTTAGCTGGGAAATCAGATGAACTCAGTAATCTTAAACCCTTGATTCCCGTCAAAGCACAGGGTGGCCATTTGCTGGCATGGGGTTAACATTTTTATCGTTCGCGATCGAAAATGTTATTAAATTAAAAATTATATGAGACTAGTGTGTGCAATCGATTTGCATAGGGCATAAGTTAATACTTAAAAATAATTGTTTTAACAAATTGGTAATATTGCTATATAGGATGGGGTACATGTTGGCATGGTAAGTAACAACGCGTTGGGCTTTTATCATTAGGGTCCCAGGTTCGAATGCCACTGCCGGCGACCCATGGTTGTTTTATGCTGACAACAAATTATACTAAAGGGCCACTGGGGCTTGTAGAGTAAAGTCATAGACTAGGGTGAAGTTATTGCCGTGCCGTGTATATGCCTCACAAGGCGTTAAGGAAACTGTTGAACACTAAGGTGCTTAAAATATCGGAAGATACAGTTCCAGACATAATTATGTTTACAGATTTAAATATTAAGACTTTGAGGGAAAGCCACTATAAAACTTAATCCAATATTTTTATTTCTGGAAAAAATGTTGCAAAAGGGCTTTCGAATATAGAAAAAGGAAAACAAATTAATTTGTATTTCATTCCCATAAACTAACTTATGCTCAATAAAAACGTTTCAAAATAATTAACAATTAAGTTTCAGATCCGCGATGATTGCCATTATTATTGGACATTATTTCGAGTCTATGTGGAACTTTTTCTATTGAAGAAAGACCAGTTGTGTTTTCTTCTAGTTTAGATATTTCGTAATGATTTTCGCTTTATAGACAGGCGCATTATAAATAATAAATAATACTTTATTAAAAGCACATTTGAGATATAAAAGGTTTGTTTGTTTCGCTCCACTTTTTCTAGACTACCTGCACTCAATGTAAATTGTGTGTAAAAAAAATACACTGCACTTGCATTGGATGAATTGCAATGAGTGCAGGCAAGTATTTGACATTTGTTAGCCAATTTTCAAACAAAGCCGGCCTTAATTGAAGTGATTTAAATTAATTATCAGACGAATCACACGTAATTTCTTGCATTAAAGTCGGCAACATATCTCTTTAAATTTTATTTGTTATATAAAAAATTTAATTAACCGAAAACCTTCTGTTAAATATAACTGACTGCAAATTACACTTAAATGTTTGTTTCTCTGATGTTAGTGTATGGCAAATTTCTAGACTTTTGAGGTCACATCGACTACACCACATTACCTCGGCGCTTTCCATGCAGAGAAACAAACAAACCTAAAGACTCACCGACATGTGTCAGACTCGGTTAAATAATTTAGAACTAAAAGAAGAATTTAAAAGATATGATAAATCATCGAAAGCATCATTCGAAAGCAATTAAACTACATTTCAATTGGGACATTTAATAAAGGAATGAAATTAAGAAAACTAGAATAAAGATCATGCATTGATAAATAATTCTTTCAGGAGTTTAAATAGATTTAAAGTAATCTAAAGGCATAATCTTGAAAGCCCTGAATCCCTTAGGTTTCTCACCACACGAACATTTAATGAAAGATTGGTCCATAGTCTAACTCCATGGATGAAGAAAGTGTGATATTCACATAGTGTATTAAATCGCGGATGCGACAGTATTCTTGAGCATCGTGATGATAGGGATTCAATACCGTACAGGAGATAGCCAGAAGTACATCATTACACAAATCCTGTAATTACGATAATCATCACAATTGCATCCAAATATTTGTCTATTGCAGGTATTAAAAGCAACGCTCAGCTTCCTTCGACATGAGCTATCAAGAAATAAACAAAATCACCGTACGTAATAATAGGAAACACTAACGCTTTTAAAGCCCTTCACGAAGCGCTCGAGGAGTATACTCAACCAGATTGCTCAAACCACCAAAAACCTTTGACACCATCGCATTAATATGTCAATGACCACAGAAGGCCAAGCCAAATATAATACCAATGTACTTTAACCGGTCTAGGTAGTTAATTGCGCTACTCTTGGAATCGATGTGGTATCGACTGATCTATTGAAGGGAATTGTACTCTGGGATTTATGTAGAAAGATTCAATTGAAGTTAAATGTGATTTCATTATCATTAGGAGGAGCAAATAGAGCAGTACTTTGGAGACGAAGCATCGATCCCTGTGCTACCCCGCATTAGTTACCAATAATTCTGAACAACAAGTCCCTGACACAGTTGACTGATGACGTCCACTTAAGTATATGTCTCTCTTTCTTTTTGGATCCTTCAATTCCTTGTGGGACATACGGCGTCTACTACACCGAATCTCCACCCAATCCGATTCTGCGCCAACGCCTTTGAGGGGGTCCTCTACTCTCGAGGCCTGAAATTGAGCGGTTTTTTGGGGACTAAATTGCGAAGGATCTACTGAATACATTTAAAATTCTTTTTTTATTTCGAAGATACATATTTTGACTTTTCAATTTTACGGGGCCGTAGAGTTCTCCATCCTCATCACGTTGATGTCCTTGGTTGACCACTGAGGGTGTTGATAGGATGAAACGGGGCTCCTTGGTTGAAATGAAATATATCAGGTCGTAATCCCTTTCGTTGTGGAGTCCCCAATCCTAGAACCTCTTCGTACCTATAAATACTTTAGGTACATTTTATTTGATAATAAAAATAAAATATTTTTATTATTTTAAAACTTTTATTTTTTAAATATTTTTTAAGTTACAAGTTCGGTTGTTCTGGCTAGACTGAAATTATTTACAACTTATTTTGTATCCTACTTTACGTTATATACATAGATAGTTTGTTAAAATTTTCTTTGTATTGAGTACAGTATTTTATTGTCAATGAATAAATGATTATGATAATTTTTAAAGTGTTTGTGTTTCACACTATTCAAAATTTATCGAAGTGTACAGGTTGACTAAAATATTTTTGACAGTACAGTCTGATTGGATATTATTAGAGTAGATTTTAATATAAATATTTTATTAATAATATAATCAAATAATAAACTTTTACTTAAAATATAAAATATTAAATTTGTAGCTACTGCTACAACCACATTCTTCTCAAGAACGGACCCGTAAATTCTTCAGACAATGATTTTTAAAAGGACAAGCGCCGTCGTGGCGCGCCGCGCTTAGTTTCTCGGAAACGGCCGGAGACGGGTATCTTTCTGTTCCCATACACATGCAAAGGAATGTGATTTTCACGAAATCCTTTCTGTGGCGTATTCTCAGATACATATAGATTGAAATTAAAAAAAATCGATTTTTTGAAACCGCGAGAGTAGAGGACCCCCTTAACTGTTGCCACGGTTTATTGATCTGAGTGCCTACCTTCTCTAAGGATCTTCTCTGTGTGTTATGCGGTTATCTTATTCGGCGTCTTCCTTGGGTCGCGTTTGTGTTCTAAACTAGAGCCTGTTGAGCGATGTTGTTTGTTTTTTTCTTAGTGTGTTGTTTGCCCATTGTCTGCCTGCGAACATTTATGTCTGTTCCAGCCATATCTCTGTTCCACCATATCTCAGCAAGAGTATTAAATGCAATGCAAGCCTTATTGATGCGAACCTGTAAATCAGCTTCAGCTTCACCGCCCGCTAGAACCATTCTTTCGAGATAGCAAAATTTAGCGACTTGTTATATCTGCAATATCTCTTCAAGGTAAATTGCAGTTGTGAGTAATTAGTGAATATTTTGTGCTCCCAAGTTCTTCGATATTGTGCGGGCCAGACACGCTGCCCCGCTGTGTTTAATTTCGTAACTAGGGTATTGATACGTGAATTACAGTCGGTTTCGAGGAAGAGTTCTTGCTTGGTTGGATCAGGTGGTCCAGAGTTCGCGGGCTACTTGCTGTATTAACGCTTCGGAGGTGTTTTTTTGTTTTTCCCTTACTAATTTGCCATGAAATTAATTGAGTTCCTACCCATTATTGGCTTCTATTTAATTATTGCACTGGCCTCCCCCAATTTAGGTGGATTCGATCACTTTCCACGCCCACCCGACAAGCTGAGCCGGCAGTCAAAATAGAAGGTAATAGAGAGATCGGGCCCAACTTAAGTGGTATAAATATGTCTTTTTTATCTTCTTTATGGCACTCGTGTCGGCGAATCCTAGGGGAATTTCGCAGATCGCTTCTATTTTTCTGAACTGAAGCAGCATTTCGTTTGTCCAAACGGGCTGGCGCCCAGAAGCATACCACCTCCGAAATTATGGACATGGTGTGAGTAATCCCATTTCCTTTTACTCACCCCTGTTACATATTGTTATAAAATCGTGGTGAATAATGCCGTGTCGGCTTTCCAACACAGAGGTCCCAGGTTCGAATTCCACAAGCGGCGACCAATGGTTGTTTTCTGCTGGAAACGGTCATTGGGGGTTGCAGAGAGAATGTCAGTGGTTCGGAATCTACTTTAAATTGTAGGTCCACTTGCAAACGTTTTCTCGAATCAGGTGAAATTCTCCTTCCGCATCATGCCACACAAGGGGTTACGGTAACTAGAGAAAGAATACTGCTGGCTGGTTCCAGTGCATATTGGAACTGTCTAGGCTGCGGTCAAGATCTTCCACTTGGTTATTGACATCGGAGCTGCTGTAGGTATAACTCCACTCAAACGAGGAAATACTGTAATAGAGGTGTTTTGTTTTAATTAATTAGAAGCTTCTAAACCTAAAATGAATTGATTCTGCAAGTAAGGGTAAATGAAGTAATCAGCAACCCTCCCCGAAGATCAAAACCTCTTCCAAGCTTTACTTTTCAAGTTTCTTAGATGCTTCAGAGAATTATTAAACAATTGTTGGAGAGATCGCTAACCAATTAACTCGGAATCATGTACACAACGTGCAAAGCAAACAGAAAGGTTGTCATAAAAAGAGCTGACAGTCTTATTAATGTCACGTTCATGAAAACATTAGTTCAATTACGGGCAGAAAGCCAGTCGTCAATTTTAATAAAGTTAGCTTTATTTAGACTTTAACAATAATTACATACAGGGTGTTTCAGATCTGACGTGCCAAAATGAGTGGGGTGACAGATCTCACTTAGACAAACAAAAAATTGTATGGCAGGGGGGGGGGGGGGGGGAATCTCTCAACCGTTTGGGAGTTACAGGGTGATTTCAGTTTTTCATGGTATGCACATTACTCTTTTATTTTTATCTCTTGATCTACCCAACACAGCCACATGAAACAAACGCTAAAAAACAACTATCCTAATCACCTTTCCAAAAATGTCAACAATATTGTTCTCACTATCTCTATATCTATACCACTGCAGGTACACTCACGTCCAAAATTTAAAAAATGTTTTGAAATTACCAAAATTTCAGCATTTTCTCAAATTTTCTCCGAAATTTATTTAATTAGTATACCTGGTTTTTACTTTTATTGAATTGCCCGTCTTATTACCTTTTCAGAAAGGTGCAACATGTGTTATACGTAGAAATCCTATCGGAGAATATTATAAAAATCAACAAATTTAAAAAATTTAAATAATATTAACTCAAAAATTCTTTTTATTGAATTTAAAAATAATTACAATTAATCTTGATAAGTAACAAAAGCCGTTAAAAATGTCCACCGCAACTTTCGATGCATTTCAACAAACTCCTTCTAAGTCCCTGTCTAAGGCGTATTGCAGCCAGCCTCTCCCGTATTTTCGTCGCTGCATTCCCCATTCGATCAACTAAATCCTCCCTATAGTTAACTGGGCTTGAATAAACTTCATCCTTCATTGTTCCCCATAAGAAAAAGTCCAATGGGGTAAGGTATGGAGATCCAGCAGGCCAAGGAATCGGTGCACCTCGTCCAATCCAGCGGTTAGGAATTTTTTCACCTTCACAATATTAGCTATATGCCCTGGTTCTCCTCTATTAGATCTGGCAGTGTATTGTCTAAAAAGTCCGCATAAAATTCACTAGTAAACACTTGCGGCAAAATGAATGGTCCTACCAAATGGTTGCCGATGATACCAGCCCAAACATTGACACTAAATCTGTGCTGGAATAATGTAACCTGTGCCCTCTGTGGGTTAGTGTTCGACCAGCTTTGGAGGTTATGGAAGTTTCTGATATCGTTCCTGGTGAATTGACATTAATCTGTCCACAGAATTCGGTCCAGAAACGCCCTATCGTCAATGTCGCGTTCCAGAAGCCAAGTGCTAAATTTCAGTTTTCTCTCGGAGTCTCCAGTAGTCCTTGGGCAGGGTGATGATGGTATGGACGTAATCCCCCTCGATGAATAACCCTCCAAGCCTTAGATGAAAACAATCCCAATCGCCTTACGACTCGTTTCGTGCTCGTCTCAGGTACCTGCCTCACGATGGTGATTATTTGCTGCTCGACGTCGGCAGAAGTTCCCGAAGTTTCGGGTCGTGTCTCCATGTCGTGTGAAGTTACACTTCCTGTTTCTCTTAACCTTTGGAAAGCCCGTGTAAATACCCCTCTTTGGGGTGTTCGCGGGTTAGGGAATCTCCTTTGATATTCCAGTACAGCCGCTCTATCTTTTCCGTCTACTAAACCATAAATGTAAATAATATCCGCGTATTCCTCATATGTAAATTTTACCATTTTTTACTAATTTTTGCTTAAAAACACCCGCACTTATTGATTTTTTTTTCAACTATAATAGGTATTCTTGTTTACTGACCCTTTTTTATAGCAAAATTTCCTTCAGGTACGAGTAACAAAAAGCCAGGATACAAGGATGTGAATTCAGGCTAACACATGCTAATATCGGCAAACAAAATTACACTAACATTTTTAAAACTTTTTTGCAACAATTATTAAAATTAATTACCTGTTAACCAAAAAGAAACATTTTCGACCCTTTATCATAAAAATTTTGTTTACTTAAAGAATTTGCTACCTAACGTGCAATCAAATAATTAGGTAGTCAGAGATTTCTAAAAATGCAGTTTTTCTAATTTTGATTTCTAAATGCGGTTTTCCTTTTTAGAAAGGTAATAAGACGGGCAATCCAATAAAAATAAAAAAGAGGTATACTAATTACATAAACTTCGGAGAAAATTTGAGAAAATGCTGAAATTTTGGTAATTTCAAAACATTTTTTTCAATTTTGGCCGTGACTGTACCTGCAGTGGTAGTAGTGAAATCAACATTGTTGACATTTTTGGAAAGATTAGGATAGTTGTTTCTTAGCGTTTGTTTCATGTGGCTATGTGGGGTAGATAAAGAGATAAAAATTAAAGAGTAATGTGCATATCATGAAAAACTGAAATTTATGAATCAAACTCCCAAATGGTTGAGATTCCCCCCCCCCCTGCCATACAATTTTTTGTTTTTTTAGATGAGATCTATCACCCCACTCATTTTGGCACGTCAGATCTGAAACACCCTGTATATCTAAAGATAACACCGCTGCAGTACTAAAACACAGGTCAACATGAAAAACAGAATGACGACGAAAATCAGGAACAAAGGGAGGCAAGCATCGCGTGACAAAGGTAACACTGAAATCTGTAGGAAGTACTTAGTCCAAAAACTTGCCTGAGTCGTTTTCGATGTAGCTGGACTGCATCAAGCCATAAGAAGTCAAGGCGTCGAAGAAGGACATAGAATGCTGAGGAGCAGCCGAGAATGATAGCAGCAAACCGTCATCATCAGCGGAAACATATCAGCCTACAGCAGGTATGTCAAAATAACCAACAAGAAGATCGTCAGAATATTGCATGGCATTATCGCTAATCGATGCAAGCAAAAAGCGATTTATAAACATCGGAACGCGATCTAAACGGAACGTAAGCCCTAGCAACATAAACATAAAAGTTACAGCACCAAACTAAAAATAACATGAACGGCCGGATGATGATGAGCCCCAAGACCGAAGGGCAAACATCGCTTTACGAAAGTATTTTATACTTTGGAAGAGAACACCAAGTCTACTACCCTACGAAGCGCGTTCATCACATCATTGGCCTGCAGTAAACCCCTAGAAATACCGCCATTAATGAAGATCAGTATATCGGCGGTTATTGCACTAAATATGTTGTATCTCCATTTATTAATAAATTTTCGGTTTTTGGATAAAATAACTTCTTTAGGCCTACAATTTATTTTACCAAAAATTGTCTAAGTAGACTCTACTGTAAGCTACAGACTTAACAAACGATGTATATCACGACACATACTTCAGGTACTTTAATAAAATATTGTAATTTTTTTGTCAACTAATCAACTCACAAGGTCTAATACTTTCTACGTCTGATTAGTTGGCATCTTGTTGATTAATAGACCATTTATACGAAGTTTCCTGAAATTTAAACATCTACTTTTCTGTGCACGTTGACTTTACCTTTCCAAAGCCTTTAACTTAAAATCAAGATTCTTGGATATACAACTTTTGTACACCTAACCCTTGATACAATATATATCATGTATGTTGCAGAGCAACTGCAAAAGACAGCAGGAAGAAAGTGTTGTCCGAGGAACCCTCCCAATTAAATGCAACTATATCGAAGTGAAGCAAAATCAACATTTAATTAGATAGAGGTAAAAGATCAGTTATATTGTCAGTATATAAAACAAGCTACTTGTGTTAATCGAAGAGCGAATCGTGGGGAATTTAGTCACACAAAGGAAACCAAAAAAATTAAATTTAGGAACATCAAATATCGTATAAGGGACGTCACAGTTCTCATGAAATATTAAGTTTTTTTTTTAATAAGTTTGTTGTGTTCCGTGTAAAGTAGCTTATAGGTAGTTTTCTAAATATTTTAATTCGAGTTAGTAGAGCAATATACATTTGGAAATTTGAGTTTAAGTTTTACTTTTCTTGAAGAGTGACCAAAATTGCAAATGTTGTTTTGGTTTTTCTATTTGACCCAACCAATAAAAGCAACGATACAATAGTAAAACAGTGCAACAAGGGTAAGGATACATTCAATATGAACCATGGCAGATCGATGACAGCTGTTAGTTTTCTCATTTAATCGACGCTCTAATCAATTCCACGCTTGTAAGAACTATGATGCTCGAAATAGCCGTCAGCTCACTAATAGCGTACAAAACAAGACAGCTTATAACTTTCAAATCAAATAAAAATAAGGTCGCCAACAAAATCATGTTCATTTAAAAGTCACTGCCGCTATCTCGTAATTTATATATAACTAACTAACTAACTTGGGTGTACTCGGCCTTGCTCGGAATTTTGATGTGTTTCGTTTACGATTATTTTTACATGTCGCTCCCTTCCCACACCCACCCCTAGGGGTCCTAGACAAATGAGTCGGCTAAAGTGACAGCTCAGGTAGTCTGAACGCACTCATAACAATCATATGAGTTGTCATTTGAGAACTCATATGAGTTTTCTGGGAATATAAAAGTCCTAAAGCATATGAGCATCTCATATGAGTTTTTTACAGAGGTAGTTGAAAAGTATTGAAAAGAAAGCAAATAAAGTGACAAAAGTAAGTATTTCAATTTGAACTTGATTTGATAAGTATTTTTATATTAAAACACTCGCTTTTAGTTTCACAATTTATTAATTTAAATATAACAATATTTAGTTGCGACAAGTTTTGTCTTCTGAGAGCAATTTGATGCTAATTACAACTGAAATTAGCATCTAAATATTATTATATTTAATTAAATATATAATGAAACTAAAAGCAAGTATTTTAACATAAAAATATTTGTCAAATCAATTTAATCTGTAATTATATAAATACAATTTTTTATTACAACACTTATTTTGAATAGTTTTGGTAAAGTTTAAACATAAACCTCGTTTGAGGTTATGTTAAAATAAAATCATTTACTTTTTTGCCAGTGATAAATTTAAATAATTTGTTATTTAACAAAGTTTAATTACTTTTTGTTTTTAATGTGAATGGAATAAAGAGGGTACGTTTAGCCTTATTGATTTGTGGTCGGCGCATCCTTGCCTGTACGACAGCAAAAATAAGCTGTACAGCAACAAACATGCTCGATACGACGCTTTGACAAAACTGAGCTAAGTTTGAATAGCCTTCTTTCAGGCATTACACTAGAAGACGTCAAAGTAAAATTAAACTATTTAAGAGGCCAGTAGTATACCCACCCATGGAAAACCATTAAAGAAAAGGAAAATGTATTTGGGCACGCTTTTCCACTACGAGAATACAGAGTTTCTTGATGACTCTGCACTGTGTCCTCTGTCACCTGCAAAGAACAGGTACACGGAAGAAAGTTTGCCTGCTGCTTATGTGTGTAATTCCAGCGATGAAGGTTTGCCATCAACGTCAACGCCGACGTCAGATAAGAGAAGGAAAAGGCATTCAGAAAATAGTGCGGAAGACTTAGTATAAATGCAGGCTGCTAACGTCATTAAAAGCGTCATATCATGCATATCAGCTAAACACAAAGCGAAATAAATTTGGTTGCCTCCAGATTGGGTAGGAATTCTCGGAAAATTGGTTGCTTTCAGACAACCTGGTTGCCTTGTAAGTACGCAAAAATGTGTATGAGGTTGAATTTAACAAGTGTGTGTTCAATCGGTTTAAGGGGAATGCCAACCGTTTTACAAAATTTTGTTGTAAAACGGCTGGCCATTCCCCTTTTACCGTTAGGTAGGAGATTCTCAGACAATTTGGTTGCCTAACCGTTTCAAGCTTGCATCTAAATACTCAGTCGCCTGGCTGGGAGCTGGCGTGTGATTTTGACACTTCATAGCGCTTGGACTGCCATGAGTAAAAATTTTGTAAAACGGTTGTCATTCCCCTTCAACCGATTGAACACACACTTGTTAAATTCAAGCTCTACACATTTTTACAATTTTGCGTACTTACAAGGCAACCAGGTTGTCTGAAACAACCAATTTCGTGAGAATTCCTACCTAGAGCTACAAAAATTAACAAATGAAGACCTCAAAGACGAAGGTCAACTACAAATAAGCAAGGTATTATATGAATTAAAAAAAATTTAGATAAGGCTTAAATTTAAGGGGACTTTTCTTTTCATAATTGAAAAAAAAAATACACTTTCGAATTTTTTTTGTGAAAAGACTATCTTACTTATTGAACTGATTCCTTTTAGGCATTTTTATAAAACATATTAAGAATATAAAAAAATTATTTTTTTGCAGTTTTAGTAAATTTTACCACTGCAGAGGGCATCTTCCAAAAGATACTTTTTAAACGGCTCCACAGCTTTTGGGCTTCATGTAATAGAAAGATTAAAAATTCAAACGGGATTTTATTCATAAGACTAAATACTAGTAACTAAACCTAAAAAACATTTTATTTTTAATATTTTTTTATCATTCTATAAACATTTTTCTGAAAAATAAATTATATTTTGAGGGCAAACACCCCTGTATAAAAAAGTAGGGGTGTGTAACATAATATTTTTAAAGGTTTAGTTACTAGTATTTTTTATAACGAATCGAATGGTTTTTGGATTATTAAAATCCGTTGAGTAGTTTTCGAGAAAAGTTCCAATTCAATTAAAAAAACGTGATTTTGAGAAAAGTGTAAAGTTTTTGTGACATAATCTTTACAT
This sequence comes from Leptarthrus brevirostris, assembly GCA_964036015.1. NCBI lineage: Eukaryota > Metazoa > Arthropoda > Insecta > Diptera > Asilidae > Leptarthrus > Leptarthrus brevirostris. The sequence goes on from OZ038375.1 coordinate 42,952,474, forward strand.
ATAAAAGGCTCATAACTAATTTACAAATATATGTTTAACTTTTTTCCTATACGAATTTCTTAGAACGGGCTTTAGAACAATATTTCTGTGATGTTAAGGAACACTGCTATGTAAAAAAAATTGAATATTTTTTCCACAGGTACTACTACCGATCCTTTCCACGATTCAGGAAACACTCCATTACCGATTGATCCATTGATAATATCCAGAAAAATATCTTCAATTTCCGTCATCGCATCCAATAGCGTATCAGGATTAATTTTATTATAGTTCCTTTCCAGCTTGAGCATCTTGATTGATCGATTCATTAATATCTTGCACACTCTCTACAGAGCACATGTTTGGAGACGGAGTTGGATCAATGCATTGAGTCGCACGACCACCATGCCATGGGCCCCGGGTTCGAGACCAGATGACCCCGTGAGCTTTTATTAAGAAATTAAAATAATCCACTCCGCCTCTGTGCTGTTGTCTAGCTCGTAGCAATGCAAAAACAAGACTCAAGTTTCCTCACTTCCCTTACCCTAATTCCCTTCCGGACAAAACCATGCTGACGCATCAAAGGATTTGGCCACATCGTATAAAAAAAAAAAATTTTAAATTTTTCTGATTTCCCTTGATTATCTTCCACTTTCACTACTTCAAACATTACTTTATTTATCTAAGCTTTATTTTCTCTCAAGACTAAATTCTTTATTGTCTTCCACATAGACTGTTAATTCATGGGCCTTCAAACGCATTCTTTAATAAAATTAGCCTAATTCCTTCTTACACTCTTTTTAAATATATTTTCATTCTTTTTTACCTTTCCCACCCCTTTTCTGAATCTGACAACGCCGCTATTCATACCAAAGAAGGATATAATCATAAAGAAGTTGCGTTCAATATGAAGAATTTTGCTGTAAAATGTTTTATAGTATTGTAACGTCCACGAGGTAGGCCACGAAAATGGAAATAGTCAACCGTGTAATGCGCATATCCCAGGTGGCCAGAAATCAAGAAAAGGATATGTCAATCGGGGAAAGTCAAGGACGACTCAAACCTGTGGTGACTTAGTGTGGTGGAAATGAATAAAGAAAATTGTAAATAGAACTAATTAAGTGAAGACTAATAAAATTGTGAACATTTGAAACTGTAAATAAGTGTCTTAATTAATCCGTCGAGCTCGAAGAGCCCCATTTACGTTACAATTGGTGTCAGAAGTGGGATTAATTAAGAAAGACTAAAAGTGAACTTGAAAAAAAAAGTTCGACTGTGAAATTAAAGTGAAATAGTTCAGTGAATAATCTAAATATGGGTCGTAAATTGAAAGACTTACGTGTTCAAGATTTGAAGGGGGAATCAAGTAAACGTTCCCTACCTACAGTTGGAAATAAATGTGCCCTGGTAGCGTTACTACAAGAAGCTATGGAAAAGGAAGGAAAGGATCCAGAGGCTTCTGTTTTTGAAGACGGGTCAGAAGAAGAAGAAGAAGCAAATACTCCAAGCATGACGGATCTACTCAATGCTCTGATGTGTGAGATGAAATCTTCCAAGGAAGAATTAAAACATAAATGGCTGAACAGAAATCGTCGACGGCCAAATTAAAAGCATGGGTGGAAGGCTCCGTAAGCGAATTGAAAGTAGCAATGAAAGAACAGATAGTATCGATGGCAGAACAGAAGAGTTCATCAGCCGAGTTGAAATCAACAATGGAAAGTTCCGTAAATGAGTTAAAGTCAGCAATGGAAGAACAGAAGTCAGCGGTAGCGGAACTTAAAGCCTCGCTTGAAGAAGTGAAAGCTGAAATAGAAGTTTCCGTGAGATAACAGGTTGAGGCTTTAGAAGCAGCTGTTGATATGAAATTTGAAAACATAGAGAAAATACTGGAAGAATCCGAAATTTCTGGACAAACGAATATTAAACAAGTTAAATGCGAAATGGAACAGTCAATGAAGAAAAATTTCGAGGAAATCAGGACTGAACTAGAGAGTGTCCAGAAACGGCATTTATCGACTTTATCTATAGATGTGACGGTGAACAAAAGACTTCATCCTCCAACATTTGACGGCCAAACGCCCTGGCAAAAATACAAGACTTCAGTTCGAGACAGCAGCGGCAACGAACTTTTGGACTGACGAGGAAAAAGCTACAGCTTTAATTTTGGCACTCAGAGGAGCAGCCGCTGAACTTTTACAGACTATACCGGCAGAGCTAAGGTACGATTATTCATCTTTAATACAAGCCTTAGAATTGCGGTATGGAAACCACATGCAGGAGGTCTACCGTCTATAGCTACGTAGTCGAACACAGAAGCATGGAGAGACGTTACAGCAGTTATGTGCTGACATAGAAAGGCTGACACATTTGGCTTATCCCACGTTTAGCCAAGATTATGTCAATGAGGTAGCCAGAGAAGCACTTATTGATTCACTTGCAGATCGTGACCTACAGCAAGCAGTGCGACTGGCTGGGAAGAACACCAACGCTGAGGTTTTGGCTTACGCTCTGGCTTGGAAGGCAGCAAAACATGCCTCCAGAAGACCTACAGAAACAGAAGAAACCGAAATAAAAGATATTTGTTACCGACTCAATACCCAGGTCAACCGCGGCCGTCCTAGATGCTGGACATTCGGCCAGGAAGGTCATTTCCGAAGAGATTGCACGAGGCAAAGTAGATCAACCCTTCCGGGATATGACACGAGGATGACTGGTTGTGCAAAGTACAACAGAAGGGAGCAAGAAGAATTTGCCGAAATTGCCCGAAACAATGGCGGTGTTTTGAGAAGACATCGATGGCGAAGGACTAACGAAGAGCAGAGAATGAAGAAAGAAATGGTACAAGTGAAAACGAGTCAAGATTTTGCCGGAAATGCCGAGTAAAAGACCAATTTGGACATTTGAAACATGGGAAGATTGAAGATCTACGAAGACTGAATGTTTTACGGACATCGAGCAAAGGAAGGCGGAAAATGCAGACTGTGAATCAGGAACTGCAAGATTTCGAGAAGACAATGGAAACTTCATTGGAAGAGGAGCCTGAATTGACGGAGGAGTTGGAAATTCAAGGATGCAAGCCGATCAACGCTCAAATAGAGGAAGATGAGATTGTTCAACTTCACCGGAAATTGAAGAATGCCGAAGAATGTAATCAAAGCCTGCATTCTCAGCTGGAGCAGCTTTCATGGTGCTACAGGGATCTTCAGCAACATATTAGCCAGCTAGAAGAGAAGTATGCAAATATGCAAGCAAAGCGCGAAGAGAGGGCCAACATAAAGGAATTCGAGATAAGTGACCTTAGTTCTTTGTTCGAAGAAGAGAAATCTGATGGACAACTAAAGAGTCAGTTGAGATCTGAGGAACAGTTGCCACAAGGTACAAAGGCCAAGGAAGGCTTATTAAAACAGAAGAATTTCATAAATGCCAGCTCTAAGAGGTGGGCAGTGTAACGTGCACGAGGTATGCCACGAAAAGGGAAATAGTCAACCGTGTAATGCGCATGGCCAGAAATCTAGAAAAGGAAATGTCAAACGGGGAAAGTCAAGGACGACTCGAACCCATGGTGAATATGTGAGGTGAAAAATGTGTAACGGAAATATCTAGAACTAAGTGACTGAACTTTCTAGAACTAAGCTGAGTAGTATAAATAGGGCTGAGCAGTAGCCTAGGTAGATTAGTCGTGATTTAGACTGCGAAGTGTTTAAATGTGATAATGCGAATAGTGAGTTGTACTTTAACCAGCGAAGTGATAAATGTGAATTAGAAAAATGAAACGTAATTTTGTGAAGAAAACGTGTAAAAGAAATTGCTAAACGAATTAATCAGTAAAGTGAATAAAAATTGTGAACATTTGAGACTGTAAAAAAGTGTTTTAATTAATCCGTCGAGCCCGAAAAGCCCCATTTACATTAAAGTATTTTATAGTGTTCCTATTACTTGTGGCTTGTTTTTAACCGAGTTCCCAGAAACAAAGAGATTCTTAGTTGGACGTATATTTTTTTTTATGTCTGACTGGACCGATTTGGATGATTACTTTTCTGTTGTATAGAGTATGATGCCCCAGCAATGAAAAAAAAATTGTACCTTGGGTGGGGTGGGAAGGGGAGGTATAATCTAACTTCGTAACGCATGCACTGATTTTGATGATTTTTTCTTTGTTTTGTAGAGTATGTTCCTCGATTGGCATCATGTTAAAAAAATGTTGCAGGGGTGGGGATGGGGGTAAGTGGTGAAACCTAAATTCGTAATGTGTGAACCGATTTGGAAAATTCCTTTTTGGATGTATACTATACTATGATACGCCATTGCCAATAATGAAAAAAAATTGGTCTTAGCGTAGGGTGGAGGAAGGGGTAGTCTTACTTCATAATGTGTGGACCTATTTGGATGATTTGATTTGGATGAATATGTTGCCCCACTGATACGATGACAAAATTTATTTATATTTCTTATATTTCTTAATTGACACTGCGATAAATTCTCTCTTGCTGTATATAGTACGGTGGAGCACTAATGCCATGTTAAGAAGTGTGTAAGGTGAGGGTATGAAAGAGTGACCGTGACTAATTTCGTAATATGCTGCCGGATTTGGATAATTCTGTTTCCATTTTTTAGAATACACTACCTCTGCAACTTTTTAAATTGCTTTATTCTTACGATCAGCATTCTTTGAGTCGTATATATTAAGACACTAAAAAGTGAAAAATAAAATAGTTTTTAAAAAATAAATTTGAACCGACTTCACAGAAAGCCCTAAAAAGCATAACATAATTTTTTATTTTATATCCATTACATTTTGAAGGCGGTGCAAATTAAACAAACAAAACACCTACCCAACTACAATTGAAGATAATATATAAAATTACCTGAACGTTCAGCTCACGGAGTCATAAGGAAGGACGATTAAATACTTTTGTTGTAGTTGTTTGGTTTGTTTAATTTGCACCGACTGCAAAATGTCGTAACAGAACTAAAAATTATTTTATGCCTTTCATGGATTTCTGTGAAGTCGGTTAAAACTTTTTTTTAACTATTTCATTTAAGTAATATTTTTGTACATATCTTTAGTCTTTATTATATTTATAGCACTAAATAAATGTGATATTATTTAAATGTATTTATAGTATTAGTTGTAGTAAAACTAGTTTTGTGTTGTAGTTGTAAGAAGTCAACTACATACATATTTTAATTTTATTAGTGCTTTAGTGCTTGTAACTTTGACTTCAACTTGAATTTTAAATTTCACTTAGAAATGAAGCACAGGAAATCATGCCTTAAGTGCAGTTTGGCCTGGCCCATTGTGGTAACTCTAGGTGAGTCCCAAATGTTTCGTTTATTTAATTTGTCGACTGCTGCCTCCATACTTGGGCAAAAAGAAAAGGAGGCGGAGTTTGATCAATTGGTTGAGCGGCAAGACCACCACGCCATGGTTCCCGGGTTCGAGACCCATGCTCCCCATGGGTTTGCTTTTAAAACGGAACTAAAAATCCACTCCACTTCCCCATTCCCCTTACCCTAATTCCCTTCCAGCCAAAGCCCTACTAACGCATCAAAGGCTTATCCCCTTTGGCCACATTATAAAAAAAACAAATATGGCGTGACAAATGTAACAGTAATAAGGCAGACAGTACGAAGGCATTACGTCTATGTAACTCGCATTTCATTGACGAATATATTGGGAAGCACAGTTTAAAAGCTGAATCTGTCACAACTTTATTTTTAAATCCATCTAATGAAGACACTGAAGAGGAAATTGAAGAAATAATTGCTCTTAAAGGGCCACCCCCTAAAAAGCGTAAGTCGTCATCTCCTGCAGGCCTATGTTTGGCTTGTCTAAATACCATTAAAAACTGTAACTTTAAAAAAAATAGATAAAACAAAAAATATGAGCGATTGAAAACTCGCTTAAATACGCACAATAAAGCAAGGAAGTACATAAGCTGCAATTATTCAAATTTAAAAAAGAGACAAAGATCTCTTTCAAAATTAAAAAATTGCCGATTAGTGAAATGGTTGACAATCTTCAGATAAGCGAAGAGAGCAAAACACAATGTAAAATGATTACAAGACAAAAACCAACTACAGTCAGCCTACAAATTAATGCGAAATAATTTACATATTAATTATTTACCGGATGTTTCAGCTATATATATCAGGGTTCGAGCAATAGAAATACTGTTGAGAAGCCATATTTATCTATAGGTGGTGAAGGGAAGTCACGCAGCTATTGTGCTACTGCGAAAAAGCACAATAGGAAGTTCATCATTGGATGTGATGCGAACGCCCACCACACAATCTGGGGAAGCACCGGAAACAGCTGGGGTGAGTACCTATTAGATTATTATCTCCCGGTGGCGACGGCATCTTCCCAGCTCTTCTGCAGCAGGGCCTAGATGATCTCTTGTCAATACTCATAAAAATATTTAGGGCCAGCTATCAACTCAGCTATATTCCCAATCCGTGGAGAGAGGTAAGGGTAGCTTTCATAGCCAAGAGTGGGGGGCGAACAGCGGCTCAACCCAAGGCATATTGGCCGATAAGCCTATTCTCCTTCCTTCTTAAGTCAATGGAGAAAATTATTGACCGATGTATTGGTACGGTTGTCTGAAAGACACGCCGCTACACGCCAACCAGTACGCCTATCAGGTAGGAAAATCAACCATAACAGCACTACATAGTCTAGTTGAAAAACTAGAAGATGCTGTCAATGGTAGGAGTGTTGCCCTTTGTGGTTTCCTTGATATTGAAGGTGCTTTTGACAACACGTCATTGAGGGAGCGGCCACCGACAGAGGTATTGATCTGCCGACGGTCCGATGGATTGGGGCAATGCTGAGTAATCGGAACATCACGGCGAGTCTGGGGGACAAATCGGTAACAGTAAGGGCCACCAGAGGCTGTGCTCAGGAGGGAGTTCTTTCCCGACTGCTGTGTTCACTAGTTATCGACGATCTCCTGGTTAAACTGACTATGATGCTGACTATGAATTCCAGGGCTACGCAGATGACCTGGTTATCACCATCATGTCAAAGCAGGAAAGGACCTTATCAGTAAGAATACAAAATGCTCTCAATGTGGTACAATCCTCGTGTACTAGGGAACGGCTCAGAATCAACCCTAGTGAAACAACCATTGTACCTTTTACAAGAAAAAGGAAACTTAGGTTAGAGGCTCATACTCTTGAACGAACACGGTTAGAATTCACAAGTGAGTCTTTGATCTAGAATTATTTAGGAGTAATTCTAGATCAAAGACTAACATGGAATGCTCAACTCAACAGGGTCACAGAAAGGGCTATGACTGCCCTATGGTCCTGTCGAAGAATCTTTGGCAAAATCTGACTAAGGCCCAAAATGGCCCTCTGGGCATATGAAACAATCATAAGACCCGTGGTCACCTGTGCAGCCAAAAGTAGAGCAAAAGACAACGCAGTCCGCACTGCAAAAACTGCAGACGTCAGCATGTCTAGGAGTTACTGGTGCTATGCGCACATGCCCCACGGCCGCTATGGAGGCTCTATTAGACCTCCCCCCTTTACACCTACATCTAAAGAACGAGGCTGCCTCAAGCGCAATAAGGCTGATTGACACCACATCTACTGTCAGCAGTCAATTGGACTGGTCACAGGAAAATCTTGAACAATTCATGGATGATCCGGTGATCAACTAAATCTCAAATACCATGCCGAAGAGGCACAACTTTGATATACCATTCAAGTTGATCCTTGAGAGTAGAGATTATTAGCTCAACAATAGACATATCTTTGAAAAAGGATTTCTGGTTTGGTACACGGATGGATTAAAGATGGAAGACAGAACGGGCATCGGGGTCTACGGGACAAGATTAAGGCTGCACAAATCGGCCGATTCTGCACCAACCATCTTTCAAGCTGAGATACATGCCATCGAACTCTGCGTTCGTGAAATTACTAACAGAGGTATACGCGGTCCGACAGTCAGGCGGCACTCAAGGCTTTGGGGTCTTACACCTTTGAGTCTAAAATCGTCTGGGACTGCCTCACTGCTCTTAAAGAACTGACCAGAGCAACAGTATTACGCTGGCATGGGTACCAGCGCACGAGGGCATTGAAGGCAATGAGAAGGCGGATCACCTAGCAAAAAAAGGTGCGGATTCTCAGTTTATTGGACCTAAACCATTCTGTGGCTACTCGAAAAGCCAACTAGAAATGCGTATCCGGTCATGGGAGGACGAACGCAAGCACTCACACTGGACAGATATCCCAGGGATAAGACAAGCAAATAGGTTTATAACCTACTCAAAACAGAAAACGAAAGTTGCTCTCACTCCGCGGACCAGATTTAAGGCTGATAACAGGACTTCTAACTGGTCACATAAATAGTTAGGGCTGGCTGATGATGACACCTGTCGCTTCTGTTTGGAACAGGAAGAGACAGCGCAACACATCCTCTATCACTGTGAGGCCCTCGGCCGTATCAGGCTCAGACATCTTGGTGGGGCTTTCCCATCACCATCAGATATAGCTAAGCAAGCCCCCAAAGAAATTTTAGGTCTAATAAAAGAACTAAAGATTGGCTGGGTGGCTTAATACTGAACCTGGATCAGGTCACAAAAGATCCTACTTCGGGAACCACTGCTCCCAAGCAAATGCCCTCTCCGTAGAACCAACCAAGGAGCATATTCTACCCAATAGAAAAAGAATTATCCAAATCGGTCCACGCGTTACGAAGTATGACTACCCCTGTGTAGCTGTACAATGGGAAGTCGGCAAAGGACGAGACCAAACGTAACTACTGCTAGCATCGGCATACCTTCCATACGAAGAGAATCCACCTCCCACGGAGACTCTGAAAAATATGGTAAGGTATGCAGAGGAAGCAAATTAAAGGTTAGTCATATGCTGTGACGCAAACGCACATCATACTGTGTGGGGCAGCACGGACAACAATGACAGGCGTAAGTCTTTACTTAAATATCTAGTAAAGCCAGAACGTTTTATTATAAATAGCGGCAATAAGCCAACTTTTATTAATAAAAACAGAAAACAAGTTATAGACATTACACTTGCGAACGGGAGGACTGTTGATGAGATTGAGAATTGGTACGTATCTGACGAGGTATTATTCTCGGACCATCGATGGATACTCTTTGAGCTGAGTAGCAATGTCAGAAGTAATCCCTGATTTTTAGAAACCCGAAAATAACAAACTGGGATAAATATAGGGAGGTTTTTAACACAAAATTGTGTACAAGAAATGTTCCTTTGGAATCAACACAGGGAATCGATGACGAGACTGCTAACATTGAGAGGAATTCTGGGAAGAATACAAAACGGCACTTAGGCAATTCAAGTCCGAGTGCCGAAAAGCCCAGAGGAAATCATGGAAAGTTTTTACTAGAAAAAATGAAAGCACGGGTGAGGCAGCTAGACTGAAGAAAATATTGTCTAAATCGAGAAGCCAGTTAGAACTTATCGAAAACTCATCCATCATTAGGGAATCTCTTGAGAGGCTGATTACAAATAGCTTCCCGGGGAGTAGCCTAGTGGAGGGGGAATGGGTGAGGGAAGAAGCTACCCCTTGGAGATCCCAAGTTGGGATAGAAGAGGAGCAAGCGAAGAAACTGTGTACTTTAGACAAGGTAAGATGGGCAATAAAATCCTTCAGCCCATTTAAATCACCGGGAAGGGATGGGATATATCCCATCATGCTACAGAGGGGAGGTAACAAACTATGGAACAGACTCGCCCTACTTTTTAGAGCGTGTCTAAAGCTCAGTTATACTCCTAAAAACTGGAAAGTGGCAAAGGTAGTATTTCTACCCAAAACAAATAATACGGACTATAGCACATCCAATGCTTATAGACCAATTAGCCTTACATCATTCCTACTGAAAAGTCTAGAAAGACTCATACATAGAATGTGAGGTAAGGAAACAGAAAGGCATAAACCAACTATCAAGTTGTCAACATGCATATATAAAGGGTAGATTGGTTGATTCCGCTCTACATAGCCTAGTACATCAAGTGGAAAAGGCATTGATGTACAAAGAAGTAGCGTTATGCTGCTTCATTGATATAGAAGGAGCCTTCAACAACGTCAGAATCGATAAGATTCTTTACGGGTTGAGGGAGAAGGGGACAAATCACTGTATAATCAAGTGGATTAAGTCCATGCTATAAGACCGAATTATAATTACAAGTTTCGGAAATGAACAACTGACGGCGCGGGTAAATAGAGGAACTCCACAAGGAGGGATTCTTTCACCATTCCTGTGGCTGATAGTGATTGACGAACTACTTGAAACCCTATCGGAGAAAGGCCTCTACGTAACTTGTTATTCGGACCACCTAGCGATAGTAGTCAGAGGTAAGTTTGAAGAAAATTTGGGATACTTACTACAAGAAGCAATCGACACGGCAACCTCTTGGGCGCAAGATTGTGGACTGAAGATAAACCCAAATAAAACGGAACTCTGCTGCTTCACCAGAAGACATAAATTAAGAAAGATAGTTCCGCCGTGCATCGGAAACACGAGATTAACCTTAAAGAATGAGGCCAAATTTCTGGGTGTGCTGATGGACGGGAAACTAAATTGGGCGATGTACCTACACGAAAAGAAAAACAAAGCGGTAAGAGCTGGCTGGACGTATAGAAATGCTATAGGTAAAGTATGGGGACTATCACCCTATATTTTAAAATGGATATACACATGTGTATTCAGACCCATGAAATCAGTCAACATATATCGAAGAAAATTAGAATCATTTCTCCTTGTCACTGGATTCCCTCGTCGACATCACCTTTAATTAAAATAAAAAAATTTATTGTTGATTGAAAATGTTACAATATTTAGGTCAAATTTTACCGGCACAACCAAAAGCTTTTGGACTCTGCCGGGTAGTACTTAAATTATATTATATTTTGATAATTATTATATATATTTATAAATTTATGAAAGCCTTATAACATTTCTCCACAAGTCTAATCTTTAAATAAGTTATATAGTGTATAGGAGTGTTCTTGAATAGTGAGAAGTAGTTAGTTATCAAATAGAACCTTGAACGATAAATTTGAGGGTCGAGTAGATAATTATTAACCAGATATTTTGATTGTGCAGTCAGTCAAGGTCAACGAAGAAAAGTAATTTTTTTTAACAGAATTTTTGAATAAACTTGGAATTAATTTATCAAGGCTATAATTATGTGCATTTAAAGAATAGTCAATAATCACAGTAGTGTGTATCTGTTTGAAATCTTTAAATATAAGAAGATTGACATGAATGAGCAATTAGTGATTTTCGTGTCCCAAGTTCTGTGAAATTGTGCGAACAGGATATGGTCCATTTAGTGCGAAATGGTCTCGAGGATGAGTTGTCGGTTGGTTGGATTGTTGGATCCGGTGTTCGAGACCACTGGCAGCAGTGTCGTTTCGGAGTTCTTTTTTTTCTCTTCTGTTCCCCATTTTAAATTTCTGTGAATTTAATTACTATTTCCTTCACTGGTTTCCTCCAACTTAGGTGGATTCGATCTCCTCCCACGCCCATCCGACGAGCTAGAGCCGGCAACCACTGGAGGTATTAGAGAGATCGAGTCCCATTTCAGTGGAATGGTATGCTTTTCTTTTCCTCTTTATGACACCCGTGTAAGCGAATCTTAGGGAATTATCTTGGCGTAATTTTCGAGTTCGTTTGTTTTTAATTATCTAGATCTGAGGCAACAGTCTACTTTGTCCAAGGGGCCTGGCGTCCAGAAACATACTAACTACAGACTTCCACCTCCGAAATTATGAACATGGCGTGAAGAATTTCATTCCCTGTTATCACCCATGTTACAATGGAGCGATAGTCTGGTGGAAAGCGATAGAGGTGGGCAGAAACCAGAAGATTATGGGCCAGGCCCAACGTATGTGCTGTCTTGGCATAACGTGGGCTACGAGGTTAACACCGACAAGGGTCTTGGAGGTCATTCTAAATATTATTCCACTAGAATTCTACGTTAAACAAGTGGCACTTCACTCGGCTATATGTTTACGTATGAATAAACTGTGGAAGATAAGGGGAATACAAACCCAACATGAAAAGATCGACCGAGTATGTAATGGTAATATGATTAAGAAACTATTGAGGAAGAAGATTGCTAAGACTTCAAAACTGATAACACAAATTTAGAGGCAGTCTTTAAAACTCAGTTCCCGACTAGAAGTGAATGGATCAACAATGGGTTGATCCAAGAAAACACTTTAGCGATTTACACTAAACGACTCCTCCTCGGTTCTTCAATGTGAAATCGCAGCGATAGAGATAGGAGCTAAACAGCTAATAGAACGGGGAGTAAGATCCTCTAGGATTGCAATATGCAAAGATAGCGAGGCGTCCATCAAATCTCTAACTAACGCCGAGGTAAAATCCAAAACGATAGAGGGATGTAAACAGCCCTTAACGGAGCTAGGGCGACAAAACGATGTCATCCTCATATACGTGCCGGGGCACTGTGGCATCCCAGGAAATGAAAAAGCAAATGAGCTGGCTCGAAGAGGCGCAAATGAAAACAATCCAATAATTCTCAACCTGAGCATACCCTTCCATGGAATTAAAAAAGAAACCATGGAATGGGTAACGAGGAGGCACAAGGAAAAATGGGGGGCGTTTTGGGGAACTCTCAATGCAAATGAATCTGAAAAGATCATTAAGCTTAACAAAGCCAAACTGAAACTTCTTGTTGGCCTTGTGACAGGACATGCAAGACGGCGCATGCCATAAAAATGGGAAGGGCGAATACTAGTCTATGCAGGGGATGTGGGGAAGAAGACGAGACCGTATTACACGTTCTCGGCCAATGTCCATCCCTTACGCAAAAAAAGATCTAAAATCTTAGGAACATACTACTGTGAAGATTTAGCAGAAGTTAAGAAATCATGTTATAATTGAATTATCCAATTCGTTACGGGGATCAGTTGGCTCGACAGTGGACTTTAAGGTACGCTGCCGAGCAGGGCGCGTACAACGGGCTACTAAAGGTCCCAGTGCAAGGAAGATACGCATCTTTCCCCCCTCGAAAACCAACCAACCAAAAGAAGAAGAAATCAAATATTCAGCATTCGACCGAGAACTTTTGGCATTATATCTAGCCATCAAACATTTTAGACATTTTCTAGAAGGTCGAGAATTTATAGCTTTTACAGACCATAAACCACTCATTACAGCAATATGGTCTAAAACAGAAAGAAGTCCAAGACAAACTAGACATCTGGACTACATTACCCAATTTACCTCCGATATCAGACATATCAAAGGCAAATGAAATACAGTAGCAGATACTTTATATAGAATTTCTATCGAAAATGTCGAACATAACAATACCAAATTTGATTTAAAAACTGTTGCTGAGTATCAAAATAGTGACGAAGAACTTACACATCTTTTGATAATTCAGCATAACAGACCAGATAATTCAAAATATAAGCTTATAAAAATTAAATTAAACACTTCTGAGTCTGATTTGGTGCGAAGTTTCTACTAAAAATTCACGATCATATATACCCAAAGAACTTCGAAAAGTTATTTTTAATGGCATTCATAATTTATGTCATCCAGGAATTAGAACAACACGAAAATCTATTGCTTCTAAGTATTTTTGGCCTGGAACGAATACAGATATTAACAATTGGACTAGAAATTGTATTTAATTGCCAAAAAGCCAAAATAACCAAACACACAAAATCCGAAATTGCTACATTCGAACTACCCAAAGCAGGATTCGAACATATCCATTTAGATTTGGTAGGTCCTTTAGCGTCTTCAAATGGATATTCTTACATTCTGACAGTAATAGGTAGATTTACTCGTTGGCCAGAAGCTTATCCAATCAAAGATGTACAGGCAAGCACAATTATGAACACGTTATACGAACAATATTTTCCACGTTTTGGTATTCCACTCGAAATTACCACAGATCAGGATACTCAATTCGAATCCAAATTATTCGATGAATTTACAAAAATTTTAGGATCACATCGAGTCCACACCACTCCTTATCATTCACAATCAAACGGAATGATAGAACGTTTTCACCGACAATTAAAAGCAGCCATATGCGCTCGTGAAGGCCAAAATAATTGGGTCACACAATTACCTGCAGTCCTCTTAGGTTTCCGAACCATGATTAAAGAAAACTTGCAGTGTTCAACCGCAGAACGTGTTTATGGACAACCTCTTCGTGTTCCAGGTGAATTTATCATTAACACCAATTCAACAATTCAAGATTCACAAAATTTTTTATGTAAAATCAGATCTTGCATAAATAACTTCAAACCCTCAAACTCTCGAAAGCAAAACTCTAAAATCTATGTACGTAAAACCCATATGAAGGTCCTTTCAAAGTATTAAACAAACTCAACAAATATTATCAAATCGACTACCGTGGTAAAGTAACGAACATTTCAGTCGACAGACTAAAACCAGAATTTATCGAACACACAGAACAAATAATTACACCAATCAAAAACAATACAAAGAAGAAAGTAAAATTTCAATTATAACTTTTTATTACTAACAATATTATTATTCATCATATTCCTAATTTTACGATTCACTTAAAATGGACGTTTTCACTGAGGGGGGAGTAATGTAGCGGTAGCTACAAATTTAATTATTTTTATTAATTAATTAATTTTTAATTATCATACCTTCAATTCAATTCAATTATCATAATTAATTTTTAATTATCATAATATAATTTTTAAGTAACATACTCACCAGTTTAATTATATTATTTCAATAAAATATTTTAAATAAATCCACTTTGATTATGTTCAATCAGACTGTACAGATAAAATAATTGTCAAATATATTTTGGTCAACCTGTACACTTTGATAAATTTTGAATAGTGTGAAACACAAACCCTTTAAAAGTATAATAATCATACCTACCTATATATTAATTTTTAAGTAGGATACAGAAATTGTAAATTCATAATTTAGTCTAGCCAGAACAACCTAACTTGAAACATTACAAATAAATAAAAAAAATAAAAGTTTAAATTAATTAAAATAAAAAAATGTATCTAAAGTATTCACAGATACAAAAGAGGTTCTAGTATTTGGGACTCCACAAATAAAGGGACTACGCCCTCTTATATTGACTACTCACCAAGGAGCCCCATTCATCCTATTCACCCTCATCGTTCTAACGGATTCTTGACATTTGTGACGTCGTATCCAGCAAATTGAATCGCAATTCACTTTCATGCTTTTGCTTTCTGTACGCCATCTAACGTGATGGCAATTTATATAGCGATGCTTTAAACCAATTGTAATGGAAGTGAAGGGAAAAATGTAATAAAATAAAAATTCCACATTTCGAATTTATATTATTTATATAAAATGCAATAAATGGATGTTGTATTATTAGATCCTTTTCATCTTAACCACTAATCTAAATAGTCAATGAAATCTTTAAAAATTCACTGTGTTTTCATTTATTATGTTGTAGGCTATAATCTATTCCGATAATCATAATTAAGAGAAATGTCAAATGAATAAATGTCAAATGAAAAGGGAATGTCAGTTTAAAATTATTGCTCTGAGTGATGTGTGTTTAGATTTGCTGCCTGAAATTATTTCTACGGTTATTCAAGATGTGCGTTTTTGTTACTTTAGTACTTTTTGCAATAGAAATCTCAAATTGCATTAGATTTATTTTATATCTCAGTTTTTTTAAACGCTAAAGCAGTAGATATTTAAATAGGTTTTAACATTTCCTTTACTACCGATAGAAATACATTTTCGCATTGAATAATTAATGGCAGTGTCTATTTGCACCGCTGTGTCCGTGTCGGTTGTAGGATTAACACGGATGACACGGAGTTCGAAACAACGCTCTCTGTGTCGACGAAATTATTTATAATGTGCTCAGTGTCCGTGTCATCAACGAAATTGTTTATAATGTTTTAGATACAAACTTGGCGGGGGTGGGGCAGCTCCCAAGTAAATAAAACAACTAAAAGCCCGATTAAAACACCCGATTAAAAGTCGAATAAAAATTTGAGGGAACGTGTTGGGTACAGTAAGTACACGGATCCGTGCACTCCGTGTAAAAGAACTACACAAGTGATGCAAATAGGCATCGAACTCCGTGTCGTCCGTGTAAATCCTACCGTGTAACCGACACGGACACGGGCGTGGCAAGTACCTCCATAATAGCGTCCCAAAATGAACCTTTTTCATTATATTTTATCAAATGGCTCCATGTGAATGCCAGTTATATAAAGAAAGATGAAGATAATATTCCCACTTTCCACACTGGTGTTACAAATTAGAATTGCACTGGTGGTTCTGTGTTCTTCCTCTCCTGAGCAATGGTAGTCTAAAATTTCCAGTATTCTACAAATTATAATTATTATCTATAGTTAACATAATTTAAGTACTCTGGCAGCACATGGTATTTAATTTTAATACCAAAATTTAGCATATTGAACCAGATTCTTTGTTTTACGCTTATCTATCCTAACTTGTTTAGCAGTCTTACTATTAGCGGGCACCTATCGAATTTTAATATTACACGCATGACTCTATTTCGTTACGCTTGAATCCTCTTAAATTATTCGTTACTGCACATAAGCAAGTAAGTGATAAAATGTCGGTCTACCAATCCGGAGGTCCCAGGAACGAATTCCATCGGGCGCGGCTCATGGTTGTTTTCTGCTGACAATAGATTCAGTTTAAATTGTAGGTCCACTTGCAACCGTTTTCTCGAATCGGATAAAGTTCTTCAAGGGGTGTCGGGAACTAGGGATAGAGCAAGGCAAGCATAATGGTTGCGCAATAATCAAAATGTGGTAATTCTATAGAGTTATATATATCTCACTTATTGATATTGAATTGAATTATTAACCTTTTTACGTATTCTACACAAAGAAGTGCAGTTGTCCTAGAAACTTTCTTGCAAAGCGTGGATCTTAAATTTCAATTTATAACTTTTACGACATCTAATAGTTGATCTCACGTACACTTTTAATCATATCATTATTCACATAGATTCTAGCTTCTGACTCGATATTTATCACTTTTAAGCTTTACGTTTATTTACGTTCAACCACTGAAAAAGCCTACACATGTCCTGATTTATCCAAGACTATTCACTCATATCTCATCCATTCATACACAACAGCGTATCAGCTGGAACCATATTAGGTTAGGTTAGGTTAAGGTGGCTGCCTATGAAGGCACACTTAGGACAAGGAGGCCCATTGTGATACCACAAGTTGAAGCTACAACAATTTTAAAATCCCATTAAATACCTGAGAAGAAGAGGGTGAACCTGTTACCCCATGTGCACCGCGCCAGTTCCCTGTCACCAGTGGAACCAGTTCATGGGGAGTCACAATTAATTTGGCAGGGATTGCAAATCTGTTCAGCCTTAACCGGTCGTCGGGAACCATTTGGAACTCCTGGTAAATCGAGCTAGGTCTCTAATTGAGTGGAGGCTAATTCGGTTAGCTCTTCAAAGAAGGAGGAGCCCACAAACCGAGGAGGTGGAGTATGGCTCACTTGACCGTTTAGGGTCAAGTTTAAGGCAGGTGTGTTCCTCCTGCCAATTAATATTTGCAATCCTCAGAGTTTCCTCTAAGAGTTCCAGTTT
This sequence comes from Leptarthrus brevirostris, assembly GCA_964036015.1. Classification (NCBI taxonomy): domain Eukaryota; kingdom Metazoa; phylum Arthropoda; class Insecta; order Diptera; family Asilidae; genus Leptarthrus; species Leptarthrus brevirostris. Next base: position 42,970,069 of record OZ038375.1, read on the forward strand.
GCATGTTACAACCATTTTGGAGGTGGTGTATACTCCCGTGAGGGATTTAATAGTGGCCTGACTATCTGTCAAAATACATATGTTGCCTCTCCGAATGAATCAGGCGGTCCGCGGCTACCTTTATAGCCATGATTTCCGCCTGAAACACACTGCAGTAGTCAGGTAAGCGGAATAAGATATCGAGGTCCAAATGTTCCGAGAAGGAACCTCACCCTACTTTGCCTTTCAATTTGGAGCCGTCAGTGTAGAGATTCACTGACTCTCCACATTGGGGAGGACCTTCCTCCCACTCCGATCTTGTGGGTTACAGCGAACAATATTAATCTATAATGCCTTAGTACTGAGGGCATGTTGTTGATATACAAGATAAACAGCAATACTGCTAGAATTGAGCCATGTGGCACATCAACTCTAACAGCTTTCGGATCTGATATGACATCTCCGAATTTTATTCCTTGCTTTCTATTCTTAAGGTACCTTTCAAACCAAGATAATCGCTTTCCTCTAACTGCATATATGTAGCCCAATATTTTTAAAAAGTATATTCCTGGCATAAGGCTTCGGTGGAGTAAGTAATAACGTGTCGGCCTACCATCTGCTATGATTGTCTTCTGCTGACAACAGATTACGATATAAAGGTCATGGTGGTTTCAGAGAAAATACCAGTGGTTCGGAGTTCACTTTAAATTGTAGGTCCACTGGCAATCGTTTTCTCGAATCGGGTGAAGTTCTTCTTCCACCCCATATCCCACAAGGGGTTACGGAAATTAGAGTGAGAGAGATATTCCTGTCAATTCTCTCAAGTGCTCTTCTAAAGTCCAAAAATTCAGCAAGTATTACTTCGCCATTCTCCATTGATTTATTCCATCATGCCACGATTCAATTTAGAGCTGTTTATGTTGGCATTGATACTAGCGAGACAACAGCCCTCCGAGTGGATTTATAATTTTATTGCAATTGCAAATTAAGAAAGTCATGAGAAGATCGAGGTGCGACCTGCATCCATGGCGTGTTGGACGAGCCACTTATCGATCTATCTAACTCCGTCTCCTCAATCAGCAAATGATGCTCTTTCAAGTATTGCTCTAATTGAGTTTATACAACTTTTTTTGCCTGGGTAGGCATCATATTTACTGATCGGCGGATTCATTGGAATTTTTTAACAGGCACAACTAAACTTTCCTTGCATGGTTCAGGAAATTCACCAAATTTCAAATTAAAGTCACGCTTTTCGTTCTTTCTTTCACATATCGATGATTAACTGCACAAATGCTGTATCTCCAATAATTTTGGTTTTGAGTTAAAAGCTTTGCAAAGTTGAAGCTAATATGTAACAGAAAGTTGAAGTTCAAATTTCATGAAACTTACCACAGTAGCTTTTGAATCAATGAGATATAAACTAATCAGATACAGAAAGTGTTAGTCCTTGTGCGTTAATTATTTGACAAAAAATATACAACAGTTTATTTAAAATGGAGATATTGATTGATTTGGTTGCAGAGTCCCTGTAAAGTTTTCCGTTGAAATACAACATTTGCAAGTCTATAACTTCCGATGGAGTCTAATTTGGTGTGTAACGTTTGAGGAGAATAAAATATAGGCCCAAGGGGGTTGTTTTCTCCAAAAACCTAAAAATTATTAAAAAAATGGAGATGCAAAATCTGTGCACTTAATCATCGATATGTTCTGCAGCTCACAACGGTCAATAGCACCTACAAAATTCAAAAGTCACACTCGACTTCGCAATTAAGTTGTTTCCGTGGACAGTAAGAATTGGCTGATGTATTTCTTCTGTACTTTTAATAAAATAATTATTAAACTTGCTTGCTATGACCCGGTCATCCTTTATCAGTTTATCATTAAATTTAATAAAACCCGTTTTCTGTTTCTTGTCGCACAATATTAACTGTTTCAGTGTTTTCCACATTATCTTTCGATCTCCAAATTTATCTCTGATTCTTTTACAAATAAACACAGCTTTCGTCCCTTTCACCTTTATGTATTTATTTAAGATTCAGCAAAGGGCTGATTACTTAATATGTAAATATAAAATAGGATATAAAATTACAATAATTAATAAAAATACTAGAAAAATAATTAATAATACATAATTACAAAACAATAATAGAGTAGTCAGGAAAGTTTGGCCTTCATAGAATTATTCGACAGATTAAAATCTATGCTGTTAAAATGCGAATTAAAAAACCGAGAGATTGACGTGACGGGCTCGTGAAAACCGTAATTTGTGCGATGCTGCGGAATTTTAAGAAAATCTCGACTTCTCAAGGAGCGACTCGGAATCGATATATTAAAAGAAGACAACAAGACTGGAGAGTCAATATTACCTTGAGGACATTCAAAAGCGAAAACAGTTTTAGAGATGTTACGTCTAAATTCAAGAGAGTCTAGTTTTATGAGCTTAAGCCTATTTGAGTACGGGCAGAATAAGAGGATCGCTCCAAGGAAGCCCTCGAATCATCATCATCATCCCTCAAGGGAGGCATTATAATGAATTTGAGATATAGAAGCTCTATAGGACACAAGACGAACCATTTAATTCGGTCCATGCGTTACGAAGTTAGGTTCAACCCCCACCCCCACCAAACCAAAAAAAAACTGTTGATATGGTACCGATCGCTGAATATAGTCTACAGACTTATCCAAGTCGGTCCAAGCGTTACAAAGTTAGAATTCCCTCCCCATTCCCCCACCGTAGGTCCAAACTTTTTCTGCTATCCTATTACCAATGGCGAATCATACTTTATACAACAAAAAAAGAACCATCTAAATCGGCCCTCGCGTTACCCACTCAACTGCAGGCGGAGGGCGCCATGCGGTTAGTGGCAGCTCGCCCAATGGGACTACCAGATAAACATCACGAAAGAATGGAAATTTCAAATGTCAAGATATTTCAATATTTGGAAATGAATATTCCCTCAAAAACGAAAAAAAATCACAACTAGGCAAAAAATTCATTCAAAAATATTTTCTTATACAATATATGAATATATTTATATATATTTTATTAACAAAGCCGTAAGCTCTTTCTAGATATTGTTTCACGCAATATGGGCCGCGCACACGTGTCGTTAATTATAAGTTTTTTGTACCCTACAAAAGTACAATAAAAACTTTTGGCATCAATCAACCTTAGTTTGACAGCTTTTTGAGACATCTAAAACATATCAAGAACAAGATCTGGAAGTAATTTTGTTCCGCTAAGAGCAATTCTGACTACTTAACGTACTTTATTTCGGGATCAGCGTGTTCTTACCATTCTATTCCTTGTCTATTGAGGTTTGTGAAAGCCATGATCCCATAGCGATAGCCAACCTTTTCGCAATTCTTGTTAAAACTGCAATGGCAACTGTGATAATGATTTAACCCATTTGACAAGGCTTTATCCGACTTCTCTTGGTTCCAGTGACCTGTTATTTGACGAAGCCATGATTTTAAAGCAGATTTCTTCTTTGGCCAATAGTTTCTCAGTTGATTCTGAAGGTAATCCTACCCCTTCTGTAAAATGCCTGGAAACTCTCTCTAATTATTTCTGTGCGTAAAAAAGGCGGCAACTGCGATATTTCAAATTACAATCAATCTTTAATGCTCGATCTCCAAGATTTTTGATGTTTTAAATTGTGATGTGGAAGTGGAGCTGTGCCTGAGTAAATTTTTATCATAAGGCAGTCATCTCGGACCACTGCTCTATATCATGCTGATGACCCCGAGATCTTTCGTATTGTGTGTCTTAATTGGACGTCTTCAATATCTCCTGTTCCTCCAACCACATCCTAAATATCGAAAAATGCACATCTATCTCCTTTTCTATAAAAAGCTATCCTATGAAGTGAAACCTCACCATCAGTGACTGCCTTTTAACATTGCTTGAAAGCCCACAAGACACCCATATCCGTCTTGTTGAATTCCCGTTTTTCATTTGAGGATCACTTTAATGCCATATTTAATAAGGCCAACGTGACTTTGGGTTTCATTAAGCGTTGGTCATACGAGTTTGTTGACCCCTTACATCATTAAGCTCCACTCCTGCACTTTCGTCATACTCATTTTGGAAAATGCCTCTCCCTTTTGGTCTCCATTTTACACGTCAAATTTCAATCGCATTGTGGCGGTTCAGTGAAAGTTTGTTCGATTCGCCTTGTGCGGCCTAACTTGGAACAGTTCCCTTATTCTACTTCCTTATATTGACCAGCTTTGGCTGCTTTATCTGAATAATTTCGAAAGAAGAGTAAATATATATTCATACTCGCTCTTTGAGGAATCACAACTTCTTGCACGTGCCTTACCATCACACTTATTATGGTAAATTCGCATCATCCATTGTCCAAGAGCCTTTAAAGAAATCAGCTTCGTTAAGTGTACCTTGCACACTTCTGTAAAATGCCATTTTTAAAAATTTTGTCTACCTGTATTCTTTTCGCTTTCTAATGTTTTGATTTAAATAATGTTACTATACTGTGTTATCTTGTGAACTAGATGTTGTAGTACTGAGTCATTAAGGAAGTTTGGAAATAAATAAATATTCTACTGTTCATTGCAAATAGTAGAGCAGATTTAATTGTCCCCAGAAAATGAGATATAATGCGAGAGCGAAGAGAAAGAGAGGAGGCAAATTTTTCGCTTTCTTGTCGAAAAATATGTAATTTCTGGTTTAGTTGAGTGTGACCCTGGATACAAAAATTTTAGGTAGAACAGTAAGATCTTAATTAAGGGAGACCTACCGTGGATCACAAAGGGAAACCTCTACCTTGGGGAGACAAATAAACATAGAACAATTCTGTTTTCTGGCTGGCATTTATTATTGAATGAAAATTAATCGAAAAAATAATTTTTTCAGTGAGTGAGTTGGGCACCCATAATTAATCTGAATCAAAACTTAAACATGTAGCATTACTCAGAATCCCTTTGGCTATCAGCTGACGGAGCAGATTTTTTAAAACTATAAAAATTAAGAAAATGGCAGCAGTCTTAAAAATAATTATATTTTGCCGTTTTTTTTATATAAAAACATTTTAAAAAATCCAAAATTTTGTTTTTGAGAAAATACTTCGTCGAACGAACACCACTCATTTTGCAAGTATGTGTGCAAAATGTCAGCTCAATCGGTTGAATACAGTGCCCAGAAACGTGGTAGCTGTTTTAAAAAACGTGTTTTTGAGAAAAACGCGTTTAAAGTTTGGGCCTATTCATAAACGCAGGTTTGCACTGCAGCTGCATAATTCAGCAATACACTCTGTTCAGCTGAATTATGCAGATGATGCGCAAACCTGCGTTTATGAACGGGCCCTTTTGCAACAAGTGTACTCGCATTAATCTGCAATGCCAGGTCTGTAGAGACATCCCTCCTCTAATTGACCGAATATGAAAAATCCTTCGACAGGATGAATTCTACTTATATACAGATTAAGGATATAGAATAAAAAAAATTTTCCAAGCCGACCAAGATAGAGATTTCCTTTTCTGCGAAAATTTAAAGTTTTAAATTTTGCAACTGTAAGGCTTAATAGTGTATCCGATTGAGTACTTTTGGAATACTTTGTTTTGAACAAAAGATCTATGGAGCTGTGGATCTGACCTTTAACAGCGATTAAGTGGGGACTTAAGAGTAAAATTGAAATTGCTTAAATTTATTTTCCTTACTTAAAAAGCTTTTTGGACTCTATTCTTTCAAACGCTACCATCTGCAGCGTTACATTAAAAAAAACTTACGTTGCTACAGTCAATTGTTGCCTGTTTCTTGCTTAAAAAATTATTTAGGTACTTAAATTTAAGTTGGTCGGATTACTATTATTATGTTGTAAAACGCAATATTTCTTTTAATAAGACCTTAAATATACTTATCCTTTTAGGTGCCTACATGAAGACCCCCCTTAACTAGACGCATTTGGAAAGTAATTTAGTTTTGTGACCAATTTTGTTTATTCAATTGAGGACTTACAAATAATTAGTGAATTTAAACAAATATTTGTGTGTTGTGATTTTTAGGAGAATTTCGCAGATAGCTGGTGGAAGTGTTACTTGCCTTTGACATTGTTTTTGGTATTTAAAGGCTTCGAAAAAGGCTTTTTTTATTACTGAACAAACTATTCGCGATGAATAAAGTAGACAATTTGATGAAAAGAAACTTCTCTTCAAAAAAAAAAAGGAACTATAAATATAATGCCTCCACTAAATAACGGATACAATTTGACAATTAAAGGGCATAATGAACTGGTTGATAAAAACCGACACATTTTAAACAGAATAGTTGATTGCATCAAATTCTGTGGTGTTCATGAACTGGCTCATCGTGGAAATGATGGGACAGATCAATCGAATAATCCAAGTGTTTTCATAGATTTAATATCTCATACAGCGCGTTTTGATCGTATTTTAGATGGATATTTAAATAGTGCTACCGTGGCCACAAACACTTCAAAGACTATACAAAACAATGTTTTAGATGCGATTTATCAAGTAGAAGAGTTAGAAAATGAAATGAAAAGTGCTAATTTTGTGTCTGTTCAAGTGGACGAAACAACAGATGTATCCTGTCGCCTGTTAACGTTTCGTTAAGAATTATGCACCGGTTGAACGGTTTTTAAGTTTTATTGATGTTAACGATAAAAGTGCTCTTGAACTATCTTCCGTCCTTTTAACCGAGCTGGCCAAATTTAATCTTAAAAACTAGTGGGGTAGGTCCAGATTCTGGGTGTCGCATCATTGGTGCGACCCTTGAGGTCCACACGAACAACTTCCCAGTTAACAATTTTCAATTATTATTAACAATATTCAATTATTATTAAAAATATTTAATTGTTAATAGCGATAAATTTCATGATCATAGTACAAACGAGTAAGTGAAAACTCAATAAAATTCATACTATTCGATTTATCGTTTTATTTATCATTAATATCAACTATTTAAACCATTTATCATTTTTTTAATGTTACAAAAAACTATAAAAGTTCTGGATTTTTTTTTTAAGTATCGAGTTGTATCAGAACCAATTAGATCAGAAGAATCTTTTTCTTTTTTCATTTGTTATTAATAGTTTTGAATAGTTATAAACAATTTATAATTGATATAAACAATTCTTAATTGTTATAGACCATTTTTAATTGATATAAACAAAGTTTATTCATAAAATAAATTTTTTGTGGGAACAAAAATTTCAATTGTTTATAAGAATTTTCAATTGCTGTGAACAATCTGCAATTTTGTATTCAATTTCCAATTTTCATTATCAATTTTCAACCAGGTAAAACCATTTTTTATAATTATAAATTTATTATTGTTATAAACAATCATTTATTGTTATAAACAATTTTTCATCATTATAAACAATTTCTGTTCATAATAAATTGTTATTATCCGACTTTTTGATGTCCCGATCGTAATCAGAACAAATTACATCGAAGAAATCCTTTTCAAGAAAGTTTGAAATCAAGTTTTTTTCAATTTTTTTGTTAAAACAAAAAAACGGCTGAACCGAAATTGATTAAATTTCTTTCAGCTCTTATTTACAATAATACGCTTCGAATGGCACCATAGCGAAGTCGTTATCATTTTTTGTTCGCGAGATTTCGTTGTCGAAAAAAGTGGGTCCGAACGTACGTACACACACACACACACACACATACATACACACACACACACACACACACACACACACACACACACATACATACATGCGTTCAAAAACATGCGTAAAACACTACGGTGACTTTGAAATGTAAAAAAAAATTAAAACTAAAAATTTTGAAAATCGGGCCCATTACAATAACTTCCTATATGTGGGAAGTTAATAAACGCAGCTGTCGTGAGTGGTATAACAGGGGGAGTACAAACTTTAATGAAACAGCATTTTCCTTTGGCACAGGGGACAGAATGTTAACCCTCCTATTCCTTAGGTAATTCTATGGGGTTGTTAATTTCAAGCCTCAATGTGGTAGCACAAAGGGCCTCTTAGGCCTAAGTGTGCCTTCTTAGGCAGCCACTTTAACCTAACCTAACCTAAGCATTTTTTTGCAAATGTTAGTGGAATAAGCAGTTTCTTCGAAACTTCTCCAAAAAGAAGGTACCTTCTTAGAGAAATTTGCAGCAGTCGCATTCTAACGGCATCTGAAACAATCTGGAATTATCATTTCAAAATAGTTAATTGCATTCAGGAAAATAAATCAGAGATTTTAGAATGCTTTCAGAGAATCCAAAATGAGGATCATTGGGATGATAGTAGTATTAGAGAAGCAGCTAGTTTTGAAGGAATGTTAAATAATGAAGCATTCAATTTGTTAATAAACTTCTATAAAGTTTTCAAACATGTCGATACACTGTTTAGCATTACTGAAGCACCATGTGCAACAGGGACTAATATTGTTCATGCTCTGGATAGTTTTGAAATGGCTATAGCTGAAATTAGAAACGATTCTCAAATGTTTCGGTTAAATTTCTCCGAAACATGTGAAACATCCGCTGCACAAATACCCAAGCTAGAGTAAAACCTTCCTGTTGAAATTGACATGAAAGAAGTTTGTGATATTATAATAAGTCAAGTAAAAGCACGTTTTGAGGGATGTGAAATATTTCGTTTGTTCTGCCTGATTCATCCGAAGGAATTTAGCAATTTCAAAGAACATTTCCCAGAAAAACATATAGAGCTATTAATAAAAAATTATCCAATGCTAAGCAAAGAAAAACTTATAAATGAACTACTTGTGATTTATAATAATGATACATTTTCTGACTTATTTACTTTGACGCAGTTTATGAAGTTTCTGCAAGACAGTGATTTAATAGATAATTTTACGGAAGTATCAAAATTGAATGAGATCGCTTTAACAACACCTGTCACAACAGCTGAGACTGAACGTTGTTTCAGCACTTTAAAGAGGATAAAAACATTTTTAAGGAATACGATGGGACAAGATAAGAACATTGACGAAATATCAGATTTCAATTAGAAAGTCATCGAAAAATTTGCTTCTAAAAAAAATAGAATAGCTGAGTATTCATTCAAATAAATTAATTGCAGCTTATGCAGTTGTAGCCCCTGTTCCTATTCGAGGATCAAACAACATTTTCACATACATAATTTCAGAACTTTGAAATAAATGTAAAATCAGTTTTGAGCTATAGATATTCGACAAAAGTAACACCAACTAATATCAAAACTACAATATTTGGTAAACCAGTGTTTTTTAAGAGATCTACGCATTTATTCTCTCTCTCTAGTTCTTGTAACCCCTTGTGGGCCATGGGGCGAGAGAAGAACTTCACCCAATTCGAGACAAAGATTACAAGTGGACCTACAATATAAAGTAATCGTAATCTGTTGTCAGTTTATTTATTTTAAGCTTAATGCCACCTATTACATCAAAAAATACAAAATAACAAAATAAATACTACAAACTAAAATAAACAATAATTCATAACAGATAATGTAAGCTACAATATGAGCTATGATTATGATAAATATAAACTGGGAGGAAGGAGAATTAGGAAAGGCGATCAAGATGGGCGGGATAAAGATATAAGGCTTTGGGAAGGGATGTTTTACTCAGATGGAAGTAAAAGGAGGGAAGGTCGTTGACTTTTCTTAGCATCCTGGAAATTGGTTCGCGTTGACGCACCAGCTAGTAGCTGATGAATGAAGAGAACGTCGGAAACATCACGACGTTTACTTAGGGGTTGTAAGTCGATCAGTTTCAGACGGTCTTCATAAGGTGGAAGGTTGAATCTGTCTACCCACGGAAGATCACGTAGAGCAAAGCGAATGAACCTACGCTGTACAGATTCAATTCTGTTAATGTGGGTTGTTTGCGTAGGTGACCATACCTGGCTGGCATATTCAAGGAGAGGTCTAACGAAGGAAGTATAGAGAGATTTGGAAACATAAGGATTGGAGAAGTCTCTAGACCACCGCTTCACAAACCTTAGCGCGGAGTTAGCTCTGTTAATTATGCTATAAATATGGGAGCGGAAATTTAGTTCACTATCACAGATAATTCCTAGGTCACACAAAGAGGTAACGATAGGAACTGGTACGTTGGTTAACATGTAGGTTCTCGGGGTGGTGGTAAGACGCTTGCGGGAATAAGAGATGGACTGGCATTTGGAGACATTGAGCTCAAGATAGTTTTTCATGCACCATGTGGTGAACCAATCGAGGTCATGTTGGAGAAGAAAGTCGGTTGTGGAGGAGATATGTTTGATTATTTTCATGTCATCAGCATAAATGGACAGCTCTGAGTATTTGATGACACAAGCAACATCATTAATTGTAAGGATGAAAATTAATGGACCGAGGTGGCTGCCCTGAGGGACGCCGGAACGAGCGACAATGGGGTTAGAAATGGATAAGCTGAAAAGAACATTGTATTGACGGTTGTTGAGGTAGGATTGCATCCAGGAGATGAATCGAGGAGGGAAGCCTAGGCGATCAAGTTTAAACAGGATAAAGCTATGGGAGATCTTGTCAAAGGCTTTACTAAAATCGGTGCCATTAACATCAACATCTTTACCGTTTTCCAGGGCACATAGTGTTTTGGAGACGAATTCGGCAAGGTTGGTGGTTGTAGATCTTCCTTTGAGGAAGCCATGCTGGGAGAGGGAGAAAATAGACTTACAGTGGAAGAACATGGAATCATAGACCAATTTTTCGAATAGTTTAGATATGAATGATAATTTAGCAATGGGTCTGTAGTTGGATACATCGTTCTTGCAGCCTTTTTTGAATATGGGAATAATATAAGAGTTTTTCCATAATTGAGGGAAAACCCCTTGAGTGACCGAGAGGCGGAAAAGCAAAGTAAGGGGTTGAACTAGATGCATGGCACACTTTTTCAGAACAATGGCCGGAATTTCGTCAGGACCGGGGTGAAAGTCATCCTCAAGCCCGTTAATACTGGCGGCGATTTGTTCGGGGTCAGGGTCGAAAGATGTAAACGACGTTTAAGTGCATTTGTCCAGGAATGAAAAGTAGCTAAGGTCAAGTTGGAGGGAATTGTCGCTGAAAGATTTACTGAGAAAGTGTGCAAAGAGGTTGGCGATAACTTGAGGATCAGATGAAGAGGTATTCTCGAGCTTTAGGGTGGAGGGGTAACCATTGCATTTCTTCTTAGAATTAATAAGGCTATAAAAACACTTGGGGTCGGATATGAGGCTTGTTTCCATCCGTTGGAGGTACTCATGGTAGAGGGTATCACAACGTTCAGAAAAAGAGGTGTAAGCAGACAAGTAGGAAGAATAGTCAGACTCAGTCTGAGTCAGAAGAAAAGTTTGCCAACGTTTATTTCTCCTGTTGCGGAGAGAGCGTAATTCTTTTTCGTACCAAACGGGGGAGGAGGAGCAGTTTTTACGAGGAAGAAGAGGGATAGATTGTGTAAGACAAGCGTGTATTTCCGAATAAAACGCCTCTACAGCAACGTCTATTGGAAGATGTTGAGGGATAGTGCCAAGGTTGGAGTTGAGGAGCAAGTGATTTAATTTTTCAAAGTCGCCTTTACGAAAATTTAAGGAAAGAGAAGACTCGGAGCTTGAAATGGCGTGAGGGTGTTCGTAGGAGAAAACGAGGAAGAGGGGAGGATGGTGACGATCGAGGGAGGAGAGGAGATGTTCGCTTTCCGCGACAGCCGAGTTAACTGGGTCTGAGGAAAAGATTAAGTCAAATTGTCTGTCCAGAAAGTTCCTGACTCCACTAACTTGAAAGAGACCAGAAACAGAGAGCTGAGCGGTAAAAAAGGCTTCTTTGGCGGAAGAGGCGTTCAGGGGGACAAAGTGTGAACAGTCCTCATACAATTACCATTGAATACAGGGGAGGTTAAAGTCACCCAGTACAATGAATTCATCGGAGGCGTTAGCGTTCTCAAGCATGGTGTCTAACGTTTCAATTACGGGCTCGTAGGCTTCTAGAAGTAGAGAGGGACGAATATAACAACAATGAATAATTAATTTAGCAAAGAATATACAGAATACACTTATTCAGTGTTAATTTGATACATACAAATTCAGATATTGAAGAGTCGGAGGTCCTAAACAGGGTGGCATCATAAAGGTTATGAGCAGCTATGAGAACCCCACGGCCTGGTGGGTCATTGTTGCCTACGCAACCGTCAACACGGAAAATGGTATAGTTTGGAGGGAATAGTTCGTTGTCGAGAATTCCTGGTATTAGATTGCTTTCAGTTAAGGCAAAGATATCGTGCGGGAATTTGTGGGAGTTTAGGAAAACATTGTATGTTTTTGTGCGTAGTCCTCTAACGTTCTGGTAATAGACTGACACGCTGCTGGGGAGAGGTACTTGATCGGAGACCGCAGGTGCATTAGGGGGAGGTCAGAAATAGAGAGCGGGGGGGGGGGGGGTTAGGAGCGAAAGTAGTTTAAGGAGTCGTACGAAGCATAGGTGGATAGATCTTCTGAAACCTTATGGGAAGGGATATTGAATGATTCGTGGTACTTAGTGAAAAGTTGATGTAAGACTGTTGGGTCTGTGGGCAGGCCTTCTTGATGTATACTTAACATGACGTTGGTGCTGGTTTTAACATCAATACAGACGGAATTCGGTTTGTTGTGCAGATAGGTTAGAAATTGACGTACGTTTTCATAAATGCGACGGGACAAGAGGTATCGCAGAGCAGAAAACAACCATGGGTTGCTGCCAGGTTTGAACCTGGGACCTCCGAATTAGTAGGCCGACATGTTATCACTTACTCCACCGATGACTAAACGCATCTATTAGCCGGCAGCAATTTGCAATGAGGTATCCTTGCGCATCCACGCTAAAATAGACAACAAGAAATATTTTCAAATACCATAAACTTCAGTATTTGAAAGCAAACATAAAATCTGTTTTACTGTTTGGTTGATCGACGTGAAACGTCATTAACTAACAACAAACCTACAAATTTTTACCAACCAGAATCCAATCAGTAGATGTGCGAGTGGATTTCTAAACATAACATATAAGATGACGTGCTTGAAGCTTGGGAGAAGATCTGTCGATGGAGAACGCGAAAGTCAAGTAGAAAGACGGGAACTATCTTAAGATCTTTTTTCAGTTGAAAGATATAACTATAGTATTGCCAATCAAAAGAACGGCGGATCTTCAGTACTCATCTGCCAACTTAACTTGGACAATAACAATACACATCATGGCAACCTACGATTACAATTTTGATGTGGAACTTTGCATATTACATGGAAAGTGTAGTTATATAGTTTTCGTAAATGTCTGTCCATAGTTAAACATAAATAAATAACCGGTTAAGAATGAAACCAAATGAAAAAGTAATTATGAAGACGTGCTATTCGATTTGTTAAAGAACACAGGAAGCGATTTTATCTTCGTACAATTCATCATATGGACAGGTAGGTATCTCGTTGATAAAAATTGATTTCGTTAGATTTCAACTAACACAATTGAAGACCTTCAAAACTTTGACATAAAAATATGTTACAATTGCAAAGCGCACTAATGAGTTAGCGATGCTGTCGAGAAGAGGAATTCTTTACTGGAGTAGTAATAAGTTCATAACAATTTAATTTGTCAGTCGCAGTTAATAAATCTACGGATTCAAAAACGTGAAGCTATGAAACTTATGTCGACCTTACTCTATATTTAATAATAATTTTAATTATCTGTTTATACATATGTTATACACGTTGTTCAAGTGAGATAAAATTGAGTTGCCTTCGTGTAAATAAGACATGTATTTGAGAGAGTTTCTATACTTCTAAGACAGAAGGGGCACTTCCCGGGTTGAAGCAGAGAATATAGGCCGTCGAAATGTAGACAGTTTTACCAGGCAGTCTAATAGCGATGCACAAAACCTCTAATTCTACGGAGTTCGGGAGGTCAACCAGTCTGCACGGCAAATCGCGATGTACAGCGCAGAGAGCACCGCCTCAAGCAAATCAGCGTAACGGTCACGGCGAATATGCGTCGACCACTATTAGCTACATTCTTCCAAGATATGGCCCAGCATAATCTTCCTAAATCTTCTCCCAGAGTTGTTTGCGAACTGACTGTGTTTTGTACTTGGGCCCACTGATTTGGCACTTTTCCACATTAATCTCTATTTGCTGATCAATATTGGGTCACCAAAAATACCTTCGAGATAACTGCTTCCAAGTCTTGAATGTCTTGTTTTGGCATTGCTGCCAGCTGGACCACAGCACAGAAACGCAGTGGGTTTTTAATTGATTGAAATTGCAAATTAAATATAGCAGGGAGCCCAAGGCTCGAACTTGCATCTATGGCGTGGTTATCGTGGCACTCAGAACTAGGAACTGGACGTCCAAAGTATAGGTACATCAGAAAGGGTTGACAAACATATACATGCCCTAGTAAAGCAAAAGAACCATATTTCATGCAGTGAAACACAAACAGACTAACCACAATCGGAAAAGGTTTACACAAGTTAGGTTTAGTTGCTTGTCTATATTTTTATATCTATACCTAATATTAATTTACAATTATATTTAGTATTGTATTATATTTTGGAATTTAAGTAAATGTAGACAATTTTTATTCTTTTAGGGCGGACTACTGGAAGTCTAACGAACGGAAATATTGCGATTTTTGCAAGTGTTGGATTGCTGATAATAAGCCGGTAAATATTAAAAATATTTTCATGTTTTTTAAGTCTTTTTTAACAATAGTTAACAACAGAGTGTAGCATTTCATGAAAATGGGCGACGTCACAAAGCTAACGTTGCAAAGCGAATTTCTGAAATTAGCAGAAATAGCGCAAAATCTGAAAAGGAAAAACAGAAAATGGATCAAGAAATTAGAAAAATGGAAGATGCAGCTATGAGATCATACGCCGGAGATATTAGTAGTAAGGCTGATATCACAGCACGAACGATCAGCACTGTTATGGGAGCGGGTACGACAAATAGGCCTGGAGTTCAAGTGGATCCTCTTCTACCTCCCGGTGATTTTTCTGATGACGAAGATTTTAGTTCGAAAAAAGTTGCCCCAAAAAGCACAGAACCTGAAGTACCGGAAGGTTCGATGTGGGTTGAAGCTAAAAGTCCTGAAGGTCATATATACTATTGGAATGTAAAAACAAATGCATCTGTGTGGGAAGCACCTAAAGAAGGTTACATGCCAATTGATGAGTACAATAGAATAAATCAAATAGCACTTGCTCAACAACAACTTCAACTTCAAAAAGATTCAAAAACTTTCCAAGAAACTGCAACAGAAGCTGTTGCCAAATATAATAGAGAAAGACTGAAATATTTTAGACGTCCCGATCCCGAGGAAATTGAAAAGCAAATTAAACGATCTACGTACAAAACAGAAGACGAAGCACAGACACCTGAAATTGGAGAGTGGCAACCCGTAGTCTACAAGTAGGTGTAGTGTAATGGTATTAATTATCTTAGCTTTATTTTGTTATTTTTTAGAGTAGAGGAAGAGGTTGACCTACAGCTTCCGAAATCAGACAAGTTTATACCTCAAGTTGTGTCAGAGGTGGTGCCAGAACCTCCCTTGAAAAGATTTAAGGAAAAAACTATCGAATCATTAGAGCCGGACTTAGTCGCTGGTACTACAAGTACGTTTAAAAAGAGAAAAATTGCAGGACGTGGGAATACAAGGCAACGCTTAGATGTAGATTAGATAATAGGAAATAAATTCTTTAATGACTTAATAAGCATGTATTGAATCCTAAACTACCCGACACTTACCTTTATAGCAAAAGCACGTAAGTAATAATTTTTCTAAACCAATTCGATACTTAAGCAAATTCCTTTTATGGAGACGGAGTTCAATCGATGGATGATGGGTACGATCAGCGCGACATGGATGCAGGCTTAAGCGTCAGTCTTCCCACGAGTTTTTAATTTAAAATTGAAATAATATGGGCTGTTTTGTATAACTCGCAAAAATGCAAAAAAGAAAAAATTTAATTTTCTTCATTCCCCTTACACTAATTCCCTTCCGGCCTAACCATGCTATCATGAAAGGGTTGTCCCCTGGGCTTTGGCTGCATTTTAAGGGAAAATGGTTAAAATCAAATTTCCCGCGAACCCGAGTACACTAAACCGATCTTTAATCTATTCGTTCCAAGCCACCGTTTTGAGCATTTTATAAATTTGTCCTTAAAATCCCTTCTTTTTTAATATGGTTATTGCCTTGAGTTCGTGCAACTAAACGTCTTTCTTGAATCTCTTGCGGTTAAATACATCTGAACATCAGCTGCGGCGCAAAAAATTTTTTCCAAGGGTCACGAAGTAAATTTTATTATACAGTTATTATTTAATACTAAAGCTTTATAACATTAATACATTTGGGGTAGGATACACTTCTGCCACCTTGAGCTTTGAATCAATGCAATTTAGCTGACTTCTGACTTGGGCGAAATTTAAATTTCCAGCTGGCTTCTGTCAATTTGCCTGAAAATAATCACTTCAAAGCATAATGTGTAAGCACATCAGAGGTTATTCACTCCAAATTTAATTTCCCCTAAAAGTAACACCGCCACAATTGCATTGACTGACCACTGTTGATCCTGCTCAAAAAAGGATCTGGTCGTAACTTTGCAAGACAAAATCGTAGGTGACCGCTCAAAAACATAAAGGATGTGATATTAGCAGTTCCATCTTATGGTCACATAGACACGATATTAGAATCTAATATTTTTTCAAAGCTAGATTGATGTTTGTTTGAAAACTCCAATTTTTCAATCTTACATGTTAAAACTATATAAACTTAAGGAGGTAGAAAAATTTTCAACAGAAAACTGCCTTACCACGGAAGAGGAAAATGTCAAGAGATTATTCTCAAGCATGTGGTAGCTTCAAGCTCAGAAAATGTGCAAGCCACTACCTTTAAATACTGAAAAACTTACCAGATGATTGAACTGAAGTTCAGGCATTAGAAATTCATTCAATTTTGAAATAAACATTTCCGTTAAGAAAAATTAAAACAACAAAGTCGAGCTTACTCTCTGAAACCTCTAAATATACAACTCTCTTGAATGGATAACTCTCATAACTCTTTTTAACAAATTGATAATTCAAGAAGCCTTCAGGATAGCAGAAGAAGCGCATGCGTACGCAGCACGAAACTGTCGGTTATGCGCATTGGTTAACATAGACGTTAAGAACGCCTTCAACAGCACCTCGTGGCAGAAAATACTTGAAGAGATAAGAGAGCGGCAAGTAAATGAAAATCTGATAGCCGTCATTGCATCCCACCTCTCTGAAAGAAATTGTACTAGAAGAAGAGGGGCGAGTGACGAGAGCAGCCCGAAGGAGTAATCCTGATAGGGTTTGCAGATGACGTGACAATGGTCGCCGGTGCAACGGACGAAGAGATGCTCATGACCAGAGTCAACACTGCGCTGCAGCGGGTGACGAACTGGACGAGCAAGCGATAAGTTCACATTGCCGCGGAAAAAACAGAGGCAGTGCTGCTCACTGCTAAAAGGAAAATAGCGTCGATACACTTTACTATGCGAGCTAAAGATGTTAAGGCGAACCCAGCAATCTGGTACCTAGGAGTTTGGATATACTAAAGGATGACCTCAAGACACACTGACAAGGTACTACTTAAAGCAGGGAGGACAATAACAGCACTGTCCAATATCATACCCAATATAGGCGGCCCAAGAGCATAAAAGAGAAGGACACTTTCGAGCGATATGAACTTGTAAATATTGTATACGCGCCTGTATAGCGCAACGAACAATACAATCAAAAGGAATATGACTAGCACACAACGACTGATATTAATAAGAGTCTGTAGCGCGATTAGAACAATCTCAGCAGCAGCTGCCGTAGTGATAGCGGAAATACCGCCTATCGACCTGATGGTCCACGAAAGTTCATTAAAATATGACGGTATGGGCAGAATTGAAGCCAGGGAAAACCTGATGCGAAACTGGTAGACAAGATGGAGAAGCGGCCAACATGGAATATGTACGCACAGGCTGATATCTGACATCAAAAAATGGATCGACAGACCGTACGGTGAGGTTGATTATTTCCTAACCCAGGCACTCTCTGGTCACGGCTGTTTCAGTGACTTGTTTATAGAAGAAATAGAGCGAACGCGGATACTGCGGAGAAAGGATGATTCCGAACACACTTTTCATGTGCGAAAGGTGGGTTGAAATCAGGAGAGTATAGGGAGGACACGTCAGAGGTAGTCTGTGCAGCCAATATGACAAAAAGTCTAACTGCAAAAGGGGGAAGTGGACAATAATGTACAGAACAGTAAGGTACAGTATTGGAAACAAAGAGAGGGTAGATAAGTGAGGTAGCCAAGCTTATCAATATATAGAAATTAGCTCACATATAGCTAGAAGCAAGATAGAAGACGAAATATGCGGGGGAGTACATTAACGTATAGGCATATTAAATACCCTATAAAGGTAGGTAGGTTAGATAGACAGCTACCACACTGAAGTAATGCGAGAGTTGATACCAGTGTGGTGCCCGTAGACGTAAAAGGGAGGTGATTTTTAATGGGTATAAATCCCACACTACTTGGGACCCCGGGTATCTTCTAGAAGGTTTTCCTCCTCCAAAATATATATATAAATATATATATAGGGTCATTCCACGCATGATCGTCACACTTTCTGAATCGCACCTCTCCGATTACCGTTATTGGCCGAAATAATTTTGAAAAATATTCGCAATTTTTTGAAATATCGCACTTTGAATTTTGAAAAAAATTTCAATTTTATCCAAATCTCACAAACTTTAAAAATTCGTATCTAAGGCTATATTAATCACACACACACATTAAAGAGGAAGCTTTAAAGTATCCAACAAAAATAGGCAGGGAGTAAAGCAGGACGAAAAGGATCAACAGGACATCGTGATATCCTTTATCCTTAAACATCTCGAAAACTGGTATTTTAATTTTCTTTATTTTCATATATATTTTAGTGCCTTATCTGAAATGCACTCAGTAAAAATGTTAACCTGGGCTGTCCATTGGTTCAGATATTATAATTTTTTTTATTTATTGTTTCCTGGAAATTTTTCCCATTTTAATACTTTTACAAGAGAGCTGAAAACACGCGGTGATTATCAATAAAGAGACACCTCAGTTACCTTCAACTACATCTTTTATTGGGCGTTTTGTCATCGAAAAAGAACAATGTTCCTCCATAATTACCAATTAGGTCAATACAATTGCTTTCGGAAAGTATTTGTGGAGGTAAATTCAAAGGAAAAATCTAAGAATTCAAGTTCATCAATTATTTTTTGTAATACTTACCCGAAATGTTGCAAAAATTTAAATGAAGTAATCCTACTTTTTAGAAATTAAAAAAAGGGATAAGCATCGCACAGCGATTTATGGGTAGGTAATTAACTTAGGTACTTGTGCCTGCGGCGTTTATAAAAAGGAATACAAAAAGTTGATTTTTCAATTGGTTTGCAAGTTTGAAGCCTTAAGGTGAAATTTCAAAAATGTCTCAATTTACATGGAAAGTGTCTTGTAATCCGTTGAATTTACCGTCGCATAGATCAATTCGTAAAGACTTAAGACCCGTGCTACCGCGGATGGTTAAAAAAATTCCTCATTTAAAAGTGGAGTGGAAAATTTGTACAGCGTGCAGGAAAAAAATAAGTAGTTTGCCTAGTACATCGGAAGAAATGTTGGTAGATGATTTTGAACTAGAAACAGCTTTTCCTGAAGATGAAGAAGATTTACCATTTATACAAACTGACGCAGCATTATCATATTTCAATATGTGTCTCGATCACATTGGAGAGGACAAAATTGAAAAGAAAAGAGTGAGGGAAGATGTCTATATAAGGGAGAAACTACGAGACTCTTTTAATAAGATAGCAGAGAAGATATTTGGTTTAAAAGACTTTGGAGAGAAAAGTGAAAACAGTGAACAGTGTTTCCTGAATAAAATAAAAGAAGCATATGTGGAATCAAGTAATAAAGAAATAAAGTGCACATTACTCTCATTACTTCCGGAAGAATGGGGTGTTCGGAGAATATTGAAAGAATTTCCTGGAACAACGACACATATGGCACGAAAAGCTGCACATCTTCGAAGCGAGGGTTATCATTCGAGCATACATTCGGTTCAAAGTAGGGCTTTGGATTCACAAATAAGACAGAAAGTTGAGAATTTATACTGCAGTGATGATGTAAGCAGATTAATGCCGGGGAAGAAAGACTATGTTTCTGTAAGGGTATGTAAACTGTTCCCTTAAGTCCATTTCGATTTTATAACATTTCTTTTATATCTTTTTTAGATCGATGGTAAAAAGCAACACTTACAAAAAAGATTGATTTTAGGTAATATAAAAGAGGCTTACCAATACTTTAAGCAGTGTCATCCGGATGCGAAAATAGGGTTTTCAAAGTTTGCATCCCTTCGCCCAAAGAACTGTGTATTAGCTGGATCATTAGGAACTCATTCCGTTTGTGTATGTACTATACACCAAAATATTATTCTTATATTACAAGGATGTAAGATTTCTAAGCTCACCTCTAATGAAGAAATCCAAATATTGGATTATAAAGCTGCATTGCCCTTGTAATTTGCAATCCACCAAATATCAACTGTTACTTTGGTGGTTGCACAATCTGTCCAAGGTCGTCCAAACTTCGTAGAATATTCGACAGATGTTTTGTTACAAAGTGCATTGATACAATAACTTATTATCAGTGGACTTGTACCGATAGATCAAATCTTGAACTAAGATTGGAGTCATCGAGTGATTTTCTAGATTCATTTATGATGCGCTTAATACCTTTGATAGGCCAAGTGTTTATAACCGAACAGAAAAATTCTTACTTCAAGCATTTAAAAAGTTCCCTTTTATGTCAGGAATTTTTAGTGATAATGGATTTTTCGGAAAATTACACTTTTGTTGTTCAAGACGCTGTGCAAGGCTACTATTGGGCTAATGAGCAAGCTACAACACACCCTTTCGGAATATATTTTAGAAATGAGAACGATGAAATTGACCATATCAGTTTAGTTGTAATTAGTAACTGTTTAAAACATGATAGTATTGCAGTGTACATTTTCCAATGATCCCTCATTAAGTTTTTGAAAGATAATTTTGAAGTAGTGAAGAAAATATTCTATTTTTTGAATGACAGCTCAGTATAAAAATAGAAAAAGTTTCTACAAATTGTCACTTCACAACAATGAGTACAAAATTGAAGCAGAATGGAATTTTTTCGCCACATCGCATGGTAAAAGTGTGTGTGTGTGCAAGCAACACAAAACACAAGGTGAGGGTATTGAAACACCGTGGCAACTGTATAGCTGGGCGACAGCGAATATGTATTAAAAATATGAATTTTATATATGTTTCTTTGGAAGAATACGAAAAAGAGAAAGAGCATTTACAAAGAAAACTTTTAGCTATAAAGCCCATACCATCAACAAGAATGTGCCATCAAGTACAACCTGTTTGTAAAGGTACTGTTTCAGTAAAACACTTTTCGTTTTCCGAAGAAAGATTTATTTATAAGTTAGAAAACCTTTAACCTTGAACACTTCTTTTTCTCTTAATAAAGCCGAGTTCAAAGATATTTGAGTCTTTTTTATATTCCCAATTTCATAATATCCTAAACTCAAAAAAGAAATTTAAGGCGCAACGTATTTCATGGAAAATTCGACTTTGATAGGCATTTCCCGAAGTAGTCATATTGACCTACTTGTTAATTATGGAGGAACATTGTTCTTTTTCGATGGCAGGCAAAACACCCATAAAAGATGTAGTTGAAGGTAATTGAGGTGTCTCTTTATTGATAATCAACGCGTGTTTTCAGCTCTCTTGTAAAAGTATTAAAATGGGAACAATTTCCAGGTGGTTAAGATAATGCACTAAAACATATATGAAAATAAAGAAAATTAAAACACCAGTTTTCGAGATACTTAAGGATAAAGGATATCACGATCTTCTGTTGATCCCTTTCGTCCTGCTTTACTCCCTGCCTATTTTTGTTGGATACTTTAAAGCTTCCTCTTTAAAACGAAGCATATTTCATGTATGGGTGATTAATATAGCCTTAGATATGAATTTTTAAAGTTTGTGAGATTTGGATAAAATTGACATTTTTTCAAAATTCAAAGTGCGATATTTCAAAAATTTCCGAATAATTTCAAAATTATTTCGGCCATAAACTTAGCTCATCAGCGGTAACATGTGTACAAAATTTTAATTAAATCGGAGAGGTGCGATTCAGGCGGTCTCATACAAGCGTGACGATTTCTTATGGAATGACCCTATATATACATATATACACTCCGTCTCAAAATATAACCTCATCACTATATAAACTCTATATTTGTTATACACTTCATATTTCACTTGGGTAAGTTTCACACATTTCAAGCATAATGTAATACAATTCGAACAGTACTTATTCCAGGCTGCAACAAAACCGGTTTTGGGAATTAAAAAGCACTTTCCTAAAATATGATAAGAAAAACTCGTCTCATAATATAACCTCAATGAATTTATTTCACTGATTATTCCTTAATAGACAGAAAAAATTACATAAAATAACAATTAATATTTCGTTGATCCTCCATTGTGATTTATGACTTCAAAAATCCTTGATGGCATACTGTCATAAAGAGTCCGTATGTAATTTGTTGGAATTTCCGCCCAGCATTTCAAAATGGCCTCTTTTAACTCCGCTGCTGTTTGAAACTGCTTCCCATCAGCGTAAACTTGTCGTGAGAGATATCCCCAAGCATTCTCAATAATATTTAATTCTGGTGATTTCGATGGCCAAAGCAGTAAGGTCACATTGTTGTCTCTAAACCATTCTTTAACACGCCTTGCGGTATGAATCGCAGCATTATCTTGCTGGAAAAAAAAATTGTTGAGACTCCAATTTTTCGATTATTTTTATACGCTGTCTAGATAATAAATCGATGTACTTCCTGGAGTCCTGTCGGCCACTAATTATCTCTAAATCTGCAACTCCATTGTATGTTATAGCACCCCAGACCATTAGTGAACCGCCTCCCATTTGTCTTCGGCTTAAAACCAATTCCACTTTGTGTAAATCATGGAAATAGTGACGGTAGCCATCCAGTCCATCCAGATTAAACTTCTTATCGTCAGTAAAGATGACTTTTTTCCATTCAGCAGCCCAAGACATGTGATCACGACCAAATTGTAAACGTTGATCTCGGTGCTTTTTCGTTAGGGGTGGTTTTTTATGCAGTTTCCTGAATTGGATATGCTCGCTCGATTTCATAATGCGATGGACTGTCGATTTGTGGACATCGACACCAGATTTCTCTTTTATTTTTGACAGACTTGGGGTTGAATTTGAAGCCGCCTTCAATATTGCCCTTCTCTTTCTAGGCGAAACCTTTGATGGTCGCCCTAGTTTTGCCGCAGCAATATTTTCCTTTTCCTTTTTTAAAAAATTATTCACTGCTCTAGCGCTCCTATCCAAGAACCACGCGATTTCACGATTTCCTTTACCATCTTTCGACATTTTAATTATAACGGCTTTTTCCGTATTATTCAATAATTTCCCACGCGCCATTTTGAAAAATCACAATTAATAATACTTTATTTTAAGTTACTATTTCCAAATAAATCTCCGTTTACTGTTTCACGCCCGATCACTTTGAAGAATTACTTGAAACTGATACCTGAGGCTATATTCTGAGACGAGATTTTCTTGACATATTCTAGGAAATTGCTTTTTAATTACTTAAACCGGTTTTGTTGCTGCCTGTAACAAACACTTTTCGAATTGTATTACATTATGCTTCAAATGCGTAAAACGTACCCAAGTGAAATATGAAGTGTATAACAAATACAGAGTTTATATAGTGGTGAGGTTATATTTTGAGACGGAGTGTATGTTATAGATTTTTAACACAACACTTGGTGGAATAGATTTCTTTTCACAGACATTTTTAAAGAAACACTTCTTGTTTTGTTCACAACGTATAATTTATTTAATAAATATAACCGCCAACGCGTTTCGTCTTCCTAAGACATCATCAGGGCTTCAATCATACTGAGAAACTGAGTTTATTTTAACCGACTACAATTTACTGATACTATCAAATTTAATTATGTTTGAATTCAAAAGAGGACTGTTGTTTTTAAAATCTAACTGGTCATTTACCAAAAATAGCCATCGGCTCTTGCTTTTTTAATTTCGAACGTTTCGTATCTATTTAATAATTTTTTGTCCCATAAATAATGTAAAAGTTCGATCTTGTCTGGGTTAAGTTTTTGTCCCGTCATGTTTAGAGAATCCAGAGTTTGGGTCGGAAGACTTTGAATTATAGTATATGTGTTCCTTGTATCTTGTATGTTTGTTTTATTAAAAAAGCTTTTTTTCCTTAAATTTTTGGATATGTCTCCAAGGTATGGGATCTTTCTCCACTTCCTTACATCGTGCTCTGAGTTTGATTTGATATCTGAAAGATAAATTGTATTAATAGTTTTTTTGTACTGTTTTTGTGACTGTAATTTATAAATGGTCCTATTATTATACCCATTATTCTTGGCTATAAGATTTATTGTTTCTAATTCATTTTTAAAATTAGTTTGCCTTAAAGGTATCTCTAGTACTTAACATTTTCTCTCAACAAATGAAACGCTTGAATATTTTCCACAGTTTATAATTTATTTAATAAATTTGAGCTGACGCGTTTCGTCTTATCGGGACATTTTCAAAGCTTCAACTGAAAGTTCTGCTAATTTGAGGTCTATGAACTACCAAGCGATTCAGCCAGGGTGTACTGTTAAGCTCAATATAATAAACAAGAGAAACTTACTTAATTACAATTTATGTGGAATTTATTATGGATGGAAATTGATTATCTAAAAGAGGACTTTTATTTGTGAAATCAATCTGATTATTTACCAAGAAGGTTAGCTTAGATTAGGTTAAAGTGGCTGCCTAAGAAGGCACACTTACGCCAAGGAGGCCCATTGTGATACCACGTTGAGGCTACACAAATTTTACAAACCCCATAAAAATACCTAAGAAATAAGAGGGTGAACCTGTTACCCTCCAATGGAACCAGTTCACGGGAAGTCAAAATAAATTTGACTGGGCTGGGAAGGATGTTCAGCCTTGACCAGACACGGGTACTTTAACGCGCACCTCCATAAAATTGGAAAAACAGAAAGCCCAGCCTGCCAATACGGCGACTCCCAGAAGGACGACGTCCAACACACCTTCTTCGAATGCAGAAGGTGGAACGCAGAGACACAGGAGCTAGAAGAAGAGCTCGGGGGATACACGCCCGAGGACATAGTGAACAGCATGCTCAGAGATAAAGCGCAATGGGACCGAGTTGCAGTATTTATCCAGAAGATCCTGCAACAAAAGAAAAAGGAAACCCCAGAAGCACTGGACGAACTGTAGAAGGATAAGACCTAGAACATAAGAAGCCAATGATGGCGGAATAGGTACCACCCTGAAGTAATACGAAAAGTAGTCCTGGAGTGGAGACATGCGTGAAAGGAGGAGGTATTTTAGTGGGTGCGAGTCCCACACAGCAGGGCAAGACACCGCCCTGATGGTGCATAAAGTATTTTTCACGGCTTAAACTTACGATGCCGCGGCTGAGTCCCTCGTCCCCGATTCTAAGTGGCACTGCCCGGACCTTACCGTGGACCTTTCTGAACCTTCCTAAGAAGGCATCCAGATCCTCAGACCTGGCCCGGAGGCGGACCCGAGAAAAGCAGACTCTCGTCGGCTTCACTGAAACCGGGTAAGGTTAGAGGTGCCTACCACCCACGCCGATGCCCTCAAGCTTTAGCTTAGTGGCTGCTTCGATGGTAGTGGTATAAACCATACCGCAGCCAACCAGTCCGAAGGAGAAAATATTCTCCAACGGGACCACCAGTGACAAGGCCTTAAGGTATGTACTTTGGGTGCACCCTCGAAGGTGCTCAAAGTGCATACCATACCGTTCGTCCTGCCACTGACAGTCAAAAAGACCTTGAAGTACCACGACTGTCTTAGGCCGAGACGTACCCAAGTCAGCCGGAGGCTGACGTGGAGTCACATAACTACCCTGAATAATTATACTGGAACTTTTCTTAGAGTTACCACTCACCTCCTGGGCGTAGCTAGTCCCTGCTACTACCTCTAATCTAACAGGCGCTGGTCCTTTCGGCACTGGCTTAGTGGATACAGTTTTCTTTGGTCCAGTAAGATTTGGGCGAAATGTCACAAGTTGCGGTGGTGGTGCTGTTCTTGAAGCTTCTTCTACAACTTCTACCAGCTTAGGTGTGGGCTTGTTGCAGCTGCCATCGCAGACGCCTTCACAGCTGGTGCTGCCGAAAGGTTATTGGATGCCGCGGTTGTCGCAGGCGCTTTAGGAGCGGATGCTGTCGGCAGTTTACTGGTTGCGACAGTTGTCGCAGGCGCATTAGCAGCGGGTGCTGCCGTATCTTCACCAAATGCAGACGTTACAGGTGCAATGGTTGCCGACTTCTGAAAAGCGGCAGATACTGACCTCTTGAGCGGCATCATGGTCTTCTTTAGTTTGGCCTCTTATGTTGGGCCCTTGCTAGCCTCTTCTGTGGGCTCTTTTGCTGATGGTGATGTTGGCAGGAAAGAACTAAGATCTACTTTTTCTCCTCGATCCGTCTTTTTACGAGTATTAGGGGGGTTTTTCTTCCCTCCGGAAGCACTATCACTACTACTGTTACTGTTACGTGGCAGTAGGTATAAAATACAGCCCGTTTTTCAATGGTGAATATTGAAAGAATTGCCTCGGATAGGGGTGCGCTGAGGAGTCGGACTGGACTCAGACGCACCGAAATTCAGTCCTCCGTGTTAGACAGTGGAGCGAGTGACACTGTCTCATGGGGATGTAGGCCGTCCACAAGAACGTCCCCGGACCCTGCTCAAAGTGCTCCGCAGACAGTAAATCCATTGTTGCCAGCGACCACCAGAGCGGAAATCTCTCGTGTGCGCATGAAATGGACACTTGAGGATGCACTCACAGAATTTGCACACTTAAACGCAACGCAAAGGCACATAATACCAAAACAGGGCACATCTAAACAATTATCTAGCATTCTTGACATCTTGAATACGGACGTTCTGCCAGAGTATTTAACAGATGACAGAACGTTTACTGAAGCTCATACAGCGATATATTGTGCTGCTGTCGCGGCTATCAGATGCAATTGTTCAAAGACGCGCAATCCAGCTAATAACAACAACACGATGCTGAAAAAACCGGCTTGGGAGAAAAGACTGGAGAGGCGAATCGATGGGATCCGTTGTGATCTCGGCCGACTTATCCACTATAAACAGGGAAACAGAAGTAAGAGGGTAGTTAAAAAAGTTCACAAAATTTTAGAAAAACAAAAATTGACGACTTAAAAATTGACCTGCTCGGGGTTAAAGTAGCATTTTCAAGTAATTATTTTCTGAAAATTTGTTACGTTCCGCGGAATTCGTTAGAATGAGGTTTTACTATAATTCTGTTCTACGTTTTCGTAGTATTATCTACGGTACATCTGCGACATCTTAATCCAGCAATCAGTTATCACTAATAAGATTGTTTCCTAAATTACAACGGTCGGCTTGCAGCTTTTTACAAATTTATTAGTAAGTCTCTGCCATGTACGATACGAAAACTAGACCAGACTAGGAATACAAAAACATAAACAATTAAAATTACGCTACTTACAGCGAGAGGCACTAAAATTGCGGGAACATAGATATAGATTTAGAATGTATACACGCAATGCACGATGTACCTTCGGGACTGGGTTAGCTCGACAGCAAACCATTTGTCAAAAATTAGTTTATAATTTTAGAATCTAATCAGTACCTCAAGTTGCATGCCACAAGAAGCGGGAACCCCGAAAGCTTTGTCTCACTTAAAGCAGATTCTGTTGATGTTGTTTTGTCGCGTATTCTTATACACAACCCGAAAGCTTTGCTTACGTAAAAGGAAACTTGGTGTCTGCTTTTTAGCCAGTTTTTTCGATTCGGTTTTTTAGTGCACTTGCCAGCGCCCCTTGAGCACGTGGGAATCGTTCTAAAAGTGTGTACAGGTTTGTCAAAACAAACCGAACACGCGCCACGCTGACAACAATTTCGAGTCACCCTATACTACCCCGTGGAGGAGGTAAGAGCTTTCGCCAACTTTCGCCTCTCTTGAAACAGTTATTGTTTATTTTGCTTTTTGACTAGAGGACCGCATTCAGCAGTAGTGGTAGTGTCGTGCGGTGTTCGGGAGTTGAAACAAGGATTCCACTCACGCGCTCATTCGCTTGTTTTTTTGTTCTTTTGCTTTGTGCGGTTTTTTCCTGCGGTCAAACTGATTCCTGAACCCAGTTATGTTCGAACTTTAACGGCTTTTGTAGCTGTGACAGTATCGCTATCAAAGGACATTTTAATGACTTAGTTCCGGCACAGGATCTTTAAATATAATTATTTCAGTTAATTTACTTCCGAGTGCATTGCGGTGTGGTTTAAATTAATTTAAAAAACAGAGACAGTGCTGCTCACTGGTAAAAGGAAAATAGCGCCGATACACTTTACTATACAATATAAAGATGTTAAGACGAGCCCAGCATTTAGGTACCTAGGAGCTATGATAGACCAAAGGATAACCTTCTCAAGACACACTCACATGCCTAATATAGGCGGCCCAAAAGCATCAGCAAGCGTTGTGCACTTGCAAATATTGTATGCGGAGCCTTTCTAGCATAGCACAATGAACAAGGCAATTAAAAGGAATATGACTAGCACACAACGAGGGATATTAATGAGAATCGTTAGCGCGTACACAATAATCTCAGCAGCAGCGGCCGGGCTGATAGCGGAAATACCGCCTACCGACCTCATGACCCATTAAAATATTGAAGAATTGGAGGCAGGGAAAACCTGATGCGAAACTGGCAGTAAAGATGGACAGGCGGCCAACACGGAAGATGGGCGCACAGGCTGACACCAAAAAATGGATCGACAGACCGTACGGAGAAATAAATTACTTCCTAACCCAGGCACTCTCTGGTCACGGCTGTTTCAGAGACTTCTTGTACAGAAGAAATAGGGTAAATAAGAATAAGTGTCCATACTTAACTTGTAAGTGAACTTTAAGCATCAAGCAATATTACCACAACTTCATTATACTGATTATTCGACAAGCACACAAGTGTACATTGCACGGACCTTAATGCATACAAGACTACAATATTGGATTTTAGAAGCCCAGAGTGCAGTTAAAGCGGCTATCCATAATTGCGTAACTTCGCTTCGACATCAACAGTTGCTGTCAGACCTCTTCACCAACTGTATTTGGAGTTAAGTTGCGATATCTGATGGGTTTTAACTCGGTTACGAGCAACCATTATTAAAGAAGTTAAAACTTTGTGAAAAGTAAAGTGTCATCTCGCTAAAGGGAAGGGTTTTTATGCTATATTAAAAGGCACAACCCAGTGAATATGTTCCTTTTTATTTTCTATCCAGTATTCAAAGTAGTACAAAAAAGGAGCTGTAATGTGTGCGCGTGTATCGCAACACGAGGTTATAGCAGGATGTCCAGGTGGCATGCCTAGCTGGCAGCACGTGCGTAGCTCGGCGGTTTGGGGTCGGGTTCTTGGACATCGTATAGGCACAGATTAAGTCTGCTCGCTTGATCACGACGAACTTAGTAAAGCCGTCTAATACAACGAAAACAACCGTGTTGCCGTGTGTACGAGGATATTGTCCGAGGAAATCGATGTGTAACAACTGAAATGGGCATTGAGCTTCCAGACGCTTGCCCATAGGAGGTCGTAATTTGGTATTAGGCGATTTTGTTTCTTTGCATACATGAGTCACCAAATAGGGCGAATAATATTTTTCGCGGAGTCTGCATAAGGTCTTGTGGAAGCGTCCATATGTTGACTGAGGTGACTCATGAGCCTCACGGATCAGATCTTCCGCCAGACCCGATGCAACCCATAACTTCCAGGCTAAGTCTTCCTGAATCAAGTCATCGCTGCGGGGTTGGGTCCTCTTGTAAACTTACCAGTCCGAGACACAGAGATCAGGGAGTTGTGTTGGGTTCGCAAGTAAAGCCGATAACAAGTGCTCACACTCTTCCATGGATAAAAATGGCGAGTTTAAGGAGACTTTTCCTTTCATAATTGAAAAAAATACACCTTAATTTTTTTTGTGTGAAAAGACTATTATATTGTTACGTAAATGGGGCTCGACAGATTAATTAAGACACTTATTTACAGTCGCAAATGTTCACAATTTTATTCACGATTAATTCGAAGCACAATTTTCTTTAAAATATTTCTTCATAAAATATCGTTTCACTTCACTTATTTACACTTCTTACTTCACGGGTTAAAATACAACTAACTATACCCATTTTCACATGTAAACGCATCGCAGTCTAAATCACGACTAAACTAATCAGGCTACTGCTCAGCCCTATTTATACTACTTAGCTTAATTCTAGAAAGTTCAGTCACTTAGTTCATTATCACCTCACATATTCACCATGGGTTCGAGTCGTCCTTGACTTTCCCCGTTTGACATTTCCTTCTCCTGATTTCTGGCCACCTGGGGCATCACACGGTTGACTATTTTCCTTTTCGTGGCCTACCTCGTGCACGTTACAATATTTATTGAACTGATTCCTTTTGAGCATTTTTATAAAACATATCAAGAACATAAAAACAATATTTATTTGTTTAATTTGCACCGACTTCAAAATGTCGTAATAGATATAAAATTAAAAATTATTTTATGCTTTTTAGCGCCTTTTGTGAAGTCGGTTCAACTTTTTTTTTAAAAACGGTTTTATTTTTCACTTTTTATTGTCTCCGACTCTATACAACGAAGAAAGAACCACCCCCATTCCACAAAACTTTTTTTCTCATGGTATCAATCAAGGAACATACTATATCGAACAGAAAAGGAATCATCAGGAAGTTACTACCCCTCCCCCTCCTCCACCACCTCCATAGGACCAAATTATTCTCCTATTAGCAATGGGGGATCACACTCTATACAACAGCAAAAGAACCATCCAAATCGGTCCACGCGTTACAAAGTTAGGTTCGACCCCCCTTATCCCACCCCAACCACACCAACAAATTTTTTTTTCTTGTGGTATCAACCAGGGAGCATACTCTACCCAAACGAAAAAGAAATATCCAAATCGGTCCACGCGTTAAGAAGACTACCCCCCCCCCCCCCCCCCCACCCACCCACACCTTTCACCATAGGACCAACCCACCAAAAATTTTTTTGACATGGTACCAACCGGTGAACATACTTACCCAACAAAAAAAGAATCATCAAAATCGGTCGACGCGTTACGAAGTTATGCCCGGTCAGACATAAAAAAAAACTTAAAACGTCGAACTTAGAACCTCTTTGTTTTTGGGAAGTCGGTTAAAAAGCGGTTTAATTATAATTATTAAAATAATAAATTCATTTTTTTCTAATTAAAATAATCTATATAGCTTTAGACGGTACCCGAAAATTTTTTAAAAATTCGTTTTATTTATAAATTTGTGTGCTGTTTTCAAAGTTTGACAACCACTTTTATGTGCTCTAAATTTGTCTAATAAACCTCCTTGGAGCCCTATAGACTCAATTCTATGTTCTATTGTTCCCCAACATTTATATTAATAACCTTCCTTCATTCGGGACAATGAAGAATAGTTAAAATTGGTTATGGCTTGTCGGTGTCTATTAAGGTTATGTGTGACTAAGAAAAAGGAATGTTATAGCCTTTAAGAAGAGGAATTCGGATTAGGTAAGTTAAAGATTAACCAAATTATGCAAAACTACTTTCCTTTATTTCTCCCTATTTTTTAATATCGCGACTTCAGAAACAATAGTTTTTTCTACCTGGTGAGTATCCTCTCTAGCATTTTATTTGCATTCAGCGCTATCTTTAATATCGAACTTATCTGTAATTTTCTATTTTAGCCATCCAGAGTACCGACGATAAATTCCTTTGGATGATCCTACGTATTTAAGTGTATCCAGCTACTGACATGGGTATTATTTGAGTTGACCATCTGCCTCTTTAGTTGGCTCAGCAGACAGGCGAAGAAAATAGATTTATCTTGCCCGTCTCCTGAAATAAGGTAAGATAATTTTTCCGTACCTTAAGCTGTAAATAAAAAAAATTCTTTGCAGGATAATTTTTAATTTTGGCTTAAAAGGACAGAATGAGATAGATGGAGAGAGTTCCTTTAGGCTTCAGTTTTCTGTGGATTTTAACCCGTAACACTCCTCTGTCGCGTCACTTTGTGCTCGGGACAGAGTGTCAATGACCACTTTCTGCGCGCCCTTGCGATGCTCGATTTGGAAGTCAAAAGCCTGCAACTTTAAACTCCAATGAGCCAATCGTCCGGAGAGGTCCGAGTGACTCATCAGGCACTTCAGACTCGCATGATCCGTGATAATGGTAAACGGATGTCCTTCGATATACGCTCTGAATTTCTGTGCTGGATTCAGCTTCTTAGACATATATGTATATATATATATCTGCACCTGACTCATCAGCTTGAAACAATACGCTACTCACACCAGAGGTGCTAGCGTCACACTGTATATACAACTTCTTAAAGAAGTCAGGTATTGTTAAAATAGGTGCATTACACATAGCTTGCTTTAAGTTGTCAAATCATTGCTTCGCATTTTCCGTCATTCCGAGGAATCTACAGATTTGCTTAGCAGAGCGGGGAATGGGGAAATCAGCCACCGCTACCACTTTCTCGGGGTCAGTTTTCAGAGGTTCATCTCCAATCATGAAACCCCAGTAGTGGACTTGTTTCATGCAAAAGCGACTTTTCTCGACATTGATTGTCAATTTCGCGCTGTGCAGGCAATCAGCTACTTCTCTTAATGTTTTAAAGTGGGAGTCAAAATCAGGTGATACGACTAGTAAATCATCCTTATACACAAAGACATGTTTGCGTAGACGACCAAGAATAATCTTATCCATCAAGCGACACATTCGTTGCGGAGCATTGCACAACCAAAAAGGCATGACGGTGTATTGGTACAGCGGCCTGCCGGGCACTGTAAAAGGTGTTTTCTCCCTTCACTGCTTTTATAAGGGAATTTGCCAGAATGCATCCTTCAAGTCGGTGAACGAAATGAAGTGCGTATCCTGCAGTCGTCCAAGCAATCCGTCGATGTGGGCTAAGGAGTAGGCATCCCTTTTCGTGACCAGGTTCACCTTGCAAGAGTCCAAACAGAGCCTGACCTTGCCAGGTTTATGTACGAGTACAACTCTTCAATTACCCCTAACTTCAACATACGGTCCAGTTCGTCGTACATGAGCTTTTGAATCACTGGAGAGATGAGATAGTGCTTTTGTTTAATCAGCAAAGCATCGCCGGTGTTAATAATATGTTCCTCTAGGTGGGTCTCTCCCAAAACTAGTGCTGTGACCCAGAAACTGGGAGCCCAAAAACCTACGTGTGTGATGGAGGCCGCCACCATGGAAAACATCGTGGACGCACTCTTTCCCGAGCATCCGGTGAGAACAGACGCTGACTTCGGTTCAGTTGGGGTCTTCCCGATGTTCACAGCGGAGTAGTTGGATAGAGCCGTACTTACCATGAAAAACAAGAAGGCACCAGGCCCAGATGGTGTACCGAGTGAAGTCTTGAAGATGGTGTACTGGCAAAACCCGGAGCTGCTGCTGCGTATGTACAACACATGCTTGGAATCGGGGGTCTTTTGCTCACGCTGGAAGATAGCGCGCTTAGTTTTAATAAGCAAAGGTAAGGGGGAGCCCGGACAGCCGTCTGCCTACCGCCCCTTGTGCATGTTAGACACTGCTGGAAAGATCTTCGAAAAGCTCATCAGGGCGAGACTTACAGCAGCAATCCGAAACGCCGGCGATCTCTCGCCGAGACAGTATGGCTTCAGGGCGGGGCTGTCCACGGCGGATGCAATTCTGGAGGTTTTCGAGGCGGTCAGGAAAGCTGAAGACCATAGCCGCTACTCGCGTAAAATGGTGCTTTTGGTAACACTAGACGTCAAGAACGCCTTCAACTCCGCGCGATGGGTCGACATGCTGGAAGCGCTAGAGGGCTCGTTCCAAGTGCCGAGATACCTCTTGCGGATACTGGACGATTATCTGAAAGACCGATGCTTGTTGTACGAGACTAAAGAAGGACAGCAATAAGGAGAATCACGTCGGGGGCAGCACAGGGATCGATACTAGGACCGGATCTCTGGAACACCACCTACGACAGCCTGCTATGAATTGAACTGCCCGAAGAGACGTCCCTGGTCGGGTATGCGGACGATGTTGCTGCACTGATATCAGCACGCGACGTGCAACAGGCACAGCTAAAGCTGAACCAGGTGATGCGAGCCGTAAACAGCTGGATGACGGCGCACGGACTGTCGCTAGCCCTTAGTAAGACGGAGGTCGTTATCCTGACCAAAAAGAGAATCCCGACCATCCTTCCAGTGCGAGTCGGAGAAGAGACCATACGAACGAGACCATCGGTGAGGTACCTCGGCGTTACAATTGACACCAAAGGAAACTGCAGATAAAGCAGCAAGAAGCGTCACATTACTGAGCAGGCTGATGGCCAATGTGGGAGGTCCAAGCTCGAGCAAATGCCGCCTCTTGATGACAGCAGTACAGTCAACCCTACTGTATGGTGCAGAGGTATGGGCGGAAGCCCTAAGTAAGGAGCAATATCGGAAAAGACTTAGCCAGGTACAAAGGCGCGCAGCCCTGAGAGTGGCCTCAGCGTACCGCACTGTCTCCGAACCGGCTGTCCTGGTGATTGCAGGGGTGGTTCCCATCGACCTGCTCGCCAGGGAACGAAGGGTGATTTATCTCAGGAAGGCAGAAATGGACAAGGCAACGGTTCGCAAAGAGGAAAGGTCCTACACCATGGAAAGATGGAAACAAAGATGGAGAGAGGAGAACAGGGGACGATGGACAGCGAGGCTCATCAGTGATCTGGGCCCCTGGATCGACAGAGGGCATGGACAGGTAGGTTTTTACATAACCCAACTCCTGAGTGGCCACGGGTACTTTCGTTCGTATCTTCACCGAATGGGAAAGGTAGTGTCACCGGAGTGCCTCTATTGCCCAGGCCAAACGGACACCGCAGAACACACTTTCTTTGAGTGTCAGAGATGGGCTCCCGTGAGGGGAGCGCTAAGAGTCCACCTAGGAGGGGCGATCGCCCCGGAAACTATAGTCCAAGCCATGATCGCCGACGAAGAAACCTGGAATCTCACAGTCAGGTACGCGGAAGATGTCCTGCGCAGGAAAAAGAAAGACCTAGACGAGCAGGCCACCGCAGAGATGGTCGAATGACGGGCTAAAGGAAAGGACCTAGCTTGAACTAATGTGGAAAACGGTTTCAGGCTAGTGTCCGGAGAGCAAGGGAGGTGTTTTAGTCGGTAAACCGCGCCACAGGAGTCCGACACTGCTGGGAAGGAGTGCCCCAGCGTGCATAAAGCATTTCACCTCCCTCACAAAAAAAAAAAAATTTTAGTCCTTAACAGACCCAGCATATCATTCTTGAGATCTGCCATGGGTGTGGTCAGCTGATCTGCTGTTGCTGGGTGATTATGCGCTCTAGTTGGACGAGGGGAAAGCCGAAGTTGATTCACATCTTTAGACTTTCGAGCATGCTCTATGTTATGTGGACCTACAGAGGGTCGGGGAGTAATCTTCAGCCGGCGGAGGGCTTCTACCGGTTGAGCCCATTCAGACGGGAGAAAAGATCAAGCTCCTTCCAGTGACTGGCTCTACCCGAAGATCTGCTGATTACGACTTACAGACAGATCGGGAAACCTTTCTTGGTTGGCCGACAGTCAATTGGGGTTGAAGTCCGGGGGAGGCTTAGACATGTCTGGCTGCATCACAGCTGTAGCCCCTGGGACTGAGGCTGAGGACATTCTCGGAAAGGCATATGTTTGTTCGTTTGTGGAAGGGGCTTGTGCCTGTTTAGGCCTGACACCACGACCGTCGGGTTCAACCCTTGGCTTTACCACAGGAGAACGGAACATCATACAAAAAACTTTTGATTTAAACGATAACGTGTACAACCACCTGAAGTCGGTACTGTAGCAGCTTGAAACAAAACCAAAATATAAACTAGGGTGAGACTGAGGGTCAATGCGATAAGTGCTCGAGTATCAACTCCTAAGGACTTGCACCTTTAATCTCTGTCTTAGAGTAAAAGAAAAAATAAATTAAATTAAATTTGTGTATTAATTACAAATTTTTTTAAGAAAAATCGAGATGAAAAACAACGAACTCAGGTTTATAATAGAGAAAAATCCTATCTAACAATATTTCAAGAAAGAAAAATCAAAAAGAATAAAAAAATCTAAATTAAGATTTAAAAATAAAACTAAAAAAAGCTGAAATATCAAAAAACCGAAATAAAAAAAAATCAACATAAATAATTTCAGGTTCCCTCAGAAACTTCTTCTCCCGTCTCGCGCAGGAAGAGCAAAGGATAGAGAAAGGTTGGAAGGGAATAGAAAGACAAACAAAAAAGGAAAAGAATAAAAAACTAAAGAAAATATAAAGGGGGCTTAAAAGTTGACCTCAGGGATTAGGCATACTCAAGGCAACATCGAGTACCGCCAAGAGTACTCGCACTAATCCCGAGTACCAGTCATCTCATACTGAGGACAGGACAATGTTTTATTCTGTCCTAATAATGAAAACTTATATGCTTGCGAACATAAACAAACATACAAGGAAAAGCGGTACGAACCCTCGAAGGTGATTGTAACAAAAATGGGAAGAAATAACAGCCGTACAGGCCAACATCGCCTAAGGGGCCAACGGATCAGCCTAAGCTGACATGACATCGCTTTTGAAGCACGAAGCCAACAGAAGAGGCTGGTGTGTCTTCCCTAGATAAGACGTGCTTCTCGTTGGTCGCCCTATTATGTAAAGTAAGCGCGTGTACTGGAACATGAGGTTGCCGCAGGATGTCCAGTTGTCACACCTTACTGGCAGCACGTGCGTAGCTCGTCGGTTTGGGGTCGGGTTCTTGGACATCCTATACACACACCATAATCAGAAATCGCGTGCCTGTGGCGAAAGAGGGTTGTGGGATCCCACAAAGAATAAAAAAAAGAGAAAACAGATAAAAAGGAAGAGCAACAGGTCTGGTGTCACCTGTTACTCCTAGCCGCTTAACCATCATGAATTCTAAACAAGAAAACTACTACTACTACTACTACTACTACTACTGATGGTTCAATACTCTAACCCTCGCCATCCCTACACCTGGCTAAGATGTAGGCCCAACCTAAAAGAGATGCTGAAAACAAATTAAAATAAAAAAAAATTAAATAAAAATTAAAATAAAAAACATGAGGAACGAGGGAGAAGGGATGAGAGAAACAAGACGGAAATTAATTTTGTGTAACAAAACAAAATTGTATCTTATATTCACCAACATTTTACTTATTTCTATATAGAGGACTCACTAATAGGTGTATCACCCTTATTTCTACCTACGATACATAATGCTATAGCTTAGAAATGATTTCGTTATTTCAGCTATTCTCATAACATTGTTAACATATGTAGCTATACAAAAACACTCTAAAGAATGAAAAAAAATACTATTACTCTTAAGTGAACTGTTGATATAGCTAACGTATATTATACATAATCTCTTCGCTAGGTGATAGCTAGGTCGAAGTGAAACTTTTCAATGCTTTAATACTACTGGCAATTACTGAAGAGACTCGCAATGCGGTAATCTAACTAGATGACGCGACATATTAAGCGCGAGCGGAAGAATTTTATTATATCCGTCATAGGTACTTAAGAGCATTCATTCTTCTTATGAGAAGAAGGAGTATTAAACCTTGCTTGTTTCAAGAAATCGCAAGAACATTTTAAATTCGCGGTAAAAGTCGTGTGCCTAAGCAATAGTCCTAATGGAAAATGCCAAAGTTTTATTCTTTATTTTTTTGTTTCTATAAATCCTCCTTACTCACTAACCACTTCTTAATTAAAAACATACACTTTATTTCTATCTCTCTCTCTCTATCTCTCTGCTTACATCACTCCTGGTGTAATTAGTATAAATATTAAGTAGTGTAAATATATATAATTAGTACAAACATATATATAAATAAAAAGACATAATTCACTTTCAATAGTTTACGTCATATACATATAGCTACATATAAATAAAAATGAATAGATAAATTCAAAATCTACTATGGACCCCACTAAAGAAAATAATTTTTAGGATGTAACGAAGTTCCGAAACCTGTCAACAGCACCGGGAGAGAAAGGGGTTTTTGAGCACCGCCAGACCCCCCCCCTCCTCGGTCCTAATATTATTAACCTGGATCAATTTCCCGCTCCCCACAGCTGCCACAAAGTCGTAAAAGGCTACAAAACCTATTAACAGCAAGGGACAACAGGAATGCAGGATAAATGGCTTTTTAAGCCTCGCCAGACACCCCCCCTTCCCCCGCATACTGATATAGTAAAACAACACCGAATTTACCACTCCCGGCAGCGGTAAATTTCCAAATTTTCCCATAAACACCGTGGGAAATTTAGACTGCCGAGTGCCGTCAGAGCCCCTGGCACTATATAAGGAGGGCTCACACCGTAGCTCAGTCACTCGTCGTCGACCAGCCCTAGAGGCAACGTCAACTGGGAACAACCGAAAATTGCAGACCGACCAGAATATAAGGAGGGCTAACTACCGTGGAAAAGTGAGTCATCACCGACCAGCGCAGCGAGGCTGATCACCGAGGAGCAGCAAGGTATAGTTTTTTTTAGGGAGATCCCATCACTTGGGTTATATAGGTGGGCACCATACCGGATCGCCGGCAGTCGAAGACCAGCGTTCGGACGGACACCACGGCCAGCACGGAGCTTCCTACTAGGTGGTAAGATATAAGCAGGTATAGTAAAGTTGGTAGGGATGGGCGTTCTTCGATTCGATCTCGACGGTTCGCTAAAATATATCTGAGCAAGCTCACGTAGAAATTTTTTCGCATCATCATTAATTTCTATAATAATCCTGACAATTTTAAATTTCGCACCTAAAATATTGTTAATGTTAGATAAGTGCGTTTCGAATCTCTATAATATGATAGTGTTATCTGTATCAGTGAGTAGCATGAGTACCTACACCACCAAACAGTGTAGTGTGTTTGGGAACCTCTTTAACTAAAAATTCATTCTTAATATGTATATTGCTCATAATAAGAAAACCTTGAATACAGGTGCTTTCGGGCAACCTGAGACAAGTGAGATAACTGAGAATTCTCAGTTGTCTTGCTTTGGCGAAGCCGTCTCAGTTTATTTGGAGCCACAACAAAATTCCATACACATATTGAGCAACTGAGCAAGTCAGACTGGTTTTTCACGCCTCAGTTGTCTCAGTTAAAGAATATTAACTAGTATCGGTGAATTTTTTAAAAGTGTTTGTATTTATTCATATTTTGGTAGCTGCTATTTGCGTCAATGGACGAAATAGTGTCCTTAGCAAACAGAAATAAATATTATTTTCTAAATTTCAAATTGGAAAAGTTCATTACATTAACAACTGTAGAAATTGACATTTTCTGAATTGAGATAACTGAGACGGTTGCTTAAAGTTTCGTCTCAGTTGATCAACTGAGACGTGTCGCGCGAAATCACCTTACATCTTTCACTACATACGATTACAACTGCTGGGTTCTCTCCATCGTCCTGTTCGGTAGGTGTTACGTCCGTCCACTCCGTTCTTCCGTTATTTGGTATCAATTCTCGAGCAAGGTCTTCTTCTGAACTATCATCACTCATTTTCAGTTGTTTAGAATTGCAAAATTAATCACTTAGTTAAGAAAATATAATTTATTGTCATGTGAAGTCCACCGGGTTTTGCTAGTTATGACAAATTCAGCTTAATGGAATCGATCTGTTCGATCTATGACCATCGATCTTTTTAGGGCGATTAATCGATCTTCGAAATCGGAAAAAAATTACAGATCGATCCGTACTGAATCGATTTTCTCAATCCGATCAACCATCCCTAAAAGTTTGGGTAGTTGGCGTGCCTTCCCGGCTACAACAAGGAGTGTTTTCGATTTTGCCACCGAGACATAACACCGGGGACAACTGGAGTTACTGTGACCCTGCACCGAAGTGTCATCTGCTTCCAAGTGTTAAACCCTGTGTTCGAGTTTATTATTGTCACCCGCTGTCAAATCCAACTGAAAATTATGGCGATTAATAAAAAAGCAGCAATTTCAGCAATTATTGGTTTACTGCAGCATTAATTTAATGAAAATGAGTATTTTGAAGAAGAAGAAAGGCTACATGACGAATCCGAAAGTACAATTTTCCTCTTTAAAATGAAAAGAATGGAAGCTGCAAAGATTTTTCGGTTTATTTTCATTCTTATTATAACAGAACAGTAAAAATAAATAATTAAATATAAAAACTCGCAGCACGCAAGCACAATACCAGTTTACTTTACTCATCTACTTCATTTGTGTTAGTAGTGTCACAGCTGTTCCTGGTCCAAACCAGGGGCAATCGGTGTTAGCACCAAGGTTGAAATGTGCCAAACGAACAATCCGAAGCATAACTCGGGTCATGCCACCGCAATCTCGAACACGCATTTGCTTCTTCAAGGGACAAGGGTTAACCCAGAAGCAAAATCGAAAACACCCAAGTTGTATTGGACCAGATTTGGATCCACTGGTGATGGGTAAGATTAGAATACTTATTTCTCTACTTTTCACTCTCTTAGCTGGCGTGCCTACCCGGCTATCTCGTTTTCTCTGTCACTGGCGTGCTTCCCTGGTGATAGACACTAGTTTTATCTCTTGCACTAGTGTGCCTCCTTGGTGCAAGACAATCACATAGCTGGCGTGCCTCCCAGCTATCTAGTTTTCTCTGTCACTAGCGTGCCTCCTTGGTGACAGACACTCGTTTTATCTCTTGTACTAGAGTGCCACCCTGGTACAAGACACATATAGCTGGCGTGCCCCCGCCCCCCCCCCCTCCCCCGGTTATCTCGTCTTACCACCGTCACTAGCGTGCCTCATTGGGAACAGACACTCATTTTATCTCTTGTACTAGCGTGCCTCCCTGGTGTAAGACACTCATATAGCTGGCGTGCCTCCATGGTGAAAGACGCTCATATAGCTGGCGTGCCTCCCCGGCTATCTAGTTGTGCCTCCCCGGCTATCTAGTTGTGCCTCCCTGGTGACCGAAACTATTAACCGGAAAGTCTCCGGTTATCACCTTGGTATTGACGTATTCTTCACCAACGTTTTCCCTGGCGCATTCATGTGAGTGATTGTCTCTCAGAGCTTTAGATAACTTAGGCCTTGTATTGTAGTACGAGATCATCTGTCCTCGTCTCTTTCCTTTCCACAGGAAGAATAGCCGTCACCGCCGCACGAAGATTTCGCCCAGAAACAAGGCGACCGCCCGTCCGTCCGTCATACTACGGTCACGAAAAGAGGATAATCCATACGTCAACAATCCGGAATAACCACGATAACTCAAGGGAGACAACAGGAGTAGTGCGACCGCCGCGCCGCCCCGTAGGAAGGAGAAAGTGAAATATAAACATTTTATAGAATAGAATAAAAGTGGTACGTAAAGTGAATTGTAAACATAAGACAAAGATAAAAAATGTGTAGAATTTAAGTTCTGAACCGAACTGAACAAATAGACTATAAATAAACTGAAACTTTAGTGAGGAATTGGTGAGTTTCTTTCCAGAAGCCCTTTACCTTGGATCCGGCGAGCTTATCCCTTGCAAAGAGCCAGCGACCACCCCCACTACAGGAAAACACGTTACAAGGAAATGAAATACTAATCAAATAAATTCTTATTATAAAAATCACTTTAAACAATGTAAAATTACATCGAACTGGCGTACTAGAGTTCTCGTAATAAATTTAGCATTTTCTTAAACAATGCATAGCTAAATTCTTTTAGAATCTTACTGGATACAATTATTATTTCTTGAAAACGGTAACATTTTGTTATCTTA
This sequence comes from Leptarthrus brevirostris, assembly GCA_964036015.1. Taxonomy (NCBI): domain Eukaryota; kingdom Metazoa; phylum Arthropoda; class Insecta; order Diptera; family Asilidae; genus Leptarthrus; species Leptarthrus brevirostris. The sequence continues at coordinate 43,012,034 of OZ038375.1, forward strand.
TGACGTCGTTGGAATCATTTCCATACCGTACAAAAAGGATGAGTGTTCGGGAGTCACAGTCACAGTTTACATTTCTTTAGTTAAAACAGAGATTCAATATAACTCATTTTTCCCAATACATTGGGCCTGATAACGTTTATAATTTTGGACTAATGATTTGACATGCTTTTCATCATAGTGTCTATGTTCTAAAGCAAATTTTATGGGAGAAACTCTGCGGTCGTCACATTTCCCGTAAAAATTTTAGATAGCATCTGTCAATTCAACACAGGTAAGCCATACATAAATAGACAAAATACAAGCTTAATATTTGGCCAATATGATCGTGCGCACCTTTAGACGTATTCTTATAAATCTGTCAAGTTCTCACGGTTCCAATACACTTCCCTGTGTTTTGTGTTTCCTTCCTTTCCCCTTTTCCAAGATTTTCTAGCGTCTCGACCTGGGGTGGAGGAGTGATTGGTGATTGTTTACAGGACCACAGGAGTGAAGGACCTTTCGATGAGCTGAGCGGTGGAATACTCCTTCTCTACGAAATAAGACGCCTTTTTAGAACTTTTTTTCACTTGTAATACATATACATGATTGGAAAGTTAAAATAGAATTACCCTTTTATACTTTTTGAACTCCGATTTTTGAAGTGAAACCAAGGTTATTTCTGATTCTGATATTAATTTACGCAGAAATAACTAAACGGAACGGCTGTAAACGCAATTTTCTGAAGCATCTCACAACTCCAAACATACTTTCCACTACAAACGCATCTTGAACATGGCCGTAGTAATTTTTCTTTTCTAGGTAAATTTGCGAAAAATATTACTTTAAGTACAATAGCCCCAAAAATATTATATTTACGACGCCTCTGCGCCAAATTAAACCAAGTTCAAGCTAAATAAAAAAAAAATTGCCAAATGTAATCAAGAACAAAAATGGATTTTCCTTATTACTTTTAATTAAAATTACTTAGTAATTAACGTTGTTTACACGTTTAGAGCGTATTTACTACTTCTCTGTAGCGAAATATTTTGAAGAAACTTACGTATGAAATGATATTCCGGGTAATCGGCGATGTACTCGATTTTCACAATTTTTCACAATGCACGACATTTTATTTACTTAATTTTACACTGGAAACCACTTTCACTTCTATAATGTTGCAGTTTTTTAAGTTTATCTCACAAATTAACACACTTTGAATATATTATACGTAAAATAAATTCTTTCCGGCACTTACACTTTACATTAAAAATGACAATTCAAGTATCTTCTTCTTATTGACGAAATTAAAGTCGCCCTTTCGTCCCCCATAAAAGCCATCCACCCAGGGTTGAGAGTAAAGAGAAAACTTAGAAAAGCTTAGCTTCAATATTTTACACCTTCAATAAACAATACATTTAATAAAATCATGTTGCGCATATACATAAACGCATACAATTTGAGGAAAAGATCGCAAGACGCTTTTATTAAATTTATTGTTTATTGAAGGTGTAAAATATTGAAGCAAAAACTTCAATCAGCTGTAATAGGCCGGGCGCAATGGGGGGGTCATGTATGCAATTTGGGGTCCCCGCGGTAACTTGTCATATTTTTATGTTTTGCGGCACGGAGAATCGATTTTTCGAGGTTACCAGGCTCAAAAATTTGTCGTTTTCGAGATATGGCCCGATTTTAGTCAAAATTGATGGTTTTTCTGAATTTTCCAAAAAAATAAAAAAAAATTAAAATTATTAACCAACTTTATGTGAAAGATCTTTTGATTTGAAACAATTTATGTCTGTAGCATTTTTTTCCTAAAGTCCTTGGTTTAGTTGTAATTTGCAAAAAATGCCTCACATTTCTTATAGAGTATTTAAATGGGATAACTTATATGGGGCAAAATTCCTCAAGTGCTACATGCTACATAAATTGTTTAAAATCAAAAGATCTTTCACATAAAGTTGGTTAATAATTTTATTTTTTTTTATTTTTTTGGAAAATTCAGAAAAACCACCAATTTTGACTAAAATCGGGCCATATCTCGAAAACGACAAATTTTTGAGCCTGGTAACCTCGAAAAATCGATTCTCCGTGCCGAAAAACATAAAAATATGCCAAGTTACCGCGGGGACCCCAAAATGCATACATGACCTCCCATTGCGCCCGGACTATAAGTAAATCTAAGAGAATAGTTTATTATTGTGGGGAATATTCAGCTAAGTAGTACTAATAAATCGAGAAATTAATTCTTCTTTCTCAGTTTGTACCTATTTACTCATTTTAACATGATATTCTTCATTTTCTGAACTACAGCTTCAAGGTGGCGGATGGTTTGAGATTTAAGTAAGTAAGGACGACGCAATGATTATTAAACTAAAAAAACAGTCACAATATTGGATGTGGAATGACGTCATGTAGGTAATCGCATTCTACTCATCGAACCCTTTCATTTGATATGTCTAGGGGTTTTGAAGAAAATGTAATCCGCCATGTAATGACGTCATATAGTTTATCGTATTCTACTCGTCGAACCCTTTCATTTGATACTCATATAAAGGGGCTTGTGAAAAAAAGGGTAATCCGTCATCTCGAGGCGTTCGCTGATTTCGAACAATATTGCAAGATTTGACGACTTAAAAATTGGCCTGCTCGGAGTTAAACTAGCATTTTCAAATAATTATTTTCTGAAAATTTGTTACGTTCCGCGGAATTCGTTAGAACAAGGTTTTACTATAATTCTGTTCTACGTTTTCGTGGTATTATCTACGGTACATCTGCAACATCTTAATCCAGCAATCAGTTATCACTAATAAGATTGTTTCCTAAATTACAACGGTCGGCTTGCAGCTTTTTACAAATTTATTAGTAAGTCTCTGTCATGTACGATACGGAAACTAGACCAGACAAGGAATACAAAAACATAAACAATCAAAATTACGCTACTTACAGCGAGAGGCACTAAAATTGCGGGAGCATAGATCTAGATTGTATACACGCAATGCACGATGTACCTTCGGGACTGGGTTAGCTCGACAGCTGAACTGAAAAACCATTTGTCAAAAATTAGATTATAATTTTAGAATCTAATCAGTACCTCAAGTTGCATGCCACAAGAAGCAGGAACCCCGAAAGCTTTGTCTCACTTAAAGCAGATTCTGTTGTTGTTGTTTTGTCGCATATTCTTAGACACAACCCGAAAGCTTTGCTGACGTAGAAGGAAACTTGGTGTCTGCTTTTTAGCCAGTTTTTTCGATTCGGTTTTTTAGTGCACTTGCCAGCGCCCCTTGAGCACGTGGGAGTCGTTCTAAAAGTGTGCACAGGTTTGTCAAAACAAACCGAACACGCGCCACGCTGACAACAATTTCGAGTCACCCTATACTACCCCGTGGAAGAGGTAAGAGCTTTCGCCAACTTTCGCCTCTCTTGAAACAGTTATTGTTTATTTTGCTTTTTGACTAGAGGACCGCAGTCAGCAGCAGTGGTAGTGTCGTGCGGTGTTCGGGAGTTGATACAAGGATACCACTCACGCGCTCATTCGCTTGTTTTTTTGTCCTTTTGCTTTGTGCGGCTTTTTCTTGCGGTCAAACTGATTCCTGAACCCAGTTACGTTCGTACTTTACCGACTTTTGTAGCTGTGACAGTATCGTAATCAAAGGACATTTTAATGACTTAGTTCCGGCACAGGGCCCTTAAATATAATTATTTCAGTTACTTTACTTCCGAGTGCATTGCGGTGTGGTTTAAATTGCTATTCTTGTTTAGAAGTGATTTTATTATTGAGTGAGTGCCTACAATTTCCCATTTCCCCCAGTGAACTACTGCAAGGTGTAAGGCGTTCTGGTTTCTAGTTGGTTGAGGAGTTTTAAAGGAGAGCATAACTTTTGTGTGCAAATTTCGAACAGGATTCTCATCTAAGATTCGGTAAGTGCCAATGAATTGGAAATGAATTTTAGAATATTTTCTCCGTTTGATTAATTTGAATTTCTGTTAACTTTCTTCAAAAAAATTCAAAGTTTGCAATGTTTTTTTTTTTAAAGTACATAAAACGTAACACAAAACAAGTTTAAAGTGATGAAGACAGATTTCTTCGAACACTTACCCGTACATAGGGTTCTGTTCTAGATATATGCATTTACTCAAAACTTTTGGCAGCTTAACGTCTCTCATTTATCATCTTTTTCTACCTAGGATTGATAAATGAAATTGTGTGAGTTTCCACACTTTTAGAGTATCCCAAGCCCTAGATGCTTGAATGTAGCACCCCGAAAGTGGCAGATGCTACAAATGATGACATTAATTGACGGAAATTTATTCCCGTAAAGTCTATTAATTATATCTTCCTATCAGTCCATATGGCAGGCTGAGCTCATCGCGGTCCAATCGCACCGGAAACCTGAGCTCCCACATCCAAGAGTCTTCTTTGATTTTTGATTTGTTTACATTTGTTTTGATCAATTATCTTAAATGTCCGGATCATTATAAATTCATGATTTCAAAATTAGACCCTGAGAGCTAAAAATACATCGTTTGTAAACAAACCTTTGACGAACGAATCTCTAATCTCAATCTGGGCAACGTATGTACACGTGATGAAAAATGTCTCGCTCTATGTTTTCTCAAACATTGTGTACATGTTTTTTTTCAGTCTACACCTTCATTACGAATTGTACAGAAATTATTTTACATAGTCGCACATGACGGCAAAAGTCTTGCGAATTTTCTTTTGTTTAAAATAGATGAGTAATTATGTAATTAATTGGTAACACTTTCTTGCCATCGATTCAAAAAAAACTTTTCGGTAACGTCCATCGGATGTATTTTCGTTCGTTTTTGAAAGAAAAACAAATAACTTTGCATAGTTTATTTAATTTTTTCTCAGTTGGTGGGCCTATGCCCGTACATATGTACCGCTGAAAAGATTCAAGCGAGAGCTTTGCAGTTTATTTGCCGCACTCGGACTCAATGCAGCTAAATTAACAAAATAAATATTCAAACAAATAAATTAACTTGAATATCCATCTACACATATTTGCAAAGTTTACATTGGATTTTGCACGATTTTTTTAATATATTGGTTCATAATTGATTAGCGTCATAATATATGGTTTGAGTAAAATTAACAAAACTAAACTCTTTCAAATAATGTAAATTTTTAAAATTTTTAGAAACATACGATCTGATCTGGGTGTGGCAGGTGTGATCTATGTTTGCTGCATAGTAAAGAAAAATCCAAACTCAGTGTTTACAAAAATATAGTTACAAAAATTTGCCTAATTTTATTTTACTCTAAGAAATTGTCAATGAAATATTTTGTATTTTGAATAAAATCTTCTTTGACACGATCATCACACATCCGTTTCATCTAAATTAAGAAAAAGACGGTAAATTTTTCCACCCTCTCTCCTGAGAGGAAATTCAATTATGTCGTTACAAAAATTGAAAATTTGTTGGCCAGTATTTAGTTCTACCTCCTCAATTTTTGGTCCCGTGAAACATTCTCTACCGAATGAATTTATACAGATTTCGAATAAAACAAAAAGGTGGGTTGGCCAACATTTCAAAATTGATTTATTTCCTATTTCCTCATTCAGCTGTACGGATTGAATCATTACCGCGCTTAAAGTTGCATTTGCTTTTGTATTTGTTTTAATAAAAAGTAACTGTTAATGACGTAAATTTCCCAGTTTTATTAATCACTTATTGCAACTTTATCATATGAAACTGCATCAAAAATTATCAGGGACCACTATTGCCGGATTAAGTCATCTACATCTACGCAATCAGCGGCGGATTTATGTTATTATTCGTCCTTTTAGATGTTTTCATTGTTTTTTCGTTTATTTTTTTATTCTTTTATTATTGCTTTTCACCCTTATTAATATTATTGATTCTTATTGTTGTTACTTGAAAAGCGTTTAACAAATTAACCTATTTATGCCCATGGTATCGTTAATGACCCCAACGCGTGTATGCGATTTATTTAAAACTTAACCCGTGTGCGCACGGGATCGATAACGACATAAAAACTAAACTTCAAAATAATATTTTTTATTTTAATATTTGTAGACCAGAGATAATCTACTAATAAATAAGAAATTGAGTTCGCCATAATCTTTTCTCAATTAAGGCCTGTGACCCCCTTTGAGCTGTGGCCCCCTTTGAGCTGTGGCACCCTTTGATATGTGGCCCTCTTTGAACTGTGTCCCCCTTCGAGCTGTGACCCCCTTTGAGCTGTGGTCCCCTTCGAGCTGTGGCCCGCTTCGAGTTGTGGCCCCTAGGCACGTGCCTATACCCTGTTCCAAAAAGATTGGCAGTACACGGTAAATGGAGTTATGTTGCCAAATTTTGGTCGAGAAACCAAGAGGCACTGATTGTGATAAGAACATTCAGCAGACAGATGCTTGTGGACGACCGAAAATGATCAGCACTCAGTGATGGGTGGTGGGTGTTTTAACATGCGAAGTTCTCAAATGGAATGGTCGGAAAGAACATTTAGTGCAGCCAGATTATATCTTTTAGAAATAGGTTTGTAGAAATGCTCGAATTTACTTATTATAAATTGTTTTGAATTATTTATTTTAAAATATGTATATATTTTTGGTTCAATGTTGCACAGCTTTTTTAAAAAAAACCCTATTGAATGGTTATGGGTTCATCAAGAAAATTTTTATATTTACATGCTTTTGATATGGCAACCCGCGTCCACGAAGAAAAATCAGCAAATGTTCTGAGTGTTGAAATCGTGGCAACAGCGTGCTAAGGAAGAGGGATGCTTGCATATCAAAATGATGGGAAAATAAAGCAGACAGGAATAGTCTATAAGAGCGCGTACTGCCAATCTTTTTGGAACAGACTATATGTTTGCTAAATCCACATCTGTACGCAATGCCAGTCTCGGGGCCCCTGTCCCCTTTTTAACAGGATATTTTTTACACTGACTTAATTGTATTAATGTAAGCTATTTTTTATTGCATAGCATAGTTTTTTTAAAAAAAAGTTAAACCGACAACAAGCGCTAAAAAGGATAACATAATATTTAATTTTATAATTTTCTTGTGTTTTTGACGACGAACACTGTATCATTATCTCTTATCGGGCACCGGCTTCTTTTTTGTTTCAATGAAAAATTATTCCATACACAAGATAAAACTAGCAATAACAGTTGAAATCAGTTTTACTGTCTTGTTACCAACGATTCGGTCTATTCCTTGATCATCTTCCGGGTCAATATATGTGAACAAGTTAGATACATGAACCGACAGGTATGTGGTAAATTATAAAAACATATGAAAAATAACAAAATGGAAAAAAAATTTCTGAAAACTTTAAAAAAACTACTAAAGCGACACTCATAAAAACTATTTTATAAAGCCATCCTTCAAGTTCTGAAAGGTTCCCGTAAAACTTAGTTGAATCCCAATGATGCTTTCTTTGACAGACTATTGAATATGTGTATTTCTACCAAAGCATTGGGCCAATTCATGATGCAAACGAAACATGCGACAATCATATTGCTCAACTTACAATCTTGTGCGTTTCGCAAGCGGCAAATGATAGTTGAAGTGTAAACGAAGTGTGTTTTTTCGTTTATTTCTTTTACTTTCGTTTTAAGAAATGAATTATTTATTTTTTGTATAGATATATTTTCTCGTTTCTTTTTTACTTTCATTTCACGAACGCAAAGTTAACGTGATTGTTTACAAAAACTTTGTTAATGATAAAAACAATTTCAATAAAATTAATACAAAAAGTGAATTAACTCATTTTTCCCAAATTTAATTAATAAACAAAATTTTTCTGATTTTCTTTCAAATTAATCGTCAAAGCACGCACTACGTTCATTAGGACAGGTCGTGGAAAAATGCTTTTGATGGAATACTTGTCACTGTCAGAAGCAAGCAATGCTTGCGACACAATCATTCGGTTTCTACATTTCGACTGATGTTATCTGTGTCTGATCTCTTATTGATAGCCCCTCTCGTGCTTCATAAAAAACAAAACTTTTCAACAAACTAACAAATTCCATTCAAAACAATAACATATAATTAAAAATAAACAAAATCTAGAAGAATATATCTTATTATATGAATTCGCGGTGCGAAATTCCTATGGGTCCACAACAAGAATCTAGAGGAATAACAGTTTTTGTAATAAATATCTATCCTTATAGAACAAATTACATTTATTTTAATGATTAGTACTACCACCTTTATTTGTTATTACCTCAAATATTGGGTATTTCACGCTCTCAATAAGCTTTCTCAGCAAAGAAATTTCGATGTCTTCCCATGCTTTTCGAATGCCATCTTTAAGGCTTCTAACGTCCGGATATTGCTTTCCATTTTGATAAACGTTTTGAGCCAAGATTCCACAAAGCTTCTCTACAAGGTTGAGATCCGGAGAACGGGCTGGCCATGATTAAACCTCGATGTTTTTTGATTCTAGCCACGCTTTTGTTGCCCTTGAACTATGGATTGCGGTATTATTATGTTGAAATTCCCACTGAAATGACGAAATATCTTCTGCGCAGTACTTTAACGTCATTCGAGTTGTAATCCAAAAACAGGAGTTTTACCGTTGTAACCTAAATCATAACCGTACCACCACCAAAATTTCGACTCCTACAAACTTGGTTCTTCTTTTTCAAATCAGGCTAGTAGAACTGGAGATTATCTGGACCATCCAGATTAAGCTTCTTCTCATCTGAAAATATAACATTTTCCATTCATGATCACAATTCAAACGCAAGTCTTGTTTTTCTATGAGATATTTTCAAGGCCGGCTTCTTAGCTCTTTTTAGCCATTTGAATCGTCTTGATTAGGAAAATTTTTACTGAAATACTAAAAAATAAACAAAATGTATGTGACCATATTTTTTAATGTACATCCATTTGTTGATAGTTTTCTTTGTATAGCTCCTTTATTTTTTTAATGAAATTAGATGCCCCCCCCCCCCCAATCCTGGGGACGGACCTGCGTATAGCAATTTCGCAGACTGTATGTGTAAAGCTTCAAGTGTCATTCTCTTTTGGTAGCTTTTTATTTGCAAAGCATTCTGGTTTTTTCGAAATCAGGAAAATGTTGTAAGCAGTGTTCTGGGAGGGCCGCTTTTCTTTCCCCTTTTAAATCTGATATTCTGTTTTCCAATGATTGCTCCGTGGTACCTACATAAAGGTCACTACATATATTCTGCAATAACCTTTGCAAGAAATACTATATACAATATCAAAAGATTGATCTATGGAGATTTTTTCCTTTGTTAGGCCATAACAACGCTTAATGGTCTTGTGTTTCATGAATTTTTTCTTATATCTTGGTTATATTTCCATCAGGGCGCCCATCTTCTCTGAGAAACCAGAAACGTAGTTTTTGGGTTCTGAGCAAACTGGTTCGTCCAATTATTGTTCAAAACCAAACATCATTCGTCCGATTGTTTTTTGGTTTGTGTTTATGGATTTATCTTTTGATGATCTTATTTGGAAACCCATTAGTCTTAGGTATTGTCATAATGATAACAATGAAACCTAGCATTACTTAGCTCAAAAGCCCTTTGATGAAATTACCGGCAGTATTCATTATTTTGTTTTTGGTGGTATGACTTATAATTGATTATTCTTCCTGAAGCAGTCAATTTTTTGTACCAATTAGTAACAATCCCATTCCTTTCTCTAATATTTTCTAAGTCAAAATACGGTAGTCTACCATTCTCTTCAACTTCCACCGTAAACTGTATATGTATTTTTGTTAAAAGCATTTAAATGGTGTAATGTAGTTTGAACTTGTTCCATTGGTAATATCGCGAAAATAACATCAACATAACTTGTAATAAGTTTCGAAGCACAAGGAAATTTATTTAATGTGGTAGGGAGTAACTTTTCTATCACAACATCTGCCAAAACCCATCGGTAACCTAAAGGTTTGCCAATATATGTAATGTTCCTCCAAACATAACATAATTACTCTCATATGTGCAAAGTCTTAATGAATCCATAAATAATCCTGTAGGCATTTTTGTACACTTACTAATTTCAATTCAATGTTTTTCTCTTATCTGTAAACTCTGTGATGTTGTTACATTGAAAACAGGTATACTTCATTAAAAGATAACATAATCTCCGATGGATGGATCCACAAATTCGTCGTTGTTTAAACATTTGGGAAGCTATGATGTCGAGTTTAAAATATTGCGGGCTTATAGTAGGTAAATTCATATGGGGTCGAAACCATGCTATCTTTGGGAGAAAAATTCACTCTTCCGTTCAGTAAAACAGATTTACCTTTATTAAAAGTAATTGCAAATGGTGAGGATTTTTTGCAAGCTAATGCGGATTCACACAACTTTTTTTAAAAAACTATTTTAATGTGCACATTTTAGCGTGTTCGAATATGCTATTCGAAAAATCCTCCTCGTATAACCGAAGGAAAATCATCAAAATCGGTATACGTTTTAGGAAGCGAAATGACGCTCCGCTTTCCACTCAATCTCAATCTACTTCGTCCACACCCCACCACATAAATTTTTGTCGTGGTGCCAATGGGTACCAATTTTTTATTATAATAGAAATGGGGGATCGTACTCAGTAAAACAAAAAAAGAATCATCCAAATCCATGTACACGTCAAGGAGTTGACGTTTGTGGTGGTACTAATGGGAGAACGACACGAAAGGAATCATCTAAATCGGTCTATGCGCTAAATTAGGCTACTTCCTCCCCTCCTCACCACCTAAGTCCAATTTTTTTCTTATATTAGCAATTGGTGATCATCCACTATGCGACAAAAGAAGAACCATCCAATCGGTCCAAGCACAAAAAATTGTTGGCATAGCACCTATCGTTGAACATACTCTACCCAACGAAATAGAATCATTCCAATCAATCCGAAGTTAGAAGTTAGACTACCCCTCCCACTCTCCAACCACTAGGTCCCAATTTGTTCTCGTATTAGCAATGGGGGATTATCCCTATACAACAAAAAACTAAAAAATGTTGTCATTAGACCAATCGGGGAACATACTCTAACCAACAAACAAAAGAATCATCCAAATCGGTCAACGCGTTTCGAAATTATGCTCGGTCATACATAAACAGAAATAAAAATAGTTATTAAAAAAAAAGTTGAACCAACTTCACAAAAAGCGATAAAAAGCATAAAATAATTTTTAATTTTATATCTATTACGACATTTTGAAGTCGGTGCAAATCAAACAAACCAAACAACTACAACAAAAATATTTAATCGTCATTTCTTATGATCCCGTTAGCTGAAACGTTCAGGTAGTATTATGAATTATTTTCAATTGTGGTACTATAGTTGTTTTATTTGTTTAATTTGCACCGACTTCAAAATGTCGTAATAGATATAAAATTAAAAATTATTTTATGCTTTTTAGCACTTTTTGTGAAGTTGGTTCAACTTTTTTTTAAAAAACTATTTTATTTTTCACTTTTTAGTGTTTTCTACTCTATACAACTAAGAAAGAACCATCCAAATCGGTCCACGCGTTAAAAGTTAGTTTTAATCCCCTACCCCACCCCCATTCCAGCTAACTATTTTTCTCATGGTATCAATCAAGGAACATACTCTATCGAACAGAAAATTAATCATAGAAATCGGTCCACACGTTACGAAGTTACCATCCCTCCCACTCCCCCACCACCACCATAGGACCAAATTATTCTCTTATTAGCAATGAGGGATCGCACTCTATACAACAGCAAAATAACCATCCAAATCGGTCCCCGCGTTACAAAGTTAGGTTCCACCCCCTTCTCCCACCCCAACCACACCAACAATTTCTTTTCTCGTGGTATCAACCAGGGAGCATACTCTACCCAAAAGAAAAATAATTATCCAAATCGGTCCACGCGTTACGAATTTAGACTACTCCTCCCCCCACCACACCCCCCACCGTGGGCCAAATTATTCTTCTATTAGCAATGGGTGATCACACTCTATACAACAGCAAAAGAACCATCCAAATCGGTCCACGTGTTACAAAGTTAGGTTCCACCCTCCCCCACCCCCCACCCCACCAACATTTGTTTTCTCGTAGTATCAACCAAGGATCATATTCTACCAATAGAAAAAGAATTATCCAAATCGGTTCACGCGTTACGAAGTTAGACTACCCCTCCCCCACCACCACCTTTCACCATAGTCCCAAATTATTCTCCGATTAGCAATAGGGGATCATACTATATACAACAGAAAGAGAACCATCGAAATCGGACTACGCGTTACAAAGTTAGGTTCCGCCCCACCCCCACCCACATCCCACCAAAATGTTTTTCTCGTGGTATCAACCACGGAACATACTCTACCCAACAGAAAAAGAATTATCCAAATCGGTTCACGCGTTAAAAAGTTAGACTACCCCTCCCTCCTCCCTTTACCCTATTCCAAATTTGTTTCTCCTATTAGCAATGGCGGATCATACTCTGTACAACAACAAAAGAACGATCCAAATCGGACCACGCGTTACAAAGTTAAGTTTCACCCCCATCCACCACCCCCACCCTACCAAAATTTTTTTTGACATGGTACCAATCGGTGAACATACTCTACCCAACAAAAAAAGAATAATCAAAATCGGTCGACGCGTTACGCAGTTATGCCCGGTCAGACATAAAAAAAAAATTTAAAAAAAAACGCGTCGAACTTAAGAACCTTTTTGTTTATGGGAAGTGTGTTAAAAATACGTAAACCCACAGCTCAAGAGTGTGTATTTTGCGCACGTGAAACTTCGATCAGAGTGCGGTACCGTTTACTTATAGATAGAGTTCAGCACCCTGTTATTATATTGGTACGACTAATTTATGTTTGTATGAGATAGGGGGGGGGGGCTCGATGTGACAGTTGGTAGTGGGAAGAAGATGAGTATGTGAATAGAGCTACCAAGAATAATTAATAAATAGACTGATCTAAACATTACATGGTGTCAGAAGTGGGATTCAGATCGGGAGAATATTCATATAATAATCTGCAAATTTCTTGTAATCAATTGCGTTGGCATCTGAGTAGGTTTCTAAGTAACAAGAAGCCTTCTTCCATCAATGTCCCATTTGCAGAGTAAGATTAAATTGTGCCTTTCTTAGCTGTTCCGGCTGGCCCTTCAGTTCGTAGATGCTGATTAGCATTTCCTTCCTTGTCATTTTTCTCTGTATCGCTATTGTCAGGAAATTGCTAGCGATGAAAAGATAGTAAAGAAAATACAAAAAAAAGTTTTTTAGTCTAGACGGAAGTCTGAAGCCCAGGAAGTCTGTCGATCCTGTGATGAGGGTCATGAGTTCAAAAGCAATCTATGCCCTGCTTGGAAAAAATATACTCTATTTGCAAAGGTCTTAACCATTTTGCTAAAGTGTGTCAAAAAGCTAAACACGGTGACGGACCCCAGAAGTTCAATCGAAAACATAAACAGAAGTCGGTCAAAGAACTCAGGGGAAACAATGTGTATACGTTTACACATTGTTTCCCCTGAGTTCTTTGACCAACTTCTGTTTATGTTTTCGATTGAACTTCTGGGGTCCGTCACCGTGTTTAGCTTTTTGACACACTTTAGCAAAATGGTTAAGACCTTTGCAAATAGAGTATATTTTTTCCAAGCAGGGCATAGATTGCTTTTGAACTCATGACCCTCATCACAGAATCGACAGACTTCCTGGGCTTCAGACTTCCGTCTAGACTAAAAAACTTTTTTTTGTATTTTCTTTACTATCTTTTCATCGCTAGCAATTTCCTGAAGTTGCAATGCAGAGAGTTCATTGGCCTTACAAATTTGTATAAATTTCTCGAGCCTTAACGTTCCAGGGTCTTTCCGTAAGAACTTGTGCTTCAGATTATCGTTATTTATTCTAAACACCAGTTTATCTTAAAGTATGTCGTTAACACTGCACACTTCTATCACTGTTTTGGTCCTAAGATATTAGAATTCAAAAGATTCTTCTAGACGTTGGCAGCATGACTGGACCACGAAACGTTCGTAGTTCAGACACGAGCCGATTTTCGGTTACCTTAAAGACATTGACCGCTGTTATTTGTCTGCATCTAATTAATGGAAGAAAGAGTAGTTCTTCTTAGTCTTGTCGCCGATAATTTTCAAAAGTACGTTAACCTTTCGTGGCTAAAACTCTGCACTTCAAGTGCAGTTGCACTGCAGTAGGCTTACCAGCTTTGCTTAAAAAACTGAAAGTTTTCATAAAGGTTCCCTGAGTCTACTTCGAAGGACTGTGGGCAAAGTATATTCTGTGTCATAAAAGTGTTCAGACCTCTGCTGATATGTTATTGTAAAGGTCACCGATTAAGAGGTCATCGGAATGCGATAAGGTTATTTCACATCGCCTGGATATTTTCAAGCTACAGGCGGAGTTCTGTGAAGAATTGAAAAAAGTTGATCCAGATTGTGCCGGAGCGAGTTGATAAAATGTGCACTGCGTTGAAGGCAGACTATTCCTTGCCTGAAAAAAATGCATCGTATTCAGGAATGGTCCAGAAAATGCGATGTACATGGGGATCGAAGCGCTAGAAAAACTATATACTGGCCAAGAAAATCGTCGCAGATCAAAGAAAGAAGTCAAAGCTGCGAAGCATGCATTAGACAACCTCCCATGCAGTACCACGACATACCGGAATATCTGTTTCAATATGTCTTTATGGATTTTTTCTTTGCAACTATAAAAACACAAAATTTTTAGATACTGAGATCATTTTTCTGATTACTTCGAGTTGAAGGTGTGGAAGGGTGGATATGACTGCTGAAATGGTGGTCCTGGATTGTAAGAGAAATATCAATGACAATCAAAATGTCAATGTAACTAATTACGAAAACATGTACAAAGTGACCAAGTTATGGAATTTCGAGTTTTTGACCCGAAACACCAGCGGGGAAACGGAAACTCCGAAGCCGTCCCTGGAAATCGTAAAGAAGTTGGTAGAGTCCGTCGAAGACACTTCGGTGATGAACTCCGAAAAGACCTAAAAACAACTGATATTGTCTGCAGGTTATACTAGAATTTGTTATGAGTACGCCTGAATAATTTTGAGTTCAAACATTTTTCATTGGCTTGTGTAAATTTTACACAATTTTAATTTGTTTTGACGATTTTCCTTCTTGTTATGGAAAATTTTTCTACCTGCAATTATATTAAAAAACGAGAAAAATGTTATATAGTATTGGTACGTTAAACGTTTTTAACATTAGATGATGTACTTAAAACTAGAAACAAATTATTTTTTAGCTTTAAGTGCATCATCTTTTGTTAAATAAAAACGTTTAACTTAAATTTTTTTTACCTATTTTTATTATTATCTATGTTACAAAACCAAATCGGTCCATGCATTACCACGCTATGCCTGGTCGCACATCAGATGCATTACTTTATTCCTCATACCTTTAAAGACATAAAACCAACAAACCCCAATTGGTTTAACAATGACTGCTGTGCCACCAATAAAAGCAAGGAAGCAGCCTTTCGGGCTTATAAATTGTGTTTTCTAGAGGAATTAAGACGTATCTATAGAACAAATTCAAATTAATGATTAGTCGGTGGTAAGTGCTTCTGGTCTCTAGTCAAAATAGTGAAGAATAATTTTACCAGTTCGTTAATACCACGACTCATTAACAGTGGAAATGTTTAAACTGGCTCATTGGACAAAGCCAACCTGCTTGCTACCAGATTTGCTCTTAATCCGAACTTGCGACCTTACTCGTAACCTTTTCCATATCTAACGTTTAATTCGTGATCCAACCAAAAAATGCCGGTTTATCGCAGGGTTCAGTTTTCTCACCAACCCTATTTTTTCTTTATATTAATGACTTTTTATCTCTTCCTTGTTAATAAGTTCAGCGACTACAGCTTCTTTGATTTCAGATATTCCTTTAATTTTGTAATGAATTCTCATGGAAACTCGACGGAAAGCAACGAAGAACGCAGATTTGGAATTATTCAACAATGACACTTGTACGATCCCCGCCTAGGCCAGAGCAAAGCGTGTTATTTTAAACACACTCAAAACTGAATTTCCCAAAACACCCAGACCATCATCAACCTATTGCAGTCAGCAATATAACCAATTCGCCTTCTTTAAATATATAGGGTATTGAGATATCCAGGAATCTTAACTGGACCGATCACATTTTCGCATTAGAGAAAGTTTAAACGAAGCCTATTAAATATATTGGCGACTCTACGCTCTCTGAGGCGTTGATTTTTTAAAGCCTCTATGGAATATCGGTTGTCTTTCACTCTTATATTTGTATTACCACGCCAATTGTTCTAACACAATTGCTAGCCAAATTCCTTGTAGGATATAATGTGCGATATAAGAGCCTTGCGTCGCTCCAACTCCTATACTCTCCAGGTTAAAGTTGAACGTACCGTCAAATTTCGCACATGTTTTGTTTTGCTCTCGTCTTATGAGTCCACAACGTTTGAGCGAGACGTACATCATCATTTCCTTCACGCAACCTCTTAACCCATTTTTTTTAACCTTAACTGTTCTGTGCTTTAACATCATAAGGCATTTCCTGAGCTTTGGAATTATCATATAAAAAACAATCTCTTGTTTGAAAGACGGTTGAACCCAGTTTGTTGGCAAAGTCCGACGGATTATTAAAAAATAAAAGAATTAAGTTTTTTTCAATTAATCCTAAACTGGCATTACTCACTTATCTAATCTATATGACGAGTATTGGGGTACCCAAGGAGATTTTGTTGTAAGAAAATGAATTGTTTTTAAGCGGTGAATACTGAATATATAGCTGCTTTTTGGTGGTGTTTTTAATTTAAAATTATTATCTCAATATTCATTTTACCGCAAAACAATTTTCTTCTGAATTTCAGAATAGATCCTTTGTTGTCAAAAGAATTCCTCAACCATAAAGAGCTTTAAAACTGGATTTAGAGTTCAGAGGGGGGGTTCATATGAAATGCGGGATTTTAACTAAACTAACCAAGGTGGTTAAGGTAATCCTAGAAAAGGGTCAACATTTATGGATCTTTCTTAAATTTGGGGAAAAATTCTTACAAAATTATTTTCAAAAAGGGATACCTACATCACGAAGATATTATTGAGCAGAATTCAGTAAATGGATAACATCTTTATATTGTGCAAACACGTGCTGCCCCGTTTTAAATACACATAACATAGATATATACATACATCGCTTTCTAAACGGTTCTGAATGCCTTTGCTTACGAAAACCTGTTAGGGCGATCAAATTCTTTATACTTTGTTAAATTTTAAATAAGAAAACTGCTGAAAATCATATTTATCCATATTCATATTTTTGTCATATTTGTATTGTTCAGGTAGCATTTGCTCGTAATGATGAAGGTACTGTTTAGCAAATAAAATTTTTTTTATGGCTTTATGGTAATTTGCATAACTGGAGGGCTTTTGCCCTAGATGTGTACTTAACTTGAATTTGAGATGAAGCGCTCCACAGAATATCGTACAATTGCCTTACAAATATTTACATATGTATGAATTAAATACTACCTTTCGACTTTTGATAGCTTTCTTTTAGATCAGGTCATGCAAAAATAGAATGAAAGCAATTTTTTGTTAATTTCCATGCCAAAGTTTCGTTAATCGAAAGCATAATTTAAACGCAAAATAAAACAATTTTGAAAAATAAATATTATTGACATTTGTCCTATAATTAGTTCGACGTTTATGTGTGGGCATACAAGTATATAGCTATATGTATATACGTATGTATGCAAAAGTTCTTGCAGATTCGACTATAGAATTTTCATGACTTCTGAATCAGGAGCAATCAAAGTTTCTGAAAAAATTTCAGAATAAATCGTTGAAGTAATACCCCCCACTTCAACGATTTATTTTGGAATTCTTCAGAAACTTAGATTGCTGTTTTCTAAGGTCATACCAATGGGTAAAGGGCTAATAAACTCATTAAGAAAAGGAATAATGATTAGGGAACTATGGAAGGAGAAAATGAGCCTTTAAGGCATCTTTTGTGGAAAGCTGCATCCACACGAAAGCAACATTTCAATTTTAACGTTAGCTCAACAAAACAACACTAAATATTTCACTACACTGAATTAAGGAACGCAGAGTGCTTTTCAGTGCCAATTATAAGAAACGTCAACTGACAATTCAAAACACATGGCAAAATTTCTAGTGACAAAATGTGCTTGAGGGGAAGTTGATTTGACAATTCAAATAATGGGCAGTGAAATTTGAGTGCTTTCAGACCTAATACAAGGTATGCCGAATAAGTTTTTAACACAATTCAGCTGATCGATTGAGACGTAACGAGACCGCAATGCATGGGATAAAACTAATATTTATTTATTATTTACATGAAACATTTTAGTTATATTAGGATGACAGTTTCAATTCTTTTAAAACATGCGAACAGAACTCTGTTGTAATGAGTTTAGCATCATATGCGCACTCTGGATAAACTTCTTGCAAGTACTTGAAAAAAAAAATTGATTGAGCAGTTCAAAGCAGTTGACTTAGCGTAGACAACTACTTTAAGTTCTTGCAAGTAGGTACTTAAATTGAGCACTTGGAAAGCAGCTAATATATACACAAGTACCAAATTAAAGTTTTAGCGTTACCATCTTAAAGAAATTATTTTGTAAATTCTCCACGATGCAAAGGTTCTTAACAGCTATGAGGTCTTTAACATTGGGGGATCTAACATCAGCCGTGCTCAGGAATTTCGAACTGAAGAACCTCCTTCTCACCTATGCCATGGCCGGACAAAAGCACAATATATGCATCGTTGTTTCATCATCCTCCAGACAGAGCCGACACTCCGTCTCACTGGACAGACCCATCCGGTGTTGACGACATCTTAGCTCCCAGTGGCCAGATAGGCAGCCAAAGAGAAACCTTCGATCTGCCTTACTTAAAGCAGTGGTATTGCTATAACCAAAGAGTCTAAGAAGTAGCCCTGTCTTCAATCACAGCCCTTGCCAATGACCAGCTAAGGCTGCAGAAGGGTATCGGCTTGAAATACACTGGGCCAACGGCCCAATGTAATCGAAGCCCTAGTATTGGGTCCAAAGACACCAGCACAAGAGCCATATTACAGTTTCGAGCCATCAGTGAACCATTTAATGCTATTTGGGTCCAGACTTGTACAAACTCTGTTCCAGTCTTCTCATTCAGGAGAGAGAGTTCTGACTTTTCTCCAAAGCGCAGTTTCTTGGTCCGATACGGTGCACACATCTATGCCAGGAATGCGCTGGAGGATGCCCACGTGACCCCTGTCAACAGCCGGCATATTTGATGTAAGTTGCAAGAGTAAGTCCAATAACCGCCTCCATTGCAGCCGTTGGATAAGTCCTCATCGCTCGTGTTATGGAGAGGCAAGTTAGCCGCTGTAGCTTATTAAATTTTTTTTTTAATGTATAATGCCCAAGTATTTTGCCTTCTGGTGAACGGCACAAAAACGGTCTAAGCGAGGTTAATAGTAAGGCTTTGTTTATCGCACCAGTTGGTAACCGTGCGCAGAGCTGATCTCATTAGATCAATAAGCTAATTTAGGAGGTCATTTACTACTAACGACCAGAGTAGCGGCGACAGTACACCGCTTTGTGGGCACCCCGTAGCTGCCCTTATGCACACAGAGCATCTACCCACTTAACAGCATGAGAATCCAGACCCCCCGTGCAAGAGCTTTAGATATGGACCCATTTCTTAGAATTTTTGTGTTATTGAAAGTCTATTTTATATGCAGGAAAGTACATAATGCCATTTGTTTATGGTGAAGAGCTTCCTCAATCTGGCTAATAAGATATGTTGTTCGGCAGTCTCTGTTGATTTACCTTTAGTGTAGGCAAACTGAGTAGAGTGAAAGGGAGATAAGGTGGGTGGACCATGGAAGGCCACGCTCCTTTGAAGGCCAACTATTGAAAATTCGTAGTTATTGACATGTAAAGACATATTCCTTCTGCTATACACTAAGATCCATCAAAGTCAAGGCCACAGATGCGGCGGCGAGTCGCTCGCGCCGCTATTGTGGCAGTGCGATCTCACGCTTCGTAGACTTTGGTCGTCGACGTTACAATTGTTATTCGCGCGCACAGCAAAACGTAAGTTTTTAGTTAAATAACCTATTATTTTCTCATATTTTTTTACTGTGAATTGTCGTATAAGGATATGTTTATGGTACTAAAGAAAAAAATAGTTTTGCCTCGATTTCAGTTAAAATATTGGTAATGTTCCTAGGAAAGCCGGTGGTTCCTTATAAGGCCAATCAAAAATTTGACGGTTGGACTTGCTAGGGTACATGGGCCTTACAAGGAACATCTACAAACCATGAACACATGAACAGTTACTTTTTAGTTATAAATACGTACCGTTACAGTTAAAACAATGTTTTATATTTATAATATTTTTATTTATAAGGGTTATTAAACTTTTTAACTCATAGGAACATTTTGGCCTCACAAAGAACGGACCCATAAGAAGGTTGAATTCTTGGTGATAACTAACTACACATGATATCTGATCTGCAATACTCTAGACTAGTTCATTTTTACTTTACGTTAATCATTTGATTCTGTGAATGACACTACGACTAATACTGGAAAGAGAAATTGAGAAACTAAATAATTACATTCAAACATTTATATTTTCAACATATTTCCTCCATGAGAGTGGTATGTAGCCCCAGTTAAAGCTGGCTCTAAGCAAATTAACCAAAGAGGAAGGATGGCATCTAAACAGTTTTGGAGGAGGGCTGGAAAAATACCATCGGGATTTAAAGATTTGGTGGTGGGCAATGGCCTCCTTGCTCACCTAACCTTGTCATTGTCAGAAATGACGACAGATAATCCTGAGGCCCTGCAGCACAAAGGGGACCGTTCCTCACCAGCCACGCGGTGAACTGAGTCTGGTCCTTTAGATGATCCAGAGAAGTGCAACTGTAACTTGTATGCTAGTGTTTCCTTTTGGGTTTTGATGTAAGTACCATTGCGCTTCTATCCAATTTGAGACGTCTTTGGATAGTACCTGTTGCAGAAGAGCTGGCTTTGGCAAGGTTTCAAAGGACTCATGCTTGGATCTTCTTAATTCCTTGTGAGTGCAAACCTGTATTCATCCCACTGCTTGGAGCGTTTAGCTCTTTGGAAAAGACGTCTCACCTGTTCAAACATTTCAGACAGTCGTTCACTCCACCACGGTACTTTTCATACCACTTTGGTTGGGACTGAAACGGTGCTGTCAAGGTAGGAGAAAATAAGCACTAAGTTGGTTTGCTGCCAATTTTAGTTCGCCAATCGAACTAATTGTGGATACCGGCATGTCAGGCTTCGAGCACACATGATGAAAGAGCTGAAGATATCCCAGTTTGTTTTCCTGGAGATAGCAGTACTTAAAATGATCTCAGAACGCCCCCGAATGTTGAATCGGATCATCAGGACAATCCGACAGCGAAACCTCATCTGAGACTTGCCAGATCCTTATGAGCTCAGATATTACCCTGCTAGCCGGAGTGAGATTTAGCACC
The DNA here is from genome assembly GCA_964036015.1 of Leptarthrus brevirostris. NCBI lineage: Eukaryota > Metazoa > Arthropoda > Insecta > Diptera > Asilidae > Leptarthrus > Leptarthrus brevirostris. Next base: position 43,033,499 of record OZ038375.1, read on the forward strand.
GCTTCTCTGGTTGCAGTGCTGAAAGTAGTTTTGCATACTCTAATAATAATGTCAATATTTGTTGCCATTAAATAATTAAGCAGGTACTCATGTCTTATATTGATATTGCTGCTGCCCAAAACCGTCTGGTGAGCGTTCGTTTCGCATCATATGATGAACTGTTGGTTCTTCCGTTGACAGAAAGTGATAAGTTCCTTCACCTCATCAGGTGGAGTGCTAGGTTGTCTACAGGAAAGTAGGCAGAAGCAAGGACAATTTTCTCTGTACCCCACAGTCTCTGCCAGGATCACCACGATCCTGGCAGAGACTGTGGAAATAAAGTTATTAATGGGGAAATGCTTAACACTATTGTCAGTTAAGATAGCCGTACGCGGTATATTTTCTCTCCTCCAATAAAGCGACTGATGTTAATTCCACGAATTTTTCCACGGAAAACCCAGTTAGCTCTTGCTCGGCAAAAATCCTGCATACTGCGGCTGATGCCTCTTTCATATGGTGCAGGTTTGCCTGAAGCACCCTTATTGTGCTCATGGGATATCCCCTGCTGGCTGCCGAATGAGCTTCACCGCCTTAGCTCCTCGGGTTCGTGGATAAGCCCGATTTCACCTTGTTTGACCTTAGAACTGTAAGCCCTGGGGCTGTCGTGAAGTGATCTCAAGCTTTGCAAGAATTCCAGAAGCCATTTTTTACGAAATATATTGACTACTGCTTGTCGTTCTCGCCACATTTGCTCAAGAGTAGAATTAATTAAGCATGTTAGGATATTACTTACTTGAAGTAGGTCTGCAGGAGAACTGCGTAGTGAGAAATGAGCAGGCGATACAGGTTGGGGCGTGTCCGAATCGTCAGAAATATAATTCAGGAGTCTGGAGTTAACAATTCCTTCAATCTCTATAAGTATCAAAACTGAGTATACTTCGACATAAAGCTGCTCTCAATGATGTGTTGATGGTTTGCACTAGTCGTACCCAATAACTTCTCTACCATGCTGCTCTCTCAACGATGAATATTCGTACTACTCCTTGATGTGCCCAAAATGCATGGACGTCAGAATTCCTTGTAATTTTTTCGAGCTTTTTCAATTCCTTCGCTATCCTTTTAAAGGCATTATCAGAGAAGAATGTCCGTGGAACTTCCCTTTTCCCTATGAGCCTTTTTAATACATGCTTCTGCTGTTAAATCAGGAACGAGTTCGAGATGTATACCTCCACTAGTGGCACAATTTAGCAGCTCTACCGGACAGAAAAGAAATCATCGAAATCGGTCCACGGGCTACGAAGTTAGTACCTCTCCCCCTCCCCCACCACCGCCATAGGACCAAATTATTATCCTATTAGCAATGGAAGATCACACTCTATACAACAGAAAAAGAACCATCGAAATCGGACCACGTGTTACAAAGTTAGGTTCCACCCCCAAACCCCACCCCCACCAAAATTTTTCTCGTGGTATCAACCAGGTAGCCTACTCTACCCAACAGAAAAAGAATTATCCAAATCGGTCCAAGCGTTACGAAGTTAGACAACCCCTACCCCCACCCACCCTAGGCCAATCGTTTTTCGCCTATTAGCAATGGGGGATCATACTATGTACAACAAAAAAAGAACCATCCAAATCGGTTCACGCGTTACAAAGTCAGGTTTCACCCCCACCCTACCAAAAAATTTTTTGACATGGTACCAATCGGTAAACATACTTTACCCAACGAAAAGAGAATCATCAAAATCGGTCGACGCGTATGGAGTAAGAAATAAAAAAAAATTTAAACAAAATTTATAAATAAAAAAATAAAATAAAAATACACGTCGAACTTAGAACCTCTTTGTTTTTGGGAAGTCGGTTAAAAGAGGATGTGCCCAATTCTTAATTATTAAATCTATATTATTTATCAACTATTTATTAACTTTCTCAATTATGAAAATTACGGGCATGATGAAATGTGAACGGTTTATTGATTTTGATGTACGCAGCTAAAGATTCACCAACATTGAATTAATTCTGGAAGCGAATCACTAAAGAGATAAAACAGAATTTTGGATAAAGCTAGCAGGAAGAATCAAGGAGTCTTGGAAAGTCATTCATAAAATATAAGGTATACCCGAAAGCAAAAAATATCTACGGATTAATTATCTCTTAAAGCATTTCGAAAATATCGTTGCTGGAAGTAAATATATTTATTCAAATTATTTAGAGTAGTTAAGTTTTGTAGAGCTATGTATACAAGCATAAATATGAAATAAGTAGGGTATTTTGAGACTTGCTTTATCGCTTAATTATAACTGAATGCTCTGCAGCAATCTCTCCGATGATGTTGTTAGACTTAAGGTTTTTTTGTCAGAAATACACATCCACACAGGACCGGGTAAACTTGGGCAGGGGCAGTTATGGTGGAGGTCTACTGATGCCTAGCGGTTTCTAAAATTTTAAGCGATTTAAAATTATTTCTTTATAATATCCAAATTAAGTTCAAATGGGACGATGCGGAAATTCTGCTTAAATTTTTACAGCATAAATGAAAATCATAATTGAAAATTTTAAATAATAATAAATTAATAAAAATATATTTTTTTTCGAGTGGCACACGTTGAAATAAAGGAAAAAGTAAAATTTAAACTTTGTTGTACAAATACTTCCTTGTTCGAAAAGTCTTCTTCGAATATTTTGTAAAAGGAAGCTTTCTGAAAATTATGAAAAGAATTAGAATGTGCAAAAAATTTTTTTTCGATCCATTCTTTGGTTTCGTTGAAAATAATTCAAAGTACTTTCAATTTACATTAAATAGAAGCTCTGTACAAAATTAAAGATAAATTGGAAGGAACATTTTTCGTAGAGTAGCATTCAATTTGAATCACAGACTTGGTTTTTCCGAAAATTGCAAGAGTGCCCATGATGAAGGATTTGAGGCAGTTCCCCGTTGCCTCTTGGTTAATCTTCCCCTACATACAGAGCAATCTTTTTTCACAACACTTTACTTAAACAGTTTTTAATTATTTACAATGAAGATAGCTATTTCAACTTTTATTATGAAAGCGGATGCTATTGATACGCTTATTCTAAGTAAAAAAACCAAATTAAAAAATGTATATCCATGTATAGTTTTCAATTTGTTGCCCACTTCGTCTTGAGGTCTAATTGAACTATGTGTGTTTTGTTTATCACAATATGCTTGCAGCAGATTACAATAAGCAAGGCCAGAGTGATTTCAGTGGTTCAGAATCCACCTTAAATTGTATGTAGACCTGAAATCGTTGTCTCGAATCGGATGAAGTTTTTCTCCCGCCCCGTGCCCCACAGGCATTACGGAAACTAGAGAGACATAAATGTTAAACTGTCCATTTAAAGTTCAATTTAAATGGGCAATAAAGTAAAAATATTCGAAAAATTTAAATCATAAATTTGATATAACAAAATTTTTTTTTTCAGTGAAGAACTATCCAAATCGGTCTACGCGTTAAGAAGTTTGGTTCTACCCTCTCTCACACCACCACCACATCGCATGAATTTTTGTCGTGATACTAATGGGGCAACATACTCTAAAAATCCCAAGGGAATCATTCAAATCGCTTCATGCGTTACAAATTTTGAATACAAAATTGGTCTATGCATTTCGAAGTTAGGTTCAACCCCAAATGCGTTACGAAATTATGCCCGGTCATACAAAAATTTAATAAAAAAATAGTGTCGAACTTGTAGCCTATCTCGGTTTTGTGAAGTTAAAAATAGAGAATTCAAACTTCGGAAATTAACAATTAGCCAACTGTTTCATTTTTTGGGATGAAATCTACGCTGTAATAAACGGAATGGAAAAACTTTGAAAAAATAAAAGGGTAATCGTGTCAATTGAGAGTGAAAGTTTGATGGAGACGCATGGTCGTTTTCTAGTGACAACAGATTACGATAAAGGGCCAGAGTAATTTCGTTCGATCAACTTAAAACCGCCTTCGGTTTTTTTATTTATAAAAAGCAAATATTATCGAAATCGATATCAATAAGATTCATTGGAAAAACAGCGGTGGACATTATTTATGATTAAGGCTAGGCAGATTCAAACTAACCCTTTCTACCGGTACCTCTTTCTCCAATTTCATCTTCCTTATTAAAATTTGATGGAACTCCGAACTCCATCAATCTAGTTCACCGAATCACCACCTCTTCCCTTCCCTTCCCAACCTCACCACCCCCATCTTTCCATCGAAACATAGATAGCACTCTTTATGTACATTATGAGATTACTGAAAATATAACGATTTCTTTTTAATGGGAAGTCGTTTTCGTATCGAACTTTGTATGTCAGTTTTGCCATGTTTTCGGTCCATTTTCACCCTTCGAAAAAAGTTTGAGAACTGAATTCACTACAATCTACTAAGCGAGAAATGAACACAAATGTTCTGTAGTTGTTTTATTTACTTAATTTGCACCGACTTCAAAATTAAAAATTATTTTATGCTTTTTAGCGCTTTTTGTGAAGTCGGGTCATTTTTTTTTAAACTATTTTATTTTACACATTTAAGTGTCTTCTACTCTACACAATGAAAAAAGAACCATCCAAATCAAAGTTAAGTTTGACCCCTCCCCCCCCCCTCCCCCATCCACCCTCATCCCACTAAAATTTTTTTCTCGTGGTATCAATAAAGGAACATACTATACCGAACAGAAAAGGAATCATCGAAATCGGTCCAAGCGCTTACGAAGTTAGACTACCCCTCCCCCACCCCACTACAGGACCAATTTGTTCTCAAATTAGCAATTGGGGATCACACTCTATGCAACAGCAAAAGAACCACCGAAATCGGTCCACGCGTTACAAAGTAAACTTTCATCCCCCCCCCCCCCCCCCCCCCCTCGTAGTATCCACAAGGGAGCATACTCTAACCAACAGAAAAATAATTATCCAAATAGGTCCACCCATTACGAAGTTAGACTACCCCTCCTCCCATCCTAGGCCATTTTTTTTCTCCTATTAGCAATGGGGGATCATACTCTGTACAACATCAACGAACCATCCAAATCGGTCCACGCGTTACAAAGTTAGGTTTCACCCCCACCCCCACCGCACCAAAAATATTTTTGACATGCTACCAATCGGTGAACATACTCTGCCCAACAAAAACAGAATCATCAAAATCGGTCAACGCGTTACGAAGTTATGCCCGGTCAGACATTAAAAAAAATACACTTCTAACTCGAGAAACTAGAAGGTTTCGTGAAGTGAATTTTTCTGAGGGAATGGATCCTAAATATTATTTTGACAATATGCTTTGTGATCGGTGTTTTAGGAAGCAGCAACAATGGTTCGCAAACTTTATCAATTTTTGTGCTACGAAAGTGCCTAATCAACGCTGTCGTATTATTTTTATTTTTATTGATTTTTTTATTTATATTTAAAATTTTTGATTTATATTTAAATTGTTATGCTTTGTGCAAGACCCACGCACACATACTTCCAATGAGTATTTGTGTTGTGTTGTGTTATAAGATGTGCACCCAGAACTGACTTTAGATATACGTGACAAGGATTGGGAAAGATTAAGACTTAGAATAAAGAACTAGAGGAAGCGCTGTATCATGTAAAATTTCTATTCGTGAGTGAAGCTGCTCGAGGAATTTAAAATCAGCTGGGGCGTTACCTAACAGAGACGAAAGCATATAAGAAAATGGGACAAATATATTTCGTACTGTCAAAATTTGTTTACTTTTGTACGTAAAAAAGTGTATGTAATCATTCCAATAAAGTTATTAGACTATTTTGTGATTTTTTTGTGAACCGACTTTGCCTTAGCACCCAGAATTTGTTTAGATTAATCAGCATGAAGTGTTCGGTTTTTTCGTGTGCAAATAAGTAGAAAATAGATGATGGGAAGTTGTTTTTGCTGTAAATAAATAACTCAAATTACTTCTAAATTCATTCTATAAGCATTTGAAGTTCAATTAAACCCTCAATTTATGGATAAAAGCAAAAGTTTCGTAAGAATATTTATGACGTTAACGTAAATTCGTAATTGATTTTAAGTTGTTTTTTTGTTCTCACAGTACGACTACGACCCACTTTCTTTTTTTTGTTTCTACACTTCCCGTTTCCTTGATTCTAGCTATTGCCCTTTGCACAAGTTTGTTATTTACTTTATAGTTTTTCAAAGCTCTAACAATTTCATAATTTCGTTTACCCTCTAAAACAAATAAAGTAAAAATAAAGTTTTTTAAAAAACAAACTTTTATTTGTTGTGACTTTGAAAACTAAAAAATTAAAAATTAATTTATAGACTTACAAGTACTACTTTGCTGAATATTCTTCACAATAATAAACTATTCTCTTAGCTTTACCTACAGCTGATTGAAAGTTTAGCTTCAATTCTTACACAATACAATTTTCGAGAAAGAACGCAACACGATTTTATTAAATTTACTGTTTATTGAAGGTGTAAAAATTTAAGCAAAAATTTCAATCAGCTGAAAGTGGTTTATTCAGTGGAAAATGGTTTATTATTGCGGGGAAAATTGATTAAAGTAGCATTTGTAAATCGAAAAATTTATTTTTAAGTTTTTAGTTTTTTCTTATTCAAAAATCAAAAACCATCCGCAACCTTGGAGAATCCGCCATATTGGCTGTAGAGTTTACAGTCGTTTATCGCATTCTACCCATCAAAACCTTTCATTTGGTACCCATGTCTAGGGGGTTGTGATGAAAAAGATAATTCAACACTTTAGCAGGTCCGGTTTATTGGAACTAGCATGACGACATATAGTTAATCGTATTGTACTCGTCGAACCCTTTTATTTGATACCCATATCAAGGGGGTTGTAAAAAAAAGGATAATACGCCAACTTGGATTTTGAACAATATAAGATATAGTAAATTGCATTCTCATCGGAACTCCAGACATATGAACAATTTCAGCTCAATCGGATATCGGGAAGTGGGTCAAAATTGACTTGCGAGATTTAGCGACTGACGGACAGGTGAAAGTTATATGAAGCTTTAAATCAGTTCTTGATTAACTCTACTTAATATCCATCTTGGCGTTGGTTGGTTGGTTGGTTTAAGTGGTGAGCGTTGCCATCATGGTAACACCCCAATAAGCACTATTATAGCGCCATTTTGATGCCACAACCAGTAAGGCACCGTTTTTTTATTGGACTCAGTTCACTCGCAACCCTGATTCTTATCTTACATCATGGTTGAGGTCGGCTGAATTTATTATGGAAAAAGGACCTAAAGCCAACCGGTGGAATTTAAGAAACTGACTATTTCCTTAATCGTTACCCCCGAGATTGCCTTCAGGTTTTCAAGAAGTACTCCCCCTTAGCCCTCTTTCTGACTCTGGCAAGAGTTGGGCATTTACAGATAAGGTGAGTAATGGTTTTTTTTCGTTCACGTCGTCTCAACTGCGACAGCGTGGATTGTAAGGAGCGGCCAGCTTAGTTGCATGCTCGCCTGAAAGATAGTGGCCCGTACAGACCGCAGTGATTTTTGCGATAACAGCTTTCGGCGTATTGCGACAAACTAAAATAATCGCAATATAATTTACATGCATTTGACTCATACAACATTAAAGTTACCATGTTTGAATATGTTTAAACAGTGCAGACGTGGTATTAAATAGTCTCTTTTTTTGGGGACAGTTATTCTTGGACCTGTATGTTAGGGTGCTTCAAAAAATCTAATTTTTATTTTAAGTTCCCATTACGTAAAAAGTTACTATTCCATAAAATTAAAATTCTTGCAAAAGTGGAACCTAAAAGCTCATTTTTAAAACATCGCCCAAGCCCCTGAAAATCTTAAACACTTCATCTATACCCCGCCCAAGCCTTACATTTTAACGCATATTTTCTACCCTTTTAGTATTATAGACGTTATTAATATCTCAGTTGACAGGTGTCACAATGGTGTTTAGGACTGTGTGATTTTTTTTATTGCTAATGGATTCAAAAAAGTTGATTTTCAAACTGAAATTTTGGAAAAAGCTATCAATTTTTTCGTTCCAAACGGAAATATTTTGAAAAATTGACTTTTTTCACGTTATGTCAACACTTTAAACATCTATTTTAAAAATTAATGAACTGTAGTTATATTAATAAGTTAACCCTCATCCTTATACTTAAAAATGTTCAAAAAATTTACAGCTGTTAATGTAGGAGAGCAGTTACATAACTTGTAAACAAAGTAGTTAAAAATAATTTTAGACAGGCAAATGCCAGTAAAAGAGGTAAGAAAAGTAAATTTGTTTAAATTATTATAAAAATATTATATTCTGGCTCATTTGCCGGCATAATCTAGACCTGCACTTTGTCGTGATTCCAGAAAATATAAGCAATCGAAATCTATTGCTTACGCGAAATATTTTTACATAGAAGGAACAAATAAATCCTTCTAAAGCCAGCAATACAGAAAATATTTCAAGTATAATTGAAAGAGTTCTCATGACATTGCTTAGTGCTAGGTTTTGGAAAATAATATAAATATATTCTGAATATCGAAGAAAATTACTCATGTCACGCACGCATTACTTACCAAATAACAATATTGAAATATGTCAAGGACAATGCAGAATCAAATTTTCTTATTATTTCTACCTGTTGGAAACCTTACAGAGTAATAGAGCGTTTCGCTGAAGGCAAGTCCTTGACTCGTAGACTTGGTAAATATGCAAACGAATTGATATTAAGTTACACATTTGTATGATACTTCGAATATTGGGAGGCTAAGCTCAGTCAAGTATAAACCTTTCATGTAAATATTTTTACATAAATTTTTGCTTTTCGGCTATTATTCTCTTAAAACATTAAGCGCCCAGAATTTTTTTATTATTTCTGAAATGAGTTCAACATTTTTGTTTAAAAATTATGTATACTTTCCCTAGAACAGTTCATAAAATTTCTCCACCTTCAAATGCTACTAAATCCCATTACTCTTTATCTTTATGCAATTACTCTTTAAATTCAGCAAGACCATGAAGGTCTTTTGTGCCAAAATCCCTACTCAAAATATACACAAAATATGCATAAAATATGTACGATATGTACTCTTGACACGAGTGAATTGTCAATAAAATTTATAATACACTATTTAAAATTCGAGCGACGTATGCAATATAAAAGAAAAACTATACTCCTTTGGCTCTTCCTCAACAGCAGCACCAAAGAGTTAGCTTTTCTTTAGCTACTGAGGGCTTTCGCACGAAACTGAAAACTAGATCTTATTCCAGAAAAATTTAGTCACCAATGACAGCTGTCTAGATCAGATTGTCTAGATTATTTAATAATAAAATATATACTATTTTATAAATATAACTTGAATGTCGGCAAAGGTATTGCAGGCAGGGGACAAGCTAATAGTCCAAGTGGCAGTCCTTAAGTGAAAATATTTAAATTTTTACAACAAATATGTTTTGTAGTTCTTTGTTTGTCCCCGCCTGCAATACCTTTAAATATTCTATCACTCCCACAATTAAGACGAATCTAATGAATCTAATGAATATGAATGAATCATATGTTAAAATCCGTCAAGCCGTTTATCAAGTTAAAACTCATAATATTTGACAGCAACGCGCATAATTGTCAGAACGACGCAAAGATTTTCCTCGTTGCGGAAGATGACGCGAGGTTTTGACACTTCTAAAGAGGGGGAAATTAACCCAAGCAACCAACGAATTGTCAACCAATCACGAGCATGACGCGCGCTGCTCATCTGAACGATGTCTCAAGATGAGCGTTCCAAGTTCTCAGTGGCGGTGTCTTGCATCGAAATTTGATCAACGTCCAAATAGTGCCTCCTAGTAAACGGCCCTTGGTTAATAGTGAGATCTTCGTTTTCGCACCAGCCAGTAACCGTGCGCAAAGCTGATTTTATTAAATCAGTGACAGTCGAGTCGAACTTTCCTGTATAATAATTGCAAGCATATCCGCATAGTCTACTACCCGAGGAGTAATGATAACGTTCTGACCTTCCATCCCGAAGGTCCCAGTTTTGAATCCAGGGACGAGAAAAGACTCAAATAAAAAAGTGGTCTGTTTCGGCTATTTAAAGTTCACTAAAAGCCTACCCAGCTCTGTTTACTTGGTTATGAACACTTTTCGGTAACTAGCGACCACTAGTGAAGTTTTCTTATATCCTTAGACGCGTAATATGAACGTAAATTTATTTCACTAATTTTAAATTTATACTGATTTGAAGCTATCAAACTCATTTGACATTTACAACTTCATTTTTTCATGCGTTGTATGACAATATACTCAAATTGTGAACTCAGTCCAAACTGAGTTCATTTGAGTTTGTTTGTAACTTAGGTATAGGAAAGATTTCATGATTTGGTTGGCTGTGTAACTGAAAAGCAATATGTTACAAGTTGTTTACATATTTTCTTCCATCAAAATGATACTGGCTGATTCTGTCAATACATATAATAGTTATCGGCCCGTTTGGTATAATTCCACAAATCGTTGTTTTATTATATATAAAGAGAATATTTCCTTCTTTTTTGGACATCTCTCTAAATATATCCCTGTTAAAAATTTATTATTTTGTCGAGGCAACATGGAAGCAATCATTTACTTCGGAAAGGTTTCTGCACGAAAAGGATTTGAGTTTTAAGTGTTTCTGATGATATGCTTATAAGTTTGGATGTAAAACTAATATAATTCTATGCCATATCTCTCTATAACACTACCCTACAAGATTTTGCCCCTGGATAATGAATCGTTATTTCCGAAGTAATTTTCCGCCGAAACCAAATCCGAGCACAGAATTGCTCTATCACGTTAGGTATTTGAGATATTCTAACCTAAAAGTTCAAAAAACACTGTTTTTTGACATTTTTAAGGTTATGTAGTACTGCGATTTTTTTTTCAAAAAACCGTGTGTGTGATCTTATAATACAAGTCTTCCTCTTTCTTTCAAATTCCGTTGAGTTTGCTCAAATATCTTTTTTTCACTCAGATATCACATTTTGAAATTTTATTATTTATTTAATTTTATTATCTTGAAAAGTGACCATAAAGTTTTCGTATACCGAGAAATTGATGAATATGAAAATTTCAGACTTGTGCTATAACATCCCCCACATAATTTTCTGAAAAAAATCGCGGTGCTACATAACCTTAAATATGGCAAAAGACAGTGAAAAAGCAATTCTAAGCACGGATTTGATTTCAGTGGGAAAAATTACTTCGGAAACAACTATTCATTAACCAGGGGCACAAAATTTTCAAAATTTTGTAAACTAGTGTAATTAACCTTTAAATTGTTCAATGCATACAAAATTATTTAAATTGTGGTAGAATAAAACTATTTAAATTACCACAATATAGTTACGAAACTATAAGACCTAAATAATTTTCTAAAAACTACAAAAAATGAATAAATTTGTCTAAATCTTTTTTGTAATGCCTTATGGAGACATGAATAATTTTTAAGTATTTATTTATTACTTAATTTAATAAGTTCCAATATAATTGTGTTGCTACATTTATTAAATTACAAAATGTGAAAATCAATACAGTTTGTATGAGACAAATATTTAGTAGAGTAAATGGCAGTCCCAACATATAATTTCCTTCCCCTTGAAGTATCAGTTTTCGTGGTGGCAACTACAATATCGGCATTACATAGTTCAGCATTGTGCAGAAGAACAGTTGTGTGTAGATTTGCTGCTTTCTGGATTATATTTTTCTACCGAATTTCGTGGAGTAAATGCTTTGTGGGCATTACTACTATGTATAGTTATAAATTTGGTTTATGTGTACTTTTGATATATTTTTTCAACTTTAGTGACTTGAATATTTTAGTGCTAAACATTTTATTGATCTTTAAAGAATTGATCAATTCTTCTCGTCTTTTCTATATTCCGAGTGTATCGGGTCAATATTTTTTAAAAACTTTGCATAATATTATTTCGTATTACTTAGATACATCGGATGAATAAAGAGCTGTCAGAAATGTCTGATTTAAAATTTTCTGATGAAGATAGAGGGGTAAAGCCGCTACCACTTCTCACGCGTGAAGTTTTTTAGATACCCTGCAAATTCAATGAGTACAAATCTACTAGAGCTGATGGATTGTCACTCCTGGTTCTAAAATACAGCGCATCTTCCCTGGATGAACTAATATGCAAGCTGAACAGAAACGTCTGAAAACTGCTCCCGTCATCCTCTCAGTTCTACTTTCCAACGGTAAACTTATCTTTTGGAGAGGATACCCGTGGACAAGATGGGGTTGGGTATGGAATCCCGGAACACAAAATTCCGGATCCCGGAAATGCCATATTTTAAATTTATGCATGTTTTTATGAAATCAAATGTCACCAGTGAAAAGTGAGGTTACCACCCTGCACCGACGCTGAAGTCTGCCAGGTGTGTCGGCGTTCGTTTCTAGGAACTCAAGACGTAATCGTTTAAGTGGGAAACACAATGGTAACTTTCTCACCTTTCAACTTTGCCGACTTTTGACAGCCCCAGCTTTCAGAACTGTCGTAAAATTTGTGGAACACGATGTCAGCTTTGCCTACTTTTGACAGTACTATATTTAATGTTCAGCTGGGAGGTAATTTTGTAATAAAAAGAATATAATTAATTAAAGAAAAGAAAATTAAGTTTCCTTAAAAGAGATTTTTAATTATTAAACTCCGTTAAATTACAAGCCTCGCTTGAAACAAATGCAGCAGCTGACTATCGCACTGAAAATAAAGCTCAAAAGTCGGCAAAATTAAGAATGGGTGAAAACTAGTCCTACTTCGAACTTTGCCAACTGGGCCGCCTCAGCCGACTTTGCCATTATCTACAACTTCATTACGTGTCTTTTAGTCGAGCTGTCAAAAGTAGGCAAAAGTTGAAAGTTGAGAAAGTTACCATTGTGCTTCCCGCTTTACTCAGCCAAACAACGAAGTGGCTCTTAAGTGTGGGTCAGTGGCCTGTTGCCCATTTTCCATGCGCATTCAATACAGGTGAAGTGTTAATTTAGCAAGTGTAAGAACAAAGCTAACTAAACAACGTTCAACTTATACCGAATGACGGGCAGATTAGCTGACATAAATCGCGAACCATCCTCATCAAATCGCACAAGGTCGGTGCACCAGTGAACTATCTATGAAATAGAGTCCTTCGCCCCACAAACCAAGCAGACTCTTTGAATTCTATAGCTGATTTGAATGCACGATGCTATGATGGAGCAGTTTGAATGCTACATCACAGTCTCTGTAATTGGACATATAACTGTAGATCACTCTACTAGTCACTCCGAGGCGATGTGTTGTTGGTGTGCTGAATAATGTATGCGGCGGTTGATTCACCACGAAAACGTTTATCAACTCAGTGCCGAGTTTACTAAGTTGGCTGAAACGCTCTCGTGCTGCATCGACCCATTCGTGCAATTGTGTTGTGTGTGTTCACAGAAACATCATACACCTCGAGTATTACCGAACACCGAACACAATAACTGATAATTCAACCTGATCGGGATTGCTGAAAATTCTCCGTACCCAATTTCATTCCATTGGAAATGAAATGCCAGTCTGATTGTGCCCCAGGGTGGGGTGAGCAGACTTAAAACAGATAGTTATTCTTTCTGACAACCCCGGAATCCCTGCTTGATACCCCGATGAAAAGAGTAGGAGACAATATATGAGCATTATGCTTTATGAGAATCAGTGAGTCTATATACAGACCACCGATGATCTCGATCTACCTTGACGGAAGCCTAAATATATAGAGAACGCGCAGTGGATGCTCATGCGAAACGCTATAAAACGCCTTTTTTTGATCCATCGAAATCATGGCGATCTGCGAACCAACCTTTTCATGAAAAGCCGTAGGACTGTTCCGGGTGTATTACCGGAGCAATCACTGAGTGCATAAGTCCAGTTCGGAGCGCAGCGTATAACTGTATGTATTAGTTGCGGATATAATCCGCAAGCTCGGCTCCGTGCAGGAGTTGCCCAGATTCGGCAAGAATCGTGTCTATTTCACAAGAAGCGGTACGTCTTCGTATTACTCGAAGAAGTACTCAGTCGGAGACGGAGACTCCTCCTCTCGCAGCCAGCGCGGCTGATACCGGAGCACAAGCTCCAAGCTATTCTTGTAGTTTTATACTCACAGTCGTTACTTTAATCTCTCGTAATGCGAGAGTAACTCTGGTTATGCGGCCAAAAGCGTACCAATCCGGGTGACTTCGGCGTCAAAGTCCACATCAGGGCAGGCACCAGCATTCGAAGGCGAAATCGGCAATGGATAGGCCACACACTAAGAAAAAAGCAAAACAATACAGTTTAACAGGCTCTAGATGAACCCGCTCAGAACACAAGGAAATCACTGAATTGGACGACCGAGCAACACATGAAGAAGATCCGTGGAGAAGGAAGGTACCCAGGTCAACAAATTGTGTCAATAGTTAAAGTCGTTGTCACAGAATCGGACCGGGTAGGGAATTGGAGTAATAATCGCCGTATACCTATAATTGTTTTCCTTTACGACATATACTAGCAAATCGTGAGCACATTAGAGCAAACCATTTTTGTTTTAAAAAACGGTATGGCTAACTTCTTCGTAGAACTTGATTTTGTTTATAAAAATTCCTGTTAGAATTTTTTGAGTTTTTATTACGGCACAATAGAACGCACTTGCAATGCATTGCAGTACAAGATTTATTTTTTTGAAAATCCATTATATCGGGTTTCACATTAGACTTTTAGAGACATCAGATACAAAATGGTCGTCGGTGGAGTAAGTGATAACGTGTTGGCCCACCAGCGGCGATCCACGGCTATTTTCTGCTGACAACAGATCACTTGCAATCTTCTCGAATCGGGTAAAGTTCTTCTCCCGCCCCATGCCGCACTAGAGGTTACGGGAACTAGAGGAAGAGAGATACAACACATATCTACAAGAATTATTAAGAGAATGTTCGATAGTGGTGGAGGGGGATAAAAAGGTGGCCCCATTATAATCTTTTGCCTCGGGTTTGTTATCCTTGGTTATCCGATATTTTGTTAGTTTCCGTGACCCTTCGCCAATCAACAATTACCGTTACATTAACATTCTTTGTAGGAAGAAGTAGCAAATTAATAAGAAAAGGTTCGGTTTTTGCTTTGAAAAGAAGTTTATTTTAACACCCAAGTTGTAACTATCCTATCCGTCAATACTTAACCATAACATTCCCAAAACGCCCTAAGCGATCTTAACGCCTTAGTTTTTTAGATAATTTACCTTACGACCTTGTAATATTGCATTGCAAACTTTAATCTGCATTACTTCGAAAGCAGCTTTCTTTGTCTTCGTATTTCATTGTTTTACTTTAAATTCCTTCAAAAGCTAATTTAATTCAGAAGTTTCAACAAATTGAGATTATTAATACAAAGTAAACCAGTAATCCCAAAATTTTGCACACAAGTCTTTTCCCCAGAGAAATCAATTAATTCATACCTGAATTAATCTGGTTCAAGTAAATAAAGGCCCGCCGCAAATAAAACGAGGTCCTTCAAGTGTAATTAATTTATCAAAATTTTCAAATGAGTTTAATCGCCTGCTTGATTTCGCTGCTAAAATCTGGTCATCCATGGTTTGGTTAATTCGCAAAGTTTATTTATCTTTTGAAATATTTTGCTAAGTCTGGCCCGGCAGATTTACAGGTAAAAATGTCTGCCGTGCACTATTGCGTCGAAATGAGCATTCAAAGTGGTCTACTTTCAAAGTGTTGTCCGAAGGTACTAAAGCAGTGCCCAGAAATATTCAAATGCATGTTACACACGAAGTTGATCCGACATGTGTTGTTAGTTTTATTTAATGTTTCTCTGCTATGCGGAGTTTTTTCACTCATTTGTAATTCACTTGACACTGTACTATTGTCTGGCATAGGAACTGAATGTGAAGGAAACACGAAGCGTAGTATTCACTTTGTCACCTTGACAAATTTAATTTCACGGTTGTTGCAATGCTGAGAAATAAGAATTCTGTTTATAAGACATCTTTAGTAGGCAAGACAAGACTTCTAGAGTTGAGCTTTGGGGAAGTACAACAATTACAATGAGCCTGTTCACATTGGGGTGGAAACCCTGCACTTCAGCGCAGAAATTTTGGTTGGCGAACCGTGCAGCCGATTGAAACTTTGTGCGCGGCCCTTCACCGTATGTTTGATTGGTTGCTTTAAATCTGCTTGCTGCAATGCTCCGCGCACCTGTCCCAATGTGAACAGGCTCAATAATAGACTTTAATTTTACTTCGAAGTAAAATTGATTGGAATAGCCATCTAGTCTAAGGCCTCTATCATACTCAGTCCATAAGGGTACAAAAAAGGCCGACTAGGTATCTTCCTATGGAGATGAAAGAGTGAAAGGAAATATGAGGATAAGAATACTTTCACGGTCTGCTTTATTTTATGTAATCAATAAATTGCCCATAACTTTTGATGAAAATTAGAAACCAAGACGTAATTAAAATTGAGCTTTTCATTGAAGTTAATTGTGGCAGACTATAACGGAGAATTTTAAGATGCCAACAGTGCTTGTTACGAAGATATTTGATTCAACTTTGTTAAGAAAACTCATTGCTTACCCGAAGGTCGAAAGATTAATTGACCCAATTCCTTATGCAAGCTACATATCGAAGAATTTAAATCCAACATCAAAAATAGAAGCCAAACTAATGGCAAAGGCAACATTTCCATATCTTACAATAACGGAGCTCAATACAGCAAAAACTTGCAAATGGAGACCAAAGTTTACTTTAAATTTGTACATAGTTCCCGTAACCCCTTGTAGAGTATGAGGTGGGAGAAAAAAATCATCTCATTCGACAACAACGATTGCAAGTGAATCTGCAATTTAAGGTGAATTCCGAAACACCGAGATTACTCTGCAACTTTTTTGTAAGCAGAAAATAACCATGAGTAGCGACTAGTGGTTCTTGAACTCTTATGATGGAAGGCCAACACGTTATCCCTTACTTGACTGACAATATATACTTCGAACAACAACATACATTAGGGAGACAATTTTACGATTTAAAACGAATTTTTATTCAATGCTATAGCGAAAGGAATTCAACCCTGAATTGTGAATTATGCCGAAGTCAATGTATGTAATAAAATTTAAATAAAAATAAATTTTTAATATAGGTACCACGTTTTTAAACGGACTAAAAAGTATAAAATAATTTCTCCTAACCCCATACAGATAGTCCTGAGAATTTCTGATTGGGAATTTTTCATGGCTATGAAAATATTCATATTTGCCCACGTTTTATCGATCTCACCAGTTGAACATTCATTTTTAACACCAGCGACTATGAAATCTTAAATGAAATAAGGAATGAAAACATTTTTTTAGTTTAATACGTACAACCGTCTTATTCTACTTCCTTAAATATTATAATGTTTTTGTAGAACAATTATTTTTTTTACATTTCCTTGCCTAATCTTTAATAACATTCTTTTTCGATATTTACTTTAAAACAACCAACAAAAATCACGAGTGGGTGTCGACACATAAATTAGCAGGAGCCTTGATCAGACTTGAATAACACCGGGGGCTTTCTGACCCTCACTGCTTACTTTTTGAAAGCAAATTCAAATCAGAATTTGATTATCACTTGCTCTGACGTGAAAAATACACCGTGAGCAAATTTGCACACCTACGGCCCCCGGTTTTATTTGAATCAAAGCCCCTGATTAGTTACTTATCTCCCGATCCACCGACCCAAGTGGAGAACTCTTGGTCCTACGCGATATTTTACCAGTAGACAGTACCTATATCTCCGTAAGTCCCAAATTTGTACACATTTCATTTATAGAGCGAATACAAAAGAGATTAGAAGTTATTTCTTCCATTTTAAAACCAAAATTGTGTAAATGATAAATAAATGCAGCCAAGACAAATCTCAACTGCAATATGACAGACCGAATATTTATATTCTTAGTTTTTCAGAGAGTATCGCAGTGGCATATCACGCGCATGCATCCATCAAACTGTCAAAATCAAAGAACTCCCAGATAGAAAATGTCTGACAATTTAACGTCAAAATACCAGAATAAATCGAAAAAATAGTCGGCAATGTTGCCGACCGGATGACGGTGCATTTTGACGTTAAAATTATAGAATTTAAAGCTGGTAAAATACTTTGACAAATGTTCAGAAATATTATAGTAAGTAATGCCCGAATTTATTTCTAGCAATATTAGGTCAATATACCATATAGTGGCGATCCGTATTCGGGCAAATTTTCGACAACCGGACAGTATAATCTAACCTTAACAGCATATGGTTCCGACAGATTGCTAGTAAATTGCTGATGCATTATGACAATAATCTGCGTATATAAAAATTAAATATATGTGGACAAATTATCGGGATTATTAAATAGAATAATTAATAAAATATTAATATTCAATTATAATTGAATTTATATTATTAATAAATAATATATTCTGTGTTTTTCACTTATATAACCAAGGTTTACTTGATGATATGATTTGAAACCGTAAACATCACTTTTTTGAATTCTTGCGGAGTAACTAGCTGATCTCTGAATGTTGGAAGATTATTTATCGAATCTGAAACATTACCGTCAACCGCCAAACAATCGTATGTTCTGGGTAAACTTCGTCTCATCTCGGGCACGGACCCAACACGGTCAAGTAAATTCAGAATTATTTGTCAGCAAATTGACCATTTATTGCCCGATTTAAGCTTGTAGTATTTAATGCCGTTAAAATGACAGTCTATTGTCAGCAAAGTATACTGACTATTTATGATAAAAAATTCCGTCATAAGGAGACAGTATACGTTGCTGTCCATTTTCTATCATTATATCAGCTTCAATCTTTTTCGTAATGACAGGGAAGTAAGAACAGGGGGCGGTGTCGCAATTTACATCCGCGAATGTTTTAAGTCTAAGGTACTACACTACTCCAGTTCTAGTGTCTTGGAATTCATTTGTGTTGAAGTAAATACTGGACTTGATAAAGTCGTCTTATGCTCGGTTTACTGTCCACCAAATCTATTCAATCTCGAAAATGTTGTAGATTTGGAAATTTCTTTATATGCGATTTCTCATAGGTACTCTAATATTATTGTTGCAGGTGATTTTAACGTCAACATTCTTTGTAACAACAACTTGTCAGATACGTTTCTATCTTTTGTTGAAGCTTTGCATCTCCGAGTAATTAATTCTCTACCTATATCTACTTCGACACTGCATCCCCCTCCCAGTTAGATCTTTTGCTCACTCCAGACCCTTCCCGTGTTATACGTTGTGCTCAGCTCTCCCCTCCTGCTATTCTTGATCACGATATGCTATTCTTAAAGTATAACTTACCAATTAATAATTCCTCGTCACCTGTTCGCATTATCAAATTTCGAGATTTTAAAAACATAAATACTGATCTTCTCTTCGAGGAGTGCAGAAACATAAACTGGGCTATAGCACTAGAACAAAATATTGTTTCTCCGTCATGCTACCTTGACATACAGGTCAAAATTATCAATGACGTGTTATCGTACCTGTTAGACAAATATGCTCCGCTTCAGACTAAGACTATAAAAATAAATGGCTGTCCATGGTTCACGCCGGAGATTAACAAATTAATTTTTGAACATGACTTCTTACACCGTCAGTATAAAAGACTTAGGTCCTCTCACAGTCTTTCTCTATTTAAAAAGATGCGTAATCTTGTTAATAGGAAGGTGAGAGATGCCAAATCTTCTTACTTTGCGTCTAAGCTAGATTGTCACGCCCCGCCTAAGAAGCTCTGGAGTGCCCTTCGTAGCCTGGGTGTTAATGAAAAGCATAACACAGCATGCGAGTTAAACATTAATGAACTCAACGAGTTCTTCACCAGTGTAGCTGGAAGTATCACAAATGCCGGATATTCCTCATCATCCCATGTCCGGAATATCTATTCAGCATCCGTTGGCTCAGAATTCAGTTTTCGTTGTGTTAATGAGATTGAAGTCGCATGTTCCATTACTTCCATTCAATCTAATGCTACTGGACCGGACAACGTTCCCCCGCGCTTTCTAAAATTAATTTTGCCTTTCATTGTAGGTGCTATCACAAAGGTTTTTAACAGCTGCCTAACGTTCAGTGAATTTCCTTCTCTCTGGAAAGAGGCTCTAGTAGTCCCAATCGCAAAGATCGCATCTCCTAAGGACTTCAAGGATTTTAGGCCAATTAGCCTTCTATGCTTCCTGGCGAAGGCTTTGGAGAATATCATGGCAAAACAAATATCTGAGCACTTAGATCATACGAGCTCTCTTAGCTGTTGGCAGTCGGATTCGCGCGGGGCATAGCTGCGAGACGGCTCTCTTAAAAATAACGACTGATATAAGAACTGCTCTTGACAATGATCATGTCATGTTTTTAGTCCTTCTGGATTTCACGAAGGCCTTTGATAGTGTGGATCATCATAAGCTTCTTCTCAAACTAAAAAACTTCTTTGGTTTCGGCTCTTCGGCACTGAACCTAATCAGAGGTTTTTTGGCTAACCGCTCGCAGAGGGTCAAAGTGGATAAAGATATATCTTCTAAGCTTCCATTGTCTATTGGTGTACCCCAGGGCTCAATATTAGGACCCCTGCTCTTCAGCCTCTTTATCAATGATTTGCCTTCTGTTATTAAAAATTGCTCCGTTCACTTGTACGCGGATGATGTTCAAATCTATGTAGATCGTCCCATTGGTCTCCTGGAGGACTGTGTTTGTAGAATTAACGAAGATCTTCTTGGTATCCTACACTGGTCTATAAATAATAGTCTAATACTCAATCCTGCAAAATCGCAAGCTTTGGTACTGAGCAGAGAAACATGTGACTTGGCTTATTTTCCTCTGATAATGTTCAACCGCTCTATTATACCCTTTGTTCTTAAAGCCAAAAATTTAGGCATTATGCTAAACTCTCAAATGGGTTGTTGTGACCATGTCAAGCTGAAGCTAAGCAGGGCTTATGGTGTACTCCGCCGACTCTGGTTATATGCTGAGTTACTCTCCACCGAGCTGCGCATAAAGTTAGTCAAAATCCTAGTATTACCGCATCTCACACATGGCTCTATTATCTATCCTAGACTTGACTCACGTTGTAAGCGTAAGCTTGAAGTAGCCTACAATGATTCAATTAGGTTTGCTTTTAGATTGCGCAGATATGATCATATTTCTCCTTTCCGCTACAGAATTATAGGCTGCTCATTAGATATTTATTTGCTGCGCAAGGCATTATTTTTTCTCCATAACATTCTTTACACTCGCAATCCCGCATATTTGCATGAATTTATAAATTTCCTGCGTGGTGACAGACGTTGTGACTTGCTACTAACATTCTGTCATGGATAGTTCTTACTTTGTTCAGGTTATTCGTATCTGGAATACACTACCACCTTAAATTCAGCGCACGAGTTCGGCTACTACTTTCAAACGGTTACTTTGTCAGCACTTATCTTAATTTAAATCTAAAGTTTAGCTTTATATAGAGCAACATTACATGCATTGGTATCTTTCTTGCTTTCTTTTGTCTCTTCATTTCTTTTTCTTCTCACGATTAATATTAGTCTCTTGATTTGGTAAATTACAATAATTTTACGCATTAGTTATATCAGTGTTAGTTTGGGAATAACCTCTTGAATTTGTACCAAATATATAGTATACCTAGTTTCTTTTTTTATCATTACTTATTATGAATTAGTGTATAGTAATTTAGCAGTACTAATGAAAAGACTCATGTCTTATTGTACTATCTTGAATAAATATATTATTATTATTATTGTTATTTTATTCTACAAATAATAATCGTCAATATACCGGCAATATGTGATCAAAATATTCCGGCATTAATGGGTCAACGTATGTGAGAATATATGGACGGAATATGGACCTTATAAAGCCGGAAATATGTAATTGTTAGTCTACTTTTTGCTTAAATTTTGACGTCAATTTGACAGTATTTAATTCCAGAATATTGTGATCGTCATACGCTTTCTATCTGGGCTGTTTTGAATTTGGGATCTTGTGTAAGTTTTTGCTATTTTTGAAATTTTGTTTGTATTTTTCGTTTTGCAAGCCTCTAAGTGGTGGAGGCCCTTGTGCTAAAGCAGCACATGCTTAAATTCGGCCCTAAATGCATGAACGTCCGCTTCTTTTACTTTTTTTCAAAAAGAATGTTTTCTTAAAACGTTTAATGGTTTTTTAAGTGAAGTCCTGCTTTACTCATTCCTTTCTCAGATGACAAAAATAGCGGAAGGTTTCATTCCTTTAATGAAATTGTTCACAATAAATTTCCGTAAAACTTCAATCGCACTTCACTCTTTAAATTTAACAAAAAGAAATTCTAATTTTTTATCGTACACTGATGGACTGATAACGAAACTTATTATTTAAAGCATTGGCATAAAGAAAAAAATTTTTTTTTGTACTTTTAAACAAGAAAAAAACTTTTGTATTCGAATTTAATGGACAACGTGCACATACATATATTCCGATAAACGCTCGTGAGCAACTTTTCACGCTCAAAATCTGTACCACATATCTTAAACATAAATTAATGTGAATGTAAGCTATATAACATCGTTTAATAAATATGATGTATAATATAAAATATAAATATTCCCAAAATCACCCATTTCAATTGGCTTATATTATTATACCCTTTCTGAAGGATAATGATTTCATTATCTCGACCCCTCCCGGACTTACATTTTATACGGACTTTATCTTACATCAAAGGGTTCACGTCCCATTATAAGCTGTTGCAGATAATTAAAAAAATTAT
This sequence comes from Leptarthrus brevirostris, assembly GCA_964036015.1. Classification (NCBI taxonomy): domain Eukaryota; kingdom Metazoa; phylum Arthropoda; class Insecta; order Diptera; family Asilidae; genus Leptarthrus; species Leptarthrus brevirostris. The sequence continues at coordinate 43,056,234 of OZ038375.1, forward strand.
TATTCCATCAACTTTTTGGTATCTCAATCAATGCCGTGAATTCAGTGAGGCATTATAAATGATCATTAATTGAATAGTAAATGGAACAACGGTTTTATGTAGGTTTCATGTAACAGCGATTTGTGACGAAACGGGCTCTGGCTCCACACTGCTATGTTTATGTTTCACGTCAGCAGTTTATCTCGCATATCGATTGCTTTACACTTGAATGGTTTCTATACCTTCCACCTAGTAAGAGGGTATTAAGTTAAATATATCCCCCTAAAAATCACGTTTATATCTATCTAAACTTGCTAGTTAAATCACGTAAAAGTGATAGCTCAGGAACTGCTTGTACCAAGCACTCCGTATCTTGAATATTTCCGAAGGTGTCAAACTGACGGATTAAAGGAATACTTTCAGGAATTTACTACTTTCAGAGATTCTGTTGCACAACGAAATTTTAACTGTACAATCATTTACGGCACATGCATAATGTAATAAAAGACAGGTTAAGTTCGAACAGTTTGACATTCAAATTAAGTCTGCAGGCGGATTTCATCTGCAATACTACTGAAACAAATGCATAAACTGTGCCACAGACAGCTACGGATTCTGATGTCGGGGACAGCACTTGCTGGCGATTGTAATCCTATTTAAACGGAATTTTAAACGCCAATTATTGTGTAACCCTTTCAACGATCTAATTTGTTACCGAATCAAACGGAGTGGAAAAGCACAGATAATTGCTTTGGGATTTTAGAAGATCTTTGTGAGTGTTAATTAAATCAATTTAAATACTCAATAAAACCTTTATTTGATATAAATTTGTTTTGTGAATTTCAGGATATTTAATAATCTTTAATATTTTGAAAAGAATGGAGAATATAATCACCTTTATCAGACTTATTTACTTTATATCTCTATAGAGAAGATTTATGGATGGATTTCTTATGTGTAAGTAAAATAACTTTTGCTAATCATAATCATAATAAGGCCTCTTACATTAGAGTATGCTGACGACTTGTCCATTTTCATTAATGATGACGTTGAGTTTTCGAACAATACAATCAATTGGCGGGCGCTAGAGTTAACCTTAGCGAATTTCAAGGCCTGTGTTTTCCCCTCCTACTACTACTTCTATCTGCTCTCAGTCCGTCCACCATATCCACATGACTGGTCCCAGGATCTGATCCCCACGATTACGACCTGGAGCAGAATACGACCAATATTCTATTAGCGATGGAATGAGCTTGGGTACGGGGAATTCTCAGCAATTCCGATCAGGTTGAACCCCGAATTAGTAGATTCGGTGACCAGTAATGTTCGAAGTGTAACGGCCGATGCAGGACAACTTACAGTTCTTGGAGACATGATTGATGCTTCTGGGAACACACTGATACACCCCGTATCATACAATTACATGAATTGCACGCGGCTGTTTTAGTCGTATCTCTACTAGGGAACCTACTAGCACTGAAGTGATAAACGCCTTCGTACTGAATCAAGTGCCGCACACGACATCCAGTACACTCACTACACGTCAGCAGCGCGATCTCTTCGGAGGAGTAAATCCTACGGATCACTTAGGTGTTAATATATGCCGCGCACATCTTGGGGTAGATTTGGGAGTGATGGGAACGATAACTAGTAGAGTGATCGTTAGCTATTCGTCAAATTACGGGGTCTCTGATGTAGCTTTCAAGCTGCTCCATCATAGTCTTGTGCACCCAAACCAGCTGTCAGATATGGATCGATGAATTGAAGGAACCTGCACGGTTTATGTTGGTGAAGGAACCCTGTTCCACAATACTTCACACGCCCGACCCTGTGCGACATTAATAATCTTATTCGCAATATGTGCCAGCTTATCTGCACGACATTCGGCATTACAAGAACGTCGTTTTTGCTGGGGCCAAGGAGATGAAACCAGGTGAATTGTTTAATTAGCCATGTCCTAACACTTGCTAAGTCAACAATTCATCTATACTGCATGCGAATCGAGACTAGGCAACAGCCCACTCACCCATAAGTACATATTATCGTCACTACGATGCAGAACTATCCTAAGTCCACTTTTGGGGAAATCTTTGATTTTGATGCCTAGCCCAAGTTAGTTGAATGACGAACGTTTTGGTGTGAACAGGGTGACTTTATCTCAAGTGGTTTTTTTACATGTCGTGTGCACGAAATAATAGAATTTGGAAAAAAAATTTACAAGGCTTTAAATCGCATTTTACAGGAATGCGCACGACTGGACTTAGGATAGTTCTGCATCGTAGTGACGATATACGTGCACTTCAGAACTACTTTGTTGCCTGATTGCGGACACATTTATGTCTAGAGTTTCTGGCAACGGAGGCCGACACATTAAATAGCTCATAGCAACCTTAATCGTCGGTGTGGAACGAAAGACTCGTTTTTACTGGGAATGATAGGCCGCAGAATTGCAGTAGCTTGCCAACGGAGTTTCCTTTCGCTTGATATTGCTGTAAGTGCTGCGGGAAGGACTAGTCTTACGTTGTGATCGTAGAACTGCGAGGATGATGGCAGCAGTTTGCAGACGTCAATGACTCTGCAGTCTTGTGGGTCCCGCGGGACTTTAAGCGAATCGAAATTGTGTGCATTCGTTTCGAACATTTTTCGATGACTAGAAAAAGGGCGAACGGTTCTTTGGAGAGGACATCTGCTTGCGATCGGGGGTTCCCAAATTAGGGACATCGCCCGGTGCTGCATCTACTCTTTGGGAACACTCAGGCAATCATGTTTCTGTTTACTTTTTCGGTTTCTGTTAATTTTGTTCGTTCGTTTCGCTATAGCAATTGGTTTAGTTTCGGATTTTTTGTATTTTCTCCCTCAAGTTTGTTCTTTTTGATCGTTGACTATTGTGTCTTATTTTAAATAATTTTTAGGGTAGCTAGAGTTTTCCGGGATTTTTACTTTATAACGATTCTATCTATCTATCTTTATATCTAAACTATACTATAGTTTTATTAATGGGTTCTCCTGGATTAAGTACCCCAATGATCTTCATTTCCTGTTTCCAGTATGTTGCTGTGCTTGTCAAGTCTGGTGTTTTTGCCGTAGTTAATCAAGAGCCCTGTATGAATTCCAAGAAAGCCGGGAGTTTAGGTATTCTGAATATATTTACTGTATGGTTGGCAATTTGGTGCAGTCAAACTGCTGGCTTGGATCGTCTAAAGTTTTAAACTATAGTAGCCGACTCATGCCGTCTATAACAGAATCTAGGCTATTTTAGAGGTCGTCAGCAGTTTTTTGATCCCCGTTTTCTAGAAATACGTTTTCATATACTGATTTTGGTCCCACCTAAAACCTTTGAGAAGCTTGATCAGTTTTAACTCTAAGAGCAATTTCCCGCAGGATAGGTATAAGTTGACTATGTGGAAAGTCCTCCATTATTCGGCGAGAGGTCAGGGGGCGACCGTTATTGTCAGTAGACACGAAGGAGTGGTCTGGGCTGTATTCGTAGCCCCATCTAGCGCAAAGCGTCAAATACGAAGTGTGTGTTATTGAATTCCGCCCATAGTATCAGTTGTTCGTCACATTGGTTGTTCCTGTGGACTGTTAAAATCGCTCTCGTAGACTGAGGAAGAGGTATTGTAGGGGAGGTGTCTGAGTGGGCCAGGGTGAAGCTTGTAGTTTGTAGACGTTTACTTTGTTTAGTTTGGCGAGCTCAATTATATCCGCATTTATGTAGTTATTGGAGTTCGAGGATACCAAGTTTATATGTATCTCCAAGGTTATAATGGGTGTACACGGCTGTCCCAAACGATTGGTGGTATGTGTAGTAGCAGCGTATATCCGTTCTGGCGGCCCTTGCCGCAAATGATTTTCGTTTATTACTTAGGTCAAGTCTCCTGTAGTGCGATCACGTCAATATTGTTGACGAGGAGCATTCTGGAAAGGAACTGACTCTTTTGAGTTGGCAGGCCCTTATTGTTGGTCCAAGAGTTATTGCCGAGAATCCCTAAAAAGCACCATGAAAAAATAAGCGCTATAATTGAGATTGTTCCATTATGTGACCTTTTGTTTGCCCAGAAGAACGCATGCGACAGTTTGGCCACCAGTAAGTTCCAACCACTGAGATATATAATACTGGAGTGATTGGTGCTCTGAAATTTCTTCAAGAAAATGGTATCACTTTTTGCTAGTTGTCCCTTTCTGTGTAAGCATCTTTTTTTCAACATGGTTTTCTTAATTGCCAACGTCATGTCGCCTATTAAATGCTGGCGATAGAAATAGATGACAATATTCACAATCATTTTATATCTCTTTCTGAGTAAGCATTTTGCAGATTAGAATAACCTTTTTTGTAATTTTTATATCAATAATTCCAATGATTTTTACATTTTGCTTACAACAATATAAAAGATTAAAATTAAATATGTTATTTCATTCTGCTCGCAACAGCTGCAAATTCACAGTAAACATTGGAAATTAAAAATGGTTTTACTCCACTGAAAGTAAAATTTTACCCATTTGAGATAGCTTTTAAGTCACTCATCATTTTAATACATCTCAGTTGTTCGAATTCTTTAGCATTACCCAGTTTGCACCGCGAGGAGGCGTGTTAAATTTACACTGTCCCGGATTTGGGTACAGCCGTCATCCTCGTGTTCGCAAACTTTTGCGGAATTCTGGCCCCCACCCCGGTCAAAACCCGGTCGGTATCCATTTGGCAATTCCATCATTCCAACTAATTTCCCGATGAGCTAGAGACTTTAAACATAGCTCTGAACTGGATGACAGTGCAATATTATTTCTTGTCTGTCTGTTCGTTAGGGGTCCATACATAATTCTATTACTTATCTCACTCTAATCTCATTAAATTTAAACACTTTAATGAGATTAGAGTGAGATAAAATCGAGAAAGATTCGAGATTCGATTGAAAAAATTACTCATTCGGCGTTTTTCATTTAAATCATACAAGTATTTTCATAGCTATTAAAATTTCACAATCACAAATTTTCAGAACTAGGAATCTGTATGGCGCGAGGAGAAATTACTCTATACTTTTAGCCCGTTTTAAAAACATGGTATATTAAACAAAGTTTTTATTTAAATAATTTTTGTATTGCTTTTCACCTCTAATAAATCGCCGAAGTTTGTTTCTCTCACTACAACTTATGAAAGTCGTAACATAAAACTGCCATAAAAGCTAATGCAATTTGGAATCTGCATATTATTTTAAATATGTGCCTAAATTTCACATTTTATTGTTAAAATTCAATTTCTTTTAGTTGTGTGCGTAGGCGAGATCTATAGCTTTCTGTATGACAACACATACTTTTGCCGAAACAATTCCTCTCTCAATATGAATCCATAAAATCAATCAGCTATGGCCGTACGTTTAATATCTAAAACAAATCGACTTCAATTACCATTAATAAATAGCGGATAATTAAGAGGTCAATCAACGGGTAACCATCAGAGCCAACGTGGTCAAATTGAATGAGGCGTCTATAGGAAAGGTACTCGTCCATGTGTAAGTACATTTGAAAAATTTGCATAGCTTGTTGTAGCATATTTTTAGAAGATAGCATTTTCGTAGCTCAACTTACGCAATTATTTCTGGCGCCTCAGCTTTTTTTGTCTTGACTGATGTTTGATGCTGTCCTAAGGAGAATCCCTGCTTAGATTAATTGTGGTAATAAGGTTTCTAGAGCATCCCAAGAGACCTAAATTGAGGGAGCCATGACATTTTCATCTGCTTTCGACTGCGAATTACTTAACAGGACAAGAGTACCATCTGGGCCAGTGGTGTCTGTGGGCTGTCTAATGAATATGTTGCCAGCTGAGCATCAGAAGAAAAACAGCATGAAAGACGAAGTAAGATGTCAGAGAGGAAATACTCCATTTTCGATTGAAAGAATTCATGGAAATCATCCCCATTGGAAATGCCTTCTTCGATTTTCTGAGCCTCATCATTAGCCGCATTGCCGTGGAGCCCCGGTTCTGTTACATAAGTATCAAATTCATTGATTTGTGAAAACTGTGCCGAAGGTATTTATAGGAGAAACAAAAAGTTTAAATTTGGAATCATTAAAAATATGTTCCCTGTGCACAATGAACCAAACAAGCCTGAAAACATGGAAAATACAACAAATGCTCCTTGGAGATCTACTTGTTGATGAACCGGGACAGACGGGGAGCATTAAGAGAATATTATCTGTTTTGGCCGACGTTTGCGAGGCTTTCAACGAACTTATTAACGCGTTGAGTTAAAAATAACAAAAAATTTCATTTCTCAATTGACGTCCGATATTGGCAGCTACAAGATATCTTGTCTGTCGATTGCTTAATGGTGCAGTGGGCCATTAGAATGATTAGGAGTCGTTTTCTAGCCAAATGACTTCGATTCAGAGAATATAGAACAAGCAAATAAATCAATTAATCCCACCTCAATATTTTTACACTATTTGCGGTATGAAACGAAACGCGTGTGTTGTCCGATGTATGTTTACGCTTCATGCGATGACAGATTGTATCTACGCAAGTATGAATTTTTTCACTCGAAGAAATTCTAGAGGGCATTCCCGCTTTCATTATTTTCTTTCGAAAGTATTATTGCCTTGGAGTCATCCGTGCGAATACTTTCGCTTTTAAAAGAAAATCGTTAAGAGATCCAAAAGGATATTTCTTAGAATCTCAGAGTACGGCAAAATCAATGAAATAATCCTTATCACACTCTAGGCGATATATCGTTCAAGTCAATGAATAAATAGGGTTAAAGGCTAGAATAGGATATATCGCTGCCATTTTCATTTAAATTCAAATGTATTTACCTTAATCCAATATTCAATAATTATATTAAATCATTTATTTTTATAAATTCAAAAATTGCAATCAAACTTCAAGATTTCCTGTTATTAGTTGGTTTAGTTGGTTTTGTTTTAATCTCTTTGTTTGAAATTCATAATAATCGATCCTGCAGTTTAATTATCATAAACTTAGTTTAGCACTTCGTTTTAACTTTCGTATTAAATGGAAACACATGGTTCGTTTTTTCAATATGTAGTAAAGCTGCACTGGGTTTTTTTTTTGACTATTCACCAGAATATAACATATATTGAGGTGAATGAGGCTCCCACACCAACATGCAAAGAAGAATATTAGTAAACAAAAACGTGAAACACGTCCAAACACTACAGTCAGGGGTGCACAGATAACAGAGATCGTTTAAGCAAATCTTTGGTAAGAGCCAGGTCCAAAATAGGAATCATAATCACTTCTCTACACATGCGATTAATAGGCAATCGAGAATGGACAACATGTAGTAAAGGCAATCTCCTTAAGCAATACCGGGTATGCCTATAAGTAACCAAACCTGCGAGAGTGCGAGAATCTATATTCGAGTTCTTTGAAATATCAAAGAAGAAGATAGACTCATAAAGTAAGGTTATTAAGGTCTCCGTTTATTTTAGGAATACTGTCTTCAATTAAATCTATTGGCCTTGAGAGATAAATCTGAGCATCGTCGACGTAGGTATAAATGGATACTCACATTTTCAAGGAAAGTTAGTTGAATAAAGAAGGTAATTACAGTGGCCCAAAAATAGAATTTTGAAGCATAACATGACTACTTGACCAGTTAGAAGAACTGCCTGTTTTAATCTGTTTAACGGGACCGACCAGTGTTTGAATTTCAAGTCGATATTGGAATTACAATAGAAGTTAGAAACCCCAAACAAACACATGATTGATAGAATACCATTGGAATTATTTAAGGCGGATCCCATTGCTGCGGCTGACATTCTTCTTCCCGTAATCCAGAAATGTTGAGAAACCGAGAACTATCTCACTGAATGGCAAACAGGCGTAATGGTGAATGTTTCCAAAAAAGCCGACCTGGGGAGTTGTAACAATTGGCGCGGTATCTGTTTTTTGACTGCAGTCAAAAAATTGATGGCAAAATTCATCTTAATGCAAATCAAGCAAACAATCGAATGCATTCTAAACGATGAACACGCAGGCTTTCGTAAGGGTTTCTTCTGCAACGATGACATCAACATTCTCCGATCTATCATCGAGCAATACACCGAATGGATGTCTCCTTTACATCTAATGTTCGTCGATTTCGAGAAGTCGTTTAACAGCGTTGATCGCGAGTGACTTTATGTAGAAGAGACGTCCCAAAAAAAGTTATCACCAGCTTAGAGGAGTCCTACTCAGTAGCCCAATGTCACGTCCTACACAAGGGAATACTGTCGATGACCTTCCATGTTGAAAGGAGTGAGAAAAGGATGCATACTGTCACCTTTACTTTTCCTGGTCATCATTAATTACTTATTGTATAGCGCCGTAGATAGCCACCCATAACGAGGGATTAGAGGGAAGCTTTTTTTATCACATTGTGCACCTTAACTATTTCGACGATGTATTACTCTTATCCAAGAGTCATGTAGCCCAAATGCCCGAAGCTTTGAGTAGAGGAGGTCGCAGAGCAGGACTTAACATCAATGTAGCTAAAACCAAACTTATGAGCTTGTACTCCAGAAAACAAAATGAAATTTATCGTGAATAGTAGCAAACAGAGTATATGAATTTTCATATCTCAGAAGCATAGTTAAAGCAAAGATGATGTACAAAGTGAGATCAGTAAGTCTCAAGTTGCATTTAATACTCTTGCTTGCTAGCGCAATAACATCTCCAAACGCACAAAACTCCGGATTTTCAAATAGACTGTAAAATCTGTTCTGCTTTACGGCTCTTCAACATGGGAATTGAATATCACACAAGCTACAAGCCTTTGTTACCCGGCGGATCCTTATGAAAGGTGTAGGCTTGATGCTAACTAAGCTTGTCCGCTGAACCTGGACTAATCCCAAATATCCGATGGAATTATCATCTTCACCCCTTCCAAAACCTTTAATTAGGCTTCCAAAGGTAATATAAAAAATAATTATAAGAGATCTTAACACCAAGATAAGCTCAAACAACATCGGCCTGGAAAAAGTGACGGGCTCGGTACAAATGACGGGTTGTTTGTTGAATATTGCAACACGAGCCAACTTTTCATCAGGGGATCCTTGTGTAAACGCAAAAAGTTTCTTGGATCTCTTCAGACGGTAAAACCTAGAACCAGATGTACGATGTTTGTATGTTTAATATGGTTCAATGTAGACGGAGTTGCATCAATAGTTGAGTGGCACGAAAAAAAACTACTCCGTCTCTGGGCTGTTGCCTAGCTCGCAGAAAGGCCAAAAAACATTCAATTTTCCTCATTACTCTTACCCTAATTCCCTTCCGCACAAAGCCATGCTAGACGCATCTTTGGGTTGTCCCCTGGGCTTTGGCAGACCTCACTGCGACAAAACGCTGAGGCAATGCGTTATAAGACTCCACCGCCCAAGGATGGAAATGAAGAAATGTTTCACGCGCTGTGCTGTAGAACGTGATAGGATTATAAAGCGACAGTTGGTGTTGCCACATTTTTTAAAATACAAGAACGTTAGCAGTTTAAAGACCGCATTTATTCTGCTCCTGACAGTGCAGTCAACCCAGTCAACCAAGTTCAGAACTGGAAATCGTTCGAAATGTAAATAATAAATAAAATCGAAGGTCAAGTGATAATGAAATTCTGATTCGCATTTGAATTCAAAAAGTAAGAGGTGGTGGCCAGGAAGCTCCCGGTTTTATTTAAGCCTGATCAATTACTTACTCCGCTGTTGTATTGATCTTGGCCTCCGACACTAGAGGACATCACTACTCTTGGTCGTACGTGATTTATTACCAGTAGACGGTACCTATAATAAGTATAAGTCGTCAGTGGAGTAAGTGATAACGCGTCGGCCTGCCAATCCGGAGGTCTCAGGTTCAAATCCCACCGACGGTGACCTATGGTTATTTTCTGCTGACAATAGTTGTCCAGATTTTAGTACATCAAAATGTTAAATAAAACCTTTTAACTTAAAAGTTTGTTTGTTTTTATTACTAAATGTTTTAGATAACATTGCAGTCTGGAAACATTATGTTGAATACTCGAGAACTCGGCTACCTGGGTAATTCTTATAAGATTGTTGGTGGCTTTCCTCAGAAGCAACCCACTCAAAACACCAACCAGTATGCTGCCGGCTTGACTTTATATACTGTTTGTAGTTGCACCACATGTATAGCTATATTTCAAGCTGAAGGATGTGTAAGCTGCATAAGAAGAAAATCTTTGCTGTTTGTCCGATTACTTGAAACTTCTTAATTCGATAGTACTAATTCCCTGATTTATTATATTATATTTACAAAGAAGTTCATTAAAGTACTTAACCTGATCCCCTAATATTGTCGAAGTCGCCTCAATTTTCCCTTCGTGAGACATGCACGTGGCTTTGTGGTTAGTAAATTTTTAATCGCTATAAACTGAAATCAATTTTAATTTTGGTTTTTTTATTTTCAATGAAAGGGCAAACGTATATGCGGACAGAATTGATTTTCCTATCTATTTAAAATTCCTTAATTAATGTTATAGTTTGTTCCCACGTTTCCTCGGTATTTTAACGAGTGTTTTACTGCCATAGTGTCATGAACTTTGAATGTCCTTTATTCAGCTGACGCTAAAAGCATCACTTAAATTAACATTTCGCCTGCACTTAATGAAAAGCCTTTGTGTCGCATGTTAGCAAAGCCAATTTAACAGGCAAAGAAAACTCCACACGGGAATTCTCCCCTTAATTGACTACCGTTCAATTAAGGACCACGAGATGCTGTACAGAATGGTATTATAGTAGCTACTTCAGGTGGTCTTTTGATGTCAATCTTTTAAATTTCCTAGATTACCCTTACAGGGAAAAAGTGCAAGCTTGAAAACGTGTATTAAGGGATTGGAATGGAAAACACGTTGGTATGCAGTTTACATCCTTCCGCACTTTCACAGACGTATGAAAATATGTGTAATTTCTGACATAAAGAGACGTGGTCCCTGGAGATCATAAAGCATCATTTATAATTTAGTGGAATTAAAGTGAAGTGCGACACAGTTCACTGGAGAACTATGTTTATTATTTTATATCGCACCAAAATATTTACAGTATTTTTTGATATTTGCAAGTCAAAATAATCCTTCAGGCATTTTATTTCAAAACGTTGAGTTAACAGAGATATAAACATGATACCATGTTTTCTGCATATGTAATTAGGTTAAAAAATGTTTATTTATTTAAAGATTTGTCAAAGGCTAAATACTTAATAAAATATAAACTACAATAATTAATAAAAATCAAAAATATAATTAATAATACAGAATTAGAAAATAGCAAAAGTTTAGTCTTCACAGAATTTTTGGAGACATTAAAATCAATGCTGCCAAAATGCGAATTAAAATACCGAGAAACCGTAATTTGTTCGCTATTGCGGAATTTTACGTCTAAATTTAAGACAGTCTAGTTTTATGAGTTTAAGTCTATTTAAGTGTGGAGGCAGAATGAAAGGGTTGCTCCAAGGAAGCTCACGAAGTGCAAAGCCGCCAACAAAACGACGTACGCTGGACTTCCTCTACCCGGTCAATATAGTCATTATCAAATGGTGACCAAACACAACAAGCATACTCCAGAATCGGCCTGACAAAGATACAGTAGGGGAGCTATGTGATATAAGGGTCGCCAAATTCCTCTGCCTATCTTTTAATAAAATCAAATTTAGAAATTTCCGTAATAACTATCCCATCAATGTGTTCGTCAAATGTAAAACAGCTGTTCAACAAGACACCTAAGTCATATTAATTTCTTCTACTGCACAAAAATGCATGGGGTAGCTGAAATCAAGAGGATTTTTTCTGTGAGGAAGTGGGTAAGATATTTAATAGAACACCAGTTGTAAATGGCGTCTAACTCAAAATGTCACATTTCACAATCTCGAACCGAGGAAACAACACGGAAAATTGTGGATTCGTCAGCATAATAGAGAATTTTGGAATATTTCAGAAATATATATACATCGCTGATGTAAATAATAAATAAAATCGGGCCAAGTTGACTTCCTTGAGGCACATCCACGAAAAGAGATTCGTATGGTTGTTAGAACGAACCAACTTGAGTATCAGAATTTGGTCTTTGATTCTGTCAATTGGTTTCCGGGTTCGAGACTCGGTCTCCACGTGGTTTTTTTAAATAGAATTAAAACCAAAAAAATCCACTCGGTCTGTAAGTTGCTGTCTAGCTCGCAGCAATGCAAAAAACAAGGCATTCAGGTTTCCGTACTCCCTTCCGGCCAATGCCATGTTTACGCATCAAAGGGTTGTCCCCTAGGCTTTGGCCACATCCTAACAAGAAGAAGTCAATTGACTTACCAGCTTCAATTTCAGATAAGCAGAAATTAGAGGATTTCACTGATCAAACGACTAGAGATCCTTGAAGCTCAGCAGAGTCGTAAGAGTCTTGTTTTCAAAGGAGTTCAACAACAACAACAGGAGTTCAACAAGAAGATCTAAAAGAGGTTATTAGGAAACTATGATATATGAGCCTATTGGGGTAGAAAGAGCGACTAAAATTGGCCCAAAGGAACCTACAAATATCTCCTCTCTTAGTGGGATTTAAGTCAAGTAGTGCAGCAAACAATGTTTTAAAAAACTGTAGACGATGAAAGGGCACACAAATAATTATACATGAGATTATTCAAGCTCTGTGTGACAGTAGAGAAAAATTTTGTTCAAAACTCGACAAGACTTCATTCATTAGTGCTGACAATAGTGTTAAAATTCTTATACGTTATGACAAATTAGAAATCGAATGCGACGGTTTTCATGGAATAAAAATAAGTTGATGAGTGGAAATGAAGCAGCTTGTAAAATAATACCAGGCCTGTTCACTGATCAAGATTGCACGTATGTATAGGTAGCGACAAAGAGATTGTAAGAGCAAATTTCGTCTGCCGAGAAGAGAGGTGTGTTAACGAGAAATGATTCAGTGTAGGAAAAGGAATATCAATGAAGTATGTATTTGAGACTAGGAATAGTAGTAGAAGTTGTAGCAATAGGTATAAGGATGAATTAAAAGAAGAAAACGTTTTTAGACTTTTATCTTATAATATTGCAGGACATAAAAATAAATGTATATTTTCAGGATTTTTTGCTTTTATCAAAACTTTTGATGATTTTGCGCTTTTCGAAACACATCATGAATACTGATTCGGACAAATTCAATAAATATTTCGGTGGATTTGACTTATGCTGAGTGAGCAAGATCTTCTCAATTTCGAAGAGCATGTGGTGGTTGGGTTCTAGGAATTAAGAAAGATCATGTTAGGAATATGATATGCAATTTTACCCAGACTGATACTTTTCCGTTGATAGAGTTAACAAACCCGTCTGAGACTATAAATATTATGCCAATATAATGTTAATTGTAAGAATTGGGATACAGATTTTAATGCTTTTGTTGAATGTGTTTAAAAATCAAAACTTAATAGTTATGGGTGATTTCAACATTAGTATTGGAGATAATCAGACTTTTCCTAAAAAATTGGACTGGTTTGGTAATACTAAATGGTAGAAGCTCTGGAGATTTTCAAGACATTGGTGCCAATGGCTTCAATGACTTCATAGCAGTAGATATACTGCAATTTAACAAACTATGTTGAAAAATTTAATTTTAATTTTAAATATTATTAAGCAAGCTACCCAGCCAGCAAGGGAAACCAATCCAATTTTTAAGCAAAATTGCTTACGTGCTCGTAAGATCGTATTTTAGTGGTTAAACGTTTTACACAAAAAGAAGGCTGAAATAGCGAAAACTCCCTACATAAGTCACAATAAAGCTTTTAAAGATATGTGTAGAATCGAAAAAAAGGAAATACTATGAAAAGTTAGACTCTGTTAAAGATACTAAGAGCTGGTGGAATACTACAAGCAAAATAGAAGGAAAAACAGTTTCTATTGATGTGGATGTGGATATCAATTCACTGGCGTTCACTTTTTCTCTTTGATAAATCCTAGGATTAATTCTCTACCCATATTGTATGCCGCGCGGAATACGCGAAACCCAATTTTCGACAGTCCAATTGAGAAGTTTGAACTAACAACTAAGTATAGTTTTACAAGAATTTAAAGATAATAAGGTATCGGGAAATGATCGAGTTCCTTATAAATTTTATAAGAATGCACCGACGGCATTTATTCACCTAGTGTTGAATGCATACAATTATTGTTATAACTACCACTTCACTAACCTTGACTAGTGCAATAATATTTGCTATTCATAAAAAAGAAGAACTTAATCAGGTGGAAAATTACAGAGGGTTATCATTTATGAATGTAAAAATATATAAAATATTTGTATTCATCCTATAAAATAGGTTATCATTCTGGGTTGAACAACGCAAAATCCTTTCTGAAAGCTTTACTTTAATTAGTTATCACAGTCTATGAAAAGAGTCTCAGTCGATAAAAAAAATAGTTGTACGCGTTTTTCGTAGATTTTAAAATGGCGTTTGTTCTACAAACTATTCAACTACTCAATATCTTATAAAATGATTATCATTCTTCAAGAACGTTATAAGCACACGAAAGTGCAAATCTTGGATGGACACCCGCCTGTCTGACTGATTTTTACTCACTAAAAACACCTCTCTATGGATTAGCCGAATCAGACCACTTCATTCGGTTCCCTTTCCTACAACTTACCATCTCAGCGCGAGAGACCCGGACAAATTCACTCACCTCGATTCTCCTAATCACCGCAAGCATTTGTTTACGAGACGTCTCTCCTAACCCTCTCTCAGCTTCAATCTTCTACTTGCAAAGGCACTGTGTACCGCTGTCTCTTGCTCCTTCAGGCACAGTCTATCAGGTATCAGGTATCATCGTCGAGGATATTCATCTTCTTTAGATGACACGTGAAGTTTCCATGACCTGTTAATAGTCCCGTCAGTCATCTCAGAGCCCTTCGATCCATATCCAAGAACCACCACCGTTCAGCGCCTCTGGGCGCCACAATTGCCCTCTTAGCCTGTATGTATATACGAGTCCGCGAGGTTCCATTGTTCCTAGTGCTCCCTCGCTGCCCGCGTATCTAACAGGCTCTCCGCCTCTGCCTAAGGTAGTGTACGGCTTCGGTCATTGGAAACTCGAAGCAGCTCCCACTTTAGCCAGTCCATCTATTCTCTCGTTTCCTTCGATTCCTGGATGTCCACTCATCCACGCCAGTGTCATCTCATTCAATTAGGCACACGCGTTGAGTTTCCGGACACACTCCAAGGCTAGCGCTGTATTGAACTCTGTATTGTCCATACACCCGATCACCGCCTGATTGTCGAGTGTCACCACTATCTTCTTACCAATCACTCGACTCTCCAGTAGGTAATCAAACGTATAGACCACAGCCAGCATCTTCGCCTGATAGATTGAGGTATGCGCACCAAACTCAGATGGGCTTTCAGATTCAGGTCCTCACTGAAGATTCTTGCACCTGCTCTCCCATCAATTTCGGATCTATCCGTGAAATTTGTAACATCAGTTAGAAGTCCTTTGTCCGTGGTTATCACGAGATATGTGCCAGTTTGCACCTCGCTCCATGTGAAGACCTGCTTATGCAGCAGTTCTCTTCACATATATGTCTAATGGCAGCAAACCCATCATCATCTATAACGCTAATGTCGGCGTGGTTCGAAAGGCATCTGTTATCCTCACGCAGGCCAGCCTCTGAACCTTACTCAATTGCCTTTTTAGGGTTACCTTTAAAGTACTTACCCACTAGACCACCGAGGCATATGAAAAAATGGGTTTGGTATTCATATCCCTATTTATCAATGGATTTTCATTAATAGTAGCTTTTATATTTCGTTTGAGTGTCAGCTCAATGTAGAATTATTCAAACTTTTATTTAACTTTCTGACTGGTTTTGATGTGATTTTCTCAGGACGATATGTAAATTTTCAACCTCGATTTTGGCCGAAAAAAGGACCTTTTCTATTTATTAAAATCGCTAGCATCTGAACTACTGGGCTAATCTCAAAAGTATCTATAAGAAAGTTGTAGCAGGCTCTACTACAATTACTTTAAGTGCCTTTTTGCCAAATCGGCCAAGCAGAACTCGGGAAATATTTAAAAACTTTCATACATCTCCAAAAATCAATAACAAATTTTGCATTTTTATTTTTTTCAAAACTGATTTCCTGAAAAATTTTTTTAATGTGATTTTAGTGTTCAGTGTGCCAAAATGCATAAGAAAGTGGCTATAAACTAGTGTTATTAGGGATTTTCATGCTCATCAACTTCATGTGTAGAAAGCACGTTGCTTCCTGGCCACAGATTTTCTCAAGTCCTTGATTATCAGGGAAAAAAATTGATTAAGGTTTTCTTAAAGTGTAGGAGTATCGCTAAATTAAAGCAGAGGAGCATTGGTTTCAACATAGTGAACAAATTCAAATAATCGGAGATCAGTCAACTCCTAACTTGAACTTTAGCAAGCACCTCCAAGATAGATTGTTTCAGTCTAAACTGAGTTTGAACGCCACTTGGAGCTCCTTCACAATAAAATAATTTTACTTACTTTTAATTTTAGCTGCTTTGGTGCTGAAGTATGGGGCAGTTGGCAGTGCGAGCAAATGGAAAAATTACTGGGTTTTTCCTAAAATAATTTTGTGGTCTTCCCAGGTCGAACAAAAACTACATGTTGAAACTGGAAGCAGGATATACACATTCATACCCTTAATTGTCATTACACATAGATATATTAGGAAATCCCTTAAAATTCCGGAGCATGGCCTACCTCATATCCTATCTAAAATAGTGGTTGCAGAGCAGATTCTATGACATGAGGATTTATTGACTTCTTTTGGCGTAACTTTGAAAATTTTCCAAAGACACGGAGAGATCCGAATGTCTCTGGTCGTGTGAAATTTGTTCTTAAACTCTAGGGATTAACTAAATCAGACCACTTTATTTGGGTCCCTTTTGGTCCCTACTCTTGTCATCTCAGCGAAAGACTAATCCAATCCAGTTTTCTTCTCTATCCTCGATTTTTCGGGTCAAAGCAAGCATTTGCTTTCCTGGAACATTATGTGTACCGCAATCTCTTGCCCCTCCAGGCACAGCCTACAGGTATCATCCTCTTCAGATGACACGTGAAATTGCCATGTCCTCTTACTGGTACCGTCAGCCTTCTCAAAGCCCTTCGGTCCATTTTTTGACTCTCCTTCTGCTGAGCACTTCTGGGCGATGTAATTGCCAGCTTAAACTGTCTGCAGGAGTCCGCGAGGGCCCACTATATCCCAGTATTCCCTCGTGGTCCACGCCTTCAAATGGCCCGCTAAGATTTATTGTCACTTGCAGCTAGTTAAATTGTAAGTTTGGATGTAGGCGAACCACAGGTCTTGATCAGCGAAAACAAATTATTGGAATAAAAGAATAGAAAGGGCGAAACAAGGCACAAGGCATGAATCGTAAAATAAATTAAATAAAGCTTTTGTTAAAACAAACTTCAATGATCATTTCGATATCAGTATGATTCGATATGTGTTCAGTAGCCCTAGATATAGCGGTACTAATAGTACGAGAGCTAGCAACATCGCCAAAACAAGAATTCCAGGTCGGCTGGTTTTTTGATATCCGCTCTCTTTCACTATCAGGGTAGGCATGGGGACAGACTGACAGGCGGGAGACATTGCGTTTACCTGGGAGCGTAACACTAATACAGGTAAAAATATTAATTTTAAAATCATTTTAGGTACATTATTTTAATTCGTTTTTATTAATTTGCAGCAACACAAATTTATTATTGCCAGACACTTTCGTTGTTGATAACTTTGTGCCAGATACTATTTTGTAATTAAACACAATTATTTTTAAATAATTTCAGTATGGCTGAAATTTTCATATGATGTTAGTCAGCTATCAAAAGATATAAAATTAATTTGCCAGACAATAATTCGGTTGTTTAATTAGGAGCCAAACCGTTTAAGGGAGGACGCCACTTTTTTTTGCTTAAATCTATTCCTTATAGTGTCTAGAATAACCCTCTAAAAGAGTTTATTAGATTCGAAGTCATTGCAAAGATACAAGAAGAATTATGGGGCCGGCGGCGGAACTTATCATAGAAAAAAAACAGTACCAAAAACTTTAAACGCGTTTTGCTCGACACCACATTTTTCAAACTGAGTTCCAGTTTTTCTCGGGAACCATTCAATCTTTTTCGACAATATCTAAAACTGTTTTCTCTATCGTGTAGCATAGGATTTTTTTGATATTTAAATTTTTCGATTTTTTATAAATAATTTTATAACATTTTTTTACGAAAAATGAAACTTTTTTTCAAACTGCCGCCATTTTTGTAATTTTTTGAATTTTCAAAAAAATCGTATCAATCAAAAATCCCAGTCATTTCAGGACTGGCACTATTCAAAGTTCCTTTTCTTGGACATCTCTGACGCCTAAGGCTACCACCGCTTCATATATTAATATTTTTATCTGTATTAGTGTTACGCTCCCAGGTAAACGCAACGTCTCCCGCCTGCCAGACTGTACATATGCCTATCGTGATAGTGAATGAGAGTAGATATCAAAAAACCAGCCGACCTGAAATTCTCTGTCGAAAACTTTGCCAGCTCTTATACTATAATGTATGTTCCTAATGTAGCTTTGACGATAAGGAAACCTTTTTTCACTATGTTGCACTGTATCCAGTTCGTCCTAAATTTATAATTGAGTTCTTTAAGAAAAGATTTTTATTAGAAGATAGGTTTTTAAAAAATGGAGAAAACTTTGTAGAATTTTAGAAGTATTTAAAAATAGAAATCGAAAGCTTCATGACTATGAATTTAATTGTTAGCAATTTGATAGCAGTATAGCATCAAAGAGAAGAACTATATAGAAGAAAATGAGATTAATTTGTTAATATTTTGTCGGTAATATGCTGCCAACCTAAACGGACGACTGAGTCGTAATTTAGGTTTATTTTGGAGTCTTATATTCTATTATTGAGCATGTATGTATTTAAATTGTTTTTTGTTAAATAAACATTATTATTATTATATTATTATCATGCTGCAAGGAGAATGATTTCAAAGCTTTAAGAATTTGGCAACTTTCAAAGAAATCGACATTTTCAAGACTAAGACTCAATCAAAAAGTGCTTTAAGAATTTATTATTTCTAAGAATGAGAACTTTTAAAAGCGAGAGAATTTTGACTTGAAGATTCGTAGCCAACAAACTATAAATTCTGATGAAAATAATAAAAAAATTACTTTTAGTTAGATTTCATTAAAAACATTTTATATGCAACGACCTGATAGAAAATATTCACATTCGATCGAACAGTTTGTCCATGTTAGGATTTAAAAGATTTTCAAAATAGAACTTGGAGTTATTTTATCCTTTCACTCGCTTTAAAGAAAAATCTAAACACGACATGAATTTAGGATTCGTCAGGTACAATACATGTTATTATATACATATGTAGGTAAGAAAGGATAAACGAGGCTCGGGTATAAAGCACGATACTTTTTAGGCTCCTGCATTAAATATGAACTCCCTATTGCCGTTTATCAACGTTACAATATCGGTAGGCGTCCATCACTTGAAAGTACAAGTATGTACACACCTGTTAAAGCGAAATATTCACCCTGAAAAGAGTTTGAAATGTTCGAGCTCCTGTGCCGAGTTAAAGTGTCTCTAACAGCCAACAAGCAATTATTGGTGCGTGATGAGCGTACAAATCAGAATTTGTCTTATCAATCGCACATGAAATATTCACTTTGTTTCCTATAGCTCTTCCGAAATATTACCTGCTTTCTGAATTGTTTTGTCTCCTTTTTCCGACTCCCGGCTAAAAATAATCCCTCAACGGATAAAACTGTTTACCTTAACGAACGACTCGAAAAGAGTATAGCCTAAAGTTTGGGCTCGTTTTCCTTTAGCCGACAATTAACCGACTAAGTTCCTTCTAAGTGCTCGCAGCCAAATCAAGAAATTATGTAAATACAAAAGTTCTGCGGTTTAATATGCCCTGCAGCTGCGACAAATTACGTACAGAAACGAAGTAAGAAGTTGTCCGTTGTAAAGCGACCGGAAAGGGGGAAATCAGCCAAACAATTGAACCATAGTGCGACATTAATTTAAGATTAACATTTAGTGCAACACTAAACTTTTCGTCTAATTGGTGCGGGCAAGAGAAACTAAACGACATCGCGGGAGCAAATGAAAAGCATAAATTTGCATAAGATGCCAACGATTTGAGATCGGAAAACACTGTTGGTGCTGTTGTTACGTCGCAAACAATATTGGCAAAGCTCCGGGTTAACTATGCCAGTGCCAGAACGATGAGGGCAATTGCAGCATAGTCGTCCTGCATTTCGAGTTTACTTTCCGTTTGCCGGTGCATGTAAAAACAAAATTAAACAAATTTACATAATGAAATTTTAAGACGAAAAAATTGGGAGCGAACATTGGGTGATTGCCAATTGTTTCACAGACTTAGTTGGACAAATACCAAAAATTATTATTAAAAGGGTTCTTGGACTTCCTGCAGCGCTCCCTCCTCTAAAATAGCTCCAACCTACAAGAGCAAGGACAACCATTTTATTTTAAAACCAACTGCAGAACTTTACTGTGTCGGAGTTGCAGTTGAAGTTTTTGCTTGAGGATATTGGTTGGATGTTCTCGAAATAAAACATTTCATATCATGAAATTGCTGTAGCGTCGACTTGTGTAGAACGCTTTTAATATTTATCCGAGAGATTTTAACTTTCTGCCTTTTAACTTTTTAAAGATTTTTTAGATTATAACAAACTTTTGATGCTGAAAAAAGGTGTTTTTAGTATTCCGTTGAAATAAAGAAGCTCTTATAGTTTTGGTCTCTCCATGCATCAGTCTGTCTATATGTCACAACACTTACATCCTCTCATTTATATAGGTACATATAAAGATTAAATTTAGTATACACAGGCTGACGCCCCAAAAACAAAAATTATGATGTCTTTGGGAAAATTATTTTTTT
Source organism: Leptarthrus brevirostris (assembly GCA_964036015.1). Lineage (NCBI taxonomy): Eukaryota > Metazoa > Arthropoda > Insecta > Diptera > Asilidae > Leptarthrus > Leptarthrus brevirostris. Next base: position 43,077,154 of record OZ038375.1, read on the forward strand.
ACACCCCGCCACCACCCATACAGTTAAAAAGGTACTGAACATTTTTTTTTCACTTACTCCATTAAGGACACCCCCTGAGATAGGTCTCCTAAAATGCAACAAAAATGTTTTAGAACCTTTTGATTTTAACCCTTCGCAGTCAGAAGATTCTTGCCTACAAATTCGTTATCAAAGCGTCTCCCCTCCTCTATTTTCTAAACTATTATGCAAAATATGTGATATAATTCCTCCATGTAGCTTTTAGTTAATCCTTTCAATGAAATACAAGTAAAAAACGTTAATGAAAAATTTAGAAATAACTCTACGGAACCCTATCATATGCATACTGCATACCCAGCACGCTGTTCCACAATTTTTTATAGCTTATCTCAGTTAGAAGCTTCCCTGCAATTAAGCAAGTAATAAATGAATAGTAGAGTACCGGTCCAGGAATTCTATGTTATGTGTTGATCAAAAAGAATATTTTCAACGTTCAGTTTCTAACAGTGATAATTATCCAATTGAAGAAATTCAAATTGAAAACGCTTAAGTATTTTCAAATTAGGTAATTCATAAATTTGAAAAAACCTCGATTAAATCGAATCGAATTCCCCGGTAGGCCTGTATATATGCATGAGGTCCATATATGCAAAAACAAGATGCTTCCGTAGTACTCATGTGCGACTTGGAGACCAGAGCAGATTCATCCAAGGGCTTCCTAAAATGACAACTTTATTTCGGTGAAGTTTTACCAGTTTAACGGACGGGGTAGCCAAATCAAAAGCTTTGATCGTGGCTTAACTATCAGAGAAGATAGTAAATGTTAGTTTAGTTATTTAATTTTTTACGTTCACACCAAAGTGTAGGGGCGCCTTATGCAATCTGCCATTATCAATAGTGATAATAACAATACACACATATACGCATTCTACCTTAGTGCAAGGTGTTCCAGATGTCGGTGGTGTTATTGGATCGGTCGAGCTCAATATTTCCAGACGTGACAGTAAGATCATATAGATGCTGTGACTTTAAGACTCCCTGTTCTTCCTTTTAGCGTCTTCGTCTCAAAAATTCATCCTGACACTACCGTAGATGATTAATAATATTATTTCCACATACCTTGTGGCGATCTTGACTGAGATCCTTACAACAGTTGGTATGCGTGAAATTGTCCTGGCATCAGCCTATTTTCATAGAGACAGCATATCCTCACTACCTAATAAGGACAAAGAGCTTATCAGCTACTGTCAACGGACGAACCGACAATTTATGTTAGGTTGTGTCGCAAATGACCAGCACACAGCCAGAGAAGAGGTGTTAGATCTCACTTTGACTAGCAGGCTCCTCTCCAATTTCATGAGATACTGGCGAGTTTCAGACGAAGTTTCGCTGTCGAATCAGAAAAATAAACGGGGATACCTTCAGGGCTGGTGTGAGCTCGAAGACTTCCATGCTGGTCTCCACAATCAGCTCGATTGGCGAACTTGAAGTGCCAGCTAACCAACTAAATAATTATCTCCCCTATCATAACAGCATCGTCTCAACCTCAACCAAAGGTTACGTGTTACGAAAGGTGCCACGGTGGGGCAAAGAGCTGTCTGAAATGCTTAGGCGAATATAGAACGGAAATAACATGCTCCAACCGCGAGTCCAAGAGAAGGCGCTGCGAATGCATTGGACGCTTGCCAGAGGCAACTTCTAAGAGCGATTCTATTGGAGTAGGGCTTCTCATGAAGCAGGGTGGCACCTACACTGAAGCCCACAAGGAAACCATGAAATACCTGTTAGAAGTTCACTTACCTCGGTAAACTATAGGACTACGTAGACTGTAAAGCATGTCCGCAGTCATGGGTTATATGGGTAGTGGCCTCTTTTCAACCTTTTAACGCCCCTGGGGGCGATGGTATCTCTCTTACTCTCCTACAAAACTGTCTGGATACCATCCGTGTACCTTTGGTTAACTTGTTTAGAGCTGTCTACATTAGGGGCTACATACCACTCTGATGGAGGAAAGAAGTGGTAGTCTTTATCTTCAAACTAAACAATAGACCCCTAAAGTCATATAGACCAATCAGTCTAACTTCCTTCCTACTTAAAACAATAACCAGACTGGGACACTTTCACGCCAGGTGCAAACTTTCCTTTTACTTTACACAAAAGGTAAATCTGCAGAACCTGCCTTTCATAATCGCGTTAACAAGATTGAAAAAACTTTCTTGACATAGAAGGTGATTTCGATAACACTAGGCATGTGTCTATGTCTAGAGCTCTCACATGGAGGGGCTTGGATAAACATACACATACTGCATGGATGATATGCGTATGGAGAGATAAATTACATCTAGTCTTCGTAACACCTCGGTGTGCAACAGGGCTACCAAAGGGTGCCCTCAAGGTGGTATTTTGTCATCACTTCTTTCATCACTAGTGGTGGACGACCTCCTAATCAGGCCAAGTGAGCTTGGTGATCGAGCCGCTGACTACGGGGCGACCTTGCAATTATTATTTTAGGGAAGTTCGACACGACAGTCACTGAGATTAGCTCTGCGTCCGGTTACCGGGGGCAGAAAAAGGCTGGGAAGAATGTGGCAAAGAAGAATTTGCATCACGCAAGGTGGCTTTCTCCAATTAACCAGTATAAACATTCCCATTATAAACGAACTGCCGAAATTGTTCTAAGTACCAAAAGCTTTCCGTGCGTTTTGCACATACCTTTAGTTCGTTGCAGGTCCTCTTAATATATTTTTAAAGGCCGTAAAACCGTCATTGTTGTTCCAATGGGAGTATTCGGTCTTATATTTTCAAAGCTGAAAGGGATGAAGCAGTGCATCCCAAATTTGCAAAGTTCTAAATATATTCAATACAGTGGTTAACGTCCATCACGGAAAAGCAATCACACCAGCCCAACCATCTGATAAATTTATTAAGTCCAACCCAGTCAACATTTTTATAACCTTTTCGAAGTTCAGTGGTTATCAGAGATGATGTGAAAATTGGGAGGAGATTAGACAGTTGGTCAAAATAGTCATGACCGAAACAGAATATTCGCCTTGTTTTGATGTTAAAAATGATTCAGAAGATGTGGATACTTAATCAGTTTCATCAGATATTTGAACGACTCACCAAATAACTTGAGATGCCTAAACTGTTGTGGGCATTAAAATCGCCAGGTAAAACTATTTCAGAAGGGAAGATATTACATTAGCAAATATATCTTTAGGATAGCAAGTATTTCTAACTGAAAATGGTAATCCGGAAGGCTGTAATAATTAGATATATTGCACCTTTCCTTGAAAATTCCAGCACCGATATTGTATTCCGTCCGGAGTGGTCACTGAATATCATTGTGTCAACGTTCATCATTCGTCTATATTCTCCGGTATGGCAGTAAGCCTTACCGCGTTCCAACCAGATTTCTTGAGCTTGGCACTACTCGTCCAGTCGAAAATTTTTTAAAAAAAAGTGTGATTCAATTAAATAATAATTATAAATCAATTCTTTTTATAAAGCATATTTTTCGAGTACCTTATTCTATAAAGGATTGGCTATTAATTTAATATAGTTAGAACACCGAAGATCCCATGTTTAACATAATCAGCACGTTAAACAGCTAAAACATCACGTTGTTCACTGTATTGAAAATAAAGGACACTTTTCTTTTTCTCGTTCAAGAAGATTAGACGGGCAAAAATTCAAAATAGCCAGATCAGAATTTGAAGATATGGTTAAATTGGAACTTTGGTGATTGTCATCTTCGTCTGTATCTTCTCCACTACATTTAGCAGGAAAGAAAAATATAACAGATTGACGGCCAAGCGAGAATTACCGACGTCTTAAGGCAATTACAGATCCCGAGAGTACCTCATATTCAACAGTTTTCCAGGAATTGAAAAGGCTGAACAAATTTTCAAAAAGATTGATTTGGTTAGAGCTTATTATCCACTAGAAGGCAGCTTACTACTAAAGCTTCTGTTGAAGGTTACACCAGGATCTATCCTATTGCTGATATAGCCTAACTCCCGAAGGATCCTTCTATAAGGCTTCTTCATTTCTTCATCCTCTTCTTCCAACACCCCATACCCTTCAATCTGTCTGCGTTTGTACAACCAATGTACAATGTCTTCGTCCCCATTAGTGCAGCACTGTCCGTACCGACTTCCTATTAGTGTAGGCATGCTGATGGGATTTTGAAATGTAATTGCTCTGTCTTACCTCTCTTATGTGCAGCTCCAGTAGCCTCTCCAGCACTGTGATCATTCAAAATGAGAGCTGGTTTGCTCGTTTTTGGGACTTCTCTTCTTCATTTTTCCACAAGCTAAGGGCAAAGATAAACAGCTTCGAACAAAGTAGTAAACAATTTTTAGTTGCTTTTATATATTTGCCACATCGGGCAACCCTGCAGTCAGAACTAAAAATTTGTTTTCCGGAAGAGTTTGTGGATAAGAGACACGTATACTTTTTTATGTGCATTTACTAATGTTCGTTTTACTGTGGTGCCAGTGTTACTGTTTCAAGACTAGCTGAATAATTTAGGAAGCCGGTTATCTAGTAGTAAGTAATCTTTGCTAAGGGTATGTATTATAGCCAGGAGCATCTTCTGTATAATGACAGCAGCCATTTCTTTATGTGACTTAGGGTCTTCTGAAATATAATTGACCTTGATATGTTAACTCCCGAGGATTTTAGAGGATCGAATGAATTTATATGGCCATTTGACCCTTGCTTCGCTTAGCCACATTTAAGAGATTGCGCCCTAATCTTAACCAAATTCTCATTCCACCATGATGACCTGGACCACAGTGTTCACTACCAGTTACGTTGGCAATCTTTTAGGTGGAGTCTTCTCCAACCCACTCTTGACCTCGAAAAATTATCCGAATTCGTCCTATGAATATTCTTAAAAGTCGGGCGATTCGAGTCAACGATTGTTAGTGGACCTACAATTTAAAGTGGATTCCGAAACACTGAAATTTTCTCCACAACACCCATTACCTTTTCATTGTAATATGTTGTCAATAGTAAACGATTCGAATGTGGATATTTCCGGATTGGTAGGCCGCTTCCTCCGTCGACGATTTTCCCGTGCTAGTGATGAGGGTCAAATCCAAGACTTCCCTCCAATTCACGGTTATGAAAGTCGACTCAACTGCATATATATTTAAATAAAAAATATTTTTGAATACATTTAACACGTTTTTTAAACGGACTAAAAAGTATAAAATAATTTCTCCTAGCCCCATATAGATAGTCCTGAAAATTTGTGATTTTGAATTTTTAATAGCTGTGAAAATTGTAAGATTTAAAATGAAAAGTGTGGGGCGCGTGCAATAGATTACACAGGTCTACAACATTCTGTTGTTAGGCCATCACGTCATGATTTTAAGACATTTGAGGTTATGTACTCGAAAAATGGGTTTTTGTGCTACTTTCTTACTTTTACATAACTTATCTTGAAGGGTAAGAGTAGTAGCGGAAGTGCAGCAAATTTGGAATATCAGTTTGATTTTTGGGAATAAGTATAAAAGGAAACGAGTTAGATAAATAAAAAATGCATTAAATTATTGGAAAATTATTTAACTTTAATAATACAAACAATGAAACAAAACAAAAATTAGGAACCTTCTCAAAATTTTTAGCAAACTAAAATACTCCAAAAACGTCATTGCACTTAGGGTGTAGGTAATTTGGACTATTCACAACATGACATCCTAACCTAAAACTCCATGTCACATTTTAAATTTTAAAAATGTTCACAAAATCATAAACTAATAAGGTCACTTAAAAGTTTAAACAATTATAATTATAATTTTGTATAATTGAGCCATTTATTTTGAAAGTGGGGTAAGTCCACTTGTGAAATCTGCCAAATTTGAGACTTCAGTTAAAAAAAAGTTATTAATAAGCGTAAGATCTTGAATAGAGTTGTTTTCATTCTAAAGGTTATTATGTTTAAAAGTTACTACGACAAAAATATTTCAAGCTTGTTACATTTTTTTAATAAATTGGAAAATAAAATTAAAAGTACTTCCAAAATGGACTTGCACCACTTTCAAAATTATCGGCTCAATCATAGCAAACGAATGCTTTCTTACCGAAAAAGTTTTGAAAGTAGAGATATCGTTCCCGTGTGGCTGTCAATAGAAATGTTAAGATGGCCTGTTTTTAGTACTCATTGACTTCTTATGCCACGTGACGTTATATTTATGACAAAAAACACAGATGACGTTTACATAAATTTAGATATCCGAGTATTCCAAATTACCTGCAGTATTTCAAATTTGCTGCACTTTCTCTATTAAATTACTAGAAAAGAAGACAATTTTGTGCATCCTGTACATAACCTTAAAAGTAGAAAAAAAACATTTTTTGAATAAATAGTTCACCTAAGTCACTAACAATTGTATTGCGCTGCAGATGATACGAACTGTGATGTGATGAGTTTTCTCAACGACAGCTACTCGCTACACAACTTACTAATATCTATTGCATGCATCCCACGTTTTTCATTTTAAATCTTACAAATATTTTTCATAGCTATTAAAAATTCTAAATCACAAATTTTCAGGACTATCTACTACTAGACCCATAGTAGTCTAGGAGAAATTATAACATACCTTTTAGCCCGTTTTAAAAACGTGGTATATTAAAATTTTTTGTTATTTAAATAATTATTTTCTACTCTTTAGTCTTGTATGAGTATTTTTAGTTTTATTATTGCTATCTAAAACCATCCACCATATTAGATGTATGACGATGTCACATAGTTTATCATATTTTACTTGTCAAATCCTTTCATTTGATACCCAAGTCAATGGGGTAATCCGACATCTTGGGGCGTCTGCCATATTGAGTTTTGCCGTCACGTAGCTAATTGCATTCTACCTTAGAACAGAAAACTAAAGGAAGTGAAATACCCTGTATAAACCTTGTGCATGTATTCCGATCTTTTGTTCGTGCGCAAGGTGTGGGAAGGGGGATGGGAAAATACGCCTTCGAAATGTCAAATTGACGTGGGCTTTCTGAAGAGTGCGGATTCAAATTTTTATTGAGTGTTTTTTGAATAATTTTCAATGTTCAGTTTTTAAAAGTGGTGTAATTTTACATATAAAGACAATTAACATTTAAAAGACTGGTTTAGTTTACTAAGAATCTGGCGTGGTTAATTTGAACACTTTTTGTGATGAAGTGTGCGGTATTTTGATGAAAAAATAATCGGCGCATTGCGTTTGGAAAATCATTTTTCAGGGAAGTTGAATAAGCAATTAAACAGCATTTTCTTTGATATATTTGCAAAAGCTGTATAAATAAAAGCTAAATTACCAAAAAATATAAACATTTCTCTTGATGTTCTCGTTTGTTTACATTTGAGATACATCACAGTTTTGGTTCACCTTGGTGGTTTCAGCGACAGCTGACGGAAGTTTTTAAAAATATTAAAATATTTTTCTACCTTTTGGTAATTTAGGTGTCCAACAGAAAAAGACTTCAGAGAACTGTGGTTAAAATACATCGGTAGAACTGATTATATACCATCCGATGGTAGTAATGTTTGCGAGGACCACTTCGAATAAGTCACCAATTTACTACTTCCATATGGTGAAAACTAACCCATTCACACCTTTCAAACACATAAGGAAAATTCGGAAACTTTTTGAGCATGGTGTACTTCCTTTCGTTTTCTGTTCTAAGCATTCCACTCACCAAACCCTTTCATTTGGTATCCATGTCTTAGGGGGTTGTGAAAAAAAAGTTAATCCGCCATTTTAGGGCGTCCATCATATTCGGTGACACAGACATAAACATAAGAAAGTCAGTTAATAAAAACGTTTTAAAAATAATGTAGTTAAAAGGAGTCTTAGCTCTAGAGCTAATGTCCATGCTGCCCCAAATAATATGACGGGCGTTAGAATGGTAACCCAGAAATATTGTGACCCAGCATTTTTGCGCTCTCACCTCTATCCCCGCGACCACAAATTCCTCACAGCTGAAATTAGGAAGCGGTAAGGCCTGTGTGTGTTTTTTTAACAAGTTTTCAGGTTATTACCTTACCCATTGTTTGACTATCAAATAGTCTAAATTATTGTGACCTTAAATCTTAAACTCTGGTCTTATTTACCCATGGTTTTTCGATGAAGAGCAACAGAAGATTTTCTGTAGCAACTTTACTATGGTAAGCTTCATTTGCATTCTTCTCCATCTCAACTTCTTACGATTCCTCAGTTTGTTCATCTTAAATAGCCTGAGAAACGTGAAAGAAACATGAAATGAAGTTTGCCTTGCATCTCTTTTATTCCTCCTCCTCCTCCTCCTACTCTACACCTGTCCACTCCTTCGTATGGACGTCCGGGTTTTGTTCTTGTAATACTTGCAGGAGGTAGGTCTTATCGACCTCCTCTTTTAGGGTGACCCCTCAGTCACACTGGGATATTGTGTAGAGTGACGATCTCTTATTTAGCTCCTTCCCATGGTGCCTTCATCCCAGAGATCGCTTCAAAGTCGAAGTCGTGCGTGACGTGATCCTTGTAATTTCAAAACAGGCTAAGTACCTTTCCACCGAGGTAGCGCAAAGATCCCTACCTGATTCCATTTTGGGACAGTACCATTCAAAAGTATAAAAATTCAATTAAATTTCCTAAAATTAATTAGAGTGTATCATCTAAAAGACAGAGAGTGAGATTGTCACAAAGAAACTATCACACAGGATCACAAGGACTTCTATCAGCAATTCGACAACGTTTTTGGCCCATAAAGGGAAAGAGTATTGGGCGTTCAATAGTTCAACATTGTATTCAATGCGCTAGGAACAGGCCCAAATTGATTACACAAATAATGGGCAATCTACCAGCAGCCAGAGTTCAGCACGACCCTTTATCAACAGTTGGGTCGACTTTTGTGGACCCATCTGGATTCATTTTAAAGTCAAAGGAAAACGACCTTCGCAACCTAAGCTGTCCACCTCGAGGTTGTGAGTGATCTAACAACAGAAGCGTTTATCGGAGCATTTAAACGTTCATAGGAAGACGTGGACATTGCCGCAACTTATACTGCGAAAACGCCACCAATTTTGTAGGCGCAAGAAATCAGCTAGCAAAATTGACTGAGGTAATCCATTCTCAACAAGGGCAAGAAAAAATTACTTCCATATGCAGCCAGAAGGGAATCAACTTCCATTTTATTCCCCCGCGCTCTCCTCATTTTGGCGGGTTGTGGGAGGCTGCCGTAAAATCAGCCAAACATCTCTTGGTTGGAACAATATCTTCAGCTTCATTGACATATGAAGGGCTTGAAACAGCTCTAATTGATGTGGAGGGAATTCTCAATTCTCGCCCATAACTCCCCTATCTTCTGATCCCAACGATCTCGGTGCTCTAACACCTGGACACTTATTGATAGGAGGACCATTGACAGCACCAATTGATTCGCAAGCAAAACCATTAAAGACTAAACTGCTGAAAAGATGGGAATTAGTCCACGATATAAAACAACAATTTTGGAAACGTTGGTCGCTAGAGTATCTAAACGAATTACAGTACCGGAGTAAGTGGAAGCACCAATCACCGAATGCAAAACCAGGTATGCTGGTCATCTTAAAGGAAGAAAATACACCTGTACAGCAATGGCCACTAGGCAGAATTGTAGAGATTCATAAGGGAAAAGATGGTTATATACGAGTGGCAGACGTGCGCACCGCTACAGGAATATTACGAAGACCCATACATAAGTTAGCTCCACTCCTTCTGGAGAAAGACATTGACAATGAAAGGGAAAGGGAAACACCGCAAGATTCCCATACACACACAAGATACAAGGCACAACAGCTAAACTTGCACAAACGACCAAACGATGATCCAGACATTGTAAAACCATCTCCTGAAATGCCACCGAAAAGAACAAGGACTTCATTGGGAACATTTCTTCTTACGTTATTATTAACTGTCTGCATGGTTTCATTTGTTAGAAGTGACCTGATCGAAATCACTCAATTCAAGCCACAATTAGGCATACACTTCGAGGATCTCGGAGCTACAAACCTAATAACATCGCACTGGAACCTAATTGTTTATTACAACCTACACCCATATTGGATGGAGTTTGGCATCCTGGAAAACGGAACCAAGGCACTCAAAACTCTTTGCGACCAATTCACACCCAAGAGCGCATATCGACAAATCATATCTCAATTTGAACATCTTCAAAATGACGTAAATACTGGAAATGAACTGCTCTCGCCTCAGTTAAATCCAAATCCAGGTCGACAGAAGCGTGGAGCATTCAATATAGTGGGAAATGTTGCTAACGCTCTTTTCGGAGTACTTGATCAGCAATATGCAGAGGAGATGTCGAAAACGATACAATCCATTAATAGTAATGAAGAACACCTGATGACCTTATTAAAAAACCAAACTTCGGTTATTGATTCAACTGTAAACGTCGTCAAAAAGGATCAAGCAGCAGCAAAACAAAAATTCGACTCCTTAGATGACTACATCATTCAAATAACGTTTGAATCAACGTTTAAATCAACTTGATGAGCAGAATTGTACAATACATCGACAATTCATGTCGCTAGCATTACAGATGAGCCTAGTCACCACAAATCTGCAACACATACAAGTTTTAATAATTGATGTTATCACTGACACAAATCACGGAAGAATAAATCCTCTCTTTCGTAACACCCAGCCAGTTGCAACAAGCCGTATCAGTGATAAGAAATAATTTACAATCTACACTTAGACTACCAACTCATCAAGACAACATCTTGACAAGACAACATCTTCTTGGTAATATCGCAACATCGAGATCGTTTTTATCCAATCACAGAATTGGAACTTTCGACATGTACTACGATAGAAGAAGAACAACACCTTTGCAGACAAATACATCCGAAATATCATCGAGGTGCGACTATATGTGCATGTGAAATGAATTTTTTGAACAACAATCCAAGAATCGAACACTGCAAATTTACCCAGACTCTAGACCACCCTATTTTGTCACAATTAACTAACGCCAATCAATGGATGTTTGCGGTTAATGGCAATACTTTGATTAATGTTGTATGTGACAACCAAATTTTCTCCAAGACAATAAATGGAACTGGATTATTAAAAATTAAGCCTCAGTGTACAATAAAAGAGGAACTGGTCACGATATATGGGGGTCACGATATATGGGCATCGTCTATTCATAACTGACATCAAATCATCTTACACGGTCATGGGCGTATCGATGGACCACTTACCTGCAGCAAGGTCACCACTAACTACCAAACACGTCACTGCATATCACCCATGCTCATTACATGAGCGCATATACCTAGTCTGGAAACATGGATCTGAGAGCTGCAAGACGAAGCCACGACCTACACCTAGTCCAAGGCAACATATCAACCAAATCCACCAAATTTGAACCAGGGTTCAACGTGGGGCAGGATGTAAAATCTTGCATTCTTAAATTAAGTAAAAACATCTAAGCGAAGAAAATAATTATTTCACAAAGCAATTTTCTAGACACCTGAACACCTGATCAGCATTATAAGGTGAGTGCACTCAGAGAAGTGTCAAGTTTCCGAGTTCACTCACTGCATGAATGCCGATCAATGAACTTTTTACTAATCAAATATCTTGTAAGCGCAGGCAATTAAATTATGTTCATAATGTAATGAGTATATAGATTTACGGTAGAAATTAAACTTATGATTAAGCAACTTTTCTGTATAAATATCATCAGCAATAAAGACTAAAGTGAGTTCTGATTTAATTGGGAACAAACAAAGTGTTTTATTTAGTTACCTTAATAACAAACTTTCCCTTTCAGAATTTCTGTGTGTAGTGGTTTAAGATCCGCTGCATCACTCATCAGAAGCCAAGGTGTAACACCTTGACTTACTCATTTTAACAAGGAACAAAATAGTTCTTTTACAATCCCCTTTTGGCATGTTGCCCAAGGGATTTAACAATTGTTAATAATATAAGATTGCAGAAATATATATATATATATATATATATATATATATATATATATATATATATATATATATATATATATATATAATCTGGGCAAATCGTTAAATTATAAGGAGTTTTACGATGTATCAACTTCAACGGAAGCGGACGGCCCGCTGTTGATAAACGGATTGAAATTAAAAAATTTCCTACACCGTAATACAACTTGAAAAATAATTGCCAATAACTTAGAGCACAGGTATAAACCTACATAAATTAGAACTTATATGTAGGGCAGAATTTACAAGTTTAACTTTGGTATTTCATTGTGTCGAGCCCTAATGTCCGTTTTCCCCTCTCTGATTTACATTAAATTAACTTTGTCATTAGCTTTAACACCAGAACTGGCAATCTTTCACCATATGTCAACTTCATTACAACCGAGGATATAACTCAAGCCCTACAAATTTACATAACATTAATTTGTATTCGTTTGTCCTTATAACAAGACAAATTGGGGCCCATAAGATGCAAGTTTGTGACAAATCTCTTCCATTAATTTTTTTCCTCTTCAAACAGCACAATGCGATATTCTTCGCTAAGCTGGCTAAGAAGAAAGGCACCACATATTTCACGTACACCATCCAACTGTACATTTTGATTTTATTGTATTCCTGCGAAAGCTAGGTGCGGGTGTAGTTTGTAGAACTGAACGAATATCCGATTTTACATAACAGAAAATTACAATATTTTTGTAGTTTCAGTGTATACCTTTGTTATGAGAGCAAGCGCACAGAATTATGACTCTGATATGAGTACTTTGTGGTTATCATGATTGTTTAAATGAAATGAAATTCTGTGAACGTTAACGATCCTTTTTTGAGCTGTCAATAGCAGTAAAAACCGTAATAAAAGAGTGCTCACTGCAAATCTCACATAAAGGTCAATTGACATCAACATAAACTTGAGCGCTCGCCACAATATCCGCGCAAATTTTACAGCTTTTTGACGACTCTACAACGATGACTGCATGTTTAATGTTAAAAAATTGTGCTCGGAGTGACCACTTTACTACCGCTGCATTTAAACTGAAGTTACTAAGAGCTCGTTCCGTTCTGGTTTTAGAACCTCCTTTCATTCGATTGCTTGATTAAGGTCACGTTCAGACATGGCCCATAAAATTTTTCATATATTTAACTGTAGCATATGCAGTGTGACTGAAGTTATTCATGCAAATATGAAAATGAGTTGACAGGTAGTTGAAAAGTTCATGGAAAAGCATGGCATAATTTGTCATCTCAATAAACTAAGTGGAGACTGCACAGCTTAATCTGACATTTTAGAGTGAATTATCCCAAGCCCTTTTCAAGGAACACACTTTGCACATACATTATTCTGTTTGGTTAACGTGTGGTGCCGGAAATTTCTAGATAGTCACAAGTCACGTCCATGAGGATTACTCTAAAGTTATTGTACTTGGAGCTTCTTTCTGAAACTAGAGCATCCGGTACATTGGTATCTGCCCCTCGAGTACAGGTGTACGTTATAGTTTGAACTAATTGAAGTGCTGTGTCTGAAGTTTTTAGAAAATTGAACTGGATTAGATGCAGCATAAAATGTCTTTATGAAGCTGGCGTAAGCACGTATCATCTGTAAATACGTTCATGAGAGTCGCAGTTTAACAAATTGAGAACTTTGTGCAACACTCGCTAGTCCTAATAAGTTGCAAAAGGGAGTAATAAAGGTTCACATCACATTGGGAAAATTTTCATAGAAGTTGAAGTTGCATGAAAAAGGATAAATCTGACAACAGGAGAGCATGAGCTGGTTTGAATCCTAACATAAAACAAGTTTTGGGTGGTACTTCAAATGTTTCTTAAATATTCTTTTTATTAAAAAAAATCCAGAACGTGACATGATTTGTAAAAACTGCAAATTGCTTTTGAAGAGCATTAAATTTCCTATTAAATTTTTTAAAGCTTTTGTGGTTAAATATTCCCCAATTTTGTTGTTGGTGAAGTGCTGCAAAAACTGCTTCTCTAGTGCAAATGCAAAGAAGCACTGTGTAGTCGAGATGGGAAAAACGAATCTTTTGAGCGAACCGCCTCTTCGGATCTGCTTCTTTTAAAAGATCCGGCTCCAAGAGTAGGTTTGAAAGAGTCACTGAACATTTTCAACTTGAAACATTTTGTCTCTAGAGCGAAGACTGTAAGTGTTGCTTTCGCTTCAGTTGTAGTTCTTAGAACTTTTAGTTCCAGGGTCTTCGGTTTTTTCATGTAATGACTCTTCGGGATCCGTCATGGGACAAAACTCACTTTTGAGAGCCGGATCTCTGAGCCGGTTCAGATCTGAGTTACCCATCTCTACTGTGTAGTTTCGGTTTAGAGGATATTATTGCGTAGACTACTTCCTTTCACGAGTGCAAAACTCAAAACGTTTACTACACAGAAGCTATAAGAGCGACGTTAATCTATAAGCAAAATACCATTCATAACGAAATCTCCGAAACTAGAATTGAAATTTAGTAGGTTGGCTCCTTGACAACGTAGGCATCTGCTAAAAAATAATTATTCGAAATTCAACTCCTATAGAGGTGAAAGAGAGTATCAAAGTTTGTATGGGAGTTTAGAAATAATTAATCTAACTTCGTAACACATTGACTAATTTGAATGATTCTTTGTTCGTTGTATAGATTATATTGCTCCATTGGTACGATGTTAAAATTTAAATCCTTTTAACAGTTAAATCCTTTCAGGGTGTCGGTGAGAAAATCGATTTAGTAGGGATCAAACTGTAAATTGTTTCCGATTTTGTAGATCGATTAATCGCCTTAAAAGGATCGATGTCAATAGATCGAACAGATCGAATCAATTTATTTTAACATTTCAATTTATTTAAGCTTTTTGAAATTAAAAAATAATTAAAACTGCTAAAAATATAGGGTCATTAGTAAACCAATTTAATCAATAATGGAACACAGCCTTTGTAGCTTACAAACATATAATATACATACATATGGAACGTTTTTGGGACATTCCAAGTTAAGACAGAATTTGTTTCGCACATTTGCTCACTGTCAACCTTAGAATGTAGGGTTAACAAGGAGGTGTGGGGCGGGGGGTTAACTTCGGCAGTTTTCTTTAAGTAGTGGAATGACCACTTCTTGTGTGCATGGAAGTAATAATTGTTATTTGGGGCATTTCACGCGAAGCGGACAACCAACAATTTTGAAGTTATGTATGACCTGTTTCAACGGTAATTAATCATATTAAGAAGCTTATATAAAAATAAGTAAAATAGTGATTCTTATAGGAAATTGCATGCTCTTCACAGTCGTGGTATCGAATTCGAAATTGGATCTTTTTTTCATGTCAAAAATCCAAAATTAATATTTAAAATTAAATTTTGACAAACTTCGACATGTTTAATTTTTTTTTTAAATAGCTCAAAAAATAACTTAAAATGTATAGTAAATGCTTGTTCAGTTTCATAATGTGATCTGCATTCGAACACAGTGCAGCGCGTAGTCGGCGTTTGGCCAGTGCGATAGTTTTGTATGTAAACATGAAAAAATTTAAGTTTAAATTCTCTATCTCCGATCCGAATGCAGATCACATTCTAAAATTTCACACATATTATTTATGAACTATAAGCTACATTTTGAGATAAAAACAAAAACTTTTAAAAATGTCGAAGTTAAGTAAAATCCGATTTGATATGTTTACTTCCGGTTTTATATACGAAAAAACATTTTTTTTCAACTCTGTAATAAAGGCGAAGAAAAAAATTTATTTGTCTTTAAAATAACACTATTTACTTTTTTTCTATCACTTTGAATAATAGCAAATTTTTTTTCAAAAAACCCGCTCCTCAAATTTTGTCAATTCTTTAAAGGCTTAGAAAAGGGCAACTAGGCTTGATAGAAAAAAAAATAAAAATGCACAGTCATTCAGGACATATAGAAATACAATTAAACCAAATATGAACAAAATCCACAACCTCACATTTTTTCGCTGTCCGCTTCGCGTGAAATGCCCCTTTCTTTTACAAATGTGCGTGATAAAAAGTTGAAAACAACTGGGTGAATTATTAAATAATTAATTGGGAATACTTTACTTCCTGACCACTCTACGGTCAGAAAATAACACGCAGATTTTAATCTTTTATGAATTAATAATTATGTAAAATAAAATAAAATTTGTATTATCTATGGAATCGTGTATGCCAGCTTAAAGCATAGCCAATAATCGCCCATGAACTTCTAGGCTAATTAAAATGAAAATATTGCAGATGTAAATTGTAATAAAATATTTATACAAACTCTTTAGACGAAAATCACCGCAAGTAAAAGTTGACAGTACAACATTCAAACACTGTATCACTTATCCACTAGTATACTATTCAAAAAAAGTAATTGTAAAAGATGATATCTGGATAGCCAGCTCCTTTGCTTTGAAGAGGATTCCTGAAAGTCCGATAGGTGCCCCTTACAGTTCTACAATCCTACAATCCTATGAAATTGCCTTCGCACCAAAAACCAATTTTTATGAAAACTGAAAATCGCACATTCCAAAATCAATTATATCTGATTTACACAACAAGCCACCGATGATAGAATCATGCTGTAGTCACTGAACAGATAGCCCTAAAATGTTATAGCGATCACAAGCTAACATTTACGATTGGTTTGTTATGAAATTTACTATTTGTAAGATTATTACAAATTTAAGTTAAAATGCAAAAAAATTCCCCAGTTCAGCTTTAGAGCGTCTCAAATAGATCGGAATCGGAAATAAATAAATCAATTTGAGCTAAATCGGTCTCACGTAAAATTGATTCGAAAATCGGCGGATCGAAGGCTCCAAAATCGAATCGAAGATCGTCCATCCCTAATTATTTTCTTTTGAAACAACTTTGAGTATACTAAAATTTTGGACCTAGGAAATTTGTCCTAGAGAAGGAGGAGCGTAACTTCTTAACGGGTGGACCGATTGTTTTATACCTATTGTTGCGTAGAGTATGTTCCCCTATTGGAACCATGCTAAAAATTGTGAGTTGGGATGGTTCTGCGGAGTGATTGCGGAAACAAACTTCGTAGCTGGAACAGCGATTTGAATAATCCGAAATTTCTACTTCTAGAGAGGTTCAAGAGGGGTCAAAGGTTGTATGGAAAAAATGACTGTAAGGAAATTTCGAAATAATTAAATTTGTCAAGTTAAACAATACAAATGAATCTCTCTAGTTCCCGTAACCCCTTGTGGGGCATGGGCGGGAGAGGAACTTCACCCAATTCGAGACAATGGTTGCAAGTGGACCTACAATTTAAAGTGGATTCAGAACCACTGAAATTTTCTCTGCAACCCCTTTTTATCGTAATCTGTTATCAACAGAAAACAACGGATTGGTAGGCCGACACGTTATCACTAACTCCACCGACGACTTATGCATATATTTCGTTAGAACAATGGCCGTGAAGTAGCGCTAGAAGAGTGATGAACAACCGAGTCAATGCTCTCAGAGATTGTGGAGTCACCAGTAACTTTAATAGCCTTTCTTTGAATTTTCTGTAATGCTGACCTCTTCCCGAATATGGGAATTATATTCGGGTCTAGGCCTGATGTGAGGCTTTTAGATCAGAGATGGAGTGATTTGAGAGTTAGGTGGAGAGAAATATTCTTACACCTACGTAGAAAATTCAAGAATTTAATCGTATTTTTTATCGATTGCAAATATATGGTCAGGTCCAGCTAAGATTGCTGGATATCTGTTTGAAGAGGGCGAATTGGCTATATTCACTCCGTCGACTGAAATAGGTTGAGGGTGAAATGGGTCTTTTATAAAAGACATTAAACAATATTGAGTATTGAATGCATTAAACATAACACGATTTGTTTAATGATACAAACATTCTCAGTTGATATATGTAGCGTTCCCACGAGAATTTATTGCAGAATCAATAGAATACGTGAAATCAAGGGTACGGTCGTCGGCGAAAATATCAATAGGATCGTGTGTGAAAGATCATTAATAGAAGAAAAAAATAAGGTTAATAAAAGTACTGAACCGTGAGGTACACCGGCATTTATTTCATAGGGATCAGATGTAATTCCATCTATTACTACACGGATTGAACGGCCTGACAAAAACTCTCCATTCATTTTAAGAGGTGACCAAATGCTTGAAGTTTCGCTAGAAGGACAGTATGCCAGACTCCACCAAAACCCTTTGCAATATAAAGAACTAAGATTTCTGATTCTCATAAATTACGGACAGATGATTCCAATGCTCCGTCAGAGCAGTCAGTAAGTCTCCAGTTAAACGGCCAGCGCGGAAACCGTACTGCCAATCGTTGATGAGATGGCTACTTTCTAAATATTTCATTAACTGAGAGTTAGTGAGTGATTCAAGAACTTGAGATAAAACCAAAGTAAGGCAATAAGTCTGTAGTGAGAGCGATCGCATGCCACTCCTTTTTTTGGAAACACACCTTATTAGTTTGACAGGTGAAAATTTCTGCGTAGAGGTTTAGCCAAAGCAGAGGCCAGCATTTTAAGTTCACAGACGACAAACCATTAGGATCAGTAGTTTCGGACACGTCGAGGTTCAAAAGTACCATGGAAACTTCCCGAGTGCGAAAGTGTAGCGGCTTTTGTCTGCTGCACTGCGATGGAGATGGAAGTGTCTGCGATGAAGGTAGCAAGTACGGATTAGCAACAAACAGGCTTTGTTTAATGAGCCAGTATAAATGAATGACCGTATTGATGAACAGCTGAAATTGTTGCTTACAGTTTTGACTAGAGACCGGAAGAATTACTACACTTTTGGATAAAAAATATCGTCCATCTAACGCTCTGGTCGAAATTGAACTTTGCCCAAATAATCACTGATTTGCAAATGTTCCGTGCATCTCTGTAGTTACGTCACAATTCCTCTGAAGTGCTTGTTTTGTATACCTCGTACGCTGCTTCTTTATTTTTAATGGCTATGGAACAGTCATTATTGCATTAATTGATGTTAGTTGGTATGATGTTTTTGAAGCTATGAGGAATAAAGCGGTGCATCCAAAACCATAGATACTTTGGTAAACGTCTCTTATAGAGAAGCAATCAGACCAGCCCAGCTTTCCGAGATATTTATTAATTTTATAATATTAGAGCGGTGGTGTAGAATTGGGCGGATATAAGACTATGGTCTGAATTTCCCAAGGGAGCAGATACCGAAACCGAGTACTTCTCTGGATACGATGTCAGAGAAAGATCCAGAAGATGCGCGGTGTACCCTATAGTACAACCAGTTGTTGTAAATTAAAGGATTCAATAATAACTCGACGTATTTTCCAGACGGGCTTGTGGTCGAACAATCCCTAAGTCACTGTGTGTTGTGAATATTGAAATCGCCAGCAAGAACGATTTCAGAAGTGGCAGGTATTTCCAAAATCTTTTCAATATCAGAAGACAGTATATCATAGGAACACACAGAGTCATATCAGACATATTTGGGCTGCGGTATAAGAAGCAGAAATGAATGATATGCAGATGGAGTTTAAATCTAATCCTAATTCTATATTAGTAGAAACGAGTTGAGGGAGATGGGAGAAGGGTACAGCGTTCTAACATATAGAGCGATTCCTCCCTGAGGAGAGAATAGCAGCACTAAGTGATAACCAGGACTGTGATTTTGATTAATATCACAATCAGAAACAATTCCAATTTCACTTAGTTCAGCCGACGTTTTTGCGGTAAAGTGGCAATAAGCCGAAAACTGGTCACGCCACTAATGTTGCAAAAATCAAAAGAAGTTTTTTGCATAATTTGCCTAAAACAACTATAACAAAAACGTATAAACGCAGGAGGGGATGAATGGGATCTACAGCAGTTCTGCATCTTTTACTTGTGTGTTTATCGCAGATATAGCCAACTCGTAAGAGTCTACCAACCCTGCCACCGCCGCACCTGAGAAAGTGCTATTTACTATATTGCCACTGGCACCATCTTCCAGACTGCTACAACACTTTCAGCCGACGCAAGGCCAGTTCTGTAATCACCACAGAAACTTCGGTAGCTAAGAGAGCTGCCTCTGTTGTGGATACTGTGTAGATAGTCGGGTCTACAATAGGGTGATAGGGTCTACAATATACCCTTCACCTCGACGCCTTTCTTTTTTTACATTTTTTTATTTTTCCATGTGATCTCACGATTTGGGGAAGTAATAACAGGACCAGGTGGGCCCCATATCCACCCTACTCCACTAAAATAAAACAGGAGATGGAGCTGCTCCTCGTGACACAATTACCCCTAGATCCTGCAGAGCATGAAACCCCAGCAGACTCCGTCTACATGGCCCAATACAACCTTGGAGTTAAGGGGATTTTTCAAGAGGTTGTCTCATTCCCGCATTAGTCACTTGGTTACATTCTTTCATACAGTGCCCGATTGCTACCACTTGGAGATATAACTAACACTTCAGAGTCTCCAGATAAGAATCACCGTATCTTAAAAGGCTTTCATCTCTTCCATCCACCCACCAACAGTCAGTACTTACTAAGAAAGACCTATACAAGTTATTCGTCTCTAGGGTTTTGAAAGGTACCTCATCGTATAAGGACTTTCGTTTGCAAAAGTAATTATAAATATTAAATTACAGAAAAGAACGCAAAAATTATCTTAACATTTGGATTTTACATACTTAAATTTCTTGAACAAGGCTTTACAACAAGAGAAGTGCTAGTTAAAACAGTTGGAACTAAACTGACCAAGTTAATTTCTTTACAAATAAGAAAGTCAAAATGTGTTGTACCGTCTAGAATGTTTATTGTGTTAGAACGAAACATAGGAAGTTTAAAGTAAAATTTAAAACATGAATTGTAACGAAAATGAAATATAAAAATGAACTGTTGACTAAAACTATGTGCAGTCAGGGCCGCCGACAGGGGGGTGGGGCGAAGGGGGTAAACCCCCCGGGCCCGGGATTTGAAAGGGGCCCCGTCATCTAAGTCATCAACAGAAAATTTTTTCCATTTTAATTATTTATATAAAAAAATGCTTCACGATCGAAAAAGTGTACTATACTAGACAGATTTTAAACTGAAAGTCAATCATTCGATTGTATATGGGCCCGTAAACGCTAAGTGCCGGGCCAGAAATTCGTTTCGCGGGGGGCCCGTATGTGGTACCCCCCGGGCCCGAATTTTGTCTCTACGGGCCTGTGTGCAGTAGCTATTTAAAGTTGCGACAACCACATATCTACTTCAAACGGAGAATTTTGTCGTCCATTACCAATACTCTTAAATATCCTTCCTTTAATTTATTTCTATAACTACATAAGAATCACAAAACAAAATATATGTATAACCTACAATAACCACGGGATTTATTTACTAGGCAAACCCAGAATTATTTTTAACAATTTATACCTGGACTTCATCACAAAGTAACGCCGTCGTCACACGCATTTAAGTTTAGTTACATAAAATATAAAACAAGGAACTCTCTGCTTTCACTACACAAGTATTGAGCTTTTTTATGATGATAAATCAAAAGCTCAGCGGAAACCCTATGATCCCTGAGCAGAGCTGTGATAGAAGAGGAAATAGAGTTTAAGAAAATTGGATTAAGATGGAACAACACTTTGTAGCCTGAAAAAACGGTATTCTTTAAGAGCTTTCGTTGTCTCACTTATAAATCTTGGAAGTGTAAGTGATGGGTGGTTGAAAAAAATGCATACTTTCAGCTACTCGTGTGAAGTTAGCGCTGCCTTTGCTGAAAAATTAATATTTTATTAGAGTTCTAACATTTTTTTTCGATGTATTTTAAAGAGTTCTAGAGTTCCTGATAACATTTTAAAATAGTTCCGGAAAATTAAGAAAATTATAATTTTTTCAAATTTTCCACCTGAGAAAATGTAAAATTAATTTCCCAAGAGTTCTGATAAGAGTTCTAGGTAGCGCTCGTCGAGTACTATAAAATATCCTTCAAGCATTTTGCCGAAGGAGCAAAACTGTGGCTGCTGTTAGCTATTATAAAATTTATTTTGTTAAAAGTACTTCGCGTAGTTCTAGAGCGCGCTCGTTACTTTCTACACGAATATGCACCCAATTTAGTTTAGAATGATTCTCAAATATTTCACTTGAGCCTACAAGTAAAGATAAATAAATGTTACTTGCCCATCTATGTATTATTACCAGAGCTCTCTCCGATAGTTCGCAAATAAGGCCAGGTCGTCCTCATAAGTTACTGCTTTTTTTACAATTCTCTCTAGCAAAATTAGACATTTATCATCAACTAGCAGCCAGTTTCCCATGCATCTGCTGACTGCACAGCATTTGCTCGATCCACTGATAGGTCTACTCAATGGGATCTTATCGCATCGCTGGATTCCTTAGTTTTGAAGTTGTTAAAAGAAAAGTACCCAAAGTGAATTCCTTACATCTGAGTATCTTTTCAATTGTGCTTGATGAAGGGGTCGAAAGATTCGATGGCCAATTTTATTTTATTATATGTGACAATATAAAATATATTTCCCCTATAGGGGTAACTGTCGACCAACACAAACACCAAGGTTGATTGCGAGAATTGTCCTGAGCCTGACACTACCCACCTGAGTAGAATCACACGCTATTGCGAGGACTTCACACGCGAATCAATCAGTTAAGAAAGAATAACGCTACCACAAACGAGAAGAAAAATTAAAAAATTGGAGAATCACCAACCTGCAAAGGTGAATTTTTGGCTGAGAGCGTCGAAACGTTCTGATACACGGATGATACATGTTCATCCATTGTTTTCATTGGGTTTGGTTTAGGTGCATTTGTGCATTTTGTAAATTTCAGAATGTCATTGGTTAGTCGATAAATCCTGAGTTGGAGTTTGAATAGATAACGAAGTCTCATCTTCCGCATTCTAAAGTACTTCCAGCAGAGACGACAAATTATAGTCATACTTTTTCCTTGTTATAGATGTAAAGAGAGGTTTGCATCCGTCAATAATGTAATTAGATGATATGTAAACATTCATATATTTAAATGATAAATATTAGAATTAATCAATAAACCTTTGATTATTTTCATTAGTTTCTTTCAAATAACGTTTTTATATTAAATTCAGTGTTCTAGTTTCTAATTATATATAATTTTAATTCAATAATACACGCAACATTTTATATTTGAAATTTAAAAATAATAAATGAACTTCACAAGATAACTTTTCAACCCTGATACTATAGGAGTCCTATTCTTGGCAGAGAACACTGATTTTTCTCGTGAGTCGGAGGCAAAATTCTAGTTAATACTATTTTAGAAATAAAGAGCGCTTAAGAATACACGGATAGCTAAAACCGGCCGGCATGGTCCCACCATTCAGGATAAAACTAAAAGATTCCATGCTTGCAGGAGAGTTACGTTCGGTGGTCTGCCAACACTCCAGGAAAAATAATTGAGTTGGTATATTCACAGTCAAAGCAAGTACATACGTTTTTATTTTTGAAAGTATATAAACACCCGTTGAGAGCCCGCATAGCGAACAAATACGCCCGGTAATATTACGCACGATCCCGCTTTAGGCCAAAAAATTGAAAAAATACGGCAGCTACACGGGTATGCACATTCCCGCTACAGACACAAAAATCTACTGTGCTCGCCACAAATGCACGCTTCTGTTACTGCGTTCTGACTTTAACACATTGGACTATTGGAGACTGCTGACTCACCTGATATTAAAATTGTTCCCAGTTACAGTAAACTGGTACTTTACAGGTTGTCTACTATATTTTTTTATAATTAATTTTCTTCTCTCATATGAACTGTCTTTGAAAAAGTCATCCCTTCAATATTCTGTTCTGAATGAGACGTTTTTGCTGTTCCAGATATATTACCGGGTTTCTTATTTATTAAAATAATCATTGATTTTATTCAATAAGCCTACTACATAAAGTCTCTGTTGGCAATTAAACTAACAACAGGCTAAACTACTGGAAATATATACAAAACAATAATTAACAAATGTTAGAAATATGGAGACAATACGTGTTGTGCTGTACTTCTTGCAGGCTTAGCCTATAAACCCAGATTATGAATTATCAACCATTTAAATTTCTTAAAATAATTACATATCTTACCCCTTGTTTCTTTCTCTCAACGTTTCAAACTTCGTTTCAAAATAATCGATTTAATTGCGTAAATATATATTGCTTAACATCGTCCATGGGCCAAGTTTTACGTATTTGAATAAATTACGTGTGAATAAACTTTCGTCAAGCTTTCTTGAAACGATGGTTCATTTCACCGCAGAAATAAATGCAGGTGCTTACATTCAAGCAAAATTAAATATGAAATTACATCTAAATTATCTCTGCTCTGAGCTATTTTTACGGTTGAGGAAACAAATTTGGCAAGGGCTTCTATTTCGATTAATATTTAAAAAATCAATCTAAGACTCTCACCGTCGTTTATATTTTCAGCAAGGTATTACGCATATATTTAGTAAACTCGTGTTCTCATACCGCTGAGGATAAACATAGATTTAATTTATGGCAGAATATAATAGCGCCTCTAAATTATCTTATTTATGTTCATGCAGGTGAACTAAATAAACCCTCAACGTGTCTTGTATTCCTGCCACTTGCTCAATTCCATTAAAAAATTTCTCAAAGCGATAAAAATCGAATAGAGTGAAATGGAAATAAGGTTGTCTCCGATTAAACGCCAAGCACAGACTCCATTTATTATTTTTTACTCCACCGAGCTAACACCATTTTTACCGACCATCACATCTTGACTATCAGCGCTCCTCGTGCAGTGGTGTTTGCATTTATGTTCACTTCTTCACGGACGTAGCATGAAATGAACTACCTTCTTTGCTTTACTTAATTATATGTTTAGGTCTTGGTGTCGATGGTTGAGCAAACATATATCTTCAACATAATCCAGCTCTTTGAGGAGATCTAATTCATAGTCCTTGTTTGCTTCCCAATCTCAAGTCTAAAACGCTATCAATAATGTCGTTTATTGCCATCAGAAGAAGGTGCCGCAAAAGTAATCATAACTTTCGAACTCCGGAAATTTACTTCAATTCTTTAGGCCCGAATTACAATTCCGACTGATCAGCTGACTGCGACTTTGCTCAATGGGAAATGCATATGACATGATTAAATTCCAGCTTCGACTTCTCAGTCGACTGCGACTGAACTTAGACTTTGCACAAACTCTCGACTGCGGCCAACTTCATTTGAATTATACATGCAAATATCTCTGAAAATGACAGAAGCTGACGCTGCAATTTAATTTCAAATTTGGATTTGGCGTTGACTTCGACTGAAATCTCAGTTGCAGTCAACTGATCAGTCGGAATTGTAATTCGGTCCTTAAATCTTTTAATAATCTACGAAGGCAAGGTAGAGAAGCTGCAAAAATGTTGTAGATTTTTCCACAATTATTATCCTAAAGACGGTAGGCTGATCCATATATGGGGGACCCAACCTGAGACATGCCCAACCTGTCCGATCTACTTTTTTTTCACCGACTTCGTAAAAAAGAGGAGGTTTTCAGTTTGACCCCTATTTTTTATACATACAAAATACGGGCGGTAACTTTGTAATGCGAGGAAAAATTATGTTGTAGGGTATTTTTCCCATTGGCACCATGTCAAAAATGTTGGTTCTAATATAGGGACCGAGGAAGGCTTACACTATTTTGTATGATTCCTTTTCTGTGATATAGAATTTCTTCCACCTTTGGTACTATGAAAAAAATTGTGTAGAAGATTTTTTTATTTGATGAAGGGGACATCATTGTTAGGCGTAGATCACAGTCTACCCTACATATAAGCCTGCAAGCAAATACGAACAACTGTTCATTGGAGGTATAAAAAACCCGAAACGAGCTTGGAATGCGCCATTGAATTTAGCATTTCTCTTTGGTTTTCGTTTGGAGAGTGTGAAGTTTTATTTGTGTGCAAGGTTTGGTTAATCTGGGGCACAAAAAAATAAAATAGTGACGAAATGCTTGGAGGTTAAATGGCTATAACTGTCATACCTTCCGGGCTTGTATAAGGAATAGGCGATGCGTAGACGGTTTAATGTATATATTTTGCGGAAGAGTACAAGAAGATTGGTGTACGTTATTTATTTCTAATAAAAATCTTAACAAGCGAAACGTCTTTTAAAGGGGAAAAATATTCCATGTAATAAAGGAGGAGAGGACAGATAAACGAGCTTGAAAATCGCGATAAACGCATGCGGAGTATAATGCTGTACCAAATTACTAACCGACTGTGTTGCAGTGCGTTAAATAGATCTGTGTGAGTGCCAAGTTAACGCAGCATACCGAGCGCATTTGTACACAAACCAACTTAAGGAGGCAATACATTTAGACAGGAAAAAGAATTATAGTGTGTCACTATTGCGCAGTTGCTTTGCTAAATTCAGTTGTTTCTGCGATACACAATTTAATTTCTATGCAACGAACAATGTTATTATTTTTACTTTTTACTACATTTTAAGTTTTCACAGGGTGCCAATGCTATGGATAGATTTGAGGCTGAAAGAATTGTGTCTCTTGCGTATTAAGTCGTTTGAACCATTCTAGGCAGCAGGATTAGATGGTATATTCCCAGCCCTACTTCAAGTATATACATCGCATGCTTAGCGATAGGGTACGTGCCGGTTTCCTGTAGAAAGGCTAAGCTCATATTTTTATCAAAACCGAGAAATAAGACTATGCGGTGCCAAAGTCCTTTAAACCTGTGAGCCTGACGTCCTTTCTATTGAAAACAATGAAGAGGATTATCACATTAAAGGTACGGCGTTCAAAAGGTACCAATTAAGTAGGAACTAGCACTCTAATGTTTTTGGTAGATCTACCGAAACGGTACTCAACCAAATAGTGCAAGCAGCAGAAGAGGAACTTAATAGCAGAGGCATAGCAATGGCCGCTATAATGGACATTGAAAGAGGTTTTGATAGTATACACTTCGGGAGGCTGGGGATTGTTCAATTATCAGGCGTGGAACTAATTATATCACGAGGAGATGAATTAGCAGTAGACTAAAGACTAGCGCAGTAAGCATCCCCTGAAAAGAATCCAGACGGCGCGGGAGTATAGGCAGGGAAGAGTATTATCTCCTATTCTGTGGAACACTACTGTCGATTCATTCCAGTGCAAACTTGATAAAGAGGGCATACAAAACATGAGTTATGCCAATGACATAGTAATTATGACAACATGTAAGTTCAAACGCGCCGTAGCAGACACCATAAGAAAAAAATTCTGATCTCATCATTTTCACTAAGAAAAGGAAAAATCTTGACTTTAGACCCGTGGAACTCTTTGGGGAAAAACTTACTCTGTCTCGAGCTCAATCAAGTATATAGGTGTATTCCTTGACTCAATACATACCTGTAGAAGATACGTAGAGGGAAAAAAATCAAAGAGCTAACAGGTTTTAGGTTTTTATATCAATGTGAAAGGGTGTGTGGTGGAAGGTGGGGAATCTCACCAAAGGTCGCATACTGGACCTACATAACCTCACATGCTTCAGTATTCTAGTGGACAAGGACTTTAAAGACCACCGTCAAAAGCTAATTGAGCAATGTTCAAAAGCTGGTTTGTGTGGGGATAATAGATGCCTTTTGAACCACGTCGACATCGCCGTTTGGAGTTTGCTCCCAATAGACTTATATCTGAAGAAGACTACGGGTATAGAAATATCCTGGGACCGAGATTGGAAATTCTTGTCGACGGTATAAGGGGTCGTTCAAGTACGTAACGCAGTCTTTCCGCTGGGATGTCTCGGCAGCGGTACCATATCATCTTCGTCTTTTTGATGTCATCGTCTCTCTCCATACTCGCCTCATAAACTGTCTGTGGGTGGTTCATCCACCTCGCAATGTCGTGTGTACCAAGCCTGCAATCTGTCTGTCGGTTATTTTAAGTCGCTGGAGCAGTGCTTTATTTCTAGGACGCCATGTCCTCCTTGCGCCTATAATTAAAGGTAGAACAAAAATAATTTTATTAAGATATAGCTCTTTGATCTATTCGATAAAAGCGTTAGAACTATATATAGAGGTATAGAGGTTTTGTTCTCGTATTGCGTTGTTAAACTGATGTCGCCTTCCCAATAAACCCCCACGTCGGTGATGATGACATTATCACTTTTAATAAAGATGATGTCGGGTTTCTTGAGCAAGGAGACGGAGTTGGATCAATTCGTTGAGCCGCACGACCACTATTCCATGGGTCCAGGGTTCGAGACCCGGTCTCCCCGTGAGCTTTTATTAAGAAATTAATATAATTCACTCCGTCGCTGGCCTGTTGTCTAGCTCGTAGCAATGCAAAAACAAGACTTTCACGTTTCCTCACTTCCCTTACCCTAATTCCCTTCCGGAGAAAACCATGCTACCGCATCAAAGGGTTGTCCCCTAGGATTTGGCCCCATCGTATAAGAAAAACCATCGGATGATCTGATATGAGGTTCTTTGATGGCTTCGAAACCTCGATTCGTTGCGATGTTCCTTAATTTCTTGCAAATATAGTCATGCCTACAGATTCTTTCGCGATCACATCCCGCTTTACATTTAATTTGTCCTTTGTCGTGTTAGTTTCATGGACAATCATCTTATCCAATCTTGTGACCATATCATCGGCGAGTTTTATCATGTCTTTCAATAAGCTGGATGTTGTGTGATGTTGTGTTTTGTATCCTCTTTAGTGTTATCAGAGGTATTACTTTACTGAAGCAGAAGAGTCCAAGTCCTCCCTGTTTCAATGGTGCATAGAACAGGCTGTTATGGCAGTGACTATGTAGGTGAAGTATTAACTTAATAAAAGCTCTGAAGTTTCGGTCTACCTTCCTATTTTTGCGGAGATGTTAGTTCCTTGTAGATTCGCTGTTTATCTGGGCACAAGGTATTTCCTAATCACGTTCATCTTTTGCTGCGGCTTTAATGGTGCGCGCTTGACGTTGTTTAATTGATTAAAGAGATTTCCTACAGTGCATCTCGACAGTCCTTCGGTTGTAAACTTCTTTCCCAGGTAGGATAATTTCTGGCCGATATTGATGGCTGGAATGTCTTCACTGTCCACTTTATATCGCGGATCTGTTTCAATGTAGACCTTCTTCTTACTGGGAACTACTTTCATTGTCAAAGAAGAACATTTGCAGCATTTATCCGCAGTCCTCTATTTTTAAAAAATTTCGAAGCTATCGACAGCATTCTTTCGGCATCTCCTGAATCCTCTGCGCAGATAATAATATCATCAGCGTAAGCCATAGATGTGATTTTAAAATTCCTTCCCACTGGTATACCGTCCTTGCTATCCAATTTCATGAGCAGTTCATCTATCATGAATAGAATTGGTGAACTTGGGTCTCCCTGTTTGACTCCTCTATTGATGGTAAAGGATTCGATGAACGTTTTGTTACAATGCAAAATCTTGCACAAATCTTCTAATGCCACTGTGTGCGATGGAGTCAAAAGCTGTAGAGAGATCCAGTGATATGACTGCTATGGGTTTCCCTTGTTTCCTTCTTGTTTTAATTAGCGTTCCTAGGGACAATGTTTTGGCAAAGCAGCCATCAATTTTGGCAAAACCTCTTTGTGAACCATGTAGATTCATACTATTCAACAGTCGATTTGCTATTATTTTATTAAAAATTCGTAGCACGATGGAACTGACTGTGATTGGTCTCCAGTTTTTGGCTTCTTCCAATCCTTCTGTTGTTGTTGGAATTGACTCTGGAATTGTTACTAAGATCAGCATGGCGTTGAACATTAGGACCCATCTCTGCAAGTTCACTTTTGAAAATGCTTTCAGCGTAATCCCATCTGGACCGTCTATCAGTAACCGTCTATCAGTAACTACTTCCATGTCGTTTTGTGGGTTACCTTCAAAGACTTCTCTGTATTGTGATATAAAGTCTTCCCTATTTGGCATGGTGCAGTCATCCGTCTAGCAAGCGATTTGCATAGGCTTTTGTATCTTGCTTATAAACCATTTGAGTAAGTTTATACATTTTCACTCCCTTTTTCCTTTGACTGATGCTCTGGTCACTAATTTCCTCAATAAGTATGTGCCTCTGATGGTGATTTGAGCTTCCATTGGTTCCCCTGTTTCTGGACAGTCCACTGAGCAGATTTGCACTCCAAGTTCTAAACGCCTCTGTAGCAGTGTCCTTATCATCGTTAACTATGGTGTTCTTGAAGATGATGTCCTCCTCGATCAGGCCGTCCTCCAGCTATATGAGTACTTGTTTGATTGCCTGATCAAGCGTCGATGTTTCATCTTGTCTCGGCAACTCCACTGGCTCTGGTGTTCTTGCTCGTTGGTGTTGGTTATAACAAAAATTTTTACATCTGCTAATGCCCTGCTGATGATAAAAAATACCGTGGATCATAAAATGATACACTCCACACAAAACTGTATCTGGAATTTTAGCTTCACAACTCACCATCGCAAACGATGAATATTCTCGAAAATATTCCTTGATATCTTTTTTATGGTTTGATCATTTGAAGTGAGTTCGAGATACGGTGCATTAAAAAATAAATTTTGTATTAAAGGTGGCAAATAAACTTTTCTCACATGAAGTGAATAACGTTGTATTACGTAAAATAACTTCAGATGCTAAAATGTTTTGCATTATAAAATCTGCACTGTAAATTCATCAAACCACAATCATAACTATCAAAATGCATTCAATGCACATTTAAATGCATCTCTCAAAACAACTTAATTATTAATTATCTTTATCAATTTCTATTTCTCCTACATTATGTATATTACGCGATCTATTCACATTTTGATATCGAGGCAAAAATTCTCCCTCCCTATCTCTTTCCCATTCAATACGACCCGTTTGTCTTCTTCTTCGATGCATCTCTCTATAATTCCCGTAACCCCTAAGGGGCATGGGGCGGGAGAATAACTTCACCCGATTTTAGATAACGGCTGCAAGTGAACCTACAATTTAAACTAGATTCCGAACCACTGACATTTTCTGTGTAACCCCATGGTCTTTTTATCGTAATCTGTGGTCAGCAGAAAACAACCACGGGTCGCCGTTGGTGGGACTCGAAACTGGGACCTCCGAATTGGTAGAATACGTTATCACTTATTCTACCGACGCCTGTTCGCGGCAAAACAAATATATTTTCCGTTTACTTTTAAACAAAAATGTTGACTACACCAAGTATTTGACAATCGACTATCCAGCGATATCTCCATCCGAAGACTTATTTAAGTGGTCATCGCAAAGAAGAAGTACAGGGTACATCTGCTACTTTTTCATCAATTTCGAATCCCGCTGACGGCAATCCATGATTTGCTTGTTTTTGAATTTTTGATTTGTTTGGATATTTTGTTAACAATTTTGGCAATTACTTTAATCAATTTGTATTTCAATTATAACTTACACTCTCTATCGTAAGTAGTATTTTTAAGATGTATGTATACATATGGTATTTTATATTCACTTTACACAAATGTATAGTTCGTAGCGAGAAAGGACTAATACTAAGGCTCATTCATGTTACACCATTTTAAATTGTAACTTAGTAAAAATTATCTTTCCCTAAGCTTTTCTGTCGTTATAATATCAAATATTTCTTTTTCTTTTTCAGGGATTAAACCAGGCCTTATCTGAATAAAGCTGCACAAAAAAAATGAGTTAGTACGGAATCAGAATTTAGTCGAGGCTTTACTTTAAATCGATACACTTAGCTTCCGTTGAAATTTTTGAAATTTTAAACAAAAATGGCGACGAAAACGATAGTACAAAACAACAAAACTCCCCAGCTGTCATCAATATCACTGATGCTCGAATATGACATAGACAACACTCTTAATAGCCTCAAAGAAAGCAGTCAATTAATGAACAAGATGTCATCGCAATTTGTTGAAAAAGTCGGCAATGTAGAGGTAAGCACACAAAGCCAAGAGATCAATAACAATACTATGAAAGGTTCTGATGACCACAATTTGCAAACAAATGCCCGCAAACGGTGGAAGCTTCTGGCAAGGGTATTGCGTAAAAATTCAGAGGAACTATTTTCCGATGGTGAAGAAGAAATGGCATCTGTTCGAAGGTTCAAAAGTTTCGATTTATTGCGCCAAGACAGTTTAACTCAAACAGATGAGCTTAGTGTATTAAGTAAGCCCGAGAATTGGTACACATACAAAATTGAAGTCAGCCTTTCAGAGTACTCGGTGAACATCCACCACATTGACCGGCATATAACCGCAGAAGATCTGATGGGATTCAACAATACCGGCAACATTTGTGTGTGGCCTTCAGAAGAAGCATTGACAGTTTATGCCTTATCGAGTATTGAAAGCTTCCGTGGGAAGTGGATATTAGAGCTTGGAGGTGGAATGACTTGCCTTTGTGGACTAATGTTAGCTAAGTATGCCAAGCCTTATGCAGTTCATCTGACAGATGGTAACTCACATTCTGTCGAGAATGTCCGAAGAAGTATTTGCCTTAACGAATTGTCTTGCTACACAAAATGTTCTACGCTTAAATGGGAAGATGTAGCTTCACGTTTAGAGTATCAAAAATTCGATCACATCTTATCAGCGGATTGTCTGTTTTTCGATGAAGCGAGAACAGCTCTTGTGGATACAATATGGTTTCACCTGTCTAAAAACGGCACCGCCTTAGTCATGGCACCTGAACGTGGTGAAACACTAAATAAGTTTATCTCCGAGTGCAAGGAAAAAGGGTTTTTATGTGAAATAATACAACGATACAATGACATTATCTGGAAGAGACATCTTGAGCTAAAGGAATGCAGTCTCTACGATGAAAACATCCATTATCCTGTACTCATAAAATTAAGAAAAGCCGAAGAGTTCCAGTTTAACGACGTATAGATTGGAAAGGTTTTTTATAGCTGTTTTGTAAAAAATAATTATAGACATTTCATATAAGTAAGATCGTCGAAAATTTAATCTAATGTATAGCCACAAAAGACCAATATATTCTAGTCGTAGAATGATAGTATTTTCGGATGACTTTTCAATAGCTTAAGAACTATTATCGAGATATCAGCTTTATTAGTACATTGTGTGTCAATATTATTAAAATTACAATTCCGGAAGTAATAAGTGCACCAGCAGGATGTTATTTAGTTAAGGCATGATTGTGATTGAAGTAAATCCGGAAATAATTTTCCTTATTTTACATGTTAAAAAAACGACAGATACCTTTGATCACCTTAGACGGATCAATAAAATTACGGCATCACTTTTTTTTTGATAATGAATCTCCATTTGATAATATTAAGTCATATATGCATATCCTCATACCCGTCCTGATTTCACAACGCAAGTCTGATGATTGTAGTCCGGCAATGACAGGTGACCAGGTGATGTTTTGTTTAGCCATTTTTTAAGGTTGGTACATTTGTGCATTAATTCTATTTTAAAATATTCTGTTAACAAATTAGAAATTCAGCAAGAAATTTCTGTTTATGAATAAAAAGACGAAAAATAATAGATCTGTAATCGGCGGTTTTCATTACTCTTTCGGACATAGCCAATAACAACACCTTTGGAGAAATATCGGATCGTCTTGATATTTCCACTTGAATCACCCACATAAAGGTTTTAAAAATGTGCAAAGTTATAACGTAACTGAGAAATAAATACGTGTGTTGGCCGGACGTGAAATGAAATGAAAACTATAATCGCATAATTTCATGAACTTAGAAAAGCATCCGTTCTCCCGAATGTAGCCGAATGTGTGGATGCCACCTACATAAAGGAACATCATCTACTGAAGGCGCAATCAGCTATTTCAACAGAAACTGTTTTTATTTCTCTATATTGTCGGTTAGGCATAGAAAACTAGCTTTCTGTGGAAACTGAATTCTTGAAAAACATTTAAAGGGTTTCATCAGTTTTAATGCATGAAAGTTATAGTTATCTTTTCCGACATATATTATTATTATTAAAGGGTCGGGCATACTTAACTTCACCTCCCTGTGTGACTTCGACTAACTTGATCTTTTGTGACCTTACCCTATCTTACTGAGCCCAGTCAAAGTGAAGGTCTTTTATGACTCCTATTATTGGTCTTGAGGCCGCATTTTCTCTGGTGATGGAAATGCCATTCCCAGATGTTTGAGCCTTAAGCGATCGATGGCTTTACAGTAGCAGAGAATATACTCAGCCGTTTCGTCCTTTTCCAGAAGTAAAAGCGAGATGTTTCGCCTTCAGCTTTACCCACCTTTTTGAGGTGATATCTAAGGGGGCAGTGTTCAGTCAAAACCTTAGTGGTGCTCTGATTTGGCTGAGTGTGAGGTATGTTTTTGTCCTCTGCTGTGAGTACTTGCAAAGGTTGCTTTAGCGATTTATTTTGCAAGGCGATCCGCAATTTCGTTACCTTCAATGCCTTCGTGTCCTGGTATGCAGGCTAGAGTTGTTCTGCTTTTTTTATTACATTGAGGCAAACCCGGACCAAGGGTATGTACCATTAAGTGCTTTAAGTGCTGCTTGACTGTCCGACATTATATAAATTTTAGTACCAGCAATACATCGATTGAGTATATTGCGTGCGCGCGCAGAGTTCAATGGCATGTATCTCTGCTTGAAAAATGGTTGGCACAAATCCAGGCGCTCTTTGAAGCATAAGTTTTTTTGGTCCTGCTTTACCCTCCATTTTGGACTCATCCATATAAAGTATGCCATTGCTCTCTATCTCCTATGATCACCTTAAATAATATTTCGAACTTATACTCTTTCGACATTATATCCGATATCGAGTTAACCATTGCATCATCTATGAATTCCTTTAGAATAATTTATGTCCAGCAAATTATCTGACTTCAGAAGAAATGTTCTGAGCAGCCTAATAGCACTGAAAGCCGCCTCTTTCCTTACATGAATGTACCAGGAGAGGAGGTCCAACATGGCTTCTAAGTCTGAAGTTGAGCAGGTACGCACCGGTTACTCCTAGGCATGCAAGTCTCTGCAGACGTTGCAGTTTCATATGTAATATCTTTTTCTTCATTTTGGCCACCATACTAAAGCTGCATTTGTAACGAAGGGTGTTATAATCGTCTGGTAGGCCCTCACGTTTTTTCAGAACGTCTATAAGCACGCTGTGTCTTGCTTTAGGGCGGCCTTCAACTGAGAATTTCATGTGAGTTTATGGTCTAGATCTACGCCTAGATACTTAAATTCTCTGGAGAATTCTGGTTCTATTCCTTAGAGCCTTTTTCATTTGTTCAGAGCCTGTCTGATCATACTTTTCCTTGATTATAATAACCAAGTCGCCTGCGTATCTTTACTGACCATAAAAGGGTTGACATGGACCTTCCTTAGAGGCAGCCTTTGGCGGCCTTAATATTCGCTGACTTTTCTCTTATTCTAGTTAAAATTTTCCGGCGAAGATCCTATTCCCATTTTGACGGCTGCCTCTTCAATGGATTCAAAGGAGGTGTTATCAAAGGCTCCTACAATGCCCATGGAGGCACAGAGAGCTGTTTCTTTCTCTACAAGTGCCCCTTATATTCTATTAGTTAGTTGGTGTAAGACTAATGGAGCGATAGCTTTTAGATGGGACAGAAGATCGAACTCCATCTTCAAATATAGAGGCCCCTTTAAATCTCTCCACTGATTAGAAATATAGCTCAGAGTGTAACTGGCTTTAATAGTGTTTGCAGTACCTTTATAAGTATTAGCAGTTGTTCATCTAAACCCTGTTGCACTAGAGCTGGTAGAATACCACCGCTGCCGGGGGATATAACCTTTCAATGAGTTGATGACCCATCTAACTCTCCCCATTGTGAAGATACCTCTGGAAATGCTTTTAATCCGATTCGATGACCAAAATACGTAGCTGTCCATCTCATAAGGCCTATATATATCCACACTTTCTATAGACTCTTGGAAATGAGTTTCGAAAAGCAATTTAATTATTTCTTCGCGGCTTGCTGTAAATGTTCCATCAGCCCTTTGAAGAAATCTGAAATTTTTGAGGGAGTTTTAACGTGCACTCATGCGTACGTACATACGTACACATCAATGGATGGAGGGAAATATCGCAAATTCAGATCGTAATAAAAAAAGGTAAAAATTTAAAAAATTGTATAATCTTTTATTAATCTTTTCTTTTTATAATATTATTTCTATCGTCAAAACTTAAGGCCGGCGCGCTGGTCGTAAATAGAGCTTATACGGCAGCGGGGTGTACCCTAATTTGTAATTCAATAAACTGCTCATACAGGATTTTAAGAATTTTTCATTAAATATTTAAGAATCAAACAACTAAAATTACACAGGCCTGCGAGGTTTTTCCCCCTGGACAATAAATAGTTGTTTCCGAAGTAATTTCTCCCACTGAAACCGAATCCGGGCTCATAATTGCTCTATCACGTCAGGTTTTTGAGATATTCTAACCTAAAAGTGCAAAAACACTATTTGGGACTTATAGTACACATAGTTTTTAGAAAAAAAACATCGCGGTGCTACATAACCTCAAATATGACAAGAAACAGTGTTTTTGCAGTTTTAGGTTAGAATATCTCAAAAGCCTAACGTTATAGAGCAATTCGGATTCGGTTTCAGCGGGAGAAATTACTTCGGAAACAACTATTCATTGTCCAGAGAGAAAATCTTCAAAATTTCGCAGGCCTGTGTTATTAGTTATTACCGGCTGCGTGTACCCGGGCGGCGTTGCTCGAATTTTGGCATCGGTTTCGATTATTTTGACACCTCTATCGCTAAGGGACCAAGAAGTGTCTCTCCTCCACAGCATCGAACGGCATCGGGCGTGCAATTATTCATCTCAACGACCGATGAAAGTATGGATACGACACTAATATCGGTCGTTTTCGATTATTTTTACATGTCACTTCCTTCCCACCCTTATGCCTAGGGGTATTAGAGATGTCTTACACCCACACTAATTAAGGTATTATATTATTTTCCAGGGAACTGCTTTTTTGCCAGGATGAAAAGTATTCTATATGTTGACCCAGGATATAGACTACCAAATGTGCACAGACAGACGAACAGACAAAAATTTGCTGTTTTATTCAATTATTCACCTACACGGCCTCGTTACAGTTTTATTACATCTATATAGATTGCCACAATTTATAACTTATGTTTATGTACTGTGGTAACATTATTGAAGTTTGCTATCCAGTCGTTCGCCGTTGTAGTTCTCTGATTGTTTAGCAGCGGCGAGGTCCAGCTACAGCTGAGTTCGACTTCAAAGCCGCAAGAACACAAAATCTGCACTTACTGACTTTCTTTCTCTCTGTTTCCTTTAACTCTTTGTGGGACAGAGGGAATCTCATACACCGATTCTCCAACTGGTCCGGTTCTGCGCCACCGCCTTCACGATTTGATCTGGTTATCTGGTCGTCCAATTCGGTTTCTTCCTTGGATTCTGTGCGGGTTCCAATCTAGAGCCTGTTGTACGATGTTGTTTGGCTCTTTTCTTAGTGTATTGCCAAGCCATTGCCACTTTCACCTGCAAATACTGGTGTCAATCCCGTCCTGCCCTGTGATTCTGTGTAGATCTTCGATGGTAATGACCTCCGGGTTAAGAATGTGCCGGTGACACCGGTTGCTGACTACTTTTAACAAAAACTACCACCAAAATCTTGGACAAGATAAAAGAATAAATGCTAGCTGTTCAACTTCAGCCCTCATCAAGCACAAAACCTCAATTATTTGTCAAAAATAAGAGCAGGTAGTTCGAGGGCATGAACCTCTAATATCCAGGCCGAAAACAAACTAGTTCAGTCAGTATGAAAGAATACTATATGCGGAAAAACATAATAATTTAGAATTTTAGCTTATAAATGAAAAACAAATCGCCGTTTTAACCTTTACTTATCAAAAAAATCTTTGAAAGAGGCGCGATTTTGTGGTTAAGCGGAAAGAAGGGTGACGCACGAATGTGCTAAAGAGTTGACGCAGCGTAAAAGTTTGAATATCCCTTCTATGTACATTATCATGAATTGAGATATAGATTATATTTGACCACTGATTTGGAGAAAGTTTCAAATCTCCAAACAGCAATCATATGATATAGGCAATCTTTTTTAAATCAAGCGGCCTACTGAAATACAACTCCTTATGATCAGCATAAAAGTTGATTCAATTAATCATGGCAGTGCCCTGGGGCATTAGAAAATATTAATTTTGTTAACAGGTTTTAAAATTAGGCCCTTCTTTAAAAGTGTTTCCCCTTCTGACCTGTCATGGTCAATGTCAACATGAAGTGGAAAACCATTGAGTAGTTGTCTATGCTTTAAAAAATTCTTGGATGTGCTTTGGTTTAGTACTCCATTTTCAGGGTAACACAAAAACGCTATCTTGACCTTGCAAAATAAAATTTGTTGTCCTTTTATGTAGCGTAATAATCGAAATACTATGACTGGAATCTTAGGAGTAATGACATATACATAATAAGACTAATTATATTACAAGAGTAATGATATATACTAATACTTTTGATGAAGATTCGATATATTTGCGGTTTGATTTAGTACATTCAACAAAAAAGTTAAGTACTTTCAATTATAATTCCAACCAACTAACAGGCGTTAATTTCAAAAAAAAAATTTTAGCGACATTTAGTGGATTCCCAAACTCTCTAATGGTAGCATTTGCCGTATAATTCTATGAATACCCAATGGGGCGGCCTAAACTAATTTTTTTAAGTATATTACTTTAGTTCGTTATAATGACGTAAATTTTCCTAACAATCCCTTATTTGCTTAACGATGCAATAAACCATTTGAATAATATCAAAAAGGACTACAACTGTATATCACGAATAGTATAAAATTCTGCCACCTTGCTTCTCTAATAAATCAGCAATTACCTTGAAATTCCTAATAAGACGGAGGCAATTTCACTTCTGTAATATTAATAACTTATAAAGCATTTAGCATGTCTATTAGCGATAAAGCACTTCATCGGTGGCTAAATGTGACGCAGCTTTTGGGAACCTAACCAATTTTGGCGATATTATAACAGAAGTAGACTGACTAATTCAAATTAGGCGAACTGTTACTGTTACGCGCTAATCTGCTTTCTGTTTTCCGTTAATTTAGAGATAACCCCCCATTTACTTGAATTACAATAAAAAACGCGAACCCCATTCTGTAGAAACAGTGTAAGGAAGGAAAATGCGCTACCACCACATCTCCCTAGAATGCGAAAAGTCTCTCATTTGACCCTCACTTAAGAACAAACTGACCGCAGTTTAATTTATGGATATGGGATAACAAAGCGAGTCAACGGCAAAGGGTAAGAAGCAGAAAAGGTTTATAGAACCTTGCTGAGTCTGTTTCTACATTTTCAGTAGAAAAACGAAAAGCTCCTTTAATACAGTGCTACGTAACACCATGTTTCTACAGGATGAAATTTGTGTTGTGTTAAATGACCTGTATCCTGGAACTTTTATTGGGTTCACGCGATCTTAACACACCACCACAAAATGTTCTAAGGAATGACACATATCACGCTGAAAATACAATAATTTTGTTTGCGCACTATTTAACTGTTGGTGTTGTTAGTCCACTTCTCACCCCGAAATTCCAGGCTACCTTTACCTACTCAGCTTTGGAACTTTTCTGACATTGATTATTAGGTCAATCTGTAGGATGAAGTGAGCCATAATAACTCATCATAATCCTAATGTGAGGGAATAAGGAACATTGGAGTTCAACCAAGTAAGAAAACATCAAAAAATGAGTATAAAGCAAATTCCGAACTGTTCTTATCAAATGGATTATTTACTGCAACAAACGTCTTAAGGCAATTCTTCAAGGAGATGAACATTAATTACGACACGTGTGGGAATATGGGGACAAGGGTGAAACCCAATATTTGTACGAAAGTATTACATATGTACATGTAATTGTAATTACTTGTTATTGACACAGCCAAAGTTCTTCGCCCGCCGCATGCCCCACGAATGGTTACGGGAATTTAAAAAACACTACCGGTATTCTTTTACGATGAAGGTATGCTGAGTCCTCTCAAAACCCAAGGTGAGCCTGTGTCGTGTGCTAACCCGGTGGCAAGCAATTCGAACACTTACATATTTTAATTATTTTTAAAATGAATGTTACAACACACTTACACACTTACTATATTAATTTAATAAACGTTTTGATAGAAATCTTAATTAATTTAAAAATTTAGTAATGACATCCATTTGCAGTAAAAGTGCTTTAACTTTTTTTTAAAAAAGTGAAAAACCGAAGTTGTTACCTTTTTAAAAACTACTAAATGGGCATTGTTTCAAGTTAACAGGCTAACCTATGTTAATACCTATGTTGCCCGAACCACGTACTTGAATTATAACAAGAATCTTTGCAAAAATAAAAAGAGGTCTTATCTCGAGAATCTAGCCTGCAAACTTAATTCTGTAGGTGGTGCTAGGACCTGATGGAATATTGCAAAAGAATTGAGTGGGAAAAAATATGTGATTGGCACAACCATTGATATAAAAACCCTTGAAAAACATTTTAAGGTATTATTATGTCCTAACATAAATAATGCGGAATCTTAAATGTCCCATATTAGATGAACCAATCCAGATGCATGATCTTGAAAAGGTCTTAGTTGGTTTAAAGGACAATAAGGCACCTGAACCTGACAGGATGCCTTATGAATTTTACAAGAACGCACCTGAAAGC
This sequence comes from Leptarthrus brevirostris, assembly GCA_964036015.1. Classification (NCBI taxonomy): domain Eukaryota; kingdom Metazoa; phylum Arthropoda; class Insecta; order Diptera; family Asilidae; genus Leptarthrus; species Leptarthrus brevirostris. Next base: position 43,117,743 of record OZ038375.1, read on the forward strand.
TTCCGTAATTAAATGCTGAATTCATATAAGTGCTTATTCGAAAAGAACCTAACAAAGTTCCGCTGCACCGACTCAATGCATCTGGAATGAACAGCATAGCAGGAAGACCAAACCAGAGATGCATACTCGAGAATTGGCTTAACCAATGAAAAGAATAAGGGAATGAAGGTCTTCCGATCAGAAAACTCTTTTGACCACCGCTTTACATAACCAAGAACTGAATTACTCTTAGAAACAATGTAGTTAATGTGCAGGGTGAAATCGAGTTTACGGTCAAGCTTGACTCCAAGGTCAGTAACGGACTGCACCCGACAGATATTAGTTTCCTCAAAGGTATAATCAAAGACGAGCTGATTTTGGTTCCTAGAGAATGACATAACTTCACATTTATCCAAGTTAAGCTTCAGGCCATTAGATCCACACCAGTTCTTGAAGGCATTTAAATCATCCTGAATGCAGGAAGAATCATAACTGTTTCTAACGCATGAGAAAATCTTCATATCGCCTGCGTAGATTAAGACTTTAGTGCTTAATCAGAGTAACAATGTCAAGAATAAACAACAACGGCCCAAGATGGCTGTCCTGCGGTACGCCAGATGTAGCCCTAACGACTCTGGATAAAGTATTACGGAAAAATACTCGATATATCCTGTCTTTTAAGTAAGAGAAGATCCAATCGAGCAATAAAGGCGGAAAAGCCAACCTTTCAAGCTTAAGCATAATCACAGAGTGAAGGGAGTTTATCAAATGCCTTGCTAAAGTCAGTGTAGACGCAGTCAGTCTGGAGACCTTGTTGAAAGGCAGAGATTATGTGGTATATAAATTCCAGCAGGTTAGTTGTCGTCGATCTACCAGGCAAAAAGCGATGTTGATTAGATGAGATTAACCCCTTACACTGCCCTACAAGCTGTGAATATATACATTCGCCGTTACTTCTTAATTTGTTCAGTAATTTCCACATGCATACATTCGTCAGTGGAGTAAGTCAGGCCCGTAGAGACAAAATTCGGGCCCGGGGGGTACCACATACGGGCCCCCGCGAAAGGAATTTCTGGCCCGGCACTAAGCGTTTACGGGCCCATATGCAATCGAATGATTGACTTTCAATTTAAAATCTATCTAGTATATTACACTTTTTCGATCGTGAAACATTTTTTTATATAAATAATTAAAATGGAAAAAAATTTCTGTTGATGACTTAGATGACGGGGCCCCTTTTGAAAGCCCGGGCCCGGGGGTTTACACCCTTCGCCCCCCCCCCCCCTATCGGCGGCCCTGGAGTAAGTCATAATGTATTGGCTTAGATCATTTAATGTTCGACTATGGTTGTGTTCTGCAGATTACGCTAAAAGGTCATTGTGGTTTATGGAAAAATGTAAGTGGTTCCGAATCCAATTTTAATTGTAGGTTCACTAAGAGTTCTTCTTGTCGAATTGAGTGTTCTTCTCCAGCCTCATACCCCACATATCATAACAGAATCCTGTAGACGACCTTACAACTGGCTTACGTAAATTAACTTGGAAAAAGGTCTGTCACGTCTCGTGTCGTTCTTATCACCGAGGAATAAATATATATTGATTAATTTAATGAAGACAACATGACAAGGGTTTATTGTTTGTTGTTCATTTTTAACGCACACAATAATATATCTTACGACCAATCTGACAAAACTTTCCAAAACGGAGTTGGAGTTTTTGGAGATCGAGTTGGATCAATTGGTTGAGCGGCACGACCACCATTCCATGGTTCCCGGGTTCGAAACCAGGTCTCCCGGTGGTTTTTTTTTAAATTGGGATAGAAAATCCACTCCGTCTCTGGACAATGCAATAGCAACATATTCAGTTTTCCTCACTCCCTTTACCCTAATTCTATACTGACGCATCAAAGGTCCCCTAGGCTTTGACCACATCGAAAAAAAATTGTCGTCCTATCCTAGAAACTAAACACTAAACTCCATTTTAATTTTGACTAGGCGAAGGGTTTACTGATAATAAAGGAGTATTGGGAATTATTGAAAATATGTAATTGTTTGGTTTCCTGACCAATACTTTATCAGCAGCTAAAAGGCTTATAATTAGATCTTGCTTTATGGACTTACAGCATTTGTAGCACTCATGCCCTAATCTACCAGCACTTTCTAAGTAACTTTTGTGTATTAACATTAAGTAGTGGCGACTGAATTTAATGCTACTTAAGAAAAATATTATTCGACTTACTTGTTCTATAGTTGCTGGCTATAAATTTTATATGGTTAGGGAATCGAAGTTCTATATATGTATATCAGAACAACAATTAAGAAATAAAATTGAACCAAAAAATTGACTTTTGAAATTTTGCTAAAACCTTTTAATACTTGGAGAAAATGACATATTTTTTTAGACATTAGTTATTGTAGTGGAAGCATACTTAGATAACTCGTAAAACAATCGAAACTATTTCTCTTCAATCATTCTCTAAGTTAATTTCTGTACATAACATCAGATTACTTAATTGCATTGCCATTCTGCACATAGAAACATATCTTTTAATTGTCATATAAAAAAAAACTATTTAACGAGTCTGCAATAGTGAAGAAAGATATACACCATTTTATTTATGTGTATTGGTGTAGGTATTGTAAAAATTTTGCGTTAAAAGTTTATAGCTAGAAACCACAGAGTAGTAATAATTTGTCACACACATAAAAAATTAGAATTATAGCGACATTACTATGTTTCGAAAAAAAATATTACGAAGAAAACTAGGAAAGCGTTAATGTGATAATTGTATGTAATGTAAATGTTACTAATGTTACTTGGTTTCATTAAAAAGTAAAACAAGAGAAACAAACTAGTAATTAAAACATATAGTTTATTATTTAAGTAAGAAAGGTCAGACAAAATTCTTAACTTGGCGTTGATTATAGTGTTTTCCATTTATGCTAAGAAAGCATTGTGTTTTTACTAGAGTAAGATGAATGGAAACTAAATCAAAAAATATTCTGATATATTTAGTAGATAAGAATAAGTTTTAAATTGTCATACATGCTGTAAAATTATTGCAAAAGATCAAAAATCCTTTCTAGGACTTTTAAATTTGCTAAATTCGTCCTTAAATTTTTATTACATTTATAACTGAAAATTGGACCAGTTTATATAAACTCACTTATAGGACAATACCTTTCGATGCCCAATATTCCTAAGGTATGTTCCAAGAAAACATTTAAGGTATTTAATCATCCTAGAAAAGTAATAGTTGTTAACTGGTTTTTAGAGAATACATTATGTTCCAATAATACTTATATCAGAGTTTGCATGAACTTGTAAAAATATTATTAGAATAGTTTATACGAGTAAATAAATATTATATCTCTAATGAACAAAACGAGATGATATAGCTTTAATAATAATAATCTAAATTCGTATAACCGATAAATATATGTATGTATCTGAATTTCAGAAAAACAAAATAAGAAAAGTAAGTAAGTACGCATGCATTTTGAAGGTAATATTTAATGTTTTATATGGATAATTTACGTCTATCAAATAATGTATGCACTCGTTTAAGTGCCACAACTTTTTCTATCATTGCTCTAGACCAGCGTTACCCTATACCCACCCTGTTCCAAAAAGATTGGCAGTACACGGTAAATGGGAAGTTATGATGCCAAATTTCACAAACTCGCCAAAAACCGTGTACGGCCATTCTTTCGATCTTTCTTGGTCGAGAAGCCATTAATAGTCCGGGCGCAAAGGGGGGTCATGTATGCAATTTGGGGTCCCCGCGGTAACTTGTCATATTTTTATGTTTTTCGGCACGGAGAATCGATTTTTCGAGGTTACCAGGCTCAAAAATTTGTCGTTTTCGAGATATGGCCCGATTTTAGTCAAAATTGGTGGTTTTTCTAAATTTTCCAAAAAAATAAAAAAAATTAAAATTATTAACCAACTTTATGTGAAAGATCATTTGATTTTAAACAATTTATGTCTGTAGCATTTTTTTCCTAAAGTCCTTGGTTTAGCTGTAATTTGCAAAAATTGCCTCACATTTCTTATAGAGTATTTTAAATGGGATAACTTATATGGGGCAAAATTCCTCGTGTACCAGGTGAAGAAATTCGATGTCTCCGATTTTGTTCAAACTTCACCAAAATATTGTTACTGGTATAAGTAATTATGGTGCTAAAGGATTTAAAAAAATTTTTTGTGCAAAAGTTATAGGGTTGTAAACTTTTGCATTTTTGCACTTTTTCTCGTGATCATATCTTTTTTGAAAAATCATAGCTATCGCCACCATTGTAGTAGAACAGTGATCTTTAGTGATTTGTAAAGGTCGTTACATGCCGTACCGAATAAAAATATAATTTTCCAAAAAACAAAATTTAAAAAAAAAAAATTTGACTTTGAAAAATATTTTTTTGGTTTTTTACACAATACTTGATCATAAATTTTTTTCATATTTTTCAACTGAAAGTGTCATCTCAGCTTTAAAATCATCTATCATTTAGAGTGGCAAAGCAATGTTAAGTGTAAATTTTTGATTTTTGAAAGCCCGCGCACGCCTTTTTTGCTTGTTTGTTGCTTAGAACAGATGAACATAACATAAGAAAATGTAGATGGCGCGTTAAAGAGTATTCTCACAGTCAGTATACAGTCAGAAAGTATACAGTTAGATATCGCCACAAATAGTCAAAATGCCAGACAAGTTGAAAGATATAAAGTATTGTTGCAATCCTTTGAAAGTGAAGAATCATACGTGGAGTACGAGATATATAAAAAAGTAAATGAAAAGATATTTTATAGGTGTATTTTTTCATTTCATTTCAAGATTACAATATATAGATGAACTATCCGTGGAAATGACATCACCTGGCGGTGAATATCAAAGCACTGCATCTCGTCCAATTTGGAAATACAAACAAACAAATACGTATCGAATATTTTTCCTTATTCTACAATTTAAGCATTACATATCTCGTCCTTTTTTAGAGAGCGGGAGTCAATTTCTCACTGTATCCCCATTATCATAAAAAATTAAGTCAAACTTACTTTCACTTTGTTTCTGCATGATCCACATACTTTTATGATGACAGGAAGGGTCAGAAACTGTTTAAAAATTTGTGAAGTCACTCTTCTTATACCCTTGTTTTTCCACGTATGATTCTTCACTTTCAAAGGATTGCAACAATACTTTATATCTTTCAACTTGTCTGGCATTTTGACTATTTGTGGCGATATCTAACTGTATACTTACTGACTGTGAGAATACTCTTTAACGCGCCATCTACATTTTCTTATGTTATGTTATGTTCATCTGTTCTAAGCAACAAACAAGCAAAAAAGGCGTGCGCGGGCTTTCAAAAATCAAAAATTTACACTTAACATTGCTTTGCCACTCTAAATGATAGATGATTTTAAAGCTGAGATGACACTTTCAGTTGAAAAATATGAAAAAAATTTATGATCAAGTATTGTGTAAAAATAAAAATCAAAACAAACTGCTTGTAAACTCGAGCAACGTAAGAAATATAAAAATTTTCTTAACACAATCGGCGTTTCTAATGAAGAAAAGTTAAGCACCTTTGGCTCGTTATCAACAGCAGCACTAAACGGTTTACTTTTCCTCAGCTGCTGGACGCCTTCGCGCAAAAACGAAAACTAGATGAAACTCCAACAAAAAAATTTTAAAACCGATATCGACAGCTGTATCAAATTATGATCACTTACACTGTCCCACTAACCTTGCGGTAAAAATATTTTCACAAAAACCAAAAAAATATTTTTCAAAGTCAAAATTTTATTTTTTTTATTTTTTTTTTTTGGAAAATTATATTTTTATTCGGTACGGCATGTAACGACCTTTACAAATCACTAAAGATCACTGTTCTACTACAATGGTGGCGATAGCTATGATTTTTCAAAAAAGATATGATCACGGGAAAAAGTGCAAAAATGCAAAAGTTTACAACCCTATAACTTTTGCACAAAAAATTTTTGTAAATCCTTTAGCACCATAATTACTTATACCAGTAACAATATTTTGGTGAAGTTTGAACAAAATCGGAGACATCGAATTTCTTCACCTGGTACACGAGGAATTTTGCCCCATATAAGTTATCACATTTAAAATACTCTATAAGAAATGTGAGGCATTTTTTGCAAATTACAGCTAAACCAAGGACTTTAGGAAAAAAATGCTACACACATAAATTGTTTAAAATCAAAAGATCTTTCACATAAAGTTGGTTAATAATTTTAAATTTTTTTATTTTTTTGGAAAATTCAGAAAAACGACAAATTTTTGAGCCTGGTAACCTCGAAAAATCGATTCTCCGTGCCGAAAAACATAAAAATATGACAAGTTACCGCGGGGACCCCAAATTGCATACATGACCCCCCCCCCCCCCCCCCCCCCCCCCATTGCGCCCGGACTATAAGCCAAGAGGCACTGATTCTGTCAGCAGCAGAGTTGCCAAGTCTGTTGGAGATTTTCCCACTAGATATCACTCAGAAACCAACTAGATTCCACCAAGTCAAATTCCCACCAGAATTTTTATATATTGAATTTCATGTAATTAAAATGAAATTGCATTTCTTAAACCTTCGTTCACGAGTGCGATTCATCGCATGCGACTGTAATTTGATTGGCTGAAGTCATATACTGTTACTTGACATGCTGGCTTTGTCTAACGTCACTGCGATGGTAAAAATAATCGCAGCAATGCTTTTCATTTGGTGCAATTGTTGAACATAACCAGACATAATTGGTTTCTTTACCTTTTTGAAAAGTGTTTGTTGAATGAAAAACGGCTTGAATAATATAATATATATCTATATAATATATATGTAATATGATTATGTTTTACAGCAAATGAGGAAATAGCAATAAAAGAAACATTCCTCTTTCTTCTTTAAAAAAATTATTAATAATTATTATGTAAACAACAAATTTTCGTTTGTCAACCTTGTGAACGGGCATACGATGAAAAATAATCGCAGACTGAAACAAAACTATTCAAAAAGTGAGATGAACGAAAAAATCGCTCGGACTCGTATCGCGCTTATGAACAAGCCCTAAATGTCTGAATTATATTATATTTTATAATATTATAATGCATATTAATAAACATATACAAAATGTCGATCGTCGAATATTCTTATTCATCTTCGCGATTCAAAAGCGAGACAAGTTCTTCAACTTCCTCAGTTGAAATTTCTGTTGAGTTTTTATAGCTTTCATAAGATCCTACTTTTCGAAGAATGTCATTTGGGAGAACGAAGTCGTGACAACACTTTTCATGGCGAAGTGGTCCGAATCTTATTGTTAATATAGCATTAGCCATCTCAGTTTGCATACGGTTTCTTTGTTTACGTTTAGTAAACTTTTTTGACTAGTTGACCAGTTTCGCCACGGCTAAACAATAAGATCCGTTTACATGAAAACATACCGAATTCATCGTAAAGTATGGGTGTAAATGGAGTTAATTTTTCGCGGGAGGAAAAATATATTCAAATAGACATTTATTAACAAGTAATTGTTTTTAATATTACAAAATTGTTTAAAATTATCCAAATCCGCTAAATACCACTGACAGTGCCATTTCCCACTAGATTTTCCGCAACCCACCGTCACGTTTTTTCCCCACCAGGGACATATAAAAACCACTAGATCTAGTGGGAAAACCACCAACTTGGCAACACTGGTCAGCAGATGCTGGTCGATGTTGGTCGACCGACAGTGATCAGCAATCATTGGTGGGTGGTAGGTGGTTTTACATGCGAAGTTCTCCGATGCAACACGAATTCGAGTGGCTGTAATGGTCGGAAAGCACATTTAGTGTAGCCAGATTATATCTTTTAGCAGTAGGCCACGATAAAAAATAATAAGATGTTCTGAGATGAAATCGTAGCAACAGCGTGCTGAGGAAGAGGGATGGAGGCTTATTAAAATGATGGGAAAATAAGGCAGACAGCAATACTCCATAAGAGCGTGTACTGCCAATCTTTTTGGAACAGATTATAAGTGTGATAGGTGTACCCCATGCGGGCCGGAAAAAGTTTAGTGGGGGTACGCGCTGAACCGTGCTCTGGCTGCGCCTCGGGCAACAAGCAGCTTACTTTTTCTCCATTACAAACGTAATCGCGGTTTTGTACGTATGCGTAGCAGTGGCGTTGCCGGAGGCTGTGATTCCGTGCATTCCCTCCTCCATGGCCCATACAAAAGTGTCAAACACAGTGTAACCAAATCGGTGACTTCGTCACCAAACTTCTGGTATGACCCTTCTAAAATAAATGTTCTCGGATTTTTCAATGCTTTAACGTAAATATTCGGCATTTCTCGTTATTTTTGACTATTTTTGCACATATTTGCTGGGCTACCACATAATCCAGTTACCACAACCGGTGTTGTACGACATATTTAAGGGGGCTTATTGCTCCTTTCCACGCGACTGTTCTTGCAGCAGTACTCAAGCCCGTATTCTTCGAAGAAGTAACAGAAGCAAAGTGGAATAAATATCTACAAATGTGCATCAAAATTCACCGTTTGTGACCCTGTAATACCATCAGAGCACCATTTTTCTGTTTTGGAATGGTCAGAAATTTTTCGTGAAATGCATGATTTCATTTTTGTTTTAACTGTTGAGTAAGTTGGACAAAGAAACTTAAAATTAAAAGCAATGTTAACACCCATTCATAGCTTCTTATTCCCATATGAATCTGACAAATGCAGCAAGAATGCCCGTGTGGAACGGGCTGGAATAAAACCACCGTAAACTACAAGCCATGAACTGGACTTCCGTGTTTTGTAGTAAATGGTCCTATTGAAAGATTTATATATATTGCTTCTTATGACAGCCAGAAGATGATGTACACTTTAAAAACGGAAATTGGGAAGAAGAGCAATTGTTGGAATTAGTTTCAGACGTATTCTTGAAAAATTAACCTAAGTAGTGTCATTCTGTGTATCCAATTTTAACAGAGAAAGTTCTGAAATACATCTTTCCTTTTCCAACTTCATATCTATGTGTAGTTGCTTTTTCAGCATTTTTAGACATTAAGTCAAAAAAGAGAAATAGTCCAAACGCCTGTGAAACCGCATCCCAGATTAAAATTAACAACCACTTTTTAATTTATTAAATTCTAGTTTATGCACCCGGCGCCGGCGTTCTAAATGTTCATTCGATTTTTGAGTGGGTATTGGGAGTTCTATAATTTTAGAAGTCATAACAAGTAACAAGTTATGTTCCGATGGCGGCGAAAAAGCCTTGCATAGACCACATCGGGCCCACAGCGCTAACAAGGTCAGATGCCCTACGTCCTGGAGGTTTCGCTTTGCTTTCGTCGGAGAGCTTCTCTATTAGTTTCAAAGGTCTCCGTTGCGAACTTCAGAATTCTTTTCATGCTAATTTTCGAGACTTCTTTTAATCCTTCAATAAAATGGTTGCCCAATGCTTCCTGCCTTGTCCTAGCAAGCGCAGGACAACGACATAAGAGGTGCTCTACAGTTTCTTCTTCCTGACAATGTTTGCACAAATCAGTACGGAAAACACCAATTTTTAGCGCATGTACCACGGTAAGACAGTGACCGATGTAGGTCCCGACCATAATTCTATATTGAGTCCTAGTTAAGCTAATAGGCAATTAGTATTCTTTCGATCATAGTTTTTCCACATGGTTTTCGCAATACGACACGTTGTGGTCTCTTCACATTTTTCTCGAAATATCTAACAGCCGCAGCACCGCTTCCTCAACTTTCATTACAACTCCTCTTTTAGTTACCCAACAGACTTGTACCCTTCTGCACGTGCTTACAGTTTGTAGACCTCTGTAGTAATCAAGGAGCAACTTCGATTTAAATTCGTTACAAGTAAAAATCTGTGCAAAATTTGTATCTCGAGTCATCCGCTTGAGAAAGTTTTATTTTCTGAATAAAAAATGTAACACTTTTATTACAATTGTTTCAAGCAAGACCAGAATTACATAATTTGAGCAACAGAAAAAAGAAAAGTGGTCCAGAGAGAAAAACTGGAATGATATAAATTATCATGACACAATTTTTGAATGAGCACAGTAGATAGAGGAATTCCTGACTCTGGCGTGGCTTCGTCGACGCCTACTTTATAATACTTTAGATCCCGAAGTATGAAAGTATCTGAAGAGCAAACATTATATTGCAGCCGTTCTTCTGGTGATGACAGTCATTGATATACAAAAAAGTACTGAAGAACCTCATATTTTTCCGATAAATGACGGTGTTAGAAGATTTTCCGAAGATTATTATTATCGGCATTTCTCTTATCTTCACTCCATTTCAAGAGATGTTGTGTACTATTTTAGTTCTACAATTTTCGCTAAAACTGTAAGTAGTTCATCTGATTTGAATAGTTTTTCTAATTGGCAACATTTGTCAATAGCATTAAAAAGACATGAAACAAGTGTTACCAATAGTGAAAATATTAAATCATTGGTGGCACTAAATAATATGCTACACCTCTGGGTGCGATGGTATCTTCCTAGTCCTCCTCCAGAACCTTAATCATACAGACCAATCAGTGTTATCTCATTTCTTGTTAAGACGTTGCAGAGACTGCTAGATCTCCGCATCAGGTGTAAACTAGACCATTCATATCCCCCTCACTTTATTCAGGTTTCCTATACAAAAGGTAGATCAACAGAGACTGCCTTACATTATCTTGGTGGCAAAATAGAGAAAGCCCTTTACTATTAAGAAATAGCTCTATGTGCTTTTCTTAGCATAGATGATGCTTTCGACACTAGGTATGGCCCCATATCTAGAGCACTCATATGGAGGACCCCGGATTTTCATACTGTAAAGAGAGTGGATGCTATGCTAAAGGAGCGAGTAAATATATCCACTTTGGTTAACACCACTGTATGCATTATGGCAGCTAAAGGGTGTCCAGTCTCTAGTAGGAGATGATCTCTTAAACAAGCCATGTGATCTTGGTAATCGGGAGGTCGGCTATGCGGATGACCTTGTAATTATTATTATAGGGAAGTTCGACTTGACTGTCACTGATTAAATGAAATCAGCCCCCCAGCACGGTTACTGTTTGGTGCACAAACGAAGATCTCACTATCAACCCTGCCACGGCTATACTTGTGCCGCTCGCCAAAGAGCACCATTTGGTCCAATTTCATTACAAGGCACGGTCATTGATTACTCCAATGAGGTGAAATACTTGCGCATTACACTCGCTAGAAAACTTAATTGGAACACACATCTGGACTCTATGCTAAATAAAGAGTAACGAGCTCTATAAGCCCGCCGAAAACTCTTTTGAAGGACTTCGGGTCTCATGCCGAAGATGATCTTCTGGTTATACAGTGCGATTGGAAAACCTGCGATGCCTTGGTTTGCTGAACAAAAGTTCAACAACAATTGGCAATCGCCAAATACAACAAGCTAAAGCGGATTGTCTGCCTCTTTGTAACAGTAGCAATTAGGACCTGTCCAGCAGCTGCCATGAAGGCGGTAATTGGACTCTCTCCCCTTTCTCTCTATCTAAATCTACTGCAATTAGTGTCCTGAGAGTGCAGCTCACATCTAATCTGCCGGTTAGGGATAAGGGTCACATGAGCATCCTTCAGCGCATTCTTGGCATTGTAATAGACTGCAGGACTAAGGAATTGCGATTCAGTATTCTCTTTCCTGAGCGAGTAGACTGGGCGAGTGGTGATCCAAGTCTGGACCCAAGTAGCCTCGAATGTTTCATTGATGGCTTAAAAATGGAACGTGGTGCTGGTGTCTTTGGACCCAATTGCATTGGGTAAATGGCCCAGTGTCTTTCAAGCCGAAATCCATACCATCGAAATTTGCGCACTTATCATATGTGGCCACCATGGACTAAGATATCATCCGCAGCGGATAGGTTTGTCTAGTGAGACGGAGTGTCGGCTCTGTCTGCAAGACATTATGTGCTTTTGTCCTGCTCTTGAATGGCTTAGAAGGAGGATCCTCAGTCGGGAATTTCTGAGCTCGACTAATTTTATATCCTATATTCGCAGAATTAATTTCTCTAAATTCGATTCAAGTCATATATCAAGAAGATAATATTCAAAACCAAATTATTGATTTATTATACTTGGAATGATGATCACAAATCATATTTTGTCTGCCATATTAGACTGCACACCAGATGTAAGTCATACTGAAAAATTACTATAATAATAAGTAATGTTTATTTAAATAATATAAACAAAAAAGTAGAGATATCTCCTTTGTATTTGTATAATTACCATTAAACCGTTATAATCGATGTAAAAAATTTACGAAGACAAGGCTACGACGACAATGTGTTAACCATAATTCCACTGAGCCCATATATCTCCATTCATAATGAAAGGATTGCCCGGCTTTTAAAAAAATTATGTTCCCTAGCTTAAAAGAAAAATAACTCACCTGGATCTGTTAACCGTCATGCCCAGGTGAGTTATTTTTCTTTTAAGCCGCTTTCGTTAGAGAGAGGGTGTGAGGTAACATTCTCTTCAATTACCGAAAAATTTTCCAATCAAAACAGCGAAAACCCCATTTTCCATTCCGTGGAAGGGTAAGTGAGGGTTCCACCCTACTTGGAGGTATCTACTGGCTCAGTTTCCTACCCTCTTATCTTCCTCAAATAAATATGTAAAATATTTGTTGACTATTGTATTTCATATAAAGTTAGCTATTAATTTAATATGGTTAGAAAACCGAAGTTCAATCTGTTCAAAACTTGATTCTAGTCTGATGTAAAACTAAGGCATAGCTAAGTCTTGTAAACCAAGGCTTGGCTAGCAAAACTTGGCCTAAACCTGGAGCAAGAGTTAAAATCTACAGCTAAGGGGCTAAGCTTGGGCTTTGAAAATAAAGACTTGACATAAGTTTCGACCAAGGATACGAAACCAGGGCGTGATAAGTGAAATGTTTCGAACCTTCACCGTACCAACTCAGCGATTCCTACTTGGGTAATTGTGAATATTATCATCACCATGGGATTGGCCAGCATGTCTGCTGTATGCAGGAGGCAGGTGAACGGTAGCGCTCCTGCAAGCCAAATATTCCGTAAAATAATACCCAGTTTCAATAGAAGACTCTTCGTTACAAAATATATCTATAGAACAAAAAATTAGATATTTGGGCCTTCCTGTTGTTGAGTTTTTATAAAACAAACCCTGAAACATCGATCAGAAGATCAATGACACTTTCTAAAATCTAGTTGACACAGATTGCTCTTTGGAGTGTTTATTTACACAAATAAAAGTTTACGTTCTCATAACTCGTAATTTAATGTCGCTTAGAGCTCTTGCAACAACATTTCATCATATCGCGAATGGCTAACAAACCATAAATTCACATAATGACATATGCAAAATATACATATCTATAGAACAAACGAACTGAGTGTAAGTTATGTATCTTCTGCAATCAACAGATTTAATTTATGGACCTCTCAACCATGATCTCGAAAATTACAAAAAGTTTTTCATAGCAACAAATACTTATCAATAAACGATCATTTTGAGTAACATATCCAATTTTTAATAGACGTATGAAAAATGTGAAAGAAAAATCTGCGTTTATTCAATGCCAATTTTGTTTATAGTACATATTTTACGTTACGATGTAAACAATATCGCTTAGACGCTATGCAACTCCTGAATTTGCGATAGGAAACATTAATCTCAGTTTAAATTTTTTATGGACTCTACGGAAATAATTGCGAATAAACTAAAATTAGTTTATCGGTAGCCGACTGAAGGAATGCAAGGTAAATTTAATTTTGTTTCAGAACAATTTGCTTCAATATTATCAAAATTATCAAAATGCATGTTTACTTATAAAAAATGAGATATGTAGTTATTTTTGGAAAATATAGAAAAAAAAACATATATCAATTATTAAACTTATGCGATAATTAATTCTAAGACATTCGCTTAAAAATAAAATGACCAAAGTATTTAATCATCATTTTACGCAAATATTGTTGTTTTAATCAAAAATTTTTACTATAGTGCTTGGGAACTGTCCTAATGGAAACTGAATTAGATATTAATTGGCTGTGAATCAGAAAAATAATTAATATCTTAAAAGAAATTAAATTAAGACACACTGTTAACCAAACATATTCGCAAGTTTTATCAAAAAATTAATATCAAAATATTACTATTGTTATTGATGATTGTACACAATATCTACATTGCATACCTAATTATAAAAAATTACATACCTATTGTCTTAGAGTCTTGAAATGTATCCATTCCTACCGTACCCTGTAATGTTTTTATAGTTTTAGAATGTCTTTCCCGTATTACAACTGTTAATTGTTAAAAGTGTTAAACATAAACAATGTTTGATTGTAACTTCCCAATATAATAAAACGTTAAAAATAAATGACGAGTATTTTATTTATGAATTAAACTAGTACATTTTGAAATCTTAAATTGCCAAGCACAGAACCTACTATCATTATACAAAATTAATCAAACACTGCTCGGGTCTCTTACTTGCGATTTAGATTACAGTCTGGAACATTTTGGGTAGGCAGACACTCATTTTGGATCTGTCGGGGGCCGATGATGAGTATTAAAATCAATTTCCGGGCTCGCAATTCTTATAATTTTTTAAGCTTTCATTACATTTTTTCATTAGAACAATGGCCGTGAAAATAGCGACAAAAGAGTGAAAGACAACCGGCATTCCGTTGACACTCCAGAAAGCAGGGCCACCAGGCAACCGGGAAAACATTTTCCTGAACATGAGAAAGAAGTTTTCCTTTAGCGCACGAGGGACCCTTTCCAGTCTTTTAAAAGTAAAAATATTCTTGTAAAGTTGTTTGCGAATTCCCATACAATATTCAAGCCTTTACCGTGTGTATGTTCTAGGGTTTTCGACTATTGAGCGGCTAGGCCCCTAGAAATATGGACCCCACAGTACTCTTAGACGATTTGAGCGAAAACGATGGGGTAAATGTTATACTCAATAATTTTTAACCGACTTCCCAAAAACAAAGAGGTTATAAGTTCGACGTGTTTGGGTGGAACCTAACTTTGTAAGGCGTGGGCCGATTTGGATGGTTCTTTTTTGTTGTACAGAGTATGATATCCCATTGCTAATAGGAGAAAAAAATGAGGGCTAGAGAGTGCTCCCTGGTTAATTTCACGAGAAACAAAATGTTGGTAGGGGTGAGGGTGGGGATCTAACCTAACTTTGTAAAGCCTGGACCGACTTGGATAATTCTTTTTCTGCTGGGTAGAGTATATTCCGTGATTAATACCACGAGAAAGCAATGCTGGTGGGGTTGGGGTTGAACCTAACTTTGTAACCCGTGGACCGATTTGTATGATTCTTTTACTGTTGTAGAGAATGTGATCCCCACTGCTAATAGGAGAATAATTTGGTCCTAAGGTGGGTGGTAAGGGAGGGAGAGGGGTAATCTAACTTCGTAACGCGTGGACCGATTTCGATGATTCTTCTTTTGATGTGAAGAATATGTTGTCTCACTGATACGACGACAAAAATTTATCAGTTGGGTGGTATGCGGAGGGGTCGTTACACAATTTTTTGTTGTTTAATATATGATCCGCCATTGCTACTCTATGGAAAAATGTTGACCTAGGGTTGGGTTGGGGTGGGGGAAGGGGAAACCTAACTTTGTAACTAACTTGGACTGATTTAAATGATTCTGAATGCATAGAGTATCTATTTGTATTCTGACAAAAATTGTGGCTTATGGTGAGAGTTGGAAGATGGGCTGCGCCTGGCTTCATAAG
Source organism: Leptarthrus brevirostris (assembly GCA_964036015.1). Lineage (NCBI taxonomy): Eukaryota > Metazoa > Arthropoda > Insecta > Diptera > Asilidae > Leptarthrus > Leptarthrus brevirostris. The sequence goes on from OZ038375.1 coordinate 43,133,495, forward strand.
GCATAGATTTTTTTTATATCTATTACGACATTTTGAAGTCGGTGCAAATTAAACAAACAACAAGTTGGTTAAATTTTTTTTTATAAACTATTTTATCAAATATGGAGCTGAAGAGAACCCACAGTATTCGCAGATGATTCAAATGCAAACAATGTCTAATAGACATTTTCTCGGAAAATCGATCTCAATATAAAAGTCTAGTCAACATCGGGAAAAGTGCATTTACGTAGATCTCGTCGTGACTTTGAATGACTTCAAAAAAATTTTCAAACAACGTGAGATTTGAGGGATTGAGTTTAATCGGGTTTATTGAATTTTAAAACAATTTTGACAGCTCACGTCTTCTTGCGAGTCTTTGAGATCATATCAGAACTGTCGAATACTTGCAAACGAGCGGCATAGACATTCTACATCGCATCGAATGGTTTTGATAGCGGTGAAATCCTTGGAAAAAATTCAGGGAGATTGCAATGAGGTAAAGATAAGCACTGAATCATTTAATTTTTATTTATTATTTTTTTTGAATTTTTTTTTTATATATTTTTTTAATTTTTTTATTTTGCTGCACATTTTGTGCATTTTGTGAAAATATTTTTACCGCAAGGTTAGTGGGACAGTGCAAGTGATCTTAATTTGATACAGCTGTCTAGATCGGTTTTGAATTTATGTGTTGCAGTTTCATTTAGTTTTCGTTTTTTCGCGAAGGCGTCCAGCAGCTGAAGAAAGGTTAACCCTTTAGTACTGCTGCTGAGAACGAGCCAAGGGTGTTTAACTTTTCTTCATTAGAAACGCCGATCGTGTTAAGAAATATTTTAATATTATTTACGTTGCTCGAGTTTAAAAAACAGTTTGTTTTGGTTTTTATTTTGAAAATTCACTCGGGTCATGTGAATATTTGCTACACATTTTGTGCATTTTGTAAATTCCAGAGAAGTTTGTGGATTGGGCAAACCGGTCATTAAAAGAAATAAACTCGGAAATCGTCATCGAATCTCACCTTTATCAAAGGTTCGAAGAAAGAAATGCATGCCCGGAGAAAAAGCTCAAGACGAACCGATAACAAAAGAAATTCGAGTCTGAAGTCTACAACGTCGTGTTGGACACTTACATCAACGCTTTGAAGACTCGATTCATGATACGATCATGATACCCTTGCAGCAGATTTCTCGTGTTTCGACCCGACAAATTTTCCACATATATAAGGGAAAGGGAATCCAAAACATTCTATTGAAATCTTTTCACAACTCCTAGGGAAAATTTGTGATGTGCGCTCTACTGAATTGCGATCAGAACTGATCCATTTCGCATCTTTTTGGCCAAAGATTAAAATTACCCCACCGCAGAGTATTTAAAAATATCCGACATCGATTTGACTAAAGATGAGAGCGACGAAGAAGCTTACAACGAAAATCAAGCTTTTTCAAGAACGAGCAAAAAAACCGTTCCAAAAAACCGTTAAAATTGTAAAAAAAATTTTGTACAGAATGGTTTTCTTTGTTTATAAGTTGTTGCTTACATTATCATGCACTCATGTCTCTGGTGAGATATCATTTTTAAAGCTCAAGTACCAAAGAAACAGGCGACTTACTGCAATCTTCATCACTGCTTTCAATCTCGCTGTCATAACTATGAACCGATGGTTTCATATAATCAGCAGATGACGATGTTACATTAGGTCCTTCGTGATTCCCAATCTTAGAGACATCATAACGATCCTTCCCCTTAAGTTTCGTCACTTCATATGGCCCGATAAACTTTGGGTACAGCTTTAAACCTGGTCCGAATTGCGTCCTTTTTATAGCTACTATGTCGTGTACCTTATTGGCCTATTGGCAGGTATCTATTGGCGTGCAGGTTTTCTTTTCCGGTTAAACGTTTTTCGATTTTCCTCTTGCAGCTTCTGTATCGCAAGGCAGGCCTCGCCCCGCATGTCTCCCCTGTTTTTATCGAAATCTAATATAAGCTCCTTTTCTAATAGTTTGGCTAATTCAAAATCATCTTCTTTGAACATTGGAACGCCCAACATCAGTTCGAACGGAGTTCTATTCGTGGATCTTGACTTTGTAGAGTTGATGACCTTCTGCACCTTAGGCACGTATTTGTACCATCTTTGAGGTTCGTTACATAGAAGTGAAATTATGACTTGATTCATGCGCTCCACTTGACCATTACCCCTTGGAACGCCTGTAGTGATGGTAACATGGGTACTTTCTTCTCTACGCAGTACTCATGGAAAGCATTTGAAGTGAAAGCGCTCCCGCGATCAGTTACTGCTCGGTGAGGGTTGCCGAAAACCTCACTATGAACATCGAGTTTTATATGACTTCCTCAGATGATGTTGACTTCACTGGATGAATCCAGGTGAATTTACTGAAGGCGTCTACTACCACAAACAAAAACTTATACGACTTCGCCGTTGATGGTAGAGGTCCAAGATGATCTATGTGGAATGTGTACAGAGGCACGTGCATCTTGTCTATGGGGCTGAGGTAACCCTCCTGCTTGCCACGCTTTCTGGTTGCTAAAATACACGCATCTCATCTCATCTCTCATCTGCCTTTTTAATAAGCTTCGGAATATAGTAATCCTGTCCTGCAAGTTCAGCTAGCCTCTTGGAATTTACATGACCTTGTACGTGGATATGTTTTAAACTTCGCGTTGTAGTTGTTTCGGAACTACCAATAAATATTTTCCTCCGCACAGCTTGTACAAAACATTTCTACGTAGCAAATAATTTTCATACGGCTTATATTGTAAGATAGTTGCGACTAACCCGCAGTTTTCGTCTCCGAGCTGGGCTTTCTGTATTCGTTGAAGTAAACCATCTTCGATTGGTAACACAATTGGATAGCGGCTGAGGGCATGTACGTGACGCATCATTGTCCCGGACCGGTGATGTGCGCTGCAGTTGTACTCCTCCAAAAGTGACGCCCATCTTACAATTCGGCTGCACAGCTCTTTCCTCTTCATTGTAAGCTGGAAAGCTTTGCAATCAGTGTGTATTTCAAATTCAAAACCCAGGAGGTATGTCCTCAGCCTCTTAAGTGACTTTATGATGGCCAGGACTTCAAGCTCATAACTAAAGTAATTTTGTTCGCTTCGCGTTGTCTTAAAACTTAAATAGAATACGGGGTGGAACTGCCCACTATTATAATGCTTTTGGAGCAGTATTGCTCCAAACCCATCTTTACTGGCATCTGTATGCAGTTGAGTATCCAACGAGGGGTTAAATAACTTTAAGATGTTCTCCACAAAGCCTGTCCTTTAACGTGTGAAATGCATCTTGATGGACTTGGTTGAAGAAAAATGTTACACCTTTTCTGGTTAGATCTGATAGCGGTTTAGCAATTTGGGAGTAACTGGGCACAAACTTCCTAAAATAACTGGTGAGACCAAGAAAACTTTGTAGCTGCTTAATGTTTTTTGGAATCGGGAACTCCTTGACTGCTCTTATCTTCTCAGTTGACGGCTTTACACTTCCATTTTCTATAATGTGGCCAAGAAATTCAACTTTTCTCTCTAAAAACCTGCATTTTTCCCACTTGATCAGCAAACCATTCTCCTGTGCTATCCTTAAAACAATTTTTAACCGCTCGATATTTTCCATTTCGTTTTCTGCTGGTATAATGACATCGTCCATATATACGAATAGAATACACTTCTGTATTAACGTTCGAAACACGACATTGACGAATCTCTGGAATACAGCAGGCGAATTAGATAATCCAAACGGGCACCTTAAGAAATTCGTACTGTCCCTCCGGAGTAACGAATGATGTGTATTTTTGACTTTCCGGTACTATGTCAACGTGGAAGAATCCGTTTCGTAAATCTAACGTACTGAACACTTTTGCTTTGTACAATCCTTGAATGACGTCTTCAATATTCGGAAGCGGGTATCTGTCTTTAACGATTTTACTACGATTTACCTACGATAGTCGACACAAAGTCTATAAGTTCCATCTTTTTTGTTCGCAAGCACTACTGGACTAGCAAAATCGGAGTTACTTTCCTTAACTATACCGCCATTCAGCCATTGTCTGATTTGATCACGCACGATCTCTTTTTCCTTAGAGGCTAACCTCGGTTTGTGATACACAGGAACTTCGTCTACTAAAGATATTTTCATTTGTATGCACGATTTTTCTGGTCTAACAGGTTGATATTGTTCGATTAACTCGGAAATTTCTCGCGCAAACATACTATTTGGAACTTGATCAAAGTTTTCCGTCTTAGCCTCCTCAATCAGCTGAACAACATCAATATGTGATAAAAAATCTTCCTTTTCCTGCTTTGCTTCGAACAACTTGACCTTTACCTCGTCTATAAGAACAGTGAAACGCGTTAAGATGTCCTTACCGATTAATAAATCGTCTGTAAGCCAACTGTCCGGAACAATATGTAATCTTGTTGAGCATTGGTTTTCTTGTATGTGAAGAGAGGCAACAAATGAAATATTTCCGACCTGTTTGTCTGAAGCTTCCAGACTAGTAACTGTGGTTAACCGTTCTGTTAAATCGTGTTTAACACTGTAGTTTTGAGGTAATCCTCTATCCGTAAGACACTTTTGTAGTTCAGATATCGCTAACCAGTGTAAATCGTCCATAAAGCCTTGAAACTTAAGTTACGGCTACTTTTTCAAAGTCTCTGCATTTCATTAAATTGTATATCCATCAAAATGAAATTTAAGTTACAGTTAACTTACCAGAACTTCTAGATACTTTACTGTTAGAACATGCGGTCTGTAGAAACTTTTAAACTGTTACCTGTTGTCCTGTTACGTATCCGACAACACAATGGAATTAACACCTTTAATGTGTCTTTACAGCTAGCGTTAAAAACTATTAGTCTCAAAACCGTCTCACTAACACTTTCTGATCTCTTACCCGCGCTAACTCGCGTTTCAATTCAATCCACGGTTCAGATTTACACCTCGCGATAAACACCTGTTAATATCTTTCAACACAAATGTACAGCTCAACTTAATTCACGTTTTCAGATTTCTGTCTCTCAAATACTTAATGCAGATACACCCCGTGTTTTACACTTTTCAATCATTTAGTATAGAAATTACCCAAGAACATCCCGTTATTATGCCGCTTTTTAATCTACGTCCATGCCCGAACCCACGCTTATAGTTCACTATCCCGATCCCACTTCTGACACCGCATATGTGAGTTCTGGGTGGGTTATAAGAACAACAAAGTTTAATTTAAACACTATAATTCATTTTATTCACAATTTAATTTAATAATCCAGGTAAGTATTAAAATAGAGTCGTTTAACTTTACTTTTCTCACTAAAGATATAATTTCAAGATATATATTCAAATACGCAACTTGTTTAATTTTTTATTTTTTTTATATATATATGATGTTGCCAAAGCTCAGGGGATGCCCTATGATGCTAAAGCACAGCCTTGGCAGGAAAGGAATTAAGGTTGGGGAAAATGGGTTAGGAGGTTGAGTGAAGGAGGTGTCGATGTACGCCCCGTTTGAAAGTTTCAGGCTCATAAGACGAGGGAAAAACAGAAGATGGTAAACTGTTCCACATTCGTGTTGTTCTGCTTAGAAAAGATTCCCGAAATTTGACGGTACGTCCAAATTTGACCTGGAGAGTATAGGGGTGGGAGCGACTTGTTGATCTTGTATCGCGCGTTGTCATGAGTCTACAAGGAATCAGGCTAGCAATTTCGTTAGAACAATGGCCATGGAAATAGCGATAAAAAGTGAGAGACAACCGACATTCCGTCGATGCTCCAGAGAGTCAAGGCCCTCAGAGATTGAGGAATCGCCAATAAGTTTAACAGCCTTACGCTGAACTTTGTCTAGCGCGGACAATGCGGTGTGTCCTGCCCCTGCCCAAATATGGGAATTATATTCAAGTCTAGGCCTAATGTGGGACTTTTAGATCAACGCTAAGTCGGGTGGGGTGAAATATTTCTTACATCTCTGTAGAAAACCCAAACATTTCATCGCACTTTTAGCGATTCCAAATATATGATCAGTCCAGCTCAGATTGCTGGATATCTCGATACCCAAGATATTTAGGGAGGGCGAATTTGGTTATTCACTCCGTCGACTGAAATGGGTTGGGGGTGAGCCGGGCGTTTTTTAAGGGACATTAAACAGCATTGTGTTTTGGATGCATTAAACGTACCACGATTTGCTCTGCCCCAAGCCAGAACCATAGAAATGTCGTTGTTTAATGATCTAAACATGCGTTCCCGATTGACTTCTATAGCATTTCCACGTGAATTCATTACAGAATCAAATGAGTACGCGAAATCAAGGGTGCTGTCGTCGGCGAAACTATGAATAGGATTGAGAGTAAGGGAGAAGAGATCATTAATAAAAAAAAGAAATAGGGTTGGTGAAAAAACTGAATCCTGAGGTACACCGGCATTTATTTCGTAGGGATCAGATGTAACTCCGTCAATTACTACACGAATTGAACGGCCTGACAAAAAGCTCTCTATCCATTTAACGAGGGTAGGGTGCAGACCAAATGTTTGAAGTTTGGCTAAAAGGGCAGCATGCCAGACTCTATCAAAAGCCTTTGAAATATCAAGAGCGACGATTTCGGACTCACCGAAATTATGGAGACAATGATTCCAACGCTCCGTTAGAGCAGTTAGTAAGTCTCCAGTTGAGCGGCCAGCGCGGAAACCGTACTGGCAATCGTTGATAAGATGGTTATTTTCTAGATATTTCAACAACTGAGGGTTAATGAGTGATTCAAAAACTTTGGATATGATCGAGGTTAGTGCAATTGGTCCGTACGACAACACGCTGCTTCTCATATACATTTTAGGTTATTTTTTTAGTATTTCAATCAAATTTTCCCTAATAATGAAGTTCCTGGGGGGGCCCTGTAATTACTACTACCTACCAGGTTGTAGTAGCTATTACATCTTTTCACCAACCATGAAAATAGTCGTACACAGATGACCAAGTCTTATAATAGGAAAAGTATTTGATTACATCTCACTCGAGTACCTACTGAACGTTCTCGATATGTTTAGACTTTTGTCCAGGTGGCTCATTAGAGATTTAGTATTTTCTTAATACATCATAAGCAGGTACTACCTCGGCTCTTCATAAATCTTCGTCGATTGTTGAGAGAGTAATAAGTTCACTTAACTCACGCTAATATAAGATCTTTTATATTAGCGTATGCTGACGATCTGTTTATTTTCGTTACAAAAGCAGGAAAGTAGAGTTTAAAACAATAAATAATTGTTATTGTGCAAAAGCTTGTGACAAATATTTTCTCCTTTCTTAATGCTCGAAGTTAAAACATAATAGCTACATGGCTCTGGGAAAAATCTTCGAGCCGTGGGGGTCTCGACGTTTAGCAATAGGTTGTTCGGATCGTTGTCGTTGTTAATCATCTGATGGAGGTTTTTGCATATGACTTTTTGATAATTGTACATTTTTCGGTGGCTATGAATTGTAGGACATTTTCAAAATTTTATCTTGAATAAAGAATCTTTACTCTTAATGACAGTTTAAATAAATGCAACTGGCAGCACTGTATTGCAGATGGACTTTGATATTTTGTCGTAGTAGATTTATTAAAATTTCACTAATTTATTTAAAATTTCTGCACTATTAAATTTGGAGAGCTTTACAACAACAATGCCATACTAGGCAGATTAAGTTGGTTGTAGCTCAATTAAAATAACCGTCATTTTGTTTATATGATATTTTTTTAAATTCGCATTAATTGAATTAAATACATTTTAGCGCATGTAGTCCACCTCTGCGTGGTTGGCTACAAATTTCATTTTAATTAAATAGTTCTGCAAAAACATCATAAATAGTTCAAAACGTTTAAATTGAACTGTTGCCAACTTAATCTGCCTAGTATGGCAGTGCAGTTCAAAAGCACTTCGAAGCTCTCCAAAGCTCTCCAATTCTTTAAATGGGTTGGTGAATGTGCTTTTCGGAGTGGACTTATGAAGTTGGCTCCAGTTTCAATTGAAAAACATGATATTTTTAAAACGATTAATGAAGGAAATTTCCACCTTCGTTGCTAAAATTTCTATGTTGAAATTTAATTTTAAACGTTACCTTCCTCGTAGCTTAAATATGTATGCTGCAATTTCATTTTAAACATAAAGCATCATAAATAATTCAAATAAACGACCGTTGCAATTGAACGGGAACTGGACCAGACTTCGGTCCAGTAATGAAAAGCTCTTGGAAAATAAAAAAACATGTCCAAATAAGTTCCGGTTAGGGATTCACGATCTGAGCCAAAAGATCGATCTTTCGATTCGAATCGAACACAAGGAAAATCGATCCAGCAAAAATCGGAGCGTCAAAAGATCCGTCGAATCATCGATTCTCCTACAAATAAAGAAGAAGAATCATAATTAATTTGACAAAATTGAAATAAAACAAAACAGTCAGTACGTTTACATGATATTTACTTAAAACTCAAGCAGGGTTTTTGACTAATTTACCTTAATAACTTTATTTTCTTGAAATGACATTTAAGTTTTCAAGTTCAAGTGTTATGAAATTGCTTTGACGGTTTTGATTTGTCTCAAGTATCAGCTGATAGGGTGTCGCCGGTGGTATGTTTGTTCGGGTCTGATAAGCTAGGAGTAATATTATTCAGTATGATCAGGTCTTTAAGACGGACGAATTTCTTATTTGCACCTCACAGAAGCAGACTGCAACACACCAGCCACGGAAATGCGTAATCTTTGAAGTTAATTAAAAGATTTCCTTAATGTTTTGTGATGAATTGATTTGTAGGCCAGAATACGACTTAGTGGTAGTTGGTGGCGGAATCGTAGGGATCTCATCAGCACGTGAGATTTCATTAAGGCATCCGAGACTTAAAATTGCGGTCTTGGAGAAGGAAAACCGACTTGCCTTTCATCAAAGCGGTCATAATAGCGGAGTAATACATGCCGGAATATATTACAAACCAGGTTCCTTAAAAGCGAAACTGTGTGTGGAAGGATTACACCTCACCTATAAGTTTTGTGATGAAAAGAAGGTTCCATATAAAAAGTGCGGGAAATTAATAGTGGCAACTGATGAATCGGAAATCGGCAGACTAATGGTAATTCGAAATTGTTTTATTTTAAATGAAAAGGCAAAACCGGTTATTCACAGGATCTCTATAAAAGGGGTCTTGAAAACAACGTTCCGGATTTAAAATTAATTGATGAGGACGAAATTCCCGAAATTGAGCCATATTGCCATGGTGTCAAAGCACTGTGGTCTCCACACACTGGGATAGTAGACTGGGCCTTAGTAACTAAATATTATGCCAATGACTTCAAATTAGGAGGTGGAGATGTTTACCTTAATTTTAAGGTAACGAAATTCCTCGAAACACCAACTAATGCGGAATTTCCAGTAACTATTCGTAGTAAATCAGGAAAGCAGGTAAAGACGAAATATGTTCTTACTTGTGGCGGACTCCAATCAGATCAACTTGCTGAACTAACAGGTTGTCCCAAATCACCTCGAATTGTTCCTTTTCGAGGAGAATACTTGTTGCTAAGCTCAGAAAAATGCCATATGGTTAAAGGTAACATCTACCCGGTGCCAGATCCGCGTTTTCCGTTCTTAGGCGTACACTTCACACCCCGTATGGATGGAAGTGTTTGGTTGGGTCCTAATGCTGTTCTTGCATTTAAAAGAGAGGGTTATAAGTAGAAAGTTTCATTTATTTACCAATAACAAGGACTTAACCATATATTTTTAGATGGAGTGATATAAATCCAATTGAACTCGTTGATGCTTTAAAATATCCTGGATTTATAAAAATGGCATGGAAATACCTGGGATTTGGACTAAAAGAAATGGCCAAGTCAGCTTTAATTCCACTTCAAATGAAAGATTTACAAAAGTACATACCAGAAATAACAGAGTACGATGTGTCCCGTGGTCCGGCAGGAGTTCGAGCCCAAGCTCTGGATCTCAGTGGCAATCTCGTAGATGATTTTATTTTTGACAAAGGTTCTGGATCTGGAGCGTTATCTAAACGTGTTCTTCATTGCAGAAATGCTCCTTCTCCAGGTGCAACAAGTTCCTTAGCAATTGCTAAAATGATAGCAGATAAGATAAAAAATGAATTTCAGATATCGTAATCCACTATTACTTAAACCTCTTAAATAACGAAAATCTAAAATATACAAAATAATGGCACACTGTTCAGAATTCCGCACTGAATCATCTATTTTTTCTAAGAATTTCTAGAATTTTCTAAAGTTATTAGCTGGAACTAGAGCGTATTTGCACAGTGAAAGCACCTCAAATTATCAAGAAACAGTATATCAATTGGTCGCTTGCAAGCTGCGAACACATTGTCACAAATATTAAAACATTATCTTACAGAATTCATCTTAAGACATTTCTCCTTCAACTTAAATATAAATCCTATTCTCAAAAATTACTCCAAATCATTATTACTCAATAGACTCTTTACCGTTAGGTCGATAGGTGTATTCCTGCTTAATAGTATTACCATCGTTTAGGGAGCTTGTAGTTGGATCACTCTCTAGCATCTTTCAAACTTACGAAAGTTCCAAATTGTCGTACTAATTTCGCAATTTTTACTAATAAAATAAATTTCCTTGTAAAATGGACAAAAAATCCGATACAGACTATGTTAGTGCAAAAGAATGAGACTGAAATAGGGTTTAATTTTTAAGTATTGAACAAAAAAAAGTTTTAAATAATTTAATGAGTTTATTACTATTATTTTGATAGATGTTACTTATTAACGTTAAGTTAAACAATTAAAATTTTCTTCATTATACTCTAGGGAAAGGTATAATAAACTTTAGTATTTCGTAAATTCATTGGATAAAAGAAAGTATTCATATTGCTACTCAGTAGCAGTTTAGCAACTCACTTGATAATGTCTAAGTAGGTCGAAATGCGTCGTGTAAATTTATTTAATAAACTGGGGCATATAGCAAGTGTTGTTTATATTTATATAAAATGTTCCCGAAAAATGAGAAATTCCACCAAGTGCCAAATGTAATTTCGATTGATTCTATATTAAAATTTGCTTGTTAGACACTTTCTCTTATTTCAATTTTTTATGGCTACACATTTCCTTTTTAAAATTTTTACAGTCTATTTTAATTCAAATGTAAATTTAAATTATTTTTAATTTTTGTTCTTACTTATTTAATTATTTCTATCATTTTTAATATTTAAATTATTCTTATTTTTTTTAAATACTTTCTTCTGTTTCCAGTTTTTATGACTACCGAAAATGGGGTTTTGAGCGTCAAAACTTTGATTTCAAATTTAAATTGCGCGAAAACTATGTGACACAACTGCTACTTCAAGTCGTTAAATGAAAGCTAGGAATGTTGACAATAACGTTTAGCAGTTATTGTGTTGAGAAAGCATTGCATTTCATTTCATTTTTTACGAATTTTTCAAACTTCATAAGATTCACTCACCAAGGTAAGTTCCGTTCTTTTTAAAAATAATTGACTGAGTGTGTGTGATAGTGCAATTCTTTGTGATAAACCAACAACCACAACAAGACCCGCGTATCCTTTCGAAAAAATACAAAAAACTCTTAGAAAATCGATTGTAGAGTTGAAAGACAGCGACCCGTTTCTGGCTTGTTGGAAAATATTGAATTTATGATTTATCATTTGAAAAAACCAATTCGAATTCGGGAGTATTTTTTATTGACCATCTTTTATGAGTGGCGCTTAACACCCTTTTCGTTTTTTCGCAAAAAACGCTGGTAAAAAAAGATATCCCCACTATCGAAACCTCTAATTTTGCTACTGATTCTTAAAATAGAGATACACAATCGGTTCTGTTTGAATTTTTATTAACCAGAACATATTCTAATTTTCATTTGAGTTTTTATGTGCCCTACTTTACGATATATATTTCTTTTTACAATATTTATAATTTTACTTTCTAACATTTCTTTTAAATTTGGTTACTTTCTGTTTTATTTATAATTTTAAGTTTTTATAGCAAATTCAAGTTCTTTTAATTTTTTTTTTACTTATTTTTTCATATATATCTTATCTACATTTTTCTTTTCTTTCACAATATTTGTTTTTTAATTTTAATTCAATTTTACATTTTTTATTTTTATATCAGGTTAATTTATTTCCTAGGTTTATCAAATTCATTACATTTTTGTTAATTCAATTATAATTTTAATATTTTGTAATGTCTGCGCGTGTAAGCAACGTGAAGTTCAAGTGGCACGCCTAGCTGGCAGCACGTCCTAGTATGGGGTGTGAGTCCTTGAACATCCAATCACACATTTCACAACTGAAATTCGCGTGCCTGTGGCGAGAAAGGGTTGTGGATTCCATCTGTCAGGTTTGCCACAAACTGAAAAAAACGAGAAACAGATCAAACACACGAAAAGTTACCCCCATTACGCGATGGTTCAGGCTCTAACCCACTTCTTTCCCTGCACCTGGCTAAGGTGTAGGCCCAACCTATAAAGGATGCTGAAACAAAATAAAATTAAGATAAATACGAGGAAGTAGCCTTCTTGGGTTTCCTGAAATAAAAGAATGATTTAAAGCATCAAAAACATCATCGTATAATTCGTATAAAAAAAACATTACTTCCTAAGTAAACTAGGAAAACTTAATAATCTTATCATAAGATTCGTACAAAGAAAAAACATTACTTCCTAATTAAACCATGTAAATTTCATAACGTTATCATATAATTCATTCATGAAAACGTATCCTCCTATTATTAATTTAGAAACACTAAAATAAAACGTAACCAATATTTTCCGTACGCGCCTTTACAGTTTCCTGATTTTCTTTTCTCTTAATGTAATGTTGCTTGCTTGAGCAAAATCTAGTTTGATCATAATCTTGGCCTGGTAAATGTTTTTGTTTAAGTGTTTCCTTAGCACTTAATATCTGAGGTCAAGTTTTCAAAATTCGTAAATGAATGCATTCTTTATCGAAGTCATATTACAAAAATATTTTCTTCATTTCTTTCTTTCTTTCTCGTCGGTATAAATCAAAATCGTTTGAAATTTTCACACACTAGAGCGTTTTCATATTCCATTCGAAGTGTATATTATTGGAATATTATGAGACTATTTGAGAGAAAAAAGAACGACTTTCGCAAAATTTCTGAAAATAATTAATTCGGGGTCTTAAAAGTTGCGAGCGAGGCAATAACAAATTTAAATCCAAATTTTCGCATTTCCACATAATATTCCCCGAATTGTTTAGTCACTATGATTACATTACTGATATACGAATCGAGTATAAATCGATGATAGTGAGAATTAACACGAGGATTGAGATATAAGGCAATGTAACTACAAACTGATTGAATTAAACAAACCTAATCCAATAGTTTCTATTGAAAATATATTTCTTTATTTCACAAATGTTTTTCTTTTCTTTTTCGTCTTCGAAATAAATATGAAATCAAATAGTTTATTTGACGCTTAATAAGTAATTTCGTGTTCTCTACTACAATACTTAAACTTATTTGAAACAACTTCGTTTCATTTTTTGAAGATGATTAGCCAGCTATTACTTTCACAGCCTGAAAACGTTGGCATTATTTTTCTGAATTACGAAACAAATTTGATCATTTTAATTTATTCGTTTTTTTGCTTAATTTGCTAAATTAGATTAATACTGATAGTTAGGTTTTGTAATTTTTTTTTAAATTTTAGAGCACATCTTAACTTTAGCCTACCCGGATTTTCCTCAGTAAATGGAATACACTTTTAGTTTCAATTGAAAGGATTATATTCTATAGTCATATAAAGTTACGTTAATAGGTACAGGACAAAAAAGAAGAACTTAAACTTGTTTACTATAAGATTAGGCAAGTGGGAATTATGCAATGCAAAAAATGTTTTCGGCTTTGTAGATCTAAAATGCAAAAAAAAGGAATCTTCTTTACAGCTCATGGATTTTGATTCATCCGATCTATGAAATAAAACTACTAAAAGTCTCAAATTCGCACAAAAACGGAAACACTGCTAAAATTGTCGAATCTACTCCCATTAACGACCAACGTTGCATACATGCAAAGTCAGATTACGCCTCCTTATTATGCAGTTAAAATTTTTCTTTTTGTCAGCAGCAGGGCGGCGACCAACGTTGCATGTATACAACACGCCGGATGACCGCTTTTGACCTGGTAAAACAATTTTTTTTTCTAGATTTGTATTCCGGACAAAATTCATTTTATTAAAATTTCGGGCCGATACAAAATAAAAAGGTCTGTCGTTAATGGGTTAATGGTAATTGCTCTCCCTGCGCGATTCATTAGTCAGTTTTTTTTAAACTAGATTATATAATTGTTAAAATTAGGACTCACTATGACTATGAATTTATGTGCTGGGGTATAGGTGTCAGTCCAAAAGCAGGTTTCTCGGGATCCCTCTTAGTTTTTATATAGGCCTGACAGGGCCTGAAATTTGGGAGTGTTGCGGGTGGACTGCTCGATACCTCCTTTTCAATGACTTTTTCCCCTTTTCTTTGTGTTTTGGGGGAGGGAGAGGAACCCCCTCTTAATCGTAGAAGATGGAAGTGGAAAGAATTTAGAGGGAGAAAACGTCGAATAAACAAGATGCGTAAGTCACTAGCTTCAACTGTCATAACAGATCAGGATGATGATCATCCTTATGTTAAAGTACAAGTTGAAAATGAAATAATGCTGGGTCTGTGTGACAGTGGCGCCACTGTCAGCTGTTTAGGTCAGGGAGCCGTGGAATACATACAGCATGCAGGATTAAAACTCTTTAAACTGACAGCCACAGTGCACACCACCGACGGCACTAGTCAGGCAGTCCTAGGCATAGTAACAGCTGCTGTAACTTATCGTAGACAATCCAAAGTTTTGACACTGTTTGTTGTTCCAGGCTTAAGACAACCCTTGTATTTGGGCATAGACTTTTGGCAAGAGTTTCAACTTACCTCAGTCATAGTCCCTCCCTTCATAAAGCAGCCGTCCTCTCCGATTGAGACAAGTTCTCACCAATAGTAATATTAGTATCCAAATTTTATTCGTCCGTCCGTCCGAATTTTTTTTTGTTAGTCCGTCCGTCCGACGTCCTAGACAGGAATGCCCGGCTCAGTCGGTAGAGCATGAGACCTGATATCAGGGCCGTGGTCGTGCCACACGTTGTTGCAATCGAACAGGGAGAAAGATCTGACTTCTCCAGCTCCTCATTAGAGCTTGGAGGGGACAGCTCTGACTGTCTGCTTGAGGTGGAAGTGTCCGGCCATCCTTCTTCCTCTCATTAGGGAATGAAGCGATACCGGGAACTGCCACGGCAGCGTGCTGGCGCCAGACCGTGGGATGACCTTGCGCCTCCATTGAGCCCAAGTAGATCCTGTCTCACTCTCTTCAGCCCCTCTCACATCGGATCGCTAGAGCTACAGGCCTTGAGAGAGAGACCTGAGTTGTAATGTGAGCCACGCTTTAGCCTGCCGCCATTTATACTCTGTGGTTGGCACTTCTGCCAGCTGCCGTGGATGTGATCATTTGGGGAAGAAGAAGAACACATCTCGTGACAGCCGCCAGAAGTGAGACCAACACATAAGGTAAGAAAAAATGAAATACTTATAATTTTCTAGATTTATCGTAGCCATCCTGGCTTGGATAAATCTCTAATAAGGAATCTGAGCTCAGAACTAGTTGGAGGAAACAACAGCAGGGTGGGAGGGTGGGATTTAATGAAAAACTCAGACTAAACCTACAGTGGCAAAAATAGGCAATTCTAAAGTGGCTCTCAATTACCTCAGCTGGAAAAGGGAAAAAGAAGAAAAGGTTTTATTTTGAAAACGAGGAACAAGGGAACATAATTATGAAGTAGTAACGAGCACCGACACTGGGAATCAACCCTAGACAGGGAATAACACGGTAACGTTATTATTTTTTTTTTGCATTTATTTAGAGTGAGAGCTTACAAAGTGCTCCATTATATTTTAGAGAATGTAACTCCAGGCTAGCTCCTTCAAGTCCAAATAGTGCCTCATCAGATAGTAGGCAACCCAAAGGAAGAGAAGTCCCGGCCTCCAGGGCGTGAGACAACTCAACCCGCAGGACAGGACATGAAGAGCTCCTATGGCGGAATCATTCGCCACTATAGTTTATATCCACTTAAAGGGAGGTATACGCTTCGTGGGGCAGCAATACCCTTACACTCCCCAACCCAGTGCTTACAGACCGCATTTAAGCCGCCCTTATCTCAGTCAAGAGGTCAGGACTTCAGGTTATTGGACTTGGTATCGCAAGTCAGATAGGTAATAAGGAGCTCCAAAACTTGGATCCTCTGGTGGTGCAGAAAAATTAATAAACATAAAAGAAAGGGAATATTAAGGTTAGTGGCATCGTTTCATGTATAGTTCTTATAATATAGAGACTCAATTGGAATTGTTAATCGAAAGGGAATTAGCTGTCGTCTTTTGGATTCATTGTTAATTAAGCTTGCAGAAATTATGCAGATAGTAGTTTTTATAGATGTGCAAAATAGAAAGTAGTTGTGATAAATTCGGACCTGTCGTTATCAATGTTATTATATATATTATGGGTAGTTACAGGAATTTTTAGTACCATAGTAAAGTAATTAAATTTCAATATATATATATATTACACTATATTGTTAAAGTTCATTAAAATTAGAATTCCTTTTTTGTATAAAGGATTTAATTAGAAAATAAGACGTAAAATTATTGTTTAATGAAGAAGAAACTCGTTGAAATTCTTAATACTCGTGAATGTTTTTAGGTATGGCTTATTCGAAGCAAAGCCATACGAAAACGAGAAAATTATAGAAAAGAAGAATGTGAGAACTGAAATATCAGGGACAAAAACAAAATATTACACATATAAAGCAAGCTCTTGTTAAATACATCTATGATTTAATTTAGTAGTAGAGTCTTCTACTTCGATTTAATTCTCAACTTTAGAAAGAATTTTCTCATCGCAAATTGAAAATTTCCGTTTTTGTTGCTATTAGTTAATGAACCAAACAAAAGAAGGGACTCTAAAAGTAATGCGATTTGGGCTAGTTGTATATAATTGAAACGAAAAATTATGAAAAATTGCTTTAAATGTGGTAAGGATTGTTGTCAACAAAATTTTCCTTTTTGTTTCGGAAATTGGTAAAAGTATTTAATTCCTCTAACTATTATCATCATTCGTATTTATAACTATACATACATATAATCATACTCACATATATCATAGGTAGAAAACCAGAGGAATATTCTCTAGTAATTTTTTTTAAGTAAGATAATTCGCTAATGATAATAGAAAAGTTATTTTGTACTTGAACTAAAGGAACATACGGTTGGTAATTAATCTCATCCTTGCTAAATTAACGGACAATAGTATGGAAATATTATATGAAAGAGTTTACTCTATCCTCAGCGATCAAAAAGCTTTTTGTCCTCGCACGGGATCAACTTCATTGTCCTCAGCCAAGGTAGCGATTCATATAGGAACTATTTATGAATCCGTTTTTTTGTAAGTTATTTTCTGCACGTCAGTATTATTGCGTTACCACATTCATAATTTTTCCAAAAGTAAGGTTTTCAGTTACAAATGGCTAAGGGATAAACGAGATTTATTTTGTATAGAATCTGCGATTGTTTAAACGTTCCAGTAGTGTAAATTTTTCTTTACGAGTAATATAGGGTAGGAATATTAAGGACCAATATGGTATAATAATATGAGATAAGTATGTATGATGAATTGTATTAAAAACCAGCTTCCAGTCTAATGAATTGTACCTCATGATGAATTTTTGATTTTTTTTTCTATAGCAGGTCCTCCAGTAAACTTCTTCCCCGTCCTGCTTCCTTTATCCCTACTCACGATTTCCTAATGTTTTGTTCTTTGACTTTTATGTAATTTTATTTTGATTTTGTTTCAGCACCCTTTTTATGTTGGCCCTGTACCCTAGCCAGGTACAGGGATGGAGTGGGTTGTAGCCTGAACTGTCAGTATATGGGGGTAGATTTTCTTTTAGTGCAATTTTCATGACAGTTCAGTGCGGCTAGGAACAATTGGTGACACCAGACTTGTTGTTCCTCCTTCAAGTTCTGTTTTTCTCGTTTTTTTTTCTTTTCTTTTTGTGGCAGACCTGAAGAAAGGATACCACAACCTTTCTTCGCCACAGGCACGCGATATTCAGTTGTAGATGTGTGAATCGGATGTTCAAGGACCTACACCCCATACCGTCGAGCTAGGACGTGCTGCCAGCTAGCGCGTGCCACTTGAACATCCTGCGGCAACTTCACGTTGCACATCACGCACACACATACATTACACGCTACTGAAATAAATGCAACAGACGCTGTAAACTATATATTGGACCGACAGCAACTCGAGAGCCACTTCATTAATTACAACACAGGCTGCGGCAACATTAGCTCCCTGATGTGAAATTTTCTTTTTTATTAGATTATGGTTTTTTAAATTAATAAATAATGATTTTTTTAGTTGTATTAATAGTACAACAACCAGAGACCAGATGACCCCGTGAGGTTTTATTAAGAAATTAAAATAATCCACTCTGGCTCTGGGCTGTTGTCTACCTCGCAGCAATGCAAAAACAAGACTCAAGTTTCCTCACTTCCCTTACCCTAATTCCCTTCCGGCCAACACCATGCTAACGCATCAAAGGGTTGTCCCCTAGGAATTGGCCACATCGTATAAAAAAAATAACAGTCCTTTTCAGAACTACCAATTACCTAAACATAGAGTAAATATTTAACGAATATATTCTATGCATTTCATGATCAATTTTATTATTTTTAGACTAGGTATATTTGTTTTTGAACTTGGATTAAATAATTTGGAAATGCTTTATAAACTTACTTGTTACTTATCTTAAACTTTCACTATCGTACTTTAGAAAATATACGTTTTTTTTCATATCGTCGCTAGGTCTTAATATATTAGCTCTTATTAAGAGCGCTTCATGATCTTTTATTTTAGCGGCGATTAAAATTTCTGATATTGTAGTTATTCTCGTATATTCATTTACGATTTGAGAAAAACAATTATCCGTTATATATTGTCTAATCGTCAATAAATCAGTTCCGCTTGCAAATAATCACTAGATATCTGTTATCTTTGAGCAAACCTAAACTTCTTGTACGTCAGAAAAGCGTTACAATTCACTACTAGAGACTGAGCTGATGAGTGTACGTACAAAACTACATTATTTTATTTCATGGAAACTCCTGGTTCGCTAGAATGACAAAATGTTAAAACAACGCCAATACGTTTTACAAAGTTATTCAATACATAGGAAATATTCAATTGCTATTCTACTTTTTCAAATATTTGAACATAATGATATTACTTACAATAACATTTGTTATGTAAAGTTTCCTATAACGACAAAGCTATCCATAATTATTATTTCTGTTTGAAATTAACGATGCTAAGCCGGCTAATGGCTTTCTTTATAGCATGTCAGCTGACCATTTCAGATGTGACAGTTCGCAATGTCAAAACAAGGATTTACATTTACACTTTTTCTTTAAAAATATGCCTTCATTTTGTGTTGTTTCAAATTGTGAATTTAAATACACTCATTCAGAAAATGTGTCATTTCACAAGTAAGGCTAGAAAGAATAGACCATTTACAGAAGTAATTCAATGTTTTCCCTAGATTTCCACGTCATTCGAAAAAACTTTTGGAGAAGTGGATTCAGTTTACAGGCCGAGATTTTAGTTGGAAGCCTTCTCGTTGGAGTGCAATTTGCAGTCGACACTTTCTTCATAGTGACTTTCGTGACACCACTTCCACGCGGAAGTGCTTAAAGCGATTCGCAATCCCTTCAATAACAGAAAAGAATTTTGATGTAGATGCCTTCCTCGAAAGTAACGAAAAAAACATTCACAAGGTTTGTATTAATTTGCCAATTTTGTTCGGCTTTTTAAGTTTAGCATTTCATTGATTGTAACAGTTAGACGAATCTGTTGGGGCTGAGACAAATTGCAGATTTTGTGGCTTGTGTTGCAAGGCCGTTACAACTTTCTCTTCAAATTTCGAAGTGTTTGGCATGATTCAAAAGTGTTTTCCCTCTTTAAATATACGGCAGGATGATAATTTACCGAAAGATATCTGTTCTGCATGCTTGCAGCGTCTTCAAACATTTTCAGATTTTGTTGATAATGTTTTAAAAACCCAAAACGATTTACAAAAGCGTTTCGCCTCAAAAAATTTGAACATTCCGTCGCTTTCTCCAGAAAAACCTCTCAAAATTAAGCAAGAGCCTACTATAAAAATTAAACAGGAAATTTCTGAAGGCCTACAAGATATTTTAAATGGTGACTTAGACGTGGGAATGCACGAGGAAGAATCGGTTGATCAAAAGTCCCGCCTATCTCAATTTTCTTTTAAAAATTCACAAGAAATAATAAATAACTGTGATATAATGGAAATAATTACTTTGGACGATGCCTTTATCGATATACCTGATGACGAAGCTGGCAATGAGGAACCAATACCTGAGCAAGACTCAAAATTATTTCTGACAATGGTTTATCCCAAAGAAGAGCACAATTATTCAAAAGTGGTTCAAGAAATCGATGAGCTGAAAGTAGCTAAATATAAGACTGAGAAGTCAGAAGAAACTGATATCTTGTTGCCAAAGCCTTCTAAATCAAACAAGGACATAATAATAATAAATGAAAGTATAGTCAAGCCAGTGCCAGCGTACGACCTCTACCAATGCGACTACTGTTCAATGCAATTTTTGACAGAAGGTATCCTTACAGAGCATAGAAAGCTCAGCCATATCTCTAAAGTTAAAGTATGCACTCCTTGCAATGCTAGATTTAAGACATTTTACGATTTTTTGCGACATAAGATTGCGTTTCACAAAAAGGGTGTAACACTATTTAAGAAGAAAACAATAAATCACAAGTGCCCCAAATGCAAAAAAGTTTGCACAACCAAATTGGCTTTAATCAATCATATAAAGTACCTTTGCAAACATCAACAAGAAAAGCTTTACAAATGCAAGTACTGTAAAGAAAAATTGAAAAAGTGGATCTTCTATAGAAAACATGAACGAAATTGCAAAAAATCTATAAAAGATGCGAAAATTAAGGGTAACTTATTTTCTTTAAAGCTTAGTATGAAGCATAATAAATTTTGGTTACATTTTAGATTCTTCAGTAGTTCAAAAGACTCTAGATGAGTGGCTTCCCGATAAAAATGGAAAATTTGCCTGCCGACTATGCAGCAGAACTTATAGATCTCGACGTAATGTTCTTCAACATGAGAGCTCTCATCGCCCATTAGAGCAATGGAATTATAAATGTGGAGATTGCAGTAAAATGTTCGACTTTTGTAATGATTTAAGGTGTCACTTAAAAAACAAGGAATGTAAAGCGGCTCCTGTGGGAGCAGATCACGTATATTTTGTTTGTACGACTTGCGGAACACAGTTCAAATCGCTGACAAAATTAAAATGGCACAACTTGATACATACTGGGATGAAGCCCTTTTCTTGCGAAACTTGTGGGAAATCCTTTAGGTCTTTTAATAATTTATATCAGCATAGGATAACACACACGAATGTTCGGCGCCATAAATGTGATCTATGCGAAAAAAGTTTCAAACGGAGAGGTGGACTAAATCAACATAAGAGAGCTTTTCATTTTCGACTAAAACCACACGAGTGTCCTATATGCAAACACAGATATGCTTTAAAAGGAGATATGGTAAGATGTAAACATTCAGCACTAAGAGAACGACTGTTTAATCCAATTTAGAATTGTTGTATATTATGTATTTTATCTATAAGTGCGGTATTTAAGAAATATAAAGGGAACTATTAAAAGAAAATCTTATGAATTAAACTAATATATTTAGCATCATAACGGAGTCAATATTGGCGTATAGAACTTGTTGAAAATTGTACTCTTTTCGATTGTGGCAACTTTCTTGAGTTCATATTTCAAGAATGTCTTGTTCCTTCGTTGAATGTAAGTCTTCTTTCTGGTAAGTTAATATTGGCTGTAAATGGTCTTCAAAATCTGACCTAGCATACGACTCATAAATTGATTACAGAAAATACCTTTTCTACTTTGAAGAAACGCGGAATGGAAGGACTCTTTCATTTATTTCAGAGATCTAGATCTCACGAGACTAGTTAATGCAAACCTCTATCTTAGTTTTATTTTTACTTTTTACTTACGAAATGTATCTTATCAGTGGTTGCGGCGAGCTAGACCACTAGTACGAGGGATGTAATGATAATAGTGTCGCCAGTGGAAAATGTATTGCGGAGGGTCATAATAATGCATACCATCGTATAATCCATTCTTTTAGCCATCTAAAACGATGAGTTGCAAGTCGATCGGTGCAATCAGTGGACGTATGTAACGATTCGCGTAACGTTAGATATTCGCCTACCATGTCCAGCAGAAGATAAAGAGATAGACCAACGTTCTAACAGGTATAACTTAAATTATTAATAATTACGTTGTGTGGTGAAGATGTTTTAAAGAAGGTGACCTTCTACAAGTAGTATAAAGCGTTCGAGGAGGGTGGACAGAGCATCGCCGACGATAGGTGCGAGAGGTGCCCTTCAACGTCTCGCACCGAGGTAGTGAAGAATACAGCTGCCGTTATCGTCCGCGAAGGACAACGAATTACAGTTAGGAAGGTCGCCGCATGTTTAAACATTTCAGTTGGCGGCGAATTTTCGATTTTGCATGATTAAAAACGGGTTGAAAAATAAAAGATTTGCGAGATTGACGAATGTTCTAAGACTAACTTACAATACAGGCGCTTAAACTCTATAGCTAACTTTAAAATTCAAATCACTATGTTACAATTAACTACTCTCAATTTAAATTAATTCAGCAAAATTATTAACAAAAAAAATTGTAGGGAATTTTAAAAATGCAAATCGAACCGATTTATAACTATACTGCGAATTCCACAGTTTAGCGGCGAATAAAGTTTCCCCTTAATTTGAGTCTTTATCCGAAAATTAAGCGAAATATTACACGATGTCGTAAAGGAGACGGTGTTGGATCAATTTGTTGAGCCGCACGACCACCATGCAATGGGTCCCGGGTTCGAAACCAGACCTCCCCGTGGGTTTTATTAAGAAATTAAAATAATGCACTCCGTCTCTGGGCTGTTGTCTAGCTCGCAGCAATGCAAAAAAACAAGACATTCAAGTTTCCTCATTTCCCTTACCCTAATTTCCTTCCGGCCAAAACCATGCTAACGCATCAAAGGGTTGCCCCCTAAGATTTGGCCACATCGTATAAAAAAAAGGAATTCACACAAAATCTGATGTAACTGTTTTGTTAAGTAACTGCAAATTTCGCAGTTGAGCAGTAAACAAAATTCCACAAAATTCTACCATTCCCAAACTGTACAGAACAGAACAGTATATTTAAACTTAATTGTTTGCAAACATCAACAAATACAAATGGTAATCGTTCTATTAAATGAGGCGAGATCAAATAAACGATAGTCGAATTCAATAAAATATTAGCCAATTATTACGTAGGAAATAAAATGATCAAAAACGGAAAGTTACTGGAAAAAAAGATTAAAATTTACTAAAAAGGATCTGTTGAAATAAAAGAAAAGAATTTGAAATCTATGACACAAAATTATAAAATTGAAAGAAGAAAACCTATTTCTTAATAACAAAAATTTTGTTTATTGAAAAAAGGTTTGCAGAAAAAGTTGCCACTGAAAGTACTTACCACTTTTTCAACAGATAATACAATTACCAATTTAATGGAGTTGTTACCAAATTTGAGTTTAAAAACCAAATCGCTGAAACCAATCCACTATTACCACTTTTTCACTAAATTCTCTGTCACAAGAATGAGAGCGAGTGTAGAAATCCTTCTGCTTTTATAGCTTTTGAAGAGTTGGAATTCCAGAAAATTCGAAGATCTGTGGAACTTAAAACCATAATTTCAATTTTAAATTTTCTGACATTTTCTGAATTAATGTTGATATTTTGTGTGGAAAATTTTCAAAGGAAGAATATTTGGCGCAACTTTTTTTTATACGATGTGGCCACATCCTAGGGGACAACCCTTTGATGCGTTAGCATGGTTTTGCCGAAAGGGTATTAGGGTAAGGGAGTGAGGAAGCTTGAGTCTTGTTTTTGCATTGCTGCGAGCTAGACAACAGGCCAGAGACAGAGTGGATTATTTTAATTTCTTAATAAAGCTCACGGGGAGATCTGGTCTCGAACCCGGGACCCATGGCATGGTGGTCGTGCGGCTCCAACTCCGTCTCAATAATAATATTCTCCGTCTTGATAATAATACAATTAATTGATTTTCCATTTATTGCAAAATATTCAACTCCGAAATATATATTTTATTTGTGCATCTGGCACTCAAAACTTTGTGGAATTCAAATCCACCATCTTAATTTGGAGAGATTATTTCTATTTCTTTTCAATAATTTGTGTCTTTTCCTCTTATGGAAATTATTAATTTCGCGAATATTTCGTTTAACTAATAATTTCTCGCTATAAACGGGTATTCGTTAAATTCGCCGCGTTAAATTTCGTCGATTAATTGGTTTCGATTTCGGGAGAATTCAAAGTTAACGTCAAATCGAGAATCAATTTGAGTGGTTTTACCTGCAAACTTCGCTGTTTTAAAGTTTTTCCGAGTGCTGTTGAGGTTTTATGATGTACTCGAACACCTTGGAGTTTGAGTCGAACTACTGACGGGGACAGACGTGCCGCCGTGTCTTGCCCCCAATAAAAAAAATAAACTTTAAATACGGTTGCGAAAGCGCGATTTTAAGTTAAAAATATATAAGTGCTGTTGACATCTTCGCCGGGGTGAGGGGCTTTTATGCTCTATTTGAAAGCACAGTCTGGTGAGTTCGTTCCATTTCATATCGTTTTTTCCATCCAACATTCAATGTAGTACAATCGTGCTGCATTGAATGCGTTTAACGGGTCTCCACTGCTGAGCATTTGGCTGCCTTTGTCGAGATCAAAGTTCAGCACAGCAGGCATAACACTGCTGCTGGCATTGTTCTCACAGAGGCGGCTTTGCTTCGCATTTGTGGATCCCGTTCGTCAGTCCTTGTGTTTGTGTACGTTTTTGTTTTGTTTTGTTTTGGGCAAATTAAGACCGGGAGTATGCAAAAATTTTTTTTAATTTTTGCAACATTCGTGGCTTGAAAAGTAACCATTTTTCGGTTTACTGCCACTTGATCGCGGAAAATCCGGCTGTTTTTGCACTAAGCGAAACCAAGGTTGTTTCCGATTCTGATATTAATCAGTATCACATCCCTGGTTATCACTTAGTGCCACTCTTCTCTCCTCAGAGGGGAATCGCGGTTTATGTTAGAAAAGATGTGCCATTCTCCCTTCTCCCTCAATTTTCTTCTACTAATCCAGAATTTAATTATGTCTGGATTAGATTTAAACTCTATCGGCACATCATTCATTTTTGTTTTTTATACCGCAGCCCGAATATGTCTGACACTGACACTGTGTGCTCCTTCGATAAACTGTCTTCTGATATCGATAAGATTTTGGAATTATCCCCCTCTTCTGAAATCGTTCTTGCTGGAGATTTCAACGTCCACAACACACAGTGGCTCAGGCATTCTTCCACCACAAGCCCGTCTGGAAGACACGTCGAGTTATTTAGTGAGTCTTTTAATTTACAGCAACTGGTTGAGTGTCCGACTCGTGTTCCTGATACTTTGGGGCACAACGCGCATCTTTTAGATCTATTTCTAACATCGCATCCAGAAAAATACTCGGTTTCGGTGACGTCTCCCTTGGGTAATTCGGACCATTGTCTAATCTCCGCCCAATTCTCCATCTCCTCTCTGACAACCACTAACCTAAATTCCACCAAAAGATTAGTGTGGCATTATAAAAATGCTGATTGGGCGGGACTTAATAAGTATCTCAGAGAGCTGGATTGGTCCGATTGCTTTTCTGTGAGAGACGTTAACAAATGCACCGATTATATCTTAAACATTCTTTGGTTTGGAATGCATCGCTTTATTCCTCATAGCTTCAAGAACATCAAACCAACTAACACCAATTGGTTCAATAATGACTGTTTCGCAGCCATTAAAAATAAGGAAGCAGCCTTCCAGGCATATAAATTGTGCCCTTCAGAGGAATTGAGACGTATCTATAGAGATGCGCGGAATATTTGCAATTCAGTAATTAGTCGGGCAAAGTTCAATTTCGACCAGAACATCAGACGGAAGGTTTTTTCTACCCAAAAGGGTAGTAAGGGTTTCTGGTCTCTAGTAAAAACCGTAAAGAACAATTTCACCTGTTCGTCAACACCACCACTCATTTATAATGGGAATGTTTTTACTGACTCATTGGACAAGGCCAACCTGTTTGCTGCTAATTTTGCTGCTAATTCATACTTACCACCTTCATCGCAGCCACTTCCATCTCCATCACAATGTACTAGTAGGCAAAAGACGCTACACTTTCGCACTCGCGAAGTTTTTAGAGTACTTTCAAAACTCGACGTGTCCAAAGCTACTGGCCCTGATGGTTTCTCGCCCCTTGTTTTAAAATGCTGCGCCTCTGCTTTGGCTAAACCTCTGCGCAAACTTTTTCACCTGTCATATTCAACAGGAATGTTTCCAAGTGTATGGAAACTTGCTCATGTCCAGCCGATACTTAAAAAAGGAGAGGCATGCGACCCCTCTAACTACAGACCAATTGCACTAACCTCGATCATATCTAAAGTTTTTGAATCACTCATCAACTCTCAGTTGTTGAAATATCTAGAAAACAACCATCTTATCAACGATTGCCAGTACGGTTTCCGCACTGGCCGCTCAACCGGAGACTTACTAACGGCTCTAACGGAACGTTGGAATCATTGTCTTCATAATTTTGGTGAGTCTGAAATCGTCGCTCTTGATATTTCAAAGGCTTTTGATAGAGTCTGGCATGCTGCCCTTTTAGCCAAACTTCAAACATTTGGTCTGCACCCTACCCTCGTTAAATGGATAGAGAGTTTTTTGTCAGGCCGTTCAATTCGTGTAGTAATTGACGGAGTTACTTCTGATTCCTACGAAATAAATGCCGGTGTACCTCAGGGTTCAGTTCTTTCACCAACCTTATTTCTTCTTTTTATTAATGATCTCTTATCCCTTACTCTCAATCCTATTCATAGTTTCGCCGACGACAGCACCCTTGATTTCGCGTACTCATTTGATTCTGTTATGAATTCACGTGGAAATGCTACAGAAGTCAATCGGGAACGCATGTTTAGATCATTAAACAACGACATTTCCAAGGTCCTTGCTTGGGGCAGAGCAAATCGTGTTACGTTTAATGCATCCAAAACCCAATGCTGTTTAATGTCCCTTAAAAAACGCCCAGTTCACCCCCAACCCATTTCAGTCGACGGAGTGAATATACCCAATTCACCCTCCCTAAACATCTTGGGTATCGAGATATCCAGCAATCTTAGCTGGACTGATCATATATTTGCAATCGCTAAAAATGCGATGAAATGTTTGGGTTTTCTACAGAGATGTAAGAAATATTTCACCCCACCTGACTTAGCGCTGATCTACAAGTCCCACATTAGGCCTAGACTTGAATATAATTCCCATATTTGGGCAGGGGCCGGACACACCGCACTGTCCGCGTTAGACAAAGTCCAGCGTAAAGCTGTTAAGCTTATTGGCGATCCCTCAATCTCTGAGGGTCTTGACTCTCTGGAGCATCGACGGAATGTCGGTTGTCTCTCACTCTTCTATCGTTATTTCCATGGCCGTTGTTCTAACGAAATTGCTAGCCTGATTCCTTGTAGACTCATGACAACGCGCGATACAAGATCAACAAGCCGCTCCCACCCCTATACTCTCCAGGTCAAATTTGGACGTACCGTCAAATTTCGGGAATCTTTTCTAAGCAGAACAACACGAATGTGGAACAGTTTACCATCTTCTGTTTTTCCCTCGTCTTATCAGCCTGAAACTTTCAAACGGGGCGTACATCGACACCTCCTTCACCCAAACTCCTAACCCATTTCCCTCATCCTTAATTCCTTTCCTGCCAAGGCTGTGCTTAAGCATCATAGGGCATCCCCTGAGCTTTGGCATCATCATATATATAAAAAAAAAAAAAAAAAAAAAAAAAAACCGAAAGTACATCCAACAAAAAGCCATTGCGCAGAAGGTAGCAAACGAAGAAACTCCAGTAATATTCAACTTGGTCATCCCAAACCAGGAAGGGGCAAGAAGAGATAAAGAAAGTTGGGAGGGATCAGAAACGATAAAACAAACAAAAGCATTCTGGGAAACTCTCAGGACATTGAATCAAATATGGTAATCATAATTCGATTGTATTCCGATTGCTTAACTTCTGCTAAATCTTCGTAGAAGTATGTTCCCAGTTCATCGAGTTACAGAAAGAATTGAGTACTCAGTCTAGTGATGCCTAGACTTGTGCTCGAAGACTTGACTTTTTTGAGCAGCTCCTTAGAGATATCCACTCGTTTCGTCCTTCCGACTATTGAGAGAAACGCCGCAAGGACCGCGGACAGTTTATCTAAGTACACGGATCTGATATCGGGGCACTCCTGTAAATTGGATTCTCTTGCTTCGAGCATTGGAAGGCTTATGACTATGTTTTCTCACCTACTTGTTCTCCGCCCGTTACTATGACAGATTTCTCATCGCCCGTTCCCACCTGTGGCCCCCCGAGTGTCGTGAAATGTGTGCCTGCTTCTCCTGTGACAGGGATCATCTCAATGGCTGATGCATCTGCGTCTGTCGTCGATCTATCCACCTCTTATTCGCAGCCTGCGACCGTGAGGGATTTTTCAACGAGATCTCATTTTACTATGCGAACGTGACGTGACTTCGCTCGAAAACGACCGCCCTCTTCACCAACTCCGTTGGTTCCGGTTTTACCTGATTTGCTTGACTGAGACCTGGTTATGTGGGAAAAATGATGATGCCGCGATCTTCAGTTCCGAGTTCCTGGTATTCCGTCGTGACCGACACACTCCTTGTTTGGATGGGGCTGTGGGGGTGGCGTTCTTTGTGCTGTTCATCGTGACATTCCTTCTGGACTTGTTGATGTTGTTGTTCCTGATGATCTCGAGCTGCTGTATGTAGTTCTTAGGTTGCCTAATAAAAATATTCACGTGATCATATAAATTCCTCCACATTCATCTCCTCAAGTCCGCGACCGAACCGTTTTCTGCATTGGGGATGTTGTCGATGACTTGCCGCATCTGATAAATTTTTGGTTCTTGGTGACTTCAATCTGCCTGGTGTTTCATTGTGTTCATTGTATTCATTGTGTTTTCTACAGATCCCAGTGTTATTGTTGTCAACCGTTGCTTGGCAAGTTTGGTTCCCAGTCTGGCCATCATCCCACTCTTCATGTCGTGCTATTTCTCGATCCTGTTGTTTTACCGATATCCTCTTATACTGATCTTTGTAAAAACTTTAAAAAAGCCGACCTCTATATACTTGACAATTGCCTCTCTACTTGTGATTGGATTTGTGTTTTTGCTGAGCGTGACGTTGATAATGCTTCTAAATTATTCTATGATGTTATGGCTATTTGTTTTGCGCACTGTGTTCCTGTATCGAAGTCTTGCAACTCGTGGTAGGAGGATTTCGCCTCTGAAAATGGGCAAGCAACGACTCAGATATTCTTAGGAAAATTCCACCGGAAGATCTAGAAGTAAACTTTCCCTTAACATTCAATGAAGATGAAATGATCAAGGCGTTAGGTATTTACTAGCATCCATCATTCGAGCATTTTACGTTCAAGATACGAATTTACGAAAGGACTGGTGCCCTTACCAACCGGAAAATACTATCAGAAATTCCCCAACTATTTGATCCCTTGGGTTGAATAGCTCCTGTTGTCATCACTGCGAAAATAATGATGCAAATACTTTGGCTATCTGGTTGTTCCTGGGAAGAAGTTATACCTTCTCACCTCACTAAGAAATGGACCACATTTAAAGAAAATCTGCACGTCATCTTAAGACTAAAAATTCCACGTTTGATTAGAATCAAAGGCACCATGAAATCATGTCAACTCCACGGATTCTCTGATGCATCCACGCAAGCTTATGCAGCAGTAGTATACATCAGGACAGAAGACAGCCACGGGAAGACGAACATTAGTTTACTTAAATATCAAAGACCAGAATGGCTCCTATCAGAACAATATCACTACCGAGATTAGAGGTATGTGCTGCTGTGTTACTAATTTGATTATTGGAAACAATACGAAGAGATATGGAGTTTCAAACCGTGCAAAGTTATTCCTGGACAGATTCAAAAATCACTTTAAGTTGGATTAAGGCTCATCCCAGCCAGTGGAAGACCTTTGTGGCTAACAGAGTATCCGAGATCAATACATGGCATTGCGCCCCATCCAAGGACAATCCAGCAGATCCTGCTTCGAGAGGTCTTAGTCCCGCAGCTTTGTTGGAGAATGATATATGGTGGCAAGTTCCAGCCTGGCTAAAAGAAGCACAGACTTCTTGGCCACATACAACCTTTGAAGCATCTGAAGAAGCAGCAAAGGAATCCAAGACATTTAAGAGTTTCCTATCTACAAACACCGAAGAAAACAACATGATCTTTCAATTTTCCAGTTTTAATCAACTGATTAGAGTTACCTCATGGTGTCAGAGATTCATCTGCAATTGCAATTTGTAAACCGTCCAATCACAACTAAAGAGCTACAAGCAACCGAGGATTTGTTAATTCAGAAGGTTCAGCTCACCGAGTTTCCAGAAGAAGAGCATTCACTAACGCACAACAAACAGCTTCCTAACAGCAGCAAATTAAAGAATCTTAATCCACAACTAGCTTCAAACGGAACCATTAGAGTTGAAGGCAGGCTCATCCAAGCCAACCATATAGTTAACGACATTCAGCCATTTTACCTAAAAATCATCATTTTACAAATCTGCATAGATTCCTGCCACACACGAACGCTGCATGGAGGAACTCAACTAGTGCTGAACACACTACGCCAAAACTACTGGATTCTAGATGGACGAAACGCAGTTAGATTCTGGATTTCAAAATGTGTTACTTGCATCAGACATCGTGGTCAAGTATACAACCAAATTATGAGTGATTTACCTCCAGTTCGAGTAAATAACAATCAACCTTTCACACACTGTGGTTTAGAACAATAGAATTACAGATGTCTAAACATCGTGGAAGTAAAATATATAAAGGATATTTCTGTATCTTCATTTGTCTGTCCACCAAGGCAAGCCATATTAAGGCTGTCTCTCATTTAACTTCAGAAGCCTTCATCGTCGCCTTCAAAAGATTTATTGCTCGAAAATTGGGAAGGGATATTGTGGCCATATATACTCAGATTGTGGAACGAACAACATCGGCGCAGAGAAAATCCTCAAGAAACTGCAGCTAAACTTTACGCCTCCGAAGGGCTCAATTGGCACTTCAACTCTCCAGCCTCACCACATTTCGGAGGTTTGTGGGAAGCTGGAGTTAAATCCATCAAACACCATCTTAAGCGCATAATTGGCTCATCTGTATTAACCTATGAAGAACTCACAACCGTCCTCAATGAAATTGAAGAATGTTTGAATTCTCGACCATTGTGTCCGATAAATACTGACATCTCTAATCTGGACCATCCCATTTCTTAATTGGAAAATCTTTATTGCTATATCCCGAGCAAGACATGATATCTAAGCCAATTAACCACCTAAACAGATGGCAACAACTTCAACAGATGGTGCAACACTTTTGGAGAAAATGGTCTTCTGGTCTACTTATCACGCCTGCAGCAGCGCCAAGGGGTTAAGTAAGACAGCAAATCTCAACCCAGGATCATCATTATCATCATTGTCATCATTAAGGATGAGAAACTACCTCCATCTTGTTGGATGCTTGGAAGAATAATGGAAACATATCCAGGTTCTGATGGCAACATTAGAGTCACGTCAGTTCGCACAATTAATGGTATTATTAAACGTCCAATCCAAAAATTGTGTCCACTACTAATGGAGTATCCTGCCTTGCAACGTGGTTGGTGGTTTCAGACAACTCATGTCGTTTTGTTGTGATTTTCCTATTAAACATTATGAATGTAAAATGATATTCATTCACAGGTGACAAAAAAAAAATAAAAAAGGGGGAAAATGTAAACTACAAACGAGGTAACTCCACCAACTGAAGTAAATTGGGATGAAATACTGGCATGCCCAGATGATTGTCTATCTGTGGAAGCGATCGATTCGGATTCTTTATTCGTCCCGGAGCTAATCTCACCAATTAGCTCTCCGAAACGATCATTACACTCTCGCGTCGTTGGTTCGATTACGTGGAAGAAGGAATTCCAGTAATCGACCTAAATTCAGAAGACGAGTGTCCCAACACAACGGACATCAATCCAACATCATTGGTTGATCCAGTCAAGGATTCTGAACAAGTACCACCAACACCGCAAGTTCCACTCATTACGATGTGGACGCAGGTTCAAGCGTTCAACATGTCTACCGCTGAACTCGAAATGAATTAGACAGCCATTCAAAATTCAAGGCGTCGAAAACATTAAGTACGGTTGGTGGACGATCGTACCATCGTACTGTTCGCATGAAACTAATATCGACATATTCATCAATAACCCAAGAAGGAAGCATACACATAAACAGTGAGTTTAATTTAATTTGGCATGCCTTGAAATAAAATCTCATCTCTTGTTTGTTAATCCGATTTATGTTTCTGGGGGTGGAGAATGTTGAAGTTCAAAATTTAAAATTTAACAAACAAAGCGATTAACGAATATGACGATAAATGAACATGACGATCACAAATATGGCGAAATTTAAATATGGCACTAGTAACAACCGATTAATAACTTTAAATCAACAGTTTGCAATTTTATATATAAAGAGAGTAACCTCGTATAATTCCTTCTTCTGGAATAACACTCCGAGCTATCTTTATCAAGATTAATTGAATTGTGTAGATTAAGGTACAAATAAGATAAAGTGAATGTGAATTATAGGGAATTAATATAGTGGATTGAAGTGAATTTAAGAATTAATGAAATTATGGAATTTTGTGACAATTAGTGCAATAAACACTTAAAGCGAATTTCAGTCTTTATTTAGTAGAAGTAGCGTTCATATCGTTGACGGCTAGCCCGAACACCCCTCTTAATTAAGTCTTGGTAATAGGAGTAGTAATGATCCTCTTACGATTGCCAACCTCTTTGGCTGCTTTTTCAAAACTGCTTTCATGGTTGATAATTGTGTTATTAGTTTTAAGGATTTCACTGACATGGCCAGGTTCTCACCGGCATCCCTTGAGCTAAAGGACTTGTATTTCGACGAGGCTATGGTGTTGGAGAAGATCTCCCACCTAGCTGACAGTTTCTCGACTAGTCCAGACGGCATCCCAGTCTCGGTCCTAAAGAACTGCAGGTTGTCTCTCGTCCCTGTTCTTTGTCATTTATTCAATTTATCTATCTGTTGTGGCGGTTTTTCTAAACCCTAGAAGATCGCTGTAATTAGTCCACTGTATAAAAAGGGTAACAAGTACGGCATTGCCAATTGTAGGCCTATTGCCAACCTCTCCTGCATTTCTAAGTTCTTCGAAACCTTAATTTTCGATGTGCTTTATTTTCACTGCAAACCGTTTTTGGTCTTTTTTCACACGGTTTTGCAAAAGGCAACATCGAACTTACTTGAGTTCTCGAATTTCTGGATCTCTGTTATCGTGTCTGGGGGGGGGGGGGGGCCAGGTGGACTGCATCTTTACTGATTTCAGTAAGGCCTTTGATAGAATTAACCACAGACTTCTTACACAGAAGCCTTGGTTGTACTCCTACTTATCTCATCGTACACATCGCGTTTTATTTAGCGGTGCTCTCTCTGACATTATCAATAACACTTTAGGTGTCCCACAAGGAAGTCAATTGGGACCTCTACTCTTCGTTACTTACATTAACGACAAATCGACTATTTGGAATGGTTCCAGGCTTCTTTGTTATGCTGACGATAACAGGAACCTATTGGTTTTTAATAATATGTACCATGGATGGATGCCCCCTTCCTAGACTTGAGAAAACTAAAGACTTGAGCGTTTTGCTCGTTTCTCCTTTGATGACCACATTGACGCAACAGTTAACAGGGCTAATCCGACCCTAGGTTTTATTAAAAGGTGATCAAAAGAATTCGAAAATTCTTATATTACTTTTGCACTTTTGTCAGGCCAATTTTGGAGTACGCTTGTATTGTTTGGTCTCCCTTTTCTGCGTCATATGTTAACTGCATTGAGGCCGTCCAATGAAGAGTTGTCAGATTCGCTCTCCGTGGTCTTCCATAGAACGATTCCTTTGTCCTGTCTTCGTACGCAGACAGGCTTAAACTCATCGCTTTAGATACTCTTGAGAATAGACGCAAAGTTTTCGTATCGTATTTGCTTTTGACTGCCTACAGGGCTTTAAAGATAGTATCGACTTTCAGCTATTTAGGAGCCTTATTAGGGGTCGGCTTGGTTAAGTTAGTTAGCTAGAGTTTTGACTTTTTTCTTCTTTTAAACTGCTTTGACTATTTCTAATATAAGTAATCTATATTAATTTGAATGATTTTGTATATTTTTACTGTTTTGTAGTATAAGAGTTATAGTTTTATACTATTTATTATTTTGATTTGTTTATTAGTTTCTAACTGGTCTTGACTATTTATACATATTTTAAGTAATTTGTATAATTTGACTTTCTGTAGTAATTGTATAATTTATTTAAGTGACTAGTTTGCAGCATATAATTTGGGACGTTATAGTATTGTAACTTGGATACTCGACCAAGCGTTTTGTTAGCTTTGTATTTTCATTATTTTCTTTTTCTGTGGTTTGTATTCTGTTAAATATTTGTGAGCTTTTCTTTGTTGCAAGTAATTAGTAATTTGATGAACTTTGCAAATAAATAAAAAGATTCTAAATCTTTCTTGCGTTAGGACTATGCATTGGCCGAGAACGTGTAATACAATCTCGTCTTCTACCCCACATCCTCTGCATAGACTGGGGTTCGCCCTTCCCATTTTTATGGCATGAGCCCTTAGTCTTACATGTCCTGTCACAAGGCCAACAAGAAGTTTCAGTTTGGCCTTCATAAGCTTAATAATCTTTTCAGATTCATGTGCATTGAGACTTCCATAAAACGCCCTTGTGTGGCTGGCGATGTCCGATCCTATTCATCTTTTTTTGTGCCTTCTCGTTACCCATTCCATGATTTCTTTTTTGATTTCCTGGATGGGTATGCTCATTCTGAGTATTATTAGAGTGTCCTTATTTGCGCCCCTCAGCGCAAGCACGTTAGCTTTTTCAGTTCCTGGGATACCGCAGTGCCCCTGTCCACGTATATTAGGGTGACATGGTTTTGTCTCCCTAACTCCGTGAAGGCCTGTTTACATCCCTCTATCGGTTTAGATTTTACCGCGGCGTTTGTTAAAGATTTGATGGAAGAAAAGGGTTCAAGGAAGTTCGAGTCGGAAAATTAAATGTAGCATATCTAGATGATTTTCCTTAAGCCTTCTATTGATTTCCAACAGAATTTTTAAAAATTCAACTCTATCCATTACTACATTACAAAGGCAGTTATTTTTGGACACTCAGAATTTTTACTAGGAAAAAACATTTATTTTGGACTTTTTGTTTTTTAAAGTAAAAGGTCTATTTGAACTTTTATTTTTCCAATTTGTTAAAAACTGTTAAAAAACTGTTTCATTTGTCTGTGGTAGAAATCGTTTTTTAACCGACATCCCAAAAACAAAGAGGTTCTAAGTTCGACGCGTATTTTTTTTTTTATTTATTTTTTTTT
The DNA here is from genome assembly GCA_964036015.1 of Leptarthrus brevirostris. NCBI lineage: Eukaryota > Metazoa > Arthropoda > Insecta > Diptera > Asilidae > Leptarthrus > Leptarthrus brevirostris. The sequence continues at coordinate 43,169,331 of OZ038375.1, forward strand.
ATGTCTGACCGGGCATAACTTCGTAACGCGTCGACCGATTTTGATGATTCTTTTTTTGTTGGGTAGAGTATGTTCACCGATTGGTACCATGTCAAAAAAATTTTTGGTAGGGTGGTGGTGAAACCTAATTTTGTAACGCGTGGTCCGATTTGGATGGTTCTTTTTTTGTTGTACAGAGTATGATCCGCCATTGCTAAGAGGAGAAAAAAAATTGTGGCTAGGGTGGGGAGAGGGGGGAGTAGTAGTCTAACTTTGTAACGCGTGGACCGATTTGGATAATTCTTTTTCTGTTAGGTAGAGTATGTTCCGTGGTTGATACCAGGTGAAAAAAATTTTGTGGGGAGGAGGGGGGGGGGGGGGGTGGAACCTAACTTTGTAACGGGTGGTCCGATTTCGATGGTTTTTTTCTGTTGTATAGAGTATGATCCCCCATTGCTAATAGGAGAATAATTTGGTGCTACGGTGAAAGGTGTGGGTGGGGGGGAGGGGTAGTCTAACTTCGTAACGCGTGGACCGATTTGGATAATTCTTTTTCTATTGGGTAGAATATGTTCCTTGGTTGATACTACGAGAAAACAAATGTTGCTGGGGTGGGGGTGGGAGAAGGGAGGGGGGGTGGAACCTAACTTTGTAACGCGTGGATCGATTTGGATGCTTCTTTTGCTGTTGTATAGAGTGTGATCCCCCATTGCTAATAGGAGAATAATGTGCAAATAAAACAACTACATAACCACAATTGAAATTAATACATAATACTACCTGAACGTTTCAGCTCACGGGATCATAAGAAAGGACAATTCAATATTTTTGTTGTAGTTGTTTGGCTTGTTTGATTTGCACCGAATTCAAAATGTCGTAATAGATATAAAATTACAAATTATTTTATGCTTTTTAGCGCTTTTTGTGAAGTCGGTTCAACTTTTTTTTAAAAACTATTTTTTGTTTACTTGCTAATGTAGTTACAAATATGTGTAATATAACCATCTCCGAGGAAACACGGCTTATGATGTAATGTTTTTGTTTTCTAGGCAGCTCTCTAGAGGGTCACAATTATGTATGCTTTTTCTTTCCGTTTTATTGCAGATCTCCAAGGTTTATTTTACGGAACGGGTTTTAAGCTCTAATAATATATTTTATATCTGCCAGAAAATATATTACCAGTTTTCAGCTGATAGACAAAATAAACGATCAAATAGACCTTTTATTTTTGCCAGAAAAAGAATAAAAGGTCTTCTTAATAGTTTTCATCAAACTGAAGAAATAAAATTTCAAATGGACCTGTTATTTTTATTTCTAATAAATAAGACATTTTAAATATGTGTTAGTTTTCATCAGAAATACCAGTTAAAATATCAGTTTCCGAAAAAAGAGAAAACAGGTACGATCCCTGCTTTTAATTAATTTTTTTGCTTAGAACTACTAAGCCTTAAAAAGAAAAACAATTGAAATATTTTTTAAGTTTAATTAGATTGTCAATTTTTCTTTGTTGGCTTAAATCGATAGAAAATAGTCTCCAAAATGTCGTACTAAGATTTTAAAGCGAAATTTCTTATATAACAAAACATTTGAGCATTTTAGAGCGCGCGTTTATACCGCTTCTTTCGAATGCAGTTATACTCATACGTCGTTTTTATAGGGAATTTATGCCGCAATATAATTTTTATTCTATTTAAAATTTCAGTATTTTTCGGTCCGTTATTCTGTAAGCATCTAAAAATTTATGCCAATAGATTTGTTTACTTTAAAACTTTAAACGCATTTTTCTCGGTTCTATATTTTTTCGTACCGTGTGCAGTTTTGAATATATTTTTTATTTTGTTCGTAATAAAATTACCTATTGTAGGAGGGGCATTTCACGCGAAGCGGACAGCGAAAAAAATGTGAGGTTGTGGATTTTGTTCATATTTGGTTAAATTGTACTTCTATATATCCTGAATGACTGTGCATTTTTATTTTTTTCTATGAAGTCTAGTTACCCTTTTATAAGCCTTTAAAGAATTGACAAAATTTGAGGAGCGGGTTTTGAAAAAAAAATTTGCTATTATTCAAAGTGATAGAAAAAAAGTAAATAGTGTTATTTTAAAGACAAATAAATGATTTTCTTGGCTGTTATTACAGAGTTGAAAAAAATTTTTTTTTTCGTATATAAAACCGGAAGTAAACATATAAAATCGGATTTTACTTAACTTCGACATTTTTAAAATTTTTTGTTTTTATCTCAAAATGTAGCTTATAGTTCATAAATAATATGTATAAAATTTTAGAATGTAATCTGCATTCGGATCGGAGATAGAGAATTTAAACTTAAATTTTTTCATGTTTCCATACAAAACTATCGCACTGGCCAAACGCCGACTACGCGCTGCACTGTGTTCGAATGCAGATCACATTATAAAACTGAACAGGCATTCAATATACATTTGAAGTTATTTTTTGAGCTATTTAAAAAAAATTAAAAATGTCGAAGTTTGTCAAAATTTAATTTAAAATATTAATTTTGGATTTTTTACATGAAAAAAAATCCAATATCGAATTCGATACCACGACTGTGAAGAGCATGCAATTTCCTATAAGAATCACTATTTTACTTATTTTTATATAAGTTTCTTAATATGATTAATTACCTTTGATACATAACTTTTTCAAAATTGTTGGTTGTCCGCTTCGCGTGAAATGCCCCAGGAACCACTATGAAGCCAAAATATTGAAAATTTTGATTTTTAGAGTAGGGTTGAAAGTACAAAAAATCACTAAAAATAAATAAATTTTTGAAAGTTTTCTTAGTTTTGCTTTGGTTTGAGGACCGCCGAACTCCTAAAATCATGCACATCGCCAACTCAAATTTTTTTCGATGGGCACTTCTACACCACCTACCACAGAGTAAAGGGCGTCTTCTACGGAAGATAATCATAGTAGTGCACTTGATAATATTTAAGGGAAGGCGATTGCGGGTACAATATTCACAAAACGCAGCCAAGTTAGTGTCAGCGTACGACCAGACAAATAATAAGAAAATCATTCTACGAAACGAGAAGGTAACCCAAGCAGAAATAGTTTGTGAACGAAATTCATATACTATTTATTAAATATGTTTATTAGTTTTCTTTAAAACACGGATTGGGTTCAAACAGGACAATGTAGAAAGTCTGTTTAGATTTTTACAGCAAAAGTTAAATTTGGATATTCGTCCGAAAACGGTCCCTCCGATTTATCTATAATTTTAGTCTATGTTACCCCAAATGAACCCCCTTTGGCAGACTAAGTTGCGACACTCAATTGGGCTATGCTGATAGGGTAGGTTTGGTTCAACTGGACCTGTCCTGGCAGGGTCTCCCATGTCAGAAAGACCATTGATGAGCAGTGTACCAAGAGCTGCCGCTCCCCAGCTTCAGTCCTACCCCTCTTGATCCCGTGTATCCTATCCCTTTCCCGCTGTGTTGGATTAAGGTGTTATACGATCCGTGCCGAGAATCAGCCTGGCTGAGAGCCCAGGAGTATCCGGATACCTGGCGACCTCCGGATTAGCCAGCCTTACCTGTGTATAGCGGATCTCTGCACAGATGGACCCCCATTCTCCGCTTCTCGTAGGATCAATAATGAGTCCAAAAATTTTCTAAAATAAACATCAAAAGAGTCCGCATCTCTTAAAAAACCGGATGGGAACTGAGCAAGTAGCTTGGTTCCGCAGACAGCCTCTGGAAAGGCATCCGCGACTTTGGACACTGAGCCTGGTCCGAGTGGCGCTGGGGGCGGCCAGATGCGGAGCTGTCTCCCCAGTAGCAATTCTGCTACTAAGGGTCGGGATGATCGTGTTGTCTCGAGCAAGCGGCAGGTGGCGCCCTCTAAAGCCAATTATAAAGCTAAGCGCTTTGCGTATAGGCTCCTTGAGAGGCTCCGAGCAATTCCGGCATCGGATCTCACTAGCAGAGATAAGGTCTCCCTAGAGTGGGCTCAAAACATCACCTTGAATGCCGGTGGAGCTGGGAATTCATCCCTTGTGTTTCTGAGAAAAAGGACAATGGAGGAACAGCCCCAACCTGCGGCTAAGAAAACCAAGGTACGGGGCCCTTCCGGGAAGTCGGTTCCCTATGGCCTATAGTGAGGTCCTCAAGGGCCAACTCGTGTTAGCTGTTGCCGACAGGAGCAACGAAGACGGCTCCAACACCTCCAACAAATGGAGGAAAGTGGAGGTCAAACTTGCTCTAAGTTTCCTCCCTCTGATGAAAGAGTACCCAGGTCCTCCTCCCTCATGTCGAGATAGGGGTTGGCATCAGGGCCCCGTAAAACTTATCGCTTGTGCGAATCAGAGATCCTGGCCAGGCGCCAGACTCGAAGCCGTACCACGGGCCGAGAGCCCGATCCTGCCACTATCCTAGACATCATCAGGTGTAGCTGAGCTTCCAACCTCCAACTGGAAGATTGGCAAGCTGGAGGAGCCTAAATGGGACTCGATACCAGTGATCCTTGTGATCAATAAGGAGTCCCTGGAAACTTTGGCCAAGGCCAACGGGGTAGCGGATTATGGCTACTCGTCCGTCACCCTTAAGGTGTATAAGAAGGACGAGGAGGAAGCCAAAAGGGAACCATCTGATACCGTCACTGCTTCGACTGTGGTGGTGACTGAGGAGATCCCTCCCAATTCTCAAAACCTGCCTGCACGAGCTTTAGAGAAGGACGTCATGTCTGAGACGGAGCTTTCGCGCAGGCTGCTAGGAGCCTCTCTGGATGAGGAAAAGCTATTAGCTTCTGAGCATCTGCTGCCCTTCTTCTCCGTCTGACAGAGGACGAAGAAGATATTGTTTTAGTCCAAGAGCCGTGGGTCGTAGGAGGACTGGTTCGCGGACTATCCACACCGGGTTACACGACGCTCTACAAGAGAAACGTGGGTAAGCCTAGATCTTGTATAATTGCGAAGAAGGCGTTAAATGTTTTTCTTCTCTCCAACTACAGCGACGAGGACACGGTAGCTGTCAACCTGGAAATCGGAACAAGGTGCTACTGGATGACCTCTTCATATTTGGCGCACGACTTCGTGGGGCTTCGCCGTCCGACTCTGTGAAGAACCTTGTTGCTGAGGCTGAACGACGCAGGGCTGGGCTCATTCTGGGGTGCGACGCCAACGCACATCATACGGTGTGGGGTAGCTTCGACATCAACGAGCGAGGTGAGTCTCTTTATGATTTCTTTTTAAATACTAACTTGCTCTTATATAATGTGGGGACAGAACCAACTTTTATCATAAGGAACAGGCAGGAGGTTTTAGACGTGACTCTGGCCTCGGATAAAGTCAGATCTCTTATTAAAAATTGGAGGGTCTCCAATGAACACTCCTTCTCTGATCATAGGTATATCCAGTTCGATCTGGATGACCGTCCTTCGAAACCGCCAGTCTTTAGAAACTACAGAAAGACTGATATTGGAATTTATGCAGGGCCATTGTAGAGGCGTCACTGCGTAGAGTCTCTAGAGATTCTCTTTGAAACTCATTTTCCAGGAAGCTCCGGGGGATTGAGATGCTCCCCCTATGTAAGCTTCCTCTTTCTCTCGACCTGGCGAATGTGATTACGGAGTCCAAACTCCGGTGTGTTATAGAGAGCTTAATGCCATTCAAGTCTTCGGATCCTGATGGTATTGTTTCTGCCAAGCTACAACGCAGCTCCGATCTTATACTGAATTGGCTGATGGCATTGTATGAGGGATGCCTAGACTTGACCTACATCCCGGCACTGTGGAAACGAGTCAAGGTGGTGTTTATTCCCAAGGCGGACAAAAGCTCGCATACCACTCCGAAGGACTTTAGACCTATAAGTCTATCACCTTTTCTTCTCAAAACTTTTGAGAGATTAGTTGATATTCATCTACGTTGTAGTATCCCTCAGCATCTACTATCGGCGTCCCAGCATGCGTACTGTAAAGGGAAGTCTCCGGGTTCTGCTCTGCACTCTCTCTCGTGCGCACTATAGAGAAATCCCTTGATTGCAAGAAGTTTACTCTAGCGTCCTTTTTTGACATTGAGGGAGCTTTTGACAATGTTAATCCGGGGGCAATCATGGATGCACTCGCTTCTCTGGGTGTGAACGCCAATCTTATGTCGCTGATCGATCAAATGCTTCATGAAATTACTATCAGCTCAAGGCTGGGAGAGGCTCATGCTACCAGGACCCCACCGTACAGGCACATCGCAAGGTGGGTTCCTGTCTCCTCTTCTCTGGAATTTGGTGGTGAATAAACTGCTTCTAATCCTGGAAGAGGAGGGCTGTGGAGTGTTTGCTTATGCGGACGGCATCGCTACAGCTATCTCGGGCAAATTCCTGCCTGTTTTAAGGGATCTTATGCAGAATGCCCTCGCTAAGCTTACCAATTGGGCGGTGGGGTGTGGGGTTTGCGTTAATCCTAACACGACCGAATTGGTCATCTTCACTAGGAAATATAAAATTCCTCTTGTTGACCCTCTGTATCTGAATGGTACCCGCCTGGCTTTTATCGAGGAAGCTAAATATCTGGGTTCTATCCTGGATAGGAAGCTCAGCTAGAAGCCTAATATTCATGAGAGGGTCAAGAAAGCAACTGTAAGAGGGCCATCAGTGGGAAATGGGGCCTTCATCCCAAGTTAACTCACTGGCTCTATGTTGCAGTTATTAGGCCAAACCTGTTGAATGGTGTGGTTGTCTGGTGGCCATCACTGGATAAGGCCACTTACCTCAACGATTTCAGGAAGGTGCAGAGGTCGGCCTGCATCTGTATCACCGGAGAACTACGGACCACTCCTACTGATGCTCTGGAAATACTTCTTCATGGTCCAATACTAGAGTTGGGACTCTACAATTCTGGAATCCTTTTCGCTCCAAGTGGGGCATCTTGACTATAACACTCCTAGCTACCCCTTTGTTAAGCAGTTCAGATTGACCATTCTAACCAGGCTTGACTGTGGGTAATCCATTCAGATTTATACGGATGGTTGTAAACTACAGGGCAGGGTGGAGGGTGGGGTTTTCTCAGAAACTCTGACCGCCTGTAAGATGTTGCTTAGCACGAGGGCAATCAACCTAGCGAACCACAGTTGGGCAAACGGCACTATGTGCCATACGTGCAGACAGATCTGGCTTAAACTGGATCTTAGGCGCTCCAGGTCTGCTTTCGAAGGGCAGATATCTGACCTTGGTAAAATTACTGGGGTAATCACAGGCCATTGCCCTATTGGCTTACACGCAAAGAGACTGGGTATCTTCTTAAACGACTTCTGCAGAAGCTGCATGGACGAGGAGGAAACTATTTTCCACTACATCTGCCGATGGCCTACACTGGCACGCAGCCGGAAGTCCTTCTTGGGTAACTATTTCTTTAATAGTCTCTGCGATCTGGCGGCAATTGACGTTGCAGATCTATGGCGGTGAGGAGGTGGAGGGAATTTCTTGGATTCCCGAGGCATCACAATGGACCTATTGAGGTCTAAGCGTGCCCTTTAAGGCAGCCACACGAACCTAACCTAACCTACCCCAAATGAAAATATCTAAAAGGATTTTTGACGATTTTTACCGGTAGGTACAGTCCCTGCGACGGGGACCCTATTTCGGCGAAGACCCGAGGCAGTGCCGACGAAAAATGTTTTTTTTCCCAATATATATTATACGTTTTTAAGGTGTTGATTTCTAAAAAATCCAAAAATCCCTTAGTAAGTTTCTACATTATAAAATAAAAATTTTGGCCAAATTTCATATTTATAGCTTTAGCAGCTCAGCGATGATGAATCAGTCAGTCGGGACATGTTTCTTTATACATGTATAGACTATAGAAATTTAATTACGTACTGTACCATAATTTCGTGCACAGCGTCGATTAAAAATGAAAGGTATGATATGTGTTTTTACTTCCGGAAAATGAAGAAGGCAATGAAGGCCCATAAAAAGATGTGGCGAGAATCCATTACCGAAACGTGTTTGCCAAAAATGTTTCAGAAAATGTTTGCCGGGCACCAGTCGGCCTGTCAAAGTCAGTAATGATGAAATCTTAGAATAAAGAACGAGAGGAAAGGCTATCTTAAGTAGAAACCCTGTACGTGTGATATGCATTTTTCTTCTTGGCCAAGTGGCGAGTGGGTTAAGGGGGAATGTCGCCTGAAATGTCAAATTGGACCGAATGTCGCCTTGAAATCAAAGTCGTCTCCGTAGTACTGAAATATTTGGGGGCATAAGCAAAGTGTTTTTAAATAGTAAAATTAAGTTAATTAATAAAATATGGTCGGGCAAAGTTATATTATATAAAAAGTGTTATAAGAATATATTTTAAAAACACCTAATTTAAAATATTATCAAAATGAGTTGGCCCCTCCTGTATACAAGCATAATTTTACTACTTTCATGTTCGAAACACCCACATCGCTTGGGTTCTACTACATATAGCAAAATGCTTACATTTTTCCGAATGATGTCCTTTCCTCTAGTTCTTTATTCTAAGGATGAAATTAAAGCAATACTTGATTCAAGGAAATCGATATCTCCATGTCACTCGACATTTCTAAATTAAGCGTTTAAATGCAACTGCAGCACCTGGAATTGGTTTCATGTCTAAATGTTTTGGCGGATACTTACTGACTACGGATTTCAATCTGTGATTTGCTTATAAAAAATTAAAAAATTAACAATTCTGTAATCACTGGCAGTAAGAAATGTCTCCTTTATGAGAACGTCAAGTTGGAGAGGTAATGACAACATAGCGGTGAATTATCGAAAACGACTGCAACATGCGGGCTGCATCCGAAGAAAATGATGTTCTCAATATCGTAAATTAGTAAGTGAGTAATATTTTACGACCTTCTTCCCCGCGGCAAAATAATTAATTCGGACGTTTACTTTAATTAGCTGTCGAAAATAACACCTTTTAGCGAAAAGCCCGAGACATTTTTCTTTCATTAATCGAAATAACAACAACTGGAGTAATATAATAAACTTTTTATACATCAACAAGCTGATCCACCTCTCCTATTACACAAACGAAAGATGATTTTTAAAAATATTTACAATATCGGCGCTCGCTTTTGTGAACACCTTAGCATTGCCCTACAAATCGGTGGCATCTTACACCTGGGATTCTAAATTGCGTAATTGTGAAATATCTGAGTCATTGTCATGCGAATTCCAACAAATCCTGATCAAGTCAACATTTTCTTTATTAATTGATATTCAAAAGCGTAGTAAAGAGTAGTTTTGTTCTAGAATTATTTGGCAGCGTTAATAATGTTCTATTAAACTCATAATACCCTGCAGATTCCATCTAGCATATAAAAATTAGCCACTTCGAAAATTTTGACTTCCGAATTATTTTTATATCCATTTTAATATCAACTAGATACTCTCTCTCTCCCTGGTTCCTTTAACCTCCTGTGGGGTACAGGGCGTCTACTACGACTCTCCACCTGCGGTTCTGGGTCAATGCCTTTAACTGTGGCAACGGTTTGTTGATCTGAGTACCTTCCCTCTCGACAGATCTTCTCCATGTGTTGCGCAGTCGTCCAATTCGGCGTATTTTTTGGATGGATTGGGGGATTAAAACCTAGAGCCTGTTCTGCGATGTTGTTTGGCTCTTTTCTTAGTGTGTGGTCTATCCATTGTCACTTTCGCCTGTGAATACTTTCGTTGGTAATGACTTTCGGCTAATGGATGTTTACGATGCGCCGGAGACACCGGTTTGCAAAAGCTAGGTACCAGTAAACCAAAACAGAATTGTCACTACCTTTTCAAACATTTCATTCTCCTTCTTGAATATTAGCACCGCATGCAGTTAAAATTATACGCATAAGTTGAGCTCATTTGGTTCGCACGCTTGAATTTATGAACCTTGTACAAACGCATGTTTTAACTTCTTGCTTTAATGAACTTTATGCAAAATCACATATGCATTAATAAAAGCGTCATAAATTTATTTGGCTCTTCCTCAACAGTAGCATCAAAGGATTAACTTTTCTTTGGCTGCTGGCCGCCTTCACAAGAAACCGAAAACTAGATGTTAATCCAACGAAATTAAACACCGATCTAGATAGCTGCATCATATTCTGATCACTAATGCTGTCGCCAAGACAGTTTTAAAAAAACTTTTTTTTATTACAGATGATGAGAGGCTACCTGAAGGAGCGCACCCTCACGATTGAGACGTAAGGTGGCCCGGAAACGAGTGTTCTTGCGGCAGGGGCGCCCAAGGGCTCCATATTATATACTTGCCTATAGTTGGTACAACGCCGTTCGGCGCTCCCCATTGTGAGCTCCTTTTCCTGAGCTTTGGTATAATCATAAAAAATTACAAGTCCAGATCCCTGGAATATTTATTAAGTTCAACCCAATCAGCATTTTTATAATGCCATGCAATCTTTTGGTGGAATTTTGAATGGCAGCTATCAGAGAGGAGGTGTAAAATTGGGTGGATATAATAATCTGAATTGCACAAGCGAGCTGTGACCGAAACTGAATACTTGTCTGGATGCGATGTTAAGTAAAGATCTAAAAGATGTATCAGAATCTCGGGTCTGACACTCAACCAGTTGCTGCAAATTGAATAACTCGTCAAAAACCTTGACGTGCCTTATTAACGGGCTAGTGGTAGTGGTTTGTATATAACTTTTTCGGTCTGTTTTCCTGTATGTTTTTTAAGGGATCATTCTAAAAATTTTGAAAATATAATTTGTTTTTTAAATATCTTCGAAGTAGGGTCCTTTAAGAAGGTACTGTTAAAACGTTATTTAAAAATGCCGAGTATTTTGGCTTTTATAGGATTCGATATATCGAGCTAACATTGGAGCGGATGGACGCGGCCCACAAGGGCCAAAATCGTGGTGTGGCGAAAACTGAGGCTACGTTGGAAGGATATGAGCATTGCCCATCACTTGATGATGATGCTCAAATTTGTCTCAAACCTGTGTATGAGTAACAAAAAGCTTAAGGGGGTCCTCTACTCTCGAGGCCTGAAATGGAGCGGTTTTTTTGGGAATAAATTGCGAAGGATCTACTGATTACATTTAAATTTTTTTTTTATTTCGAAGATACATGTTTTGACTTTAAAATTTTTTTTTTTAAGACGAAAAAAATAACTCTCGCGACCTTGAAACGTCATTGATGTTGAAACTGCATGGGTCCCGCTTAAGCAAAGTTGTGGCCAATTGGGTTATCTGTAATCTGAAAATTGATATTCTTTATAATCATAGTTACGTTGGATATGTTTTCCCGTGACAGATTTTTTTTTATTTTGCACTTTGTAAAAGTTATGCAACAATTTGTAAAAATTTCCAATTTTTACGTCATTTTTGACCTATTAGAGGCTGTAAAAATGGAACAAAATAAAATTTTGAAAATCGTACACGGGAAAACATAGCGGTATGTTTTCTGAACAATTAAAAACAAAAATTATTGAAATCGGACCAATACTTTTATGAGAAGTCTTACTCGGCAGCTAAAAAAACACTACTTTCGGGAAAACGCGTTTAATGATAAATTACGGTGTATAACTTGATTGTAGTAACTTACGAGTTAATCTGCTATACCGGGGCCGTAGAGCTCTCCTTCCTCATCACGTTGATGTTATTGGTTGTCCACATTCTTCTCAAGAACGGACCGGTAAATTCTTTAGACAATGATTTTTAACTGGACAAGCGCCGTCGTGGCGCGCCGCACTTAGTTTCCCGGAAACGGCCGGAAGCGGGTACCTTTTTGTTCCCAGAAACATGCAAAGGAATGTGATTTTCACGAAATCCTTTCTGTGGCGTATTCTCAGATACATATAGATTGAAATTAAAAAAAAAATCGATTTTTTGAAACCGCGAGAGTAGAGGACCCCTTAAATGCATCTGTCTGCCACCTGGAACCGAAACATATGTTTTGTGACAAAAAAAAAACAGAATTTGCCACTAACTGTGCCGTGTGCACTTTTGACGAGGGAATTCAATCAACCTTTATTGTAAATAATGAAAGTAAGGTAATTGAAATTGATCCACGTGCCAAAAGCAAGGTAATGCGCGCATCATCACACCCGATTGAAGCAGCTCTTTCGGATCGCAAGAAGCCAGGGTCCTTATTACTGAATACAATTCGATTTCAATCGATCGTAAATATAGAAAATTTAGAATTGAATGAGATTAAAAGGAGATATTGTACTTGCGTGAGTTACTAGCTTTAGGTCCACTCAATTCTAAATTTCCTATATCGATTGCAATCGAATCGTATTCAGTAATAAGTCCCCAGAATATCTCGGTGATAAAACATAATTTATTTTTTAATTTTTCTAAAAGAAACTATGTTTTACAAAACTAACTTTCAATGCTCGCCCTTTGTGAATGTCCGCGCCTGAGAATGAACTCTTAAACGATTACGTCTTTCAATTTTGACTAAGATTAAATAGTTAGATACACTCTAAAAGTAACTTACCTTAAGAGGTCTAAGGAGAAAAAAATGAAAGAAAATAAAAAAACGGGAGGCAATCCTAAATCCAGTTTAAAATTATGTTTAAGCTAATTTTAGATTTTCCTTCTTCCCGTTGTGTTAATGCTATTGCATGAAGTAATAGATTAAAATGTCACTTTTTTTTAAAAATCCGTAACCAGCAGAAGCAGCAAAAATCTAAGGAGAATTAAGGTTTCGCAAATATTGTGAAAATCATTTATGTATTGTGTTACAAGTCTGTTAGAACTCCATTTATTTACATTTAACACCTAGGTATTTATAAAATAGTTGTAAACGTTAAAAAAACCAAATACAAAAATATATTTTAAAACTGAGCAGCAATAATTACATCTTATTCTAGTGAAACTTTGTAGCCTTATAATTGTGAAAACTGCAAACAACTCAACAAATAATTTTGGAATAAATTTATGATTTTATGATCGCTCCTTTAACTTAACTAGAAAAATCTTAAATGGCACTAGAAATTGCAATTATTCTAAATAACACATATTAAACATAACATCGAAATAAAATGTCAGCTTACATTAAAACTTAACAATAAAACTCTCAAAATAAATTAATTCTGTTGAAATATTGCCGCTCTCTGCTGAAATTGTGCACGTCTGATTATTCGTTCTTCCTCAGATCGACGCCGTTCATCTTGTTCTTGTCGAATTTCATCGTGAAACTTATTTGTACGAAACTGTTCTTCTATTTTAGCTTCGAAAAAATTTTTAGCTCCACCGACACCCACTTCATCTACGTTAATTTCTGTTAAGCGGGCAAGTTGTCCTAAACCAGAATCAGTTTCTAATTCACCAGCTTGTGCTTTCCTGTAGATGAGAAGAAATTCCCGAAAAGATATTCTTCCGTCGTGATCTTCATCCACTTCGGCTATCATCGATTTTAAGCCCAAATGTGTTTGCGGAGCTCCCAATTTTTCCATCATAATCTTTAACTCTGTAAGGTCAAGGTAGCCATCTTGACCCACGTCATATCTAAAATAAAAATAAAATGTAAGAGCAAGAATTTGTTTTTTTTTAGATCATAAATAAGTGAAAAATTATAAGACAGTGAAAAAGAGTAAAAAATAATACTTTGGATATTATATGAAATATATTATTCTTTTAAGAAAACCCTTTCAAATTGTATCCTTTAAGAAATGTATTAAAAGCACCTTGCGTCCGAAATGTATCTATGTATCTAAAAGAAGGGGCAGGAAATGTTGAAACGCAATATTTATACACCACAGTTTTGTTGATTACTGAATAATAATATAATAAATGCAGAACAAGAAAGATATTTTGGTATTTCAGAGGAAATATGAACTTAAAATTTAGTGCAGAAGTGTACTTTAAAAACGAGCATCATTAATTTTTTTCTTCTTTTTTCGTTTTATATTTACAGCTCTGCAGAAATTGATTGGTAAAATAAATAGCACATAAAAGTTTTAGTTATATTTTTTTAGTGGCGGAATACGATGCCTTGGCTACAAGGATTCAATTGGAGGTGAGCAAGCAAAACAGGACTTCTCAGGACGAGACCTCTACGCAAGCCACCAAGAAAAGTCGGTTAGCGCAAGGTAGTAACAATCCCACAAAATCGCCGGCTCAAACCTAGGACCCGAAGAGACTGTTGAGCGAAGTGGCCCGCGACCATTTGCAACTGGCTCTTGTAGATCAGTGTGCAGCTGGCAACAAAGTGTCCGACAAACGGTGCAGGTGTGTGGAGGCAAAGCTGTCCGAGATGGTGATGTATCACCTGCTTACTCACCAGGGAGGGCAGCTGTCCTGCTTCGAGGAGGTTTTCGAGTTATAAAATGCGAGGACCAATTCGCCAAACACTTCCTCTGCAGCTGCGTCACTAAGATTAGTGAGAAGTGGGACAGCTTCAAGTTAGGACATACCGAGGAGGCCTAGGGAATTCCAAGCGGAAGTGCTTGCGGTCCTGAAGATATGCTCTCTGCTCGGACTCAGTGAATCTCTAATGAGGAACGTTGGTATTTTTACGGACAGACAGGCTGCCATAAAGGTGCTTGGTCTCACATCCCCTCCTCAAGGAAGTCAGAAACTGTAAAGAGGAGCTTGCCTCTCTAGGAAGAAGACTCAACATCACCATTCTCTGGGTTCTGAGCCACAGGAACATTCCAGGGAACGCGAAGACAGATGAGCTTGCGAGGAATGGCTCTGCTCTTCACTCATTCATATTCCGCTAAATTGAACTATTTCAGCACTTCTTAGCTTAAGCTAACCGTTGATGGAGTGCGTCCTCAACCTGTGCCATCTCTAGAACGACATGGCTAACCTTTAATAAAAATAAAACTGTAATGTAATCGCGAAATTAGTCTCAGTATGCAAAAGATACTGCCTAATAGGCGAACATGCGGCGGAATTTGGCGCTCCTTATAAGGGGCCGTTCAAGTATTACGAAACACAGGTTTTGAAGATTTCTGATGATTATTTTTACCTAAAAATGTCAATTATGTTGCGCAAAATATCGGAATAAGAAGCAATGTAAATTAAGCAACATTTCAGTCCACTTTGGCTATAATGTGTATGCGTGAAATTCGTAGGTTCATGGCTTGTAGTTTAGGTGGTTTTGCTTGACCGCAACGGCCGGACTCTTAGAGTCCAAACTATGGACTCGTGGTACACGGCGACTCTTTTCGTATGTAAAAAATATGTGCAGTGTAGATATACCATATAACATGAGCCGTCAGTTTAGGCAGGGCCGCCGAGAGGGGGGGGGGGGGGGGGGGCGAAGGGGGTAAACCCCCCGGGCCCGGGATTTCGAAATGGGCCCGTCATCAACAGAAAACTTTAATTATATATATAAAAAAATGTTTCACGATTGAAAAAGTGTAATATACTAGACAGATTTTAAATTGAAAGTCACTCATTCGATTGTATACGGGCCCGTAAACGCTTAGTCCCGGGCCAGAAATTCCTTTCGCGGGGGCCCGTATGTGGTACCCCCCGGGCCTGAGTTAAGGGTTTGGACTTCTAATTTTAACAAAAATCTAATGTCACGTAACGCGTTGCTTGACACCCCTCCTCCCATATAACGCACCGTAACGTTTCACAAGACCCCCACTCCACTGCGTTACGTAATACTTGAACGGCCCCTAATACACACTGTCACAGTTGCGGCGATGTTAGCGAAAAAGAAACCGTGCTTCATCTTCTATGCAAATGCACAGCTCTGGCAGGTGCCAGAAGGATACTGGGAGATTACTTTCTGAAGAATCTTCAGGCAATTTCAGGAGTAAAGATTAGAGAGTAAGCTCAATTTCTTAGCTCCTCGGGTTGACTCTAACACAGTGGTCTCACGCCCTGTTGTAGTGCCAATATTCTACTACTCATTGCCTAGGACAGGCAGGTGACTGACTACCGGATTCCCTTAGGTTGTGGCATCAAAACGGGGCATAACGTCCTAATTGGAGTGTTTTCCTTGGTTGTTAGCACTCACTAATTAAACCAACCAACCATTTATAATAGCGAGGTCGCCACCGTTCCGCTCCAAAAAGATAAATAATGTGCAAAAGCTTACATTTACGATTATTCCATAATATTATAACTATTTTGAAGGTTAATAACGTTAGCAGCGGACGAGAAAGATGACAAAACCGGTTATGGAGCGCTACTAACATAGTTTCGAAAATATAATTTAATAACCTCAAGGGAAATTCAGCACCAAGAGTTAGCATCTCCGCACGATCTACGAGGAACCGACTGTTAGAATTATGGGTCAAAAGATGCACTGCAAAATAAAAGCCGCTTATTTCATCGAAGACTTTCAAAAAAATGTGTTTTGTTAAAAAGAACTTAAACAAGCCACAGACCTTTTGGAAAGCCGATTTTTAAACCAACAAATCGCTATTTAATGGGTTAAATTGTTAGGGTAAAGTCGCCCAAAAGGGTCAGGACCAAAAGCATTTAAATTAAAAAAGGATCAGTTTGATGTTTATCGCCCGAGAAACTAGTACAGAAATCTTTAGAATGATATCAAAAAAGGAGTTAAATAAAAACAAATTGAAAACTTAGATGACTAATGTGCAAGAATCCTGGAAGCTAATAATTTTTAAATGATGTTAAATACCTACATATGAAAGAACAGATAAAAATCAAATTCTAATTTGTATTTAACATCATTCAAAAGTTATTAATATCAAATTCTAACAACTGAAATAAAAATTAGCAATATATTTGTAGTGGTAAAGAATTGACAAATCTATTAAGATGTCTTACAACAAGCAACAAAACTTCGATGTTTACAGTTTATAATCAAGTAAAAAACAAAAAACAAAAAGCCATTAATTTTAAGTTATTTAACACAAAACGAAAATTTGGTATTTTTTTCCAAACATTTATAAAACTTTTGAGAACAACTTAAATTATTTGCGTTTCCTATGCTTATTAACTTTTTTTATTACTATTTAGGGGTTACAAAAGGCAAAACTAAAATTTTTCGTTTAGTTTGTTTCTAAGTAGTACTTTTGTAGTAGATATATTTATCGTTGTACATAGTCCAGCCTGTGAAGGAAAAATAAGAAGAATGCCCGGGAATAAATTCAGGAAGTTTTTTTTGCTATGTTGTAAACACAATCATTTATTCAAGTTTTCCACAAAAATATCAATGCCTTGGAAATTCGAACGCGATTACTCTCTCTTCTGTTAGCTTTACCCCAAAATTATTAGGTTGGTATACCTAGTAATGTACAGAGTAAAAAAACTACAACTTTTGTTTGCAATACTTCTGCCACTTGAGGAATTTTACCTTCATCTACTCTGTTGTTTCAGAGCATATTTTTCCCCATTGGACTCTAAAAAAGGAATAAGCGTTTTGCATGCGAAAATAATTAAATGGAGTGTTGAAGGGAGGAACTTATTTATCAATTATATTGATGGAAAGAAAGAAAGGGAGTCTTTTATCCGATAACTACCACGGAAGAACTGTGGAAAATATGTTTCTTTCGGACGTCATGCCACTCAATCGAATATTATTAAAAAATTCTGTAGGCCCGGATTACTAAAAAAAATGCTTAGTAAATCAATGAATCAGAGAAAGCACGTCTTATTCGGCTAGAATTAACAATTAGAAAATTATACTACTTTATGTCAAATTTATTAATTGAATAATTAATAACAATTACAAATGAAGTCGAAGCAATCGCGCAGACATTTTTTTCACAAAGACTTTTTACACTATGAGCAGTTATAATGTGGTAGGTGGCTTAGAAATGTGCCCTTCGAAAAAAATGCGAGTTGGCGATGTGCATGATTAGAAGAAATCGGCGGTCCTCAAACCACAAAAACTAAAAGCATATTATTTTTAATATTTATGGTTATGGTCGGAACCAGTCGTAGCCAAATTATTCAAAAACGTCAAAAACTTAAAAAAAAATTTTTCCTGAATTTTCAATATTTTGGCTTCATAGTGGTTCCTACGATAGATAATTTTATTACAAAGAAAATAAAAAATATATTCAAAACTTCATACGGTACGAAAAAATATAGCACCGATCAAAATGCGTTTAAAGTTTTAAAGTACTTTCTTTAAGTAAACAAATCTATTGGCATGCATTTTTAGATGCTCTCAGAATATGGACCAAAAAACACTAAAATTTTAAATAGAATAAAAAATGTATTGCGGCCGAGATTCCCTATAAAAAACGGTTTATGAGTATAACTTCATTCGAAAAGACGGTAGATGTTCTGGCGTAATACCTCTCGATCCGCGTTAGTCAAACAGCTATGATTGCGCGTACTAAATTGCTCAAATGATTTGATATATAAGAAATTTCACTTTAAAATTTTAGTACGAGATTTTTGAGACTATTTTCTATCGTTTTAAAACAACAACGAAAAATTGATCATCTACATTGGCTATTAGTAAAAAAATATTTCAAATGTTTTCATTTTAATGGTTGGTAATTTTAAGCAAAAGTTTAATTAAAAGTGGGGTTCGTACCCAAAGGCAAACATAGACACCTGCCTAGGGGCCGCAGGTCGAAGAGGGGCCTAGGCCTAAATTAAGAAAACATTATGACGAACTTAAGGGGTTATATAGGTACAAAGTTGGGGCTCAAAAAATCGAAAATTTTTTGATTGCATATTCTGAAAGTACATACTTTCGAAAATATCTTTGTGAAATTTCATCCAGATCGGAGCACTAGATTTCAAATGACAGCCGTTCGCAGCGCGCTAGTTCCATCCATAAGCACTTGGCGAGCGGCGTCCAAAAAATTTAAACGCGATGATCTCGGAATAGAGTTTTTTGAAAAATGCCGTTGCGGTGAACGTGATATCTCAAAAACTTTTCAACCGATTTTCATAATTTTTTTTTAAATTGTTCATATTTATAATCTCGTGTACTTGAACGGTTCCTTTTTCATCTAAAAATTTTCGATTGTTTGCAATAAATTTTTGTTTAGAATTTTGAACACCTCAAAAATCGAATTTTTTGTCAACATGGTTTTTTTATTGGAAAAAAAATTTTTTACGCAAACCGAACCGTTCAAGTACACCACAATACATTTTTCTTCAATATTTTTTTTACTCTTTTGATTTCAGTTAAACGGTTCGCCTTGGAGAGTGTTCACCGCAAGCCTCTGCAAAAAAAAAACGCGCTTCGGGGGAGGGGCCATAACTCCGATTTTTTTTTTTTTTTTTATAATTCAACTTGTTTTTTTTTCTTCGATAGTAGTACCAACAAATTGTCTTTCGCTTTTTCTAATAAAATTTGCATAAAACCCTTAAAAAAATCACCAACTTAGCTCACTTTTTCCCCTCAACTTTGTATATAACCCCTACTTATTAGTATAATATGTCAAGACAAAAGATGAGACGTTTGTCTCCAGGATTTTTCCTCATAGGCTTTTTAATTTTTATGTATATGGCTCCTGGCCCCATTGACTTCTTAGGTACATATACATATATTGTTGAAATAAAACTTTCAATGCTTTTACAATTTTACAAGCAGCTCGAAGGGGACTACGGCTCTCATTCGAAAGAAATGTCTTAATATCTTTGATTGCTGAACACTTTTTTCAGGTAGCTCGGAAGGGCACCGGCTCCTAAGTGAGATTAAATCACTGATATAAATACAATGGTGATAGCACCGGTAGCAAATGCATTCGAAAACAACAGCAATGCATTAGTTTAGCAACTTAACAAACGTGAAATCATGTCAGAACAAGCAAGTTTCCCTTTGGCGGTTTATTTCAAATTAAATTAATATGTTAAAAACCCATACCCTGTCAAATAACGACAACAAAAATTAATAATATTAGTAAGGGTAAAAGCCATAATAAATGAATGAAAAATTAATAAATTAAAAAAAACGATAAAAAAAATAATTAACAAAAAAATAATAATATTAAGGCGCCGGGCGCCTTGCGCTCCTAGGGGCCGCAGAAAGAGTAAATATACCGCTGATCGTACCTGTATTCCTGGACACCTATAATTCATGGTGAAAACTAACAGTTATTAAAAATGTTTTATTTTTTCGAAACAAAATAACAGGTCCAATTGAACTTTTATTTTTTCAGTTTGATAGACTTTTTACTGTGAACTGGAAAAATAAAAGTCCAAAATAGCTGTTTTTTCTACTAAAAATTCGGAGTGTCCAAAAATAACTGTTTTTGTAATAACTTTGAAATTTGAAAAATTCTGTCGGAAATAATAGAAGGCTTAAAGAGAATCAGCTAGATATGCTTCATTTAATTTTCCAATTTGAACTTCCTAGGATCTTTTTCGTTCGAAAATTCAAAAAAAAAAGTTATTTTCGGTCGCTGATTAAAAGTCCAATTTTCGGTTATAGGTTTACTTTCTCGAGTGTTGTTCGGATGTACTTAGAGCTTCGGTTTTCGAGCTAGACTGAGGTTAAAAATTAAGGGAACACCAGAAAAATTTAAAAGTTTTTAAACTGTTTTATCTCCGCACAAAATTATCGAATCTAGATGAACAAAGGCTCATTTGAAAGCTTCTTCTTTTTACTTTAAAAATATGCACTTGATATTTTTTATCACTCCTAGGAGTCGTTAAAGTAAAAAGAAATGATTGATTTTTATGGATTTTAACAATTTCTATGGACTGTAAATTTTTTTTTCCATGATTGAAAAAAATTTATTTTAAAGCTAACACTTTTCTCTATAAATTGCTTTTTTCTCCTATCTTGCTATTTGATGCAGAATTCCTCAGGCGCTGATAAAGGCGTGCAATAAAATGCATGACGCTTGAAGAAGTGATTCAATGAAGGGGAGAAAATTATCGGTACTGACTCCTCGGTAAACCCAATTAGACTGGACGGACACCAGGACACCATGAAGCGTAAATGACCGTAAAAAATGCTTTGAAAATATTGAAGCAACTTGGGTACTTGCCTGTCTTAAAAATAGGTGGGGAGTTTTAGGGGATCAGAAATCGCACACAGCGGTTTGGAGGTCACGCTCGACTTATTGCCACTAGACATACTGTAGAAGTATGGCAGCGACTAGCACTGCGTTGCTGGAAGAAGAGGTTAAACGGACATTCTAGCATCTTTCGGATGCAGTTTGACTGCATCGAAAACAGAAGCTATGGTGGTTAAATCGATTGAAATTGTGCAAGAGCAGGCAAGTCATGATTTCCAGATATCACTGGGTGACCCTATTCTGGGTGCCCGGACACAGGTATATCCTAGACAATGAGAGAGTGAATGAATTGGCGAAAAAGAATGCTGAATTGGAAAGCTCTGACGCGATCACCTATGTAAAAATTCCGACCTGCACTCTTAAGGTGCATCCAAAAAGGCTAGTCATCGTTGCCGTGCACTGGCGTCAACAAGAAGCACTTGGTAGTTACTTCTTCTCAAGGTTTGTCGAACTACAGGGTATAGATCTGAAAGCCTTACTGATCTCTTGTTCATCCAGATTCGATATTTTTTCGCGGAAAATTTGTGGTTATTTCTTTCGATCCCTTAACTTTAAACGTCAGTGTATGTTAAATTAATAACCAAACCCACATAGAAAAACCCACGCTTCAAAAGTATTTATTCAAATTAGTAATTCAATTCAATTACACTTTTTTTTTTTTAAGAAAATCTGACTGGGCAAGCTATTTTGCATTTGGGTATTATAAGGTTTTTGTGATTCTACAATGCGGCGACTAAGAAAAATCAAGAATTATTACGGCTAATTGTGATGATTTAAATTAGATCAATATTTACAATTATCAATGAAAATCAAATCGTTAAAGTTGTCATTAAAATGCAAAACAGCCTTATATAAGCTTCTCAATATTTAGCATTGTAATTAAGAAACACATTCTTCTATAATAAATATTCTGAAGGTTAAGCTTCTTCTAAGCTTAAAAAACGAATCTCCTTGTAAAATAAAATTAAAATCACGTGCCTTTTTACGTCATGTAAAACTATATAAACGTGGTATTACCGTCATAATCGTTTGCAAATGCTAAACGTCCAAAAGCATCGTACGATGAAAAAGTACAATTTACGTAAATTCCAATAAAAAACCCAAAAAAGATTATGGAACCTAAGGCAAATTGATTTCAAGGTGTTAAGAAAAAGTATGGCTGAACACTTGAGTGCACTTCAAAAATTACTTAATAATGTGCATGTACTTCACGGCTCTGATAGATTTGGTTTCTTTTCCTGTCTTTTACCACCATTAAAATTCATTATTGCATTTTTCAGAAATATTTACGCAATTGTAACAATTCCAATTTGTCTGAAGCTTGGATTTCTTAAATTAATAATTTTAAAAATAAGTTAAAAGCGTGTGTTAATTGGACTTGGAAATTCAGTCGTAAAGCGCAGAAAACCACTGACTTTTACTTTCTTTCAGCGAAATCGTAAACAAATTGCTAATTATTAAATTGAGTAAGATTTATAAAGAAAATTGCGTCCTTTGTACCTCTGACTTCGATGTACTTACACAATTCTATTCTGTCTATGAAATTCAATTGATTTTCTCCTACGTTTGTAAATTCTGTCTAAATATAGTTCGAAACTCCTTTCATGTAATGACGTTCTAAAAACAGACTCTGAAATTTATGAGATAAAAAACTTGTGAAGGAAGTAGCACAAATGAAAACTATGCCAACAGTTTTACTTCCTGCCAGTTTTCTTGCGTCATGTTTGTGTGAAGTGGACGTACTTTACGTTTATCAAGCAGAACTTTGGGGTTTATGCAAGCATTTGGTTTTTGGGTGATGGAATTAAATCTCTCTATGTCCTCCGTGTTGGGGAAATAGGTCAGAAGGCACAACATTGAATGTACTACTCGTCAAAGCTTAATGAATATTAATAGGTTATAGGTTTGCCCTATGCATAGCTACTACGCAGTTTGTTCATGTCTGGTGAGTATTACGTCGCAACCCAACAGAACAGCTTTTTGCTAAGAGTGTATACAGGGTGTTTCAGATCTGACGTGCCAAAATGAGTGGGGTGATAGATCTCAACTAAATAAACAAAAAATTGTACGGCAGGGGGGGGGGGCAATCTGAACCGTTTGGGAGTTACAGGGTGATTCATAAATTTCAGTTTTTCATGGTATGCACATTACTCTTTTATTTTTATCTCTTGATCTACCCAACATAGCGACATCAAACAAACGCTAAAAAACAACTATCCTAATGATTTTTCCAAAAATGTTAACACTACTGATTTAGCTCCTACTAGGCATGTGCGAAAAGTACCTACTCGTTACTTCGATACTCGTTACTGCGTGAAATCCGAAGTAACGATACCCAGTTTTCAGAAGTACTCGTTACTTTACCCACTTGGTACAGAATAAAACTGGCACTTCTGTACCGGTTACTCATAAGTTGCAAAGTCTTCGGATATTTGCCTAGCATTCAAGTACTACTGAGTAGTACTGAGTAGTAGCTACGTTTTTGTAGCGCATCTTTGTAAAATCTACAAATCCAGCTGCATTTTGCTCACTTTACTTGAAAATGAGAATTTGAAGCTATGCTCTCCTCTTCATGAAAAGCAAACTAATTAGTGGTCTCTACTTTTGAGCAGTGGTTGATGGATGCAGAGAACGCAGCCAATTCATATTAGATTCATATTAGAGGATGGATGCATATATTTTCAGGCAAGTAAATACAGTCACAATTTAAAATAGTTGTTGTTGATGATAAACTGTAACCATGCGAATATGAGCCAGTTAGTTTTAATAGAATAGGAAATATGTTATATAAAGGAGTAGAATATGTAGTGGACTTCTCGGCTGTCTTTATTCTTATGTAAAGTATTCAGTAACGAGTACCTGTTTTAAAAGTAACGCGTATTTCTAGTTACTCTAAAGTAACGAATATGCACATCCCTAGCTCCTACCTCTCCTGCACGAACAGTCACTTCCAAAAGTAAAAAAAAATGTTTTACGATTTCCATATAATTCAGCATTTTCACAAATTTTCTCCGAAATTCATGTAATTAGTACACCTCTCTCTTATTTTTATTGGATTGCCCATCTTATTACCTTTTCAAAAAGGTGCAACATGGCAAGATAGACGAAGGATAAGAAAAACTGCATCCTTAGAAATCCCTGACTACCTAATTATGTTATTGCACTTTAAGTAGGAAATTCTTTAAATAAATAAAATTTTTAAGATAAAAGGTCGAGCATGTTTGTTGCAGATATTAGCTTGTGTTAGCCAGAATTCATACCCATGTATCTGTTACTCGTACCTGATAAAAAGTTTGCTATAAAAAAGGGTCAGTCAGCAAGAATACCTATCATAATTGAAAAATCAATCAATAAGTACGGGTGTTTTTTAACAAAAACTATTAAAAAATGGTAAAATATACATTTGAGGAATACGCGGATATTATTAACATTTATGGTGTAGTAGACGGAAAAGAGAAAGCGGCTGCACTGGAATATCAAAGGAGATTCCCTAACCGGAGAAACAGGAAGTGTAACTTCACACGACATGGAGACACGACCGGAAACTTCGGGAACTTCTGCCGACGTCGAGCAGCAAATAATCACCATCGTGAGGCAGGATCCTGAGATGAGCACGAGAGGAGTCGCAAGGCGACTAGGAGTGTCGTCATCTAAGGCTTTGAGGGTTATTCATCGAGGGAGATTACGTCCATATCATCATCACCCAACCCAAGGACTACTGGAAGGAGATCCCGAGAGAAAACTGAAATTTAGCATTTGGCTTCTGGGACGCGACATTGACGACAGAGCGTTTCTGTACCGAATTCTGTGGACAAGTGAAAGTCAATTCACCAGGAATGATATCACGAACTTCCATAACCTCCATACCTGGTCGAATACTAACCCACACAGGGCAAAGGTGACCTCATTCCAGCAGAGATTCTGTGGCAATGTTTGGGCTGGTATCTTCGGCAACCATTTGGTAGGACTATTCATTTTATCGCAAGTGCTTAGTAGTGAAATTTATGCGGACTTTTTGGTCAATACACTGCCAAATCTAATAGAGGAGAACAATATGGAAAATCTTAGGGGAATGTTTCACCAACACGATGAAGTACCAGCGCATATGGCTAACATTGTGAAGGCAATACTAAGTGAAAAATTTCTGTATTGGACGAGGTGTACCGATTCCTTGGCCTTCTAGATATCCAAACCTTACCCCATTGGACCTTTCCTCATGGGAAACAATGAAGGATGAAGTTTATTCAAGCCCAGTTAACAATAGGGAGGATTTAGTTAGCAGAATTGGGAATGCAGCGACGAAAATACACGAGAGGCTGGCTGCAATACACCTTAAACAAGGACTTAGAAGGAGATTGTTGAAATGCATCCAAGTGGCGGTGGACATTTTGAACGGATTTTGTTACTTATCAAGATTAATTGTAATTATTTTTAAATTCAATAAAAAGCATTTTAGAATTAATTTGAGTTTAATTTCTTTAATTTGTTGATTTTTATAATTTTCTCCGATAGGATTTCTACGTTTAAATTTCTACATATTATCTCTACATTATTACATTACACATGTAGCACCATTTTAGAAAGGTAATAAGATGGAAAATAAAAGAGAGATATACTAATTACATGCATTTCGGAGAAAATTTGGGAAAATGCTGAATTTTAGGTAATCTCAAAACATTTTTTACTTTTGGAAGTGACTGTACGTGCAATGGTAGGAGCTAAATCAGTACTGTTGAAATTTTTGGAAAGGTCATTAGAATAGTTATTTTTTAGCGTTGTTTGATGTCGCTATGTTGGGTAGATCAAAAGATAAAAATAAAAGAGTAATGTATACCATGAAAGAGTAATGCATATCATGAAAAAGTAAAAAATTTATGAATCACCCTGTAACTCCCAAACGGTTGAGATTACCCACTCACCCCCCCCTCCTCCCCTGCCACACAATTTTGTATTTGACTAGTTCAGTTCTATTACCCTACTCATTTTGCCACGTCAGATCTGAAACACCCTGTATTCTCGAAACCACACGTTCAAGGTGCTGTAAACATATATGGCGTTGTATTTTTTATGTCAAAATGACTAGACGTAACTTTTTCCTGCGGTTTCGTCTCTGTATACATATGTTGTACAAATTGAGCTGTTCTTGCAAATTATATTTAATATATTTTACTCTTACTACCGGCCGAGTGCGTGCCGGACATGCACTCAAATAGGATTCCGTAGTTTTTTCAGCTTCTACTAATTTTTTTTAAATAAAAGGTTGCAAAATTAGATGAACATTAGTTAATGGTTTTCTTCTATTTTCCTAAAACTTATTATTCATCGTGACCATAATAATTTCAATTACACTACTAGTTAGATTTGTTCTTTTATTTTTATTAAAGGAGTTATTTACTGCGAATATTAAAAGTGTTCTCTTGTGAAATTTCATCACAAACGATACTAGACTAAAGGAATTGCGATGCCTTGATACACGAAAAACGGAGGGATATGAACACATGATAAGGATTCGCTTTTTCTACGAGGCCCTTTAAAAATAATAAATTAATATAATAGGGTTATGTGAAAAAGAGTATTTTCAATTTGATTTGAGAGTCTTTTTAGATGGATCTTAAAATATAGAGCGAGCCATTTTACAATAGTCCTTCGATAGTTCGATAGTTTTGCCAAGACTGAAAATCATAGAACTTGTAGTTACTCACGCGCGAATATGCTGTTCCCACCCTTTGAATGATAGTGCAAAAACAATTACCTTGTAATCATTCCTTTCCTAAGTTTTTACATTTTAACAAAAAAAAAAAACTTTTTTAATATTGAATTGATATTTTAAAAATTTTCCGGTTTACGATTGGTTACAATTTGAAGTTTCGAAGTCAAATTTTAATGAACGGAATATTTTTCCTAAATTTTTTATTACTAGCAACGTTTTTCCTACTTTTCTTTTTATTTTATCATAACTAAAATAATTTCATTTGTTTACCCTATATTTTTTCCGAATTATTGACGTATAAATGTGATTTAATAAAGAAAATTTGTCGAAAACCATTAAGAAAAATCAATAATCAATTTGATTAAAATTCTTTCAGTGGATTTCTCGTTACAACCGAACGTATAGCCAGACTCAACTTTAGATTCCCAGATGATATGAGGGATGTAAAAAAGTGAGTGGTCAATTCAAATTTTGAACTAATTGGAGCTGCAGAGCTCAACATTTTAATTTGACCTAGTTTAATTTTCAGCTAGCTCAAGCTTAAGTTAACTCATAATTGGACCTAGCTCGTAATTTGAGTTAGCTCAAATTTGAGACAACGACTGCAAGTGGACCTACAACTTTAGGTGAATTCCGAACCACTGACATTTTCTTTGCAACTCCAATGACCTTTTTATCGTGATCTGTTGTCAGCAGAAAACAACCATGTGTCACAGCCGGTGGGATTCGAACCTGAGACCTCCGGATTTATCAATCCAGACACTTTATCACTTACCCCACCGACGACTTCATTAAGATTCGAAAATTTAATGTACAGAGTATGTTCCCCTAGTACCAAGTTAAATTTTATTGGGTAAGGTATGTGTGCGGAACGGGGCGCGTTACCCAACTCTTAACGCGTAGACTGATTTGAATGGGTCTTTTTGTTTCATGATCGCCAATTGCTGCTATGAGGAAAAATTTTGACTTAGGGTGGGTGTAGTCGAACTTCGTAACGCATAAGCCGATTTGCATAATTCTTTTTTTGAAATTTATACGGTGGGGTTGGAGTCGGGAAGGGGCGTCATCTAGCTTTAATTTTTATTCTGTTGTACAGAATACGTTTCCTTATTGGTACAATGATAAAAAATGTCTCGTCTAACATGATTAAGGGAAGAGGAGGAAGTAGTTCCCTTATTTCGTAATGCGTGCTCTAATTTTGATGATTCTCTCTTGTTGTAAAGAGTACGTCGGCGTACTAGTAATTACCTGATATATATTACGGGAAGAATAAAAAAAAGTTTCCAAAGAAAATGAATAAATCTGTTTTTTTAATATTGTACGGAACCCTTGGTGCGCGAGTCTGACCCGTACATTGCCGGAATTTTTTTTTATATAAATTTTTTAACAGAATTCAGTCATCTGTTTTACCTGTACATTTGAATGGGTCTATGTGCGTTTGTCACTTCACAAGTTATGCATAATTCGTTTAAGGAGAAAAAGTTATTACTTAAAGAAATGGAAAAAATAATTATGGATCATGTTCATGTAGAAAATATTGTATTATAAATTGTAATTGATTCTTCTACTTCAAGATAACAAATCCATCTCATAAATGCATTAGTTAATTAAAGCAATAAACAGAAATTATTAAACCATAAGCAAATGAATTGATGCATATTTCACTTTAAAACAGTTGTCTAAGATCCCTAGCTAGAATCAATAATTGGAATGACCCGTCAATAGTTTAATCACAGTTTTTAGGATATCTTTTGAAGTCATAAAACGTCTATTCTAATATGAAAATGTTAACAGATTCACTGACTCTAGCAACAAGCAATTCTTTTCGTTACGATTAGGTGACTAATCGTATGTCGATATTAAACGTTGAGCTGCTTTATAAACGGTCCTCAAGAGAACTAATAGGTATTATTTTTAAGGTAGCCTGTATGTTGCCTGAACTGTAAGTGCCTGAAATTTCAAGTAAATCTGTTCAGTAGTAGCTTTTGCCTGTGTGGTAATTGGCAACAAAGATCGTTTCAGATTTATTAATTTTTTTGAAATAAAATATTTAAACAGACAGAAACGTTTGAATTCGACCATATCTAACTAGCTATAAAATTTATTTGTAAAGCAACGTAAATAAACTTTCGGACGTAGTCTATCTCGCCCAGGTATGAACACCATATATTCTATAAATTGCTTGGAGGACATGATGTCTGAGGAAAAGGTGAACCCTTTGATGGTTCTTAATGATAAATGGGGCGAGCAGACACAATTACAAGAAGATCTAAGAAGTTTAGAAAAATTCTTGTGAAATTTCTAAAATGCACTGTTGTTTAATTAGTTAATTGATTGCAATTTAACTTATGCAAAGACATATTTTACCTTAATAATATGTGGCTGCAATTAGAATAGTGAAAAACTTAGTTGTGCCTAAACTCGTTAAGTGTAAGACGTTATCAGGTAAGTCAGTCAGTTTGATTTAACTGTCATCAGGCATTATTTTACTGAATATATACTGGGCTTATAAAAGAGGCAAAATCGCAAAATACAAAGCGTTAGACTGCTAAACATCCCGAAAAAGAAAGAAAGAATAGCAACACGGCATGGCGGCGCCTTGCAAACGTTATATTCGTTATAGAGAAGTCGAACCTATTATCACCATTGATAAGACCACCTTGGCTGTAAATAGCTTCGTTCCCTACAAATGTCTGGTCTGAACGCTTAAAAAATATATATATATATATATTGTAGTATTATGGCTGGTAGAGATTTTTAGGGGCTGTCATATACACAAGGAAACAGGGTAAGGGGTCATTTATTCCAAAGGCCAATAAGCGCGGCTAAAATATTGGCTAGAACTTATACTTTTCTAAGACTTTTTCTGCACAATCTACAAATGGCAAGCACCAGATGGATTGTCTTAATGACTTATATGCCAAATTCAGGGCAATATGACCTAACTATAAAAAAAACAGAGCAATCCAATTTAACAGGCCTCGAAAAAAACTGAAAAATTACTGTAGGCACTATTCTTAACATGCAGCCAAGCTATTTGCAGGTTATAATCATATTATCCGCAGCTTTAATAATGAGACATAAAAATAAACTATTCTCCTTTGCAAGTGCCCGGGGCTATATAACTCTAATACTAGGTTCCTGAAAAACTATTTTCTTGACAACTTTACCATAATCTCGGGGGAAAGGTACAGTCGACTCTCGATAAGTTGAAACTCGATAATTTGAATCTCTCGATTATTTGAATTTTTTTCCCTTTCCCTTGAAATATACTCGATAAATTGTATAAAATCAATATTAATTGGTCCCCTCGGTAATTTGAAGTTGAAGGAATAGTATCTTGCCCGCCAAAAATTTTTTTTTTATATATATAATGATGCCAAAGCTCAGGGGATGCCCTATGATGCTTAAGCACAGCCTTGGCAGGAAAGGAATTAAGGATGAGGGAAATGGGTTAGGAGGTTGGGTGAAGGAGGTGTCAATGTACGCCCCGTTTGAAAGTTTCAGGCTGATAAGACGAGGGAAAAACAGAAGATGGTAAACTGTTCCACATTCGTGTTGTTCTGCTTAGAAAAGATTCCCGAAATTTGACGGTACGTCCAAATTTGACCTGGAGAGTATAGAGGTGAGAGCGATTTGTAGATCTTGTATCACGCGTTGCCATGTGTCTACAAGGAATCAGGCTAGCAATTTCGTTAGAACAACGGCCATGGAAATAACGATAGAAGAGTGAGAGAACACCGACATTCCGTCTATGCTCCAGAGAGTCAAGGCCCTCAGAGATTGAGGGATCGCCAATAAGTTTAATAGCCTTACGCTGAACTTTGTCTAACGCGGACAGTACGGTGTGTCCGGCCCCTGCCCAAATATGGGAATTATATTCAAGTCTAATCTTAATGTGGGACTTGTAGATCAGCGCTAAGTCAGGTGGGGTGAAATATTTCTTACATCTCTGTAGAAAACCCAAACATTTCATCGCACTTTTAGCGATTGCAAATATATGATCAGTCCAGCTCAGATTGCTGGATATCCCGATACCCAAGATATTTAGGGAGGGCGAATTTGTTATATTCACTCCGTCGACTTTAATGGGTTGGGGTGAACTGGGCGTTTTTTAAGGGACATTAAACAGCATTGAGTTTTGGATGCATTAAACGTAACACGATTTGCTCTGCCCCAAGCAAGGACCATAGAAATGTCGTTGTTTAATGATCTAAACATGCGTTCCCGATTGGCTTCTGTAGCATTTCCACGTGTATTCATTACAGAATCAATTGAGCACGCGAAATCAAGGGTGCTGTCGTCGGCGAAACTATGAATAGGATTGAGAGTAAGGGATAAGAGATCATTAATAAAAAGAAGAAATAAGGTTGGTGAAATAACTGAACCCTGAGGTACACCGGCATTTATTTCGTAGGAATCAGATGTAACTCCGTCAATTACTAAGATGGTTTCTAGATATTTCAACAACTGAGAGTCGATGAGTGATTCAAAAACTTTAGATATGATCGAGGTTAGTGCAATTGGTCTGTAGTTAGAGGGGTTACAAGCCTCTCCTTTTTTAAGTATCGGCTGGATATGAGCAAGTTTCCATACACTTGGAAACATTCCTGTTGAATATGACAGGTGAAAAAGTTTGCGCAGAAGTTTAGCCAAAGCAGAGGCGCAGCATTTTAAAAAAAGGGGCGAGAAACCATCAGGCCCAGTAGCTTTGGACACGTCGAGTTTTGAAAGCACTCTAAAAACTTCGCGAGTGCGAAAGTGTAGCGTCTATTGCCAACTAGTACATTGAGATGGAGATGGAAGTGGCTGCGATGAAGGTAGTAAGTATGAATTAGCAGCAAAATTAGCAGCAAATAGGTTGGCCTTGTCCAATGAGTCAGTAAAACATTCCCATTATAAATGAGTGGTGGTGTTGAAGAACAGGTGAAATGGTTCTTTACGGTTTTTACTAGAGACCAGAAGCCCTTACCACCCTTTTGGGTAGAAAAAACCTCCCGTCTGATGTTCTGGTCGAAATTGAACTTTGCCCGACTAATTGCTGAGTTGCAATTATTCCGAGCATCTCTATAGATACGTCTCAATTCCTCTGTAGGGCACAATTTATATGCCTAGAAGGCTGCTTCCTTATTTTTAATGGCTGCGAAACAGTAATTATTGAACCAATTGGTGTTAGTTGCTTTAATGTTCTTGAAGCTATACATATATATAAATATATAATAATTTAAAGTCCGGGCTTCCATACTCTATTATTTTAAATTCAAATTATAGAGAGTATTGAACTCTTGGTAATTTTAAATTTTTCCCTAGCCCCTTGAGTTTCAACTTATCAAGAGTCGACTGTAATGAATTAAATAAGTCCTCCGTTTATCTAAGTGGTTTTAATAAAATCTGCCATCCTTGGTTCCAACTCCAGAAAGGAATTTGCAGCATCGAGATTATGGGTTGTGGTATCAAAACGGCACTCAATTAGTGCTAATTGGAGCGCAGGCCTGAGTAAGATATCAGCTCACCATTTAAATCGACCAAGTATTTTATACATATGGTCTCTATCCAGATTAGAACCCAAAAACATTTTTAAAATAGGCTGTTTAACCATGTTGACTCTATCGGTAGAAAAAAGTTTAATACGCAATAATAAAATAGATCAACATTACAGCATGTCCTTAATATGATGATGATACGTGCTGTTGTAAAACGTATACAAAAGAGTAACATTTGAGCCCCTTTTTTTCAAAGTGACCTAAGTCCATTTATTTTAAGATCGAGATATTTAAGGGTTTTCGTTCTAAAAAATTTAAAAATTTTGGTAACTGATAACATGGTGGTGTAATGCTTTTTTTATTCTTAAAATAAAAAGAAATATATACAATTTTATGATATGCATTTCTGTTTCTATGATTCTTTTTCTTTTTCAAATATTTCCAAAAATTAAATTAATACCTTTCAGATATCGTCACTGATTCCAAAAATTTGTTTTTGTATTAATTATTATTGTATTTTTGTATGCATCAAAAAAATAAAAAATTCCTTAAATTTTCAATACTTATTATTATATGTAATGTATGGGGCAGATTTTTTCTTAAATTAAAACCCGTAAAACTATAATGTTTTCAATGCAGGCTGCGGGAGAATAATACACTTCTTTGTGCGTACCATATCTATGTTACCGTTAAGACTAAAAGACAATGTACAGCTGGAGCTGAAGTTTCTAAGGAAATGCAAAATTTGGCGCAGCCCATTGGAAAAACTCGACTACAGCTCCAGCTATACATTGGACCACCATCATTGAATTTCCGTATTTTTAACTTTTGATACGAGCGCCAGCTACGCATTGTGTTCCAGCCTAGGGTAAATTATCAAAATAAACGGCTCGTTTATTCTTAATTATTCACTTTTAGTATGGAGAGTTCATAATATATCATTGGGTACTTTTACTTTTATTTGACGAAAGGAATGATAGAAAATATTAAGCTGATGTTAGCAGACTCTAAATCCAGCAGACTCTAAGAAAGCAGTGGTTCTCTTGGGTATTTGGGTTAGTCTATTGGGAGGAGAAAAGGAAAGAAAACTCTTAAAACTATTTCCAATCTTTGCGTGTCTCTTTTTAACGCTATTGGCGAGCTTCTTTGATGCCTGGAGAATTTCTATAACAAAGAAAACTCTCATTTTCGGTAAATTAATTGAGAACATTGTTATTAATGATTAGAAACAGTTTTCAGAGCTTTCTTTGCTTTTCTCTTATCCCAACAGGCTAGTCTGCTAACTTCATCTTCATATAGAAAATAAATTTTTTTGTACATTCTCAGGATATATGTATAATATTTAAATTCATAAATAACGGAGTAAACTAACATAATAGTCTTTCTTTTTAACTAGAGTTTAATCTTTTTGTGTGTTATTTAAATAGATTAATTAGTATGAAAGCCTTCGATATACTTCTCAATAAATTTAATTATTAAGTTTAAACATTGTGAACATAACTTAAGGAACTTTTACTGTTTAATAATTTCGCTCACGCAAATGTTCCATTTGGGATTTTTAAACACAAAGCCAAACATATTTTCACATAATATTGCGTCATAAATATGTAGTACATACTTAGGTAACCTGAAACGAATTGGAGTGCCTTGCTACAAAGTAAGCATGCTAATGTACGCAACGAGATTCTGTAAATTCTTTAACGTAAAAATTACCAACAGCGTTTTATAAACGTTGAGTTAATTTGCCTATTCGTGATCTTAATGGTAAGCAGTCGATGGGTTTTACTTTCACTTTCTTTTTAGTTAACCGGAGACTCTGCGCTAATACAAGTCATTAAAATTAATGATCGTGCATAAATTTGTCTGACAAATCACAACAACGTTTTTGCAGAATAGGTAAAAATTTCACTGATTTGGTAGTCTGCCTTTAATTCACTTTCGCATGAAGTTCAGGTCAACGTAATATTGACATTGGTCAGGGCTACAGGTGGCGATCATTCATTGCCCCGAGTTTGAAACGAAATCTGATGAAAAACGTGAGGAAGTTGAATTTAAAATTATGTATACGACTTTTTCGGACTTTCCTTCATTTAGGAAGAATTCGAATGATGTTTCCGTTAACTTAGAGATCAGTAATTGCACGTAAACGAACACATCCGGAATCAAAAACTAAATACAGTTTTTGTTTTTTAGAGTATTCGATATCATATTGTCTGTACAATGCACATATTATTACAGACAACACTCTCCATTGTCTTAATTTACAAAAAAGCATGTAATTGATAAAATAAAAATTTCACGTACTCAAAGCAATCTTAATGAAACAAAAACTATAGAAAATTAATTACGTTGGTTTTTTGTAGTTATTTTAAAATAAAATAAAATTTATAAATATATAAATTTATGAGTACTTCACACTAACAAAGGAACATTTGAGAACTTCCAGTCAGCTGAACAGTTTACAACTGATAAATTAATAAATTCTGATATTCTCTTTACGTTTTACGTGTATAGGTAAAACATTGTTATAAAATATATTGTTTACAAATTTATATACCTCGAGTCTAATTTAAAGAGTTCCAAATTATTAAAAAAGTCGTCGGTAGATTAAGTGATAAGTGTCCCACTTTCGGTGACTCGTGGTTGTATTTTCTGCTGACAACAGAATACGATAAAAGACCATTGGGAGTTGCAGTTTCTTAAATTTAATTTGATAGGGACAAATTAATGTGATTTTATAGAGTAAGAAACAAGATAATAATATAAAAACGTCCTCAAGACCTTAAAAAAAACTAACCCCTATTGTTTGATGTCACCTGGAACACGGTATTGCAATATTAGCATTGTGGCGGTGCCTACCAAACGTTATTAAAAATATACCAAAAATAATATTAAGTAAAAAATAAACATTTTATATCCCAACAACGCTATAGCCGTATGTTACATGGGTAATAAAAGTAAACAATATATCAAATCGAACACAAATTTGCAGCACACGTGAAATAAGAGCAGAACGAAAATATGTATACCATAGGGGAAATAGGTAGTTTGTATCCTAAGTTCACAGAAATGGAAAGTGGTACCATTCTTTCACTATATTGTGCCCGTACAAAGAAAGAATTAAACCTTTATTCCTTGTAATGCATTTTTTCGTTTTTTTCCTGTCATACTTTGTAATGTTAAAAAATAACGTAAATATTTGGTGAAATAACAACTCACCTAGTGACTTAAT
Organism: Leptarthrus brevirostris; assembly: GCA_964036015.1. Taxonomy (NCBI): domain Eukaryota; kingdom Metazoa; phylum Arthropoda; class Insecta; order Diptera; family Asilidae; genus Leptarthrus; species Leptarthrus brevirostris. The sequence continues at coordinate 43,204,591 of OZ038375.1, forward strand.
GTCCATAGTCCTAATACTTGGGTCATATTGTCTATGGATTTTTTTGAATTTCCGAAAACGTAAATAAAGCCTACAGATTATTGGAAATAAGGTCCGTTAAAATTTTCCTTTTACAAAATATTTGAAGAAGGTTTTTTGTACAAGGAAATATTTGTCGTCGGTGCAGTACGTGTAACGTGTGTAACCTTCCATCCCGGACGATCCGGGCGAGCCATGGCTGTTTTCTACTGACAGTGTAAGTCGGCGGTTCGGAATCCATCTTAAATTGTAGGCCCAAAATATTTACAAAATATTTGAAGAAGATTTTTCATACAAGAAAATATTTGTACATCAAAATCATAATTTTCTTTTTATAAAATATTTGAAGAAGAAAACCATTTTTAAGTGCACATAACAACCATTAGGGTTGCTGATGATTTTTATAGAAACAGTGGAATTCGTGAAAATCAACATCAGCCACTTTTTGGCTCTCGGAGTTTAAGTATAACAGTAAAGACACAACCTACACAGAGATCGCAAGGTGTGCATATATAATTTTCTAATTGAAAATGTATTTATTTAAAACATTTCATAGTATGGACTCAATTGATAAGAAATGTCAGCGTCTGCTGCTCGCAAAAAGAACCTTTTTACCTTTTGACAAATAAGTAACAGACTTGGGATAAAGATAAATAATTGGAGGTAGCAAACAGTTAAACTTCATCTAATAAAAATAAACGCAAGAGCAGCATTTGTTGCCCCATCACTAAAAAAAAAAACAATGTGCAACCAGTAGGCCAACTCGCACTTCTCAACAATTTACGGGCTGAATAAGCACATACCATATGTATGTAAAATTTTGTTTGTGCGACCTAGAAAACTGAGCACATTGAAAAAATGGTGCTGGCATTTTTGGAAAAAAAATTAAACTTTTATGTTGAAAATTGTCTTTTAGGAATTGAAACATATTGCATAAATGATGTCAATAGCAATTAAAATATTTAGACCACTGGGAACAGAATCTATGCTAATGTAGGGTACTGATAGTTAAATAGTTGTTATTGACATACCTAATAGGTATTACAGAACTATCGAACTAATTTTACATTATTTAATAGCTTATTAATTGTATTTCACCGTTGTAAAATATGCATGACTAATCAAAACTTTGTCACCTGAAAAGAAATTACGAACCAGTTCAGCAAGGTCTAAAAAAAGTGAGTCAGTTGGTTGAGTGAACGCCCTTCGTTAAGTAATTAACGCCCTTCGTTAAGTAATTACTGCAATAAGAAGCTTAGAAATTTAATTGAGCGTTTTAATACCACCCCGGAAAAGTCTAGTCAGAAAATGGCTAAAAGTGAGCAACATCCGCGGTAAAACAGCTGCATGTAAATATCGACACCATCATGTCATATGCTTTAAATGAGCAAAAAGCGCGAGTAGAGCAAGTTCCTTGAACTTCTGTTTATGGTGTAAAGTAAACAAACTGCGCTCATGGTGTCATTTCCCTTTCCTTTAATTCGATTTTCAAATAAACCCAGTCGAGGCCGACTATATTTGATTCCGGACAGTCTAATTTTGCTTGCATTTGATGAGTCAGTAAACTTTGTAGTTTGTCGACCACTGGATTGCGTTATTTATTTATTCCCATTTCTCATTCCACTAGTCGCATAAACACTTTGAGTAAGAATAAGTGTCGTGCATGCAGCGGCAATATCAGACACAGGGGCAACCTAGGCTGACTCATGCATCATTTGCAGAGATTGCACTCTATTTGAATTAATGTGGTGATTGCGGTTTGAGTACACGATCCAGACTGATTAATAATTGAATTGCGGAGATATCTCTGCGCTGGACTTACTCATTTGTCTTCAGCATAATCACCAACGTCGCACTACAACTTCATTTTATTTTCGGAACGAAAGATAAAGCTGCGGCTTCATAGGGATTGAAAGTGGAGAACTTGAAACATAAAATTTTATCAATAAAAGGGCACTATACAATTCACCCTGCTGCTGAGTCATTTCACTGATTAAATACAGAAACCTCTTCCTTAACGCCCGGATGAATAAGTGCTGTGAGTGCTCCTACTCCTATCTGATTTGAATAGATTCGTCAAGTGATCACTATGGTGATGGAATAAGAGGCGAAAAAATTAAAATGGGGTGATGGAACACTTGCAATTAACAATTGTTTAAAGAAATGTGTCAATGGTCTCTTGGGTGTTGTTCTTAAAGCCTCTTGTAACGTTGGATGCTTCTAATGTGTGAAGGGTCCTTAAAAACCGGCTCAAGATTCTTGTGGTAACATGAACCCGAGATAGATTACTTTAAAAGTGGCAAATCAAACTGTTCGTCTTATACTGGAGGGATAAAAATGACATCTAGCAGTCTCAATTATGGTTTTGCATTACATTTTTATGATTTACGAATTTTCAAGAAATTTTTATCACGGTTAATTTAAAGATTTCTAAAATAGAACAGGCTTCCACATGTGCATAGACTGCACACGACGTTCTGTTTACTTACGACGTGGAGCGTGTTATTTTTTACTTCTCGTCTAGCACGTTAACGCTGATCTCTAGGGCATGACTTTAAACCTATGGTTAACTATAGATGAGTTGTTTAACCTTTGCATGTGGTTCGACTTCTGCTTTCCCTTATTGGCTGGCAAATAGGGACGAATATGCATTTCTGTTTAAACTATAAAACCATCCAGTCGATGAAAATTTAACCAAAGCCTACCTTTCAGTCTAAAAATGAAGTGTTTACGAATTTATTTTTGGAACACTGCTTGTGCCAAAAATAATCTCCAATTGTGGTAGCTGGAAATCATCATGTTCATACCACACGGGTGGAATTGCACACCACAGACAAATTTCTGAACGTGCTGAGAATAAATAGAGAAATCGATTCACTTCATTGCGGAAATTTCTTGTTAAAAGGTGCATACACTGCAGATGAAATTTGGCTTGCATAATTGTGGATTTTTCAACAAATCTTTTGTTTAAATACGATTTTCAATTTGTACATATTTATCAGCTCCGAATATTAACACCAAATGAATTTGTACTTCCACAGATTTTTGCTAGTACTAATACTATTACTACGATTGAAAAATCCTGACGTGATGACCCAATTCCGACCTCGGATTGGTCTTCTAAGCAACAAATTACTTCGGATATGACCGCCAGCTGCCCCACAACAGAATCTTGTAGACCGGCGTTATAGATGCTGCCGTGGCATCGAAAGCATTAACTGCGGCCTCAAGGCATGATTTATCAATAATATTGCCAAGACAAAAAAATATCCTAAGAATGAGTAGGTGTACATCGATCATCAGATAAAGTAATGCGTCAATGAGAGGTATGGACATTTCATATACGATCCTACATCATCGTTCAGAAAACAGATGTTTTAAAACGCAGCCAAAGAAACCTAAACAAATACTAGGAATGAAAAAAGTACGATTTGAACGGACAAAACAACACAAAAGCGTTATAGTTGACGATTGGTAAATCTGCTAGGCAAATATTTTACGCAGCGAAAATTCTAGAAAAAATTACGATTCAACTCACCGTAATCATGTTGCAAGTAACACATTCCGTCAAAATTTAAGCAGATCACTTATAAAATTTACTGTGTGATTTAGGAAAAATTGACCACCTAGTATACAATTTTTCCCGGAATAACCAGTAAGTTTAACGGTTAATTTTTTCGATGTGTGAGACTTAGTTTTCTGTGCTTCTGAATTTCATTGCATATTTCTAAATTTCGATGTTAATATTAATGATTAACTTTCAATCAATTTGTTAACTACTGCAAGTGTTAATAAATAGTGAATTTGTATAGAGACAGCTCTTTTAATTTCTTTGGAAGTGAATTCTTCAAAATGAAGTTTGCCTTAATGCTGGAGAGGTTGGAGTGAGCTGCTGAGCACTAGGGTTCGAAAATCAGACTGTACATTTTTATTTTTCTAAAGGTGGATTAATTTGATTACTTTAAGCCATTTGAATGCTAATCGTGGCTAATCGTTCAGGAAATTTTACGAGCCTATTCCATTAAAAATAAAGGTAGCTGACAGTTGCAATACGGTTACAGTTGAGAACCAGAAAGAAGAAAAGACAGCATTCCCAACCGCACCGTAGAGATTATTCAAAAAATCGCACAGAGGTATTAAGTCGGACCTAATTTCAATATGTGGCTATAGGCTATCATGTTTATGGACATGCGTATTGGCAGATAAAATAATAAGTGATCAACATATTGACATACACTTTTATCAGGCCAATTTTAGAGTACGCTTGTTTTGTTTGGTCTCCCTTTTGTGCGGTATATACGAGGACTGTTCAAAAAATAATGACAAAAACGCTCTACAAAAAAAATATTTATTGAGTCTTTCAAATCTGCATACTCTTCCTCGAAGTAACCCCATCGGTAATAATATATTTTTCCCACCGTTCCTGACACTTTTTAAACACAAACGCCACACCATCTTTTTCCAGCTCCTTGCAGCGCGCCTCCTAAGCTTTGATGAGCTTGTGATTGGTCTTGAATATCCATCCCCTCAGCGGAATGTCGACTTCGGAGAACAGCAGCCAGAAGTCGCATGGGACCAAATCTGAACTGTACGGTGGTTGGGGTGCAGTGCCGCGAGCGTTCAATAAATCCACTAAAGTGTGAGTTATGTGGGACCGCGCGTTGTCATGATGCAGTAAAATTTCGTTAAAAATGCGACGCCATCTGAAATGTTTAGACAACTACACGTTACGCGAATCGTCACATACGTCTACTCACTGCAGCAATCGACTTGAAACTAATCGTTATAGATGGCTAAAAGAACGGGCTACACGACTCTTCGCAAGACGGATTTGTCAGATTCGCTCTTCGTGGTCTTCCTTGGAATGGCTCCCTTGTCCTTCCTACATACCTGGACAGGCTCCTATTCAACAAGCCAATCATGTAGCTCTGAATTCCGAAGCCCTGTGAAGAGAAGGTCGCAGAGCAGGGCTTAAGATCAATGCTTCTAAGACCAAACTTATAAGCTTGTACTCCAGGAGACATAACGAAATTTATCTTGAAGAGCAGCAAATAGAACAAGTGGATATATTTTACTATCTCGGAAATATAGTTGCAGCAGACAGTTGATGTACAGATTCGCATCAATAAGGTTCGCGTTGCATTTAATACTCTTGCTGAGATATGGCGCAATAACACCAGGGAGTCCAGCGTTGCCAATGCTACAAAAATATTTTACCCACAAATTTACCCGCATTTCGCCAAAAAACCCGCCCCCAAAATCAAAATACACGCATTTTACCCGCAAGGATTTTGTTGTTTTGTTTACATGATTAAAGGAATTTACTACTAAAAAGGTAACTCAAATCCGCAAAGAAACAATTTATTCTTCATAAATACAAATTTTACAGTTCATAAAAACAATATAGGTAACAAAAACAAAACTGTTATTACATACTAAGTACTTTTGCATTAATCATTTTCTGACTAGGCTCAAATGATACGCAGCCACCTTCACTCTCTATTTTTTGTCGGGCTGCTAAAATGGACACCACTGTTTCAGTACCTAGTTTGTTTCTCTCATCAGTTTTACAAAATACTGTTTTGAGCGTATAAAAAATAGAAACAGAACTCAAAGGCGGAAGGCAATAACGATGAATGGAAACAAGAGGCGCACGACGATCGACGGTACATGAGACATTAAAAAGTTATTGGCGACGGGAGGCAATTCTCTTTTGGGCTACAAAAAGAAACTATTGTCTTTCCCTTGTCTTTTTTCTCGACTCATTTCCCGTAGACTTTCGTGTGTCTTTTGTTTTCATTCACTGTTCTTAGTGTTCTTTATCGCTGATTTTCAGATTAATATAGGAAATATTTTTTTTGCGTTTTACACGCCATTACACGCAAATAATTTTTACCCACCACTTTACCCGCACTAAGATAAATTACCCCAGTTTGGGGTAATTACACGCCACTTGGCAACGCTGCCAGGGACCCAGGGAACAATCCGAATTGGACAACCGAGCAACACATCGAGAAGATTCGTAGAGAAGGAAGGCACCGAGATCAACAAATCTTGGCAACAGTTATGCGTTGGCGCAAAACCGGACCAGGTGGAGAGTCGGTGTAGTAGACGCCATATGTCCCACAGGGGGTTTAAGGAACCAGAGAGAGATAACAGCCCAGACCGTTATCATGAATGTCTCGTCTTTTAATCATCATTCCGATAGTATCGACTTTCACCTATCTACGAACCTTAAAGGTCAGCTTAGTTAAGTTAATAGTTAAGATTTTTATTTGTTTTCTCTTTTCTTTGCTAGCTGTTTTTGACTATTTATACTATAAGTAATTTGTATAATTATTTGACTATTTGTAGTATAAGTAAATTTGTAAAATTTATATGATCAGTTTTTGGATTTTTTCATTTTCTTCTGTTTCACCTTTGCTTTATATTTTGTTGACTATTTGTGACTTCTTTTCTCTTTTTGTTAGTAATCAGTAATTGATGAACTTGTAAATAAATAAATATATAGACTTCAAATTAAAAATAATTAATAATGGTTTTCACCATATACAGTGCGAACCCTCTTTAGCGTGCTATTTCTAAACATTTCTATATTTGTAAAAAAAAATTTATGTTATGAAATTTTTGTTCATCCTGTTATTTAGTAAATAGTAAATATCAAAACATGTAGAAGGAGACGTAAATCTATATATGCAATAAAAACTATTGAATCTGAAATGATTTTTAAATTTTTTTTATGTGTATAACGTTTTTTTTTTTAAATCATATTCTTTAAGGTATAAAACAGGACTATGAATTTTCTCGTTAAAATCTTCCGGTAAATTTAAGTTACAGCATCTTAAAAAAGACTGCACTTTTCACCACATTTATGACGTTATAAATCGACGGTTTAATGACAACCACCACCGATCTAATCCGCCTTTTGGTTAAAACGAGTTCATACGATTATGTATTTAACTTGAGTTATTCAAGTAGTTTGTTTTATATAATTCGGAATTGGGGTCTATAAAAATGTCGAATACTGTGTTTTGTAGTGAATGAGGTGAAAAATAATAAATAATTTGAAGCATGTCTCAACTGATTTCTTTCTTTCGTAATTTGTATTTACATAAGAAAACTAACTAAACTAAACTATTTCCTATTAGCACTCGTTTTTATTAATTTGATCTTTCATAATACGTACATATCTGAATAATATCTTAGTACTCTCTTACCTAATTAAGTTAGGTAATACATTAACAACTAAGTATGAAGTCGCACGAAGTAGATTTTTCTCACTTTCCAATCAACGGCTAATAAGCGATTGTTTACATACCTTGATTCATATGCTTAAGCTCTCATTCATTCCCGTAACAAGACAACTGTAGCCAGATATGCTCATAATTACTATTATTCGCGGTTCGCCGAGTCGCGACTGTTTTCTTTAAGCAAACTGAGATCCGACTTGACATGTTGTCATCTATCGCACACAGAAGTCTTTATGTCTGACGTTGACATGTATCGTGTGGTTGACCTCGCATTCATGATTATATGACACCTTGAAATTATACGATAAAATAAGTTCTGTGTGATATAGACCGATAACAGCATATCTATGGGAAACTTTGTTTCCATTCATCAAGCTGGTAATTATCGCTTTCAAATTTATGTAATAACAACATTTTTGAATAAAAGTGAAAACTTATAACAAAATAACAATAATACAGGGAATGTCTGTATATCTGAAAGATATAAAATTGATATGTTTTCCTGGAAATATATAGATAATAACAGATCCTTTCCTGCACAACTTGGCGCATTAATTGTTTATCTGTTATTTTATTTTTTTTTATTTTTTCAATGGAACTGGCTGAGATTTTCCATGTTCACACTTAAAAAATAGAAAATGTTTAGCAATTTTTTTTAACAGATTAATAAAATAACTTTTTTTGTACTTTGTGCTTTATAGACACTTAGAAAACATCATTATGGTGTTTAGAAAACGAAATCATTGCTTTAGCAGGTTTTGCGAACAATTTTCATCCGAACTCAAAATATCATACACAGCTTAAAGAGTATTTTTGAAGATTAATTGATTTTTCGCTCTTTGCGGTTAATATGAAGGAGGAGCTGTAAAAAATTGATGATTCCTAAATTAGAGGATTAAGTACAATTTGGTGAAAATTAGAAGCCTTTATCTTTGTTTGCAGTCACTTTTCGTGTTCACTCAGTCCTCTGCCGCGCTTTTGTTAGCTTTCTGGATGTAATCCTTATATTGCTGATGATAATATCCATACACTACTGGGCCCACGTCATCATTAAACTTAGAAAATTCCAACGATATTAGCGCTAGATCTAATGATAATAGGAGCAATGGGCCACATGAGTGAATTCAAGCTTTCATTTGTGTTCTGGTTGAAAGCTTCAACCAGAGCACTAATTATACACCTTCGACGTAAAACTACCACTGAAAATCAACCATCAGTTCGAAAAAGAGATACATGTAAAGCATCAGGCGAAGTTAATATTTGGGATACCTACTTAAACTAAAGCTTGTAAGATTCTAGACATTTCAAGCTTTAATAAATATATGTTTAAAAAAACTAGTTTAAATTACCACTTTTACCAGAATTTTGTGACAGATGGATTGTTAACCAACATATAACTTTCTGGGATACTCAAAGTATCCTTGATTTTCTGACAACAAAGCAAAGGGAACAATTAAATTTGAATCGTTTTCATTGATATGCATCCATACACACCGCCGCTTAAAAGTTCCGGGGCATCTGAAGAGTTTTCTTTCGTAGTTCATATTTCATAATTCACGGAAACTTTTCTAAAATTCATAAACGATAAATACACGATTTAGTTGGTAATATTTCTAAACCATTCATGGAAATATAGAAATTCTGTTAGTAAATGAGAAAAGGTGTAAATTTACGTTTTCAACAGAAAAAATTTTTATTCAAACCTTATAAGTAGGAAATTGTTTCGATGAATTAGGTATAGTTTTAATAACTTTCCTTTACCAGGTAAATATAGAAAAACGCATTGATTTTAAGGGTATAATAAAACCTAACCATAGACTCTCTTTTCTCAGCTATTTAGTGGAAGTGAAAACGTAGCAAGTGTGACAAATAATAATTAGTTATTAAATTATATACTATGGGAAGAAAGGAAATAAACGTTGCAGTATGGACTGCTTATCTTTCTCGCACATTTAGAACGGGAAATTGGGAAAAATTTGAAGATGGTGAAAAAAACAGTACATGATACAATCAGTCGATTCAAGACTACGGGAACTTTTGGCGATATAAAATAGTTTTGAAAAAAAAAGTTGAACCGACTTCTCAAAGAGCGCTAAAAAGCATAAAATAATTTTTAATTTTATATCTATTACGACATTTGAAATTGGTGCAAATCAAACAAACCAAACAACTACAACAAAAGTATTTAATCGTCCTTTCTTATGATCCGGTGACCTGAAACGTTCAGGTAGTATTATGTATTAACTTCAATTGTGGGACTGTAGTTGTTTTATTTGTGTAATTCGCACCGACTTCAAAATGTCGTAATAGATATAAAATAAAAAATTATTTAATGCTTTTTAGCACTTTTGGTGAAGTCGATTCAACTTTTTTTTAAAACTATTTTATTTTTCACTTTTTAGTGTCTTCTACTCTATACAATGAAAAAAGAACCATCCAAATCGGTCCACCCCTTACAAAGTTAGGTTTCACCTCCACCCCCAACCCCACATCACCATAATTTTTTTTAACATGGTATTAATCGGTGAACATACTCTCCCTAAAAAAAAAAGAATCATTAAAATCGGTCAACTTATACCCGGTCAGACATAAAAAAACACGTCGAACTTAGCACCTCTTTGTTTTTTGGGAAGTCGGTTAAAAACAGAGAATCAGACACTAAACTTAATCAGCAAGAGAAATCTACGACTGGCGGCAACTGAAATATACGCCGAATTCAACCGTTCTCACTCGAAAGATATGTTAGGGGCAACAACGACGACTTACTGCAACTGAAGGAACGGGTTGCAGTTAGAATGCCCCGTCAAAATAAAATTAGATGGATGGAATGAGGGCAAGACCAACATGATGGCAAGACTGTCATGGTGTGGAAGTACTTCTCGTCACCTGAGACTATCCGCATCGATAGGATTATGAGAAAGGAGACTTCAAACGGATCTTAGAGCAAAACGCTGCTCCCTCAAGATTAAATCTAATTGGGCTTGGATTTATCTTCTTGATCCAAAACAATTTTCCTATTTCTGTCGGGATTATCTTGCACGAAAAGAAAGAGATGGATGTCTCGAGAACATTAACAGGCCGCCAGCTCAAATACCTGATCTTAATCCTATCGAACTTCTCTGGGATTAACTAGATCGTGAAGTGAGAAAGCACTGTCCTACGTCAAAGAACATCATTGGGAAATTTGGAAATGCTTGGGAAGCAATAATGACAGATAAAATAACAAATAATAATAAATATAAAGTCTACCATAGCAGAACAAGTTGGAAAGGTAAGAGGTAGTTTTTTTATGAGCAGAATATATAACATCACTTTGTTTAAAAAAAGTAAAAAAATATAGATATATCAAACAAGCATCGTAAAAGAAAAGCTTAAAACAATGTCGATATTATTGGATAAACACCAGTAAGCCCGTCTTGTCTTCGCACGTTACTACAAGTAAACGGACTGGACAAAAGTACATTATTTTAAGCAACTCATTTCACTATTTTGACCAAAATTTATGACAATGCTTCGGAAGACGCCATTATACCCATGTGGCTACAAGCACATAATATTAATTTTTTAGAATCGCCAGCATCTTCCCAGATCAAAGCCCTATAGAAAATATTTGAAGCATTACTGCCTGTCGCATTAATACGGAAAACACGCGGTACCAAAATGTTACAGAGTTAAAAAGAGCTGTGATTGAAATATGGAAGTCCATCTACCAGAATATTTTAAAAAGCTCAATCAAGAGCATGTCGAATCCGTTTTATGAACTTTCTCAAAAGAAAGCAGGTCCTACCCACTTGAATTCCAATAAAATTTATTTTTTGTAGGTTTGAAGTGAATTTCCTTTAATTTTTTGTTAATTTTTTATTTGCGTCTAAATCAAGTTGGTTTGTGTTGTTTTCTGATCAAAGCTGGTATTTTTCGATTCTCCTTTATATTGTTTTATTAAGCCCCTAAAAAATAATTGCGTCTGCTCTAATGCACCCGAGAGTGTATAAAAGTTTTCATTAAACAATGGTACTTTTTACATTTTGTTAAATAATAATAAAAAAATAATTAAATAAGTCCTGCCCGAAAAACTTTTGAGCATCAATATAATTGCAAACCGAGTATAACATTCCTTTACAAAATTAAACAGTTTTAAGGGAAAAGAATAAATTGTTATTAAATAAAAAAGTAAATTTAAAAATCAAAAAACACGATTGCGTAAACCGCGAAATAAAAAGATGGAAACAAGATGAAATAAAAAAAACCTTTATCCTTGGCTTGAAATTGTCACGATTCTCAGCTTTAAGGGAACAATAAGAAGGTAGACAATCTAAAATCTATACTCTAAAACATAACATATATTTACATATTGAACAGAAATGTCTGCTGCCGGCGTGTTATTATTTCATATGTAGCATGCATTTTAAAGCGCCCATGACATTTTCTATCACTTTTCAATTGCCTATTACAAATATGTGCAAAAATCGTAAGCAAAGAATTTCATTCAACAAATCAATAAATTATTTTGTTTTTGTCTGTAACAGTCTTGATTTCATTTCATGATGGAGTCAGTTCATAAATGTACATAAGAACAGTGTTACTTTTTTTTAAATAATTATTTTCTAATATTTATCTAATTATTATTTAATATTTTTTCTTCGAATAGAGAAACATTAAAAAACAACTCATAATGAAGAAGAATATCGGACCTGTACCATTTCATATTCAACGAATAATAGTGTAAAAGGAAATTTTACACAAGAATGCTAAATGAATTGTGTCTAATTTCTTTTAGAACAGATCAAGCTCTGAAAAAGAACGTATTGGAATTTCCATCAACTCTACTCGGCTTGATTGCTTTGCCCAATCACAATTTGTCAATTAAGCCGATGTTTACATATCAAATGGCAGCGTATAATCAGAGGAGTGAAAAACTCAGTGAACTTTTAAATCTTCTTGAACTTTGTTGCGTAGACCGACGTGGGAAATATTATGTAGCGAATATAGAGTGTTGGAATTGATGAAAGACCATTTGTTTTAAATTAAATAATATTCTCCTGGCAGACTGATGAGATTCAATTTATTGAGCAAGAATAGTGAAAAATAAATTGTGAGCAGACGTTTTATTATAAGTATGCATTTGCAAAAAGATTTGTAGTTCACTGTAATTTGAAATTTTTTTAAAAGCACCTCAAAGCCCTACAAACCTAGTTATTTATTATATTAATACTACATGAGGAATTTTAATACGGTTCAAAGGATATTTTTAGGTAACCAATATATACAACCATAAAAAGCAAAAAGAATAGTTAATTTTTTAAGTTTACTGTAAGCCTTTGTGAAACGCATGTAAGTAGTTAGGAAAGAATAAAGAAAGAAAAATAAGTCTAACTAACGATGGCTGGGGGGTATTAAATTTTTTTTTGCCTTTTTTTTATTACATTATTACAACTCTTCAAGAGTATCCAGTTAAAATTTGAGGTCGATTGAAGCAAAACTGCCGGAGATACCGTGCGTCGGGTCTCCCTTCATTCGATCCATTCCATATACAAAAGAACAGTGATAAAACTTTAAACGCGTTTTTTTTGCATTATAATTAGTTTTACAATGACAAATTACTGATTTTTGCCTCTTTCTTGAAGAAAAATTCGTTATTTTGACTTCTAAGTGATGCCAAAAACTGAAAAATCGTCAAAAAAAATTTCGACGTCATTACCTCGAGAAACTCATAATTTTTTGATTTCGGATGATCCAGTGATGAGTTATGATGTCCACCGCAATGTGTCTTTTTTTTGAGGAGTGTGCGAAAATTTGCTCTCAGAAGATTATTTTTCAATATTTTACGCTAAAAATTTTACTGGATATTCTTGAAATGATACTTTATTATGTGTTCAATTTATAAATTAATTCAATTTACCATATGGTCAAAACAAATTATCAAAAATATGTTGAAAATGTAGCGAATTAACCCTAACCCCCCCCCCTAATAAACCGCCTTTTTAAAACCGATTTAAAAGTATAAAATAATTTCTTCTGCAGATAGTCCTGAAAATTTGTGATTGTGACTTTTTAAATAGCTATGAAATTAAAGCGGTTAAAGGTCAAAGCCAGAAATGTTGTCGAGAATACATTCATTGTTATACACTTCAATGTATAGCTTTTTTGTAAACTTCCGATAAACCATTCTTATTAAATAAGCACAGGAAGTGGTACGTGATGTGAAAAGTTTCTACAAATTTGGGGTTTTTACGCTTAAATTCAGATACTTTAAAATGTTTGTCATTGACCCTTCGAAAGCTAGATAGATTGCAATGTTTTTGGAGTTAGTAAAATTTGAATGTGATCATTAACACCTGCTTAAGTTACGAAGGCGCCTTTCAAATCCGAAAGTCCCAGGTTCAAATACCACCGGCGCAGCGACCTATGATATGCTGACAACAGATTACGATAAAAGGGCTACTGTGGTTGCAGAGAAAATGTGGGTGTTTTTATTAACCAACCACTGTAACTACAAATTAGGATAAGCATATGATAGAAAAGTATAAATAGCCAGTGATGTTAATAGACCTGTGTATGTATATAGGCGATAGGAATAGAACTCCTTTAAGTGCCTTGGCAGTGTTCCTGACGTTCGGAGTGCCAAGGGTTAAAATTGCAAAATTGAAAAAACAAACTTGCTCATCCTTAACTTTTGAAAAATTAAATTTGATTTATTGAACTTTCTAATGATACTGTACCGAGGTGTAAGCTTGTATCTTACTTCGTTTGAAAGGTTATCTGTTACCTTTCCTTTGGCACTAATGTAATGTTGCTAGGTCACTCCAATAAAAAAAGATATTGAAATATTAAAAATAAATATACAATTCCTCTCTTGCTCTATTATTTATTAAATTTTTTGATTGTTGCCGATGAGTACTATCAACTCATCTTAAAAGAAAACACTGTGTATATACCAATTATAAATGACAGAAACTGTGGAAAAATTACTTCAGTTGCTTAAGTATGTTTATTACATCAATAAATATAGTAAACATTTCCTGGAAAATTTAATTTCTGATTTTAAAATAAATTCATGCTGATTTTAATAAAAAGCCAAAAGATGAGTCTCATATTTCCTATTACCCTATTATTCTTAGGTCCAATACTGCGTTTAATTATTTCGTCAGTAACATAACTAAAAACCCCATCGAGTTTTATACAGTTCGGTGAGCAATCGGGTCATAACTATTAAGAGATGATGGGGTTCAAATTACAAAACGATAGAACACGAACGGTGATAGGACAACTATAAAAGGTCGGTAGTTCAAAGCCGTTTTTTATATTTAAAATTCGATTGAATGCGTCCGGTTGCAGTTATTCTGTAATCGGAAGCGTAAGGTGGGAACAATATAACTTTCTTAATAAGGTATATGCAAACAAGTGCTTGAACATGATAGGTATTTCCGTCAGGTTTTTAATACAGCAACATTTCCATTTTAGATTGTTGCACATTTTCTTTCAAGTCTATCATTCCCGCCTAGCCATAATAAGTCGACATGAAGTCTGTGGAAACAAGTCGATGACATTTGGAATATCTTACATTGCAGAAACTTTCATGGTTGAGTAAAACGGACGACAATCTCTTTGAATTGTTTGCAATTGATGACGTAAATCTGAAAAAAACAATGCGATTAACAGAAAAAGTCGCATGCCAAAAGGGAAGTTAATTGTCATGCTAATAATACCATGTCTTCATAACTTGTTGATAATTATTGAAAAATATGTGAATTTACCGGATGTTTCATTGAACCGTTAATGAGTAGAAAACTGTTAAGGATCATAGAAATGAGTTTCTAGATATTTACTGTTTATTTGTACTTCGCCTTTCACTGAATGCCTTTTGGTAGATTAAAGACGCACAGTAAGTGAATGTAACTAATACTACACACTAAGCGAAGCAACTTTTTAAAGACGAAGTTTGTACGTGAATGTTTTCGAAACTTTTCTAAGAAAAATAACAATAATTAATTAAACATAGTTGCAATTCCCTTAAATTCATCGCATTTGGCGTTAATTCCTTTAGGCTCAATTGGATTAGTAAATTAGTTAGTACCTTGATGCTCCTTGTCCATGTAATACTAGTAGTCATTTGGAACATTCATTTTTTATTTTTATTAATAATATACTGTAAGCGTCAAAGAAAAGTTTACACCTAAAATTGTTAAGGTTAAAAGACAAAAACAATGCAATGATAAATAGATAATATTAAAGTTTATTTGTTTACTACAAAATACGGCGATATCGCTTGAATATCAAAGTTAGAATTATATATTATAACGCTGTCGATGTTGCAGAAATTGGCGTGCCGACTTTCTATACGGGAGTCGCAGATTCGAATCTCGTCAGCGGCGACCCATGATTGTTTTCTGGTGGCAAAAGCTATTGGGAGTTGCAGAGTAATGTCGGGTTGCCAATTTCGGTGACAGCATCGAGTGAAATTCTTGTCCCCTAGCATAGCCCAAAAGAGATTAACTACGGGCACTAGAGGAAGGATATGTTAAAATTAATCTACTGAATTGTGAAAAAATGTTTAAAATTGAGCAGAACAAAAATAAAAAGAAGTGAAAACACAGGGCATTTCTGATAAAGAAATTCGAAATTTCTTTGGCTCTTGCTCAAAAACAGCACCATTGGATAAATATAGAGTGATTGGTTTCGTGCGAATGCGTCTAGCAGCTAAGGGTGCAATTATGAAAAATATTCGAAAACAACGAGAGTTTAGGTGTAAAATAAAATACTTTAGTTTCTTAAGAAATAACAAAATCATTCTTAAAGATATTTTAAATACTCTGTACTCGAACAGCTTCAGGACAACCAAGGACGTCTTTCAGCGATTTAAGTGAACAAAGCCTTAATATAGAGCTGAATACGAACGGCTACGATGTATGATCCGTCAGTGTTCTTTTTTAGATAAGAAAAAAATGAAAGAGAAAACGAGATGCAAAGAAAACAGGTAGCTTAACAGTACTGTAAATTTAAATGTGTTTTAAAGTGAGTATAAATATCTTTTCCTAATAAAAGCTATTACGTATTACGCTTGACATTGTAGGCAGTTAGTTTGTGACTTCTAATATTACAAACAATGTGTAGATTGTTATAAAATCGTATGATGAAGTGCAGTGTCTACTATAGAAATCTCAAAAAGGAAAGTATTTTTTCAGGCAAGTAACTAGTTAGATAATTCGCTAATAAAGTTAATTAAATCTGAATGAATCTAAATCGGTGATAAATATCGAAATTGTCATTAATATTTACGATATTTATTGAAAATATAATTTTTTGTGTTCACAAAATTTACCGGAAGATATATTCGTTTATGTCACTTAGAAAAAAGAAAAGTTATGCATGGGAACCTTTAAATTCACACTTTCTTAACGTTTAAAATTTTGTTTCAGCACAAGCTTAGGCATTAAAAAGCCAATGTGGATTGTGGTACGCTTTTCTTCGGTTATCCATTCTATATATCTTTTATATTCTAAGGAAGCAACATCTTCGCACCAATGCAAACACAGAGGAATTAACGTTTGCTACAAACTTAAAATTACGAACAGCTTAAGCTGTTTTTAAAGTTTAATAGATAATTAAATCGCTTAAGCGTGCAAAGGAATACTAAGAGCAAGAGCAACATTGTCGAATACAGTGAAAACAGACTTTTTACGAAGAGAGTGTCAGGCCCTTTAACAAAAAGATGAAAGTGCAATAATGAATTGACGGGCTGAGAGTAAATTTATTATAAGGTTCGGGCAAAAGCGGCTTGGAAAATGTTCCGCGCAAAAACGAATCGCGTAAAATTCCGGTTAAGTAGTTAAGTCGTTTTTACCCGGCAATTTTCTACGATTCCTTTTTGCCCGGAATCTCACGCGGTTCGTTTTTGCGTTTTTCTAAGCCACTTTTGTCTGAACCTTATAAATAAGTCACTTTTACTCTCAGCCCATCAATTAAGGTTATTGGTTTCAAAGAATGCCGAGTCGTGCTACTAGAGAAAAAGTAAACAAAGGTTTTCCAAATAAGCCCAATGGGCTCGTCAAGCCCAAACGTGAAAGAATATTAAAATAAAAGAAAAACTGCACAAAACCATGCTTCAGTAATACATAGGGAAATTGACTTTACCTCCAAAAAAGGATCGAATTATTTGGGTGTTGATTAATATTTAAAGTAAATGAACAAATACATGAAGTACGCCCGTAAGTCAATTTTTCAAGGAAGTATATTAGCAATTAAACTGAACTCGTATTAATATTTTGAAAACCATGTGAATCATTTGCTTTACCTAAAGTCTTACCTGAAACGGTTTAAGATCACTTCAACTTAGATATTTATACCCATTTGCAAAATGGCACGACATTTGAGTGATTAAGCCAACACGAATACATAAAAATCAGGTAAAGTAACAAAGAATCTTTCTTGAGAATTTCGTCTTAAAAACAGAATTCGTGTATATTTAATGATAATGTAAAGTCTGGTTTACAGAAATCGCGCGCGTACAGATAATTTACATAACTGAACATTTTCATATTCCACTGAATTCGTGACGTGCATGCCTTTTCGCCGCCTGACTAATGAATTTATCATACTCAAGTTAGTCATTTCTGCAAACACCAAAGGCATGCGTTACACAGATTCGCTTGGAGATAAATTACTGACAATGTGTTAGGAGGATATCAAACGAAGGTCTACACACAATGCCAGTGACTGTAATGACATTAAAGTTTGCTTTATGGGAAAACAGTGAATTCCAAAATAAACAAAACTTTATCAGATAGAAGTTATCTGTATATCCTCTCAGTAATTCAGTTTTTATAGTTAATCGCACAAAAAATATCAATCTGAATCAGTAGATAGTAAAGTTATATGTAGCAACCCATTTTAAAATCTAAATAAAAAGATTTTTTCGAAGGAGAAATAAATAAAATGATTACACTAAATTCCATAGAGGAGTGTTATCAAATGAAGGTATTCTTAACATGAGTTTGTATATTTTCAAAAAAAAAAAGTAGTTAGGAGATATGTGATGGAGGGAAAGCCAGAACAGTAATTTTGTTCGAAGCACTTCTTTAGAGCTCCTCGACTCAAGCTTAAAGTTGTTTTTAGATAGTTATAAGGGTTTCTCTGAAAATAAAAATGCCTCCCAAATTGAGAACTTTTTTAAATTTAATTTGGCCCTCTCATCATTAAGAGATTTATCTTCTCTATTATCGACAAATTTTAATTTTAAATATCGATTATATTCAGGTATTTTAACTCTACTGCGATGTTCTACTCTTTTTGGAACAGTTTTCAATTTAAAAACGATTTTGACAGCTATGTACACTGTACAGGTACGTTTTTAAAAGACATTGTTTATCAATTTGTATCTATACCTTTTCTTTATTTTTTCTTGCAATAGAATATATATAAACACATACTTTTGTTGTTTACTCTTGGCATATTGTGAACATTTAGTTTTATTTTCTTCTCTTTATGTTTATTTTCGAATTTATAATATTCCTTTGGAGTATTGTTAGTTTGAGGTGTAATATTGCTTATTATAGCTCTTCGATGAGTAAAAATAAATGATAATAAAAATATGTATTCGAAGTATAGTTGGCGTTGGCTTGTTGCCTATGCATGGTTAGGTTAGGTTAGGTTCGTGTGGCTGCCTAAAAGAGCGCACTTAGACCTCAAAAGGCCCATTGTGATGCCACGGGAATCCAAGAATTCCCTCCACCTCCTCATGCATTGCAATGTTGCAGGTGCGTCGAGCCACACCCCCCACCACCCAGATTGCACTAAAATAAATTTTTTACCTTCTGAGAATTTAGTGCTAATTATGTGCTCTAAGAATATCTTAAATATATTGCTGTAAATTTGAAATTGAAAAAGATACGAGACTTTTTTAAAATTCAGCCAATGGGGGGTGCAGCTCGACGTCGAGCCACACCCCCCACCACCCAGATTGCACTGAAATAAATTTTTTATCATCTGAGAATTTAGTGCTAATTATGTGCTCTAAGAATATCTTAAATATATTGCTCTTAATTTGAAATTGAAAAAGATAGGAGACTTTTTTTAAATTCAGCCAATTGGGGGTGCAGCTCGACGTCGAGCTACACCCCACGTGCCATTCAATTGCATTAGAACAATTTTTAAGCGAATAATAATTATGTGCTTTAAGAATATCCGTAATTCAAATGCATAACATAAGTTTTAATGTAACAATAATAAAGTTAGCTATGTAAAGTTGACACCTCTTTTTTGAATTTTGATTTTTTTACTGCATTCGTTTATCCATCGTTAGTCCACATATTTTTTTACCAGAACTCTAGAACAGAAGAGAGAGTGTTTTCGCAATCTTTCCGAAAGTTAAAAGATACCGAAAGCGTAGCTTTAAACAGCACGGAATTGCGAGTTGAAAGATCGGAAGATTCTGCCGACGTCGAGCAGCAAATACCTAACCACTCTCGTCTGGTAAAACCTCGAAATGAACCCGAGTCTTGTCGCAAGACGATCAGGAGTATCTTCAGATAAAATTTAGTGGATTATTTATCGATGCTGATGACGTCCATATCATCATATCCCAGATTAAGGACCACTGGAAGAATATTATGAGAGAAAATTAAAATTTTGCTTTTGACTTCTGGAATGCGACATTGTGAAAGGGCATTTCTGGACAGAATTCTGTGGACATATGAATCGCAGTTCACCGGGGATGGTATCTCATGGCTGGAATCATCGGGACTCATTTATTAGGACCATTTACTTACTTTGCGGCAAATGCTTAATAGCCAAATTTATTGGGAATTTTTGGAGAGTACACTGCCAGATCTACTAGAGGACATCATTTTGGATAATCTTAGGGCAATGTTTTAACATATTGATAGAGGCCCAGCACGTACTGCCAACATTGTGAAAGTAGTAAAAATGAAAATTTTTGGACCGCTGGATTGGACGAGGTGCACCGATTACTTGGCTTGGTAAATCTCTAGGTCCTACTCTATTGAGCTACTTTTCATGGAAAACGATGAAGAATGAAGTTTAGTCGAGGCCTGTTAAGGATAAACACGATTTCGGTAGCAGAATTGGGACTACAGTGAAGAAAATACGGGAGAGGCTGACTACTATACACTTTAAACAGGAAATTAGAAGCACGATCTTAGCATGCCACGAAAGTGGCGGAGAACATTTCGAACACCTTTTGTAACATAATAACATTAATTGTAATAAGTTTCAAATTCAATAAAAACATTTTAGTATGAGTTTAATTTCTATTAACTGCAGATTTATATAATATTTCCCAAAAGGTTTTCTATCTATAAATGTCTACATCCTTTCTCCATCTGAACATTTGCGCTTTTGCAAAGATGTGCAATTTATTAAAAAAACAGCTTTATTAATTACATGTATTTCACAGTAAATTTGGGAAAATGCTGAATTTTAGGGAATCGCAAAGCATTTACTTCACTTTCGCAAGTGACTGTATCTGCAATAGGAGTTGATAGATCAACATACTTGACAATTTTGGAAAGGCCATTGCGATAGTAGTTTTTTGGCACACCCTGTATAGTATAGTGTCATCTGTTTCGGTAACTGGCTTTTTCTTCGGACCATTCCTATTTCCTTTAGAGGAATAATTCCTAGAATTTTCTTCGCTCAAATTGAAGGTTTGGCTCGGTTGTTGGTTATATCGATTTAGAATCTTTCCTACAAGCACAAACGTTGCAACGTGTTCAGATCACTGAGATGTATTATTATTGAGTGACTTATAAGATATCTCATATTTGTACAATTTTACTTTCAGGGGAGGAAAACCGTTTTTAATTTCCAATGCTTACTGTGAATTTGCAACTGTTGCGAGCAGAACAAAATAACCATATATATACGAAATGAGATATTTTGTTTTAATCTTTAATATTGTTGTAAAGAAAATGTAAAGATCATTGGAATTGCTGATATAAAAGTTACAAAAAAGGTTATTCTAATCTGCAAATGCTTGTGTATATTGTCATCTATTTCTATTCTGCTTACACAGAAAGGGGCAACCAGCGAAAAGTGATACTATTTTCTTGCAGAAAATTCAGAGCAGTATAATATATCTCACTGGTTCAGATACTCCAAAAGAGCAGCGACACAATGTTCTCCAAAATTATCATTAAGAATAATTCTTCGAATTTTCTGCCTTCAAATTAAAGGTTGGGTTGGTTGTTTGTTATTTGGGGGTGCAGCTCGCGCCATTAAAACTGCATTAGAAAAGTGTTTAAGCGAATAATAATAAAGAAAAAGTTTTAACGTAACAATAATAAAGTTGAAGAAAATGTAATAACGAAAGATAGAGTATCGTTTTCAGGAAATTTGTGCATTTACAAAAATCATTCAGTAATTTTATGATCTCTAATAAATTAATCAGGAATTATTTATTCAACATTATTAATTTAAGAAAAACAGTTCCTCGATTGATTTC
Source organism: Leptarthrus brevirostris (assembly GCA_964036015.1). NCBI lineage: Eukaryota > Metazoa > Arthropoda > Insecta > Diptera > Asilidae > Leptarthrus > Leptarthrus brevirostris. Next base: position 43,226,317 of record OZ038375.1, read on the forward strand.
TTAAAAGCCCAAAATCCATGGATGGTTTTTACTAGAACCACTTAATACGTAGATCGATTTTCTCGAAAGCACATAAAACCTGGATCGATTTTGTAGCAGCAGCACAGAATTTCAGTTGAAATACATAATTCCTGCATCGATTTTTTCGAGAGCAAATAATTCCGGGATCAATTTTGGGATCAATGGGTGGACAAACGTGGACTAACGATGGATGCAGAAAAAAAATCAAAATTCAAAAAAGAGGTGTCAACTTTACATAGCTAACTTTATTATTGTTACATTAAAACTTATGTTATGCATTTGAATTACGGATATTCTTAAAGCACATAATTATTATTCGCTTAAAAATTGTTCTAATGCAATTTAATGGCACGTAGGGTGTAGCTCGACGTCGAGCTGCACCCCCCATTGGCTGCATTTAAAAAAAGTCTCCTATCTTTTTCAAATTTAAATTTAGAGCAATATATTTAAGATATTCTTAGAGCACATAATTAGCACTAAATTCTCAGAAGGTAAAAAATTTATTTCAGTGCAATCTGGGTGGTGGGGGGTGTGGCTCGACGTCGAGCTGCACCCCACCCCCCCCTCCATTATAAAAATTTTAAAATATATATATATTGTCGAGTACATAATTATTGACTCTGGTACATAATTAGCACATATTTAGCACATTATTCTTATATAGTTCTTTTCTCATTTCGGTGTGGTGGGGGTGTGGCTCGACGCACCTCAATGTTGCCTATGCATTGTTGTTTAGTTGTGATGACGTTTACGAAAAATCCCTTATCCTTGACTGGGACATTTCGCCATTTTTTGCCATTTACCGGAAGATCTATTAACTAAAACTAACATAGAGCTGTGCAGTTCTCTGGTATAAAGTTAATCTACCTTTAATTATTCCGGGGTGGGGCTGGTGGGGGTAGGTGGTCGATATGCAGATGACTTGAAGTGTTTTGGGATATGATTTTTTGCTAAATAGTATGGTTATTGGTCTGGATAATGCCTAGTATTAAGTCATGCGTAGCTTAGTTAAATTATTGGTTAAGCTTAAATAGTTTCTCTATACTTTCTCCTATATATTAGTTGTAAGCCTATTTCATATGCATTCTTCAGCAATCTTTGTATAAGGCTTAGAGCCTTTTGATTGTATTGTAATAAGTTGAATAAATAAATAAATAAATAAAATAAAACTAACTAAAACGAATAATACTCTCATCCCTTTTTTGCTGCAATTTGCTTTTACACATATACATCCTTTCTTAAAGAAATATTATTTATGAAGTAAAACTTCTTTACGCACGCTTGACTTGGGGAGTAAGCTGGTGAATGCGTGACGAGAGCGTTACGAAAAGTGTGATCGGACGAGGCGAACGGAAGTTGAGAGGGAGATATACGGTGATTTCTTGATTATTTCGTAATTTCATTTCGTTTATTAATGAAAACCAATAATAAATTTAAATATTTGTAGAAAATTAATATATGTATATGTATATACATGTATATATTATACATATATACATATATAAACATATATACACATACATATAGATGGAGCTAAACAAGTTTTACTTCAGTCGTGTGGTCTAAAGCACACTCGTATTTTTTTTAATGGTACTAACAACCTTTTTATTTCTAGCGTACAATTGTTCAAATCAATCAAATCGTATTGGTGAAAGAAATGGGAAATTAACTGTTGAAATATTAAATTAAATTGAAGAAATATTTCAACAAAATAAATATAGTAGGTACGTTAAAAAATATCAGAAAGAAGATTTTTGAAACCAAACAGGTTAACCTAACCATAACTTTTAAAGCTTACTTACACTAAAGAATACTGCAATGAATTTATTGAACATTGGAATTCAAGGTGATTATAGGTAAAAGTGGCTTTAATTGCTATCTTCAGAGACATAAGGGTTGATCGAAAATAAATACTGCGGCTGATGTAGTTCTGGATATCCATCAGAAATAAGTTTTCTCTAAAACAAAATTGTGTGTCCGAAATTTGTTAGCGCAATCGAAAAGTCATCCGAATTTGGTAAATGTAATTCACCAACCGTTACCCCGGCTGATCATAATTATTATGTGGATATATCTATGGAATTGCCACTGACTGCAGCACATTAAATGTTTTTGTAGTTATTAATTGTTTCATAAATTATCAGTGATTTAAAATAAATTTATAAACATTCTGTTCAATCATTAATAAAATTGAATTTGAATCTAAAATAATTGAATTTTAAATTGAATTAGAAAGTGAAAAATTAGTTAAAAACCGATATTTATGTAATATCGTCAAACTGAAAACTCTTGAATGCACTGGTTAGGAAATTCAGCTACCGACTAAAGCATATTCTACCAGAGCATAGAGATCCGATCATTGCGTTCAGAAAATGAAACTTCTCAGCTTAAGAGTCTAAATCTCGATAAACTTGACATAGTTCGTCTTGAAAGTATGATAAAGGTGCTGGTTAGCACCGCAGTACTAATCTTGGAAGAACCTTCGCAAATCTGATCTTCACAGCTAGATCTAAAGTACACAGGCGAGTGCGTGTGTCTTTCAGGCAGGTCATAGAAAAAGTAGCAGTACGGCTACTAGCTCGAACAAATGTGACTAATTTCTAGTGACATACCATCGCTACACCTGCGAAATGCGCATATGATTTTTTTAATTAATGTTGCTTGAAATAACAGTGAAAAGAGCTATCGGAAAATGTATACCACGTAACTCTTATAAAAACAATCTTAAAGAGCGATGATATGCGTCTAAATTGACTACCAAACGACTACAAAAAAGCGGGGCGCTCAAATTTAGAAAAATCATGGTTGATACGCACGTAGTCTTCAAAACTTAGAGACAACGCATAAGTACTGCGGTATTTGGCTTCAGTGGAGGTCAGGAGAATGTTGTGCCAGAATGTGGCCAAGGAAAGCGCTCAGTTGGGTACTTCCTGACTGGTTGACCGGTTGACTTCTCAAAACGTTGAAGAGAGCAGTTGATCTGGATGCGCTCAGGTTATTAAGTTACTATGGAGCAGACGGGCAGATTGCGACATAACAAAACAATTTTAGCCACAATTGTGTTGAAGGAAAACAGTAGGTATTATTAGACACCGTCTTTTTAGCAGGCACGTAGAATGTTTGAGTACCAAACGAGACTTGTGAGAATTAAAGTAAGTAATTAAATTGACGGTCAGTCATGGTGCTGAAAACCCTTTTAGCGAGCATTAGATTTCAGAATCATCCTATCTAGTAGTTTTGAAAAATTAATGTCGACTATATAACGTTTAGTATTGGTACGTACGAACTGTGAATGTTTTTGGCCTGCCATCTGGAAAATTTATCATATTTCACATCTAGAGAACACGAAGAAATAAGAAAGAAAATCTTCCTACACTAACTTGATTATACCTACAAATAAGACTACGCTGAAAACCGCCCCCATGAATAAAACAAAGAAAAGTGATTGCTTCCCCGAGATAATTGACCTCATCCTGACTTCAATTATCGACATTTTCCTCTCTATCGATTGATGCAAGGCATAAGATGTTACGTGCATTACCAGACTGTACGCTGCACTTAGATGGTCTGGTGGTTGTCTCCCGAAGCTGCACCAAACAGGTTTTGTTGCAGTTGGATGCTGCGGAAAAAGTAATTCGACAAGAAATCATTGAAATGAAAAGCGAAATTCTGTCGGGCTATCATTTTCTGAAATTTTATAGTTCTGTTAAAAATGTACTGTATATTTACTGTACTAGAACTTGGATAAGGGAAAAATAATATGTTAAGTCGTACTTCAAAACATGTTCAATAATAATCGAACGACCTTGACATTAGGAGAGCAAAATGCTTAAACGCCGTAGGTAAAGCAACCTGTTTTTAGAGAAAAGAATTTCAAACCAAAAATTTATTTATTCAATAAGAGATGCTTTTTTGTATGAAACGAGTGTAGCAAATAAAATCTGGTAGGAATTTACCTGTTGAAAGTAGCCTGGTAATCCTTAATTTGTTTTCTGCTGAACTCATGAAATTCTGTGTAGACATTCACAACCTTAAAGGTGTGCTTCACCTCCTGGCCATTTTCCAGAGCCTCGTTAATTTGCTGACGGCGATTGAGGATGTTGCTTAGTTCCGCATCAGCTGACATTTTCGAAAAGGTGCACAAGATCTGAATCAATCAATAGACAAATAAGCACACACGCAGTTTTAATTTGATAGCCGATATGAAATCGAAGTCACAAAACAAAAATAATTTATTGAAATGACACAGTTTTACAGTAATTTCACTTAGAAGATCAACACACGACGTATATACGAATGATGACGGCAGCACAACGCCACAATCTACCTAACACTTTGGGAGACGAAACTCAACTAAACAACTCACAGAGATTCGGTCAAACTGGTTGGGCTTGGGGTTGACGTTGAGCTGGAATTGCCAATATATCCATGGACGTGAAGTCGTCTCCCTTTGTATACACCGCTCTTTCTGTGCACATGCTTTCTGGTGCCATGAATTGAAGGTTTTCCTCCCCTGCTGTTCACCTTGCGACCTTTAAAGGAGGAGTCCACGTTTGTTCAAACATGTTGGATATAATACTTAATCCGATAGTTAACATATAACTATAAAAATGTGTACAACGTTATCGGTACTTAAGTGAAAGTCGCTTGAAAATCTATTTAATATTTAAACAGATGGTAAATTTGATACGCGCAAGTTCCTAAGTAATCAATTAATTGGCGGTTGGTAGGTTGACATCCGATATTTGCTTAGGTATGTCAGAAAGCGTAAAAGTGTGAAAATTATAGGCTGTGAATTCATTCGAGGTTTAATTTTGCATAGTTGATGTAGTGACGCTCTTCTCGTCTTTAGACTAAAATAGTGTTGCTGAACGACAAAAGTTCTCTTCCTGCTCTTCAGTTTCTAGTGCAAGTATTATCTGAAATGAAAAATTTATGTTAAATAGTACATATCATAAAGCAATTACGATACGATATAGAACTCAAAAAATAAATTTTCTACTCTGCTAGTAAGAGTTCGAAATTTATATAAAGAGTGTAACAAAGCAAAAAAAAACTTTTTTTATCTGAAAAAAAAAACCAACATATACACGAAACGTCTAGTACGCCTCGGATACCTCGGACTGATTTTGTAATGACGACCTTTGGCTTTAAATAACGGTCTACGATCGGGCTATGGAACGTGAGAACTCTGTAAAACGGGAAATGGCCCATTGTAAAATAAATATCTTGGGATTAAGCGAAAATAGATGGAGGAAGTGGAACGTTTACATCACCCACATCTGAAACCGTGCTGCTATACTCTGGCCAGGAAGAATTAGATACACCAGGCCTGGCAGGTGTACATGTCGGCCTGGAAAATGTAATGGGGAAGTTTGGAATCGGAAACAGGAACGCAAATGGCAAGTTGTTTGTTGAATTTTGTAACTCGCGGCAACTTATCATCGTTGGATCCTTCTTTAAACACAAAAAATGTCTCTTAAAATTCCTGGATTTCCCCAGATGGCAAAACTGAATATCAGATTGACCATATTGCTGTTTCGAAAAGTTGGAGAAAGTGTCTTCTCGATGTAAGGTCAGCACGGCGCTGATATTGGCAGCGATCCCCATCTTGTAACAGCTAAGTTTCGCTTATGCATGGCAGCAGTTCGCCACGTAACACAACATCTAATATGATACAGTTCGATTCTTCGATTGCAGAGTCTTAAAGCACCGAACATCCGCAGCGCATATACCATCGCATTTGGAGACGGAGTTGGATCAATTCGTTGAGCCGCACGACCACCATGCCATGGGTCCCGGGTTCGAGATCAGGTCTCCCCGTGAGCTCTTATTAAGAAATTAAAATAATCCACTCCGTCTCTGGGCTGTTGTCTAGCTCGCAGCAATGCAAAAACAAGACTTTCAAGTTTCCTCACTTCCCTTACCCTAAATTCCCTTCCGGCCAAAACCATGCTAACGCATAAAAGGGTTGTCCCCTAGGATTTGGCCACATCATAAAACAAACAATTGATGCAATGCGTCATAACACCGACGATTCCAGCGACCAAAAATGCGAAGGAATGTTTTGTGAGCTATTGTACAGAACACATGTGGGACGATTAGAGAGCGGGAAAAGACCATGGATCAGTGACGCAGTGGTGCAAAATACAGGAACGGAAGCAGATTAAAGACCGCATTAATTCTGCTTCCGACGTTGCAGTTAAACAACATCTCAGAACTGCGTACCAATCTCTACAGAAAGGCGTCCAAAGAAGTGTAAGACGTGACAAGCGCAACTACATCAACGCGCTAGCAGAAAAGAAGCGGCCTACCGCGGTGCCAGTGGAGATCTTTAAAAAATTTCAAAAATATTGGCAGGAAAGACTTACAACACCATATCCAGGAAGGGATACTAATGGATCCTTTCTTGTCACGGAGGAACATCAACTGCAGAGGTGGAGAGAATATTTTGTTGAAGTCCTACCTTCGGACCGTCGAATACCTTTTCACATGAGCCTGAACACCCGCCGGCTGCGGCTAACATTCAATCAGAACTTCGACAAGATTGGAGATGGCTGACGCAATTAAGTCGATGGCACTCAGTAAGGCCGCAGGGATTGATGGAATACCAGTTGTACTACTTAAGGCGGATCCCATTGTTGCAGCTGATATCTTCTCCCCGTAATCCAGGAATGTTGAGAAACCGAGACCTATCCCAGTGAATGGAAAATAGGCGTAATTGTGGAGATTCCCAAAAAAGGCGACCTGAGGAGTTGTAGTAATTGGCGCGGTATCTGTCTTTTAACTGCAGTCTCCAAATACATGGCTAAAATAATCTTAATGCGAATCAAGAAGACAATTGAGCGCACCCTTAGCGATTAATAGGCAGAATTTTGTGAGGGTTTCTCCTTCAGCTATCATATCAACACTCTCCGAATTATCATGGAGCAATGTATGGAGTGAGAGAAGGATACATACTGTTAGCCAGGGATTATATGGAAACTCTTTAACCACCTTACGCACCTGGACTGCATCTCCAGACGCACAAATCATCGGATCTTCGAGTCGAACGTAAAATCTGTTTCTCTTGTACGGCTGTTCAACATGGAAAGTGACCTGTCAAATAACAGCTAAGCTACAAGCCGCATCCTTAACATCCATTATGAACGAAGACCTACACATACTTACAGGCTAAGACGGGATAGACACCAGTATTCGCAGGCGAAAGTGGCAATGGATAGGCCACACACTAAGAAAAGAGCCAAATAATATCGCACAATAGGCTTTAGATTAGAATCCTCACGGAATCCAAGGAAGACGCCACAGTTGAAGGCGTTGGTGCAGAACCGGACCACGTGGAGAGTCGATGTAATAGACGCCCTATGCCTCACAAGGAACCATAGAGTAAGAGTTCGAAATTTATATAAGGAGTGTAACAAAACAAAGAAAACTTTTTCTAAAACCCAGTAAATTTACTTTTTAACCAACTCAGCTAAAGAAAAACGCAAGCAAAAACACATATTACATCGTCCGAAAGTTTGAACTAATATATTTTGACTGACACGATGGCGGCACATCTCGTAATGCACTTCATTTTTAAGAGGGGTTTCTCATTCTGTTACAGTAGATTCGCCTGCAGTCTTATTATCGAATACGATTCGATTGCAATCAATCGTAAATATTTTATTTAAATATCCTACATTTACGATCGATTGCAATAAAGTAATAAGGCCCCAGATCTTAAAAGAACAAACGTGCTCATACTTTTGAGATTTCCTACATTTGCAAATAGCATTTTTAAAACAATAATAGGTAATCACAATTTTTGGCGACATTTTAGGTGATATCTAGTGTCTCCTGATGGAAATACACAAATAAACCCGCTTGGGCTAAATCTTTATCGTCAAGATAGGAACAGACTATAGAAGCATTTTTCAAGCTTATATTTTGAAGCTAAACTATTTACTTTTTAGAGTTATTATTCTTAAAATTGCGTATTTTCGTTTTCGATTGTTCATATTACCGCGTGTCTACCGTGCGGGTGAATTTATTATCTTCAGTGGGATCCCCTACTTTTTTTTTATCAATTACTAAGATTATAAATAAAAAAATGCATCTTTGTCCTACACATATTTTTGGAACCAACTTTATTTTTTAAGTTATTATTAGTTATTCTCAAGTGGAACCCACCTAAAAATTGGCAATTTTAACTTAAAAAATAAAATAGTTTTTTAAAAAAAAGTTGAACCGACTTCACAAAAGGCGCCAAAAAGCATAAAATAATTTTTAATTTTATATCTATTACGACATTTTGAAGTCGGTGCAAATCAAACAAACCAAACAACTGTGAAGTCGGTTCAACTTTTTTTTTAAAACTATTTTATTTTTCACTTTTTAGTGTCTCCGACTCTATACAACGAATAAAGAACCATCCAAATCGGTGCACCCGTTAAAAGGTAGTTTTAATCCCCTACCCCACCCGCATTCCACTAAACTTTTTTTCTCATGGTATCAATCAAGGAACATACTCTACCGAACAGAAAAGGAATCATCGAAATCGGTCCACGCGTTACGAAGTTACTACCCCTCCCCTCCCCCACCACCACCATAGGACCAAATTATTCTCCTATTAGCAATGGGGGATAACACTCTATACAACAGCAAAAGAACCATTCAAATTGGTCCACGCGTTACAAAGTTAGGTTCCACCCCCTTCTCCCAACCCAACCACACCAACAATTTTTTTTCTCGTGGTACCAACCAGGGAGCATACTCTACCCAACAGAAAAATAAATATCCAAATCGGTCCACGCGTTACGAAGTAAGACTACTCCTCCCCTCGCCCCCCCCCCACCATGGGCCAAATTATTCTTCTATTAGCAATGGGTGATCACACTCTATACAACAGCAAAAGAACCATCCAAATCAGTCCACGAATTACAAAGTTACGTTCAACCCCCCCCCCCCCCCCCCCAGCACATTTGTTTTCTCGTAGTATCAACCAAGGATCATATTCTACTGAATAGAAAAAGAATTACCCAAATCGGGCCACGCGTTCAAAAGTTAGACTACCCCTCCCCCCACCCACACCTTTCACCATAGGACCAAATTATTCTCCTATTAGCAATGGGGGATCATACTCCATACAACAGAAAAATAACCCTCGAAATCGGAACACGCGTTACAAAGTTAGGTTTAACCCCCCCCCCCCCCCCCCAATAATTTTTTTCTTCTGGTATAAACCACGGGACATACTCTACCCAACAGAAAAAGAACTATCCAAATCGGTCCACGCGTTACAAAGTTAGACTAACCCTCCCCACACCCTACACCAAATGTTTTTCTCCTATTAGCAATGGGGGATCACACTCCGTACAACAAAAAAAGAACCATCCAAATCGGACCACGCGTTACAAAGTTAGGTTTCACCCCCACCACAACCCTTCCGAAAAAATTTTTGACATGGTACCAATCGGTGAACATACTCTACCTAACAAAAAAAGAATCTTCAAAATCGGTCGACGCGTTACGAAGTTATGCCGGGTCAGACATAAAAAAAAAAAAACATACGCGTCGAACTTAGAACCTCTTTGTTTTTGGGAAGTCGGTTAATAAGCTAACTCGAAAAAATGTGAGGGACAAAAGATGCATATTTTTTTTTTTGGAGACGGAGTTGGATCAATGCGTTGAGCGGCAAGACCAACATGCCGTGGGTCCCGGGTTCGAGCCCAGATGACCGTGAGCTTTTATTAAGAAATTAAAATAATCCACTCCGTCTCTGGGCTGTCGTCTAGCTCGCAGCAATGCAAACAAGACTCAAGTTTCCTCACTTCCCTTACCCTAATTCCCTTCCGGCCAAAACCATGCTAACGCATCAAAGGGTTGTCCCCTAGGATTTGGCCACATCGTATAAAAAAAAAAAAAAAAAAAAAAAAAAGTAAAATCCGAAAATTTGATTGATAAAAAAATATATGTAAAAAATTTTAAAAGCAAGCATTTACAATCCACTAAATTAAAAAAAAAGTAAAAAATAATGTTCAGTAAAGTTTAATTCTCAAAAGTGCAGCCACAGAAAAACCCCTTCCTTGGTCACTAATCATAGGCGCAGGTACTTAGAAGGTACATAAACATCGATCGTTTTAAAATATGAGATATATATTTTAATTTAATTTTGGATGCTTTATTTCAGATAGGAAAATAGTATTATTTATGTTCAGTAATAGTTTTCATTCCAAATCGGTCCATGTGTTACGAGGTGTGGCGATTGTTCCCTCCACCCCCAAAGTTTTTGACATGATACCGATAGAGGAACATACTCTATAAGGCAAAAAAGAATCATAAAAATCGGTCATTGCCTACTATACCACACGATTCTTCGGAAATTAAAATCCTCAAAATTGTATGCTCTGCGCGGAGCTGATCAGGAATTGAAAAAAATACATTAAAAGAGTAATGAATTATTACAACATAAACAATCAACTTATGCAGGCTTCAAAATAACTATGCACTCTACAATTAATTACAAGTACATTTCCTCATTTAAGTAAGCTGTTAATTCCCCTCGAAAAATTAATATGGTCACTCTTCATTAGTTGAAAAGGGAAATACAGTTAGGCAGTTCTCTCAATTGATATTGATCACGCATACGCTACAAATTTGAAGTAAAAATAACAACTTACTGTGAATTTTTAATATTACTTGGTATTGATAGTGTTTGACAGTTTGAGTTGCAGTCATGGAATTCTTAAAGTTTATTAAATCAAAGTTGTTGTTGTCGGAGGAAATTTTATTTGAAGAAGGCGAAACCTTTGATAACTTTTTATCCAGTTCAGATTATAAGTTCTGTCAATATATGTTTATTCAGGTAACATTTCTTAAATTTTTAAATCGTTTATGATTACTGTTGGTAAAACTCAAATTTTCATTTAAAATAAGATACTATATTCCAAATAAATTTTTATCTTGTGAATTGAGATTCAATGATAACATTAAAGTGAAAAATATGTGTTATTGGTAAAATTAGTCATTGCATACATACTATTAGATATTTTGAGAACCTCGTTGCGAATCAATTCAATACTGTGATTCTAGCAAGACTTTTACTTAAAGTTAATATCATTTAATTATTCGAAAGAATTACAACCTTTATAATGGTTTTAATGAAAATATTTTTAGTTTGGTTCTAAACAGAATTATAATATAAACCGTTCAAGAAAGGTGAACTTGCTTTGAAGGCATACTTTTTAACATAAAAATTACAAGACGTTTATCACTAGGAAACAGGGAGTACTGAAATGTTAAATTTTCTTATAGCATAATTAAATACTTATCAATCCCGAAGCGTAACTAATATTGATGAAAAGAACATATGGGGATTAATACCTACGATAAACGTGGTATTACTACTAAATAAAGTAAATAATTTTCTTAAATTCTGGACAAGAGTTTAATATGTGAATTTTTTCGGATCATAACGACTTTTTTAATGTAAAGTTTGATTGCATTTTTTACTCTTTTTAGTGTTAAATATGAAAAAGTAACCCAAATAAATCCGCTTTCATGTCTGTTTGTGCGAAAAAGCAATGTAAAAATCTAAATCAAAAAACTTCGTGGGACAAAGTTGAACAAAAATAGAGTTTTAACAAAGATAGTGATTTTCATAACAAACGTACTAAATATAGAATATTAAATATCCTATTGTGGTTTTGATGATAGCTAGAGTGAATAGACATAACTCGAAATGTCCATGAAATTTTTAGAATAATGTTTGGCGACATATGTAAGCAAATTTGGAGAGCATATAATGAATATGCGAAAATATTTGTTGTCGTATAAGGTAAAAAAAAGTTGCGTTTAACTTGGGAAAGTAAATTTTCATTTAAACTGTGAGTTTGTAAAAATTCAACTTGCGGGAAAGCTAATTTTTAATTACGTATGTTTGTAATGTATTCTGGTGAGAGAGAGAGGCATATACACTCTGAGGATGGTAAAACAATTACTGAAACGCTAGGCACAATTAAGGAAAGATATGATGTAAAAAATAAGATTTTTTTAACTGACTGCAATCCCGAGATCAAAAATAACAAGAGATATTTTTAATTTTGTTTAATTACATTTTTTATAATTTTTTGGGTTTTAAAACAAAAATTGAAGATATATACAAGAATATGAAGATATTTATATCTAGTTCCCGTTCGCCCTTGTGGGGGGTAACTTAACCCTCTTCAAAACAAAAATTTAAAGTAGATTTCGAACTACCGACATTACTTTCCAACCCCTAATGGGGTCATTACACGATGCGTCGACATACTCCGGATCAACTTTCTGCAGCGATTTCAACGATTTCGCTTAGTTGGTTGCCTCATATCAGTTATTAAGCAGCAAGAACTTTCTGGACGTGTAGGAATGCGATAGGAAAGGTGTGGGGACTATTACCTTATATTATAAAATGGATAAATACATGTGTAATCAGACCCATGACAACACATGGAGCGACAGTCTCATGGAAAGTAATGGAGGTGTCAGAAACCAGAAGATTATCTACCATGCCCAACGTATGTGCTGTTTAGGCATAACAGAAGCTACTAGGTCAACACCGGCAAGGGCCCTGAAGGTCATTCTAAACATTACTCCACTAGAATTCCATGTTAAACAGGTGGCACTTAAATAGGACGTATGTTTACACATGAACAACTTTGGAAGGAAAGGGGAATACAAACTCAGCATGAAAAGATCGTTCAAATCTGTAACGGAAATACGATCAAAAGATTGTTTGGGGAAGAACATTGCTGGTATTTAAAAACCGGAAACCCAAATATGGAGGCAAATTTCAAAGCTTATGATCCAAGAAAATAATATAGCGCGTTACACAGACGGCACAAAATGCGAGTGGCTGTGGCTTCGGCGTATCGTGCGAGGAACAATACCTGCGTTAAACAACTTCTCGGTTTTTCAAATTGAAATCGCAGCGAAAGAGATAGCAGCTAAGCAGCCAACGGAAAGGGGTGGCCATTAGCAAACGCTGCGGTAAAATCTACAACGATAAAGGGATATAATCAGGCCCTCATGGAGTTAGGGAGACAAAACGATTCCCCTTAATATACATGCCGGGGCACTGCGGAATCCCAAGAAATAAAAAAGCAAAGCAAGCAAGCTGGCGCAGAATGGCGCAATGAAGATACCCAATAACACTCAACCTGACCATCCCCATCCAGGAAATCAAAGAAATCATTGAATGGGTAACGAGTAGGCACAAAAAAAGTGAAATCATCAATCAGATGATAATCAGAAAAGATTATCAAGCTGAACAAGGCCAAATTGAAACTTCGAGTTGGACTCGTGACAGGGCTCATGAAAAAACAAAAATAAAAAAGTCATGTCCTCGGTCAATGCCCAGCCCTAACGCAAACATTGAGAAACTTAGGAACATAATAAAGATATCGGGATATAAACAAATTATCCAATTCGGTATGGGGAACAGTTGGGCCAACGGCCAACAGTGGGCTTTAGGGTACACTGTCTAAAAGGGGCGCACAACGGGCACTATAGGCCGCAGTGCAAAGAAAACGTACCTCTCACAAATCAACCAAATTCCTAAATATACCCTAAAAGAAAAGAGTTAAATCGTCAAGTTATCACTAAATCAAAAATAGAATTTGTATCTTAACTTTAGACCTACCATGCTCTTAAACAAAAAGAGCTTTCAAATAAAAATTATTTAACATAAGGAATATCAGTAAGGTTATATTTATTTTTACATTAATTATCTACTTACCAGTATGTGATTTATTCTAAAATCGGCAACGTAAATAGAAAATATTTCCGAGATTGCTTTGATGACTTTAGTACTAGAACTATCTACAGAAAAGTACAATGAAAATCTAATATCCCAACCTAAAAGCTAATTTTTCAGTTAGTAGTAGATTTTTCTAATTTTTCTTTAAATTTAATTTGGAGTGTTTTACAACACAATGCCATATTAGGCAGATTAAGTTGGTTGCAGTTCAATTAAAATAACCGTCATTTTATTTATACGATATTTTTCAAATTAAATTCGCATTTATTGAGGAAAGTACATTTGGGTGCATGTAGTCCACCTCTTCATACAGGGTGTGGTTGGCTACCAATTTCATTTAAATGTACAGTTCTGCAAAAACATCATAAATAATTCAAAGTTTAAATTGAACTGTTGCCAACTTAACTTACGAAGCTCTCCAATTCATTTAAATGGGTTGGTGATTCTACTTTTCGGAGCGGACTGATGAAGTTGAAAAACATGAAATTTTTAAAATGATTAATGAAGGAAATTTCCACCTTCGTTGCTAAAATTTCTATGTTGCAATGTAATTTTAAACATTACCTTCTTCGTTGCTAAAATTTGTATGCTGCAATTTCATTTTAAACAAAAAGCATTATAAATAATTCAAATAAATGACCGTTGCAAATAAACGGGAACTGGACCAAACTTCGGTGCAGTAATGAAAACTTCCTGGTAAAGCCAGGTATGCAGCTCCAGAGAAATTTTCGTTTCCTATACGAAACCTATGTAAAAAAACCATTTTCCATTTCCATTTTCGTTTGCCAATTTCGCAAAGTAGTACGGAGCTTTAATTGAAAAACGTGTCCAAGAAAGTTCTGGTTCAGAGTTGCCAAGTCGGGCGATTTCTCGCCGATTGGTCAGTTGGGCGAGAAAATTTTCCTCTCTGCGACTAGGCACTTTTTGGGCGATTTTTTAATTCTTGCTGGGCGCTTTTGGGCGATTTTTGAATTCTTCCTGGACGCTTTTGGGCTATAGGCTGAATCAGAATGTACGGCAGCCTACAGCTGCCTACATTCTGATTCAACAATTCACATTGGCTAATCGAAATCACATAACCCGACGTGACAGTAGAAAAATTTTTGCTGTCCGGTCATCTCAAATTCTAATTTTGCGCGAATAACTTTTTACTGAACTCCGAATGAGTCCAAACTGACGTTTATCGCAATGGATTAGGTCTGTTCGTTGACGCCACTCCGAGTCACAAAGAGTCATTTAGAGCAATTTCTTACTCTAGTTGTGTTATTTGAGAAAAGAGTGGCAATCTTCTTGCGCGTTTTGTGTTCTTTGAGAAAAGAGTCATACTCTTTTCCACTCCTTTTTTGGTCTTTGAGAAAAGAGTAGCAATCTAGATTACTTTAGAGCGAACTTTTCTGCTCCTGCTTTAAATAAGGTGCAGCTTTTTGACGTTTAAGATCGAGTGATTTGAAAGTGACTTTTTGTTAATCAAATTAAAAAATTAAAGTATTGTGCTGCAAAATGCAGAAAGTAACAATGTTAAACTCTTGTGGGAAGATTTTTATGTGACATGTTCGCCAAATACTGCAAAAGGATTAGTTGTCTAAAAATTTTTGAATGATAATTATATTCAAAACTAAGTG
Source organism: Leptarthrus brevirostris (assembly GCA_964036015.1). Taxonomy (NCBI): domain Eukaryota; kingdom Metazoa; phylum Arthropoda; class Insecta; order Diptera; family Asilidae; genus Leptarthrus; species Leptarthrus brevirostris. Next base: position 43,241,737 of record OZ038375.1, read on the forward strand.
ACACTCAGCTGTTAAGAGTGGAGTATTGCATCCAATCTGGTTTTGCTACTCGGATTAGAGTAGAGCTGTGCGCTGCTATTTTATACTCTGCTCTTTTTGAATCGGAGTAGAGTCGCGCCGAGATCTGCGCCACTCGGGGTGGCCTCTGCGAACAGACCTAACGACTCTTTTTGACTCGGAGTGGCGTCAACGAACAGACCTATTTTTTTCGCTCAAACACGTCAAAAATTTATTAGACTTTCTGCGAGAAAGATGTGTATTAGTTAGGCTTTTAATTCCTTTATGAAATGGGGTGTTACCAACCCTCTCCCCCCGCCAGGGAATATATTTGTAAAGTAGTACATAAAAGTACGTAAAAGCGGAACTTTCCCGAATTAAAAAGTACACGTAAAGTAGACGTCAGTACACGCAAGTGCAAAAGTCACTTCCATTATTAAATACCTACTTAATTATGGGTATTTTTTGTTTTTCACGACGCCCCTACCACAAAAAATAAATATTACATTAAAGTTGAACAAAGAACAATTTGAAAGACTTGATGGATTATAAAATCAAAAGACGATTTCAAATAATGGCGTGGCGACTTTGGGCGCGTCACGCCTCGGGGACTTTTTCTCCATTCCATACCGTCTGGCATCTCTGTTCTGGTTGTTAAGTGTTGTTAAATCTCCGATTTTCGTTTTCCTTTTCTCATGAATCAGCTGATTGTGTAGCTGTCAACAGGCAGCCATTTTACGAATGATGTTAAACAACGAATAAACAAATAGCTTGACAATTGGTGAGCAACGTCACAAATGTACACCCTGTCAAATTAATCAGCGTTGATCGGTTTTAATAACTTCTTTATGGTGGTTCGCTGCATCACTTACAGTAATTTAGTACGTGTATACTAAGGAAAGCATTTTAAAATGATGGTAAGAATACTTTCAATGAAGTAAATGTTCATATCAATAATGCGGGAAATTGTTAATTGAGGGGCGTATAGAGAGTTGATTAGTCACCGGAATTTAAGCAATTTCTTATCTTTTTCAGGACGGAACTGATGAAAGTGGAAGTATAGAGCAGGAAGTGCAACAACCTGCTCAGTCTCCAGCTTCGGAAGCTCCAGCGCCAGAGACTCCCTCGCAACCACAAACCACTACAGCTGCAAGCACTCCTGTTCCTTTAGCTGACAACAGCTTGCTTGTGGACATCTCTGATGCGTTGAGCGAAAAGGATAAAGTGAGATTTACGGTGCATACTAGAACGACTCTGCCTGGCTATACTAAACAGGATATGTACGTTATGCGGCAACACGAAGAATTCGTGTGGCTGCATGACCGTTTTGAGGAAAACGAAGAATACGCGGGTTATATTGTAAGGAATCTATAACTGAATGCTGATTTTTACAATCTAATAATATATCACCATAGATACCTCCTTGTCCGCCTCGGCCTGACTTCGATGCATCAAGAGAAAAACTCCAAAGATTAGGTGAAGGTGAAGGTAATATGACAAAGGAAGAGTTCAAAAAGATGAAAATGGAGTTAGAAGCGTACGAATATCATGTTTATTATTTTTAAATATTTCCTTGGAACTTTATATTATAGGGAGTACCTAGCAACATTTAAAAAAACTGTTGCAATGCACGAAGTTTTTTTGTCACGTCTTGCCTCACATCCAGTTTTTCGTACCGATCAACATCTAAAAGTGTTTCTCGAATACGATCAGGATCTCTGCGCCAAACCCCGTAAAAAGATGGATATATTTGGCGGATTTGTTAAAAGCTTAGGAAAAACTACTGATGAACTATACCTTGGTGCTACGGTGCGAGATGTCAATGACTTCTTCGAAAATGAATTGCAATTTTTGACAGAGTATCACGGTCATCTGAAGGAAGCTGCCTCCCGTACAGAGAAAATGACAAATAAACATAAAGATGTAGCTGATTGCCATGTAAAGGTGTCTAATAGTCTAATGCAGTTATCTACAGCCGAAAAAGGGAATATGGAGAAATTTTTAGCTAAAACAGCCGAAGTTTTTGAAAAAATTAGGGTAAGTTAGCATAAATGGCAACCGGACATCTGTGTAGCATTTGGTACGAAATTGATCTTTATGTATTCACATAAATTAAATATTTTTGCCGCTACAGTAGTCACTGTTGACTTTCCGTACCAAAACCGAGTATAAACTAAATAAGTACTAACAAGTTGCAGCTTGACTTTTGCTGCATATACCAGTTTTGTTCATCGGTGTGAGTTACTCCCTTATACGGAGGCTTAAATAGCCCTGCAAGTTCTTCGCAGAAGTCTATCCCTAATATTCTAGATCTTTGCGCCAAGTTTTTTTATGATAATGCAGAAAAAGCCTAGCGGACAACCCTATAATGCATTACCATGGCTTTGGCCGGAAGGGAATGAGGGCACTTGAATGTCTTGTTTTTGTTTTTTTTGGAGCTTGAACAATGGCGTGGTGATGGTGCTACTTATCCATTGATTTTACTCCGTTTCCGGGCATTGGCCCAGAGCGATAAAACGATCTCGTCTTCCACCCCACGACCCCCACACAGCCTAGAGTCTGCGACTAGTATTATTTTGGCATGAGCCATTAATCGCATATGCCCTGCCACGAGACCTGCATAGAGGCTCAATTTGGCTTTATTTTTCTTAGTTATCTGATTTGAATTCGATTCGTTGAGAGTACCCCAGAATGCTTTTGTATGTTTCACTTTTTCTGATCTCTTCCAAATTTCTTTATAACTTCCTAGATGGGGATGCCTAAGTTGGGCATTGTTTGACTTTCTTCGTTTGCACCCTTCAGCGCCAATTCATTTGATTTTTCATTTCCTGGGATTACGCAGTGCCTTGGTATATATATATTAGGGTTGCTTCGTTTCGACTCCCTAACGTCACAAGAGCCTGCTAACAACCCTCTATCGCTTTGGATTTCACCATGGCGCTTGTAAACGACTTTATTGACGTCTGTCTGTCCGTGCACATTGCTATTCTTAAGGATCTCACTCATACGTTCTATGAGCTTCCTTGCTCCTATCTCTGTCGCTGCATTCTTGCACTAGAAAACAGAGGAGCAGTTATCTACCCCGCCACAAACCTACAGACTCGCTCGATTTTCGAGCAGTCTTTGTATACCGCTATGGTATTTTCTTGGATTACTTCATTGTTGTTCCATTATCTTTCTGTCAAAAAGAAGTTTTAAGGTTTATTTCCATGGGGTTAACGGTTTTGGAAGTCCCAGCAAACTTCTTTTTCAAATTTACTTTTGACTACGAATTCGTTACTAGTAAGGGCCAACCTTTCATGTTGCGTGTGCTATCCCCTTATTTTCCACACTTGATTCATACGTAAATGTACGTCCGAGATTAGTGCCACACATTTGGCGTGGAATTCCAGTGAGGTAATGTTTAGGATAAGCACAAAGGTCCTCGTTGTAAGAAACAAATGTACCTGATCTAATTCCTTCTGGTTTCTGCCCACCTCCATAGCTTTCCATCAGACAAAAGCGCCGTGCGTTATCATGGGTCTGCTTACACACGTATACATCCATTTTTTGATATAATGTGATAATCCCCATATCTTCCCATGCGATTGCGCATTTCTACACGTCCAGAAAGGCCTGAGTACTTTGTTTTTCTTTGGGTGTAACGTGTAAGTGCCTTGCCCATTTTAATTTCCCGTCCATCAAGACTCCCAGAAACTTTGCCTCATTTTTAATGGAAAGTCTGGTGTTGCTTATGCAGAACTATTTCTCTTACTTCATTTCTTTTGGCAAAGCAGCAGAGTTTCGTTTTTTGTGAGTTAATCTTCAGTCCGTAAACTTGAGTCCATGAGACTGCACTGTTGATTTCTTCTTGAAGCAGGTGACCCAGGTTTTCTTGCCCCACTGATACGACGACAAAAATTTATGAGGTTGGGGGTGTGAGGAGGGTGCGTTACCAAATATCTTAATTGACACAACTATTTGGAAGATTGTGTTTTGCTGTTTGATCCACCATTGCTATTCTATGGAAAAATGTTGACCTTAACGCGTAACGCGTGGACTGAGTTAGATGATTTTGATTCGGTTGTACAGAATACGTTTCCTGATTAATGAATGATGAATTTTGTACCTAGAGTGACTACGATGATTCTCTGACGACGATAATTCTTTCTTGCTGTATAGAGTACGGTGGCGCACTAGGGTCATGTTAAGAATTTTCTAAGGTGAGGGTATTAAAGGGGTACCGTGTTGCCAGATTAAACTTTTGAAATCGCTTTATTCTTACGAGCAGCTTCCTTCGAGTCGTATATATGAAGACGCTAAAAAGTGGAAAATAAAATAAAAAATTTGAACCGACTTTACAAAAAGCGCTAAAAGCATAAAATAATTTTTAATTTTATATCTATTACTACATTTTGAAGTCTGTATAAATTAAACAAACAAAACAACTAAACAATCATAATTGAAGGTACTATATAAAATTAGCTGAACGTTGCAGCTCACACGGCATTATAAGGACGATTAAATACTTTTTTTGTATTTGTTTGGGGGGTGGCATGTAAAAATAATGGAAATCGGAATATATTGGTGTCAAATCCTAAAAAACGCTAAACTGACTTCGATGGGACCTTTAGGCAAGGTTTAGTACTTTCTTAAGAATATTTTACACTACTATGAACAGACGGGCGAGGGGTGGGGGTATAAATGGAGAATTAATAAAAACGACCGATATTAGTGTCGAATCCATACTTTCGGGGTCAGTAAGATAAATAATGACACTCCCAATGGTGTTAGATACTAAGGTAGTAAGCGGTAGGGTAAGGGGTAGGAAGAAATTATATAGGAAAAATAACCGAAATCCACAGATGTTAACGTTGAATTCATAGTTTTCGGGATCACTGAGATGAACAATCACACTCCAAATGTCGTTGGATACTGTGAGGTTAGGACGAATCTAGCACACTTACAGCAACGCCGGGCACACGCAGTTAGTATTATATATAAACGATTAAGCAACGGACCCAACATTGACCCTTGTGGAACCCTTATAGTTTTTATCGTTTTATCCCTGTATTCTTCTCCACTCATAGTATTTGCTGTCCATTGCTTCAATAGCTTTCTCTACCATTTTTCTCTTGGAATCCATATGGTGGTTATCAAAGCCTCCAGATTTTTACAAAGTGTCTCAATCGATTATGTATGATACTTTCCTAATTTTCTTTTGGTGTGAGTTTCCTGCATACTCACTTTTAGACGTTGTTATCAATTAGTTCCATTTCAGGTTTCTTATGATCTTTCGCTTTTATTATAACATGGTCTATAATGGTAGAAGTAGCGCCTGTTTCCCTGTTTGTTGAATATTTTCATTAATTAAATTATTTCATTTAAAATTTGATAGCCGCTGAATATTGTATAGATAATCATTAGCTGTGGGTATATCTTTTAATAAATCTATGTTCCTCTCTCTTTCAATTGAGACGCTTTTCTCCTGTATCAAGATATTTTCAGTGTCAGTTTTATTCGGTGATTTATCGTATTTTCCTTTTCTTTGCTTATCTATCTTATCTAGTATAATTGTATTGTCATTTTAATTAGCGATTTCTAACCGTATTAGACGGGATCCTACTGTGATTTAGAAAAATATAAACATGAAAGAACTCTTCGCAAACGTTACATTGGCGTAACAGAAGCAAGTTATTAATGTTTAATGAATGAAGAGTTATTAATGTGTTGATTCTTGGAAAATTCTATGTCAAAGACATCAGTATGTTAAATCATAACATTAGCGTGAAATTAACAAGCTGCTTTTGGCGGGATGTTTGAGAATTCTCATTGTCAAAACTTTTACACAAGATAGATGTGCTTTTCTTGAAAAAACTTACTGCCCGAAGTGTTCGTCGAGCACATTGTTCAACTTAGCTGCGGTCCTTGTCATAAACTTTAATGGGTTCTTGTTGGTATTTGTTTGGTTTCGTGGGGGTGTTTTTATATAAATTGTAGGATCGTGTAATGCTTCTTCACTTAAGTCTATTTCTGTTATTTCATCTATCTTTTTATTCGGTTGTTTTTATTTATTTTTTTCTTGTGGTTTAGTTTGTTGTTTGTTTTTGCTTTTTGGTGGTTGGAAGGAGTTTTCTGTTGTTGTTATTATACTGTTGCATTGTTTTTGATGATTCGTTTTGTTGGTTTGTGTATTTTGTAGGTTCTATTATTGCTGGGGTTTTGGTTGTTGGCGGTTTTTCTACCGTGTATTGTTTTTTGTTTGTGGCTATAATTGAGGCGCCGATTATTGCTTTGATAACAACTGCGTAGGTAGGCGTAACAGTATTTGTTTCCTTGTCTATTGTTCCATAGTAATGCTTTTTTGCCTCATACATTGAGCATCGATATTTATTTTGTATGCGCAATATTTCTTTGCTTTTTATAAATCCTGGGTCCTCTGAGACGTCGATCAAGTTTGGCGGAAATATTCTCCCTTTACAACTATTTAATTTAGTGTAAAGTTCAACTTAAACATGTATGCCACCTATTTTTGTAGCCTTCTATCAGCTATTTTCTGACTATTACAAAGCACTAGAAGGCTTCCGTCTCTCCAGAAGCTAGCCTTTGAGAATTCTGTTGAAATTTCTACAACAAAAACGTTGTATTTTTCAAAGGTTTGTCTGCTGCCGTTGCCTGTATTGTAATGCACCTCGGTTCGCTCATCATTGTCTTTGTTTTAGTAAAGTTGTCTAGTCTGGTATCAAATTTTCTTTTTCTTTTAGGGGAGCTTTCCTCAATAGCCTGAAGCCGTTACACCCTTATCATCTTATTCTACTACCAGGGCTAGCAGATTTTTTAAATTTTTTCGTAGATATATTAATATTTATTTATTTATTTACAAATTCGCCAAATACTGACTACTACAAATCAACGAAATCTAAACAGTAAATATAACGTAAAATGAAATATCAAAATGACCTACAGAATCAAAGTGATTAACTATTAAGACTTCTCAAATACTGACTACTGCAAAAAAATAAAATAAACAACAAAACAACTACAAAGAAAAAGAAAAAGTAACCCTAACGAAGCTGATTCTTCAGATGAGATCTAGATAAGTGAAAATCAAAAAGCTCAAAATGATTATTAAAAAGAAGACACATAGATGTAATAGGCTCATGCATACCATAATTAGTGCGGTGGTGGGGAATATGGAGAAAGCCTTGGTTCCTCAAGGGGCGAGCAGGAATCGATAAACCTAGAGCTCCCAGCAGTTCGGGGGAATCAATCACGCCCCGCAAGCAATCAAAGGCAAAGACAACTCTGGAGTTGTCACTTCTGCTTTCAAGGAACTCCAATGAAATAAGCTTTAATCGGTTAGCGTAGGGAGGCAGCTGAAGAGGATGGGTCCAAGGAAGGCCGCGAAGGGCAAATCTAACGAATCTACGGTGCACAGCCTCAATACGATTAATATGAGTCGCATAAAAAAAAGGAGACCACACAGGACTAGCATACTCCAAAACAGGTCTCACGTACGTAAAATAAAGGAGTTTAGTTATATATGGGTCATCAAACTCCTTAGACCATCGCTTGACAAAGCCCAGAGCAGAATTAGCTTTGTTTACAATAGTGTTGATATGGTCGTCAAATGAAAAGGTCGTATTTAGCACTACCCCTAAATCTTTGGTCTTGTAAAGTCTGTTCAGAGAGCCACCGTCTAAGGTGTAGTTAAAGTGCACTGGATTTCTTGATCGAGAGAATGACATAGTAGTGCACTTGCTAATATTTAGGGGTAGGAAGTTTATAGAATACCAATCATGAAAGGCGTCTAAGTCCGAGTTTAATAGTGCACAGTCATTCGCACTTGAAATAACGCGGAAAATTTTGGTGTCATCAGCGTAACATAGAATTCTGGAATTAGGGAGAATTAAGGATACATCATTGATGTTAATGATAAAAATCAATGGTCCTAGATGACTTCCTTGAGGAACACCGGAGGTAACATAAATATCGTTCGAAAGTGAACCTCGAAATAGCACATGTTGCGTGCGATCAGACGAATCCAATTAACAAAAATTGATAGAAACCCTAGAAAAGACAACTTACGAACAAGAACACTACGGTTAATTCTGTCAAAAGCCTTGCTAAAATTAGTAAAAATGCTTGCCAGCTTCAATGGCAGAAATACAGCAATCAAGAACTCCAGCAAGTTAGTCGCAGTAGATCTACCATTCATGAAGCCATGCTGAAAGGAACCTAGAAAAGGTTTGCAGTGGAAGTTAAGAGCATTGCACACGAGAGTCTCAAACATTTTACCGATACAACATAAATTGGCAATGGGAAGGTAGTTTGATATGTCCTTTTTACTTCCTTTCTTATGTAGGGGAATGATGACAGATGCTTTCCAAGATTTCGGAAAAACACCATAACAAATAGATAAGTTAAATAAGTGACAAAGTATAGAAAATAGAGACAAGCGACAATTTTTTACAAAGCAAGCAGGGATACCATCAGGGCCGCAAGAGAAACTATCAGCCTAACCAGAAATATGCTTTAGAACAGCATCCTCACAGCATCCAAGCAGGGATACCATCAGGACCGCAAAAGAAACTATCAGCCAAACCAGAAATATGCTTTAGCACAGCATCCTCGTCAAACACAAGGTCTTTGGTTTCAAGAGTAGTCGGAGCAAACCTCGTCATATGAGTAAAATCCTTATCACTAGTATCACAGTCTGTAGTCAAAAATGCGGTGCCAAAAAATTCGCCAAATAGGTTGGCAGTCGTCAGGGCGTCGTCGCTCTCGACATCACCAAAACTTAACACAGAAGGGTAGCCATCACAATTGCGCTTACAATTTACGAACCTCCAGAACTGTTTAGGCTCAACACGCAAATAGACAGTGAAGTAGTGGAGTAAGTGAAGTAGTCACTCCTTGAGGAACAAAATCGCTTCCAAGCTTTATTCTTCAGATTCTTTAAGTGCTTCACGGAACTATTGAGACAAGGCCAATCACAGGCAAAGATCCAATTATTAAGTTTAGAATAATCAGCCTTGCTAAAGTTATAAGAAAAATTACTTGAGTCAGAAGATGCCGTCAGTACAGGATCAAAACCAATAATTATATGCAGTGCTGGATGATGACGAGATTCAGGAACCAGGGGAGACAGACAGTGCTTCACGACAGTACTCGAGCAGTCAGATGAGAACACCAAATCCAGGAACCTGCCCGAGTCATTCATCACGTCACAGACCTGTGACAAACCGCAAGAGGCAATGGAATCCATGAAAGCCGGAACATACCGTGGGGCAGCCGAAAAAGATGGTAGTAGGCAATCCTTATCCAAGGAGCACTCCCAACTGATCCAAGGCATATTAAAATCTCCAAAGAGTATAAGGTCATCCGACGGAAGCAGCAAATCAGCCAATCCTCCAACACAAGTAGACATCGACTCATAGTAATCAGAGGGCGATCCAGGTGGAATATAGACCGTGGCAATGTAAACATTTTTGTGTGGAAGCGTGAGAACCACACAAATGAATTCTAGGGGATCAGATCCCGCAACATCAACGACCATACAAGGAATGTCATGGCGGACAGCGCAGAGAACACCACCTCCTACTTTAGCATCAGGAGCGGAAAGGTGGCGGCCACGGCGGAAAAATATATGTATGTATATATGCTATTTAGGGTAAGGTTATAATAATTAAATGGTTGGTATGTTTTTTACCTATATTCCTGGCTAAATTAACTTATTTTAATTAACCTACGTTAATGTATTAAAAAAAATTTTTTTGGTTGTTGAAAATGTTTTATCTACCTTAGGCTGGACGGTCGTCCACCTAGCTTTGATGTTGTTGATGTTGAATCTTTTGATGTTGCTGTTTATTTTTCTTTATTGTTGTTGAATGTGATGCTTCTTCCTTTTGATTTACTTCATATATTGGAGTATAAATTTGAGTTAGTAGGGTTATTGCCCTTCTGCTTTCCTCCTCCACACCTGGGGCCCCTTTACTGTTACTGCGGTCTGTTTTTTTTGTCTTTTTTGAAATACATTTTATTGCTTCTGTCCTAATTTTCTTTTCCTTTTTCTTTCTTGTTGCTTTACTTGAACATTTTTTCGTCTCTATTTTGGTCTTGTTCTTGTATTTTTAATGGTTGCTTAATTTTAGCCTCTGCAGCCTGGAGGGCTAGCTCGTGGTTGTCCTATCACTTTTCTTTTAAATTGATTTTTGCTTTTTCTAAGATAGTAATATTTATCTTCTTGATTGTTTTCTGCTTTTATTTTTTTATTATTTACTATATTTTTATATGAATTTTTAATACATTTGGCGTGAAAATTCTTGACGCGTAAGAATTCTTTCGTATTTCAACACCTTCACGGTAATGTCACATGATGTCATATTGTTTCAGCTGACAGCTACCACAGTCAGGAACTAGTACCATTTCTTTGAACTTTTTCTGCAGCAAACGGTATGCAGTTCTTGTCAGATGTTTGATTGCAATATAAGTGCTGTATTACGTGGGCATACCGCATCCTTGCATAGACAAACTTTAGCTCTTCTATCAATGTCAGTACCGCTTTTAGACTTTGCATCAAGAAAAACATTGTCCAAATTATGAATATAACAATATACTCAATCTGTTTCTTAGTTATACTAGATGGGGAAGCAAGATCTTGCAGCTTTTGCAGTTAAATCTACGGATTACAAGTTTCCATGAGTAACGAAATAACAAAAAAAACCTATTTTTGTTCTTGATACCGAGTCCGAAGCTCCTCATTACATGTTCCAGGATATTATTGAAGCCAATCTTGGCTTAAGATCTCCCGTAATTATTTTTATTGATCTTTACGAGCCCTATCAAAGGCGTCGCCAACGAGTTGGCGAAGGGCCCCCTTAGTTGATATTTTCGCTTCCTCGGTCTACGCATATAGTTATTGGGATAATATGTATTCTGGTTCGGTGAGTGGCTAGATATTGTTGATTAGTCCAATAGAACAACAAGCTGGTGATGTAAACTCTTCACTTTCTTTATATCTATATATTGCTGAACCTAAAAATGCTAATTTTATATTAAATAATTTGAGCCTCTATGAACTTATCGTTTACACACTCATACACGAATTTCTTACATTCCACAATCTGAGGATAATACGATGTTTATATTATTTATGAGGTATACTAGATGTTTTCTCTTTCTCTAGTTCCTGTAACCCATTGTGGTGCATAGGGCGGCAGAAGAACTTTACCCGATTCGAGGCAACGATTCCAAGTGGACCTACAATTTTAAGTGGATTCCGAACCTCCGATATTTTCTGTGCTACCCCCAATGGCCTTTTTTATCGTAACAGACAGCAGAAAACAACCATGGGTCGCCGTCGGTGGGGTTCAAACTTGGGACCTCCGGGTTGGCAGGCCGACAATTTATCACTTACTCCACCGACGACTACTAGACATTTTGGCTGTAGTTATTTTTGTTAAAAGTCTAGCTGTCCATCCCAAGAGGAGGACTTCTTCTGGGTGTCATCGAGAGTGCACTTATATAGCGCATATATATTCTCCGAGCCATTGGCAATAGTTGGTTTTCCTTTCAAAAATGTATTTCAGGCTTTTCTGCGCCTCACAGACATCTTCCCAAATATATACTGGAAACGGGCGCATTGTAAGAAAAATCAATTGAGCTTAAGGATCTTATAGAGAAGTCGTAACAATACTAACACCACAATTGCAATATTTGATAATCAATTTAATTGTATATCAAAAACTGAAAAACTGAAACTGAGTTTTATATTTTTCAGAACATGGAAGCTCGCGTTGCTAGTGATCAAGATCTTAAATTAGGTGACACATTACGATATTACCAGCGCGATAGTTATGCCGCAAAATCTCTTCTAATCCGTCGGCTGAGATGTTTAGCCGCATATGAGGCAGCCAATAGGAACCTAGAAAAGGCTCGATCTAAAAACAAGGATGTTCACGCGGTAAGTTTATTATGTTGATTTAAAAGTGTTTATTGGAATTTGTATTGTGCCACTTTTCTGTCGCTTATATTTTCTTAAAGTTCTGTCACCCCTCCTATCAGCACTTATTCTATTCATGTTACAATGTATTTCTGTCTTAATAATGCAGCCACTGGAAGTTCAAGAGGTATAATTGGGCTTCATCACACCCACACTTCATGTTTAATGTTTGACTCAACATTATCGTAAATATTTACAAATTTTATTAATAGATTTTCTTTTTCTTTTATGAAGGCTGAGAATGCACAAGCCGAAGCGTGCGAAAAGTTCGAGAAAATGTCTGCTTGCGGGAAGGAGGAACTTGTAGGATTCCGTAATAGACGAGTGGCTGCCTTTAAAAAATCGTGAGTAACATTTTTTTTACGAAGGTATTCTGAAAATAATAAAACTGTAATTCTAGTTTAACCGAACTAGCCGAGCTAGAAATTAAGCACGCAAAAGCGCAATACGAGTTTCTTCGTCAGTCTATCATTGCTTTGCAAGAAATCGTCTGAGAAATTGTTTCGTCACCAATAGTTCCAAAGAATTATTTACGGTATATATAGTATATAAAATATCTAATATCTTTTGTAAATCTTTAAAAATTGTAAAATGAAACTCGAATAGTCATTTGGTATGAAATAGAAATCAATAATTTCGTTAACGTTTACAAGAATATTTTGGTTAAAGAAAAAATTTGGAGGCCGAAAGCCTTCCTATTGAACACCACTACATTAGGAATTGTTTTTGTTTACATTTCTTTTGCATTTATTGTTAAAAATTGTAATATGAATCATATATTCACGATCCAACTCGCGGTCATGGGTCTGTACATTGAATGCTAAAAGATGATTTATTGTTTAATAATACGTTGTAATATTTTTATAGCAGAGTAATGAATATGTCGTTTTGTTACATAATCGCAGGTTTGAGGTGTTAAGTCATTGCTTTAGATGAACCTTAGATCATTTATTGTGCATTCCTTTATTGTTTATATTTTTGACTTAATGCTTTCTTGTTGTCTCTGAGGGTTATGTAATTATTATATATTTTTTGACAGTGCATAATTTTTTCTTTCTATGATATATATAGGCTATATTATTATATATAAATACGTTTATGGGAACAGCTCTTTTTTAATAAATTGCAAATTGTATACAATATGCTTTCGTTTTTAATTAGTGAAACTTATAAACTTAATTTAGGTGATTCTGATTTATCAACAAATATCTTTACAAAAATAGTAAGGTAATGTGCCAATTCTCAGCCGCATTAAGCTTTTGTGAAACTGGATGTTTTATAGGTATGTATCTATGCTCTTTTATAAGATCAATAATTATATTTGGAATAACTTTGATTCGATAAATTCTGTAATAATAACAAATAAAATTAGTTAAAGCCAAAAATTCCAGAAAACACCCTTTTCATTAGTTGCGGGCCAACATATGCACTTATTACCAGTCAAGGTAAAGCGTTAATAAAAATACTTATTAATATTATAACAAAATAAACAGCTCTCCAAGCTTTGCTTTTAATACAAAAAAAAACATAAATATTGGAGTTTGAGTTCAATTTATTTAGTTCGTGTACATTTTATATAAAAGTCCATTGTCCGATTTATAAATTTAAGTTAAGGAAATAATAACTAACAAGAATTCAAAGGCGGAATCGGTTAAATTACAAAAGCAAATTTTCAGCACGAGTACAGCACACGGATCGATCAGGTCATTACAGCTCAGCTATCCTCGTGGTGTTCTTCTTTAAAACTTGATTCCATTATTAGACGGCATCTCCACATTCGACCGTCCTGCGCTATTATCATTCGGCCTCGGTGATACATCTGCTCGGTCTTCATTCGTGTAATCGCTGCCTTTGGCATCTGCTCACGGTTTCATAAAATCGGCGGTACAGGAAGTAAGATTCGGACCCTCGTGGTAGCCAACTCTGTGAACATTGTATAGATCCTCCTCTTTGATTTTGATAACTTCGTATGGCCCTAAGAACTTTGGGTATATGGTACATGACGAGTAAATCGTTGACTTTATACACAGTGGTCTCCTTCCTGTTTTTGTTGAAATTTCTGCAATTGTCTTCCTGAATTGGTTGAATCTGCAACCTAGCTTCTTTACGCAGCTGCTTCCTTTTAGTTATGAAATCATCCTCAATTTGTTGCTCTACCAGTCTGGATAGCTCGTAATCTTCTCTGCATGGGGATACACAACATAAATTCAAATAGAGATTTATTAGTAGATCTGGTTAAGCTACACTCTAGGCACAAACTTGACCCATTTGTAAGGTTCAGCTACCGACAATTTAGAAAGAATCGAAATGAATATTTGATTGATCCGTTCCATTTGGCCGTTTCCCCTAGCTACTCTTGTGGTAATTCGTACGTGATGGATATTCTTTTTCTTTGCAATAATCTTTAAAGGTGAACGCCGTCCCGCGATCCGTAATAACTCGAAATTGATTCTCAAATACATCGCTCCGTAACTCTACCCTTTTAATGAGCTCTTCCGTCGTTGTAAATGTTTTTTTTTGCATTTTTTTAAATTGATAGTACAATTCTTCAAGAGTATGCAGTTAAAATGTGAGGTCGATTGGAGCAAAACTGCCGGAGATACAGTGCCGCGGGTCTCCCTCCATTCGATCCATTCCATATACAAAAGAACAGTGTTAAGACTTTAAACGCGTTTTTCTCGAATATAGCAATTTTAAAGTCGGTGGAAACTGTAACTAAAAATCTACTTGACCGATCCTCTTCAAATTTGAAACACTCTTTTAATACATAAGGTAATGACGTCGAGATTTTTTTTGCATTAGAATTAGTTTTACAATGACAAACGTACTGATTTTTGCCTTTCTTTTAAAAAAAAATTCGTTGTTTTGACTTCTAAGTGATGCCAAAAACTGAATTAAATTACTTCGAGAAACTCGTAAACTAACCAAATATTTTCGATTTTTTGATTTCAGATCATCCAGTGATGAGTTACGATTACGATGTCCACCGCAATGTATCTTTTTTTTTGAAGAGTATGCGAAGATGTGCTCTCAGAAGATTATTATTCAATATTTTACGCTAAAAATTTTACTGGATATTCTTGAAATGATACTTTATTATGTGTTCAATTTATAAATTAATTCAATTTACCGTATGGTCAAAAAAAAATTATCAAAAATATGTTGAAAATGTAGCGAATTAACCCCCCCAAAATCTCAAAAATATACGCTGGATGGCTTTGATATGGTTAATATGGATCGCATTAAACAGGGACCAAACAGGACTAGCGTATTCTAGAATAGGCCTAACAAAAGTACAATAGAGAAGTTTTGTTACATAAAGGTCGTCGAACTCTTTGGATCAGCATTTAATAAAACCTAGGGACGCGTTAATCTTGTTTACTAGAGAATCCATGTGAACTCTGTAAAACTCTAATCTTGTCAAGTCTAGTTAATAAGCTACCATAAAGAAAAAGGTTAAAGTGCAGAAGAGTCATTTTACGTGAAAAGGATATAGTGGTTCACTTGAGGATGTTCAGAGGGAGGTAGTTAATAGAACACCATTTATGAAAGGCGTCTAAGTCAGAATTTAACAGTGAACAAGTGCATTTATTAGCAACAGTGCAAAATATTTTGGCATCGTCGGCATAGTAAAGAATTCCCGAGTTAGGGAAGATCGTTGATACAAATCATAAGAAGTAACGGTCCAAGATGGCTATCCTGCGGTACTAGTGAGGTATTAGATATTTCATTGGAAAGAGAACCAAAAAACAAAACACGCCGTGTACGATCAGACAGATATGAAAGCACCCAATTACAAAAACGGAAGGAAAACCTAAAACTTACAACTTATGAATGAGAGTTCTGTGGTTGATTCTGTCGAAAGCGTTACTAAAATCGGTAAGGATGTAACTAACTTGCATACAGGCCTCAATGATGGAAACGCAATACTTGGAGAATTCTAATAAAGTTTTTGTGGTGGATTTGCCCTTCATAAAACCGTGTTGAAACGAGCGCAGAAGGGTTTACAGTGAAACTAAAACACATCACAAACTAAAGAAAAAACCTTCGCAATGCAACATAAATTAGCGATCGGTCGATAATTCATTATGTCGCACTTATTGCCATTTTTATGTGGAGGAATAATAACAGAATGCTTCCAGGGTCCCGGAAAGGTACCACAACGAATAGATAAGTTAAATAAATAGCAAATAACAGGAACAAGGGACGATATACATGCTTTCAGAATCCATCTGCCATTTGAACCGTTCGAGAAGCCAAATTCGAGATGTGCCTTAAGATGGTAGCTTCGTTAAGAGCTAACTTCATCAAGTGAGTAAAATTCTTATCACTAATATCACAGTCTTTATCTAAAAAAACAATTTAAAAAAAACAACCGGAGATATTGAAAATAACCACTCTCATAGTTCTCCAGGTTTAACGTGGATCACAATTACGCTTCGAGTTCACGAACCTCCAAAACTGCCTAGGCCCACTGCGCAAAGTAGACCTAATTCTATCCAAGTATATACGGTATGAGGACTCTAAACAAACTATAAATTGATTGCGCAAATTTGAGTAAGTTAGTAAGTAATCAGCATCACTCCGAGAGAAGCAGAACCTCTTCCAAGCCTTATTTTTTAAGTCCTTGATGTGTTCAACAGAGCTATTCAGCCATGGCTTAAAAGGTATGCTGACTTTTAGATTTAGAAATAGAAACAGATTAAGCACAACAAACTGGGAAATTGTCATAAAAATTAAACCCCGCTTTATCGACGTCGCGTTCGTCAAGAACATTTATCCAGTTTAAGGCAGAGAGCTGTTCATTTAGTACCGAGAAATCAGCCTTTCTAAAGTTATAACAGTAATCTACAGAGTCATAAGAATAAACAATTACAAGACCAAAACAGAAAGTAACACACATCGGTTTCCTCTAAGGTTTTAGAATCACTCATCAACTAACTCTCAGTTGATGTAATATCTAGGAAACAACCATCTTATCAACGATTGTCAGTACGGTGTCCGCGCTGGCCGGTCAACCGGAGACTTACTAACGGCGCGTTGTAATCATTGTCTTCATAATTTTGGGGAGTCCGAAATCGTCGCTCTTGATCTTTCAAAAGCTTTTGATAGTCTGGCATGCCCTTTTAGCCAAACTTCAAGCATTTGGTCTGCATCTTCACCTCTTAAAATGGATAGAGAGCTTTTTGTCAGGCTGTTCAATGCGTGTAATAATCGACGGATTTACATCTCACCCTTATGAAATAAATGCTGGTGTGCCTCAGTTCTCTCACCAACCTTATTTCTTCTTTTCATCAATGATAATTCGTCATTCACTTGCAATCCTATTTATAGTTTCGCCTACGACAGCACCCTTGATTTCGCGTTCTCGTTTAATTCCGTGATGAATTCTCGTATTAATTCTACACAACCGAGAACGCATGTTTGAATCATTAAACAACATTTCTACGTTTCTCTCTTGCAGCAGAGCAAACCGTGTAAGGTTTAATGCATCCAAAACTCAATGTTTAATATCCCTTAAAAAACACCCAGCCCACCTTTAACCCAACTCTGGCGACGGAGTGATTTACTCAATCTTGGGTATTGATATATCCAGTAAGTTTAGCTGGACCGACCATATATTTTCCGCGTCTGACTTGGCGCTGATCTACAAGTCCCACATCAGGCTAGACTTGAATATAATTCCCATATTTGGGCAGGGGGCAACGTAAGGCTATCAAACTCTGGAGCATCGATGAAATGGCGGCTGTCTCTCACTCTTCTATCGCTATTTCCACGGTCATTGTTTCTAACGAAATTGCTAGCCTGATTCCTTGTAGGCACATGACAAACGCGCGATATAAGAGCTTTAAGTCGCTCCCACCCCTATACTTTCCAGGTCAAATTTGGACGTACCGTCAAACTTCGGGAATTTTTTGTAAGCCGAACAACACGAATGTGGAACAGTTTACGATATTCTGTTTTTCCCTCATTTTATGAGCCCGAAAATTTCAAGCGAGTCGTACACCGACGCCTCCTTCACTCAACTCCTTAACCCATTTTCCCCACCCTTAATTACTTTCCTGCCAGGGATGTGCTTTCGTATCATAGGGCATCCACTCAGCTTTGGCAATATCATATTAAAAAACAAAAAGTATGAGCGCCCAGAATGGGATATTTTTTCAGGAATTTTTTAGTTAATTTATCCAGCAGCGTTGTTCTTAGACTCATATGGACACTACATTATTTCTAATACACCTCAATGCTGAAAATAACTGTTCCTCGTTGCATGATTTAGACCTTGTTGTTGGTACCATTATATTTTATGTTTTGTTCATTCCTTAGACGGAACATAGCAATATATTAAAAAAACATCGAATGAATGGCTGTAAATGAATTTCACATTAAATATATAACGAGATATCTGCTACCGTTTTATTTTAAATTTCAGTAATATATCATAATTTTATAATATGCGTTAAAATACACTATTTAAACTTTAATTTTGCTATCAACTGTTGGAAAATACTTAGTTGTAATTTTTATATTTTTTCCTTATATTAAACTTTGGCCATGTCCATGGAAATGTATTTCCAGCCACTCAAACTTAACGGAAATTTCGGTAATACCGACTAATACCATGCCTCAATAATTTCCTTTTATTTCTAAAAACTAAGATGTTTACTTTTAAATACAAATCCATGAACTTATGCAAACGCAATAAATACTTATAGTCATTTAAAGTTTCTCCTTACATTAAATCACACACTAAGGAAAACGCACTTGCGCGCACGTCCAAGAATGGACTTGAACGTGCACATTTTCCAATTAATTTAACTATTTTCCTACAATATCCAATAACCACATCCGCTAAACTTGCTTAGTACAGTAGCAAAAATGTGAACCGCCAACACTTTAATGTGAACTTTGTAAATTTTCGGACTCTATAATGTGAACTTTTTTCTATAGAAGGCTAACTGTAGAAACTAAGGAAATTTTCTTTCATACTCACTCACACCATTCTTGTGACATTTGATAAGTCGTGGTTATCTATCCCCTGTGAATTATGATCTGTGTACGTATTTTTAATTCCTTTAAATTTTGTGTTTAAGAAATGTAAGCTTGCAATGGACACCTAAAAAAAGGCACATAGATTTTTGTCCCTAAAAGATAAGTGTGAAATTTTAAGAAAATTGAATGCTGTATTCTGGTGTTGTGTTAGCTGAAAAATATGGCATATCAAAATCAGCAATTACAGGAATAAAAGCAAATCCCAGCAGGCTGGTGGATCAATTAAAACAAACCGAATCTGGACCAGGTAACAGGAAAACGTTAAGGAAATTCGAAATGCCAAAAATGTAAAAGGCGTTGTTCAAGTGGTTGAAAAAGCAAAGAGAGAACCGCGGTGCAATTTCAACAGCTTTTCTCTGCCAAAAAACAAAACAATTTTATGCTAAATTCAAAGAAGCTCCAAATTTTAAAGCTAATGATGGTTGGGTTTTCAAGTTTAAGCAAAGACGTGTAAGTACATTGAAGATATGCGTCGAAGAGTTGTTATTTAATAAAAGTGCAGTTGAACCGTTCTAGGAACAATTATATTCGACCATCAAGGAAATGTCTTTACACCACAATGCAGATGAATTGGGCCTTTTCTGGAAGCTTCTTCCTAACAAAACTCTCGGTTTGTCTTCTGAATCAAGAGGCCCATGAAGAAACACAAGCAGTGAAAGGATTATGTTTTTTTTAGTTGTTTTGAAGTCCAGGTATCTCAAATCTACGGAGCTGGAATGTTTCGTGTATCTACTGGAGCGATTCTATTTCATGTAAATTGATGAGTCATTTTCCATCTGATAGGCATTTTTCAGACTGGAAAATTATTTTAATTCATATAGTTTGAAATATTTACTTTCCAGCGTTACTGAAAATTTCTTCAAATTAATTTTAATAAAAAGTTTAAGCGGGTGGAAATTAAGCAATTTAACAGGTTTTTCGTCATTTTTTCCATAATTGAGGCTAATCTCATCTGAAAGAACCCTACAACTTTTACGGGTGTTAAGGTTCCACTGATTTACAGATCCAGCAAAAACGTTTGGATGACTGGCGATATTTGATATGAACTGGTTTCATGAACATTCTACCAAGGAGGTAAGCTAGCTTTATTTTATTTTTTTTTAACTAAAATACTCATGGCATTAACTTACTGCTTTATTATACGTTTCCATGTTAAAACGTTCCTAAGTGAAAATAATTCGCAAAAAAAAGCATTATTGATTCTTGACAATGCCAGTTGTCATTGCAACAACTAAAAGCTTACTTAAACTTTTGCTACAGCTGTGATTCAACCGATGGATCAAAATGTCATCAATTTAGGGACTGGAGCATCGTAGAAGATATTGCACCTGAGATACCGAAGAAATTTCTTCGGGCATGGAAAACGACACCGTTACTTTATCTTCAAAATAACGAATTCCCAAGCAATACAATGTACAAATACACTTATTGACTGAGTCGACGTAGATACGGTTTCCTCTTTACTTAGTTTAAGGGCAAGAGCTATACAAAAATCGAGAAAAGCTATTCCTCAGTCTAATATAAAAAGTTATTTAAAAAAAATTAATGTAAACGGTATATGTATTTTGTTTTTTGTTATCCTACTATGTTGACTCTTATGCTATAAGAAATTGTGAATGAATTATCTTTGTTTTGTTTCTTATAATAAATTGAGGCGAAAATTATCTAAAAAAGCTAATTTTGTACATTTAAAAATAGTTCCAGTAATGTGAATCCCTCTAAAATCCGAAAAGGCCCTGTTTTAGTTAGTTCCCATTATCGAGGTGCTACTGTACATATTCTACAAGCGTAACTGCATTTTTTCCCATTGCGCTCTACATTTTCTTATAACTTGAGACTAATTATGCTGACGTATTTGCAATAATTCATAAATCACGTTAGCATTTTCCTGTTCGAGCTCTAGGTATTATGACAACTATGTATATTATGGATTAATATAGAGAACAATAAATTTTTAAATTCGACCGGCAAGAGACTTTTTCTCACATTTGGAAGTAGTAAAAGCTGAAATTTTTGTTCGGCTTTTAAGCCATCATTATTATTTATTTTAAATAAAAAATCGTCCACTTGTTTTGTTGTTTTGCTTTTCTACTAACGCCTTCCTGCTAATATTTTCCGATTTGAATACCTTCTTCCAATTAGAATTTCTCTGATAATATTTCTGTCTTTCTAGAAATTCCCATTATATCAGTTAATTATTGACTACCGGAAACGGATATGACAGTTTGAGCTCTAAACTCATTCAAAAACCGACTGAATGCTGTATTTCCGGTCGAACATCAGCCGAATTCGGTCAGTTGACAGTTCGAGCTGTCAAAATTTCTGTGCTTTTTTGCTGGTAGGTTTTCAGGAATAGCCTTAGAATACAGAATTAAAGTGGAGTTTCTCTTAAGATAGTGCTTATAATTTGATCAATATATACATGGAATTAAATATATTTAAGGAAAATATAAATATATAATTATTTAATTAGACTGTGGAGCAATGGAGGTGTCTTCAAATGAGAAAGACAATCATGGTATAAGGCATGTTCTACTATAAATATTATCATTAATAAATCATTTTAGGGTCGCACGAGGAAAATTTTCCTTTTACTTACCACAGGATTAGCACATATGACCCAAATATGTGCTCCGCTGCTCGTTTTTCACCGCCATATCCAAATCATCACAATGATGCAGACAGTAGTTATGAAAACGTTATCTTGATTCCATGTAGTGATTCACAACAGATAGGAAATGCTACAAATTCTATAAACTGTAGAACGGAACCACCCAGCAATTACTTGATTCCTAATGCTAATGAATATGAGACGTCTACGTCGGATCCCAACTCTGCAGCGTTTGATACTCATAGAGTAACCCAAGCTTTACCAACTTGTACAACCACTACTAGCATGCAAGCTATATCTGTTGAGCAGTTAGATAATTCACATAATAATTACATGCATCCAGTTTCATCAGAAACTATAGGACCGTTGGCTGAATCGCAGAATGCTCACTTTATACTGCATCGCTCACCAAACGGCCATATTTACCGAAATTATTATGTTAATCAAGATTTCCAAGGGTCTGAAATGGTTGAATTAGTCCACATTGAAGAGAATGGACAAATGTATGAACAGGATTTTATTCATGTTAAAAATTCTCAAGCACTACCACCTGTGGAATATAAGTACCAGCCAAAATTACTTAATAATGGGGAACTAATGGCTCATTTATCCGACACAGCTTTTGTGCATTTGGAATCAACAATAATTCCAGAACAAAGCCAAGAGTTTTTAGAAGAATCTTATGAGCAAGTCAGTGACGTGAATCCCGTGCATTTAAATATACATAATCAAAAGGACCAACAGCGGATTTTATTAGAGAGCACCATGTCGCCACTTTGTAATGATAACGAACTTCTGATAATTAAATAATTACACAAATTATATTTTAGTGGCAGCTGTTAATGATATAACGCAGAGAGATGCAGAACTACAATCATATCTGAATCAAATTTCTAGTAAAGAAGTTGACACCAATGTGGGATTCACCGCCGACGGGGCTGCGAAATCTGCTGAAACAGGAAACGAAATTATATCAGGGAGAGGAGATGATTGCGTCGAAATTAATCATATAAAGAACACGAAAAAATCTAAAAAAGTAAAGTTTGACGAAAGCGGAAGCGATGATGATGACTATGGTATATAAATGTAGAGAAAAAAGTGTAAAATACATATAAAATATTTCTTTCAATTTAGTTCTTGTCTCTGATAAACCTGTGGAGAGCAGGGCTCGTGCTAGCCTTCCGACAAGTTATTTATATTTTGGAAAAACAAAAAATGAAGGCGAAGGTAAGTTTCCTAAATTTAAAATTATCACATTAGCACAAAAAAAATTACAAAATATGGAAAACAGAGCATATTTGACCATATTACGTCCTCAAACATCGTTTATCGCGGAATCCCTGGCGAGCAGGTGTCAAAAATTATTAATAGGTCTGTTCCTTATGCAAATGTTGGAGCAATAATTAATTAAAGGGTTTTTCTTTTTTACGACGCCGTTTTTGATACTGTTTTCGAGGATTAGTCGTAGGCACACCAATAGTGCGATTGATATGCGGTTTTTATGGGTTCCCAAGCTGTGTTATTACTAGGTCTTATAAGAGTAAAAGAAACTCAAAGTCACTAGTGACTTCTATAATTAATCCTTATAGTTCTAGCGATATCGGGCCAACCCATATGCGAATAAGTGTGAATATATAAGACGTCGACTGGTTATAAGTAGTTGACCAACCACGTGACGACCATGTCTGTAAGATGTTAGGTCTGTTCCCGTACTTCTGCGCTACAGCTGGCTACAGTTTACTTATTTATGTGGTGGGGGTGAATTCACTTCAGTACGGGAGTGACAGAGTGCCTTATAGGCTACTTCACTTCCTATAAAAGTTGGATTCACAAATTTTAATTTCACTCAATTGACGTCACTTTGCTAGAAAGAAGATTGAAGCATATTGCAGTTGGTCAAAGTTTCTGCAGAATTCTTAAAGTTTCTGCAGAAGGGGAAGTTGTGACGTAGGCAAGGAGAGGTGAATACGGGAACACTTTTCTGTAGGATTCTGCAGTTTTCTTCGAAGCGCTTATAATCTCTGCAGGTACAGGAACATACCTTATATTACTTGAATTACGATATTTGAGACATCATTGTATACCTGCATACACAGTTTTCTATATACATTATCATTAGGTCTATTCCACCGATTTTCGTGCACAAACTGTCTGTGTAAATACTTACTTATATGGTGGGACAAATGGTGTCCATAAACCAAAAAATCGAGGGAACATGTTTCATGCAAACTTGTAAAAATCAAGAAGAAGAAAATTCACGGAACACACAGAATCTATTTAAACTGCACTTCTAATTATAAATTGTTAGTCTAATCAATTTAAATCACCACAGCTGTTTGTACTTATGCAAGAAAAGATGCCCGTTCATGTACCAGCTAAAAAGTGTGGGTAAGTTCGTGCAGCAGGGGAACATGTTCTGTCGATTTTTTCCCCGCTATTTTGCCTGGCACGAAACGTGATGGAACGCAAAATGTGTAAGTTCGTGCACGTGCGGGATCCCGCATACTCATCAGGGAACAGACCTATTATACATTGTCGCACTTCTACGTTTCTGAGAATATAAAAGAAATCAATAAAAACCTTAAAATTACTCCATAATCCTAAATTAATCCAACATTTTTCGTAAAAGTCAAACGAAGCGTTAAGTTCAAGTGCCAAGCAATATATTTTGTAATAATTACTATTGTAGCCCCATAAAACTCATTCGCCTCAAAATTACATTCATTTATTGAAATTTTGTACAAATAAAGAAATTTTCATGTTTCCAATTTTAAAAAATAATTGGACATATTGTATTAAAATGGTCAGGAAATGTCAATAAAATTATTACGTTTGAAATAATTTAATTTGTTTTCGCAATTACCTCCTCCATTTTGTGAATTACACATCTTATGTGGTAATTATTACTATATTAATAACGACATACAACTGCTATAGTCGTATACGAGTTTAAATTATTTCGCAACCGTTATTACAACGCAAGTAATGACTTATGTTCTCAAGTTGTATTATGTTATTATAATGTAGTTGGCTTAACTGACTTATAACTTAAGTTCTAACTAGTCGTATGTAAATCTTGAAACAGCCAGTATGACCAGAATTACAACTAGTCTGTGGGAAGTTGTATATAAAGTTCTTTTAACAATGTACCGACGTTATTAACGACAACATAACAACGGGCACCGTATTACCGATATCCGACAGTTATACAACTTTTCGTGGAATAATAACCTTAAAGTCGTACAAAAGCAGTTGCCACGACGTCGTATAGATTATGGTAAGACTTTGTGCTACTTGGGTTCAACTCGTTTATTCTTCATACTTTAAAAATGCATTTTTTGACATTTTTATTGTTTCTGGTTTGACCTTTGTTCGACCCCTTACGAAAAGCTCAACAACAAAACATCGATAATTTTTAATTTATTATCGCCTTGGCTATCGTTTGACGAATGGAATTTTCAACATTCAAAAATTTTGCAAAATAGTCGACATTTAAAAAAATGTGTTTTTTCATGTTTTTAAGGCCAAAAAAAACTGTAAAAGTTGTTAAAATGAAAATTTTTAATAAAGATTTTGATAAAAGATTTGAGGTAATCGATCAATTATTTTTAGAGACATCATGTCAACCAGGTGCAAAAACGCAACTTTTGGGAAATCTCATTTAACTTTTGACGAAAAGTTATTTACGATCAATCTGCAATGTCAGGACCGTAGAGTTCATCTTCTTGTTGGAGAAGAAGCTCCCGCTGTGCTACTTGCTGTTCTCGTTGCTCAAGTCCTTTTTGCAGTATCGGATGTCCTTGATATGTCCTCGTAAAACAAGTTTCCGGGCTGCCGCGACGGAGCGTTACAAAAACGTGTTTGACAGTCTCTGACATCCCGAAATAATAAAAATTCCGTAATATCATTTCCAGGGTATGTTCCTGACACGTTCTATATTGGAAAAATTAAAAATATAAATTTTTTGAAGAAAAAAAACAAGGTAGAAGATCACCTTAATTATGTTTCCCTTATTATTTGGACTTGAAAAATGGCGTACACTTTTTCGACGTTAGGGAAAAAGCACGAACTGTCTTAAGAAATTTGGCTATTGTAAATTGAAAATTCTTGGCACGAAAATTCAGTTTCGCCCTTTAGTCATTCTGCCCCTGCACCGTCCCCGCCCACATGCTGCCTTACGAAATACTGTAAATTTCTGATGAACGTGACGTTTTGCAAACACGACAGCTGTTGCCTTTTTAATAAAAATACAAAGGTCTTCTTACTCCGTTCATTAAATATCCGAAAAACCTGGAGTCTGTGATTTAAATGCTACTTAGCTATGTAAGCTACGCTTCAGATCGCACCGTGCATAAATTTGATGAAGGCAAAAAATACGGACTTTGTGCGTTATCACAATTATGGAAGCATATGTACATTTTGGTTAGGTACGTTAAAATGTAGTTATATATCTAATGAAAAATTTATAGATGTTACTATTCTGCCCAAGTGGCAATAAACAAATTTAAGAGTTTAATCTCTACAAGCTTTACACAAACAAATGTACTGTACTGATATGTTTTTTGAATTTACCTAAAGTTAAAACAGTCGTAAAACTGTAACATATATTTTTAAGTACGATAATTGCATCGAACTTAAGCGCATATATATGTTGGCCCTGAGCTGTTCTGTGGCTACTTAAAATGCCAGGTCGTGAGAAAAATCAAATCCTGGAAAAACAGGAGTAAACAAACATACAAGTAAATCTGTCTGTTTACTTTTGAACTTGAAGAAATTTGACAGTGAAGTAATTTCCCCTTTTGCCCAAATTTTACAAACGCTGATGAGTGTGTACAAAATTTCTGCAGAATTCTTCTTTTATGGTTCACAACTAACAGCTGATTAATGTTTGGCAAGTTACAGCTTATAAATAAAGATTTAAATAAGCACGGGGAACTATTAACTTTTTCAGTAAATTGTTATTCATTTTTATTTATTTTTACGATTTCTTGTAAACGCACTGATCTTTGCACTGAAATTTCCTTTTGACAGTTCTTCAGTTACCATCAATTTACCCAAAAAGCGTCTGTTAACTTTCGCATTTTCATTCCCTCCTCCAGAAGAACGATTTCCTGCCACGACAGTAGTTTTCGGTGGAGCATTTTGATAATTCGAATTGTGGCAGATGTATACTACTAATTTGTAACAAACAGTAAACAATTTATTTAAGAGTACGTCGGTTAATTTTTATTTGTTAAGTATGGTGATACATAATTACTCTACTTCTTTGCGCCCCTTCATTGAGGGTATACACGTGGCAGGGCTCCCTTTGCCACACCGTATCACGCATTTCATCACGATTTTTTTTAATTTCACATATATGTTTTAGACTTTATAAAATCTATATAATTCCCACGTTTAAAACAAGTACAACTTGAAGTCTTAAATATTCTAAATATACTTTAAAACACTTTAAATATTTTTTGCACTTTATGCAACTTCGATTGTTTACAAATTACACCAAATAAAGTTCACTTATGTCTTAAAATGTCAAATAATGTTTAGAGCTAGCGGCTTATCAAACATACAATATATATGGGAGGTAGAGCCTTTCGTGTTAGTTCTTTATTCTAAGATTCATTCCGTCGACTTAAATATGTTGAGGGTGGGCTGGGTATTTTTAAAGGGACATTAAATAGCATTGAGCTTTGGATGTTCCAAGCGAGGATCGTAGAAATGTCGTTGTTTAATGATACAAATATGCGTTCTCGGTTGATTTCCGTACAGTGCCCACGAGAATTTATTATAGCATAGCGGCTTTTGTCTGCTATTGCACTGCGCTGGACATGAAAGAAGTTGCGATGAGGCTGGTAAGTATGAAGTAGCAGCAAAATTAGCAACAAGCAGGTTGGCTTTGTCCAATGAACTGGAATAACATTCCCATTATTAATAAGTGGTGGTATTGAAGAAAAAATAATAATTTCTTATTTACAGTTTTGGAGAGATCAAAAGATCTTACCACCCTTTTGGGTAGCAAATATCTTCCGTGGAACTTGAATTTAGCCCGACTAATCACTGACTTGCACATATCGCGCGCATCTCTATAGATACACCTCAATTCCTGTGATGGATAGACCAGTCCAGCTCTCTGAGATATTTATTAAATTATCATAGTTATCACAGATGAGGTGGATAGTTGGACGGAAATTAGACAATGGTTTGGGGTGGCAGCATATAACTCATTTCGAGTATTCAGTATTCAGCATTCAGCTGAGCTATATCTTTACAATAAGCGAAAAATAAACTAACTACTTTGGGAAACAACCAAAAATCAAACAAATCTTGGTAAATCAGTTTTCTTTTACAAGTCCTTCGAGCTTTATTTTTCCCTTTTCTCTTGTAATAGCACGGTCGAACGATTTAAATGCTGCTACTCCAGAATTGCTCGTGACCAAAACCGAGTATTAGTCTGGATGCGAGGTTAAAAGCATCGAATAGATGCGTGAAAAAGCGCAAGAGTTTTTGCAATTTAAATTTTGGTAAAAAATAAAAACAAAACAACCAACTTTACTACAAAGTCTGATCATTAACCGGAGCAACCAAGAATTAATTAAAGCACGTCTTCACCGTTGAAAAGACCAATAACGAGAGAGAGACTGAGAGTTCACTAAGTGACTACAACTTTTGCTTAGTGGTTTTGTGATGCCAAAAACAAACATAATGTAACTATGATACATGATTTGTGATATTTACAAACAAAGCTATAATCAGGGTTGCGAAGGTTGAGTAATGTAAAAAATTTACATTAACCATTACTTTCTTCAAAAATAATGTAAAAAATTTACATTAACCATTACATTTTTCAAAAGTAATGGAAGTATTTTCCATTAACCAGTACTTTAGAAGTACTATAGAACAAAGGTAATTCTCAATTGATTTTTTGAACATTCGAAGAAATTCCTACTAAGTTTTTTAATATTGCCAAGATATGATTGTAGAAGATCTAGTGGAGATTTCTTCCCTTGGGTCAATCAAATCTGTTTTTAATTGTTTATAACAAATTCAATTGTTATAAACAATATTCCTTAGTCAATATATGTGCAGAATCGTCTCTTATAATATTTTGTTCTACAGTACTTCCATTACTTTAAAAAAAAGTAATGGTTAATGGAAAATACTTCCATTACTTTTGAAAGAAGTAATGGTTTATGTAAATTGTTTACATTACTCATTACAAAAGTAATGGTTAATGTAAATTTTTTACATTAATCATTACAAAA
Source organism: Leptarthrus brevirostris (assembly GCA_964036015.1). Lineage (NCBI taxonomy): Eukaryota > Metazoa > Arthropoda > Insecta > Diptera > Asilidae > Leptarthrus > Leptarthrus brevirostris. The sequence continues at coordinate 43,270,637 of OZ038375.1, forward strand.
GTAATGGTTAATGAAGCGGTAATGCATTACCAAAAGTAATGCTTTATTCGCAGCCCTGGCTATGATATTAACAATTCTGGATAATTACAAACGAACAAAAAAAATATATACGAGTTTTCTACTCACACGTTAATTTGCTATGCCGGATCCTTACATCTCGCCTTCTTCTTCTTCGTACACAACTAAACGAAGAAAAGAATTTAGAGTCGTGTACAAGATCAAAAAAGAGATAGATCAAGAGACAGAGGCGGGCCCGCTCCGTCCGGGGCGCCTGTAAACCGACAAGTTCGCGCAAGTCTATATGATGCTATATATTCATTCTGAGTTTGATGGAATTTGAATATAATAAAATCGATTTAGGTGCATGTTCTTCAGACCCTAATAATCAACTTTATGGAAATAAAAAATAAAAAATGAAAAAATTCGTTTTTTACACGTATCAACCTCCGTTAAGTATATTCAATGAAGTACGAGTATGCTTCCTCGAATAGCGGATGGAAAAATACAAAGAAACAGCCTCAAACAGACTTTACTTTTTAATAAATAATAAGAGCCCTTCCCCTAGGCGAGATGAAATTTCACTTTTCACATTTTTACTTTATTTAATTGTGCTCGTAACCGAGTATAAAATTGGAGTGGGCAAAACCGGCGGCACGGTCTCCCAGTCAGCAGTCGCAACTCAATATCCGAATTAACCCAGTCTACTAAACTTCTCAACAAAATAAATATCTCGGAGAAGAGTGTCTTTGCCTTTGAAAACTAGTAAAAACGAAATAGTACCGACGATAAAATATATAAGAGGAACTGGCGAACAAAACGTCCTAATTACACAAACATCAATTTTACAGGAGGAGGAAAAAACTGAATGACATACTTACATTTTGCATACGTTTTGATCGCGATCACGAACTTCTGACTCGATTAAAGTATACTATAGTGTAGTATATAGGTGAGCAGCCGTTGGTTGGTTGGTTTAAGTGAGTCGCGAAGCCGATCAAGACCTTGAAGTTATACACGGCAAATAACATGCACGTGGTAAAGATCAGAGACGCCTATCAGGCGTAAGGAATGTGCTAAAACCAACCAGCGGAGTTGAAGAATTGGTGAACAGCTGTACTAAGCAAAAAAGTTACTGAAGCGTAATTAGATCGTTTTGTTCGCCACCTTCTCATTTGTAAAGCGAGAAACACAATGGTAACTTTCACAACTTTGAACTTTGCGGACTTTTGACAGCTCGACTAAAACACACGCAATGAAGTTAGGTAAGAGATAATGGCAAAGTCGGCGAAGTCGGCCAACTTGGCAAAGTTCGAAGTAGGGCTAGTTTCTACTCATTCACAACTTTGCCGACTTTTGACATTTATTTTCAGTGTGACAGTCAGCTGTTGAAATTATTTCGAGTGAGGCTTGGCATTTTACGGAATTTAATAATTAAAAATGTCTTTTAAGGGAACTTTATTCTTTTCTTGAATTAATTGTTTCATTTTTTTATAAAAATACCTCCCGGCTGAACATTAAATATAGTACTGTCAAAAGTTGGCAAAGTTAACATTGTGTTCTGTCCAGTTTCAGAAAGTTCTGAAAGCTGGGGCTGTCAAAAGTCGGCAAAGTTCAAAGTTGTGAAAGTTACCATTGTGTTTCCCGCTTAAATAATGCACAAAATTATGCTCCAGGTTGTTTTAAAATCCGAGTCATAGAAAACAACCAGGTTTTTTTTTCAAAAGTAACCATCAGTACCATCAATATTATTTATTTTCAACACGCGATGCGAGTATTCACGTAAGTAGAGACATACAATTTCAAAATTGCAGCGGCCAAATCACAACTCAATTAAAAATTTGTGGGACATTCGCGATATTTATTTTTATGTAAGTAATATGGCAACTTGGATCTCTGAAGGACCCATCATGGGTCAGTCTCACACCCGTCAGTAATCTCAAACTTTATTCCTTTGATACTTACCATATTATAAGCTTATACAAATAAAAATTTGAGAAATATCTTTTCGCTTTATGAATTCTAAAACGCATATACGCATACTAAGGCTTCACCAATACACTAAATTCGAATTTCGAAACATGTTTGATGATTTTTTCGGGATCAAAAGAACCATGCAAAACTTGTTTCAGAGTTTAAGGGGGGGGGGGGGGGGGGTAAGGGTTTACACTTGCGAAAAATCGATTTTTTTTGTCTTATCTTATTGTTAAACATTTCAGAATATATTCTCAAAATTTTAAGTCGATCTGAGCAAAACTCTTGAAGTTATGGTCTATAGTTAGTCCCCTGTCCTTTAGTGCAGCTGTCGAGCAGGTATACAGCTTATTCACTTCTATTGTTCTGGTCAACTATCCTGTTTCGTGAATAAAACAGGATAAAACAAAGACTTGAGAGAAAAGAGGCTGAAGACATTGAAGCTGCTGCAGGAAGTCTACTCTATGGAGCTGGAATCGATGATTCTGTGTAAGTTGAAAAAAACATTTTTTTCATCACTTTTTTAGCTCATAAACTTTAAACGCGTTTTTCTCAAAACTACTTTTTCAAAGTCCGTGTTCACTGCCATTTAAAAACTACTAGACCGATTCATTTGAAACTTGGTACACATTTTCTACATATAAAATACCTCTCCCCAACGTTTAGTTAAATTTTTTTTTACATTAAGGAGGTTTAATGGAGATACCACAAAATGGCGGAATTTTTCGTGGAAAATAGCAGTTTACACTTTAGATGGCCACCAACAATTTTTAAATGAAAAAAAAAAATAATCGGAGAACGTTGGGGGGGGGGGGGAGGATTTGATAATACTTTGATTTTTGATTTCAGATAATTTCCGACCGAGATACAGTGAACACCGCAAATTGTATTTTTTCAAAGACGTTCTGGGGCAAGCTCTGTCACCGGCTTGTTTTGCAATATTTCTGCATGAAAAATTACAGAATATTGTTAAAAGTATGCTTAATAATGTACAAAAGGTACACATTCAATAAATTTGCTCAATCCATTCCTTCAAAAAAATTCACAAAAAAAGTGTTTTTTTTTACGCTGAAACCCTTACCCCCCCCCCTCACCCCCCGTAATAGAAAAAAATTTCTTCCAACAGTTGATACACAAAAATGAACAATCACAGGATTTTATTAATTCAGCCGCGCGTTAAACATTGTAAAAAAATCGTGTTCGACTGATGCTTAATAGTTACCAATTTAACAATAAAACAGAACACGTTTCTCACAAAAAACCGCTCGAAATTGTGCATAATGCGTAGTTTTACCAGAAATTTGTTTTTTTCTCTAATTCTAGTGGATACAATTTCGAGTATCTAGAGCTTTCAGTATCCAGAACGATATTCTTTTATGACAGATAAAATATTTGTATATGACTATTTAGTTCGGCAGCAAAATCTTGGCTCTTATATATGTACGTACTATATATTTGATTATTTATCAATAAAACTGTTTCATACGTGACAAATTTAATGGAGATACCATACAAAATACCTCTAAACTCTACCTCCTAGGTGGAATGGAAAAAGCTATCGCGCCGCGTCCACTCACATTTACACTTTGGCACATATGAAATACATACTGAATAATGAAATAAATCGAGTTTGTAGAATTTTGGATCAAAAAACAACATTTAGGTAAAAACGCCTCATCATTACAGAACCTAAAAATTAAGCAATTTCATGTTCGAACAAGTGCTATCTATAATATATACAAAGGAAAGAGGCTGCATATACATTTTTGGAAAAATATATGAAAACCTATTAATTACAAAACTAAATTCGTATCTAGGTATAATTTACGATATTGAGAGTTATCAAGTAGAAACTTATCCTTCTAATTTTTAAAATTTTCCTCCTTACGAGCTCGCTAGCTTCACTATTATGTTTTTATAAAAAGTTTTACACTAGAATTTTTTTTCCTTCACATAAACGTTCTACGAATTCATGCCCCACATAACTTTGTTGCTCTACTTTTACATGTACCATGATATTTATTTTCCAACCCTCCAAGGTCTACATAATTTTGAACGCGCTGTTTCGATCCATATATTTGAGCTTCGGTTGTAAATTTCTGGAGGTTGCGGCGGTCAGTAAATTGTATAGGCATTTGATCATCTTGCAAATTAAAATCAACCTTCTGTTCAGGTAAAATGTAATTTGTGCGTGTTTCAGTAGTCATTCCTCCATGGGGAACGTGTTTCAATCTAGTCTGGAATTCTCTTCTTTTGGGGCAATCTTGCGACGGAAAATTTTGACAAAGGTTCTCCTCTGTTCCTGAGAAATTTTCTGACAATTCTTTCTTTATGCCTCCCCTCAATTCGGTAAATCCAAGCCAATTCCACAAGGTTATGACATCCTTAGGTGATGTCACACTTTCTGGAGTATTTGCGACATATGTAAGCATATTTGTGGTGGCTAGCATATCGAGATATTTTGAACTCCCAGGCATCGCAGGATTTATTATCACATTTGACTTTTTCACTCTTGGTGGACAAATCCAATTAATGTTGATTTTTTCTTCAGGTACGGTTTTCGCAATATAATCGTTCTTATACCTGCTTTCAAACTGCTTAATTGGTCTTGGAGCTGAACAGAAGAATTTTTCGTCATATGGTTTCACATAATGGACCGTGTTAAGCATAAGTGTTGGTATTCTATCCTCAGAATTATTTGTAAACTAAAGCGCAGTGTTAATTTTCACTTTTGTTGAAAAAAATAATACTTACCTTATTAGTGAATGCGGCCTTTTGTTCTGTTGTGAAATTGTATGCCATTTCTCTTGTGGTTAAAATCTTACACGTTTCCTTTTTGGTCATTCCGGGTCTTTGAGATATATGATTAGGATCCGGTATGTACCTATGAGCCAAATATGTTGAAGTGCGGAAGTCATTTTCCTCCGCTAGAGGTTCTTTGTAATCAATACAAGCCAATCGATTTACTCCACCTTTTGGACTCATTCTAAATATTTTTGTAAATTATTAAAAATTATACACAATAAATGACTGCCTTTTGATGTTGACAAATGAAAATTGGTTCAATGATTGCTACAGCTTTACTTTGTTTGAATTGCCATCCCAACGTGATTACACATTGGGTTTCCGGATTATTGTTTAATCAATGCTTCAAGATAAATATTTCCATGGGATTTCTTCTGCAAGGTGGGGAAGTAATTTTTGAGAAGTTCATTAGTTCGAAAGATATCGAAAATATGAAGAATATACCTATTGAACCTCTTCTAGAATATATGACTGTGACCAAATACAATTATTTTGTAGGCACTTTTGAGAAGTCGCCTTTACGTACAAATACTTGCTGTTGGCAATAATACAGCTGCAAAATGTTAAAGTTGGGCTATAATGCATGTTTTGGTCAGCTGGTAAATTTCCAGATAGACATATAGTGTTTTTTTGAAATATTGTTATAAAGGACCCTGCACACATTACATTTAAATTCCTCAGTTGAAAGTTTTTTCTTTTGGCCAGAAGACGTTTAAGGTAAGAAACTGAATAAAATTGACTTAAACCAAAACCTTTTTGTTTGAATTACTTGCAAATATGATATCTAGGACAATACCCTTTACTAGTACTATGGATTGTCATCTATTTGTGCCATCCTGTTGTCGAGTGATTGTGACTCCAGATTACACCTTGAAAATGAAGTTCATCTGAAGTTTTATTGACAATGATGTTATGATGGCCTGGTACCCCAACGAGGTAGTTTTCATTTCTTTGAGAAAGGAGGTTTAGCGCGTCTTCATACTCCATAACTATTTTCGAAGTTCCAAACGGTATGCTCTTTCCCTCTCTTTAAAGGGCATTGTTGGTGTTAATTATAAATGAATTCTATATGTATTCGATTCTCTTGTTATAAGCATTTTATATTCGTATTTGCCTCATTGTTAGCTTGTATATTCGAGAATAGCTTTTGTGAATTTAGTTAGTCTGAGCTAGAATTTTGTATCGTGAACTCAAAATAAAACGTATTGAAATTAGCAACGAAAGTGTTCTTCTTATGTAAATGCACCTTTTTAAAAGTTCGCTTCCAAAATGCCTTTAAGGGGCTACACCCAGCTGGAGTGTGAAATTGAAGGGTGATTTTTTTGGACTATAAAAAGTGATAATGGGATGGATTTTTTTAACAAAAATTAGACGTAATGACATTAAACTTATTGACAAAATCATGAAAATGGATTTATTACAACATTATTTATGTCGAATCAAAAATGTTGATTTTTTTTTTCACGCCTTCCTGGTGGAGCCTCCACAGCACGAACCAATAATCTGAAATCACAAAATGAAAATTGTTGTTAAAGGTAAACGTGAGTACAATTGATTACTTCGTTTTTTAAAATTGAAGTCTTAAAAAAAGGGCGGCTATCAAACTGTTTTTACGCATTTTTGGTCAAAAATGTGTCACTGTAACTGTAAATTTTTTGAAAAATATTCATTATTCGTAAAATTAGCGATCGGGAAACAATTAAGAATGTGTTTTGACGTATTCATGCAAAATTTAAAACAAATCGGTTGATCGGTTCAAAAGTTACAGCCGTCACCGTATTGAAAAAAAGGCTCGAATAACATTTCTATGCGACCAGGTTATAAAACGTGGCTTGATGCTTAATTAAGTAAATTATATATTTAATTTAAATTATATATTTAATTTAAATAGAAGTCGAAAGACCTAACAACTTTACTGGCTCTGTTTTTCATATGTGACTTCCAGCTATGTTTCTTGTTCAGAAAAAACAACAGATAGTTAACTGTATCGCTCAATAGCTAATACTAACAATTCTAGTAGTCTTTATTTTTGAAGTCCGTTATTTATGGGTTTGTATTCAACCCGAATTCCGTTGCTTAATTTGACAAATACTTTCCTGTTGTATAACTACCATGTAAAATCAAATGTGCGCTTGCTTTGTTCGTTGTTTTCCCTTAACCCGGTTGCAGAACCCCTAAACCCGGTATATATAAATAATAAAAAAATTTAGAAATAATTTATACACAGCGAGAAAGTTAAATGAGCGCATAACACTTGATGTTTTGGTGGCCGTAATAAAGCCTCAGGTCTGAGAATCTTGCTACTTCCGAGAGAAGTGCCATATCAGTTACGAAAGTGTTTTTCCTATAGAATGTGTCCATTCAGTTGTTTTGCCTTGATGCCTAAGAAGTATTCAAAGGACTCACTGTATCAATGTCTCTCTACATAAACTGACAATTTGGTTAGGTTGTTAAACTGCGGTTCCTCTTCTAGTTCGTTTTATTGGGGTTTGTAGGTCGCATTTTTTCAACCTAACAGCATTTATTCGAAACAAGTATACCGGTGATCAGAGACAGAAAAAGATCCTTCGTCTGGAGTCACAGTAAGTCCTAAGAAGCATTGAGGTGAACAAAAATCTATCAATTCTGTAAAACAACTATTACCTGCAGTTTTCTGCGCAGGAATTATAATTCCTGGGGGTAAACTAACAGATATATTGATCTAATCCATTTTGTTTGGCCTTTTCTTAAATGAAAATGATTTAAAAGTATTGCAAAACTGTATGCTTTAACTTTGTCTTTAAATTTACAGGATGTAATATGATTCACTATGACCTAATTTCTCGTCCGAACTTTTAGGACCTTCAGATGGAGAATTCATCAACATCAAATTTATTTATTTTCTTTTTGTTGTTTATTCTCAAATACATTTACAATTTTCAACCTTCTTGTAGCGCCTACTATTTTCGCTAAAAAAGAAATATCCCTGCGCACGAAATTTGGTCCGTTTGAAGGAGAAATCCAATTAAAAAATGCAGAAAAGATCAATATTTTACGAAGTCAAACAGTACGGACTTACCCCATTTTGCTTTTGAAAGAAACTCGCATTTTGGACATATCGAATGAAAGTAAGTACATATTAAAAAGAAATATATAATTGTTCTATTCTAATGCCTTTTACAGGTAGTTCAAATTGGATGAGATTTGTTCGAATGGCAAATAACTTTAGCGAACAAAACTTGCTTCTTCTGGAGGAAGGTGGAAAATTATATTATAAATGTTGTCGAGTTATAATGCCAAAAGAGGAACTTCGAGTTGGATACAGTGATGAATATGCCGAACAATATGGTTTAAGGATATTTACACCAACCGAAGAAGAGTCGCAAGAAATTTTTGTAAAAGAAAATCCATGGGAATGCTACGAATGTGATGAGAGGTTCCCAACGTCGAACGAAATGCAAAATCATTTAAATATTCACGACGGCATTGATCAGAATCTTGTACGGGAACAAAAGCGGAAAACGAAAAGTAGGAAAAAAAGAAAATCTCTTAAACGATTTGTGGAAGTAAGAAAGAATTCTAGCCGTTGCTGTTACTGTTTAAAAGTGTTTATGACAAATGTCAGTCTAAAAAAACACATCGCTCATCATTTGGTGAAAAAACGGGCTGGTAAAAATTTATCTAGAAATTCCACTAACGAAGGAAGTCATTATTTTAGATGTAGTGTTTGCTATAAAAAGTTTAGTTCAGAAGAAAAACTCAAGGTAAAAGAATAGATATATACTAAATTTAATGAAAAGTAATATGTTATTTCCTCGGTTTAGAATCATCGATCGAATCACATTAAAGATGATACGAGAGCATTCTCTTGCTGCCACTGTAATCAAAGTTTTTCGACACCTTCTACTCTAGCTGTTCACATCAAACATCATACAAGTAGACACTTTAAGTGCGTCTTTTGTCCTGAAACTTTTAAACGCGTAGCAGAATTTAAGAACCATGTTGTTATTCATGCTGTAGATGGAATTTACACATGTCATTTGTGTAAGAAGGTAAGTTTCTTGGAGCGTTGTTTTAAAAATTTAAAGTTTAAGTTTAATTTGTTTAGCCTTGCTTAAGAAGTGAGACATAATTTGTCCCAGTGAGTCCTTGACTAAGGGCTCTAATATTTTGTCTATTTCTAATCTAAAGAACATAGTGAGCAGTTGCATTTGTTGTATTCAATTATTCAGTGCTCCGCATGTACTACTTTTATGACAGATTATTTCAAAACTCTGCTCCGAGTAATTTCTCTCTCGCGCTCTCTAGTAACCACTTGTGGGGATCGGGTGGAAGAAGAATTTCACCCGATTCGAGACATCGATTGTAAGTGAACCCTCAATTTCAAGTGGATTCCGAACCACTGACATTACTCTGCAAGCTCCAAAGATCTTTTTATCATAATCTGATGTCAGCAGAAAATAAACATTTGGTCGCCGCCGGTGGGTTCGAACCTTCGGAAAGGAAAGCTCCGACAACAAGTTATTTACTCCCTAATTACTGTGCAATGCCTTGGTGGAAATCTAATTGAATAGCGCTGGTATTGCAAATGCCTGGTGAGTGCCTTCTTGGCTTTTCTTGTCACTGTAGGTTTCAGAGGCTTAATTGACTAACATACATAAAATTATAAGGGGTGGTCTCTGTTTTCAGTATTTTTAAGACTTGTGTGTCATTAAATACCAGTTAATAATAAGGAATAAAGGGCTGATTGGCAATCAAAGTGATTCTAAATGTTCCTTCTGTTTTCTGTTGCACTTACTCTCTCTCTCTCTCTAGTTCCCCGTTGTGGGGCATGGGGCGTGAGTAGAATTTTGCCTGTTTCTAGACAACGGTTGCAAGTGGACCTACAAATTAATGCGGATTCCGAACCACATATTTTGTTTGCAACCCCCATGGCCCTTTTATCGTAATCTGTTGTCAGCAGAAAGCAACCATAGGTCGCCGTCGGTGGGATTCGAATCTGGGAACTCCGGATTGGTAGGCCGATATGTTATCACTTACTCCACCGAAAACTTACTTACTAGACTTCATTAATATTTGTTAGTAAATCTTAACTTCTGAGAGAATCATCAACACCAGAAATATTTCAATTATTAGTTAAAATTGTAATATGTCTTAATATATAATGTCTCATGACACAAACATTTAAATCAATTAAAGCTTCCTTTATCTTATCCTTTTAGAGATATCAAGAATACTACTTGGTTAGAAAACACATCAGAATATTCCATCCTGCAGTGCAGTACTCCTGCAACGAGTGTGGTCGGCAATTTATCAATATGAGTTTTTTGCGGAGACACAAAGTCTGTCATTCAGATAAACGGGATTTTCTGTGCTCAGAATGTGGAAAACAATTTAAACGGAAAGATAAACTGCGAGAACATATACTAAGAATTCATACAGATAACAAAAAAACGTATGAAAAGAAAAAGGTTTTGGAAGAAAAGCCAAATAATGACGTTACCCGGTATTTGGAACTTAGTCCAGTTAAGGATAAACTATCGAAACAAACTAAGGAGCCACCAAGTGATTTTAATGATTTTGTTTATAAATGCAGTGAGTGCATGATTGGATTTAAAAGGCGAGGTATGCTGGTGAATCATATTGCAAAACGCCATCCTGAAACTAGTATAGATTCAATTCCTGAGCTTAATGTTCCTATTATTAAGCCACAACCCATTTTCTTTTGTCAATATTGTACCAAAGTGTATAAAAGTAATGGCAAAAGAAAAATACATATTTTAAAGAATCACCCGGGACAAGCATTACCACCGTCTGCAAGAAGTAAACCAGAGCTTTCGCAAATAAATGTTAAGATGGTAGGAAATGTAAGAACGGAGCCTCAGCGTTGTCAGTGGTGCTACAAGCAGTATGCGACCCGAAACAGGCTTTTATCACATTATCGTAAGGAACATTCTGGAAAGCAAGCGAATGATATCAATATGCTGCCGTGCGCGCCGCAAGAACAAGTTGATTTTTATAGACCTCCAGACTCACCGGAAAATAAGTTATTGAAATTATCATCGGCTGCTCTGGAATTGTCATCCTTAGAAGATAGAAAATTTTTTGACTTTCTGAATGAACGGTCCGACGAGCACAGTTCTATAACTCAAACTAGTCCTCTTGATGACAATGCAAATGCGTTCTCAAAGGTTGATGTTAATTTTAAGGTTGTCGATGGTGAATTTACAGAAACATCGTCTAGTGCAGAATTAAATAGGCTTCCACAGTTATTCGAAGAATCTATTGCATGTATTTAAGAATAAGATTAAGATAAGAGATCCTGAAAGCTGTTCTATAGAAAAAGTCTTAAATTTTTAATGTAAGTGTTAAGTTTTTCATTTTAGAATTTTTGCAAGCTATTTTGCATACGTACGTAAGAGATTCTTATATTAAGCTGCAATTTTTGTAATAAAGAAACATTAAATAAGTATTTATTATTTTATTTCATTTATTTTATTATTTATATTCCCACTAAAAATTGTAAGGTGAATTAAAGGATTTAAAAAATTTTGAACCGACTTTTAAAGCGGTAAGAAAAGTGGAAACTAACTTTTTTTATCAATACTTAAATACCTATCGTTCTGAATTGACGGCAATCTATTTTTATAAAAACAAGTAGTAGGTTAGAAACTCAAACTAACTACCTTATGTCATTTACCCTAAAACTAATAACTCTACGGAATTGTACTAATTAGCACCGACTTCAAACAATTTAAATAGATATTTAGGTATAATTATTAAAAAAGTTATAAGAAGATGTAATTTTCTGCTTTTATTAACCATTTTGAAGTAGGTTTAATTTTTTGTAATTTTTCTTTTATTTCCTTTTTTTTATTGATTAAAAAGTTGGTGCAACAAGCAAATCTTTGCCAAGGTGTTCTGTGAGAAGAAATTATTTTTTTAAATATTTTGTTATATAATAAATTTTTTATTATTTGCTCAATGAGAATAACCATGGGCCGCAAAATAACTTCGATTCGATGAGAAAGATTGCAGGTAGAGTGAGCAGGCTGAGTCTCGAACAGCAATCAGGCAATCAGAAAATGGCCCGTCGTAAGAACTTCACTATCTGTAGGATCGCTAGTAAGAAGGAATAATGGTCTTGAATTACGGTAGCATTCCACGTGACATATAATGGGCGTTTTACTCTCATATGTTAGGGATGTTTTGTCGATTGATCTCATTAGGTGGTACTTAACGGACTTTATATTAGCCTCCCACTATCCTCCAAAGTGTGGAGATAAGGCGTTGATAAATCGCCATTGAGTTCCTTGTACGGGAAGAGCATCAGCAACTTCGTTGTGAAACTATGTATCTCTTAAATGTCGTTTTGCTAAAGTTGAAAGTGGCTTCCGACGAAGGTAGTGGAGTTATCCGAGAACAAGGTGCTGAAAATTCCCCGACGCGCCGAGAACCTTTTATAATAAGAAATAGAATTGTAGAGGATGTTATAATCGTTGGCTGACGTCTACAAATTGTAATACATAGTGTAGCGCATTTAGTGGCCCATTTTCGAAGATTAAAGCCTTGGTTGGTTTCATTAACTCAAATTTGGTGATACATTTCCTCTATATCGTATGAAAAGGCAACCATACGTCGCCACTTCAACAATACCTGCAGAATATCGGATTGTAATTTGGACTTGGTGTGCAAAATTTCATTCAAGGCTAGACCATTGGATGCTTTCCTACGCCTTAAAAACGACACGTATTTCAGTTGTAATGCTATCGTCTTCAAGGACCACATGACCACACTTTAGCTGATCCGTCATTCTGGACACGAATTTCAGTCATGTGATTAAGGTCGTTGTTTTCTTTCATAAAATCTGAATAACTTTTTGCTAAAACAGGATAAGTTAGGAAGCAGTTCTCCATTCGTTGAAGACACTTGACTGCTCCACGACAAAAAATTTCAAAAGTTTCAGAGATTTTAATAGGCAGTTTTACTGCACATCTTCCGATTTCCCAGAAATTAACAAGTTGTGTTTAGATCATTGTTTGACACCGCATAGAGAGCTCTGAGTAGATCTAAATATAGCGTCCTCAACATCAACGCTACCAGATAAAATCCAACCCAAGGCAGTTTTGAGAGCAATTGGAGTTCCAGGGGGCCTAGGCAGTACATCCTTTTCTAACAATTAGGCATAAACGTTATCTCCTAAAATCATTTCTATGGGTTGAGGATTAGAGAATTCTTGATCTACTAATCTCAGATTTTTTAATTACTAAACTAAACTTTAGTGTCCTGCTTGGAAGTATACTGGTAAATGTGGAAGCACTAGTGCTTCAATGGGCAAGACAAAATCTGGCTCTAAATCGGATATTAGACCAAGGGTCACAATACGTCGAGCAATGCCTGCTGACGAAGAACCCACTCCGGAAGAAAATTCAAATCGAAGTTTTCGACATACTTTTGTTTCAAGGTCAACACATTATTTATAGCTTATTTTTGGAAATAAGTCTGTGTTTGGTAATAAATAAGTGCGTGTGTTTTGAGTTTATGTATGTACGTGGTCATTTCGTATTGCACGAAATATCGCGAATAAAAATGATATCGATCTCTTTAGAGTGCCAATCGAAGCGTATTAACGTCAATGTGGTTTGAAAGAAATTTCATCACATTCGGTCCTTCCATCTTTTTTTAAACGATTTTATTTAATTTCACAACTGTCACTCTACCAATCAAATCTTGTGATCGAATTTTCACCCATTTCTTATTATCGTATTGGTTTGAAATTTTGCGAAGTTATGCAATGGTAGTGACAAAATAATATTCTGGTATCGAATTTTGGATGGGTGTAGTTGGGGTTACTTTGGGACCGATGTTTTTTTATTGACTGAATTCCCTCATTGTAACTATACGTCTGTTTCCTGATGAGAATGCGGGATCCCCCATGTACACGCACTTACACATTTTGGTTTCCATCAAAATTACGTCACATGTTCCCCTGCTGCACGAACTTACCCAAACTTTTTAGCTGGTGCATGATCGGCCATCTTTTCTTGCAAAAGTACAAACAGCTGTTCGGTGTTTTTATTAATAAAATAGTTTTTAAAAAAAAGTTGAACCGACTTCACAAAAAGCGCTAAAAAGCATAAAATAATTTTTAATTTTATATCTATTACGACATTTTGAAGTCGGTGCAAATCAAACAACTACAAAAAAATATTTAATCGTCATTTCTTATGATCCCGTAAGCTGAAACGTTCAGGTAGTATTATGTATTATTTTCAATTGTGGTTCTGTAGTTGTTTTATTTGTTTAATTTGCACCGACTTCAAAATGTCGTAATAGATATAAAATTAAAAATTATTTTATGCTTTTTAGCGCTTTTTGTGAAGTCGGTTCAACTTTTTTTTAAAAACTATTTTATTTTTCACTTTGTAGTCTCTTCTACTCTATACAATGAAGAAAGAACCATACAAATCGGTCCACGCGTTAAAAAGTTAGGTTTGACCCCCTACCCCACCTCCATTTCACTAAAAAAATTTTTCATGGTAACAATCAAGGAACATAATCTACCGAACAGAAAAGGAATCATCGAAATCGGTCCACGCGTTACGAAGTTACTACCCCTCCCCCTCCCCCACCTTCACCATAGGACCAAATTATTCTCCTATTAGCAATTGGGGATCACATCTATACAACAGCAAAAGAACCATCCAAATTGGTCCACGTTTTACAAAGTTAGTTCCCCCCTCCCCCTCCCCCCCCACCCCAGCAACATTTCTTTTCTCGTAGAACCTAGGATCATATTCTACTCAATAGAAAAAGAATTATCCAAATCGGTTCACGCGTTACGAAGTTAGACTACCCCTCCCCCCACCCAAACCTTTCACCGTAGGACCAAATTATTTTCCTATTAGCAATGGGGGATCATACTCTGTACAACAAAAAAAGAACCATCCAAATCGGACCACGCGTTACAAAGTTGGGTTACCAACAATTTTTTTGACATGGTACCAATCGGTGAACATACTCTATCCAACAAAAAAAGAATCATCAAAATCGGTCGACGCGTTACGAAGTTATGCCCGGTCAGACATAAAAAAAAACAATAAAAAAAATAAAAAAAAAAATACGCGTCGAACTTAGAACCTCTTTGTTTTTGGGAAGTCGGTTAAAAAACTGCACAAGCAGAGGTCAACTACGATTACTAGAGTTATGTGGTTATTGGAATATGGGATTATGGGGTTCTTGGGCTAATAGGGGTTGGTTTTGGGATTGGATTAAATTATTAATGGGGCTATTGTTGGTTAGCAGCTTCGGTTGTTGGGTTATTTACGTTAGGTTAGGGCTGTGGTTTTCAGCGACCCCAACAACATTTAGTAAATATGGTCTGACACCAGGTCAGAATTTTGTTTTGTGGTTGTATAATATTCAATATTCGTCATACTAGGAAGTTGGTCGTCTGATCCTCAATGATCGCACTTAAGTCTTCATCTAGTTTGTGATCCAAATTAAATATTTTAGTGAAATTAGAAATTTTAGTTTTTCTAATTTTCGAATAAAATAAGAAAGGAGAAAATTTATGAAAAATTTTAAAGAACAACTGTCCATCTCGCAGATTCTAAAACAAATGCCAATTATGGAATTTGGTTGCATCCGTTTGATGCCCTATGATACTAAAGCACAGCTGTGGCAGAAAAGGAATTAAGGGTAGGGAAAATAGGTTAAGGAATTGAATTAGGGAGGCGTCGATGTACCTCTCGCCTACAAATTTCAGTATCTATAACTATATCCCTTGTTGAATTATGTTTCGGTGCTTTGAATTACATTATATTCATTACATTATCATATACTTGTCACAGTTATCGACATTTTAGTTACCTGAAAAATATCAGGCGCGGATTCAGGAGGGGGGGGGGGGGAGGAGGTGGCAAGCAATCGGTGCCACCCCTGGGCCTCGACTGAACGCTTCTTTTATACGGGACAGAACCGCATAAGAAAAATTACGGCTAAAATCACTAAAAAACTTACTCTTCTTCACCGGAGCGAGGAGGAAGTAAAGTGTAGACTTATTTCGAGGAATCAACCCGGACCTTTTAAAGTTCAGTTAAAGAATTTACTTAATGCAAGATTAAAATATCTTAGTTATTCTACAAAACGTAAAAATTCCCAATATAACAGATATATTTTTCTCAATAACAAAGTATTGTCGTAATTATGATATTAAATAATTGATTGGGGTTATTACTTGCTTTTTTTAACTCACAATGTAGTTTTTTCAGAATGTTTGTCTTCAAATCTTGCATCCCCTGTTTACCACACTTCCTGACATAACTAATTGATGAAATTTTGCATAGTTACTAAGAATGGATCACAGTACAATATTCCATCTTTACTTTTGCGAATATTTCCGAGGAGGGGACGGGGGCGGTTGCGGCGCCGATACTGAGCAAAAAATCGAAACTAATCGTTAAGAGATGAATATTTAATGAGTACTCTATAGTTGATTGATTGTTTACATCGTTCCTATTATTTTATTAACAATGTCGAGAAGTGTGCTTTTGTCGGAAAGCGCTCTGTAAGGTATTTTAATTTTAAATTGTATTTCAATAATCAAAAGTTCTGTATAAAATTTTTTTGAATAATTTACAAATATATCTAAAATTTAAATATATAATGTTATGTTAGAAAACCTAAATTACCCTATTAATTAAATTAATTAATTAATTTAATTAAAGTACAAAATAAAATAAAATAATTTAAATATTTTTAAAACTTGTTTTACTAAATAAAATAACCAAAAAAGTCGTACTAAAAGGTAAACAATATTTTCTTCGCCAAATAATTACAAATTACAGTAAGTTGATTGCAATAATTACGAATAATTAAAAATTCTTTGATTCATGAATGTTTATAATTATTGGACGAAGAAATTATTTTTTAGCTTTTAATATGACTTTTTGGTCAATTTTAGTCATTAATTTTTTTTTATTTTTTAGAATAGAATTCGATAATAATTCGTAAGTGAACTGATCATATATTTGCAGTCACTTTGTATATTGTATACATATATGTTTATATATAGAATTTATAACTTCTTTCGGCATTTTTAATTAATAACTTTAAATTGAGCAGGCGAAAAATAGGGTTCTAGTTTCCCTAATTCAAAAAAGCCCTACTATTATGAATTTAATATCTTTCTAGTCATTACATATTACCATTGTGTTGTGTGTTTTTGAATCATCTCCATTTACAACTCGTATTTTCGCCTTGTATGCTAATTTGATCAAAATGTTTTGGTTTTGAAACTTGGCTCATTTGTGACTCTTTTTTAAAACTAAACGGAAAAGAGTAATGAAAAACACTAAATTATTTTTAAAATTTTACAAATAAAAATTTTTATTAATTACAATGTGGACAAATATTGTGGGATAAGACACCCACCTAAAGGATTGGGGGGAGGGGGAGTAACGGCACTCCTAATGCTGCTAGATTCTATGTTTATTTTCTGCTGAACAACAGATTACGATAAAAAGGCTATTCGAGGTATGGGTACCTTAAATTGTGTGTCAATCGTTCTCTCGAATCGGGTTAGTCTCTTCTCCTGCCCTATGCTCCACAAGTTATTACGGGAACTAGTGAGGGAAGGCACGCCTAGCACCCCTAAGGATGAATGTTAGAAGGTAGTAACATGTAACAATAATTCTTTTCAATTTTAGCTGATGTTCTACGCAAAGCGTCAGTTGCAACTATTATACTTTAATATAACTTTTTTTACGTTTTCCAATTCTGTGAAAGATGAAGGTAAAAAAAATGTGAATTAAAAGTATTGATATGTTTTTCACGCCTGCTTAATATTTTCCTTTCATCTGTAAATTTTAAATCAAATAATGTTTATTGGATATTACAATTCGGCTTGTATATAAATGAATTCAATAATTTTGGAATGGGTCTTTCAGGGTCAAATTGCCATATAAACAGGTTATTGGTGCAATGAAGAAAACAAAAACTTTCCGATTATGAATAAGGAGAGGTCCAAGCAAACTAAGAAGCCTTTATCACCGAACTTGAACATGCCTTGGGAAATTAAAGCCATATAACTCCACAAATCCATCTCAATTCCTCTGACGGACTTCGCTCGATGTGCTCAAATTACACTGTGAGGTAAATGTCGAAAGCAAAGTAAGAAACTGTCAAATTTGAAGTCTTTTTAAAAGTTTTACTTTGTGCGTTCTCTCTCTGGTTGTTTTAATTGTTCGTGGGGCATAGGGTGTCTACTACAGCAAATTTCCATTTGGTCTGGTTCTACAGGGTGTTTCACAGCGCGTGTGCGAAAGTGAAGAATTACTAGAGGTGAGAAATGAAAAAAAAATGGTTGGGGGGGGGGGGTCTATCCACCCTCCCAGAAGTTATCAATTTTTGTACGTTGAAAAAAAACAGTCTTACCTTTTAAAGTATATCTTCTAAAGTTTTAGTGCTAGAGACGTTAATAAAATCTCAGTTGACAGGTAACACAATGGTGCTAAAGACTGTGTAAATAGTTTTACTGCTAATGGTTTTAAAACAATTGATTTCCAAACTTAAATTTTCGGACAAAAAAATCAATTTTTTCATTTTAAAGGGAAATACATATCTTGGAAAATTGCTCTATTGCTCTGTTTTAACCGCAGTGATATTACTACTATGTTTTGACGTTTGTCATCTCGGCTTCTAGCCGGCGCGGCGGTAGTTTTCCCCTACGTCGGGCGTTATGCCAAGACTTCGGGGATTTGTCATTCGTTCTGTACTTATGTATTGTCTGTAACGTCCTGTCCGTAGTTCAGGAATTTGCGAACCGTTCGGCAAGTGTTAAGAACAACCGCTTTCTTGTGTGTGTTTTTATGTAACTTTAGTGCTTGCATATTTTTGATTAGTGTTTTCGGTACAATGGCTGCGGAAGATAAGATGATTGGCACGATAGTCACTTTGTCTATTTTCCACATCCCCTGCACCTCGTGTGCCAAATCTGTGTATTTCGTAATCTTCTCCCTAAAGGTGTTCTGCACATTGTTGGTCTTGGGTTCTGCAATGTCAATGAGGTATGTTGTTTTTTATCTATGAGAGTAATATCCGGTCTATTGTGGTGTATTGTCTGATCATTTATTATTGATTATATTGCATCCGCCCATTTTCATCTCTTTTTGCTACGATGGTTCTAATACTGCCGACCCCAACGTAGATCAATACGTTCTTGATTTTAAAAGGGCGGACTTCTCTGATCTTTCAAACAGGATCCTTTCGATCGATTTCGCATCTCTTTTTGATGATAGCGATATCGACGATTGCGTTTCCGTGTTTTATGATAGGATTTATGATCTGTTCAATTTGTGTGTTCCACTCAAACGGTCAAGATCATCCTGTCAGTCCCCCCCGTGGTATACTAGAGATCTACGTAGACTTAAAAATAAGAAAAATAAACTATGGAAGACTTACTTACGCTGTAGAAACACATCAACTTATTGTGATTTCGTTTATTGTCATGACAGCTTTTTAGCGTTATCATCATCCTTGTACAGGGAATACCTCGACAATGTTCGCGATAACTTGCATATTGATCCTCGTACCTTTTTTAAGTTTGTTAATATGAAGAAGAAAACTGATAATTATCCATCTACAATGTGCTACAATGGATCCTCTAGTTGTAGCGCGCCCGAAATAGCCGACAACTTTGCATTGTTTTTCGAGGGTGCCTTTTCATCTGGCAATTTTGTGCCTTCCCCGGAAGAGTTTGATCATATCCACGAGCGTCCCGCTGCCTCCACTGCTTTGCCCATTATATCTCGTGTATCTCGTGATATTATTATAGATCATATCGAGAAGCTTGGAATGGACTTTTCTTTTGGTCCCGATGGTGTTCCACCGGCATTCGTGAGATGCTGTTCCGACGCCTTACTCACTCCACTGGAACTCATCTTCAACAAATCTCTTCAGAGATTCCCTACGTTATGGAAGAGCTCCTTTATAATTCCTGTTTATAAAAAGGGGCATAAAAACATAATAACAAATTATAGGCCAATCGCAAAGCTTTCCTGCATACCCAAGTTGTTCGAATCTGTTATATACTCGCAGCTTGTAGGGCAGTGTAAGGGGTTAATCTCATCTAATCAACATGGCTTTCTGCCCGGTAGATCGACGACAACTAACTTGCTTGAATTTACATACCACATAATCTCTGCCTTTCAGCAAGGTCTCCAGACTGACTGCGTCTACACCGACTTTAGCAAGGCATTTGATAAACTTCCTCACTCTGTGATTATGCTTAAGCTTGAAAAGTTGGGTTTTCCGCCTTTACTGCTCGATTGGATCTTCTCTTACTTAAAAGACAGGATATATCGAGTATCTTTCCGTAACACTTTATCCAGAGTTATTAGGGCTACATCTGGCGTACCGCAGGGTAGCCATCTTGGGCCGTTGTTGTTTATTCTTGCCATTGACGACATTGTTCATCTGATTAAGCACTCTAAAGTCTTAATCTATGCAGACGATATGAAAATTTTCTCATGCGTTAGAAACAGTTATGATTCTTCCTGCATTCAGTATGATTTAAATACCTTCAAGAACTGGTGTGGATCTAATGGTCTGCAGCTTAACTTGGATAAATGTGAAGTTATGTCATTTTCTAGGAACCAAAATCAGCTCGTCTTTGATTATACCTTTGATGAAACTAATATCTGTCGTGTGCAGTCCGTCACTGACCTTGGAGTGAAGCTTGACCGTAAACTCGATTTCACTCTTCACATTAACTACATTGTTTCTAGGAGTAATTCAGTTCTTGGCTATGTAAAGCGGTGGTCAAGGGAGTTTTCTGATCGGAAGACCTTAATTCACTTATTCTTTTCTTTGGTCAGGCCAATTCTTGAGTATGCATCTCAGGTTTGGTCTCCCTGTTATGCTGTTCATTCCAGACGCATTGAGTCGGTGCAGCGGAACTTTGTTAGGTTCGCACTAAGAGACCTTCCATGGAATGATCCACTTAGGCTTGCTCCTTATGCGGATCGCCTCCGATTGCTTAATATGCACTCGTTGGAAGAACGACGTAGAGTTGCTGACCTAGTCTTTATTCACCAACTTTTGAACTCGAACATAGACTCTTGCACTCTCGCAGGTATGATTTCTTATAGACATACCCCGTATAGCTTAAGAAGACTGCCTTTACTGCATGTTGCTCACTCTCGGTCTAACTATGGTATGCATGAGCCTATAAATCGCATGTGTAGAGCCGTGAATATGTGTCCTGTTTTTGACCTGACTCTTACTAAGGATTTGCTGAAACGATCTCTGTTGTCTGTGCACCCCTGATTGTTTGTGTGGGCGTGTTTTGGATTTTTGTTTTTTTCTTTTTTGTTTGTTGTTTACTAATATTTTATTGCATGGGTTGTGGGAGCCTCATTCATCTCAATATACGTTATATTCTGGTGAATAGGTCAATTGATTCTAGGCTTCTGCCTATGAAGTGCGCCTTCTGAGTTAGAAGGATTAATTCTGATTAAAAAATATATTTTATGTGTGGAGTTTTCAAGAACACTGTCTGGTGTATATTTGTAATATGGTGTGTATGTGGCGGGTATAATAAGGTTGTGTTTTAGGGCTAACTGTTGGTGTATGAGATTGCCGACCTGGTTGTGCCTATGCAAGTAATCTGTTTGAGTAAGGAGTTTGCATCCAGCCGTTATATGTTCTATTGTTTCAGAAGCTAAATGACAAAGCCTACACGTGTCATTCTGAATTGCCGCATCCTTAAGGATGTGTTTCCTATAATTCTTCGTGTTAATGACTTTATCTTGTATAGCAAGCATGAATCCCTCTGTCTCAGGGAATAAATCACCGCGACTGAGCCAAGCGTTCGACGCATCTTTGTCGACATGATTTTGGTTCAAGTCAGCGTAATGTCTTCCGTGGAGAGACTTCTGTGACCATGCTTGCTATTTATCTGTGTGTGTGGCTATGTTTAGTGTATTCTCCAGCATTCTGTTGTGCAAATCAAGTGGTGTTTGCTTGTTGTCGGCTTTGATCACTGCTGCATGCAATGGAGAACTATCTTCCTTTCTATAAAAGTATTCTCTGATAGACTTCACTTGTTTATAATGCAGTGACTTTATGTCTATCAGGCCGCGACCGCCCTCGCACCTCTGTAGGGTTAGTCGTTCTATACAGGAGTAAGGATGGTGTGCCCTGTACCTTGTCAACATCGTTCGCGTTCTTCTGTCTAGTGCTTCTAAGTCCGTCTGTGTCCATTTAATTACCCCAAAGGAATAAGTAAGGATTGGTGTTGCATACGTGTTTATAGCCTTAACGAGATTTTTCCCATTAAGGCTAGTTTTCAGAAGACTGTTCAAGCGGCCTGTATATTTGGTCTCTAGCGCACGCTTTATGTCCGTGTGAGGTATATCACGTGATTGTTCGAATCCAAGATACTTGTAGAGTTCGCCCTCCTCCATGGGCTCAATAGTGTCCCCGGATGGGAGATCGAATCCCACAAGTTCATGTTTTCCTCTCGTCACATGAAGCGTCCTACATTTGTCAACTCCGAACTCCATCCGGATGTCTTTGGAAAAATCCAGAGTAGTCTGCAGCAGCTGTTGCAGATGAGGTTTCGAGGAAGCGTATAATTTGATGTCGTCCATATACCTGAGGTGCGTGATTTTATGAATATTTTCCCTTTCGTGTCGTATATTATACCCATAACCGGTGTCATCCAAGGCACGTGAAAGTGGATTCAGAGCAAAACAAAAAAAAGAGTCTCCCTGGAATATACCTCGCCTGATTGGTATCGGGGGTGTTGTAATCTGTTGGTTTGGTGTTTATATGTTTATTTTTGTGTTCCAGTATTTCATTGAGTGTTGCAGAAAGTGGATGAGTGTTGGATGTATTTTGTATACATTCAGTATATCGACCAGCCAAGAGTGCGGAACAGAGTCATAAGCCTTCTTATAATCGATATATGCAGCATGTATATTCCGGCGAGCAGTTTTAGTTTGTCGCAGGATCACAGAGCCTATTAGCAGTTGTTCTTTACAACCCAATGACCCTTGTCGGCATACCTTTTGCTGCTCAGACAATATGTTATTTTGTTCTGTGTGTTTGTGGATTAGTTTACTGGTGCAAGAAGACATAATCTTATAAAATGTCTGTAGGCAAGTGATCGGTCTATATTTGGATGGATCTGTGGTGCTATAATTGCCTTTTGGTACGTGATTCCCTCCGTTAAAAACTTCGGGAGGGTTTCCGGGTTATTGAAAAAATTATTAATGTGGTGTAAGAGGTGTATATGTGTAGATGTAAACTTCTTGAACCAGTAATTTTGAATATTGTCTGTGCCTGGTGCTTTCCAATTATGGGTATTTTGTATGACATCCCTTAGTATCTCCGTCGATATCTGTGGTTCTGGCATGTTAGGTATGTCTTCAACGCGTTGCATTTCTGCTTCAATCCACTCAGCATTGGGGTTATGATGGACTTCTTTTGACCAAATAGATGACCAAAAGTCGACCATATCTCTTTCGGAGGGTAGTTCACTTGCCGGGCTATTGTTTGAATTTTGATTGTGTTTAAGTGATCAATAAAAGCTTTTTTCATTGCGAATGAATTGTGTGTTCTGTGTTTTTCTATCCGTACACTTTCTGTATCTTTTTAATCTAGTGCAGAAAGTTTTTGAACTAGTGTATCTATGTGCATTGTAATGTTTGTATTAATTGTGTCTCTATTTGTGTGTAATTTTTGTTTTTCTAAAATTTTGTGAACTTTTTTAACTACCCTCTTACTTCTGTTTCCCTGTTTATACTGGATAAGTCGGCCGAGATCACAACGGATCCCATCGATTCGCCTCTCCAGTCGTTTCTCCCAAGCCGGTTTTTTCAACGTCGGCTTGTTGATAATAGTTGGATTGCGCGTCTTTGAACCATTGCATCTGATAGCCGCAACAGCAGCACAATATATCGCTGTATGCACTTCAGTAAACGTTCTGTCGTGTGTTAAATACTGTGGCAGAACGTCCGTATTTAAGATGTCAAGAATGCTGGATAATTGTTTAGATGTGCCCTGTTTTGGTATTATGTGTCGTTGTGTTGCGTTTAAGTGTGCAAACTCTGTGAGTGCATCCTCAAACGCTTGTTTGACCTTATTCCTAAGAACGAGATCAGAGCTATTGAGTATGGGTGGGGTGTTTGGGTGTTGGGTTTGTGTGATTGGGTGGATATGGGCTGGATGCAAAATTTCCCCAGTATTATTGTTGTTTGGAGAAGATATGTGTACAGTTTGGTGCGAACGTGTGACGTAATGTGGCGGTGAGATATCGCGTGGGGGTGTGGTATTGTGTGGTGACGCGGTTTGGTTTTGCGATGTGTTATGATACGGGGTTATGTTGGTGTTTGATGCAATGTGTAATGTGCTGTTATTCTGCAGATCTCTAGACACTTGGTCCTTAATCTCATGCAGAATATTTGGTGCAAGTAGGTTGTTCCTAACTATTACTCGTCTTTGGTCGGCAATTCTCTGCCTATGCCTATGCCTAATGCCCTATGTAATTCCTGTCGATATGCAGTCACGTCCGTTTCTAAAATCGTTATCCTGTTGTATGTGCGCATGATGAAGGTATTCACTTCAGTTGTCCATTTCATGCGCACACGAGAGATTCCCGCTCTGGTGGTCGCTGGCAACAAGTGTATTATTATTACTATTACTATTATAGATATTACTATTATTAGGTTCCTTCAGTAAAAATGCGTCTGTCTCTTCATTCCATTCCACATCTTTCCAAATAGGTCACAAGTTGTTAGATCGCTCCATCTGCGCTTAGCGAGGTAAACAGCTTTCAGGTCGATTTCTTTTTTACTGCAATTAGAGGCCGTCCGATTGATCCATCTATTTGTGAATCGTTCATCTGCGAACCTTCTTTTGCCAGAACAGCGTCCGTCTAATCACCCGTTACATCGCTTTAACCGGGTACCTAGCAGAGAATCACCTTGTTTAAAGTTCCCAAGCTGTGGATACTGGTCCGTTGGTCAAGTTTGAGTCGAGTGCCAATGGCCTCTTGATTATTACTGTACAAACAAATTTCACTGCACTTTTGTAGGTCCTTGTCCGACAGCAATACTTTAATCGTCTTTTCAATGGCCAGGACCTCTGTTTGAAAGACACTGCCGTGGTCCGGCAGCCGATACGAGTTGCGTATGCTGAGGCGGACGAAGAAAACTCCCGCTGCCAACCTGTTGCCAACTTTTGAACCAGCCGTGAAGATCGGTATACCCGGCAACCACCGCAAACCTTACCACTCCTTCCTGCGAGGTATTCTAGTAGAGAGAGCTTTCTCGAAGCTCATTGTAGAAACGGTCAGTGCCCTCCTGCAGATGATCTCTCGGGAGGCTATTAGTATACTGTTACGTCCGTAGTCCGAAGTTTTCGAACTTTTGCATTCCTTCAGTCTAATGCCATTACGACTAGCTGTACTAATACCGTGAATGTCCAGTGGGGGGAGATGGCGAATTGTCTCCAACGCAGCATTGGGCGTTATACTTACCACTCCTAACCAAGAGCACCCCACCAAACTAAGATGTTTGGATTGGTCTCAGTATCGATGTATACATCCAGTGAACTCTATGGAGACTAATTCACATTTCTTCCCGAGGATTTTCTTGCAGACATAAAACGCTACCAAAGCCTTTTTTACGATCCCCAATGTTTTCCCCAATGTTGATGCCCTACTTTAATTTGGATTCCAGAATATTTTACAAATATCTCACTTGGGTCTTTACCATCAAGTTTGGGTGGTCCAAAGGGTTTGATTCGTCTTCTTGTAAACCGCACAATTTTAGTGTCCGGGGCTTTGGCTATTAACCGCAGTACTTTGCCCATCTATGTATAATACCCAGAGATCTCTTCGTAAGTTCGCTTATGGGGCTTAAAAACTTCTCGGAGACTTATACGACCAGAAGCGAGTTCAGAAATTTTACTATAGTAAACTGTGTGGTAACGTATAGTTATTCCAATTGAAGTCAATTAACTACGGAGTTATGCTTAACAACGAAGTGTTTTTGATCGGGCGGTTAAGTATGGTAGTTAACGATTTGAGCAAGTGATGCTCAGTTGCAATATGAAGTACTCAATAACTAGAATTTGCCGTGAGCCACTTTACTGAACCTTTAAACAAAGCATTCGTACAAGCCTGTCCCATTGGAAGGCCCTGAAACCAATCACAACCACACTGGTGGAAAAGCGATCTAACGGAAACCCGCCGGAGAGTTCACAATTTATTCAGACTCGCGAGAGCGTCAAATTAGCAAATAGAATGGTAGAAAAACAGCCAATCCCCTAGGTTTCAACTCTCTGTTTCCTTAAGTAACGTAATGTCGAGAACGTTTGCACTGTAGAAAAGCCGAACGTTTCCTACTGAGGATTGTATCTAGGATGAATGGGGCTCCTTGGTTGTAATGAAATATATCAGGTCGTAGTCCCTTTCGTTGTGGAGTCCCCAATCCTAGAACCTCTTCGTACCTATAAATACTTTAGGTACATTTTATTTGATAATAATAATAAAAAAAATATTTTTATTATTTTAAAACTTTATTTTTTTATTATTTTTAAAGTTACCAGTTCGGTTGTTCTGGCTAGACTAAAATTATTTACAACTTATTTTGTATCCTACTTTACGTTATATACATTGATAGTTTGTTAAAATTTTCTTTGTATTGAGTACAGTATTTTATTGTTAATGAATAAATGATTATGATAATTTTTAAAGTGTTTGTGTTTCACACTATTCAAAATTTATCGAAGTGTACAGGTTGACTAAAATATTTTTGACAGTACAGTCTGATTGGATATTATTAAAGTAGATTTTAATATAAATATTTTATTAATAATATAATCAAATAATAAACTTTTACTTAAAATATAAAATATTAAATTTGTAGCTACTGCTACACCTACCTTTAATTTACGCGAAGAAGTGTCTATACCAACATGAAGCCAGGCCTTTCAAGTTCTTGACTACCTTACTACACCATTCCAGCGTAAACTGGTCGTTACACTTGATTATCTTCACTTTATTGAACCAGCTTGCTCCATCAAATGACAGAATCCGCTGTTCCATGTTCTTTTCCAAATACAAGACCAGCTCGTGCTGTAACTTTATCTCAACAATCTTCCATCTTTTTTTATGCGAAAAGGTAAATTTGTACATGGCTTAATATTTTGTTATGCTTCCCTTACTTTTAATCACCGCTTCAATTCATCGCGGCATACTTTCTATACATTTGATGGCACTTTCTTTTATATCGGGATCATGATGCCAGAAGTGTATTAACCTTTCGATAAGCTCCTGTTTATTTGTAACCGTAGGTTGTGCAATTTTCCTCTTTAGAATCTCCCACAGGTTCTCGACGGGAGTTACTTGGCCACGGCACGACACATTAAGTTTTTTTTCCTCTAGAAACTTTGTAATTGATTTGACCTTATGACAGGGAGCGAAATCGTTCATAAAAATACAATTTTCATTCCTCACAAATCATTCCTTGATTTGCGGAAGCCACCTAGTGTGCAAAAGTTTTCGATATTGCTCTTGCCTCATGGTCCGCTGAACAATATAGAGACTTCTCGTCCCCTACCTGCTAATTACAGACCAGACCATTATGCTAGTGGCATGTTTGACACGTTCCACGATATATTGTGGATTGAACCGTTCTCCTTTTTTTCTATGGACGAAGCTGGACTTGTCAACGAGAATCTAAAAAGTTGACTCGTCGGAAAAGCATACCTTGAGTTTAGGAAAAAAAAGTTTAGTAATGAACCTGATTTAGCAATTGTTATTTCTTATTCTGCCAAAATCTTCTACAGACCAATTTTTATGCTCCTTAGCAAAATCTAGCATTTTCTGTATAATTTTTGTTGTGCGTCTTGGCTTTTTTGATGGTAGGTAGCAATGAAAACTTTGTTCGTTCCTAGTGCAACGCCTTCTTTAATTTTCTACGGTTTTCTGTGCAAATTTGATGAATTTTTCGTTCATCTCGGGGTGTTGTAATGCGCTTTCCATGGCAACGGTCCCGCCGGATTGAAGAGACAGCCTCATGTTTTTGAATTTTTTTATAAATTCTATTTACTGCGGTCAATTTCTGCCTGTTTGACATCAGAAATATCCTTTTCACTTCCCATAATTCAAAAACTCAAAAAAAGGTAATCTTGCAAATTTAATAATTGTTTATAATTTTTATGTAATTAATTCAACCTTAAGGTCACTTATTTTATTAGGATAAACTAAATACACATAAAATATTTTGAAACACAACACACAACTGAGTAAACAAACATAAGTGACTACAAACGAAAAGATCAAAATCGGCATATTCTAAAAGTTGTTTGGGGGTTTCCTTTAAAATCTAAAAATAAGCTTTGATATACGCCCAAAAAGCATACAAACGATATAAAATATATCGCATATGTACATGAACCAAAAACTTTGATGAAAAAGATTTAGTATGGTTGCCCAATACACAACCGTATGTAATAAAATAAAATAGTTTTAAAAAAAAAGTTAAACCGACTTCACAAAAAGTGCTAAAAAGCATAAAATAATTTTTAATTTTATATCTATTACGACATTTTGAAGTCGGTGCAAATCAAACAAACTAAAGAACTAACTCAAAAATATTTAATCGTCATTTCTTATGATCCCGTAAGCTGAAACGTTCAGGTAGTATTATTTTCAATTGTGGTAGTTGCTTTATTTGTTTAATTTGCACGGACTTCAAAATGTCGTAATAGATATAAAATTAAAAATTATTTTATAAATTTTTTATTTTTCACTTTTTAGTGTGTTCTACTCTATACAACGACAAAAGAACCATCCAAATCGGTCCATAGTATCAATCAAGGAACATACTCTACCAAACAGAAAAAGAATCATCGAAATCGGTCCACGCGTTACGAAGTTACAACTCCTCCCCTCTCCCACCACCACCATAGGACCAAATTATTCTTCTATTAGCAATGGGGGGATCACACTCTATACAACAGCAAACGAACCATCCAAATCGGTCCACGCGTTACAAAGTTAGGTTCCACCCCCCCTTCCCCCACCAAAATGTTTTCATGGTAACCAGGTAACCAGGGACCATACTCTACCTTAAAGAAAAAAAATTATCCAAATCGGTCCACGCGTTATGAAGTTAGACTACTCCTCCCCCCACCACCACCCCTCACCCTAGGACCTAATTATTCCCCTATTAGCAATGGGGGATCACACTCTATTCAACAGAAAAAGAACCATCGAAATCGGACTACGCGTTACAAAGTTAGGTTCGTAATGAAGAACGTCATTATTCATTCATTCAGTCATTATTCATTATTTATGTCATTATTAGAATTAAAACAAAATTAATAAAATCATATAATCATTATCATTTGCATTGGATAAAATACGGTTTATTGTTACTGTTGTCGCTGTTTTCATTTTAATAAAATAACAAGAAAATATAATACATTCCATGTGCCCAATTTAAGACACCGGTCGCGAATAAATTTGCCCGCATCTGATGTATTCACTGCAAAAGTTGTGAAATAAAACAATTTTTCGATAAATTGGTATCAATGTACGAGCGTAAGCTTCACCACAAGCAGTGCTATTAAGCTTTTTCCTGACGTGCAAGTTTATCAGGACCACGTGCTGTTGGACTCGTCCTCTTGGCATAACCAACCGGTGAATGCAAAAAGTGAACCTATCCACAAGTACGAGATACATAAGTACGCCATGCGTGATTTCACCATCTCGACTTTCCCAAAGTCAGACTGATTCACTCGAAGGTATCATCGTCCATTGGAAGTGTTCAAACTAAGCTCGAGTCGTTGAGAAGTGAGTAGTGTCGGTTTTTTACTTTTGCAATCGAATATTAGTGTTTTAAAAAATAATATAAATGTGCTAGCATTTAGTAATCTAATTCAGTGACTTTTAGTAGAAGTGAAGTTCTTCTTGAATTTGTTTTATTAGGTTTTAAAGGAACCACAGAAATGGTGGAATCAACACCTGCAAAGGGAAGCATATTTGGAAGTAAGTTGACCTACTCCGGATTTGCTTATGAGGTCCTAAGCAAATAATAAATAATGATATATATTTGTTATCCCAACTAAAGTAACAGCAGAATTTTGCATGCAACAGGAAGGTCAAATGAAAGTCAGCTTTTACTTTCTTCTCCAAGTTCTTGGAGCTTAACGACCAAACGCGGGCACGATATGCCGGCTATCTCATCGAATTGTTAGTGTTTACCTAAGAAAGCTCTTCAAAAGAATACTTTGTTCTTAGGTTTATGTGGATACTACAAAAAAGTATAGTACAATACTATCCTTAGTTGTGTTTTCTTTATTTCGAGAGAATTTTTCAAATTGCACTGTTGTAAAAAAAATTAATTATGTTTCGGAATTTTAAAATCTTTGTTCTGATGAAGTATATTTTGAGCAAGTTTTTATGAAAAATAAAATTCTGCTTGACAGAAAGATACATTTTGACTTGTCTAAGAAAGTCATGAAGATCCTACAGCAAGTCCAAAACAATTAAAGGTGTGTAAATTATTGCTTTCACATCACAGAGTCACCGGAATGCAACCAACTTGGAACTAGTTCTAGGAATCTTTATGAGTAATTCTTAATGAAGTTTGAAGTGCACGCACTAGGTGTTTGAATAATTCTTAGTACGAGGGTAATGCAGAAATTTAAGTTTTCGCGATATTTGTGTTGTTAAGAATCGGTTGCATACGCAATGTTTCGAACTTGAGAAAATTTTTTGAAAATATAATATTTATTTAACATAGGAAAAAGACTACAGAAAACGAGCAGTTTCAGTGCATTTTTTGTTCAATCTTGAGTTAGCCTTAATTTGTTAACTGACTTCCCAAAAACAAAGAGGTTCTGAGTTCGTCGCGTATTTTCAACCTAACTTTGTAACGCGCGGACCGATTTGGATGATTCTTTTGTTGTTAGGTAGAGTATATTCCCCGATTGGTACCATGTCAAAATAATTTTAGATGGGGTGGGGGCGAAACCTAACTTCGTAACGCGTGGACTGATTTGGATGATTCTTTTGTTGTTGTATAGAGTATGATGCTCCATTGCTAGCAATGTAAAATAATAGTCTAACTCCGTAACGCGTGGACCGATTTCGATGATTCGTTTTTGTTGGGTAGAGTATGGTACCATGTAAAAAAAGGTAGGGTGGGGATGGCGGTAAGGGGTCAAACCTAACTTCGTAATGCGTGGACCGATTTGGATAATTTTGTTTGGTTGTATAGAGTATGATACCATATTGCGAATAATGAAAAAAATTGTGTTCTAGGTTGGGGTGGTGGGGGGAGGAGTAGGCTAACTTCGTAACATGTGAACCGATTATGAAAAATGATGACCTGTGGTTGGGGTGGGGAGAAGGGTAACCTAACTTTGTAACGCGTGCACTGATTTGGATAATCCTGAATGCGTAGAGTATCTATTGATTTTCTGACAAAAATTGATGGGCGGTGTTTCCTGATTGATAAATGATAACAATTTTGTACCTAGATAATTCTCTTATAGATAATTCTTTCTTGCTGTATAGAGCACGGTGGCGCACTAGGGTCATGTTAAGAATATTCTAAGGTGAGGTTATAAAATTGTGACCGTGACTAATTTCGTAATATGTTGCCTAATTTGGATAATTCTCTTTCCATTTATAATGCAGTGCCTCTGCAACTATTGAAATTGCTTTGTTATACGAGCGACATTTTTCGAGTAGTGTATCCGAAGGCACTAAAAAGTGAAAAATAAAATAGTTTTTTGAAGTTAAACTGACTTCACAAAAGCGCAAATTAAACAAACAACTACCAAACCACAATCGAAGATACTTTGTAAAACTATCTAAACATTAGCACTAATTTGATTTTATGCTTTTTGTGAAGTGGGTTCAGCTTTGCTTTAAACACAATTTTATTATTCTTTTAATGATTTATTATTAAAATGTTAAGAGTTTGTAGTCTTCTTTACACTAAATTCCTAATAACAATTTGTTTCCAAAAAAACTGCCTCCCTCTCCCATACAATTTTTTGTTTGGCTAAGTGAGATCTATCTCATTTTGACACACCTTATTCAAAACACTCTGTATATCTTATAACTTCGTGCTAACGCTGCTAAAGACTACGATAAACCAAGTTCAGAGACAGTAACAGATTGACACGTAGAAGTAAGAACTTTTTCCAATTATTCTACTGTTAGTGGCGAACAGGAATATTTTTTATATCCTCCTATACTTTAGCCACTATGGCGAGTTCCTTAAATAATCGGGGAATTGATTTGTTGTAAACGAGGACAACATCTCCGACTTCATTTTTATCATATGTCGTTATCATTGCATGGAATTGGAGTTGATAGGATCGCTGAACAATACCCGTCTAAAAAATGATCCGGCGTTAAAGGATAAAATCTTCAGGACCAGCACTTACATAAGTTAATGGTTTTAAATTTATTCGAGTCTCGGCTCCTAAAAGAAAGTCTTAAGTTGTTCTGATGTAAAAACTGCTCGACGTATAGGTAATTTTAAGGTATCCTCGACTGCTTTCCCAGTATCCAGCCCACCAAGCTGCTTGCTCCACGATAAACTGCCAAGAAATTCCTTCGTTGCTGATAAAACCTTGTAAACATTCCGATTCAACAATGAATCTCGATGGGCGTAGTTCCAAAGAAGCCGTCTTAAAGGACCGAGCGTTGTCAGAGAATATGCACTTTGGAATACCATGTCATGGAAAGAAACGTCGTAAAGCCAGTAAAGAGCTTTCTGAAGTTCGGTCGGGCACAAGCTTGAGATGAACAGCTCGCACTACCCATTGACTTATAACTATGGACGGATAGTTTCGTCAAAATTACATACATGCAGCAAAAACAAACACACTTGCATGTTCATCCTTTTTTCTATAAGCAAATTGCATTGAACTCTAAAAGGTAAATTCGTAGACAGTTCATTGAGCTATTTCAGGCCTAGCGACATGAAGACTCTGGGAATGTTTTATTCAAAGTGCGAATTTTCCGTTCTTTAATTTTAATCACTACCTTATACTTCGTGTAAGACACTACAATATTGGGTGTGGGGGGTGTGGGTGGAACCTAACTTTGTAACGCGTGGTCCGATGTCGATGATTCTTTTTCTGTTGTATAGAGTGCTAATTGGAGAATAATTTGGTCCTCGGATGAGGGGTGGCGGTGGGGGGAGGAGTAGTCTAACTTCGTAACGCGTGGACTGATTTGGATAATTCTTTTTCTGTTGGGTAGAGTATGCTCTCTGGTTGATTCCACGAGAAAAAATTGTTGAGAAGGGGGGGGGGGGGCTAACTTTGTAACGCATGGACCGATTTGGATGCTTCTTTTGCTGTTGTATAGAGTATGATCCCCCATTGCTAATAGAAGAATAATTTGGTCCTTTGGTGGGGGTGGAGTGGGGGGAGGAGTAGTCTAACTTCGTAACGCTTGGACCGATTTGGATAAATCGTTTTTCTTTTGGGTAGAGTATGCTCCCTGGTTGCTACCACGAGAAAAAAAATGTTGGTGGGGTGTCGGGGGGGGGGGGGGGGGGGGGGGGGGGTGAACCTAACTTTGTAACGCGTGTACCGATTGGATTGTTCTTTTGCTGTTGTATAGAGTGTGATCCCCATTGCTAATAGGAGAATAATTTGGACCTATGGTGGGGGTTGGGGGAGGGGAGGGGTAAGTAACTTCGTAACGCGTGGACCGATTTCGATGATTCCTTTTCTGTTCGGTAGAGTATGTTCCTTGATTGTTACCATGAAAAAATTTTTAGTGAAATGGAGGTGGGGTAGGGTGTCAAACCTAACTTTTTAACGCGTGGACCGATTTGTATGGTTCTTTATTCATTGTATAGAGTAGAAGAGACTACAAAGTGAAAACTAAAATAGTTTTTAAAAAAACAGTTGAACCCGACTTCACAAAAGCGCTAAAAAGCATAAAATAATTTTTAATTTTATATCTATTACGACATTTTGAAGTCCGTGCACATTATACAAATAAAAAAACTACAGAACCACAATTGAAAATAATACATAATACTACTACGGGATCATAAGAAATGACGATTAAATATTTTTTGTTGTAGTTGTTTGGGTCTGTTTTTTTTGCACCGACTTCAAAATGTTGTAATAGATGTAAAATTAACAATTATTATATGCTTTTTAGCGCTTTTTGTGAAGTCGGTTCAACTTGTTTTTTAAAAACTATTTTATTTGTATAGAGAAGTCCAGTCGTTTCAGAGCGTTTGTAGCCTTTGGTTTGGTGGGCACCTAAAACCTACATTATAAAGAATTTTTTTTTTAGCGGAGTTATCTCAAAGTTTGCGTCTCTATAAAGGGTCCGCCAGTGGGCAACTTGAGCCAATAGTGACAACAAGTAAATTAAAACAACTGACAAGTAAATTAAAATATCCATTCAATGAATATGTGATTTGAAATAGTATTAGTTGTGACAGGTTTTATGGTATTGTGATTGTACTGAAAATATCTAGTTTTTGTTAAAGTATTTATTTTCAATACTAAAGAAAAATTCTGAATCTTGGCTACGTATATTTTGAATATACGTCATAGTTACAGCCTGAACCGTAATAATTGCTGGTTAAATTATTTTGATTAAGAACTTGTTGAAATAGAAAGTAATTTTTTGCTTAAATTTAATTATTATTAATTAATTATATGGTAGCGACTTCTACACAGGTTACCGCTTTTCAAGGAAGAAACTTCTTCTGAAAATTGTTGCAGCTAGGTATATTTAATCTAATATGCTCCTGCCCTTTGAATTTCTTCGTCGCTAAGATACTTTGTTCCCTGCTGTTAACGTAAACATAAGCCTGCTGTTAACGCTTATGACGGTCAGTAAGACCTAGAACATAAGCCGAACGAAGAACCTTTCGATAGTGGCTGAAGTTTTCAAATGCAAACAGGTAAAGCGGTAACCTGAAAATAAAAAAAGAGTTGAATTTAAAAAACGAAAGCTTATTTTAGGCCAACTATCTGATCTGCTTGAAAGCCAATATGGTTTGTTGACTGGCGTTTATGCCTCGGCTCATCTAGTCCGCAGGATTCTCGGTTCCGGGGCAATGCCTCCCATTCGCTGTCTTCGACGTCTGTCTGATTTCTTGAACTTGATGTGCGACATACGATTTATATTTCTGATCATTGTAGTGCATCCATTGTAAAGCTATCTTTGAGTCACAGGTAAGTAATCTCAAACTTTAACAATTTAGCGGCAATGAGTGCTGCGCTGAATTTTAATTTTGAAACGTTAATTCATTTTTAAGTGGTGCAACTTGATTTTTAGCGAAAGATACAGTACATGAATCGATTTATCTTCGTTTGAGCTCCAAATGTATGCTTGGGTTCCGTATGTTAGCATGTTTGCATGAGTTAAAAATGTAGTGTATCGATGGTTAAGTGCGCAAAAGTTGTACCTCCAATAATCTTGCTTTTGAGTTAAAAGGTTTTGAAAGTTGCCACAGAAAGAATTAGTCCTTATGCGTTGGCTGTTTGACAAAAAATATACAACATTCTTTTTTTTATTTATTTATTTATTCACAATAGTTCATCAAGTGCTGACTACTA
This sequence comes from Leptarthrus brevirostris, assembly GCA_964036015.1. Lineage (NCBI taxonomy): Eukaryota > Metazoa > Arthropoda > Insecta > Diptera > Asilidae > Leptarthrus > Leptarthrus brevirostris. The sequence goes on from OZ038375.1 coordinate 43,306,028, forward strand.
CAAAAAAACTAATTAAAAACAGTATAATAAACTATATAAAATCAAAGAATAAGAGAAAATTCGCAAAACACAAATACGATAGATGGAGATCAATGCAATCAAAAGGGGAATTAAAAAATGGTAAAGTGAAATTGAAAGGGAGATCTTTTTCGTGAGAAAGACACTTGCCGATATTTAGGGGAAGGTCGTTAATGGAACACCAATTCTGGAAGGCGTACAAGTCAGAATTTAAAAGTAGGCAACCGGGATTGTCTGACACAGTGCGAAATATTTTACCGTCGTCGGCATAACAAACAATATTTGAGTGAGACAGAATCGTAGATACATCATTGATGTAAATTATAAATAAAAATGGCCCTAGATGGGAGCCCTGCGGCACACCGGAAGTGTTGAAAATAACATCAGATAGAGCTCCAGGAAAAGAAACCCCGTGAGTGCGTTCAGATAAGTACGAATGATTCCAATTTACAAAACCTCACGGAAACCCGTGAGTTTGAGAACAAGATTTCTATGATTTATTCTATCGAAAGCTTTACTGAAGTCAGTAAAAATACAGTCAACTTGCTTACCACCTTCAATTACAGAAAGACAGAAGTTTAAAAATTCCAATAAATTGGTGGTAGTTGATTTACGCCTGATGAATCCATGTTTAAACGACTGCAGAAACGGCTTGCAGTGAAGTATAGAACATCGCAGATAAGTGCCTCAAAAATCTTTAATATACTACAAAGATTAGCCATTGGTCTATAGTTCGAAATTATACATTTATCAGCGTTTTTGTGAAGGGGAATAATTAATGAGGTTTTCCAAGCTTTCGGAAAAACACCGCAACGAGTTGAGAGATTAAATAAATAACACAGAATAGGAGCAAGAACGGAACCACATCTTTTCACGTCGTCAGCATAACAAACAATATTTGAGTGAGACATAATCGTAGATATATCATTGATGTAAATTATAAATAAAAATGGCCCTAGATGGGAGCCCTGCGGCACACCGGAAGTGTTGAAAATAACATCAGATAGAGCTCCAGGAAAAGAAACCCGGTGAGTGCGTTCAGATAAGTACGAATGATTCCAATTTACAAAACCTCACGGAAACCCGTGAGTTTAAGAACAAGATTTCTATTTTTTATTCTATCGAAAGCTTTACTGAAGTCAGTAAAAATACATTCAACTTGCTTACCACCTTCAATTGCAGAAAGACAGAAGTTTAAAAATTCCAATAAATTGGTGGTAGTTGATTTACGCCTGATGAATCCATGTTTAAGCGACTGCAGAAACGGCTTGCAGTAAAGTATAGAACATCCCCTGGAACCTGGAAATCAATAGACTATTCAGGGACCATAGTTTGGAGACATTAAATGATCACCCTGTGTTAAATTCACCGCTCCTTCAGCCATGGATGTGATCACTCAGAGATGTAGTTGGCTCAGTCGGTCTGAAGATGCCTACGGGAGTGAGGCGAAACCGCGGTAACCTAACAAGGTAAATAAATATTAGTGGAATAGACATATATAAAAAATTTCGGTTTTGTGTTAAAATCGCAGATAAGTGCCTCAAAAATCTTTAATATACTACAAAGATTAGCCATTGGTCTATAGTTCGAAATTATACATTTATCAGCGTTTTTGTGAAGGGGAATAATTAATGAGGTTTTCCAAGCTCTCGGAAAAATACCGCAACGAGTTGAGAGATTAAATAAATAACACAGAATAGGAGCAAGACCGGAACCACATCTTTTCACGAGTGAGGCAGGGATACCGCCAGGACCAATTGAAAAACTATCAGTCAAAGTAGAGATTTTCTTCAAGATCGCACAAATGGGTAAAATCCTTAATTCTAATATCACAGGTATCGTCCAAAAGCACAGTTTTAAATATCGGCAAAAAGGTTTGCTATCGTCAAGGGCTTATTGCTTGCGCTGTCTACGAAAGACAATAAAGATGGATAGCCCTCAGAATTCCGCTTCAAATTCACGAACCTCCAAAATCGCTTAGGATCGAAGCGTGAAGATGCTTTTATTCTGTTGATATAATTATTATAAGAAGACGTTAAGTCAGATAAAAATTGACTGCGTAAAATGGAATAAGTTAGTCAGCGTCACTCCTAGAGGAACAAAACCTCTTCCAGGCCTTACATTTAACATTCTTTAAATGTTTTAAGGAACTATTAAACCAATTCTGGTTAGAACGTAAGTTATTCGATTTAGAAATAGGGACACAGTAAGTAAAACAGATGGAAAGTAGCTTATAGAAAGATCTTACGGCCTCATTAATGTCTCGTTCATTGAGGACCAATCACAAGCTGAGAGCCAGTTGTTGATCACGGAGAAGTCAGCCTTATTGAAGTTATAACAAACGTCATCTGGCACTCAAGAAGCCATCATAACTGAATCAATGAAAAGAGCAATATGAAGCGCAGGGTGATGACCCGATTCAGGAACAATGGGAACCAGGCATCGTCTAACCAGTGTTCTAGCAGGATCTGTAGAAAAAACGAGGTCGGGGAACCTTCCATAATCGTTAGATATGCTGCAAGTCTGTGTTAAATCCGAAAAAGCAAGGCCATCTATAAAAGAAAAGCAAATTGATTGACAGACCGAAAAGAAGGAACCAAGCCATCATCCAGAAACCAAGCTCCCAGCCAACTTCAAGCAGGTTAAAGTCACCCAAAAGCAATAATTCGTCGGAAGGCATCAAAGGCGTGTGAGAGGTCATCCAGGCAGGAGGCAAATCTTTCATAAACATTAGACGGTGAACCTGGAGGAATATAGGCGGTCGAAATGAACATAATTTTACCATGCACTCCAATAGCAATACATAAAACCTCCAATTATTCGGAGTTCGGGATGTCAACCAGTCTGCAAGGAACATCGCGACGCACAGCGCAGAGAACACCGCCTCCGACTGGCGCATCAAACGAATCAGCGTAGCGGTCATGGCGAAAAACAATGTACTCAGAGCTAGGCAGCTCCGCATCTAAAATTCCCTGACACAGCCACGTTTCCGTAAAACGAATTACATTGAAGCAAAGATCGCTGGAGCCATTAAAGAGCCTAGCCGTTTTGGAACGAAGACCAGTTACGTAGATCGACATCTCCGAAATCCGTTTTTTGAGGAAGCATCGGCAAAGCCAAGTCGAGTTCTTGGGACAAATTCACGCACAATGGAATTGCGGCGCTAAATCTCAGGAGAAAGAACTTCATTGAATATATCCTTCGGAATCAGCATAGTTCTTGGAATAATATTTTAATTTTACAACAAATGGTCCAAGGATTCCAAGAGGATCAAGAAGTCTAGACATTTCTTTTCCTTGGAGCAAGGGTCTCGTTGCATATTTGTCGATGCCGAGTTCATCATTATGAATAGTCCATATTAGACATAGAACTTTCTGAACATCCAATAGACTTTTGTTAAAAATCACGCGCAGTTTCTTGTAGTTGCTATTCCATTTTCTGATACACATAGAAGCTGTTTATAAATTATCACATGACTCTATAAACGTAACTGGCTTTTCTTACGGCTACGAGATCATTCTTATAAAAGGATCTTTGAAGCCGATCGCTAGTGTCTGGAAGTATTGTACCTACATGCTTTAGTATAAAATAGTTTTTAAAAAAAACTTTAAACCGACTTCACAAAAAGCGCTAAAAAGCATAAAATAATTCTTAATTTTATATCTCTTACGATATTTTGAAGTCGGTGCAAATTAAACAAACCAAACAACTACAAGAAAAATATTTAGTCGTCCTTTCTTATGAGCTGAAACGTTCAGGTAGTTTTACATAATATCTTCAGTTGTGGTTGGGTAGTTGTTTTATTGCTTTAATTTGCACCAACTTTAAAATATCTTAATAGATATAAAATGAAAAATTATTTTATGCTTTTTAGTGCTTTTTGTGAAGTCGGTTCAACTTTTTTTTTAAAACTGTTTTATTTTTCACTTTTTAGTGTCTTCATATATACCACTCGAAGAATGCTGCTCGTACGAATAAAGCAATACAAAAAGTTGCAGGTACCTTAAAGAATGGAAACAGAATTATCCAGATCCGGAAACATATTACGAAATTAGTCACGGTCACCCTTTCAAACCCTCGCCTTAGATACAAAATTCTCACCATGGCCCTGGTGCGCCACCGTACTCTATTCAGTAAGAGAGAATCATCATATTTACTCTATGTAAAATTGTTTTTATCATTTATCAATTCAAAAACGTATTCTGTACAACAGAATTTAAATCATCAAAATCGGTCTTCTTTATATGGCTAGGCGCCGCCCCTACTCCAACTCTCACCACAAGCCACAAAGTCAACATTTTTCCTCATAGTAGCAATGGGGATTGTATTGTTTACAACAAAAAAGAATCATCCAAATTGGCCTGCGCATTAAGAAATTGGGTAACGCCCCCTCCGCACACTACCCCACCACATCAAAAGAAGAATAATCCAAATCAATCTACACGTTACGAAGTTAACCTACCTCTCCCACCACCACAACTCTCAACAAAATTTATCCTCATATTAGCAATGGGGGACTATACTCATATACATAGAAAAAAGAATCATCCAACTCGGTCTACGCGATAAGGAGTTGACAGCCACCCCCTCCCCCATTAAAACCGCACCGATTGAAATTGTGTAGTGTTGCCAAATTATGTTACGTTACGAAGTTAGGTTCCACCCTACTCCACCCTACCTTACTCTACCAAAAAGTTGTTGCCAATCGGGAGACATACTCTACCCAAAAAAAAATAATTATCCGAATCGGTCCACGAGTTACAAAGTTAGATTACCCCACTCTCTCTCCTCACCCCAGCGATTTTTTTTCCATTATTAGCAATGGGAGATCATACTCTGTACAACAAAAAAGAATTTATCGAAGTATACAAACTATGTACTTACATAAAAACACTTGTCTCGAGCGAAATTCACGAAAAAATTTCAAAACAAACCGGAGCAAGAAATATTTAAAATTTCTTGACATGATTGGCGTTTCTAACAAAGAAAAGCTAAATTCTTTTGGCTCGTCATCAACAGCAGCACCAAAGGGTTAGCTTTTCTTTGGCTGCTGAACCCCTTGGAAACAAACCGAAAACTAGATGTAACTCTAGCTAAATCAAACACCGAACTTGACAGTAGTAGTATGTACATAGTTTGTACACTTCGATAAATATGTGAAAAATATTTTACCGAAAAGTTAGTGTGGCAGTGATAATGATCTAATGATCACGGTTTGTTTTGAAATTTTTTTGTGAAAAAAGAATTATCTAGATCGTTCCATGCATTACGTTGTTAAGTTTCACACCTACCCCCACCCAACCCCATCAAAAATTTTTTTTGACATGGCTTTTTGACTCTACCCAACAAAAAAAGTATTATCCGAACCGGTCCGTAGCGGGTGGAAGTTAGGTTTCGCAGTTAATTACTATTTTTAGCCAAACAAGAAAATTTTATTCAACTACTGAACAAAATGAGAAATGTTCAAAATAACATAAGAAACAAAGAAATCGTTCAGTAATTGCATGAACTTTTCGTGTTCATTCATAAGTAATTTCAGATAACCAAACAAATTTCATTCAACTACTAAACGAAAATAGTAAAGGTTTTAATGGGAACATCGAATAATTGAACAATTTGCAACCATCGACTGGTACGATAGTTTTCTTTCGATGGTTCCCATCACTACCATAGATGATCTTTATAAATTTTCACATGACAATGACATGATAAACATTTATATTATCTTGGAACCATATAAATCGACGAACGTCTCTGTCTGTTACTGTTAAATAGATTTAGACAAAAGCCTTCTCAGGCTACAAATCGTATTATCTTAAGTGGAAATTCACAAGAACTGCCAGTAGATCAAGCAGCAAGTTTGGTCCTGCAGATAAATTTTGATTAAAAAATAGGAGAGTGTCATCGACGTGTTTATTTGCCTAGCGCTGTGAAACATGAAACTACTATCAAGTACTACTAGTTTTAGAGTAAACCCCGAAACGATAACACCTATTGGTACCCATACTTTTTTTGAACACTGTAAAAAAATCTGTAGTTTCTTGCGTTTTCTTAAAATAGATTTTTTAGAAGTAAATCGAGCAAAAAAAATATGAGTGTGCTTTAGACCACACGACTGAAGTAAAACTTCTTTAGCTCCATCTATATGTATGTATATATATATATATATATATATATATATATATATATATATATATATGTTTATATATGTATATACAGACCCTGTCTCCAAAAAATTAGCACCACTACAAAAAATGTTCAATCCATGCACAAACAAACAAATAATTTCTAAGTAAATTTTCCTCGTCTTACCCCAAGAATGAAAAAGGCTAGAATTTGCGAAGAAATATTCACACTTTGCCGTGGAGGACTGGCAGCAGGTATTTTGCACATTTAACTTAAATGCGTTAATTACAAGTTTAGTATTTATAAATAATTTTTGAGGCTTACTTATTTTTCGTTGCGTCCAGGTCGTATTTTCCGACGAATCGATCCCCCAGGCCCTAACGGAACTTAAGCAGTTCATTAGAAGACGCCCACATGAAAAGCCCTCTAAAATAATTAAAGTGATAAAGCATCCGTGATGATATGGGGTGCAATATGCGGTGAAGAACCGGGTCGTACAGGGCACGATGAAGTCGGATCAGTACTTAAATGACCTAAACAACGTTTTATTGCCATATTGGATTGGATGATTCGTCATAATACTTCTTTATGCAGGATGGAGCACCATGACACACAGCGAAAATAATTAAAAATTTTCTCAGTAGCAAAAATATTCCCATACTTTCATGGCCGGGGAATTCCCCGGACCTTAACCCTATAGAAAATGTTTGGGCACTCTTAAAAAAAACTGGTATATGAGAATTCAAACCTCAACAAAACCATTCTCATTTAAAATATTAAGAAAGTGTGGAATGATGCTCCTGAAATTCGAAATTGCGTACAAAATTGCTTAGAAAGTATGCTCAGACGAATCCAAGCTGTTATCAAAGCTAAGGGGAGAAGTACAAGATACTAAAGTTTAATATTTTTTTTTGTATTCTATAATGTACAACACAATAAATTAATCAACTATACCAACATTTGTGTTATTGCTTTTATATTTCCTTACAAAATAAGCACACAAAGTTCAAAATTGTGAAAATCGCGTAGTGGTGCTAATTTTTTGGACAGGGTCTGTATGTATAATATACACCTAGTCGTGCCATAAATTCTGTCACAACATTAAAGTAGCATGAAATCTAAACAATAAAAGATAATATGTTTATTCCAACGAAATCTATTTTAATAAGATATTGTTTATTACATAATAATAACTTTACTCGAAATGACCTCCTTTTGCTTTTATACAAGCTTTTAAACGTTGTGGCCACTGGTCTAAAGCGGCACGCACGGTATCCAGCGACATTTGATTTGCTGCTTTCACCAAAGATTTTTTCAGACTATCTAAATTGCGGTGGGGAGTTCTACAGGCCTTGTTCTCTTACTCTGTCCATAATGCATAATCCAGTGGATTTAAATCTGGACTCCCGGATGGCCAATCTTCTTGTGCAATAAAAGCAGGAATGTTGCTGCGAAGCCACTCCTGTGTGCTTCTTGCTTTGTGAGCAGGAGTAGAGTCTTGCTGGAAGACCCATTGTTATCCACCGAAGAGAGTTTGCGATAGAGTTTTCACAACACCTTCTATCACGTTGGTTTGATAAACCGCCGCACCGGTTTTGACTCCTTTTTCGCAAAAATGGAGTGTTGTGACACCTTTATAAGATACACCCCACCAAACCATTACAGAAGCTAGATGATGGCCTCGTTGCACCCTGGGAACCGTTTTTTTAGCTTCTTCTGATGATGTTGCATAAGCCTTATCATTTTGTTTATTAAAAACTTGCTCCACAGTAATTTCCAATCTTATTTCCTTTAACCGAGGAGTCAACATGTGGGCCGTTCACCGACGATAAGCCTTCATATGAAGGTCATCTCGAATGAGTCTACTCATCGATCTTGTGGAGATTTCCAACTCCCTGGACAAAATTTGTTGTTTGCGATGTGGATTTCTACGGATCCGCTCTCGGACAGTTTTTATGGCACTGACTGTTCTAACGGTACGTGGACGACCGGTCCTTGCTCTATCATCTATGCCTGAGGTTTCATTAAATCGTTCTATGGCACTATAAATGAATCTTTTTGTTATTTTTAGCGGTTTCAACAAATTCAATATGTCAGAAGCACTTTTTCCATACTTATGGAGTGCTATTACAGCGATACGATTTTCCTTTACGCCCCACTCCATGATTACTAGTCAAAGACTGCCACCAAACTGATCGGAATATTACGCCGTACAGTTCATTTGTTATAAAGTTCAACTTAACGGTACAATTGCAGGCTAATTTCTGAGAAAGCGCGCATTAGAAATTGTATGACAGAATTTATGGCAAGACTAGGTACATGTATATACATATATTAATTTTCTACAAATATTTAAATTTATTATCGGTTTTCATTGATAATCGAAATGAAGCGTGCGTAAAGAAGTTTTACGTTTTAGGTGAGTACAATACGTATAAACTTTGTTTTGGACCTGTATCTTATCGTACAAAAGAAATTTCGGTGAAATAATAGACTCGAAAAAAATTTTGAAGTCACTCGCAAAATGGCGTCAAACCCGGTTGTGCAGTAGTCGTGTCACCGATTATGCAGCACCCAACAAATTATTCTTTTGATATTGTTATGATCAAATATCGTCATTATCGTTACATTCAAGTGTTTTAAATTCTGTCGGTACATTTTGGTGTTTTTATAACTTTTATAGCTTTTACACATGCATTTCTTGTGATTCGGACTAAGATGGTCCATCTGATTAAAATGATGAAAGTGAAGAATAATTTTGCATTCAATTTAATGTGCCAACTTCTTGAAGGCTTATGTACTAATTAAATAAGCTTAAATTTTTAATTTCTATTGGTTTGACTTAATATTTTATTTATACATTTTATTGGATTTTTTGAAATACTGTATAACCGCGGACAGAGAGCCAAAAGAGCTATCTTCCGAACATTCCCATAATTTTTCTATTTTAAACGGAATACAAGTTTCTGAAAACAAATTAATGTACCATCATGATTGTCATTCAATAAAACATTATCTTTTCCCCACAATATTGAATTCATATCGTTGACCTTTCTTTACTATATTATCAACATCTCTGGTATTTTCTTTCAAGCCCTTACTTGTTATACCTGCAAGAAGCGTTTTACCTCAGTATATCAATTGTGCTAACTTTCAGCGGTTAAGTGATTCACTACAGTGAAGAAGGATAAGGATAGATTCTCTTCAGCATAAGAGCTCACCACCGGCCCTTGGATGGTCTGAGTTAACTCTTTTGTTATTTGTTTTGTCCCATTATATACCGTACATATTTTTGTGCTAGTCCGAAATATTTTACCGAAATTTCGGTGCGACAGTGCAGTGATCATAATCTTTGTTTATTTATATTTTGTAGGATCAGCATCTAGTTTTTGGTTTCTTTCCAAGGCCAGCAGCTAAAGAAAGGGTTAACATTTCTTTGGTGCTGTTGAGCCAAAGGAATTTAGTTTTTTTTTATTAGAAACGCTGATCCTGTAAGGAAATATTTTAAAATTTCTTTCTTTGCTCGAATTTTGTAAAGAAAATTTTTGCAATTTTGTGTTATTGAATTTTTGAAATATTCACTCGGGTCATGTGTTATGCCGTACATATTTTTGTGCTAATCCCAATGACTTATAACTATGGACAGATAGTTCTATCAAAATTACATGCAGCAAAGTGAAACACTTTTGAATGTCCATCCTTTTCCCTATAAGCACATTGCATTGAGCTCTAAAAGTTAAATTAGTAGACAGTTCATTGAGCGACATATTTCGGACCTAGCAACATGAAGACTCTGCAAATGTTCTGTTTCAAAGTGAGAATTTTGCTTTCTTTAATTTTAATCACTATCTTATACTTCGTGTAAGACACTGCAATATTTATTCTATTCATAACTTGAGATATAGGAATTCCCGCCGATCTAAAATATTTTCGATTAAATTTTCGATCTCCTTTTTAAATTGCCACCAGCAATTGCAATTGTTTCAAAACAAGAAAGCACAAGTGATAGAAATAGACGAACGTACAGAAAAAATATCTACGCTCTACTAGAGGAGGGTAGTCTATCTTCGTAACGCGTGGACTGATTTGGATAATTCTTTTTCTGTTGTGTAGAGTATGTTGCCTGGTTGATACCACGAGAAAAAAATGTTGGTCAGGTGGTTTTGGGGGGGTAGGGGTGGAACCTAACTTTGTAACGCGTGGATCGATTTCGATGGTTCTTTTGCTGTTGTATAGATTGTGATCCCCCATCACTAATAGGAGAATAATTTGGTCCTATGATGGGGGGGGGGGGGGGGGGGGGGGGGAGAGTAGTCTAACTTCGTAACGCGTGGACCAATTTCGATGATTCTTTTTCTGTTCGGTAGAGTATGTTCCTTGATTGATACCACGAGAAAATAAAATTTTAGTGGGATGCAGGTGGGGAAGCGGGTTAAACCTAACTTTTTAACACGTGAACTGATTTGGATGGTTCTTTTTTCGATGTATAGAGAAGAAGACACTAAAAAGTGAAAAAAAAAATAGTTTTAAAAAAAAAGTTGAACCGAACCGACTTCACAAAAAGCGCTAAAAAGTATACAATAATTTTTAATTTTATATCTACTACGACATTTTGAATTCGGGGCAAATTAAACAAATAAAACAACTACAGAACCAGAAAAAAAATACTTTTGTTGTAGTTGTTTGATTTAGACGGACTTCAAAATGTCGTAATAGATATAAAATTAAAAATTACTTTATGCTTTTTAGCGCTTTTTGTGAAGTCGGTTCAACTTTTTTTTAAAAACTATTTTATTAACATTGCGTGTCCGCAGAGGGAAGCATCGCTTTATCTGCTGCTTTTACAGCGATTCAAAAGCAATTGCTTTAAATGGGATTAGATATTTTCTTTTGAAATGAAAACATTGTTTTTTTTCCAAAAATTTGAAATTTTTGAAAATCTATATTTTTTAATCCATTAGCAGTATAAAAAAATTACACAGCCTTCAACACCATCGTGTTACTTGTCAGTTTAGATACTGGTAAAGAAATTTTTTAAAAATATGTATATTAGCTATAAGCAGAACTTTTATGACTTAAATATTTCAATTAAGCCAAGTTACTTGTGGCACCTCATGGTCCATGACTTGAGGTTGACTTGAAAAAAAGAAATGTCTGTTTAATTATTTATGTTTTAGAATACATTTGCCAGGTTTTAATTAGTAGATCGATTTAATAATGTTTTTCCAAAACTTTAATGGTTGCTGGAGAGAGGGGTTTGGAGGGGGGGCTCTATAGATAAATACGCTAAAAATTGAAAAAACCCATCTTGGGAGGAGCAAACTCAGCCGTTTGGGAGTTATAGGGTGATTCATAAATTTGAAATTTTAATGGTGTGCGCAACACTTTTGTATTTTTATCTTTTGATCTACTAAACCCAGCGCATCAAATTCACGTCAAATTCTGGCCTTCCCAGAAATGTCAACAATGTTGATCTAGATTAGGTTAGATAAGGGTACGGCTATCGGAAAGTCTATCAGCCTCACATAACCTACGAAAGGTCCATTGTGTTACCATATCCATGTTGATCTAACTCCTATCATTACAGGTACAGTAACTTGCGAAAGTGAACAAAGTAAGTTCGATTACCTAAAATTTAGCATTTTCTCAAATTTTCATATAATTAATGAATCTCTCTTTTTTTTCATTAAATTGGCCATCTTTCCCTTGCCCTTTCCAAAATGGGCAAGCTGAACAAAGGATTAGAAAAACTGCTTCCTTAGAATCTCCTGACTACTTAATTATTTTATTGTACTGTAGTTATAAAATTCGTGAAATAAACTAAATTTTTAAGTGAAAAGGTCAAAAAGGTTTGTTTAGGGTGCACAATTAATTTTAGTGAATGCTGCACATAAGTTATAAAACGATTATTCTAATTTATTTTATTGTGGTTATACCAGACTAAGTACTAAGTATTCTGGCGTTCTGTTACTTATATCTGATGGAAATTTCAAGGGTGTTCTTAAGCCAAACTTATTAAATTAAATTAAATGTATGGTGTAGTAAGCGGAAACGATAAAGCGGCTGCACTATTCCCAAATCGACGAGGCGTATTTTCGCGGACTTTACAGAAGTGCAACTTCAAACAGAAGTGAAACGTTATCTAAAACTTTGGAAGTTTCTAATCAAAACTATCAAACGAGATCGAGACGAGTACCAAGACGATTAGGAGCGTCTTTCGCTAAAGTTTAGGGGTTATGTATCGAGAGGGATTACGCCATTTCACCATATCCCAATAAAAGGACTATTGAAAGTAGATTCCGAGAGAAGATTGGCGTTTTGCACTTGGAATGCGACCTAGAGAACAGGCTGTTTCTGGACCAAGTTCTCTGGACGGATGAATCGCAACTCACCAGGGATGGTATCGCAAATTTCTACGAATACCGTACTTGGTCAGATACTAACCCATATAGAACAAGATCGATACTTACCCATATGCATAAATTCAGTGTCAATATTTGGACTGGTATCATCGGCAACAATGTAATAAGATCATTAATTTAGCCGCAATTGGTTAATAACCAAATTAATGCGGACTTTTTGAAGAATGCACTGCCAGATGTAATAGAGGACATTCCTCTGGATAATCAAAGGGAAATGTTTTACGAATACTGCTACACTGCTAATATTGTGAATGCAATAATAAATTAAAAGTTTCTTGACCGTCGAATTGGACGAAGGTGCAAAGATTGCTTGATTTGCTAGATCTGCTGACCTTACCCCATTGGATTTTTTACTAATTTTTTTTTTTTTTTTTTTTTTTATATATGATGATGCCAAAGCTCAGGAGATGCCCTATGATGCTTAAGCACAGCCTTGGCAGGAAAGGAATTAAGGATGAGGGAAATGGGTTAGGAGTTTGGGTGAAGGAGGTGTCGATGTACGCCCCGTTTGAAAGTTTCAGGCTGATAAGACGAGGGAAAAACAGAAGATGGTAAACTGTTCCACATTCGTGTTGTTCTGCTTAGAAAAGATTCCCGAAATTTTACGGTACGTCCAAATTTGACCTGGAGAGTATAGGGGTGGGAGCGACTTGTTGATCTTGTATCGCGCGTTGTCATTAGTCTACAAGGAATCAGGCTAGCAATTTCGTTAGAACAACGGCCATGGAAATAACGATAGAAGAGTGAGAGACAACCGACATTCCGTCGATGCTCCAGAGAGTCAAGACCCTCAGAGATTGAGGGATCGCCAATAAGCTTAACAGCTTTACGCTGAACTTTGTCTAACGCGGACAGTGCGGTGTGTCCGGCCCCTGCCCAAATATGGGAATTATATTCAAGTCTAGGCCTAATGTGGGACTTGTAGATCAGCGCTAAGTCAGGTGGGGTGAAATATTTCTTACATCTCTGTAGAAAACCCAAACATTTCATCGCATTTTTAGCGATTGCAAATATATGATCAGTCCAGCTAAGATTGCTGGATATCTCGATACCCAAGATGTTTAGGGAGGGTGAATTGGGTATATTCACTCCGTCGACTGAAATGGGTTGGGGGTGAACTGGGCGTTTTTTAAGGGACATTAAACAGCATTGGGTTTTGGATGCATTAAACGTAACACGATTTGCTCTGCCCCAAGCAAGGACCTTGGAAATGTCGTTGTTTAATGATCTAAACATGCGTTCCCGATTGGCTTCTGTAGCATTTCCACGTGAGTTCATAACAGAATCAAATGAGTACGCGAAATCAAGGGTGCTGTCGTCGGCGAAACTATGAATAGGATTGAGAGTAAGGGATAAGAGATCATTAATAAAAAGAAGAAATAAGGTTGGTGAAAGAACTGAACCCTGAGGTACACCGGCATTTATTTCGTAGGAATCAGATGTAACTCCGTCAATTACTACACGAATTGAACGGCCTGACAAAAAACTCTCTATCCATTTAACGAGGGTAGGGTGCAGACCAAATGTTTGAAGTTTGGCTAAAAGGGCAGCATGCCAGACTCTATCAAAAGCCTTTGAAATATCAAGAGCGACGATTTCAGACTCACCAAAATTATGAAGACAATGATTCCAACGTTCCGTTAGAGCCGTTAGTAAGTCTCCGGTTGAGCGGCCAGTGCGGAAACCGTACTGGCAATCGTTGATAAGATGGTTGTTTTCTAGATATTTCAACAACTGAGAGTTGATGAGTGATTCAAAAACTTTAGATATGATCGAGGTTAGTGCAATTGGTCTGTAGTGAGAGGGGTCGCATGCCTCTCCTTTTTTAAGTATCGGCTGGACATGAGCAAGTTTCCATACACTTGGAAACATTCCTGTTGAATATGACAGGTGAAAAAGTTTGCGCAGAGGTTTAGCCAAAGCAGAGGCGCAGCATTTTAAAACAAGGGGCGAGAAACCATCAGGGCCAGTAGCTTTGGTCACGTCGAGTTTTGAAAGTACTCTAAAAACTTCGCGAGTGCGAAAGTGTAGCGTCTTTTGCCTACTAGTACATTGTGATGGAGATGGAAGTGGCTGCGATGAAGGTGGTAAGTATGAATTAGCAGCAAAATTAGCAGCAAACAGGTTGGCCTTGTCCAATGAGTCAGTAAAACATTCCCATTATAAATGAGTGGTGGTGTTGACGAACAGGTGAAATTGTTCTTTACGGTTTTTACTAGAGACCAGAAACCCTTACTACCCTTTTGGGTAGAAAAAACCTTCCGTCTGATGTTCTGGTCGAAATTGAACTTTGCCCGACTAATTGCTGAATTGCAAATATTCCGCGCATCTCTATAGATACGTCTCGATTCCTCTGAAGGGCACAATTTATATGCCTGGAAGGCTGCTTCCTTATTTTTAATGGCTGCGAAACAGTCATTATTGAACCAATTGGTGTTAGTTGGTTTGATGTTCTTGAAGCTATGAGGAATAAAGCGATGCATTCCAAACCAAAGGATGTTTAAGATATAATCGGTGCATTTGTTAACGTCTCTCACAGAAAAGCAATCGGACCAATCCAGCTCTCTGAGATACTTATTAAGTCCCGCCCAATCAGCATTTTTATAATGCCACACTAATCTTTTGGTGGAATTTAGGTTAGTGGTTGTCAGAGAGGAGATGGAGAATTGGGCGGAGATTAGACAATGGTCCGAATTACCCAAGGGAGACGTCATCGAAACAGAGTATTTTTCTGGATGCGATGTTAGAAATAGATCTAAAAGATGCGCGTTGTGCCCTAAAGTATCAGGAACACGAGTCGGACACTCAACCAGTTGCTGTAAATTAAAAGACTCACTAAATAACTCTACGTGTCTTCCAGACGGGCTTGTGGTAGAAGAATGCCTGAGCCACTGTGTGTTGTGGACGTTGAAATCGCCAGCAAGAACGATTTCAGAAGAGGGGGATATTTCCAAAATCTTATCGATATCGGAGGACAACTTATCAAAGGAACACACAGTGTCAGTATCAGACATATTCGGGCTGCGGTATAAAAAACAAAAATGAATGATGTGCCGATAGAGTTTAAATCTAATCCAGACATAATTAAATTCTGGATTAGTAGAAGAAAATTGAGGGAGAAGGGAGAATGGCACATCTTTTCTAACATAAACCGCGATTCCCCTCTGAGGAGAGAAGAGTGGCACTAAGTGATAACCAGGGATGTGATACTGATTAATATCAGAATCGGAAACAACCTTGGTTTCGCTTAGTGCAAAAACAGCCGGATTTTCCGCGATCAAGTGGCAGTAAACCGAAAAATGGTTACTTTTCAAGCCACGAATGTTGCAAAAATTAAATAAAAATTTTTGCATACTCCCGGTCTTAATTTGCCCAAAACAAAACAAAACAAAAACGTACACAAACACAAGGACTGACGAGCGGGATCCACAAATGCGAAGCAAAGCCGCCTCTGTGAGAACAATGCCAGCAGCAGTGTTATGCCTGCTGTGCTGAACTTTGATCTCGACACAGGCAGCCAAATGCTCAGCAGTGGAGACCCGTTAAACGCATTCAATGCAGCACGATTGTACTACATTGAATGTTGGATGGAAGCAAATAGATACAAATCGGAATGGACTCACCAGACTGTGCTTTTAAATAGAGCATAAAAGCCCCTCACCCCGGCGAAGATGGCACCAGCACTTTAAATATTTTTAACTTAAAATCGCGCTTTCGCGACCGAATTTAAAGTTTATTTTTTTGGGGGCAAGACACGGCGGCACGTCTGTCCCCGTCAGTAGTTCAACTCAAAACAACAATGAAGGATGAAGGATGAAGTTTATTGAAGCCCTGTTACCACTAGAGAGGAGTTATTTAGAATAATTGAGAATGTAGCGACAAGAAGATGCTGGAGAGGTTGGTTTCAATACACCTTAAACATGGTATTGGTAGGAGGTTATTGGCGTGCATCAAAAGTGGCGGAGGTCATCTCGAACAGCTGAACATCTAACTTTTAGGGTTAGTATGAGTTTAATTTCTTTAATTTGCTGATTTTAATAATATTCTCCACAAGGTATTCTACGTATAAATTTCTAGATCCTTTCTCTACTTGGACATGTTGTGTAAAGGTAGTAGGTAAAAATAAAATGGGCAATTTAGTAAAAATAAAAAACAGGTTTATTGTAATAAATAAATGAATTTCGGAGAAAATGTGGGGAAATGCTGAATTTTAGACAACTGCATAAATTTTTTTGCACTTTGGGATGTGACTGTACCTGCAATGGTAGGAGTTGGATTAACATTGCTGCGAAATTTGGCAAATTTTGACAAAATGATAACAAATAATTATGTAAATTTTATAATTCAATATGGAAGAAAAGAAGGCAGATTATCTAAGGTTAAAAATGTGCAAGGGTGTTAAGTAAGAAATCCCATAAACATAAATCAAAAGTAATAAACCAATAAATTGATTGCAAAAGTGAAACTGTATTATCATAATTTAATGGTTTCCTACAAATATGTTTTATTATAGAGAGGGGCGTGCTTAATTTTGTTCTACATTCTTATGCACTGTACTGTGTATTTTCTATTCTATATCCTCTTGAAATTGAACACACTGGTACGTATAATAGATCTTTCGTTTATTACAACCTCAAGAAAGTAGTAGAGAGATAGTAACATGGAAGTAGAAAGCGCATAAACTTTTTCGAAACAATAATAAACCATGTACAGAATACAATTAAATGTTTATATTGCTTTAAATCAATATCAAAAAGAACATTTATTAATATTTTTGTTTATTATAGTTTTTTCACATTTTCCTCAGCTATGTTTTTCTCTAAATTCATTTGTAATGAAATATCTCCAATACATGTAAGCCTTGTCAGTGTATTAGATGCAATTTTTGACATTCTTAATTTGAACTTATAAATGTTTTTTTGTATTAAATTATAAGCAACTCTTCCAGTTTTGAGAACGTCCTTAAGACAACTAATTATATTAGTTTTTATAGAGAAGCACTTTTCAGTAGTATCTATTTTATCCCATACTAAGTTGCTAGCATCTACCAAAGTTTTATTTGCATGCGAAAACAGTAAATGAATTGGTTTCAATGCGCTTTCTGAACACGACTGCATCTTTTTGATATTTTTATCTATAAATTGTTTTACAATTGATGTTCTTCTTTCTAGATGTCTGGAAGATTTCAAAGTGCTTAACAGTTTTTTTGCCCAGTTTTGTAAATGGGCAGTCTCATTCAAAATAAGCTCTACGGCATGCCGCGAAGCATTGTCAGAATAATCTTCAAGTGTAAACAAACCGTACTGAAGCAGATTTTCAGTGCGATTTACGAGGCGCTTAAGTTTGCCAAATGTAGCTGATGTTCTATCATTAGGATCTAAGAGCTCTTCAAGCTGTTTAATTTTGTGGTGCCTCGAGTAACTTTCTACAACTACGTGGATAAAAAGTTTTTGGAAATTTTTTCCTACATCCTCACTGAAGTTTCTAATTGCGTGCAAGCCTTCCTGTAAGTAATTATCAGCCTTGTTTATTTTCTGAACAACTTCATGTGCAACTGTTTCTGATGCCTTCAAAAATTCTGTTTTTGCTAACTCTAAGTTTTTTTCACTAAATGTTTTTCTGGCAACGTCAACTCCTTCTATTGTTTCAGAGTATATGTCGGCAGCTACTTCGCGCAAAGTCTTCCCAATCGTGTCTTCTCCATTTTCAATTACAAGTTCCGTGTCTTTGGCAAATTTTGTAATTTTACCCCAGATAGATGCCCAATCTCCAAAAACCAAGGGCAGAATGATAGCGACAAAAAAGAAAACTGACAAACTTTTCATTTTACAATAATTGATAATTCAAAGAAAACTCCCAGTATACTGTAAATTTTTAAATTTTTCACCGCTTTTATATATTTTATCTAATAAGTATAGTAACTAAGCGTAGCTTGTGGAAAACAAACACACGTTTTTAGTTATTTGTAGAACAAACAAAACTTAAAACTTGTACGGTAGCAGAATTGTCAGAAACAGACGTGCTCTATTTTACCTATTAACAAAACGATTCGAACGATTTTATTCTTTTGAATCATGGAGTTAAAATAGTGATGCATACTGCCCAGCGAGAAAATGCATCTGGATGGATTAAACAATCACATTTCTATATTTTACTCCTTAATTAACTGTGTATTGAATGAAATATATTAATAATTGTAAAGGTTTTTTTAATTTTAAACTTTATTAAACAAGTAGAATCTTTTCATAAACGCAGTTTGCACAGCAGGTACGAAATTCAGCATAACTGATTCAGTTATTTAATTATGCAGTTACTGTGCTAACTATGGTTAATAAATGACATTTTATTGATTAGAAAAATTATTGTGCAACGATCATATTATTTCTATTACATAAGTCTTCAAACTCTAATCTTATTATTTAGTCTTCTAATTATAATCCAATATTGACACATTTGTTACTCGCACACCAATGTTCTTTCAAGTATTCGACGTCTTACGATTGAAGTAGATTAGAAAGTTTTCATATTTTACCTCATGTAAGTAATTAGATTGTCCACCATTGGTACGTTAAAGTCTAAATCTCCGTACATTTTAGAGATTTGCTGTATTTCTACAACAGATAAAAAAGCATCGTTGGGGAGAAAAGTTTTGGGTGTTTACAGTTAAGCTAGGAATATATTTGGAAGGTTTCTCTACTACCTCACTCCTTCTCTATCTCTCTCTCTAGTTCCCGTAACGGCGTAACCCCTTGTGGGGCGCGGATGGCAGAAGTACTTCATCCGATTTAAGACAACGATTATAAGTTGATCATCAATTTAAAGTGGATTTCGAACCAATGACATTTTCTCTGCAACCCCATAGCGTTTTTATCGTAGTCTGTAGTAAGCAGAACGCAACCATGGGTCGCCGCCGGTGGGACTCGAATCTAGTACCTCCGAGTTGGTAGGCGGACACGTTATCACTTACTCCAGCACAATATATAAAAAAAATTAATATAGGTATGTATGTATGTATGTTCCAACATAATTCTGGAATGCGTGGAGCAATGTACAGTAAATATAGTATAGATATTAATTACAATCTAGGAAAAAATACTGTTTTGGTAAGATACCTTTAGCACTCGAAGCTGAGGATGATGGGAAGCAAGGGAGATGTAAAACTAATTGAAAACAACCGATATTAGTGTTGAATCCATAGTTTTTGTGGTCGCTAAGATGACTAGCGATACTTCCGAAGCCGTTAAATGCTGTGAACGGAAGACAACCTTAGGGGTGGGCAGGCCCGTGCGCAGGATTAGCTCCTGGCGGGGATTATCTAATTTCATTAAGAAAAATTAAAGGAGCTATACAAAGAAAACTATCAACAAATGAATGGACATTAAATATCATATATTATGCAATTAAAAAATATGGTCATATACAATTTAAGTTATTTTTTTAGTATTTCAGTAAAATTTTTCCTAATCAAGAAGTACAGAAAAATTTAAAAACCCTCCTGGGGTGCGCACGGGCCTGGGGGTGGGGATGTATATATTTTGAAAGAACATCAAATGCCTTAGTATCAATCGATCAGTAACTTCTTCCGATATTCAACCTGACGAACTCAAAGACTACATCGTAGAAGCTTATAATCTTTTTGATGTTAATAGTGTTAGTTACGATACGAGACACGTCCATAAGATAAGAGTACTGCATTTTTTTAAAATTGAAAAAATAATATATTTACAAAAACAATACAAAATCTTAGAGGTTTTAGTTCACACTATTTTTCCACGTAACTTCCTTCTCGATCGATGCACTTTGTGAGTCGAGGGACGAGTTTTTTTTATACCTGCGTCAAACAAGTCTCCCGCCAACTCTCGTGTCCATTGTTTAACGACGTTCTTGACATCGTCGTCGGTCGAAAACTTTTTTCCAAGTATAAACAACTTCAGAGAGGAGAAAAGATGAAAATCTGATGATGCCAAATCGGGGCTGAAAGCTGGGTGGTTCGTAATGTCCCAAACGAATAAATCCAAGTGTTTCCTTGTGACGTGGACTGTGTGGGGATGTACATTGCTATGCCACAAATTCACTCCCCTCCTTAGCACTCCTCTTTATTCTGTACGGCACTGTATGATAGAGTCCAGAATGTTTTCTTCAGGGTGAAAACTCTGGGAGTATCTATGTCACATCAGGGGTTCCTTATGGCAGTCATTTAGGTCTTCTGCTATTTGTCTTATATATTAATGATATTACTTCAGTTATATGTAACTCTGAATTATTAATTTACGCCGTTGATGTTAAAATCTTTCGTTGCATTTCCAACATATCAGATTGCTCTGAACTTAAACTTGACTTTTCACGTTTTATTATATGGTGTAACAAAAATAACTTATTTCTTAATATTGACAAATATAAAGTTCTAAGTAGTAGTTAAGTAGACGTAGAGCGACTATCTCGTTCTCATATGATATTAATAATTCCTCTATACAAAAAGTTTCGCAAACGAATTATTATCAATAGAGCCAATTTTTTACTCGGCTTTGTTAAACGTTGGGCTCGGGAGTTTACTAACATCTTTGCACTGAAGAACCTTTATTTCCGTTTTGTTAGATCCATTTTGGATTATGATATTCCTATTTGGCGCCCATTTTATTTCTCCCATATTGCTCGGTTGGAATCGGTTCAGCGTAGGTCATTACGCTTTGCCTGCGGTCATTGCCTTGGATAGATTCAGTCCATCTCCCACCATGTTATCGTAGGTTGAGACTTTGCACAGGCATCGTGAGATTGCTAGGGTTCTGTTTGTGCTTCAAATATTGCAGGGTACAATTGATTCGCCATATATACTTGGTAAAATATCTATTGTGGCATCTGGTCGTAATTTAAGCGCGGATTCGTTTTTATGTCTAGATAATCATCGTAATAATTATGATCGTTTTGAATGTATCCTTCTATGTGCAGCGCATTTTCAAGGAATTGATTTTAATTTAAGTAAGCATCAAGTTCAGTACAGTTACTTAATTCATTATTGATTTTTTGACGGTATTGTATATACTATATTGATATTCCCTTGCATATTTTGTCTTTTTCTGTAAGTCAGATGGTTCAATAACTTCTTATATATATATATATATATATATATATATAGATCTTAGGAGTAATACGTAGGGTAACTCTCTGTTCACGAACAAAGGAATACAGGGTAAATAATGCTACGCTACAAAGAAAGGTTCGCAACTGAATACTGCCTTTATAGTTAGGTCGATCGGCCGACCTATAGAACAAGTTAAGACTTCAAGGCTATTTAGCTCGCTAAGGAAAGATGGAGCAATCTAGAATGCAGCGTTTTAAGATAGATATGGGATATTTAAAAACGGCTTTTCTGCTAAGGAGAAACCGCACGGATTTACGAAATATTGTGGCAGTTATTATTGGCCGCTGTCTTTTCGGCAGATACGCAGAACTGCATGCTCACCAACGACTTTTGCAGCGGTTTCTTTACGAGGAAGAAGTGGAAAACAATCAGCATTTACGCGACTGCTCAAATGTATAAAGCTTTAGGCTCGAACTTCTTCGGAGCAGTGATGGGCATTATTCGAATAAATTTTCAATCAAATAACGATTTTCTTAAAAAATCAAATAAAAAATTATTCGAATAAATTTTTATTCGATTTTCAATTTACTTTAAGTTATTCGCAAATAATTATTTGTTATTTGGTGCTCCTTAATCCAATTTCAAATAATTATTTGTTATTCGATCGTTCGTTATTCGATAATCAAATAATTATTCGTTATTTGATGACTTATTCGCCAATAATTATCCGTTATTTGGTGCTTTTTATTCAAATTTCAAATAATTATTTGTTATTCGATTATTAAATAATTATTCGATAGTTCATGTCTCTTTCTGAAATAATTATTTGTTGTTGGTTTCCATTGGTACACGCATTTCATATCACAAGGTGTCTCGTACTTAGGAAATTAAAACTGCCTTGTTATGTTTCGATGTTTACAGTAAAGATTTTACTAAATGATACCATAAACAAAATAAGTATTCCATAAAGATCATCAACTATCGAATAATTACTTGATAATCGAATAACAAATAATTATTTGAAATTCGAATAAAAAGCACCAAATAACAGATAATTATTTGCGAATAAGTCATCAAATAACGAATAATTATTTGATTATCGGATAACGCGCGATCGAATAACAAATAATTATTTGAAATTCGAATAAAAAGCACCAAATAACAAATAATTATTTGCTAATAATCCTCCAAATAACAAATAATTTTTGTAATCAAATAAATTTGTATTCGATTTTTCAATTAATTTGAGCTTTTAGCTTTTATCTTTATTCGAAAAAAAATGCCCATCTCTGCTTCGGAGGACTGTAGCCGCTGAAGCGGCTTCTCACGTTTATGAACAATTGCGGCTGGTTATAAATCTGTGGTCACAGGGAATAACTTGGTAAGTCGACAAATGGCCAAAATGAGGGAAGTTTACTGTGGTCATCTTCAATATCTTATACGCACTGTTAAGAAGTTGGTAACTCACGACGCTAATACTTTCCGACCATATTGTTATCAACAAAATGTATTTTCTTCCAAAAATTGATTTACATGAATTGTTTAAAAGTAAAAAAAGTGCCGCCCTAAAAAGTAGCAAATATTCACTTACAAACTTATTCCCTGTGACCACAGAAGTAATCTCTATTATAACCGATTCTAACGCTTTCTTTTACGACTCCGCGGTAAAGATGACATCTTTAGTTCGCATGCAGCCAACTTACTTTCACACAAAGTAACGTTACATTGATTTCATATGCGCTGCATTTTCAATGTTGGCACCAATCGTTGCGTTACTTGGCTGGAGAACGACATTTCTTACATTGAGTTCAAAATTGTGGACTATAAAGATGCCATTAATACACATGTAATTTTGAATGCCATTAACATTTCGACGGGTTTCTAGGGTGATCTTCCAGTGCATCTTGCAGTCTTGAAAGGTGTTTTTTCTAATTTCCTGCGCGAGAACCCGGCCAGGATCATGTTTAGTTGATTCTGTTATGTTCTGATTTCTCTTACCTACATCATTTGGAATCTATGAAAATTCATTTAAAACATAACTTATTAGAGCAGAAATCATTTATAACATCTAAAGCCGAGGTTAAGTAGTTCATGAAACGAATATCTGGGCCTGCGTCCGGTGTTCCCCGCCCCTCTCGTCCTGAAATTGATAAAATTTGTTACAAAAATATTGAATCTGTTCGTGCAAATTTTGGGGCATTTTGCGATGCGATAAAGCTAATTTTTAACCGACTTCCCAAAAACGAGAAGGTTTTGAGTTCCACGCGTATTTTTTTTTATCTATGACCGGGAATAATTTCGTAAAGCGTGACCGATTTGGATGATTCTTTTCTCTGTTGTAGAATATGTCCCCAGTCTGGTACCATGCCGAAAAGCCTGTGGGGTGGGAGTGTGAGAAGGGGGCGGAACTGAACTTTGTAATGCGTATATAGATTTGGATAACTCTTTTATTGTTGTAGGGTCAATCCATATCAAATCAACCAAGGATGGTTGCTGACAAAATTTATAAATTGTTTATTTTTTAAGTTAAGTTTTTAGTATACTCAGAGAGTTGAAAAAAGGTATTCATTAATTTTTTGGATGTTTAGTTTTGTTTTGAGTCGCCATTTTGTATTAGTTCGCCAGCTTATTTTGCATTTTACAGAGGTTTGTGTTAAACGCTGTAACTTCTTGGATTTTAAAGATAGTTTAAACAAAAACCATGTTAAAGAGCATATAATGTACAATATTTTCTGTCCGGTATATATTTAGGTCTACTTGACTGTAAATAAATAAAAAAATTGGCAATGTTAATATTTTCAAACTAAGAACCTTCTTTTTTCAAATTCAAAATGATAAAGATAAAACTAAGACTCACCTTCATTTTATTTCTGGATATAGTCTTTATAGTATACTACTTTCCTAAAAAGTTTCAGGCCTTAGAGTTAAATTTTTTTGAAAGGGTCTTCAAATATTGCGATGTTTTGAAAATTGGATTATTTAATTGTGTCCCTTCTGAGATGTTTCAGATTGAAAATACGCGATTGGTACTGGCGGGCAAGCCTTGTTTGCATGAAGTAGCCTCTCTTAATAATGTAATCCTTGTTTGGCTTTCGGGAGATAGAAATGTACTGGGCAATGAAATCGCGGATGATTTATCCAGAAAAGGTTCGTCAGAAATTCCATGTCAACAGTTATTCAAAAAATTTAATAATGGGCTATTCATTTTCATAATGATACCAGATAGAAAGCGTATGACGATCACAATATTCTGCAATTAAATGCTGTCAAATTGACGTCAAAATTTAAGCAAAAAGTAGACTGACAATTATTTCCAGCAATATAAGGTCCATATTCCGTCTATATTTTCTCACATACGTTGACCTATTAGTGACGGAATATGTTGATCACGTATTGCCGGTATATTGACGATTATTATTTCTAGAATAAAATAGCTGACATAATGATAGAAAATGAACAGCAACATATAATGGTGACAATAGATTGTCATTTTAAAGGCATTAAATACTACAAGCTTAAATCGGGCAATAAATGGTCAATTTGCTGACAAATAATTTTGAATTTACTTGACCGTGTTGAGTCCGTGCCCGAGATGAGACGGAGTTTACCGAGAACATACGATTGTTTGGCGGTTGACGAATGATTAACCGAAGATTTCCGAAGGAGTACGAATTTTTGAAGAAAGACGCTGTGTAGACACCATCTTAGTTTAAAGCGTTGCAGAGTCAGTGACGTTTTACTGGTGCATCATGTAAACCTTGGCTATAAAAGTTAAAAACACAGAATATATTATAAATTAATAATATAAATTCAATTACAATTGAATATTAAAATTTTATTAATTATTCTATTTAATAAACCCGCCAATTTGTCCACATATAGTATATTTAATTTTTATATACGCAGATTATTGTCATAATGCCTCAGCAATTTACTGGCAATGTGTGGGAACCGTATGCTGTTGAGGTTAGATTATGCTGTCCGATTGTCGACAATTTGCCCGAATACAGATCGTCACTATATGTCGGTATATTGACCTAATATTGCTAGAGATAAATTCGGTCATTAATTACTTTAATATTTTTGAACATTTGTCAGAATATTATATCAGCTTTAAATTCTATAATTTTAACGTCAAAATGCACCGTCATCCGGTCGGCAACATTGCCGACTATTTTTCAGATTTATTCTGGTATTTTGACGTTAAAGTGTCAGACATTTTATATCTGGAAAGAGATGGGAATCAAGAGATGATTGGAAAAAAGCGAAACTATTTCTTCTTGGCAAATGGCTAATTAACAGTACAAAAACCGATGTCAGAAATCTTACGGGTATATACTATACATATGTATAGTATACAAGAGGCAGCAGAGAAAACGGGGCAGCTGGATGACAGACTTCTTCCATTCAAGAGGTAAGCACAGTGGACCAAATAATTGTCTAAGTGCAGAGGATTTAGTATTCAACCTCATATTAATCTACATCTACGTCTACTTCGTAATGTGTGGCCCCATTTTGATGATTCTTTTCTGCTGTAAAGAGTACGTTGCCGAACTAGCATCTTGGTAAAAATTTAGTATCTAGTGTGCGGATACGAAAAGGTGGCGTTGGCTAATTTCATAATGGGCTGTCGGATTTGTGTAATTCTGTTTCCATTCTAGAGACAGCAACTGTTGCAATTGTAACATTTAGAGCTGAATTTTTCGAGTGGCAAATCGAATGATGAAGATTTCTCATTATACTCGTTTTGTTTGTTTAATTTGCACCGACTTCAAAATATCGTAATATAAATAAAATATAGTTTTTTATTTTGATAAGAGACAAACACTTATTAAGTTCCAAATTTTCTTTATTATTATAAATACGTACATATGTAAAAATACGTACAAAAATGACGCGTTTCGCCTTATCAGGGCATCATCAGATTGAGAACTAACTACTATTTTTACTTGTAAAAAAACTTTGGCTCTAGGAGAGGACTGTCATAACTGTAGTCTATTATACCATATAAAATATTTTTACTGAGGTGCTTAGCTTTTTTAATTTCGAGGCTTTCATATCTATCTAAAACCCTTCCAACCTCCAGTCTGTGAATTAATTTAATGTTGTCCATATTTATTTAATGGCCTGTCTGTTTTATATGCTTTGATATGGCTGATTGTGGCTCAGCGCTTTTTGCTCCTGTCAAGTGTTCATTAAATCTCTTTTTTAGCTTCCTTTTGGTTTTACCTATATAAATTCCTGAGCAATCCTCACAAAAAATCTCATAAACCCCACTTTTGTCCAAATTATTCGATTTCTTTTTTAAGTTATTATTTGTTAATATTTTCTTCAAAGACTTATTATTAAAAAATGCAGGTTCTACGTCATATTTTTTAAATATTGTTTTAATTTCTCTGCAAGTCTCTTCAATATAAGGGATTTTTCTCCAGATCTTTATAGGTCTTTCCACGAGGAATATTGAATTCTTTGCAAAGTGTTGAACTTTTTTTCTTAATAAATTATAGAAAATTTTTTTATGGTAACCATTATTTTTCGCAATATTTATAATATTTTTTAATTCTTTATCAAAATTATTTTGTTTCATTGGCACCCTAAGCAGTCGCTCAACCATCGAATGGAAAGCTGATAGCTTGATATTCCATGGGTGGTCCGAGTGGCTTGGAATAACTGCGTCCGTGAACGTATCTTTTCTATAAATTTCAAAATTAAATCTATTATTGTCATTAATTATTTTTAAATCTAGGAAATTTATGCAATTAACTCCAATTTCTACTGTAAAGTGAATAGCGTCGTCCAAATTATTTAAAATTTCATTCACGAATCTGTCAAGTTTTCTTAAGGTGCCTGTCCAAACACAAAAAATGTCATCAACGTATCTGTACCAAATAAATATATTTTTTAAAAAGTCATTGACTTTGACTTATGTTATAATTGGTGATCGTATGATCTATCAAAGTGTTGCTGTGAACGGGCCACCAGGATCATGAGACATAACACCTTTAGATATCTTTCTCTGGAGTTCTGTTAAATCGTTGGTTTATTCCAATAAGCTCACACCACTAAATAATTTAAAAACCAAAATTTATCATGCTATTTCTGAAATTTCTGCCGATTTATGCAAAAAAGTAGTTTACGAATCCATTTTTTAATGCGCTCAGATGCATTCAATTTATATGAAATTATTTTTAAAAATAATGGCATAACACAATAAATAATAAATAAACTGCAATAATATTTTGTACAGTTGTGCTTCTATTTTAAATTAATTATGTACCTATCTATTTGACATCGGTAGCCCGGAAAAATCTTCTCCTTTGCCACCTAATTATTTTTGCTATCGCCTCGCAATCTTTTGCCCTGCACTTCAAATTTAAGGTGGATTTCAAACCTCCGACATTACTCTGCAACCTCAGTAACCTTTTTATCGAAATCTATTTTTCAATAGTAAAGAACCCGAGCCCCCGCCGAGTGGTGTTCGAACCTGGAACCTCTAGGATATGCTAAAAAGGATAGTATAAAAAGTAAATAATCTTAAGTGTGAAATGATTAAGTTGAAGATGGTTTCGTGTTCTCATTTTAAACCATTGGTAAAAGATAAATATAAAATATAAGGATATATGTGTGTATAAGTTATTACTACAAGCAAAATTACTACTTCTATAAATTTAAAGGTAAAATATGTGTATTCTGTGATTGACTCTAAGTACGAAATGTATGGTTTTAGAACAAAATCACGTAACACTTTCCAAGGAGCGATAAAGATCTTTATGAATTGTTGCACTTAGCTCATTCAGAAAGCATTGAATCGTGTGCTCCCTTTTGTTTCTGTTCTAAACTGCATTAATTATGTTAAAAACCTATTGTCACTTAAACAAGTAGTATCTTTTGATCTTTGATATGCATATCACAATCAATTGTTTAACTCCATTTCAGGATGTATTCCCGCCAGATATATTTTAGCTGTGCTTGGATCCATTGGAATGGCTATTGTATATGGACTCAAAGTTAACTTAAGCGTGGCAATGGTTGCCATGATAAACCACACTGCGTTGAATTTACAGTCTGAAAACACCGAGGGAAACATGACAACAGATGAAGCGACGGAGGCCACTTGTGAGAGCTCAGAGGGAATTTCAGAAGCCGCGGAGGTATGTACTGATTTAATTAACTTACCTCGTTAGTTACAACTAGAGTGTGCAAAATTTAAATTGATTAGATTCAATTTCAATAAAAGAACAAATTCAAAATATTGTCACTGTTTGTTAAATTTACTGTTACTGTTTTAATGCCATCTTAATATGAATCTCTTGTCTAACTTTAGCCCAACCTTTCTAAATCAACTAAAATCCAGCATAGACGAAGGGTTAACACTATAGGTGATTGTTATAAATTAGCGAATTCGGCTTTTATCGACTCAATTCTATCAGAAATTTTTTTCTTACTACAGCTGATATGTCTAAAAGCTTTAGTTGTTTATAACACGAGAATGGAACATAAAGCAAAACATAGTTTACAGGATCCCCTTATTTTGCTGCCTTTGCGTTTACAAATGTGCAAAGTCAACCTTAAAGGAAAAAACAAAGTAATAACTGCGACTTTAAAATCAGAAATAGATTACCGATCTGTCTGTATGTAACAGCCCTCCTATTCTTTAATTTATTTATCAATTAAGAAGAAATTTGGTAGACGGAGGCAGGTTGAAGAACCAAAAACAGTAATGTTGAGATTTTAGGAAAGATAATACGCCCATAAGGTGAAAAGTGCACTCAATATTTTTTAACCGACTTCCCAAAAATGAAAGGTTCTAAATTCGACCCGTATTTAAAATTTTTTTCTTACTTATGCCCGGGCATAATTTCGTAACGCGTTGACTGATTTGTTTTTTTGGGTAGAGTACCATGTCAAAAATTTGTTGGGGAGGGGCCTGGTAAGAGGTGGAGGGTTAGTCTAAAATCGTAACGCGACTGATTTTGATGATTATTTTGTTGTTGTGTAGAGTTTATGTACTGCTCGGTACCGTGTCAACATTTTTTTGGTTTGGGGGTAGTGAGATGTGGCGTTGAACCTAAATTCGCAACTCGTGGATCGATTTGGATGGTTCTAACTTCGCTTATAGAATCCCCAATTGCTAATATAAGAAAAATTTGCGGTTATGGGGGTGGAGAGGGGAGGTAGCTTAACTTTCTTAAGCGTGTAGCGATCCCATTAGTACCTCGACATAAATAAAATGTATGGGCTGGATAGAGATGGGAGATAGGGCGGAACTCAACTTCTTAATGAGTAGACCGAATTGGATGATTCGGTTATTACTGAACGGAGTATCTTGCTCCATTTGCATTACGATAGAAATTGTAGGTAAAATTGAGAATGGGAGGAGGGCATCACCTGGCTTCCTAAGGCGTAGACAGATTTTGATGGTTTTATTCGGTTGTACAGAATATGTTTCCTCATTGGTAAATGATAAAAAATGTTGGATCTAGGACTCTAATATTTGCGATCCTCACTCAGGAGGACAGTTGTGTAGACTGTCAGTACAGATAAGCAGATAGACGTTACAGTAAATATAATGAAGTTTTTTAGAAGCTTAAGGGAGATCGTACACGACACGATTGAAGAAAGTGTTTTACCATTCATAGAAATATCTACTTTTCCCAAATACATTCACATTTTGGTGATAAATATAAATATATTACAAATTAAATATTTTTCGGGCTTTTAAACCTTTTTAATTTTTACAGGATGGACCCTTCACCTGGAGTGAACCATTGCAAGGAACTCTTCTCAGTTGTTACTTTTGGGGTTACTTCATATCCCAATTTCCTGGAGCTAGAATAGCTGAAATTTACTCCGCCAAATGGGTAATGCTTTTTTCTGTTGCCATAAATGTGGCTTGCACCTTGCTCACACCGATTCTAACTAAACTGCACTATATGGGTTTAATAGTTTTGAGAATTCTAGAAGGCATAGGTGGTGGTGCAACATTTCCCGCAATGCACGTTATGCTTGCCGCATGGGCTCCACCCGATGAACGGAGTATAATGTCAACAATTGTATATGCTGGAACAGCCTTTGGAACAGCTAAATCGATATTGTTAGCTGGTGTTCTGGCTAGTTCCTTTGGTTGGGAGTCAGTATTTTACATAATGGGAGGCTTAAGTATTATTTGGATGATTTTATGGATTGTGCTTGTACAAGACACTCCGTATAAACAAAAGTGGATTAGTCTTGAGGAACGCGAACTTATTACCTCTCAATTGGGAACCTCTGAAGAAGGCAGCGCGCGGGAGAGAAAAATGCCAATCCCGTGGAAAAAAGTATTAACTTCTGGCCCGTTTATTGCTATTCTCATAGCACATGTATGCAGCAACTGGGGATGGTATATGTTCCTTATTGAGATTCCGTTTTACATGAAGCAAGTACTACACTTCAATGTTTCTGATAATGCATGGGCTAGTGCCAGGCCGTACTATCCTATGTTGATTTGCAGCATTTTACTTAGCAAATTGTTAGACACTTTGAAGACGAAAAGTATTTAACCTATATTTTTAATCTTAAAACAAAATTATAACAAAGTCACATTTTTTTAGGAAAAATTACTACAACTACAGCACGAAAGACAGCAACTGCTATCGCATCCTTCATACCTGCCGTTTGTCTACTTGTTCTATGTTTCATTGGATGCAAACATACTTTCGCAGTTGTGGTAATGTCAATTGGAATAGTAGCAATGGGCGGCATGTTTTGCGGTTTTCTATCTAATCATATTGATATTGCGCCAAATTACGCAGGTACTTTAGTTGCATTGACTAACACAATTGCTACACTGCCTGGAATTATTGTTCCAATCTTCGTTGGATTCATCACTGCAGGAAATGTTCGTAAAATTAAAAAAATTATACATTTTTAATTTTTTTTTATTATTTTAGCAAACCATTAGTGCTTGGAGAATCATCTTCTATGTGACAGTTGCCCTCTTCTGCGTAGAATTTATTATCTATATGCTACTTGGATCTGGTGAGGAGCAAACATGGAATAAATCAAACGGTAAAAATACCCAAAGTGGTATAGAAAAAGGAGAACAAGGCGAAGAAACTCCACTTCGAAAGCAATAATCCGTTAAGATTTAATACTGATAGTTAAAAATGAATTTAATTAATAAGTTTGTAAAGAACATGCTCTTTTATATTATATACTACTTAACAATGTGCGAGAAAATAAATTTATTTAGTATGTCATAAAAAACAATCTAACTCAAATCAGGAACGAGATTTTTAAGTTTAATGGCCAAATTCAAACTTCAGGTCTCGGCTAGACACAACGAACAAATATTATATAGAACTCCAATTTAGAGGGTCGAATTTAATTATCTCATCGACCCAGTCGTCAATTTTACATAAAAAATTTAAATGGGTGTATACCTTTTCTAGATTTAATTCAACAAATTTCATTTCCTTTCAACCATATAACCAAAAAGGAAAGTTTGAACCATAATGGTTAATTTTTGATTAATATTTTTTGGTTATCGCTTAATCATTATTCGACAAAAAATTTTTTTTTGGTTATGTAATAAGAGTTATCGATAACTTTTCTAATTTTCTCAATAATAACAGATATTTCTTGATTTATTTTTATTGGTTATCGAATAACCATTATTTTACAATTTCTTTATTTTGGTTATAATAAGAGTTATGAATCAAATTTTATAATTCTTGCCAATAATAAGAATTGTGTTTCGATTTTTATTTTATAAGTTATCCATTCCCTCACAATTTGAATGGCAGTGACTATTTACCACCCTCAAATTGCCGTGTAATTTCCGTGTATACGGAAAATACATGGATAGTATACGAAAATACACGGAAAGTACACGGAAATTACACGGATATAACGCGAAAGTACACGGAAAGTACACGGAAACTACACGGAAAGTACACGGAAACTACACGAAAAGTACACGAAAGTACACGGAAAGTACAAGAACAAAATTCACGGACTACAATGAACTACACGTAAGTACACGATAAGTGCAAAAAGTCACTTACATATTCATATTACTGGTAATAGTTTATCACTGTTCTAGATACAAACCTGGTGGGGGAGGGGGCAGCAGCCCCCTAGTTGATAAAGTTACTAAAAGCCTCATTAATAAACCTCTGCCTCCCAGACAGTCTAATAAAAATTTGACTTAACGTGTTGTGTACCTCTTCCCCCCAGAAAGACTAATAACAATTTGACGGAACGTGTTGCTGAGGGAGCTGCCGCTGAGGGAGCTGCCGCTGAGGGAGCTGCCGCTGAGGGAGCTGCTACTTACTACTAGTTAACCGGCTCCCTAAATTACCCAGCTAATCTTAAAAAAGTAACACTGGCACCACAGTAAAACGAAATAAATTCAGCTTTTAAAGTCATAAGAATATACATGTAAATAAAGAGTACAGGTGGTGTGCAGTCATTTACTCCTGTCAAAATTATTTGAGAGAATCACGTACTCCTGTCAAAATTCTGTTCTGAGAATCACTTACTGCTGTCAAAATTCTGTTCTCATCCGGAGAGAATCACAGACTGCTATCAAAAATATACCGCCAAATCTTGTCGAAGAGAAAAATGTACCAAAAAGTACCACCAATAAAAAGAATTCTTGCGAAGCACATGTTTAGTTACTTGTGTGCGTAAGAGATTTTCAAACCGTCAGTATTCTGATCTTTTAATGAGTGAAGTACATTGGACATTTGTAAATGCACATAAAAAAAGTATACGTGTCTCTTACTCACAAACTCTCCCGGAAAACAAATTTTTTGTTCTGACTGCAGGGTTGCCCGATGCGGGAAATATACAAAACTAGTAGTAAGTAATCTTTGTCTTTGTACTAAATTTAAATGCAGAAAATGAGCAGAAAATATTATATAGTCACCTCCAAAAGTGAAAACAATGTTTTGCAATTACCTAAAATTCAGGATTTTCCCCAAATTTTCTCTGAAATTCATGCACTTAATACATCTAATTTTTTACTTTTATTAAAGAACATGTCCAAGTAGAAAACCTTCTGGGGAATATTGCAAAAATGTGCAATTTAAAGAAATCAAACTCTCACTAACCGTAAAATCCTTTCTTTTAACTTCGAAGCTTACTATGATTAATGTTATTATGTTACGAAAGCTGTTCGAAATGTCCTTCGCCACTTTCGATGTATACCAAGAATCTTTTTCTAACTCCCTGGTTAAAGGTGTATTGTAGCCAGCTGTAGTCCCTATTCTGCTTACTAATTCGTCTTTATCGTTAACAGGCGTGTGGAGTAGTGGTGAGGAAAAATTTCAATTAATATTGCCTTCACAATGTTGGCAGTATGCGCTGAGACTCCATCGCGTTGGTAAAACATTGCCCTAAGATTATTAAGAGGGATATCTTGTACTAAATCTAGCATTGTATTCTCCAAAATGTCCACATAAATTTGACTATTGAGCACTTGCGGCAAAACAAAATGGTTAAATGGTTGCCGATGACACCAGCCCAAACCTTGGTACAGAATTCGGGTTGAAGTGAGGTCACCCTTGTCATGTGGGGATTTTTTTTTTGCGCGAGGGGTAAAAATCTTCCAAAGATATCAGAAGACCCGACTGTCTCTAGTAGTGTGAGATTTTTAATCACTAAAAAAATCTCTCTAACAATTAGCTGAATCAGACCCCTTTATTCGGGTCCCTTTTCGTCCCTTCCTCTTGCCATCTCAGCGAGAGAAACACGGAATTATCTAGTTTTCTTCTCTCACCTCGATTCCCCAGGTCAGCTCAAGCATTTGCTTATAAGAAACCTCTCCTATCCTACCGTCCTCCAGCCAGTTTTGTCCCATTAGCTTCCACCTTCTACTTGATAAGGTAGGACAGTGGCACCTTATGTGCATCACTGTCTCTTGTTCTTCCAGGTACAGCCTGCAGGTATCATCCTCGAGGATATTCATCTTCTTTAAATGACACCTTGTAGTTTCCATGTCCTGTAAATAGTGCCGTCAGCCATCACAGAGCCCTTCGATCTATATCCAGGACCCTCTTCCATTCAACACTTCTAGGCGCCACAATCGCCCTCTTAGCCTAGCTACATGAGTCCACGAGGTTCCACTGTACGCAGTGCTCACCCGCGGTTCACAACTCTAACAGGATCTCCACTTGCCTAAAGCAGTGAACTTGGAAACGCCTGATCACCGCCACCAATATCCTTTTACCCCTCACCCGACTCGCAAGCAGGCAATCCAGCGCATAGAACAGAGTGAGTTGATAGACTGAGGTATGCGCCCGCAGACTCAGATCGGTGTTTATATTCCGACTCTCACTGAAGATTCCTGCAGTATCTCCGCCTGTTAGACTGAGGTATGCACCCCCAGACTCAGACGGTTGTGCAGATTCCGGTCCTCACTGAAGATTCCTGCAATTTTGGATCCATCCGTGAAAAATTGTAACATAAGTTAGACTGTTTTTCCATCCCTTATAAGCGTTTCATGGTATCTCTCAACTACCCTTACTTTGCTTATGGAAATCCAATAAAATTAAAAAAGAGCTATACTAATTACAGAAATTTCGGAGAAAATGTGGAAAAATGCCGAATTTTAGGTAATCGCAAACCATTTTTTCAGTTTTGGAAGCGACTGTACATGCAATGGTAGAAGTGCGATCAGTAGTGTTAACATTTTTGGAAAGGTCCTTAGCGTTTTTTAGCGTTTGGTTGATGTGGCTGTGTTGGGTTGATTAAGAGATAAAAATAAAAGAGTAATGTGCATACCATGAAAAACTGAAATTTACGAATCACCCTATAACTCACAAACGGTTGAGATTGTCCCCTTCCCCCCGCCATAAAATTTTTTGCTTGTCTAATTGAGATCTATCACCCCACTGATTTTGGCACGTCAGATCTGAAACACTCTGTATATATAAATATTTTTTATTTATTTTTTGATGATTATTTTTTTGTTGTATAGAGTATGTTCACCGATTGGTATCATGTCAAAAAAATTTTGGGAGGGGTGAAGGTGCGGGGTGGGGGTGAAACCTAACTTTGTAACGCGTGGGCCGATTTGGATGGTTCTTTTTTTGTTGTACAGAGTATGATCCCCCATTGCGAATAGGGGAAACAATTTTGCCTAACGTGGGAGGATGGAAGAGAGGTGGTCTTACTTCCTAACGCGTGGACCGATTTGGATAATTATTTTCCTGTTGGGTAAAGTATGTCTAGGGTGGGAGAGGTCTAACTTCGTAACGCTTGGACTGATTTGGATGATTCGATTTTTGTTGCACAGAGTATGATCCCCCATTACGAATAGCGGCAGAAATTTTGCCTTCCGTGGGGGGGGGGGGGGGGGGGGGGGGGGGAAGAGAGGTACTCTAACTTCGTAACGCGTGGACCGATTTGGATAATTCCTTTCCTGTTGGGTATAGTATGTTCTCTGGTTGATACCACGAGAAAAAATGTTGGTGGTGTTGGTGGAACCTATCTTTGTAACGCGTGGACCGATTTGGATAATTCTGTTGGGTAGAGTATGTTCCCTGGCTGATACCACGAGAAAAAAAAAATTTTGTGGGTTGGGGGTGGAACCTAACTTTGTAACGCTTGGACCGATTTATATGGATCTTTTGCTGTTGTATGGACTGTGATCCTCCATTACTAATAGGATAATAATTTGGTCCTATGGTCGGTGGTGGGGGAGGGGTAGTTTAACTTCGTAACGCGTTTCTCGATTTCGTTGACTCTTCTTCTGTTGGGTAGAGTATGTCCCTTTATTGATACCACGGTAAAAATTTTTGTGTAAGATGGAGGTGGAGGTTGAACCTAACTTTTTAACGCGGGGACCGATTTGGATGGATCTTTTTCGTTGTGTAGAGTAGAGGACACTAAAAAGTGAAAAATAAAATAGTTTAAAAAAAAGTTGAACCGACTTCACAAAAAGCGTTAAAAAACATAAAATAATTTTTAATTTTATATCTATTACGACATTTTGAAGCCGGTGCAAATTAAACAAATAAAACAACTACAGTACCACAATTGAAGATAATACATAATACTACCTGAACTTTTCAGCTCACGGGATCATAAAAAAGGACGATTAAATACTCGGTAAGTGTGTTTCTATGATCAGGGTTAGGCAGTTTTATAACATGGCGTACTACTGCATTTTCGCCATCGAAGTTATCTTGCGGATGATAATTCGAGTCTGTAAAGGGAATAAATAAAATCGATTTGAAATTTGAACTCTTAAGAAATGAGAGTTTTAAGGAAAAGTTTGTTTTTTTACGATGTGGCCAAGCCTAGGGGACAACCCTGTGATGAGTTAGCATCGCTTTGCCCGGAAGGGAATTAAGATTTCGATATTTTCAAGTCGGTGCAAGTTAAACAAACAAAGTAACTATCAAACCACATTTGAAGATATTACATAAAACTACCTAAACATTTCAGCTCGCGAGATCATAAGGAAGGAGGAATAAGTGCTGTTGTTTTGTTTGCTTAATTTGCACCGATTTTAAAATGTTGTAATAGATATAACATTACTTTTTTTAGAAAAACTATTTTTTAATTCATCTTTTGCTAAAAAGCAATATGTTTTTAGGAGCTATTTCAATCGAAAATTCCATAAGGTCAGCAGTATTAAAACAACACTTCGGCTTCGTGATTGGAACGCCTTTTTTTTCGCCTTTTTGGTAAAAGTGTAATTTTTTTAGCTCTTTTATTCATGCGTATTATTGCGAATAGAGTTATCTACGTTGCTTGGTATTTAGTATTCGAACTTTGGATAATTATCGTCCTCCAGTTTCAATCCAGACTTCTAGTGGCGACGAGCTCTGCTGCGGGTGTTTCTCAATACCCGTTCACTTGGGGAATCACATGGATTATAGAGAAATCTACAAAAAACCTGATGCAGTTCTATATGCACCAAACTGTGACCCAACAGACGACATCACAGTAGGGGCATTTCACGCGAAGCGGACAGCGAAAAAAATATCAGGTTCTGGATTTTGTTCATATTTGGTTTAATTGTACTTCTATATGTCCTGAATGAATGTGCATTTTTATTTTTTTTCTATGAAGCCTAGTTGCCCTTTTCTAAGCCTTTAAAGAATTGACAAAATTTGAGGAGCGGGTTTTTTGAAAAAAAAGTTTGCTATTATTCATAGTGATAGAAGAAAAGTAAATAGTGTTATCTTAGAGACAAATAAATGTGTTTCTTGGCAGTTATTACAGAGTTGAAAAAAAAATTTTTTTTCGTATAAAAAACCGGAAGTAAACATATCAAATCAGATTTTACTTAACTTCGGTATTTTTAAAAAATTTTATTTTTACCTCAAAATGTATCTTATAGTTCATAAATAATATGTGTAAAATTTTAGAATGGGATCTGCATTCGTTTCGGAGATAGAGAATTTAAACTTAAATTTTTTAATGCTTCCATACAAAACAATCGCACTGGTCAAACGCCGACTACGCGCTGCACTGTGTTCAAATGCAGATCCCATTATGGAACTGAACAAGCAGTTACTGTACATTTGAAGTTATTTTTTGAAATTTTTGAATTAAAAAAAAATTTTAAAAATGCCGAAGTTTGTCAAAATTTTATTTTTAAGTATTAATTTTGGTTTTTTTACATGAAAAAAAATCCAATTTCGAATTCGATACCACGACTGTGAAGAGCATGCAATTTCCTATAAGAATCACTATTTTAATTATTTTTATATAAGTTTCTTAATATGATTAATTGCCTTTGAAACAGGTCATACATAACTTCTTCAAAATTGTTGGTTGTCCGCTTCGCGTGAAATGCCCTAGTAGCTAGTTGGCTACAGCTGTCCGATTCTCCGGATGGAGCCTTTGGGCACATTCCTGGAGATTCTGGCAGGGTACCAACCCCTGCCCACCAAGAGTCGGTAAGCAAAAGTGCTAAGATCTCCAAGGTACTGTAAGGTCCTCCACACGGTGGTCCACCACACCGGTTTTCCAGGCAAACCTGCACCATACCAAAGGAACATCAGCCACAATATGTAAGAGTTTTGCAGAACAACAGTTATCCGTTGCGCTTATTTAGGAGCCCTGAGTTTTTAGTGGCCAAGTTCGAGGACTCAATACCAATTCATGTAAGTGTTGATTTACCAGCGAGGAGAGGATAGACCTCGGGCGGCCATCGTAATTGACAAAAGTGTTAATCATTTCCCTGTGAGCAACTTTATTTCCACGGAACTTGTGGCGATCCTGTCTGAGTATGCAGGAAATTGTCCTGGCATTGGCATACTTTCCAGGAGAAAGCTCATCTTCTCCACCTGATCAGTTATTGTCGACGGATGATCCGACAGTTCATCATTGGTTGCAACGTAAGCGCCTACCATACGGTTTGGGGCAACAGCAACGTCAATGAAAGAGGTGAGCACCTGTTAAGCTATCGAATCGATAAAAATATTGATATAGATAATAAAAGGTGCAAACCTACCTTTATCATTACAGCCAGAGAAGAGGCGCTAGGTCACACTCTGGCTAGCAGAGTCCTCTCGGAGTTCAAAAGGAACTG
This sequence comes from Leptarthrus brevirostris, assembly GCA_964036015.1. Lineage (NCBI taxonomy): Eukaryota > Metazoa > Arthropoda > Insecta > Diptera > Asilidae > Leptarthrus > Leptarthrus brevirostris. The sequence goes on from OZ038375.1 coordinate 43,345,206, forward strand.
GCGAGTCTCAAACGAAGCGTCGTTGTCGGACCATCAGCACATCCGAGTCGATATTCCGGGGCCTTCTGAGATCTTATCAGTACTGCTATTCCGAGGAAAAAAAACTGGGATATCTTTAGAGCAGCTGTGAGTTCGAAGGATGGTCACCACAATCGGCTCAATTGGTAAACTAAAAGTGTCAGAAATGCATAGGCGAATTAGATATTTATTTAATAGAGATAAAAGCTCCCAACAGTGGGATGAATACAGTTTCGCATACACTGAATATACTGTAACGTAAATGGGGCTCTTCGGGCTCGATGGATTAATTAAGAGACTTCAATCACAAATATTCACAATTTTATTCACTTCACTTAATTAGTTCGTTTAACAATTTAAATCACAATTCACTGTTTCACTTTAAAAATTAACCCTTATCACCTCGCTGGTTAAAATACAACTTACTCACTAGGCTGCTACTCAGCCCTATTTATAATACTTAGCTTAATTCTAGAAAGTTCACAAACTTAGTTCTACCAATTTCCGTTATTCATTTTCACCACAAGTCGGCCTTGACTGCGGCATTTGACGTTTTCCTGGTTTCCGAAATTCAGGACATGCGCATTGCACAACTGACGCTCCAAACGTAAGTCCTGGAGAAAGCGTTTTCAAGGCAAGGAATCTTTGCCAGAGGCAGCTCGCCTTCAAAAGGTACTAACCAAGCACACCTCAAATGGGGTAGGGTTTTTCAAGAAGCATGTTAAGCGAGAAAATGCACCTATCTTTGGTAACATCTCTGTAAGCATTAGCGCAGCTAATGTACTGTCGCCGCTACTCTGATTGCTAGTAGTAGACAACCTGCTTAACCAATTTAGTGAGTTTGGTCACCAATCAATCGAATACGCGGACGACTTTGCAATCATTAACACGGCGTCGACTCGACTATCACTAGTTTAATAAGGCCAGCTTTATGTGCGGTTATGTGGTGTGAATTTCAAAGCTACATCACTTTCCAGTGATGTACCCTTGGAGTGTGCCATGGTCATTGACTACTAGCAACCTATAGAACCTCGAGCTTGCAACCATATGCCCAGACGCTTTCGTCTTACACCACACGATATACCATGCGTCACCGATGCGACCATGCAGATCGTACAGCTGGGGTAGTGCCCGAAGACACCGTCTGGCAGAGAAGCGGAGAGACTTACATCTACCACAGCGTCTGCCGAAACAAGCGCCTGCCTTACCCATCAACAGCCACTACGAGTCCAAACCCAAGTGGGCAAAGGTCTGGTTAGCCGTTCCAGTCTGGACTACATTTTGCCCATCCCATAGTACGAAAATTTTAACCCAGGAACAGAGACGAACTGAACCAAGGTTACGCAAGGCTTTGGTGAACCCAAGCAGAGCTCCGTACTGACGGTACCCAGTGGGTGGAGTTGTCCTGAATGATCAATTGCTAGGCTAATGAATGTGAACATCATTATGCTGACCTTGAGTTCACAGTAACAGCCTGTAGAAAGCTCTTCGGAAGGGCTTGAGGTCTCACCCCGAAGATGACTTCCTTGTTATACAATGCGATTGCCAAACCGATTGTTACCTACGCCTCCTTGGTCTGGTGGCCTAAAGCTCTACAACGGACGGAAGTCGTCAGCGGCTTGCTTGCCTCTGCATATCAGGAGCAATGAGGACTTGTTCAATAGCTGTAACGGAAGCGGTAATTGGACTCACTCCTCACATATGTATTATAAAATCGGCTGCTTATTAGCCCTTTCAGAGCAGCTTACATCAAATATGCCGGCAGGTGACACGGCATCCTTTAGCGCATTCCTGGCATAGATGTGTGCCATCACCTGTCAAAGATGTGTGCATATGACTAGGGAACTGTGCTAAGAAAATATGATTCTCGTTATTGCGTACTTGACCCAGCATCTTTCAAGCCAAAATTCATGCCACCGGAATTAGATTTCCTGGTCACTTGGCCAAGGTCCCGAGTTCTTTTACAGCCTCAGCTGGTAGTCTAAAAGAGCTGTGATGGTAGATTGGGCTAGTAGTAGTAGCTGCTGGCTTTCATGCTGGAGAAATAACCCCGGGCTTGCCGAGGTTAAGGCATTTTATATACCCTATGCGGTGACGATGAAACCAGTTCGCGCATAATGTGCTTTTTTCCTGTCTTGGTATGGATTAGAAGAAGGATCTTAAGCCGGGAATTCTTTAACCCGGCTGACGTTAGATCTTTCAATGTTAATGACTTCTAACTGGCCGAGCGTCTTTTGAAGTAATATTGGTTGTGGAACAAAAAACCTCCTTGGTCGCAGTGCCCACCATATGGGTAACCCAAAATAATATATATATAAATATATATATATATATATATATGTATATATATATATATATATATATATATATATATACATACATTTCTGACCGTTGAGAAATTCCGTTTTGTTTTGGTTGCTTTGTTATTTTTCAAGAGGGCATCCTTTCGTTTTAAGAAATTCGTGAATTCGAGTTTTTTTCTTAATATTTGTTCGTTGCTCAGAATCGAATCGGTGTTCCTGATCGGACATGTGGAAATGAGTGGGGCGGGGGGGGGGGGGGGGGGGGGGGGCAGAGCAATCTCTCTCATTTGAAAGTTACAGGGTGATTCATAAATTTATAATTTTCATGGTATGTTCTCTTATTTTTATCTCTTGATCTACTCAGCGCAGCGCCATCAAACAAAAGCTAAAAAGCTACTATCACAATAACCTTTTCAAAATTCTCAACAATGTTGATCTAGCTCCTACCATTGAAGTTACATTCACTTCCAACAGTGAAAAAATTTTTGGAAATTACCAAAAATTCAGCATTTTTCCAAATTTTCTCCGAAATTTATGTAATTAATATACCTGTCTTTTATTTTTATTAAATTTCCCATCTTTAACCTTTCAAAAAAGGTACAACATGCCCAGGTAGAGAAAGGAAGTGGAAATTTAAAGTAGAAAACCTATCGTGGAATATTATAAAAATCTGCAATTTAGAGAAACTAAACTCATGCTAACTTTAAAATTCTTTTTATTGAATTCAAATCGTATGACAATTAATTTTAGTATGTTTCAAAAGCTGTTCAGAAGGTCCACCGCCACTTTGAATGCATGCCAATAACCTGTTTCTAATTCCCTGTTTCAGGCGTATTGTAGCCAGAGTCTCCCGTATTTGTGTCACTGCATTCCCAATCAAATGATTATTCAGATTCTAGAAAAAATTATTTTAACATTTGTTGTTCTTTTGTTGGCACCACAATAAATATGGTACCAAGGCCACAAAGTGTATTTCGCCGTGTTCTTATAAAACTAACACAAAACACACAACTAAATATTCCCTCAGTAAGCACTATATTTAACAATAATAGTTCTGAGCGTTTATTCATTATAGATAAAGAAAACAAATTTTAATTCTTAATAGATACAGGAGCAGAAATTTTTGTAGTTCCTAATGAAATTTTTAAAAAATTCAACAAAGACCCTAACTTTTACTTATCAGCAGCAAACGGCTCTACCGTCAATACATATGGTACAAATCTACTCAAAGTAGATTTTGGTCTCAGAAGAGAATTTACATATCCTTTTATCATTGCAAATGTAAATAAACCAATTATTGGAGTAGATTTTTTAACAAAATTTAATTTATTAGTTGACCTAAAAAATAAAAAAATTATTCGTCGAACAACTACATCCCGTTACTACGCTATCAGTAACGAATATGGAAAAACTTTGCAGAGACTCCCAACCTTAACACAATCACCTCGTTATGATTTACCAGTTGTACATTACATTCAAACAAAAGGAAAATAGGACATAAGCACAAAATTGCCAAGTTGGAATTCGATCACATGGCTAAATTAGATTTATGTCAATTATTATCTTCACCGGTATCATCCCCACTACATCTAGTAGCAAAGAAAAATTCTAATAATTGGCGACCATGTGGAGATTATCGACGCTTTAATGCTATCACAGTTCCAGATAGGTACCCTTTACCTCATATTCACAATTTCACAATGAATTTAAACGGTTGCAGAATATTTTAAAAAATTTATTTGATAGGATCCTATCATAAAATACCGATGGGAAATGAAGATATACACAAAACAGCTATTACAACTCCATTTGGATTTTTTGAGTTTACAAGAATGCCTTTTGGTCTAAAAAACGCTGAACAAACATTTCAACGATTTATGGACCAAATTAATAAAAATTTAGATTTTGCTTTTGTTTACATTCACGACATTCCAGTAGCCAGCAAAACCGAATCTGAACATAAAAATCATTTAGAACAAATTTTCAAACAACTTTCAGAGTTCGGAATTAAATTAATCCAACCAAATGCATTTTAGGAGTTGGAACTTTGGATTTCCTAATTCACAAAATTACCAAAGATGGTACATTACCATCAGAAGACCGAGTTCTAGTTATATAAAAATTTCCCTTCTCCAAATTCAATTTAACAAATACAACAATTTATTCGCATGGTTAATTATTACCATAGATTCATTCCCAATCTAGCTAACCTTTTAAATCCAATACACAGTCATTTGGCCATACTTCTTAAAAAGAAACCAAATAATTCTAAAAATGTCTCCTGGCCACAAGAATGTGAAAAACAAATCAACATTATTAACATTGTTAGTGCACCCACTTGAAAATTCAAAATTTAATTTAACTGTGGACGCTACTGCTTATGCTGTTGGTGCAGTTCTCTAACAATTTAACACAGATCATTGGCTTATTTTTCAAAGAAATTACAAGTAAGAGAAACGAAGTACATATTTAGAGTTTGATAGAGAACTTCTGGCTTTATATGTAGCTATCAAACACTTTAGACATTTTTTAGAAGGTTGCGAATTTATCACCGCAATATGTCAAAAACTGAAAGAAGTCCAAGACAATCAAGACACTTGGACTACATTACTCAATTCACCTCTGATATCAGACATATCAAAGGTTAAGCAAATTCAGTAGCTGACACTTTGTCTAGAGTTTCTATAGAAAGTTTTGAAAAGAATTGACACATTTTTTAGTAACGCAGCATAACTGACCATAAAATTCAAAATTTAAACTAGTGAAGATTAAATTAAACAATTCTGATTCTGACCTTTGGTGCGAAATTTCTACAAAAAATTCAAGACCATACGTACCAAATGATCTTCGAAAAATCATTTTTAACACTATCCACAATTTCTCTCATCCAGGAATTCGAACAACTCGAGAATCCATAGTTTCTAAATATTTTTGGCCTGGAATGAATACAAACATTAATACTTGGACTAAAACATTGTCAAAAAGCAAAGATTACCAAACATACAAAATCACAAATTGGTAAATTTGAACTACCGAAAACAAGATTTGAACATATCCATTTAGATTTGGTAGGACCTTTACCGTTTTCAAATGGACATTCATACATACTCACAGTAATAGATAGATTTATTCGTAGGGCTGAGGCTTATCCAATTAAAAACATTCAAGCTAGTACGATCATTAATACATTATATGAGCAATATTTTCCTCGTCAGATTACTACGGATCAAGGTGTCCATGGTACATAAGCAGCATCAATTTAATTTATCAATTAAGTAGAAGAATTTACCTAACCAGCACAACGAAAGTTCATTCACTTTAATCATTGTAACTTGATCGCCTTACTTGTTTGGCAAGTGAATTAAAAGAAAACAATTAATGGAACAAGTGAATAAATTCACGGTGTGCTGCGTCACTATTTAGCAATTATGAAATGAAGAAATGTATTAATGTGACCAACTTAGTATTAAGCAATTAACTGTAAATATTTGATGATATTGTAATTAAATTGTATATATAGAATTAGTAAGAGAATAAATATTCAGTCACCTAACTTAACTCATTCGTTTTACTTGGTCGTGCGATAGTGCCGTCTGTCGAACTTAGTGTCTTCAGACAACATCCCTCAAACATTCGAATGTAAATTATTCGAAGAGTTTTCAAAAATTTTAGGATCACATAGAATTCGTATTACTCCGTATCATCCACAATCGAATGGAATGATCGAACGATTTCATAGACAATTAAAAGCAGCCATACGCGCTCGCGACGGTCAAAATAATTGGGTTATACAACTACCTGCAGTATTTTTAGGTCTTAGAACCACGATTAAAGAAGCAGAACTTGCGTATGGACAACCTTTTCGCGTTCCAGGAGAATTTATCATAAATCCCAACCCAAAATTTCAATATACGCAAAATTTCTTAAATAAGATCAGAACATGTATAAATAATTTCAAACCCTTTGATTTTAGAAAACAAAATTCGAATATCTATGTACCAAAAGAATTAAAAGATATTGAATTCATTTTCATTCGAAGTGATAGAAGTAAATCTTCTTTACAAAGTCCATACGAGGGTCCTTTCAAAGTGTCAAACAAATTTGACAAGTATTATCGGATCGACTACCGTGGAAAAGCAACAGACATCTCAATTGACAAACTTAAACCTGCATTCATTAAACATGCAGAAGAACCAAAAGTAGTAAAAAAAATTAACAAAGAATGTTTCATTTCTATTTTAAAATATTAAAAATTCATTAGTTAACGTATAATTAATTTTACGATTCAAATAAAATGGACGTTTCACTGAGGGGGGAGTAATGTAGCGGTTGCTACACGTATTAATTTCACGTCTTATTTTTATAATGCAACGAAAAAGGGAATTCTAGATTATGGTTAAGTTCTATAATAAAATTATTCTAAAATCCACTTTGAATCCACTATCTCCAATACTGTCAAAATATTTCGGTCAAATTACACACTTAGATGAAATTTATTCCTGTGCAATACAAACACTTTGAAAAATCAATTTATCAAATACTCACAGACACATTATTACTGTAGACAATACAAATAAAATTTCTAACACTATTTCATATAGCTATTTAAGTTATTACTGAAAAGTCAAACTAACATCAATTATTAAAGATAAAAATTCATTCTTAAAATATTTTATTGGTTTTAATGTGAAATAAATAAAATGTATCTAAGATTTTCAGTATAAACACGAAGATAACGTTGTATATTACGTTATATCAGGGATTTCTAAGGATGCGGTGTTTCTAATCCTTTCTAATAAGATGAGTAATCTAATAAAAATAAAAAAGAGGTTTACTAATAACATGAATTTCGGAAAACATTTATAGTATAAGAGCTGGCAACGTTTTTGACAAAGAATTTCAGGTAGGCTGGTTTTTTGATATCTGCTCTCTTTCACTATCATGGGGACAGTCTGGCAGGGTGGCAGACGTTGCGTTTACCTGGGAGCGTATCACTAATACAGGCAAAAATATTAATTTTAAAATCAACATTTTTAAATTGGTTTTTATTAATTTGCAGCAACACAAATTTATTATTGCCAGACACTTTCGTTGTTGATAACACTGTGCCCGACACTATTTTGTAATTAAAAAAAATTATTTTCAAAGAACTTCAGTATGGATGAAATTTTAATATTGTAAAGTGCACGAGGTAGGCCACGAAAAGGGAAATAGTCAACCGTGTAATGCGCATGTCCCAGGTGTCTAGAACTAAGTGACTGAACTTTCTAGAATTAAGCTAAGTAGTATAAATATTGCTGAGCAGTAGCCCAGGTAGTTTAGTCGTGACTTAGACTGCGAAGCGTTTACATGTGATAATGGAAATAGTCAGTTGAATTTTAAAGAGTGAAGAGATAACTGTAAATAAGTAAAGTGAAACAGTGTATTCTGAAGTAAATATTGTAAAGAAAATTGTACAACGAACTAATTAAGTGAAGTGAATAAACTTCTGAACATTTGTAATCAAAAATAATTGTCTTAATTAATCCGACGAGCCCCATTTACGTTACAATATGATGTTAGTCAGCTATCGAAAGATATAAAATTAATTTGCGAGACAATAATTTGGTTGTTTAATTGGGAGCCAGACCGTTTAAATCTTGCAAGTATTGTGATAATATGCAGCTAGTAAAAGAAAGATAGTTGCAAACAAGACAGCCGAAAAATATACAGTATGACATTAAAATTAATTTATTTAGCATTACAGATTTATTACAATAGAATTTGATTATAGATTTAGAATCAGAATAGATTTAGATGAGAAGCATAAAACAAATTACTTGAAATACAAAAATTAAATTCTTTTTCCTAAATAAATAAATAATAAAATAAATAAATACGGTGACAATTACACGCAAATTTAATTAAATTCTATTATTTTATAATTTCGTCACAAAAATCTCATCTTCTTCTTCAGAGTCATTGTCATCGTAGCTGCTTTCATCATTATCATAATTGTCTTCTGATAACTTGCGATTTTCTAGCATTTGGCTATCTGTAATTACAAATATTAATTATAAAATTTAAGTCAGTTTTTCCATTTGTTGTATTTTTTTAATCAATATTTACCTCGAACAATAATATCGGCAACTAATGATGGTAATTGATCTCCATTAAACCAGACGAAATCATATTTATCCTCGTTGATTGGCCAGCCAAGTGATGACAAAGATGTAGGAGATTTCAAGTGAGCATTTCTCCAAAATTTTGTCAAGTAACGAACTCGTTATAAGTGCTGTCATAATTCAGCTTTACACGGCGGTAAATTTGATGAGTCGAAATTTCTAAATTTTTTTTCAAAACTGTCGTCGACATTTTTAGATCGATACCGGGTACCGATGAAATAAATATCGATTATAGCATTTTTCGGGTTTTAAAAACATCGATATAAAATATCGATATATTAGAAGTGTATTATCGATGCTTCGATATATAGATGTGAAAGCGCCCATCTCTATCTTGCATTATGATTCACATAATTTTATTTTCTATGATCTTAAATGGGTTAACGGGTTATGACCATAAATCCAAGAGTTTAAAATGTCGAACTGCACGCTCTCTTTAGTAGAAGCCAATCTTCTACCCTTGACAAATCTGAACGTAGTTTGGACACTGCTTGTCGCGTTTCACTGCCTCTCGACCGTGCTTGTTGAATGCCACGAAAACGAGTTTCATTATAGCTTTAACGTATCAGGTCTCTATGATGTTTAATATGAAGATTTCGGGAAGATTTTTCCCTATGTCCGGGATAGAAGGAGGCATGAAATTATTTTATGCCATCAACATTTCATAAGCCTTTCTGGTTCTTATTTTGAGTAATTATGTATTTTAATTACATTTGTAATTTATTTGCTCAATATTTTAGTGGTGCATTTGAATTATCTGATTTTTATCCAACTTTTCGCAAATTATAATCAAATTTCACCCTTCGTTTCTATTCAATCTACCAGGGAGGGGTTCTTGTTGAAGCATATTGCCGATCTTTCTACTGACTTTTCTAGTGGTTCTGACAGGGTTCCTACTGTAGTCATAAAGAAATATTCTTCGGCGTTATTATGTTCCTTACTATTATTCTTTCGGAGGTACCCTTCGGAGGCTCACTTCCCTGCACACTGGAATACACCCCTTTTAATCCCCGTTGTTAAGAGTGGCCATAAGAGAGATGTCCAATTATGGGCCAATTGCTAAATTGTCTAGCATTTCCCAAAGGATCAAAGATTAATCTTTACCCGGCAGCCCGCTTTCCTTCAGGGTAGATCCACGATATCTAACTTGCTGGAGTTTCTTTCTTTTACTGTGGCAGGATTTTTGGATGGTTGAAAAACTGTCTGTATTTATACCGATGTCAGGTTATAACCTTCTCGATGTCTCGCAACCCTCGTACTTTAAACTACAAGTTTGAAGGTACTTGGATTCACCGGCTGGAAAGGTTGAGGGACTTTGTGTGTTAATAATGTCGAATTTCCTAGCCCTCACATAAGCCTCCATCTTTATACGCGCCTTGTTTTACCACTGGTGGAGAATGATAGTCAGGTTTGGTTTCCGTTTTACGGATCTCATATTAAACGTATTGAATTTGTTCAGCATAGATTTTTGAAATCGGCCCCTTCGTTGTCTACCTTGGAGCGACTCTCTTATGCTGGCAACTTCTGAGCAGCGCTTGGGGTTGCTGCAATTTGTTTCTCTCGAGAAGCGACAGTCATTAACGAAATTGTAATAAATAAATAAATCATTAGAGCAAAAGCTTATTGAGAAAAGATTATTTGCATCACTTCATACAATACTCATGAATTATTTCAGAGTAATAGATTGCGTCTGCAACCATAAAAGAACTGTACAATTCGTTTTTTTTATTATCTATCATTAATCACACAATAAAAGTAGTATGGAGGATGTTTTTCTAAATTCCTAAACTTTACGCATATTGCGCTTCTCCTTCACTAAAAAAGAATTCCGACGTGTTATAAAACAATTTCCAGAAACATATCTCAATTCCCTAAACATTGAGAAAAACTTCGCAAGTATTTCACAGTCATTTATCAAAGCTTTTCTTGGCTATAAGTAAAGGAAACAACTTCGTTCCCTTACTCTTAGTTGAAGGCAAGTGCAAATTTTTTCTGTCTTCTCTACAGTGTTCGCTCAAGCTCAAACATATCCTGTGATATAAATTCAAAATTAATCTGGGATAAAAATATTTACCCCGAAAGGAATAAATAGAGTATTTAAGTAATGCGCAAAACTTTAAAATTAAATTATGGGGTGTTCGAGAGTGACTGCTTAATAAATCTATTTATTACCGGGAGACCACTCGGCAATACCCCAATTTGTTTGAAAAGCAGCAATTTTAATCACACTTGGAAAATTATACTTTGCTTGTAAATTGGTTTATAATGAAGAGAAAAAATTAAAAATTCATTGCAAGGGGACCAAACATCATTAATAAACTCACACTACTAAAGCGCCCTGGTAGGATATATAGTGTTTTTGCTCATTGAAGTTCACAGAAACCGAGAGTTACTTAATATACTTAAGGAGATTTTATGGTGTTTTGAAGAGAGAAGAAGCATTAAATAAATTGGCATAGCTTAACGTTGGATTTATTTAAAGGATAATTACGTGGAATACTCGCTGAACGAAAGTTGTTTAGTAGCGAGATGGTATTATACTGTGGTAGTATTAGGTTGCTTAACGAATAATTTTCGGTTACTAAGAACACTTGATTTTAATAATGTCCTAAAATCTTTTAAGAAAACTGGAAAGAGAATAAAGGTATGTGTAAAGAAACTAATTTATGTCCCTATCAGAATTTCGAATATTGCCAATTATATTTGTTATAAACTTCAACCTTAAAGCTTTTTAATGGCTTTCAGATAATAAACATGATATATTTTCTAGTCGTAAAACTGCCATTTTGTGAAAGCAATAAACGTATGCACTGTACATGCCTATGTAATCAAAAAAGGTAATTCGCATTACCAAATGTTTTATGATCGAAACACTTCAGCTTGCACTCATTTTATATTGAATAATTTCCTTCAAATATGATTGAGTAAATACCTTCTGATAAGATTCTTATGAAACACGGAAGGTGAATGAAAACTTATGAAATATTCATGAGGAGTCGCTGTAAAAGCATAGACCGACCAATGATATTGTACTTATAATGAAGTATAATAAAGTTCAGAAGAACGATATACAATATGAAAAAAATTCAAATAAGACAAAATATGGGTAAAATATTTTTACTAGATACAATTGCTGCCGTTTTAATTATAAAATAACAATAATTCGGGGAATTGCACTATTGCGAAGTTAATGGGTTCCTCCCAATGCTTCCGTGAGGAGAGTAAAAACATAATTATGTAATTATGCAATAGTGAAAGGTGTCAGACCAGAACTAAGTGACCAAGTGATATGTCTAGGCCTTGTTCAGGATAAGAAACTTAGCTGGAAATCTACCATTTAAGAAAGAGAATGTAAAGCGACAGCTGTTGAGGGGATGGAAAATGGAGCCTATATGAACTGTGTAGAACTAATCAAGTCAACTTGATCTGGATACCGGGACATCATAGCTACACGGGGAATGAAAAGGCCGATGAACTGGCTAGGAATATGCCTTGCATAGCGCCGGAGCCGGTCTGTGGAATTCCTCTCTGCACGGCTAAAAGGCTGATAGCAACCCGTGAAAGTGAGCAGCATAGGTTGTATTGGAACAACATTGAGGGGAGCGCTCACTCAAGGAGCCTTATGCCCTCGCCCTCGCCGGGTAGATCCAGGGAGCTCTGGCTGGCCTGCTTACCGGCCACTGTCAGTTGAGGAAGCACCTGGTAAGGATAGGCAGAACCATCGACCCCACCTGTAGACTCTGTCTGGAGGATGATGAGACCCCATTACACGTACTATGTGAATGCCCTGCAGTGGCCAGGCGTTGATTTAGCCTTTTCGGGAAACCAACCCTGCTACCGAGCGAGCTGAATGACTGCCAACTGCGGGAGCTGTTGAACCTCTTCAGAAGGACCGGCTTGCTATAATGAGTTGAGAGGGTTAGCACAATAGGCCCCAGTGGCCGCGGCGTTGAGAACCTCACATCTCGAATTCAATCAATCAATCAATGTAAAGCGACGGTTGCGATGAACTCTTTCATCTAGGTAAAAGCCATGTATTGTGTACTGGCTCTATGTCAGCGTTATTAGGAAAATTATACTAACGGGGTAGTCGTCTGATGGCCTGCATTAAAAAAGGTGATCCAGCAGAAAGTACTGGACAAAGTTTAGAGGATGGCAGCACTACTGATCACAGGTATCCTCAGAATTACACCCTATAAAAAATTATCGACTACATCATACCCAAACCTTCTTTAAACGCACATTTGACTTCTCTATTTCTATTAGGCAAGAATTCCCTCAGTGGAATGAATCAGTGCATTTTTTCATTGACGTCTCTAAATTGGAAGATAAAGTGGATGGAGGTGTCTACTCGGGACAACTGGATCTTAGAAGTTCTTTTCGTTTGCCAGTTCTTTCCAAGCAAAAATCATTCTCAGAATGCACAAAATGTGCAGGAAATATTAACATGACCCGAGTGAATTTTCAAAATAAAAACCACAACAAACTCTTTTTTAAACTCGAGCAACATAAGAAATATTAAAATATTTCTTAACACAATCCAAAACAAAGTGTTTTTTATTTTGAAAATTCACTCGGGTCATGTAAATATTTGCTGGACATTTTGAGAAAATATTTTTACCGCAAGGTCAGTGGGACAGTGTAAGTGATCTTAATTTGATACAGCTGTCTAGATGTCTCGGTTTTGAATTTTTGTGTTGGAGTTTTATCCAGTTTTCGTTTTTTCGCGAAGGCGTCCAGCGGCGAAGGCTGGTGCTGCTGTTAAGAATGAGCCAAAGGAGCTTAACTTTTCTTCATTAGAAGCGCCGATTGTGTTAAAAAATATTTTAATATTTTTACTTGGCTCGAGTTTAAAAAACAGTTTGTTTTGGTTTTTTTTTTCAAAAATCATTGTTATAAACGTACCATTAGAATGTTTGGAGGACATGTCTTTAAATGACATCTGTATCTACACAGATAGTCAAGTTTCTATTAAATCTCTTACAGGAGTATACATGACCTCTAGTACTCCCACAATATGTCACAGAGTTGAGTGACATATTTTGACAGTATTAGAGGTCATGACATGGCTGAGCAGCGGAACGAAAGCCTCACATGGGTTCCGGGACATGGTGACATTCCGGGTAACTGTAAAACCGATGAGTCAGTGAGACCCAGTACTACTTGACTAGGCTTGGACAAACTCATCAGCTTGGCAAGTAGGTAGCCACATGCAAGCTCTCTAATAATAAATTGCCATTGCTGGTGGATCTGACCGACATTCGACATACAGCGGTCAGAAGAGCTTATATCGCTGAAGCGAATATCATAAACATTGTCGGGGTTATCATCTGGGGTCATTGGTTTATAGACATGCTACAGACTCGGCGTGCCCACGACTTTCTTAGGAGTTACCAAGATGAGAAAGAAGAGGAAACCATCCCTCGTTTCCTGTGTAACTGCCCGGCTTGAACCAAATCCAGGAGCCGGCTTTAATAAGTTAGGCGGGGACCTAGTTCAGTTCATCAGCAGCTTCATAGGTACTTTTTATCGGGTTGAGAATCTAGTCCGAAAGTGGTATCGCATTGGGCCATTCTAGCCTCTATTTTGTTTACTCTTGGTGCTCAAAGAGGATAGTTCCTAGAGGGCATATTGGACCATATCAGCTAGGATATTTGTTTGTCCTAGGTTATCAGGGCAACATCGTTTGTATGGGGATAACCCTATGGCCGGAGAGTTCTTTATCGAGAAGTGGATAAGTTAGGGTCAGATCCCCAAAGCGATGAAAGGATCTCTGCTTGGGTGGTGCCTCTTGTTGAGAATCTGTGTATAGTAGATCAACCCAAACTGGAGTTTACGATACTATTGTATTTTTAAGCATGATATCTATAAGCTCGAAAAGTGAACTATCTAGTTCAGCTCCACAAGAATGCCATTTAGGCTCTGCTTTGGCATTATTAAGAGCACCCTCAATATCGGTAAAAGCTGCGATGTTAAATTTGTTGTACGTGATTTATATTTCTACCTTATCGATCAGTTCATGCCAGGCTATCTAAATAGACTGTTCCTTGCTATATGCGTGCTGGGAAAGATAGAGCTTAGATGGCTCGACTGTATCTTTAATGCGGACTTCAATAAGTCTCTCTTTACTATGTGAAATCCTTCCTCCTTTGCGAATAAAGGCCCCTTATAGCTACAAGCCCGGTGATCGAAGACTTGAAACCTTAAATAGCCCATTTTAGTTTCCTTCTACTAAGCCGTAGGGGCTAGGCCATGACTCCCCGAAGCTACTGTAGACTAAGCTATTCTAGCTATTGAAGCCCAGAAAGTGAATGTTAACCAGTAGTTCAGAGTTTCTGGACGACCAATTTTCATCTTCATTGACTACGAGCCTGGGAGTATTTGGTGTTGTTGGGAGGAACTTACGCTCCACATTGGAGGTGCTTTCGATTTTATTACAAAAGCTCTTCCTTGATTAAAATTGTGGATAACCCTTTTTTTTTTGAATATTTTCAGGCATTCCTTATAGGAAGTCCATATAGCTAGTTCTCTTTGCTTTAAAAAGAGGTTTGCGACATTCCTTTCTAAGGGCTATAATTTTCGCCAAATAGTTATGTGGTGGACATTGTTGAGAATTTGTATATAGCCAAAAGTTGCTCAGCGTCCAGGACTCACTCTCTCTAGTTCCTGTAACCCCTGGTTGGGCATGGGGCGAGAGAACAACTTCATCCGATTCGAGACAATGGTTGCAAGTGAAACTAAAATTTAAAGTGGATTTCGAACCACTGAAATTTTCTCTGCAACCCCCACAGCTATTTTATCGTAATCTGTTGTCAGCAGAAAAAAATTCATGGATCTCCGTCGGCACCTCCGGATTGGCAGGCCGACACGTTATTACTTACTCCATCGTCGACTCAGGACTTCTGGACTCTGGTTTGAAATGAATAAACAAAGACGGAGGTGTTTATCGTATCATACAGCTGCAAATTCTTTGACTGACTCTGTTTGTGCAATTCTACCTGCATTGCTGCTTAAGGCTGTGTTAGTACTAATCAAATAGCTACTAAAAAATATTTGATCTAATTAAGAATAAAAAATGAATTAAATGCTCTTCTTCCACTTGGTAATGGCTAAGAATTAAATCTAAACGAATTAAAAGCTTCAGAAATTTTATATTTAAAATTAATAGGAAAAAATCAATATTGAAGGTTTTAAAAATTTAAGCTCGAATCGCTCTGAGATAAACAATTTAACCAACTTTCGCTCGGGCAATGGTTGTTTAAATCTGAGCGCGGACTTTTCAGTAATATCTCAAATTAACTAATGATCACGAAGTACCTGCATAAAGTTCCAATTCATTGAGAAGCGAGCCCAAAATCCATTTATGCATTAAAAATCACTAGTAAGGGGTGTCCTAATACTACGTGACCATGAAGTCACAGTGGCTTTTTTAAACCGTATTCAGGTAAAGCAGGAAGCTGCCAAAATGGGGTTGGAGTCAGGAGGGAGACCGTGCAAAGCAATCCTAGCAAGCCTTTGTTGAAGTGTGTGGCGCAAAAAGGTGAACAAACAGGAGATACGTTACTAAGATGGATTTGAATAAACTGCAGTAAAGATGTCTGGTAATGTATAAGTCCTTGAATTTCTTGAAGCACATCTAAATGAATCCCAAAGTGGTATTAGCCCTGTTAATTAACTATTAAACTGAAAATTCAGCCAGAACTACAGAACCTGAGTTTTTCCAAGTGTCGTTGAGGGACAACCATCCAATATACAGTGACAGCCAGCAATATACTTAAGGTACTAATCTAAACTAAACACAATAAAATAATATAATCAAATTTCTAATGATATTCATAATAAACTCCTATTTTTATAAGTTATTATAAATCAATCTTTATCCAGATGAATATGAAAATAAACAGTTCCGAAACCAAATAGAATTGCTACTGCTCCTTAATATTATTGGAAGAAAGTTCAAAACTCTAATGGACTGAACAAAAAATTTACGTTCAGTAAACAGGCTGGAAAAAATGGCATATTTAAAGAAAACATTCTGGTTGAGTGTGAGAAGTTTAATTTACTATACAAATAGTTAAATTTCTTAAAAACATAACTGCCCGAATAACAATCAAGCGTGTATCCCAAAATTAATTTGGAAAACTCTGAAACATTCCTATTCCAAAGGTATAACGTGCCATAGAATTTGATGAATTCGAGTTCTTGTATACGAATTATGTTTGACTTAAAGTTCTTCTACCTCAAGCCAGATTATTGCACACTAAGCACATAAACCAAGTGTACCTTGTAATAATGGAATGACCTGAAAGGGGAGTGGTTAGTATGCACCTCTTGATGACTGACAATAAACTAAACTTTATTCTTCCAAAGTTTGCTATTTAAAGAACTTAATTCTAAATTGTACTAAAGTGAACAAATTCATGCGCACCTGCTGATAAGGGGCCGTTCAAGTTTTACGTAACGCAGTTTTTGGGGATTTCTGCCCCCGTCATTAAACGTAATGTAACACTCATATGATTAGTTGTACCTAAAAATGTCAATAATGTTGCGCAAAATACCGGAATAAGAAGCAATGTAAATTAAACGAAATTTCAGCCCACTTTGGCCTTAATGTGTGTGCGTGAAATTCGTAAGTTCATGGCTTGTAGTTTAGGTGGTTTTGCTTGACCGCAACGGCCGGACTCGTAGAGTCCAAACTATGGACTCGTGGTACACGGCTTATTGTTGTTATTTGCCATCTATATACTTCTGTATACTCAGTGACGCGACTCTTTTCGTATATAAAAAATATGTGTATAACACAAATAAGATCCTCATTCATTCAATGGGTATTGAAATATAAAGCTAAACTCAAGACTAGTGGAAGGTTATTAATAAGCATAGCAAAAAATAATGGCCCAATGAGGGATTCTTGTGGCACTCCGTATAGAACCGTGTGAAAATCGGACGAAAAGTCATTACAAAAAAGCTTTTGCTGTCACCCCATAGATAGAAGCTTAGTAATTTGCAAGCAGTGCTAGAGAAATTGAAGGTTCAGCGAAGTTTATGTAGTAGGGTATTGTGATTTACGCTATCAAAGGCCTTTAAGAAATCCAAAAACACCAAAGCAGTAAATTTATCATTGATTCTTATATGATCAGTTCAACATTGCAGTAGTACAACTTGAACTGTTTCGAAAATCCGATTGAAAATTTGACAAGAGTTTTCTTGCCTCCAAGTAATCAGTTTTCTGCTTATGCAAAACGTTCTCAAGAGCTTTGGCGAAAAAGGTAAAATAGATATGAGGCGATATTCAGCCGTGTCAGTTATTCGTTTAGGAACAGGTAATATTTTTGAAATTTTCCATTTCGTAGGAAAAGACTTTCTAATTGTAATGCTATTTAAAAAATATGCGAGATCAGGAAGAAAAAATGGAAATCACATTTTAATAAATTTAGGGTGTAAATCATCAAGGTCGACTGCATTAGACTTAGTTGACATCACGGACATAAATACAACAGTTACAGTGACTGAGCGAAAAAAAACCCATCCGATTCTTCTGATTGATTCAAAGTATGCAAATATTCTTTAAACTCAGCATTATAACATGTAGAAAAAGTGTCGTTGAATGTTTATATTCGATTAAGCTCATTAGGATCTTGTTTCAAAACAACAAGGATTACTCCATAGTTGTTTTCTAGGTTGACTAGTAATGAATTTAGAAGCTGGGACATTGTGATTACGCCGTGTTATAAGCTCTCTGTTTGGAAAGTTTGTTAATATTCAACTTGTAATGAGAAGTTATAAATTCCAAAGGTGCTTAGAAAAACCAGTGAAAGTAATTTGATGATTTATTTATTTTATTTGTTAATTTGCACCGACTTCAAAATTTCGTAATAGATATAAAAATAAAAATTATTTTATGCTTATTAGCGCTTTTTATGAAGTCGGTTCAACTTTTTTTTTAAACTCTTTTATTTTTCACTTTTTAGTTTCTTCTAATGTATACAACGAAGAAACAACCATCCAAATCGGTCCACGCCATAAAAAGTTAAAAAAAAGTTCCACTAAATTTTTATTTTCATGGTATCAATCAAGGAACATACTTTACCGAACAGAAACGGAATCATCGAAATCGCGGGCAAGCCGTCCAGAGAGGTCTTTTTGTGATATAAGCCACTGCAGACTCGCATGATCCGTCACTACCTTAAAGGGCATAAGTTCGATGTACGGCCTGAACTTCTGAATACTGATAATGGCCGCTAAACACTCCAACTCTGTGACGGTGTAATTCCTCTGTGCTGAATTCACGCGTTACGAAATTACTACCCCACCACCACCATAGGGCCAAATTATTCTCCTATTAGCAATGGGGGATCACACTCTATACAACAGCAAAATAAATTTCAAATCGGTCTACGCGTTAGGTTCCACCCCCCTTCCCCCCATCCCATACAAATTTTTTTCTCGTGTTTTCAGCCAGAGAGCGTTACGAAGTTAGACTACTCCCCCCTCACCATAGGACCAAATTATTCTCCTATTAGCAATGGGGGATCACACTTTTTACAACAGAAAAAGAACCGTTGAAATCGTACCACGCGTTACAAAGTTAGGTTCCCGATCAGACATAAAAAAAAAAATTAAAAAAAAAATAGTTTTTAAAAAAAAAGTTGAATCGACTTCACAAAAAGCGCTAAAAAGCATAAAATAATTTTTAATTGCATATCTATTACGACATTTTGAAGCCGGTGCAAATCAAACAAACCAAACAACTACAACAAAAATATTTAATCGTCATTTCTTATGATCCCGTAAGCTGAAATGTTCAGGCAGTATTATGTATTACTTTCAATTGTGGTTATGTAGTTGTTTTATTTGTTTAATTTGCACCGACTTCAAAATGTCGTAATAGATATGCAAGTAAAAATTATTTTATGCTTTTTAGCGCTTTTTGTGAAGTCGGTTCAACTTTTTTTTTAAAAACTATTTTATTTTTCACTTTTTAGTGTCTTTTAGTCTACGCAACGAAGAAAGCATCATCCAAATCGGTCCACGCGTTAAAAGTTAGTTTTAACCCCCTACCTCACCCCCATTCCACTAAACTTTTTTTCTCATGGTATCAATCAAGGAATATACTCTACCGAACATAAAAGGAATCATCGAAATCGGTCCACGCGTTACGAAGTTACTACCCATCCCCCTCCCCCACCACCACCATACGAATAAATTATTCTCCTATTAGCAATGGGGGTCACACTCTATACAACAGCAAAAGAACCATCCAAATCGATCCACGCTTTACAAAGTTAGGTTCCACCCCCCTTCTCCCACCGCCACCCCAGCAACATTTGTTTTCTCGTAGTATCAACCAAGGATCATATTCTACCCAATAGATAACGAATTATCCAAATCGGTCCACGCGTTACGAAGTTAGACTACCCCTCCCCCCACCCACACCTTTCACCATAGGACCAAATCATTCTCCTATTAGCAATGGGGGATCATACTCTATACAACAGAAAAAGAACCATCGAAATCGGACCACGCGTTACAAAGTTAGGTTCCACCCCCACCCCCACCCCACTCCCTCCCAAATTTTTTCACCTGGTAGCAACCACGGAACATCCTCTACCCAACAGAAAAAGAATTATCCAAATCGGTCCACGCGTTACAAAGTTAGACTACCCCTCCCCCCTCCCCCCACCCTATTAGCAATGGGGGATCATACTCTGTACAACAAAAAAAGAACCATCCAAATCGGACCACGCCTTAAAAAGTTAGGTTTCACCCCCACCCCCCATCCCCACCCTACTAAAATTTTTTTTGACATGGTACCAATCGGTGAACATACTCTACCAAGAAGTTATGCCCGGTCAGACATAAAAAAAAAAATAAAATAAAAAAAAAAATAAAAAAATAAAAAAATACGCGTCGAACTTAGAACCTCTTTGTTTTTGGGAAGTCGGTTAAAAAATACGCGTCGAACTTAGAACCTCTTTGTTTTTGGCAACCTCTTTGTTTTTGGGAAACTCTTTGTTTTTTTTTAGTGGGATTGGATCAAAGATTAACTGTAGGTACTTAGAAAAATCCTCATTAGACCGAGCAGCAGCACCATTCTGTAATAAATCAATATTAGTCGCCACAGTATTTTTCCTTTGGTTCTTCGAATTGCTTTCTTTTAACATCTTTTTAGGTTTGATCTGTACGTCATACTTTGCTTTAAAATCATAGCTTCGTGAAATAAAATGTCTTTGGATTCGATAGAAGTCGAAGTCCTTAGTACTAAAACCACAGTTGTCATCCAAAAACCCACTTTTAAAAAAATTTCCAAAATGGTTGATTATCGTAAGGGGCCGATCACGTATTAAGTAACGCAGTTAGCGGGGGAGGGGGGGGGGTTTGAAACGTTACGATGCGCTATATGGGGGAGGGGGGGTGAAGCATCGCGTTACGTAAAATTAAGTTTTTGTTAAAATTAAACGTCCTAAGTCTTAACTCGTGACTCACGGCTCAGTTTATATGGTATATCTACACTACACATATTTTTTTACAGTATACAGAAGTATATATAGCGCAAGTAACCACAATAAGCGGTGTACTACGAGTCCATAGCTTGGACTTTAAGAGTCCGACCGTTGCGGTCAAGCAAAACCACCTAAACTACAAGCCATGAAGGACTTACTAAAAATGAATCAAAGTTGGTAAATCCAAGAACTCTCTAGACCAACCCTATACAAAGTCTAACATTAAACTGCCTCTAGACACAATAATAATGCAGAGTAAAATCAAGTTTTATCACAAAGTCAGTTACGGACAGCATACGGCAGAGGTTATTCTACACAAAATTGTAATCAAAAACTTTTGGATTGAGGCTCCTGGAAAAGGAAGCAGCCTCAGATTTCTCTAAATTGAGATGTAAGCCTTTCTGCCAGCAACAATCCAAGAGGACTTAGACACGTTCTTTTGTATAGGGACGGCCGGCTTAAGGTCAATTGGCGCCTTAGGCGAACAGAAATTTCGCATCTCCCTAGAAGTGAACTAAAACAGGAAACAGTACTTTAAAGGCAGCTAAAATTTTGTTAAAATTTTACTTAATTAATTTCGTACAATACGTTCAGGGAATTTATGATTACAATAAAATATATCAATACGTTTTTCAAATTATAGAATATTTATTTTCGATCGATCGCGATTACAGTTTTATTTTTCGTGCCTTTAGTTTAGAAAAAGAAGTTATAACATGTCATTTTGTTCAAGAAATGCTTGGAAAAAATTTTTCCAAGATTTTTTTTTTGCATTTTTGTTTAGTGAAATAGCGCCCCTAAAATTTGTCGCCATGGCAATCGCCTAGTTCGCCTATATGGTAGAACAGGCCCTGGAATGAGGGCGGCAACACCACTGTCCTTAGCATTGGAGATGATTTCCATGTTGTCGGCGTAGATCAGAATATTAGAGTGTCAGATAAGATGGACAATGTCATCAACAGCAAGAACGAATAATATAGTGCTACCTTGCGCAACACGAGATGAAGCCCTGACAATGTTTGAGGTAGGGCCACGGAGCGACACTCGTTATATCTTGTCCCTTAGATAGGAAGAAATTCAGCCGAAAAGCAAACGGGGTAAACCCAGTCTTTTGAGTTTAAACATAATTACGCAGCGAGGACGATTATAAAAGGCTTTACCGAAATCCGTCTATATACAGTCCGTTTGCATGCCTCGTTGGAAGCCTGAAAGAGTTTAGAAAGTAAATTCCAACAATTTAATAGTCCTTCATTTACCCAGAACCCAATTTGATATGGGGAGATTTAACCTTGACAGCGCTGAATAAGCTGCAAATACACTATCGATTGAAATAACTTGGATATGTAGGATAATTTTGCTATTGATCTATAAGTTGATATAATATTCTTATGGGCCTTGTTATGAGCAGGGACTACAAAGGAGCCCTTTCACAATGCAGGAAATTTAGCAACTTGAATGGACTTTTTGAAGAGAATCGCTAATGAAGTGAGAAGGTCATCGGAACAGGACTTAATGAATGCAGGATTCAGGACTGGAGGAAAAGTCCGATTTCATTTCTCTGATTTTTTCATAATAAAATCCCGTGAAATAAGAGTCAAAAATCGGGTGAAGCAGGTCGATCTAGAATATGACCAAAATTATTCACACAAGACTCAAAGTTATTAGAAGAAAAAGCGCTCTTAAAAAATGAAGCAAAGACCCCTCATACCACATCCTAGATGGATAGTTGCAAAATTAATACACTGGAGTTACAGTAATATAAGAAAAAGGTGCCGGTATTTTTTTGGGTTGAGTTCTCTCACCAACCTTATTTCTTCTTTTCATCAATGATCTCTCACTTGCAATCCTATTCATAGTTTCGCCGACGACAGCACCTTTGATTTCGCATACTCTTTGGATTTTGTAATGAATTCTCGTGGGAACTCTCACAGAAATCAACCAAAAACGAATGTTTGGATCATTAAACAACGATATTTCTACGATTTTCGTTTAGGGCTGAGCAAACCGTGTTTGTTTTGTACCTTAAAAAGCACCAAAACCATCCTCAATCAATCTCTGTCGACGGAGTAAATTTGCCTAATTCGCTCTCTTTAGACTCGAAGGCTATTAGGCTTATTGGCGCTGAGAGCATTGACCCTCTGCATTATCGACGGAATGTCGGCTGTCTTTCACTCTTCTATCGCTATTTTAAAGGCCTGATACCTTGTAGGTAAACACATCACAACACGCAATATAAGAGTTTCAATTCGGTCCCACCCTTATACTCTCCAGGTCAAATTTGGCCGTACAGCCGAACAACACGAAACAGAACAGCATAAATGTGGAACAGTTTACCATCTTCTGTTTTTCCCTCGTCTTATTGAGCCCGAAACTTTAAAGCGTTCGCCATCTCCTTCACTCAACATCTTAACCAATTTCCCTTACGCTTAATTCCTTTCCTGCACAACCTTTCAAGTTTATTTAAGGGTGACAAATTTTCAAATTAAAATCCGTTTCACGACATTCTTGTAGACAGCGAAATGTCTTTATTGTCATCAAGTCAAATTTAATGCATTTGCTATGAAGTAAATTCTATAGTATGCAAAAAGTAGAACAGTACAATATAATTTAAATCAATAGTCTAAACAAGAAACAAACAGGGCTTACTTCAACAATCGAAGTTCTGCCCCTTTTAGCAAAATAAAACTGGTGATGAAGAAATTGTCTGTAATGGATCCTAAGGACGACATAAAGTGGCTTTTTGTTTTGTTAAGCAGAATTTCACAGAAATACAGAAATGCGGGCCATAAATTTGTTCACTCTATTCGGTTTCCTCTTTTACCAAATCAAGATGTTAATAAATTAAAATGTAAGACCGTCCAAAAGAGGCAAGACGTACTTCGAATTTCAAGGCTCGCTGGGTCCATGAAACATAATGGTGAGCAATTAGGAAGATAGAGATGGTGATTTCACAATCCAGGACAAAAATTTGAAATAAAAGCTCAAATGCTGTCCAAAGCAGCAATTTGTAGATTTTTACGAGAAAAATATGAAAATATTTTCACGCGATGTACTTTCTCATGCATATTTCTCCGGATAAATGCTAATAATATTTTACCTTCCTGTACATCGTTTCATGTTATCCTTATTTTTTTGGAACCGAGAAGCATTAATCTTCCCGGGGCTAAATTTTTACAGCGTTATTCGCTGTTGCAGATTTATTTCTTTTTACTCATGTCTCGGGATTTAGAGGTTACATTTCCTGATTTCTATGCAATTTTTCCATTGCAGTAGTAACCGAAGCATTGCGATAAAAACTTATGGATGCGTTAGCATGAATGCTTTTTGTTGTACTTTATGTTTGAATTCCTTCAATATGAGCTCCATATTTTGTGGTGAAGCCAAAGGGTTCAATGTTGCTTGAAAACAAGTCATGTGTATGAAATGCAGAGCAAAATTTATCCATATACATATTCTAGTGGTTTGTACTCTGCGAGCCAAAGGTAATGAACCAAAATGTAAATCTATAATATTTATATTCGGTCGATCAGTATGTTATTTCTGATTTATTACAAATATCTAAAATATTCTGAAGGAGAGTCCAAGGGAAGACTAAGCTTTAGACAACGTTATTAATTTTTTTTTGTAATAATTAGTTTAGTAAATACTTGATAGTTATGACAGTATAACATTTATGAGAAGCAGTCGTTTCAGTAAATTTTATGAGAATGAAAATTTTTCGAAACCTAGCAAATACATACAATATTACGTCTCAAATACTTACATTTTTGTCAAAAAAAATACAATACATAAATACAGTATACTTCATATTTATTTGAATGTTTACAGTGTTCTGTTGATTTTTACAAAAGTGCGAGTAAGTTTAATCATTTTTAAATTTTTTTGTGTATTTTGTGTCCTTCTATGTCAGAAAAGATATGGAAGAGAAAGAACGTTTTCGCAGAAAAACATAAAAATTATAAAGATACATTATATTTTTGAAACCGTTCTCTCATATACCGATATCGCTCATACATATTATAATAAATCTTGTGTGAAACTACAGACTCAAACCCAGCGGTCGCTTCGGTTTACTGAGGAATCAAAAGCCTAATGGCATCCGCGCGTCACGTATTGCTAATTTAATGTCGAACATTGAATAGTTTATC
The DNA here is from genome assembly GCA_964036015.1 of Leptarthrus brevirostris. NCBI lineage: Eukaryota > Metazoa > Arthropoda > Insecta > Diptera > Asilidae > Leptarthrus > Leptarthrus brevirostris. Next base: position 43,370,342 of record OZ038375.1, read on the forward strand.
TATATAACTACATAACTAGCAGAGACATTTTCTATTCCGTATAAACTGTATCCTGTGATCGAAGAATTATTCTACCGTAGGATCCACCCAAAAAACCAGAAGTTTCAATTTATTACCCTTGAATTGTTAATCAATCCTCAATCAAGCCTCAATCAGATGTATTACCTGGGCGAACTACTGCCGCGAAAAAGCGAAACTTAGCTGTTACAAGATGATGATCGCTGCCAATATCAGCTCTGCCGTCAGGGAAAAGTTGACAAGTTGCCGCGAGTTATAAAATTCAAGAAGTAGCTCCCCATTCGCGTTTCTTTTTCCGAGTCCAAAGTTACACATTACATGTTATATATATATCATATATATCAGTGACCAGTACAGTAGTGGTTGGCCGGCAAGCTTGATTAGCAACAAGCCTACACCGGCCATGCGAAGTGTATCTAATTCTTCCTGGGCAGAGTATAACAGCACGGTTTGAGATGTGGGTGATGTAAGACCTCACATCCTCTCCATCTAGTTTGGCTTAATACAAAGATATTTATTTTATACTGGGCCATTTCCCGCTCCACCTCCATGATTTTCAGATATCAACATTTGTCCCCCAGAGTTCCGTAGCCCGATCGAAGTCCGCTGTTTATATCTAAAGGTCATTATCACAAAATCAGTCCGAGGTATCCGAGGCGTACTAGACGTTTCGTGTGTATGTTGGTTTTTTTCAGATAAGCGGGTTACAAGCCTATTTATCCTATCCCAGAGGGAGAGTTGCTCTTTCAAGCGTTCTGGGAGTGGGTTTCCCTCCTCCTTCCTCAACTGTCAATTTAAGTGTCACATCTTTAAAAGCTACAACCATAAACATATTTTAAGCTATTAGTAGTTTTAAATAATTTGGAACATCAAAGTATACCACTTTGAAAATAAACGACCATTCTGTAGTTGTCATACTCAACAGGAGTATTTTAATCTGTGTAGAAACTTGTTTATATCCAGCAATTTCCTAAAACAAAAAAGTGGCAAGCGATTCCTAAAATTACAGAACAATTACACTCACTGATCTAATCGAAGGTTTTCAAATTAGTTGTAGGCTTCCAATTATTAAAACATTTAGAACAGTATCTTATTGGCGATCTAACGCTGAAACTTTGTCTTATAGGTTTGGTAAATTTAAAATCATTGTTATTCATATTAGAACTGGGTTGTAGACGGAAATACCGCTGATTTCTAAAAAATAAATGCCGACAAACCGCAGGATTCTCTTCTTTCACCAAGCTTGATCTCCTTTTTATTAATTACTTTCTATTTCTCAGTTATAATATCACTCGCCGACGACAGCTTCCTTTATTTTGCGCACTATTTAAATTTTGTTGCACTGTACGTGTTTGTGCTACCACATTGAGGCTTGAAATTAACAACCCCATAATACCTAAGGAATAGGAGTGTTAACATTCTGTCCCCTGTGCACCGAACCAGTTTCTTGCATCTAGTGGAACTCGTTCACGGGAAGTCAAAATTATTTTGACTGGGTTGTGAAGGATGTTCATCCTTAGTTCGTCATCGGGAACCATTTTGAACTCCCGATAAATAGAGGTCAGGTTTTTGACATCTGTGGAGCCCAGCTCGGTTAGCTCTGTGAAGTAGGGGGAGCCCAAAAACCGGTTCCTACGGTTGGCTAGGGCCGGGCAGCTACCGAGGAGGTGAAGTATGGTTTCCTCTTCCTCCTCGTCGTGGCAACTCCTACAGAAGTCGTTTGAGGGCACGCCCAGTCTATCGGCGTGTCTACCTATGAGGCAGTGACCCGTGATTACGGCTACTGTAGTGCAAATTTTTTTGCGTCCGAGTAGGATGAGCCCTGTTGACCGCTTAAGGTCAAGCTTTGGCCATATCTGTCGGGTAATCAGGTAGGTGTGTTCTTCTTGCCAGTTATTATTAGCAATCTTGAGAGCCTCCTGTGAGAGCTCCATTTTGCATGTAGCTAGCGGTTTACCCGGCTGGTGGTTAATGTTCGAATCAGGACGTGTGGTACCGATTCTCGCTAGTTCGTCGGCTCTGCAATTGCCCGGAATATCACTATGTCCAGGCACCCAGATGAGCCGTACTTTCAGATGCTCAGCTATGTCATTTAGTGTTGAGCGACATATTATAACGGTTTTGAGGTTGTGTAAACTCCCGAAAGGGATTTAATAGCTGCTTGACTATCTGTGAAAATACATACATTGTCTGTAGGTAGCGCTAGTTGATTCAGGCGATCCACAGCTACTTTTATAGCCATGATTTCTGCTTGAAACACGCTGCAGTAGTCAGGTAAGCGAAATGAGACATTGAGGTCCAAGTGTTCCGAGAATATTCTTCCACCCACTTTGCTATCCAATTTGGAGCCGTCAGTGTAGAGATGCACTGAGTACTCCCATTGGGGAGGACCTTTCTCCCACTCCGATCTGGTGGGAAAGAAGGAATCGAATTTTGCTCCAAAGAAAGGCTTGGGCGTGGTGTAGTCGATATTGCTGGCAGTTCTATTGTGCAATATTTTGGAGTGACCGAAATCAGTTCGCTTCCAGTTCTGGATTGAGTTAAGCCTAATGGCGGCTGACGATGCGGTTTGCTTACCAAGGAGATCGAACGGTAGAAGGTGGAGAATAGTGTTCAGGGCTTTGGAAGGTGTGGTTCTCAGGGCACCTGTTATCAGCAGTACTGCCATCCTCTGAACTTTGTCCATTGCTTTGAGATGGGTTGCTATATTTAGTGCCGGCCACCAGACAATCACCCCATACATGAGTATAGGCCGTATGACACTTGTATAGAGCCAATTCACAATGCGTGGTTCCATACCCCATCTTTTCCCTATAGCCTTCTTACACGAATACAGCGCTACTGTAGCTTTCCGTACTCTTTCTTGGATGTTAGGCTTCCAGGTAAGTTTTCTATCTAGGACTAAACCTAGATACTTATCCTGTGTAGGGCAATTAATAGGAGGTGTTTTATGCCTCCGAGAGAATAGTATTAACTCTGTTTTGTTAGGGTTTATACTTAGACCACACCCATCACTCCATGATGAAGTCTTGGAGAGGGCGTGTTGTAAAACCTCAGCCAGTGTATTGGGGTGCTTTCCTGAACATAACAGAGCAATATCATCGGCGTAGGCAATAACCTTGTGACCGGATAACTCCAGGTCTATGAGCAACTCATTCAGAGTTAAGTTCCATAAGAGTGGTGAAAGGATTCCTCCCTGAGGGGTGCCTCTAGTTACCACTCACTGGATATTGGATCCTCCTAAGCTGGAAATAATGACCCTGCTTTTTAGCATGAGGTCAATAAGTTTGATGAGAGGGTCGTCGATTTCAAGCCTCCTCAAGGATGCCATAATCGCCTCTGATCTAATATTGTTAAAAGAACTCTCAATATCAAGGAAGGCTACAAGTGAATATTCCTTCTGTAGTAGCGAATGCTCTATGATTGTGGTAAGTTCGGGTAGGGCTGTCTCTACGGACTTACCTTTAGTATAAGCATGTTACGAGAGAGACAACTTGGAATGATTGATTTTCTCTTTGATGTAGATATTTAGGAGTCTCTTCAAGGTTTTGAGCAGGAAGGAGGAGAGACTAATGGGCCTAAAATCATTGGGCTTATAATGTGAGGCTTTTCCTACCTTAGGGATAAAGACCACCTTCACCTTCGTCCATGAGGGTGAAATATAGGTGAGGTTAAGGCAAGCCTCGTAGATGACATGTTTGTGTTAGAATTATCAGTTATAATACCGATATGTTGAATTTCCACCGAGGGCCCAATATTTGATCGCGGCCTCGTTCTCCTTCGGGCGAGATAATCGGATCGTGAACGTATGTCTGGATCGTTTAATATTGACGTTTCCGAGATCCTTGCTTGGGACGGAGCATATTTTAAATCTTTAATGCCATGCGAAAAATGGTGGCTAATAGCCTGTCGGCCTTATACAGTTTAAAAAGAGTCCCTTGAGCTGCAAAACTGTTAGAAAGATTTTACTACATTTTCCTTGACGTTGATCTATAAATGCCACATCAAGCGTGCAATTCGCGAAAGAAAAACCTCAAAGGTATGCTGTTGAATTTGTTGACAGTGCCTTTCGTTCTCTGTAGCATCTATAGTTTGTTCTCACTATTTGTATTTCTACGGTTATTATTTACATAAATTGCTGGCCGGAGCAAATCACTACGCGTAATACAATACATATAGTCAGTCTTAGGTCACCGTATAGTAAGCACATCTTTTAGTTAAGTAAAGTTTAGTAAAGTAAATTTCATTAAGTGATTTAAATAGTCTTGCCTATTAAATCCTTATTCAAAGTTTACGACATAGAAAATGGTGTCAGGTGTACAAAATACAAAACAAACTCAAAAAACAAATATGACTGAAACGCCTAAGACTAAAAGTGGCCGCCGGCGGTCCTCAGTTTTCAAGATAGCGCTTCAACGGATATTCGTGTAATTTGCCCCTGGAAAAATTGGATTACCCAACTGAAAACATACCGAAGAGCAGCAGGGGTTTTTTGGGTCGCTGAGTAAGCGCTGATAATGTATATTCGAATGGTATTCTTATGTAATCAACCGATTTCCATCAAATAACCCAATAACCCAACCTTGCATTTTTTTGTTTGTTTGTTTGTTGTTTTTTTTTTAAATTTATTTACTGGAATCGAAAATTTGACACTAATCTACTTAATACTGCAGCTCGGGGATACACCATCTGTTGAAAATGAAAGGAAGTACTCGCTGATAATGTATATTTGAATGGTATTGGGTTATTGGGTAATTAGGTTATTTGATGGAAATCGGTTGATTACATAAGAATACCATTCGAATATACATTATCAGCGCTTACTCAGCGACCCAAAAAACCCCTGTATACAGAAATTGGTGAAAACAGGAAATTTGTTAAATTTTTGTCCGGCATATTGGATCCGCCATCTTGAATTGTACAAATCCAACTCTGGATTCGTTATCATTGACCTCGAAAACCCCCATATTCCAAATTTGATGGAAATCGGTTGATTTTTTAAAAGTCACCACTTGTCACGTGGTTTTGTCCGCCATATTGGATCCGCCATCTTGAGTTGTACAAATCCAACTCTGGATTCGTGATCAGTGACCTCGAAAACCCCCATATTCCAAATCGGTTGATTTTTTAAAAGTCACCCTTTGTCACGTGGTTTTGGCCACCATTGGGTTTTACTCGATTCAAAAAAAATTTTTCCCATATGGATTTTGAAAGTAGACTTCAATAACTTTCATTATGGGCGTTAAGTAACTCAATCAAGTACACGATACTGGTTTTATAATCAATTTAGTAAAAAAAAGTGGAAGTCACGTGGTTTTGGCAGCCATATTTGATCAGCCCAGATGTTTCGATAAAAAGGCCACTCGAATTTTGAAAGTAGACTTCAAGACATTTCGATTGACCACCTATAAACTTTTAATAGACTAAACCGTTATATATATATATATATATATATATATATATATATATATATATATATATATATATATATATATATATATGTTTTTTTTGTAGATCATGACGAAAAAATAAGTTAGTCAAAGTGAAAAGCTTAAAAGTCATTGATTACTGAAATGGAAAATAAACTTCTGGAGACTGGTCTAAGGCATATTTTTATAGAGAATCGAAAGACAAACACTTTTCCCATACAAACTTTTGATGTACGAATGATATTTCATGATGTTCTGATTGAGAAAAGTCAATTTTTCTTGAAAATTGTGGTGTTTTAAAAAAAATTTTTTTTAAATTATTTTTTTTAAATTTATCTACATTTATTGCATTTTCCAGAGAATTACTGGTTACAAAAAAGTACGTTAGAACCGCCTAAAGGACTTTTGGGACGAAAATTTTCGAGAAAAATTGACTTTGCTCAACTAGAACATCATGAAATATCATTCGTACATCAAAAGTTTCTATTAGAAAAAAGTTTGTCTTTCGATTCTCTATAAAAATGTACCTTAGGCCAGTCTCCAGCATATTTTTCTGAACATCTATATTTCATTTTGTTACTCAATGATTTTTAAGCCATTTTTTCGGCTTTAATTGAATACCGCATTGTTTTTTTTTCCAATAGACTAACGTATTTTATTAATCTTAGTTTTTCGTCATCATCTACAAAAAAATCCACACTTTGCACATTTGGGTGGTCTAATATATATACATATAGTACATTGATTAAAAATTTAAGGTTAACTTGTAATTTTTGAGAACTGAGAAAACAATTAGTTTTTGTCTGTGGACTAAATAATGACGTTGTTCAAATAAAGAAAAGATTATTAAGAGAAGGAGATATTTCGCTTGTTAAAGCAGGTCAATCACTAGAAATTTGAACATTATCATAGTGATAGGAGAACTTTTCTGGTTCCTTTAACCCCCTTATGGGACATAGGCCGTATATTACACCGACTCTCCACCTAGTCTGGTTTTGCGCCAACGCCTTCAACTGTGGCCACGATTTGTTGGTCTGGGTACAATCCTTCTCAACGGATCTTCTCCTTGTGTTGTGCGGACGTACAATTCAGCGTCTTCCTTGGATTCTGTGGGTATTCGAATATAGACCTTTTGTGCGATGTTGTTTGGCTCTTTTCTTAGTGTGTGGCCTATCCATTGCCACTTTCGCCTGCGAATACTGGTATCTATCCCGTCTTGGCCTGTAAGTCTGTCTAGCTTTTCGTTGATAATGACCTTCGGCCAATGAATGTTACGGATATTTCGGAGACACCGGTTGACGAAGATCGAGAGTTTTGTTGTTTTGGATATGCTGTTATTGCACCGGATAGCAGCAGATATGCTACTCCAGATAAATTTGATGTTGTCCCCTGGAGTCCAAGCTCATAAATTTTGTTTTAGCAGCCCTGCTCTGCGACCTTTTCTGCACAGGGCTTCGGACATTTGCATTTGGGCTGCATGACTTCGTCTGCTGGATAAGAGACATACATCGTCGGCATAGTTCAGGTGCGAAAGGTGGTAAAAGAGTTTTGTAGTGTCAGAGGAAGCGTTGCTATCCTATGCACCGTCTGTATTAAATGAATATTTATTTTACTGATGACGTATCATCAGGATAACTTCATCCTTTGTTAACGATTGAATAGTCACGCTACTCTGTTCGCGGAACGTATTCTTTTCGTTAGGTTGTAACTTTCGTACGTTCGTGGAAGTTGTAGTCACTATCAGCGAAGTCTGGTTGGTTGACTTGTGCGGGGTGGTCAGGGGATTCTTCTTAACGTTCTTCGTATCATCTTGGTTCATAGTTCAATCTAACCTGAAAATTAAATCACAACTCTTCTTAGTCCTAAAAATGAGAGAGCCAAGATTCCCATACTTTTAGGAAATCAAACAAAACTTTAAAATAAAATAATTCAAAAAATAACAAGGGGAAGAAGAGGATTCCGAATCCACTTTTTCTTCTAAAAAAATAAAAGAAAGCGAGAATAGTTTTATTTTAAAAACTTAACTGAACCAACTTTCTCACCGAAAACGGCGAAAATATACTCTTACCTATGAAAGCACTAGGTTGGGATTGTTTTTTTAATCTATAAAAATTTAGGGAATTACCCATAAGCTGACATCAGCTTTAAAAATGCAGAGCTCAGAAATCTCTTTCTCTCCTTAATTCCCGTAACTCCTTGTGGGGCTTGGGGCGGTAGTAGAACTTCGCCCAATTCGAGACAACGATTGAAAGTACGCCTACAACTTAAAATTGTTCGGGGTTACAGAGACCTCCAGTTTGGTAGGTCAACACGTTATCACTTACACTACTGACGACTTCTTAATTGAGCTACCTGCTATTTTTTGCTCGCTTTTGCTCTGATTGCAAATTTAAACTTGCTTTAAGCTAAGCTGCTCTGTTCTACTCTGCTCTAGTTTCGGGCTCAATAAACAGACCTATTTTTAATTTGGGCTACTACAGTGTATAAACACAAGCTAGTACTTTATCTCAGTCAAGCTCTGGTACAAAAGTTAGTCCAATACATTGAAGAGTGCACAACACTTACCCTCGCGTCCCAAAAATATTGGTTAAGTTTAGTTAATTGTTTGACTAATTAATTAATTACTGACAAAATCCAGTTAACTTTACTTTTTCTAACGAATTACTACGAATTGAGTTCCTTTACTTTTTTATTTCTCGCTAAAATGTCTCCCAGCACATGAGTAAGGATTTACACTAAACTTTTTTGCATGAAAAGTAGAAAAACGGGACTTTATTTATGCATGTTAGATGTGTAATAAAACCTAAGTACAAATGAAATATAATGTGAAAATAATTCTAGCCGACTATTTCTGTTTGCTTAGTCAACCTCGTGCACGTTTAGAATATAGAACTATAAGGAGAGGCCCTAAAGCCAAAAAACCTCGGTTTTTTTCTTGATGTAGTTGAATCTTTGATTTGTGTTTGTTTTCGATTTCGTCATGGCAGTAGTAAAAGAGCGACATTTCTAGAGGAGGGCCAAAATAAATTGGAAATTAGAGTGTGTTTGCATTTAACAATTGCCTCAAGGTATTGTGAATGATTTTCTTTATGTTTAGCGAATCTATATCACAAAATTAAATAAAAACTTTTAAACATTTTAATCACGAATTGAAGCTTTTAGTGGGTTAGCTAAGGAGAAGCAAAAAATGCGACCTTAGAAAATGTAAAAAAACTAAGAACGCCAAGAAAACTTTTACTTCCGTTCCTGTTCTGAGCGTGTCAATGCAATCATATCAAATTTAAGAACTAACAAAACATTATTTTAATCAAAAACTTCCCTGAAAAACGATATCCCACGTTTAACACAAAACCGCGAACTTCATTTCAAAAATGACACTATTAAAATACACTGTCTCAAATTTAAAAAGTTGAAAGCTATTAGCTTTAAAGTTTGGTAATATATTACACTAAACAGGATAATAGAAAACACTCGAAACGTTACATGTAATTACAAAACAAAATTGTTAAGCCGATCACACGTACACACGGTTTCACAGATGAGGGCCTTTCCTGTTGTTATATATTCGTTATATATTCTAAGCGTGCACGTTACAATATGTTTTGATGGGTTAAGGAAGGAATTAGGAAGGTGAATAAGGTAACATTTATATGTATGGTCTGCATTTAGGATGATAGAGCAATCTGGAAGATACTAGTGCAGGTAAGAGAGGATATTTTTAATATAAAATTTAAATTATTGTCCTTCTAGGTTGATGACTCAGCAGACGCTTTTAAAGATGCAATGGGAGCTGTAATTCTCACGGTATTCTTATGGGTTTACTCAGATCACAAAGGATTTTTTGGAATACTCTTAAGTTGCATATTTACATTTGTGGACATATTGAAATTGTTGAAAGGGATTATAAGCCTGTAGAGCATCTTTATAAAGTCCTAGCACTTCTCCAAAGAATGATGCTTGAGGGGGGAACCTCCTCTAGAAATTAATTTTTTTGCTTTACTATCTAAAAAATATATTTTCAATGTTTTAAGCTCAATAGAAAGTCTAAAAAGTCTATAAATGGTCACCGAAATGATGCGATCCAAAATTACCGAGAGCAGATTATACTCTACAAGAACGAAAACTTTAATCGCGATTTTCTCGAAACGTATTTTTTTCCGCGCCGTGGAATATAACTTAAAAAGTAATAAAGCGATCAACTTGAAATTTTGCATAGATATTCTTATTCTTATTAGCCTTTGCACAAACCTAAAATTTTTTATTAATTGTTAAAATAAATTTTGTTTTTAAATAAACAGACAAAAAAACAACAAAAAATGTTCTTTTTGCTGTTTCTTTTCAAACTTTTTTGTTTTTTTTTTTAAATAGGTTCATACAAAGCGAAATGACTTATTGAAAAAATTTGGTTCGTTGATTTCAGTTAACTACAAGGACATGGGCGTTCCACGGCGCAAACTTGAGGAGTCAAGTTTGATAAGCTGTATCGCCGCCATTTTGTTTTTTTCAACGTCAACGTCAAAATTTTAATGTAATTTCATTCATGGCAATAATTCCTCAGTTTTTTGTAAAAAATTATTGAAGAACTTGTTGTCGGGAGGAGGTTCCCCCCTTAAGCTTGCTGCCTATGATTTGAAGTTTACTTATAAACTACATAAGCATTTGAATTTCGCTGACACACTTTCTCAAGCCCTTTGCCAGAATTTGTATTAGAAGAAGTTGAAGAAGATATATACTCATATCGTTTTTATCGGTCAATGAAAGAAAATTCAAAAAAATTCAAACAGCAACAATAATAGTGACGCGGGGTTCTAAAAGTAAAACATTACTTCAAAGTCGAGTGATCGAAGTTTTGTTATACACATAGGATTACGAAGAGAAATTTTACAACAAATCCGTGAAGGTCACATGGAAGCAGCCAGATATAAAAATCTTGTGTGTGTGCTTATTGACCAAATATTAATAACGACATTGAAAACCTCGTTAGTGACAGTGGTGCATGTTCGTATCTCTTTACTACCGCATCATATTGATTGGATACCTTGGCACAAAGTTGGAGTGAAAATTTTTATTTTCCGAATCACTCCTATGGACTGGCCACATACTATTTATGGATGCACACAGGTTATAAAAATTTAAAATTGACTTTCGTGCGTCATGGCATTCCGATATTTATGATCTCTGATAAAATACCTCCGTTTAATTCTACAGCGTTTACTAAATTTACCACTGGTTGGGATTTAGAGCATTTTAATTCAAGCCCTCATTTGCCATGTTCAAATGGATTAGCATAACTAAAAATAGGAACAATCAAATAACATCTTCGAAACTGCCGAGATACAGACTACACATAGTTTTACTCCAATATCGTACCACATCAAAATCAAGTCTTTTATAGCGAGCAGAACTTTTTATATCGAGAAACTAACAACAAAATTATCTGAACATAAAATTGACCACAAACCAAACTTAGTTGACGTCAAAAATATGGAAAGTTCATCAAGCAGTACCAATTTAAAATGAAATCATACTGTGTTAGCACGGAAATGACAATATTATTGAAGGAAAAATGCCTAACTGGGATTCTACGAAGGGTAAACCATGGTGGACAGGTCAGTGCAGAAATGGCAGACTAAGGTGGCACAACCACTTTTAAGCCAAGGCGTTGAGCTACTGGTGCAGAGGGCTGCATAAAAACAAAACTGGTCATTAACGGTTCCCTCCGATGTTTAGCTTTAAAAAAAACTATCTTTGGACGTCAAGACCTCAGCTGAGGATGAGTTGCTATCCTCCACTTAGGAGTAAATTGCAAATTGGGATAGAGCTGCGAGTACCAGCCGTATTAATGTGTCGCTTGTAGAACTATCCACATCAAAAGCGGTGACAAAGCACACCAGTCATACTGATCTAAAGCCGCCTAAGAAACGCAAATCCTCTGTCACACTGTCTAATAGTGTGACCAGGCAGAAATTGTTAAAGAATACAAAAACCGTCTAGCATCTACAAAGCATAAAATAATTTTTAATGTTATATCTATTACGACATTTTGAAGTCGGTGCAAATCAAACAAACTAAATAACTACAACAAAAGTATTTAATCATCCTTTCTTATGATCTCGCGAGCTGAAACGTTCAGGTAGTATTATGTATTATTTTCAATTGTGGTTCTGTAGTTGTTTTATTTGTTTAATTTGCCCCGACTTCAAAATGTTGTAGTAGATATAAAATTAAAAATTATTTTATGCTTCTTAGCGCTTTTTGAGAAGTCGGTTAACATTTTTTTGAAAAACTATTTTATTTTTCACTTTTTAGTGTCTTCTACTCTTTACAACAAAAAAAGAACCATCCAAATGGGTCCACGCGTTAAAAAGTTAGGTTCAACCCCATGCCCCGATTAAAATTGTTTTTCTCATGGTATCAATTAAGGCACATACTCTTCCCAACAGAAAAAGAATCATCGAAGTCGGTGCACACGTTTCAAAGGTAGACTACCCTCACCCCCCCACCTTAGGGCCAAATTATTCTTCTATTAGCAATGGGGGATTACACTCTATACAACAGCTAAAGAACCATCCAAATCGGTGTACGCGTTACACAATTAGGTTCCACCCCCAGCCCACCAAGATTTTTGTTCTCATGGTATCAAGCAGGGAACATACTCTACCCAACAGAAAAAGAATTATCCAAATCGGTCCACACGTTATGAAGTTAGACTACTCCTCCCTCCTCCCCCACCCTAGACCAAATTTTTTTCTCCTATTAGCAATGAGGAATCATACTCTGTGCAACAAAAAAGAACCATTCAAATCGGTCCACGCGTTACAAAGTTAGGTTGACTGCTCTGTAACCGGTGGCAGATTAAAGTTGGAGGCATGGGGTGGTATTGAGGCGAGGCTGTCATAAATGGTGATGGACCACATATTGACCCGCCAACTTGGATCTCTGGCCTGTTTTGATTGCTCTGTAGTAATAAGTGTGAAGATCAGTTCTCCAATGACTTTCTTGTCTCATGTGTCGCTAAGGTCAGTGGCTCCTGGGCGGGTATGAGATCCGCAGGAGACATAGGGTCCGAAATTGGGTACCCAAAATTAAACTGGACAGCGGTAGGCTTTTACGTCTTCACAGCCCCGCGATACCAATGGACGACTCTGCAGTCGTCAAGGCCGAGCAGCGCTGTGTAAATTGTATGTCCTTCCTTTTGCTCATTAACAATGAGTGTCTGGAGACAGCAGACTTGCCTATCGTTACTACAGATTTACCTATAGCACCGTAAAAGTGCCTCGGATAACCTGGTAGTCTTCCTAAGGGAGGAAGAAATAGACATCAGCCTGATGCAGAAAACCAGGATCAAAGACTTCAACATAAGAGGACTCCAGGATAATCAGCATAACCTGTTCTTCAGCCTAAATAATTCGGACAATGATAAGCCTAGAAACTGTATTTTAGCTGAGAAAATTGTTAATGCTTTTGCGGGTTCTAACCTTAGCTCTGCTGATTTAACAGTAATTAAATCGGAGGTTGCAGGAAGGGGAATCTCTTCATCTGCTCGTTTTACATGACTGACGATCGGCCTGTGAGAAGTTGAAAATTTAATAAATTAATATATCAGCAAAGGGAGCTTGTTAGTGGGCTGCGATGTCAACGTGGAACACCATTGCCAGGCTAGGGAGGAGTCTTTTTCCACCTGCTTGAGACTTATTATTGACCTGTAATTACCATTATGTGCAAGCATGACAGGACTATATCTGGAAGACCACAAAATGCCTTCGATATGGTGCTGTGCTGGTGTTTTAGGGAATGTCGCAAAGCCAATCCTGGCAAAGAACTATGTACTCTTTACAAGGAGAAAAAAGCTGAGGTTAAAAACCCCTATTGTTGAAGAAACAATGAAAGAATCCTCAAGTGAGGTCAAGTATGAAGGCGTGCTTCTAGATCAAAGACTCATATGGAACACTCAAAGAGTTGCATCAAAGAGTTACAGTAAAGGCTATGACCATGCGCACTTACCCTTATTGAAGAATTCAAGGATTATTTTGTTATCAACTCAATCTCAGATGCCATGCTGAAAGGCATAACTTTGATGGACCAACATTCTGGGGTTAAGACAAGTAAAGAGGGTCATAACCTACTAAAATCAGAAAACGATAGCGCTGCTCTCACTCAGCAGGTCATGGCTTATAACAGGACTATTAATTGGTCATTGCCTTCTAGACTACCAATTAAAAAAATATGCGGTTAGCTGAGGAAGACACCTGCCGTTTCTGTTTGGAGAAAGATACCTGCCGCTTCTGTTAGGAAGAAAGGGAGTCAACGGAACTCATTCTCTTGAATCAGGCTCAGACATCTCAGTGAGGCCTTCTCATAACCGCTAGGCATAGCTAAAGTACTAAGGCAGCCCCACAGAAATTTTAGATCTAATTAAAGAACGGAAAAGGGATTGGGTGGCTTAAATTTAGTATAGAATCCTGTCAGAAAAGATCAATTTGGTCGAACTGACAGAAGGGTGGTATATGTCCTTAGATCCACAGCTAATAATAATAATAATAATACAAATCAAGCATACCCCACCCTGCTATTACTTAAGGCCATGAACGTCGCCTTCAGAGCCTCATGCCCGGTAAAATACAGCAAGAAAAGTCTTCCCCGTGGTGAAATGAGGACCTATCTTAACGTAGAAAGTTAACTAGAGCAGTATTCGAGTTATTGAGAATAGTCTTAAATCACCGGTAAGCACAGCCAATGAAGTTCAGTTAAATAAAATTATTTAAGGTGATATATCTAGTCATGGAGTCAAAGAAAAGTATTGTTTTAGGAATTTGTTTTAGCGAAACTATTCATTATATACTATAAATAACGGGTGCAGCACTGCAATATTCTTTGTTTTTTTTAATCAAAATCTTAGAAATTGTGTTTAAAAAGATGCATTTTTAAATTAAATAAAAATGGAATTTATATAGTGTATAGTTTTGCAAAAGAAAAAATTACAGAAAAAACGCTTAAATAATTTAAATAGTATTGTTTATTAAAAACTTATTGAAAATTTACAACATAAAACACACTCGTTAAACTACTACTTGTAATATATGCACAAACGCAATAAAAAGGTTGAAAGTGTAATTTTTTTATTTGTATAAATTAATTCATTGGATGTACTGAACTTGGAAAATCTCTTTTAATAATTGCATGCTTGGCAGGTTTTTATAGATATTTTAAGTTAGTTAATATTGTCAAATCTAGTGAACAAGTTAATAAAAAAAATGTAGTAAGAACTTCAGAATTAGAGGCAGTTCGGCTTGGAAACAATATATGCAACATAAAATTTAAGGAAAATTTGATACTAAGGTAGGGCACAACTTTTTATTCCGATAAAGAATAGACAGAATTTATAGCTATCTTTATGCAGAGCTATCCAAAGTTCATTGGATTCCCTAAGGACATTTCTGAAATAAGGAGGAATCTGTTTTTTTTTACTTTAATTGATATTAGGATAATTAGAGTATATGAAAAAGTGCATGGACCAATATTTTTAAATCAAAATCGTACTTTTTTATTTTAGTTTTATACACCCTAGTTTTTGATACCTAAAGAAAATACTATGATGATTTAAAATATTTGTAAATTAATAATTAGAAGTTGCACATTTCCCGCCAACTGAAAGTTAGGTTACTAATTTTTAAAATTTTGTGTTGTATAAATATGCTACAAATATAAAGTCAAAGTTTTGAAAAAATTAACTTAATTGTGTCTTGCAAAAAATATTTAAAGTTTCCTTAAGGTAGGAGTAAGTCACCAAATAGGCGTTATATCTAAGATTATAAGATTGGTTTAACTCCAACTATTAAAACCACCGCTCTGAAAATTCCTTTTATGTATTTACTTAGGAACACAAGTGTCTAATCGATTGTGAGGTTATCATACTACATCTCGTGTTTGCAAAAGATTCTAACACGTTAAAGAAATTCCCTTAATTAAGACGACTTTCAAATTTAACGCTATTCTTCATTTTACTATCCTCCGTGAGTGTTTATGAATAAAAGATTCTGTGCTCACACCTTGTTAGCTCATTAAAACCATTTTTCCCAAACTCTAGCAATCTGTGTTCACAAATTTTACTCTTGTCGTATTATTCCGTAAGGCATAAATTCTAATTTTGAAAGTATAAAGGAAGGCGCTTCCTCAGATCTTTTCGGATGTATAATAAAATTTAAGGAAGATTTCACCTCACAGAGAAATGAACCTCGCTTGTTCGTTATCAATAGAGCGTGGTGTTAGCGCTTTATTATCAAGTACGCTTTGATCAGGGTAGGCTCCGTAAAACCCATTTCCATAAAGAAATCATCACTTATTTTATTCAACGCATACGCCCATATTTGTCGGTCTTCTAAAATTCCTCCATGTTTGAAACAAAGCCTTCAATAGCGAATAATGTCATACACACATTACTAATTTACGTACACGCGCAGGTAGCATCATAAAAGATAAAAAGAAGGAAGCTGTGGTTTCTTGTAAAATCGTAAGGGAGTAAAAAAAAACATTAGCAGAAGAAAATGTCGTTCCCAAGAGACGGGTTCAAGTATTGCTGTAAATCGTAAAAAAAGTAAGAGAAACAGGCCTATACTTTTGCTTAAAGGAGATTTGATGGAGCATAGCGTGATGAATGACAACATTTACGTTAGGTATAATTCCTTTGAGTCAGAATTGTCTACATAAATTCTTTTCCGAATTAGTCGAATTGATTCCCATGGTAGATTGATGAATTCAATTTTCCTTTAGAATTGAGACATTGAGAAAAGTGAATTAGTTTAAAGAAATGATTCGGCAATTTTCTTAATATTTTCCTAGTTTTCTCTTAAAGATACTATAATAATTCTGACATAATAAAAATTATGTCTTTAATGACTCTTGTTCTTGTGCACGGTATATTCACTGAAATAAGTTGGAGTGGGCTTGGTGGTTTTTAAGGGTCCATAAACAGCGATTTGCTCTTTCCAACCGAGGATTGTAAAATGACGTTGTTGGATGATCCAATCATGCGTTCTCGATTGATTTCTGTAGTGTTTCCGCGAGAATTTATTACAGAATCAAAAGAGTATTACGCGTAATAAATAGAAGAAATAAGGTTAGTGAAAGAACTGAACCCTGAAGTACACTGGCATTTATTTCGTAGGGATCTGATGTAATTCCATATAGGGGAGAGTGGGGCAAAATCGCCAATCGCGAAATATTCAACCTTTATTGCCGTCAGGACGGTAATCGCTGGAGACTTGAAATTTTTGCCATAGATTGCTCTGGTGGAGAGCATCATACGTCAGTAAGCGCGTCTCGTTTTCGCGTAGACTTTGTTATTTATTGAACGAAGTGTGTTTTGGGCACCGCGTCGTAAATATTTCGGTGAGAGAAAATATCAACTTTTGGTGAATTTTTTCATTGGAATTTATTATAAGTGAGTGATTATAGTAATTTGGGGGTGATGAACACGAAAATGGAATCGGTTTGCCGAAATTTTATCTCGTTTTCGAACCGCGCGTTATCGACTCGAAAATGTAGCCGTGGGCAAAATGCGCCACGCTTGTTTTGTTTCGTTTCGCTGTGTTTCATGCTGTTACGCTATTTTCTTCACTTTTTGTTGTTTTCGACTTTTTTCTTCGTTGTGTATTTGTTTATTTTTTTTGGTTGTTTTTTCCAGCATTTTTATTCATCATGTTTTGCGATTATGTTCGCAAAACAGCGCCGATCGATGGCGAAAAAGTGGCCGACGCGTTTAAAGCTGTCCGAGAGGGAATGACTTTGCGTCGCGGGTCGGAACGCTCCTCTATTGCGCGACGGACACTCACTCGCTACTTGGATCGCGATAGTTCCGCCGACACGACCGCTTCCGCCTTAACCTCTTTAACACCGCAGCAATCCAATCCGACCGTTGTGTTGCAAAAGCCGTGAAAATCGCGTTTTCCAGAATGGTGCATTTTGCCCCACAGCTGGCGCATTTTGCCTCACCGTGGGGCAAAATGCGCTGAAAATAGCTTTTTATAAAACTCAATATTTGAGGCACTTAGTGCAGCTAGAACTAGAGTTGTATGAGGCTAAGTTTTAGCCACATATGTGGGTTACACCATAGTGCTTCTTAAGGATCCCCTCAGCCCTTGTGCTGCCTCAAAAATGCAATAATATCAAAAGTGGCGCATTTTGCCCCACTCTCCACTATTATTACGTGTTTTTAATGGTCAGTCAAAAAATTCTCTTTTTATTATAAAAGGTGAGGGTGCAGACCAAGAGCTTTAAATTTGTCTAAAAGGACAGCACGTCAGATTCTATGTAAAGATTCATCTGAAATATCAGAAGCGACGCTTTCGGACTCACGAAAGTTATGGAAGCAATGATTCCAATGCTAGATATTTCATGACTTAAGAGTTGATGAGTAATTCAAAAACTTTGTATAAAACCAAAGTAAGTGCAATTACTCTGTAGGTAAAAGGGTCGCATACCTGTCCTTTTCTAGGTATTCGACTGAGCATGAGCAAATCTGCACACCCCTGGTGGGTATGGCAGGTGAAAACGTTTGCCCAGCGGTTGGTTAACGTCTCTCATTGAAGAACAATTAGACTAATCCAGCTCTCTGACGTATTTATTAAGTTCAGCCCAATCAGTATTTCTATAATGCCACTTTAATCTTATGGTGGAATTTGATTATTGGTTATTAGAGAGGAGTTGGAAAATTGGTCTGAATAGGGATGGGGGATCAACCTTAGAAAATCGATTCAGTTCGGATCGATCTATAATTTTTTTCCGATTTCGAAGATCGATTAATCGCCGAAAAAAGATCGATGTTCATAGATCGATTCAAATTTCGAGAATTGGCCTCACCACTGTCCTTTTCCGTGGAATGACGTAGAAAAATAAAGATGATTATTGCAAATTTTGATGGTGCTCCAAATAATTTTTGTAACCCTGCGAAATTTAAAAATTAATCATTTTTGATGTTTCCTTAAATACCTATTTTTTCTTTGATGTAGAATCACCAAACCAGAAATAAAGGACAAATCAAAGATTACTCACTACGTAGTAGATAATCTTTGGGACAAACATCCACCGATGATTGCAAAGTCAAAATCCTGCAAAATTTGCACGATTATTACAAGAATTAATGATGATGCGAAAAAATTCCACGTGAGCTTGCTCAGTTTTATATTAGCGCGGTTCGTCTTTTTGGGAATCGGAAATAAATAAATCGATTCGAGTTGAATCCATCCAGCGAAAAATCGATTCAAAAATCGGCAGATCGAAGGCTAAAATGTCGATTCGTCGAGATAGAATCGAAGATTACCCGTCCCTAGTCTGAATTGCTCTAGGGAGCCGTAATAGAATGTTTAGAAAGATCTAAAAGAGCACGATGTGGCCAACGACACTGTGTTATGGGCGGTGAAATCGCTAGTAAGAACGATTTCAGAGGAGGTAGATATTTCTAAAATTTTATCAATATCTTAAGAGAACTCCAACCTATTGTGGCTGCGTTATAAAAAGCAGAAATAGTAATATGTCGCTGGAGTTTAAATCTAATCGAGACATAATTAAATTCTGGATTATTTGAAGTGAATTGACCAAGTGATAACTAGGAATGTGATACAGATTAATATCAGAATCAGAAGTAACCTTGGTTTCACGTAGTACAAAAATAGTAGGTTTTTCTAATGTCAGTGTACCGAAATATTATTGCTCGTCAAGCCATCAATGTTGCAAAAATCAAAACAGAATTAAACATGGCATGCCATCTAAATAAGATGAAAGCCAGAAGTAGTGATATGACTGCTGTGCTGAACTTTGACCATAACGGGTGCAGCCAAATGTTCAGCAGTGTATGAATCACGAGTGTACTATCTTTGCCTCCTAGCAAAGTTGCGAAGGGTTTAAATGAAGTGTAGGCGTAGAATCGACTTGTTTAGAATAAATTAGGGTGTGGATCGAACTGAAAAAATTGAGTAAGGACGTATCGATCTGTAATTTTTCTCCGATTTCATAGATCGCCTTAAAAAGATCGATCTCCACAGATCAAACATATCGATTCATTTTGAAATTATACATAATTGTGTTTCGATATATAAAAACTTGGGTCGTCAGTAAACCAATTTATTAAATAACAGAACACAAATCTTGACTGAAACAATGGAACTAATTGAACTAAAATTATAACTAAAAAAAAATTGCGATCATTGAATAGAGTCCTTTTTACAAGTACTAATACTGACTCGTCTTCATTAAACGAACACAACTAAGAATTTATACGCCAACAATAAAAGAGAAGTACAACTGTTGTGTAGTGCATTTCCAATCGCAAACATTTCGTAAGAAAATACCAAATGCGTTCTTTCTCTTTTCAGCCCATCCTACCCTACTAATAGCAAAACATGTTTCAGAAACATTCCAGGGATATTTTCAAAAAACGTCACCAAGGTATTTCTATGTCTGAGATCAGAAACGTTTCCAGGACATTTTACGAGTATGTACCAAGAACTTCTACTAAATGTTCTGGAAAGGTTTCTGGTCTGTTTTTGTGACATCTTATACTATTAAGGTTTGTTTCAAAATAAGGCAGAATTTGTTTCTATACATAGTGTCGCGCATTTTCTCATTATGAACTTTAGAATATAGAGCTAATAAGAAAGTGCTCTAAGCTCAGAAAATGTTGGAATTTTTCTTTAAGTAGTAAAATGTCCACGCATGTGTGAGTCCACGATGGAAGTAACACAATTTTAGAATTTTGGTACAGTCGTCAGGAAAAATATGGCTCTATGGATTTAATAGTTGTTTCTATTTATTACGCACATTTGTATCTTACGCACATTTCTATCTTTCAATGCAACAACTCGCCCGTATGACAATCTGCCTAATCTAATTGTTTTATATTTCAGCGGCATTCTGTCGACGTTCTAATTACTTGTCCTTCCTATCTTACCTATATGAATAGGATCATAACAGAGTCCAAACATACGATTTTTTGCATTTAAGTCTAATACTGGCGCCGGCATATTTTGCATCCTATCATAAAACCAAAAGTTTGTATTTTTCGCTAATCCTGTCTACATATTCCGTGGACCTAGCCTAATCCATTCTTTCGGTTTATTGCTCGAGCTATTAAGAAGATTCTTAGTCTTTGAATTATGTACAATCATGTAATAAGAAAACTGTTTTGATGGTGTCAGATGGGATTTCTTTGGCAATGATCATTACACACGTTAAAAATGTATGTGGTGGGGTTGGTGGAGGAGCCTAACTTTTATTATGACTTAGACTATCTTGCTCCATTTGTATCATGATAGAAGTTGAGGCTTAGGGTGACAGTGAGAGGTGGGGCGTCACCTAACTTCCTAGGAAGTAGACCACTTTTGATGATTTTTATTCGGTTGTATAGAATACATTTCCTCATTGGTATATGATAAAAAATGTTGCATCTAGAGTCACTACCGAATTTGACGATTCTCTCTTACTGTATAGAGTACGTAATAGCGACATAGTATTATTTGTATCTTAGGTGATGGGTGCTGGGATTAACTTCGTCACATTGTTGCCGGATTTAGATGAGTCGGTTTTCTCTCTATTGAGTACAACTATTGAAATTGCTTTGGTAAACGAAGATACTGCAACGTAAATGAGGCTCTTCGGGCTCGACGGATTAATTAAGCCACTTATTTTCAATTATAAATATTTACAGTTTTTATTCACTAGTTAGTTTGTTTCACAATTTCCTTTGCACTTCTCTTCACTTTACTTAATTAGACTTATCACTTCACTGGTTAAAATACATCTAATACTTCACAGTATCACATGTACTCTTCGTAGTCTAAATCACGACGAAACTAGCTAGGCTGTTACTTCGCCCTAGTAATAGTACTCAGCTTAGTTTTAGAAACTTCTGCCACTTATTTCTAGATGTTTCCGTTGCACATTTTCACCACTAGGTTCAAGTCATCCTTGACTTTCTACGTTTTACACTTCCTTGCCTTGATTTCTGGCCACCTGGGGCATGCGAAGTATAGGGTTCAATATTACGCCTTTCATGGCCTACTTTGTGCACGTCACAATACTATAGAAAATTACCAAAACATTTCAGCTCACGAGATCATAAGGGAAGAGGATTAAATACTTTTGCTGTTGTACTTAAATGTTATTTTATGCTTTTTAGCGCTCTTAATGAAGTCGTTTCACCTTTCACAATTTAAAAAAAACTATTTTTGACTATTAAATTTTAGTCGGGAAGTTCTATATATCACAAAAGAGGCTAAAAAAATAAAAAATGTCGCATGAATTGTTTGACTGCATTGTAAAAGACCTCTTCAATGTTGGCTTACAAGAAAAACTCCTTTTCTTCACACCTGTCATGTCATGACATAGCCGGTCATCATAAATGTGGTAAAATAAAATCATGCTTCGACAAACGGACAGGACGAAATTATAAGTTTTAAGGGAACCTTGAAAAGAAAAATTGTACAAAGTGAGCTAAAATCTCTTTTCAGTAATGCATGCATGTAGCTTTGAATGATAAAAGACCCCTAAATCAAAACAATATTTAAATACGGGAGCAGAACAAATTGTTATGCGCTATAAATCCATACAGTGAACGTCCTTGTTATTTTGTACTTGTAGTAGAACTATTGATTTTGCACTCAGTATTATTAGTTTCAGAATTCTCATGATGGTATATGAACGGAGTATATAAATTTATAATGTGCGCATTTTATCATGCGCTGGAATTACCATAACCTAAACCTGAAAGAAGGATTGCCTACACCTAAGTCCAGAAGGCATGATTCAAAATAGGACGACTGAAATTGACGGACTATCCCCATAACGCTGTTGAGCCTTTCATTTCATTTGAAGGATCATGTGCACTCGACGATTCTATATGTGGATCCTTTCTTTCCACTTGATACTAGATCTTCACAATCTTGATGGACCTTTCTTCCGGGATTTTCATCCTAAATTACCTTTGTATTTGCATACGTAATGAAATAAATTATAAATTGTACTTAGTAAGTAAGGTAACTTTTTCAAATTTTAGAGTCTTAATAACAGCAGTTCTTTTATTGAATTTTAAGTTCGAGTAAAGTTCAAGTAGTACTAATTTTGATAATCTTTGCGTAATTTATTGTGCTCACTAAGTCACCAAGTCACGAAATAATTAAAGTAATAAAGCCATTTAAATACACTCGGTTATCCTTGGACTATCACATCACGTCATCAATCTCGGCAAATAAAATACATATATTTATAAGGGAATCCAGGTCTCTCTATCAAAAGTGAAACAAAGGGGGTAGAAAATCTGAAAGTAAACAATTACGTATATACTGAAAACTTCAGACAATCTAAGTGTATAAAGTCACGAACTATCCATATGCAACTTAAAAGACAATATTAAAAATATTGGAAGCTAGTTTCGTGAAAGCAGATTTATTTTGTTATAAAACAATTGAAGTGTTTGGAATATATTGCAATCGAACGGGCCCATGGCCCACCGGATGCTGCAGAAGTACCAATCTCATGACTAGATATGGTCTAGAAAGCTTAACCAACGATAAGCAGCCCTTCTCATCTCAACCCCGTAAACGATAAGACGTGTGGAAAAAAAATTGTGAAAGTTAACAGTGAACAGTATTTAAAATCTAAAAGAAAAACGAAAACGTTATGAAAAGTGCGAAAAGTAATCAATATTAAACAAAATAAATTAATAATTAAAGAAAAGGAACCAAGTGGGTAAAATCTACAGAAAAGGAGAGCAAAACAAGGGAAATCTACCTAGAGGGAATTGGATGACCGCGTGCAGATAAAACTATATTGAAAAGGACGAGGTGGGAAGCACCAAGGATAGCGGAAATAAAAAAAGATAAGTAAAAAAAGTTAAGTTGTTGATCTAAGGAATTTGTGGCTGGGCGACGACGGTGATTTTGGAATTTTTTTTTGCGTTTACCTTTTTCTTATTATTAGTTTTGAATAAAGTAGCTAACATTACACAGAATGATTTATAAATTTCCTTTAAATAAATGCTCTCCTGAAATCTCAGGTTATTATTTTACAGGTTTCATGGTCTCCCTGCCTTGTGCTAAAGACCATGTGGCGCCCAAATTTTTTAACTTCCCACATATAGGAAGTTATTGTAATTGGCCCGATTTTCAAAATTTATAGTTTTAACATTTTTTTACATTTCAAAGTCACCATAGTGTTTTACGCATGTTTTTGAACACATGTATGTGTGCGTGTGTGTGTACGTACGTACGTTCGGACCCACTTTTTTCGACAACGAAATCTCACGAACAAAAAATGATAACGACTTCGCTATGGTGCCATTCGAAGCGTATTATTGTCAATAAGAAATTTGATCAAATTCGGTTCAGCCGTTTTTTTGTTTAAGCAAAAAAACTGAAATAAAAGTTGATTTTAGACTTTCTTGAAAAGGATTTCTTCGATATAATTTGTTCTGATGACGATCGGGACATCAAAAAATCGGATAATAACAATTTATTATGAACAGAAATTGTTTATAATGATGAAAAATTTTTTATAACAATAAATAATTGTTTATAACAATAATAAATTTATAATCATAAAAAATGGTTTTACCTGGTTGAAAATTGATTATGAAAATTTGAAATTGAATACAAAATTGAAGATTGTTCATAGTAATTGAAAATTCTTATAAACAATTGAAATTTTTGTTACCACAAAAATTTTCTTTTATGAATAAACTTTGTTTATATCAATTAAAAATGGTCTATAACAATTAAGAATTGTTTATATCAATTATAAATTGTTTATAACCATTCAAAATTATTAATAACAAATAGAGTGCATTTATTTGGTTTTCATTAAAAAATAGTGCTATAACGGAATAATTTTTTAAAAATTTTTTTGCAGCTAATTACAACGAAATTATCATGATAAATTAAATTCATTAATTTATTTATTTATAAATTAAAAATATAAATTTTTTAAGTATTTTTAAATGGGATAAAAGTGGGCGAGAGTTTTTTTTTGAAAAAGATTCATCTGATCCAATTGGTTCTGATACAGCTCGATACTTTAAAAAAAAATCCAGAACTTTTATAGTTTTTTGTAACATTTAAAAAATTATAAAAAAACCATAAATAGTTGATATTAATGATAAATAAAACGATAAATAGAATAGTATGAATTTTATTGAGTTTTCACTTACTCTATTGCACTATGATCATGAAATTTATCGCTGTTAATAATTAAATATTGTTAATAATAATTGAATATTGTTAATAATAATTGAAAATTGTTATTAACTGGGAAGTTGTTCGTGTGGACCTCAAGGGTCGCACCAATGATGCGACACCCACAATCTGGACCCACCCCACTAGTTTTTATTTTGTTTCAGCATTAAACCCATACCCTTTCTACTGGGCTAGCAGATATATCCTTGAGGAGAACGTATCACAAAATTTGGAAAAATTTGCTACGGAGAGATTATTTAGTAAGAAGAATGTTCTAACAAATTATTATTAAATATTATTTGTTAAATAAACTTTTAAAATAAGCAGAATAATTGTGCATTAGGACTTTTCAATTATGTTTAGTTTTATTCATCTGATTAAATTATCTTTCGTAAAATAATTATTTGCTTCATATTCTACTGCAAATTGGTTTCATTTACATGTCCTTCATGATAATTTTTGTCATTTCTAACAATAAGTCTAACTAAAACATATTCGTATTTTATTTGAAAGTAGTTTCTTTTTAAAATCAGTGAATTAAATGATAATCCCATTTCTAGAAATATTAAAATTATCATATTGTCATTTGATTTGATTAAGGTTCTATGGGCTGTTACACTTTGGTTGTTTTGTTATAATGTTTTTCAAGAACCCCGTAAATTCAAAGTATTGCAGTTTTTTAGCACACGTAAAAGTTGTTAGCCTATTTGAGAAAGTGTTGTTGCAATGGATGCAATTAAATAAGACCCATCCCATGTGACGAACGTAATTTGGTACAAAACTAGGGCACTGTAAATATTTTCCACTTCAGAAGAAAGCCAACAGTCCATAACCTATTACTCCCCCCCCCCCCATTTCAGGTGAGTTTGAAAATTTTGCTCTTGAATTTCCATCTCTTCTAGTTTTCTGAATCAACTCAGTTCGTACGTCATGGAGAATTAGATAATGTTAGGTGATGTGTATGTCTCCTTGTCAATGGAAGCTGCAGAATAGAGGAGGTTCGTAAAGCACGATATACGGAAAAGTATTCAGCATCCCCTGTAGAAAAAGGAAGTATAAAACTCACAAAGATTTATTGCATGTCTTCTCCTCGAATTTACCAAAGAAGTCAAAGGAGATTCAAGTGAACAATTTTCTCTTTTAAGCCATAAGGCGACATGGCTTATAGGGTCGTGAAAGTTTATCCCAAAGCAAATAGAATCTGAATCAATAAATAATCATGTTTCCAGATTAAGCACTACAGATACGCATTTTATTACAGAAAAATTGATTTTGAATACAAAAAACAATATCCGATAAAGGACGATTCGGTCTTTTGTGTTATTTAAGAAGTGTAAATGCAATAGCTGTGATATAAAATGTGCATTTAAAATAAACGTTTGTTCTGATCTTTTATTAATTCGCTCGGGCACTGCGACCAATGAAGTCTTTTGTTCTAAAACCCTACTACTGCAGAAGACGCTTTTCCCGACTGAAAATCCCCCTTCTAATCCAAGCTAAGGCTGGCAAAAATACTTTTCTAACACTAACTTTTTGTTTTGTTCCGGTCTATCGGTCAGCTTCACAACTTCAATGAAACAAAATATTTTTCATTGAACTCTGCAACGTGTCGTTGCAGGTTGGCAACATTCTCAGGTACATAATTTATTCATTAATCTCCTACGAACATGAGAAAGAATCTTTTATACATTTTCTTATTGGTAACATCTTTACTCGCAGGTACGGGAAAAAATCTCGCGCTGGAGTGAGTTGGGAGAATAGCTGTGTTTTTCATCTGGTTCACGGTCAGGATCTGCACATTAACATGAACTTACAACAACATCAACCTAACCCACATATTTATCGGGTTTAAGATTACAGACCTGGTAATTTAGTTTTAAAATATTTAAGCAGTGTGTTCATATAGTTTTATTGCAGTTTTTAACTTCTCTGATTAGAATTTTTAACCCTCATAGTTTTTCCAGATTGCCATGACCTTGACCGCGAGCTAGATGAAAAAACAGCTATTGTTTGTTACATACAACATCCAATGCATTTCTACTAAAAACATGGCTCCCGTTCAACAATAAAGAAAATACGAACGACAGATTTCTTGTTATTTAGGTAAATAAAGTGTACATATTTTTACTTTGTTGTTCAAAATTCGTATGATGCAAAAATCTTAATTGTCTTAACAGGCTTAGATAATAATAGAAACAAGGCAGTATGTGAGAGATTGGGGGTGTAAGATTTCATCGTATAAGGAAAAATAAAAGAGTTATCTCTTTTTTGTGTTATTTTTACTTTTATTTTCTACCTATTGCTTTGAATGTTGCGATAGAAGCCCTTACCGCTGGTATTAGGAATTCATAATCGATTGCTTCAAATTGAGTAATAATATTTACTTAATAATTCTACTTATATAGTGAGATTATGCAACTGTAGCAGAATAAACAAGACAATCAATGAAAGACTTTGCTAATATCCAATATAGAACTTTGATTCTATAGAATGCCAGAAAATTTTCTAACAAAAAATTTTCTTATTATACTGTGAATGCAAATTTACTCAATTTATATTCTTAATGAAATTGAAATAAAGAGATACTTTTTATGACTTGACAGTTAATTGGTTTTGTTCTGTGTAATTGGATTATGCTGATAGTAAAAAAACCCTTAAAAACTACTATGCCAATGACCTTTCCAAAAATGTCAACACTACTGATTTAACTCCTACCATTGCACGTACAGTCACTTCCAAAAATGAAAAAAATGGTTTGCAATTACCTAAAATTCAGCATTTTCCCAAATTTTCTCCGAAATTCATCAAATTTTGTACCTCTCTTTTATTTTTATTGGATTGCCCATCTTATACGGATATTATTTACATTAATGGTGTAGTATACGGAAAAGAGCTAGCGGCTGTACTGGAATATCAAAGGAGATTCCCTAAACGGCGATCACCCGAAAGAGGGGTATTTACACGGACTTTCCAAAGGTTAAGAGAAACAAGAAGTGTAACTTCACACGACATGGAGATACGACCCGAAACTTCTTGAACTTCTGCCGACGTCGAGTACCAAATAATCACCATTGTGAGGCAGGACACTGAGACGAGCTCGAAACGAGTCGCAAGGCGATTAGGAGTGTCGTCATCTGTCTGGTATCATCGGCAACCATTTGGGAGGACCCTTCATTTTGCCGCAAATGCGTAACGGTCAAATTTATGCGGACCCTATGGATAATCGTAGGGGAATGTCCCACCACTACGATGGAGTACCAGCGCATACGGCTAACACTGTGAAGGTAATACTTAGTGAAAAATTTCCTAACCGCTGGATTGGAGGAGGGTCACCGAATCCTTGGTCTGCTAGATCTGCCGACCTTACCCTATTGGATTTTTCCTTATGGGTAACAATAGGGAGGATTAAGTAAGCCGAATTGGGAATGCAGCGACGAAAATACGGGAGAGGCTGGCTGCAATACGCCTTAAACAGGAACTTAGAGGGATATTGTTGGCATGCATCCAAAGTGGCGGTGGATATTTTGAACGGCTTTTGATACTTTTCAAGATTCATTGTAATTATTTTTAAATTCAATAAAAATCATTTTCGAATTAATTTGAGTTTAATTTCTTTAATTTGTTGATTTTTATAATATTCTCCGATCGGTATTCTACGTATAAATTTCTACATATTTTCTCTATGTGGACATGTTGCACCATTTTGGAAAGGTAATAAGATGCGAAATCCAATAAAAATAAAAGAGAGGTGTACTAATAACATTAATTTCGGAGAAAATGTGGGAGAAAGCTGAATTTTAGGTAATCGCAAACAATTGTTTTTACTTTTGGAAGTGACTGTTCGTGCAATGGTAGGAGTTAGATCAGTAGTGTTGACATTTCATTAGTATAGTTGTCTTTTAGCGTTTGTTTAATGTCGCTACGTTGGGTAGATCAAAAGATAAAAATAAAAGAGTAATGTGCATACCATGAAAAACTGAAACTGAGATTGCCCCCCCCCCCCTCTCCCGGTCATACAATTTGTTGTTTGTCTAGTTGAGATCTATGACCCCACTCATTTTGGCACGTCAGATCTGAAACACCCTGTATATACGAATTTTTAATGCGGAGAATTCGGCTGCATCAGCTAGTATACTATAATATCCAAATTGAGTTTAAAAGGCACAATTCAAAAATTTTGCTTACATTTTTTATCAAACATTTTAAATAATAATATTCTTTCGAAAATGGCCACTGCCGCTCAATTGCGGCACCACTGTTTGCAGCGCAATATTGACCCGTGTGAAATAGGCCTAAGCGGCACTCGTAGCTACTGCCCACGAAATCACTGATGCCCGAGTTTGACCATATCTGAAATGAGTGGCTTGTGTCGGCTGTAATGTCAACGTGAGAACGATTGCGAAGAAAAGTTTAAAGTCATCCATAATTAAGTGTATTGGCTTTTATTTACTATTGCAATCAAAAAAACAAATATGTATTACAAAAATTGTTGACACTTCACAGACTCGGGATGTAGTTGGTGGCTGGTGGCCATGAATGTAAGTCACTTGGTTTCAGAATTACTTATATCAAACATTTTTTGAAGCAAAATATTACTTAAATGGAAAAATCGTAACATTTATTCATGTGTATGTTAAAAATACTATAAGATTTGTGAGATTATTTGCATGCCACGAAGAAAAAACTCATATGGTCTAGACAAGTGAAAACGTACCATACGTTAAGGTTTTATCTTTTGCTTGATAATCCAAACATTACGGCAAGGTATGCTAAGCAGATAGATCACGCTCCATAGATACATATTGAATTTCATATTTGTCAAACACCAAAAACGAAAAATTCATATTTTGGTATAGAGAGCAAGCTGGATTCAACAACAATCTGTTCACATATATATGCAGAGTTTGAGTACATACCGGTCCTCAGGACACAAAACACGACATCGTCCAACTTTCAGAACAAAAGCTGCTTTCAATCTTAAAATATTGGAGCAGTAACCGCTGTAAATAACAATACGAGCACGTTTCGCCAACCCTGAAAATATCTGCAGACGCTAAGATAACTGCTGGAAGGATTCACTTCTACTTCTCACTTTGGTACATCGAAGAATCTGAAATAAATATTTGGTGAAAATGATGTGCATTTCCAATATCGCAGTTGCTATAAGCCATTCCCGCTTCTCTTTTATTATCAGAAGGAAACGAATTCTCCTAAGGAAACTTCCAAAGGTAGTGAAAGAGACACATTGAACGTGATGTGGACCGATTTTAACTAGTTTTACTGAAGGGAACGTTGCCTTTATGCGAATATATGACCTTCAAGATACTTGTGGTTTTCGAAAGAAAAGAAGAAGCTTACAAGATATAAAAACGATATAATCAATTTCAAGTTTAAGTGTAATTTGAATATGTTATGCACGAATTGGTGGGGTGAAATATATCTGCTCAGTGTTGGAAGTCTTGCTTCTTGTGTGGTAATTATATTTTAACGAGAGTTGTTTGAAAAACTTTTTAATATAATGAGAGAACTTAAAGTTGCTCTATTTTGTGACACATTCAAAATATTTTAAATTAATTTCCTTGCACGGAAACTTTTCTCTTTTTTGATTTAGCGATTGGAAAACAAATACTCGATTGCGTTTAGCGAGTGTCGTTGCAGTGTTGCTAACTAAAACTGGAAATTTTCAGGGACTGCCTCGTGAAAAATTTTCATCCGCAGTAGTTAGTAAGTAATATCAGGAGAAGGCAGTTGCCCCACCTGTGATCTTGGAGTTATATAGCTTTTTTCTGTATGACTATTTTGATTTTGATACTGATGGAGATCAGGCCTACCGCAAAGGTAGGTAAAGTATTTACTTATTTATGCTTATTTATTTCATTATTGCATGAATGCTACAATATGATTGACAAACGGTATAAACAAAAATATAAAATTAAAGAATAAGTAAAGATTTCAAAAAAAAAATATAAAATATACAAATGTGCATAAAAAGTAACTTCAACGAAGCTGACTCCTCACATGATATCGCGACAGATGAAAATCAATGCGATCAAAAGAGGAACTAAAAAATCGCGACGTGAATGTGGTTGGCTTATTTATTCCATAATTACGTACCTGAAAGAAATCGTGATACTTCAGGGTTCGATCCGAAACTGATATGTCAAATAGAATTAAGTCAGACACACAGATCCTTAGTCATTGTAAGTCTAGGTAAAGAATTATCATCTACAGTAAAATTAAATTGAAAGGGAGATCTTTTTTGAGAGAAAGACATATATGTGCACTGTCTGATATTTAGGGCGTCCAAATTATTTTAAAAGTATTCAATTGGCATTTTCTGACACATTGCGGAATATCTTCGCGTTGTCGGCGTAACAAAGAGTATTTGAGTGAGACAGAATCGTAGATACATCATTGATCTAAATTATAAATAACAAAGGCTCGAGGTGGGCACCATGCGGTACTCAGGGAGTGTTACAAATAACATCAGACAGGGCACGAAAAAAACCCGCTGAGGTGCTCAGACAAGTACGAATGAATCCAATTTACAAAAACTCGAGAAGGAAGAGTTTTAGAAAAAGAATTCGATGATTTATTCTGTCGACTGCTTTGCTGAAGTCAGTAAAAATACAGTCAACTTGCTTACTACATGCTTTCAATTTCAGAGGTAGAAAAATTTGAGAATTCCAATAAATTGGTTGAAGTTGACTTACCTCTTATGAAGCCATGTTGAAACGGCTGCAAGAACAGCTTGCAGTAAAAGTAAAGAGCAATTGATCTGTAGTTCGAAATTTCGCATTTATCACCTTTTTTGTGAAGAGGACTAATTAAGAAGATCTTCGAAGCTTTCGGAAAAACATCACAACGAGTTGACAGATTAAATAAAGTAAAACACCGAATATGAGATAGAAAGGAACTACATCTTTTCACGAATGAAACGAGAATAACGTCAGTTTACAACTGAATTGAAAAACTATCAGCCAACGTCGAATATTTCTTTAAAATCGTAGCTTCGTCAAGTAAAAGGTTTTTGCGTTCGAGAGAAGTCTATGAAAACCAGTCGAAAAATGTAGTCTTAAAAAATCGACCGAGAGATTTGCTATCGTCAAGCTGAACAGGAACAGCCCTCAGAATTGCGCTTCAAGTTAACGAACCGCCAAAATCGCTTAGGATTGAAGCGAATGGATGCTTTCATTGTATTCATACAATTATTATAAGAAGATAAGAAGTGTCAAGATCACCACGCCATGGTTCCAGGATGTAAGACTCGGTCTTCTGGTGAGTTTTTCATAAGAAATTAAAGAATTAAAAAAAAAAGTTTTTAAGTACAATATAGTAAAATATAACACTATGTAGTAAACACTTTGCACCCAAATTTTTTTTTTTATATATTTTTTTTTTTGTAATGTAGTGGGAGCCCTTAAACGAAGAAAAAATGATTTGCATTTTGATTTATATTTTGATCATTGGAGTAACTGGATAAAAATTCTAAAATATTTCAAATAAAGCCAATATTATTTTATTATTAATTGTTTGTATATTAATATATTATTTATATTTTTATTTTTTTTACACAACAAAGTGATTATAAAAACAACCTCTATTACGAAAGATTGCATAATGTAATGTGAATAAGACATTCCGAGCAGTTTCAGGCATTGAACGATACCTGACCATGAAAACTAATAATTGGCTGGGGTTTCTGACTTGATTTGTTCGTCTCAATTTTAGAGAATTTGGTCAGAAAGTTACGATTTCCATAACATGTCATATTAAGTAAAGTACTAGTCATAATTATACAGCCACCTAGAAATATTCCAATTTAAATTCCCTAATGAGACTTTAGGATAATAAATCATAATTATTGGATATAGAATGGCATGCAACTTTTTATTAACAGAGAAACAAATATTTTCTTGGCACTACAAAGAAATGAAAAATCAATATTAGCCTGCGTCATAAATATATAGCCCCTTAATTAAACAATTATTAATAAAATAGTAATATATTTCACAATAAATTTTTCGAATTTTTACATAATTACTAGTATCCTGAAATTCCGCCATGTATATTAATACCATTCAAGTCGCTACTTTTAACTCATCCGTACTGTTGTTGCCGTACAAGAATACCCCAAAATTTTTTCCATCGGATTGATGTCTGGAGAGCACGCTGGCCACTCCATTACTTCTATGCGCAAACCAGTTCCGCGTGCTTCGGCCGGTATGAGTAGCCGTGTTATCTTGTTGAAACACAAACTTAGTGCGACGAAATTGTCGAAGGTATGGCAGAAGGTTATGCGTCAACACGTTTTGATATTCAACGCTATCCGTGTGGTGCTGGCTTCATTTTTGCCCGAACAATGTTAGGGCTTTCCTTTAAAGTCCTCAAAATGGTAGTAGTTGACACATATAACTTGAGCTCACTCCATATTTCGTTGTAGCTCTTCAGCGAATTCGAAGCAGCATTTACTACTCTTCTTCTGTCTCATTCTAACAATTTTCTGCCCATAATTACCGGGATTTTTCAAAAATTGCTGAATAGCACCACTCGAGCGGCTAAGTTCAAGTGCAACTTTATTCATGCTCTTTCCTGATTTGTAAAAAGCAATAATTTGCCCCCTTTCCTGCCCCTAAAGACGCGTTATTATTCCAAAAAAATTTAAAACGCCGATATCAGTTTTCAAATAGACTTGATGTTCTAGAAAGGCTGTATATTTATGATGAAGGCAAAAATAAAATTTCCGTTACATTCCTATTTTTAACTGTGCGAAAATTAAAATTAGTGTTACCAATGTGTTTATTTTTTGTCTCTCATTGATTTCTTAACAATTGCCTATTTCATGTTTTGTTGAAAAGAGTGGTATTGTCTAATAGCACTTTATGTGCTTCAAGTAAATATTAAGATTCACTTCAGCTAGGATTTCGATTCCTCTTCCGTTCGAAAGCAACTTGAAAGAGGACATTTTCCTTATTATTAGCACTCATCTAAAATTGCCAATTCCGGAAGCTGACTCAAAACCTCAAATGACAGAAGACCTGCTCATGTATCAGGACATTAAAATAAGCATTGTCGAGCTGTCTGATCTGGCACTTATGTCCGATCAGGACGTTATAGAATCGATAGAAAACCCGATGAGGCCGCTAAGGAATCAGAGAATGTCCCGGGGATGTAATTGACTCTGACAGCCCAAAGATTAAGAAACTTAGTGGTGCTGGGAAGAAAGTTATCAGGTGGATTCTGGTACAGGAACACAACTAAATTGAAGCGATCGACATCCTGCTTGAGGACGCTAACGCCTCCGATGAATTTATTTTATTGGGTGACTTTAACCTCCCCCGTATTCAATGGTCATTGTCTGAGGCCTGTTCTCACTTTGTCCCCCTTAATGCATCTTCGGCCAAAGAAGCCCTTTTTACCGATCAGCTCTCCGTTTCTGGTCTCTTTCAAGTAAGTGGAGTCACAAACTTTCTGGTGCGAGATAAACGCGTTTAAAGTTTCAGCCTATTTGAAGTAGTACCTAAACTGCAATTTTGCCCTATACCAGCATCAATTCTTTTTACCTATAAAACACTTGTTTTGGTGCAAATTCTGGGCCCAGTAGCAGTCAGAGTTCAGGGACGAAAATTTGGATATTTTCTGATAGCGCCAATCGATTCAGAATGGTCGATTCATACCCCTTAGAAACCCCGCAGGGGTAAATAAGGCCCGGGAACGCGTAGTTAGCGAGATAAACGCGATTAAAGTTTCAGCCTATTTGAAGTAGTACCTAAACTGCAATTTTCCCCTATACCAGCATCAATTCTTTTTACCTATAAAACACTTGTTTTGGTGCAAATTCTGGGCCCAGTAGCAGTCAGAGTTCAGGGACCAAAATTTCGATATTTTCTGATAGCGCCAATCGATTCAGAATGGTCGATTCATACCCCTTAAAAACCCCGAAGGGTTTTGGTGCAAATTCTGGGCCCAGTAGCAGTCAGAGTTCAGGGAACAAAATTTGGATATTTTCTGATAGCGCCAATCGATTCAGAATGGTCGATTCATACCCCTTAGAAACCCCGAAGGGGCAAATAAGGCCCGGGAACGCGTAGTTTGCGAGATAAACGCTATTAAAGTTTCAGCCTATTTGAAGTAGTACCTAAACTGCAATTTTGCCCTATACCAGCATCAATTCTTTTTACCTATAAAACACTTGTTTCGGTGCAAATTCTGGGCCCAGTAGCAGTCAGAGTTCAGGGACCAAAACTTGGATATTTTCTGATAGCGCCAATTGATTCAGAATGGTCGATTCATACCCCTTAGAAACCCCGAAGGGCAGATAAGGCCCGGGAACGCGTAGTTTGCGAGATAAACGCTATTCAAGTTTCAGCCTATTTGAAGTAGTACCTAAACTGCAATTTTGCCCTATACCAGCATCAATTATTTTTACCTATAAAACACTTGTTTTGGTGCAAATTCTGGGACCAGTAGCAATCAGAGTTCAGGGACCAAAATTTCGATATTTTCTGATAGCGCCAATCGATTCAGAATGGTCGATTTATACCCCTTAGAAACCCCGAAGGGGCGAATAAGGCCCGGGAACGCGTAGTTTGCAAGATAAAGGCGTTTAAAGTTTCAGCCTATTTGAAGTAGTAACTAAACTGCAATTTCGCCCTATACCACCATCAATTCTTTTTACCTATAAAACACTTGTTTTGGTGCAAATTCTGGGCCCAGTAGCAGTCAGAGTTCAGGGACCAAAATTTGGATATTTTCTGATAGCGCCAATCGACTCAGAATGGTCGATTCATACCCCTTAGAAACCCCGAAGGGGCAGATAAGGCCCGGGAACGCGTAGTTTGTGAGATAAACGCTATTAAAGTTTCAGCCTATTTGAAGTAGTACCTAAACTGCAATTTTGCCCTATACCAGCATCAATTATTTTTACCTATAAAACACTTGTTTTGGTGCAAATTCTGGGACCAGTAGCAATCAGAGTTCAGGGACCAAAATTTCGATATTTTCTGATAGCGCCAATCGATTCAGAATGGTCGATTCATACCCCTTAGAAACCCCGAAGGGGCGAATAAGGCCCGGGAACGCGTAGTTTGCAAGATAAAGGCGTTTAAAGTTTCAGCCTATTTGAAGTAGTACCTAAATTGCAATTTCGCCCTATACCACCATCAATTCTTTTTACCTATAAAACACTTGTTTTGGTGCAAATTCTGGGCCCAGTTAGCAGTCAGAGTTCAGGGACCAAAATTTCGATATTTTCTGATAGCGCCAATCGATTCAGAATGGTCGATTCATACCCCTTAGAAACCCCGAAGGGGCAAATAAGGCCCGGGAACGCGTTTAAAGTTTCAGCCTATTTGAAGTAGTACCTAAACTGCAATTTTGCCATATACCAGCATCAATTCTTTTTACCTATAAAACTTTTATTTATTTATTTATTTGAGCTTAATACAAGCTATTCCATAAATATACAAAAAAATATAAGCTATAACTTAATACTAATTCCACAAACTACAATAAATAATAAGTAATAATATATAAATAAAATGTATAAGCTACAATATGAACTATATTTATTGATTACTGGCATAAGGGGCAAGGAAGAAGAATTAAGGTAGGCGATTAGGATCAAGATGAGCGGGGTCAGATATAAGGCTTTGTGAAGGGATGATTTACTCAGATGGAAGTCAAAAGAGGAAAGGTCGTTGACTTTTCGTAACATCCTGGTAATTGGCTCGCTTTGACCGTAGTTTGTGTGATGGCGGTCGAGTCGGAAAAGGGGAGTGGACCTAAGGTTACGGGGATTGGTATAGATGGGTAAAGATTGCAGGATTGAGGGGCAGTCTATGGCACCAGTTAATAATTGATAAATGAAGAGAATGTCGGAGAAATCACGACGTTTGCTTAGAGGTTGTAAGTCGATCAGTTTCAGACGGTTTTCATAGGGAGGAAGGTTGAATCTGTCAACCCACGGAAGATCACGTAGAGCAAAGCGAAGAAACCTACGCTGGACAGATTCAATCCTATTAATGTGAGTTGTTTGTGTAGGGGACCATACCTCGCTGGCATATTCAAGGAGAGGTCTAACGAAGGAGACGTAGAGAGATTTGGAAACATAAGGATTGGAGAACTCTCTAGACCAGCGCTTCACAAACCCTAGCGCGGAGTTAGCTCTGTTAATTATGCTGTCAATTATGCTGTTAATTATGCTGGGAACGGAACTTGAGTTCACTATCACAGATTATTCCTAAGTCACACAAAGAGGTAACGATAGGGACTGGTACGTCGGTTAACATATAGACTCTCGGGGTGGTGGTAAGACGCTTGCGGGAATAAGAGATGGACTGGAATTTGGAGACATTGAGCTAGAAAGTTTTTCATGCACCATGTGATGAATGAATCGAGGTCTTCTTGCAGGAGAAGAGAGTCGGTAGTGGAGGAGATATGTTTGATTATTTTCATGTCATCGGCATAAATGGACAACTCTGAGTGTTTGATGACACATTCAACATCATTTATTGTGAGGATACCAATCAATGGACCTAGGTGGCTGCCCTGAGGGACGCCGGAACGAGCGACAATAGGGTTAGAAATGGATGAACTGAAAAGAAGATTGTACTGACGGTTGTTGAGGTAGGATCGGATCCAGGAGATGAATCTTGGGGGGGGGGGGGGGGGGAGCCTAGGCGATCAAGTTTGAACAAGATAACGTTATGGGAGATCTTGTCGAAGGCTTTACTAAAATCGGTGGCGATAACATCAACATCTTTACCGTTTTCCAGGGCACATAGGGTTTTAGAGACGAAGTCAGTAAGGCTGGTGGTTGTAGATCTACCTTTGAGGAAGCCATGCTGGGAGAGTGAGAAGATAGACTTACAGTGGAAGAACATGGAATCATAGACCAATTTTTCGAATAGTTTAGGTATGGATGATAATTTAGCAATGGGTCTGTAGTTGGACACATCGTTCTTGCAACCTTTTTTGAAGATGGGAATAATATACGAATTTTTCCATAATTGTGGGAAAACCCCTTGAGTGACCGAGAGACGAAAAAGCAAAGTAAGGGGTTGAACTAGATGCATGGCACACTTTTTCAGCATGCCATCAGGACCTGGGTGAAAGTCGTCCTCAAGCCTATTAATACTGGCGGCGATTAGTTCAGGATCAGGGTCAAAAGATGAAAACGATGTTTGAGTGCATTTGTCCATGAATGCAAAATAGTTAAGGTCGGGTTGTAGAAATTTGTCGCTGAAAGATTTACTGAAGAAGTGTGCAAAGAGGTTAGCGATAACCTTAGGATCAGATGAAGAGGTACTCTCGAGCTTTAGGGTGGAAGGGTAACCATTGGATTTCTTCTTAGAATTAATAAAGCTATAAAAACGCTTCGGGTCGGATATGAGGCTAGTTTCCATCCGTTGGAGGTACTCATGGTAGAGGGTATCACAACGTTCAGAAAAAGAGGTATAAGCAGATAGATAGGAAGAATAGTCAGACTCAGTCTGGGTTAGAAGAAAAGTTTGCCAACGTTTATTTCTCCTGTTGCGAAGAGAGCGTAATTCTTTGTCGTACCAAACGGGGGATGAGGAGCAGTTTTTACGAGGAAGAAGAGGGATAGATTGTGTAAGGCAAGCGTGTATTTCCGAATAAAACGCCTCTACAGCAATGTCTATTGGAAGATGTTGAGGGATATTGCCAATGTTGGAGTTGAGGAGCAAGTGATTTAATTTGTCAAAGTCGCCTTTACGAAAATTGAAGGATAAAGAAGACTCGGAGCCTGAAACGGCATGAAGGTGCTCGTAGGAGAAAACGAGGAACAAGGGAGGATGGTGACGGTCGAGGGAGGAGAGAAGATGGTTGCTTTCTGCGACAGCCGAGTTAACTGGGTCTGAAGAAAAGATTAAGTCTAATTGTCTGTCCAGGAAGTTCCTGACCCCGCTTACTTGAAAGAGAACTGAAACGGAGAGCTGATCGGTAAAGAAGGCTTCTTTGGCCGAAGATGCGTTAAGGGGGACAAAGTGAGAACAGTCCTCAGACAATGACCATTGGATACGGGGGAGTTTTAAGTCACCCAATAAAATAAATTCATCGGACGCGTTAGCGTTCTCAAGCAGGGTATCGATCGCTTCAATTATGGGCTCGTAGGCGTCTAAAGGTTGAGAGGGGCGAATGTAACAACAGAGGATGTACAGAAGACACTTATTTAGTTCTATTTTTATACACACAAATTCTGATATTGTAGAGTCGGAGGTCTTTAGCAGGGTGGCATCATAACGGTTGTGAGCAGCTATGAGAACCCCGCGACATGGTGGATCATTGGTACCTACACAACCGTCGACACGGAAAATGGCATAGTTTGGAGGGAATAGTTCGTTGTCGAGAATTCCTGGTGTTAGATTGGTTTCAGTTAAGGCAAAGGTATCGTGCGGGAATTTGTGGGAGTTAAGAAAAATATTGGATGTTTTTGTACGAAGTCCTCTTACGTTCTGGTAATAGACCGACAAGCTGTTGGGGAGAGGATCTTGATCGGAAACCGCGGGTGCAATAGAGGGGAAGTCAGAAATAGGGAAATCAAGGGGGTTAGGAACGAAAGTAGTTTAAGGAGTCGGAGTTTAAGGAAATACGGCGAGAACTGACGCACGCAACATAGGTGGATTGATCTTCTGAAACTTTATGGGAAGGTATATTGAATGATTCATGGTATTTAGTGAAAAGTTGGAGTAAGACTGATGGGTCTGTGGGCAGGCCTTCTTGTTGTATACTTAACATGACGTTGGTGCTGGTTTTACCTTCAACACAGACGGAGTTCGGTTTGTCGTGGAGATAGGCTAGAAATAAACGTACGTTGTCATAAATGCGACGGTCCCGTAAACGGGACAAGAGGTATCGTCCATCGCTAGAATCAGCAGAGCGCAAAGTCAATTTAACTGTAGGTGGGAGAAGGGGATCGATAAATGAATGATGTTCGGATAAAGGAGTTTTGGCTAGCGGAACGGGCGGGTCAACGGAGGTAGAATTTGTTTGAGACGGGGCGACAGTGTAGGAGGATGACGGCGTGGAATTAGGTGGGCATGCGGAGGAAGTAGCGGGTGCAAGGTTTGGCGTATATAGAGGAGAGGTGGGACAGACGGAAATCGGAGCAGAGGTGGTGGAGTGGTCGGAAGAAGTTGGCTTGAGGTTAGGAGGGTATGCGGAAGAAGTTAGGAGTGCATGGTTAGGTGGGTGCGCTGGACATACGGAACTCAAAACAGTATTGGTTTGGTTGACGGTTGGAATGGACGTGTTCGAGGGCTTCGGTGTAACTGGAACAGGGGGGTTAAGGGTGTGAGAATATATAAAGTTGGGATACTTGACTGGAGCACTTAGATTAAAATTTGGAAATACTCCCATTTTGAACTGCCAATTGGAGTTAGGATTACTAGATTTAGGAATAATGGTGAGATGTGCGGAAGAGTGAGGAGTGATTATGTTGTTACTAGTTCTAAGGTTCTTATGGTTAGGGTGAATACTAAATTTAGGTATGGGAGAAGGTCGTTTGGGGTAGTTAGGATTAGGTGCAGAGGGCTTAGGGTTAAACTTAACGTACTTCCTAGTCCACTTAGAAATTGTGATATTCCCGAGAGTGAAGAATTTGCTGGAGGGGTTACTGATGAGCCAGACATATTTGTTTGGGATGAAGATATTGAAGTTGCTGGATTTCCCTGCGTCTGACGAGAGTAACTTCAGGCAGCTAACGGGGGTGAATCCAAAATTCCGGGAAAAAAAAACTGTGGGCCCAGGAATCGTTGGCGTTATGAGGTGCACCCTTTAGAAGGAATGGAGTTGTGCTTGATAAAGATGAATGTTTACTGCCTAGCCTTTTTAGTCTCTGCTCCCATTCCGATACTGTCCAGGTGGTGCCAAGTTTGTTGATCGTAAATGTGGTGGAAGTAGGTTGGGATGACACTCGCGGAGAGACATTGATGGCAACACCAGCGACCTTCTCTATAACGGGCTTGACCAAACCAGCAATAGCATCAACATCAGAGGCAGGCTGCACCAAGGAGGAATGCGGAGGAATCACATTCACGGTGGATTGAGGCGGAACTGCGGAGGTTGCATCCCGGAGAGTGGAGCAGTCCCCATCAGAAGATGTAGGTCCAGAAGAAGGAGAATTCTCTGTAACGGGCTTGACCGAACCAGAAGATGTAGGTCCAGAAGAAGAAGAATTCTCTATAATGGGCTTGAGCAAACCAACAGGAGCATCACCATCAGAATCAGGCTGCAACAAGGAGGAATGCGGAGGAATCACTTTCACGGTAGATTGAGGCGGAACTGCGGAAGTTGCATCCCGGACAGTGGAGCAGTCCCCTTCAGAAGATGCAGGTCCAGAAGAAGAAGAATTCAAACCAGAAGCAACTGTGGTGTCAGACCGAGGAAAAGAGGGGCCGAGATAGCTTCTTGTGGTTAAACTCTTAATATCAGAGCCGACTGAGCCAATTAATTCAAAGTTCATCACAATGGCTGTTGAGCACGAATCCAGATCCCGCTTGACGTGCCGGACACCGCGCCGAATGTCGACTAAGATTGGCATGATAGATTCCGCAGCTTGGCTGATGGAAGGCGATGGTGATCCAGCGCGGAGGTCATCCAACTAAGCGACCAGGCCGCTCAGCTTTAAGGAAAGCTCGCAAATCCTGCTTGAAAGAAGCGATGAGTCGTTGGTCAAACCCTCAGCGATCTTAAGCAGCTTGTCCAGTTTTAAGTTTAGACTAGCGCAGTCATGGGACATCCGTGGAGAGCGTAGCAACGACTTCCTTCATGAGCCGTAAGACGTGAAAGGGCCTAATGTTGGAGCACTCTTTACATGTAGAAAGACCACGTGAAAGACAGGTGCCATGAAAAACACCACCACAGATGCCATCACAGGTAACACCATTGTTTAGCAACTAATTAGAGCATGACTTGCAAAGGGCCATTTTGTGCGTGAAGAATTAGTCGGAAATAATTAACAATAAAAAGTTAAACAAAAGGCTTTACACCAGGTTGCAGTAATACCAGATTAAAACAAAATAAACAAACTGAGTCATTTCCGCTTGAAAAACAAAAATATTTCCCGGCACTGTAAAAAGCGAAAAAAACTAACTGAGTCACTTGCAAAATAGCGGCCAGTTGAAAATAAGGTCACTGACAAAAATGTAAACAAGGAGAAACTGTGTCAGACATGTTATTGACCGGGAAAGAGTGGCACTCACTTTGCTGAGACACGCACAAAACACACGAAACGAAAATACTGCGAAGAAATTGAACTGTCTGAGGAGCGATCACGCAACGCGTCCGATCGATTAGGCGGTAGTTGGCGCACTTGTTTTGGTGCAAATTCTGGGCCCAGTAGCAGTCAGAGTCCAGGGACCAAAATTTGGATATTTTCTGATAGCGCCAATCGATTCAGAATGGTCGATTCACACCCCTTAGAAACTCCGAATCGGCAAATAAGGCCCGGGAACGCGTAGTTTGCGAGATAAACGCGTTTAAAGTTTCAGCCTATTTGAAGTAGTACCTAAACTGCAATTTTGCCCTATACCAGCATCAATTCTTTTTACCTATAAAACACTTGTTTTGGTGCAAATTCTGGGCCCAGTAGCAATCAGAGTTCAGGGACCAAAATTTCGATATTTTCGGATTGCGCCAATCGATTCAGAATGGTCGATTCATACCCCTTAGAAACCCCGAAGGAAGCAAATAAGGCCCGGAAACGCGTAGTTTGCGAGATAAACGCGTTTAATGTTTCAGCCTATTTGAAGTAGTACCTAAACTGCAATTTTGCCCTATACCAGCATCAATTCTTTTTACCTATAAAACACTTGTTTCGGTGCAAATTTTGGGCCCAGTAGCAGTCAGAGTTCAGGGACCAAAATTTCGATATTTTCTGATATCGCCAATCGATTCAGAATGGTCGGTTCATACCCCTTAAGGCCCGGGAACGCGTAGTTTGCGAGATAAACGTGTTTAAAGTTTCAGCCTATTTGAAGTAGTACCTAAACTGCAATTTTGCCCTATACCAGCATCAATTCTTTTTACCTATAAAACACTTGTTTTGGTGCAAATTCTGGGCCCAGAAGCAATCAGAGTTCAGGGACCAAAATTTCGATATTTTCTGAAAGCGAAAATCGATTCAGAATTGTCGACTCATACCCCTTAGAAACCCCGAAGGGGCAAATAAGGCCCGGGAACACGTAGTTCGCGAGATAAACGCGTTTAAAGTTTCAGCCTATTTGAAGTAGTACCTAAACTGCAATTTTGCCCTATACCAGCATCAATTATTTTTACCTATAAAACACTTGTTTCGGTGCAAATTCTGGGCCCAGTAGCAGTCAGAGTTCAGGGACCAAAATTTCGATATTTTCTGATATCACCAATCGATTCAGAATGGTCGATTCATACCCCTCAGAAACCCCGAAGAGGCAAAGAAGGCCCGGGAACGCGTAGTTTTCGAGATAAACGCGATTAAAGTTTCAGCCTATTTGAAGTAGTACCTAAACTGCAATTTTGCCCTATACCAGCATCAATTATTTTTACCTATAAAACATTTGTTTCGGTGCAAATTCTGGGCCCAGTAGCAGTCAGAGTTCAGGGACCAAAATTTCGATATTTTCTGATAGCGCCAATCGATTTAGAATGGTCGATTCATACCCCTTAGAAACCCCGTAGGGGCAAATAAGGCCCGGGAACTCGTAGTTTGCGAGATAAACGCATTTAAAGTTTCAGCCTATTTGAAGTAGTACCTAAACTGCAATTTTGCCCTATACCAGCATCAATTCTTTTTACCTATAAAACACTTGTTTCGGTGCAAATTGTGGGCCCAGTAGCAGTGAGAGTTCAGGGACCAAAATTTCGATATTTTCTGATATCGCCAATCGATTCAGAATGGTCGATTCATACCCCTCAGAAACCCCGAAGAGGCAAAGAAGGCCCGGGAACGCGTAGTTTTCGAGATAAACGCGATTAAAGTTTCAGCCTATTTGAAGTAGTACCTAAACTGCAATTTTGCCCTATACCAGCATCAATTATTTTTACCTGTTTCGGTGCAAATTCTGGGCCTAGTAGCAGTCAGAGTTCAGGGACCAAAATTTCGATATTTTCTGATAGCGCCAATCGATTCAGAATGGTCGATTCATACCCCTTAGAAATCCCGAAAGGGGAAAATAAGGCCCGGGAACGCGTAGTTTGCGAGATAAACGCATTTAAAGTTTCAGCCTATTTGAAGTAGTACCTAAACTGCAATTTTGCCCTATACCAGCATCAATTCTTTTTACCTATAAAACACTTGTTTTGGTGCAAATTCTGTGCCCAATAGCAGTCAGAGTTCAGGGACCAAAATTTCGATAATTTCTGATAGCGCCAATCGATTCAGAATGGTCGATTCATACCCCTTAGAAACTCCGAAGGGGCAAAAAAGGCCCGGGAACGCGTAGTTT
The DNA here is from genome assembly GCA_964036015.1 of Leptarthrus brevirostris. Classification (NCBI taxonomy): domain Eukaryota; kingdom Metazoa; phylum Arthropoda; class Insecta; order Diptera; family Asilidae; genus Leptarthrus; species Leptarthrus brevirostris. The sequence continues at coordinate 43,414,457 of OZ038375.1, forward strand.
GCGAGATAAACGCGTTTAAAGTTTCAGCCTATTTGAAGTAGTACCTAAACTGCAATTTTGCCCTATACCAGCATCAATTCTTTTTACCTATAAAACACTTGTTTTGGTGCAAATTCTGAGCCCAGTAGCAGTCAGAGTTCAGGGACCAAAATTTGGATATTTTCTGATAGCGCCAATCGATTCAGAATGGTGGATTCATACCCCTTAGAAAACCCGAAGGGGCAAATAAGGCCCGGGAACGCGTAGTTTACGAGATAAACGCGTTTACAGCTTCAGCCTATTTGAAGTAGTACCTAAACTGCAATTTTGCCCTATACCAGCATCAATTATTTTTACATATAAAACATTTGTTTTAGGTCAAATTCTGGGCCCGGTAGCAGTCAGAGTGCAGGGACCAACATTTCGATATTTTCTGATAGCGCCAATCGATTCAGAATGGTCGATTTATACCCCTTAGAAACCCCGAAGGGGCAAAGAAGGCCCGGGAACGCGTATTTTGCGAGATAAACGCGATTAAAGTTTCAGCCTATTTGAAGTAGTACCTAAACTGCAATTTTGCCCTATACCAGCATCAATTATTTTTACCTATAAAACACTTGTTTCGGTGCAAATTCTGGGCCCAGTAGCAGTCAGGGTTCAGGGACCAAAATTTCGATATTTTCTGATAGCGCCAATCGATTTAGAATGGCCGATTCATACCCCTTAGAAACCCCGAAGGGGCAAATAAGGCCCAGGAACGCGTAGTTTGCGAGATAAACGCGATTAAAGTTTCAGCCTATTTGAAGTAGTACCTAAACTGCAATTTTGCCCTATACCAGCATCAATTATTTTTACCTATAAAACACTTGTTTCGGTGCAAATTCTGGGCCCAGTAGCAGTCAGAGTTCAGGGACCAAAATTTCGATATTTTCTGATAGCGCCAATCGATTCAGAATGGTCGACTCATACCCCTTAGAAACCCCGAAGGGGCAAATAAGGCCCGGGAACGCGTAGTTTGCGAGATAAACGCATTTAAAGTTTCAGCCTATTTGAAGTAGTACCTTAACTGCAATTTTGCCCTATACCAGCATCAATTCTTTTTACCTATAAAACACTTGTTTCGGTGCAAATTCTTGGCCCAGTAGCAGTCTGAGTTCAGGGACCAAAATTTCGATATTTTCTGATATCGCCAATCGATTCAGAATGGTCGATTCATACCCCTTAGAAACCCCGTAGGGGCAAATAAGGCCCGGGAACTCGTAGTTTGCGAGATAAACGCATTTAAAGTTTCAGCCTATTTGAAGTAGTACCTAAACTGCAATTTTGCCCTATACCAGCATCAATTCTTTTTACCTATAAAACATTTGCAAATTCTGGGCCCAGTAGCAGTCAGAGTTCAGGGACCAAAATTTCGATATTTTCTGATAGCGCCAATCGATTTAGAATGGTCGATTCATACCCCTTAGAAACCCCGTAGGGGCAAATAAGGCCCGGGAACTCGTAGTTTGCGAGATAAACGCATTTAAAGTTTCAGCCTATTTGAAGTAGTACCTAAACTGCAATTTTGCCCTATACCAGCATCAATTCTTTTTACCTATAAAACACTTGTTTCGGTGCAAATTGTGGGCCCAGTAGCAGTGAGAGTTCAGGGACCAAAATTTCGATATTTTCTGATATCGCCAATCGATTCAGAATGGTCGATTCATACCCCTCAGAAACCCCGAGGAGGCAAAGAAGGCCCGGGAACGCGTAGTTTTCGAGATAAACGCGATTAAAGTTTCAGCCTATTTGAAGTAGTACCTAAACTGCAATTTTGCCCTATACCAGCATCAATTATTTTTACCTGTTTCGGTGCAAATTCTGGGCCTAGTAGCAGTCAGAGTTCAGGGACCAAAATTTCGATATTTTCTGATAGCGCCAATCGATTCAGAATGGTCGATTCATACCCCTTAGAAATCCCGAAAGGGGAAAATAAGGCCCGGGAACGCGTAGTTTGCGAGATAAACGCATTTAAAGTTTCAGCCTATTTGAAGTAGTACCTAAACTGCAATTTTGCCCTATACCAGCATCAATTCTTTTTACCTATAAAACACTTGTTTTGGTGCAAATTCTGTGCCCAGTAGCAGTCAGAGTTCAGGGACCAAAATTTCGATAATTTCTGATAGCGCCAATCGATTCAGAATGGTCGATTCATACCCCTTAGAAACTCCGAAGGGGCAAAAAAGGCCCGGGAACGCGTAGTTTGCGAGATAAACGCGTTTAAAGTTTCAGCCTATTTGAAGTAGTACCTAAACTGCAATTTTGCCCTATACCAGCATCAATTCTTTTTACCTATAAAACACTTGTTTTGGTGCAAATTCTGAGCCCAGTAGCAGTCAGAGTTCAGGGACCAAAATTTGGATATTTTCTGATAGCGCCAATCGATTCAGAATGGTGGATTCATACCCCTTAGAAAACCCGAAGGGGCAAATAAGGCCCGGGAACGCGTAGTTTACGAGATAAACGCGTTTACAGCTTCAGCCTATTTGAAGTAGTACCTAAACTGCAATTTTGCCCTATACCAGCATCAATTATTTTTACATATAAAACATTTGTTTTAGGTCAAATTCTGGGCCCGGTAGCAGTCAGAGTGCAGGGACCAACATTTCGATATTTTCTGATAGCGCCAATCGATTCAGAATGGTCGATTTATACCCCTTAGAAACCCCGAAGGGGCAAAGAAGGCCCGGGAACGCGTATTTTGCGAGATAAACGCGATTAAAGTTTCAGCCTATTTGAAGTAGTACCTAAACTGCAATTTTGCCCTATACCAGCATCAATTATTTTTACCTATAAAACACTTGTTTCGGTGCAAATTCTGGGCCCAGTAGCAGTCAGGGTTCAGGGACCAAAATTTCGATATTTTCTGATAGCGCCAATCGATTTAGAATGGCCGATTCATACCCCTTAGAAACCCCGAAGGGGCAAATAAGGCCCAGGAACGCGTAGTTTGCGAGATAAACGCGATTAAAGTTTCAGCCTATTTGAAGTAGTACCTAAACTGCAATTTTGCCCTATACCAGCATCAATTATTTTTACCTATAAAACACTTGTTTCGGTGCAAATTCTGGGCCCAGTAGCAGTCAGAGTTCAGGGACCAAAATTTCGATATTTTCTGATAGCGCCAATCGATTCAGAATGGTCGACTCATACCCCTTAGAAACCCCGAAGGGGCAAATAAGGCCCGGGAACGCGTAGTTTGCGAGATAAACGCATTTAAAGTTTCAGCCTATTTGAAGTAGTACCTTAACTGCAATTTTGCCCTATACCAGCATCAATTCTTTTTACCTATAAAACACTTGTTTCGGTGCAAATTCTTGGCCCAGTAGCAGTCTGAGTTCAGGGACCAAAATTTCGATATTTTCTGATATCGCCAATCGATTCAGAATGGTCGATTCATACCCCTTAGAAACCCCGAAGGGGCAAATAAGGCCCGGGAACGCGTAGTTTGCGAGATAAACGCGTTTTAAGTTTCAGCCTATTTGAAGTAGTACCTAAACTGCAATTTTACCCTATCCCAGCATCAATTCTTTTTACCTATAAAACACTTGTTTCGGTGCAAATTCTGGGCGCAGTAGCAGTCAGAGTTCAGGGACCAAAATTTCGATATTTTCTGATATCGCCAATCGATTCAGAATGGTCGATTCATACCCCTTAGAAACCCCGAAGAGGCAAACAAGGCCCGGGAACGCGTAGTTTGCGAGATAAATGCGATTAAAGTTTCAGCCTATTTGAAGTAGTACCTAAACTGCAATTTTGCCCTATACCAGCATCAATTATTTTTACCTATAAAACATTTGTTTCGGTGCAAATTCTGGGCCCAGTAGCAGTCAGAGTTCAGGGACCAAAATTTCGATATTTTCTGATAGCGCCAATCGATTTAGAATGGTCGATTCATACCCCTTAGAAACCCCGTAGGGGCAAATAAGGCCCGGGAACTCGTAGTTTGCGAGATAAACGCATTTAAAGTTTCAGCCTATTTGAAGTAGTACCTAAACTGCAATTTTGCCCTATACCAGCATCAATTCTTTTTACCTATAAAACACTTGTTTCGGTGCAAATTCTGGGCCCAGTAGCAGTCTGAGTTCAGGGACCAAAATGTCGATATTTTCTGATATCGCCAATCGATTCAGAATGGTCGATTCATACCCCTTAGAAACCCCAAAGGGGCAAATAAGGCCCGGGAACGCGTAGTTTGCGAGATAAACGTGTTTAAAGTTTCAGCCTATTTGAAGTAGTACCTAAACTGCAGTTTTGCCCTGTACCAGCATCAATTCTTTTTACCTATAAAACACTTGTTTCGGTGCAAAATCTGGGCCCAGTAGCAGTCAGAGTTCAGGGACCAAAATTTCGATATTTTCTGATAGCGCCAATCGATTCAGAATGGTCGGTTCATACCCCTTAAGGCCCGGGAACGCGTAGTTTGCGAGATAAACGTGTTTAAAGTTTCAGCCTATTTGAAGTAGTACCTAAACAGCAATTTTGCCCTATACCAGCATCAATTCTTTTTACCTATAAAACACTTGTTTTGGTGCAAATTCTGGGCCCAGTAGCAATCAGAGTTCAGGGACCAAAATTTCGATATTTTCTGATAGCGCCAATCGATTCAGAATGGTCGACTCATACCCCTTAGAAACCCCGAAGGGGCAAATAAGGCCCGGGAACGCGTAGTTTGCGCGATAAACGCGTTTAAAGTTTCAGCCTATTTGAAGTAGTACCTAAACTGCAACTTTGCCCTATACCAGCATCAATTCTTTTTACCTATAAAACACTTGTTTCGGTGCAAATTCTGGGCCCAGTAGCAGTCAGAGTTCAGGGACCAAAATTTCGATATTTTCTGATATCGCCAATCGATTCAGAATGGTCGATTTATACCCCTTAGAAACCCTGAAGGGGCAAATAAGGCCCGGGAACGCGTAGTTTGCGAGATAAACGCGATTAAAGTTTCAGCCTATTTGAAGTAGTACCTAAACTGCAATTTTGCCCTATACCAGCATCAATTATTTTTACCTATAAAACACTTGTTTCGGTGCAAATTCTGGGCGCAGTAGCAGTCAGAGTTCAGGGACCAAAATTTCGATATTTTCTGATATCGCCAATCGATTCAGAATGGTCGATTCATACCCCTTAGAAACCCCGAAGAGGCAAAGAAGGCCCGGGAACGCGTAGTTTGCGAGATAAATGCGATTAAAGTTTCAGCCTATTTGAAGTAGTACCTAAACTGCAATTTTGCCCTATACCAGCATCAATTATTTTTACCTATAAAACATTTGTTTCGGTGCAAATTCTGGGCCCAGTAGCAGTCAGAGTTCAGGGACCAAAATTTCGATATTTTCTGATAGCGCCAATCGATTTAGAATGGTCGATTCATACCCCTTAGAAACCCCGTAGGGGCAAATAAGGCCCGGGAACTCGTAGTTTGCGAGATAAACGCATTTAAAGTTTCAGCCTATTTGAAGTAGTACCTAAACTGCAATTTTGCCCTATACCAGCATCAATTCTTTTTACCTATAAAACACTTGTTTCGGTGCAAATTCTGGGCCCAGTAGCAGTCTGAGTTCAGGGACCAAAATGTCGATATTTTCTGATAGCGCCAATCGATTCAGAATGGTGGATTCATACCCCTTAGAAACCCCGAAGGGGCAAATAAGGCCCGGGAACGCGTAGTTTACGAGATAAACGCGTTTACAGCTTCAGCCTATTTGAAGTAGTACCTAAACTGCAATTTTGCCCTATACCAGCATCAATTATTTTTACATATAAAACATTTGTTTTAGGTCAAATTCTGGGCCCGGTAGCAGTCAGAGTGCAGGGACCAACATTTCGATATTTTCTGATAGCGCCAATCGATTCAGAATGGTCGATTTATACCCCTTAGAAACCCCAAAGGGGCAAAGAAGGCCCGGGAACGCGTATTTTGCGAGATAAACGCGATTAAAGTTTCAGCCTATTTGAAGTAGTACCTAAACTGCAATTTTGCCCTATACCAGCATCAATTATTTTTACCTCTAAAACACTTGTTTCGGTGCAAATTCTGGGCCCAGTAGCAGTCAGGGTTCAGGGACCAAAATTTCGATATTTTCTGATAGCGCCAATCGATTTAGAATGGCCGATTCATACCCCTTAGAAACCCCGAAGGGGCAAATAAGGCCCGGGAACGCGTAGTTTGCGAGATAAACGCGATTAAAGTTTCAGCCTATTTGAAGTAGTACCTAAACTGCAATTTTGGCCTATACCAGCATCAATTATTTTTACCTATAAAACACTTGTTTCGGTGCAAATTCTGGGCCCAGTAGCAGTCAGAGTTCAGGGACCAAAATTTCGATATTTTCTGATAGCGCCAATCGATTCAGAATGGTCGACTCATACCCCTTAGAAACCCCGAAGGGGCAAATAAGGCCCGGGAACGCGTAGTTTGCGAGATAAACGCATTTAAAGTTTCAGCCTATTTGAAGTAGTACCTAAACTGCAATTTTGCCCTATACCAGCATCAATTCTTTTTACCTATAAAACACTTGTTTCGGTGCAAATTCTTGGCCCAGTAGCAGTCTGAGTTCAGGGACCAAAATTTCGATATTTTCTGATATCGCCAATCGATTCAGAATGGTCGATTCATACCCCTTAGAAACCCCGAAGGGGCAAATAAGGCCCGGGAACGCGTAGTTTGCGAGATAAACGCGTTTTAAGTTTCAGCCTATTTGAAGTAGTACCTAAACTGCAATTTTACCCTATCCCAGCATCAATTCTTTTTACCTATAAAACACTTGTTTCGGTGCAAATTCTGGGCGCAGTAGCAGTCAGAGTTCAGGGACCAAAATTTCGATATCGCCAATCGATTCAGAATGGTCGATTCATACCCCTTAGAAACCCCGAAGAGGCAAAGAAGGCCCGGGAACGCGTAGTTTGCGAGATAAATGCGATTAAAGTTTCAGCCTATTTGAAGTAGTACCTAAACTGCAATTTTGCCCTATACCAGCATCAATTATTTTTACCTATAAAACACTTGTTTCGGTGCAAATTCTGGGCCCAGTAGCAGTCAGAGTTCAGGGACCAAAATTTCGATATTTTCTGATATCGCCAATCGATTCAGAATGGTCGACTCATACCCCTTAGAAACCCCGAAGGGGCAAATAAGGCCCGGGAACGCGTAGTTTGCGAGATAAACGCGATTACAGTTTCAGCCTATTTGAAGTAATACCTAAACTGCTATTTTACCCTATACCAGCATTAATTATTTTTACCTATAAAACACTTGTTTCGGTGCAAATTCTGGGCCTAGTAGCAGTCAGAGTTCAGGGACCAAAATTTCGATATTTTCTGATAGCGCCAATCGATTCAGAATGGTCGATTCATACCCCTTAGAAACCCCGAAGGGGCAAATAAGGCCCGGGAACGCGTAGTTTGCGAGATAAACGCATTTAAAGTTTCAGCCTATTTGAAGTAGTACCTAAACTGCAATTTTGCCCTATACCAGCATCAATTCTTTTTACCTATAAAACACTTGTTTCGGTGCAAATTCTGGGCCCAGTAGCAGTCAGAGTTCAGGGACCAAAATTTCGATATTTTCTGATATCGCCAATCGATTCAGAATGGTCGATTCATACCCCTTAGAAACCCCGAAGGGGCAAAGAAGGCCCGGGAACGCGTAGTTTGCGAGATAAACGCGATTAAAGTTTCAGCCTATTTGAAGTAGTACCTAAACTGCAATTTTGCCCTATACCAGCATCAATTATTTTTACCTATAAAACACTTGTTTCGGTGCAAATTCTGGGCCTAGTAGCAGTCAGAGTTCAGGGACCAAAATTTCGATATTTTCTGATAGCGCCAATCGATTCAGAATGGTCGATTCATACCCCATAGAAACCCCGAAGGGCAAATAAGGCCCGGGAACGCGTAGTTTGCGAGATAAACGCATTTAAAGTTTCAGCCTATTTGAAGTAGTACCTAAACTGCAATTTTGCCCTATACCAGCATCAATTATTTTTACCTATAAAACACTTGTTTCGGTGCAAATTCTGGGCCCAGGAGCAGTCAGAGTTCAGGGACCAAAATTTCGATATTTTCTGATAGCGCCAATCGATTTAGAATGGTCGATTCATACTCCTTAGAAACCCCGAAGGGGCAAATAAGGCCCGGGAACGCGTAGTTTGCGAGATAAACGCATTTATAGTTTCAGCCTATTTGAAGTAGTACCTGAACTGCAATTTTGCCCTATACCAGCATCAATTCTTTTTACCTATAAAACACTTGTTTCGGTGCAAATTCTGGGCCCAGTAGCAGTCAGAGTTCAGGGACCAAAATTTCGATATTTTCTGATATCGCCAATCGATTCAGAATGGTCGATTCATACCCCTCAGAAACCCAGAAGGGGCAAAGAAGGCCCGGGAACGCGTAGTTTGCGAGATAAACGCGATTAAAGTTTCAGCCTATTTGAAGTAGTACCTAAACTGCAATTTTGCCCTATACCAGCATCAATTCTTTTTCCTATAAACCACTTGTTTTGGTGCAAATTCTGGGCCCAGTAGCAATCAGAGTGCAGGGACCAAAATTTCGATATTTTCTGATAGCGCCAATCGATTCGGAATGGTCGATTTATACCCCATAGAAACCCCGAATTGGCAAATAAGGCCCGGGAACGCGTAGTTTGCGAGATAAACGCATTTAAAGTTTCAGCCTATTTGAAGTAGTACCTAAACTGCAATTTTGCCCTATACGAGCATCAATTCTTTTTACTTATAAAACACTTGTTTTGGTGCAAATTCTGGGCCCAGTAGCAATCAGAGTTCAGGGACCAAAATTTCGATATTTTCTGATAGCGCCAATCGATTCAGAATGGTCGATTCATACCCCTCAGAAACCCAGAAGGGGCAAAGAAGGCCCGGGAACGCGTAGTTTGCGAGATAAACGCGATTAAAGTTTCAGCCTATTTGAAGTAGTACCTAAACTGCAAATTCGCCCTATACCAGCATCAATTCTTTTTACCTATAAAACACTTGTTTTGGTGCAAATTCTGAGCCCAGTAGCAGTCAGAGTTCAGGGACCAAAATTTCGATATTTTCTGATAGCGCCAATCGATTCAGAATGGTCGATTCATACCCCTTAGAATCCCCGAAGGGGCAAATAAGGCCCGGGAACGCGTAGTTTGCGAGATAAACGCGTTTAAAGTTTCAGTCTATTTGAAGTAGTATCTAAACTGCAATTTTGCCCTATACCAGCATCAATTCTTTTTACCTATAAAACACTTGTTTTGGTGCAAATTCTGGGCCCAGTAGCAGTCAGAGTTCAGGGACCAAAATTAGGATATTTTCTGATAGCGCCAATCGATTAAGAATGGTCGATTCATACCCCTTAGAAACCGAAGGGGCAAATAAGGCCCGGGAACGCGTAGTTTGCGAGATAAACGCGTTTAAAGTTTCAGCCTATTTGAAGTAGTACCTAAACTGCAATTTTGCCCTATACCAGCATCAATTCTTTTTACCTATAAAACACTTGTTTTGGTGCAAATTCTGGGCCCAGTAGCAGTCAGAGTTCAGGGACAAAATTTTCGATAATTTCTGATATCGCCAATCGATTAAGAATGGTCGATTCATTCCCTTAGAAACCCCGATGGGGCAAATAAGGCACGGGAACGCGTAGTTTTCGAGATAAACGCGTTTAAAGTTTCAGCCTATTTGAAGTAGTACCTAAACTGCAATTTTGCCCTATACCAGCATCAATTCTTTTTACCTATAAAACACTTGTTTTGGTGCAAATTCTGGGCCCAGTAGCAGTCAGAGTTCAGGGACCAAAATTTCGATAATTTCTGATAGCGCCAATCGATTCAGAATGGTCGATTCATACCCCTTAGAAACCCTGAAGGGGCAAATAAGGCCCGGGAACGCGTAGTTTGCGAGATAAACGCGTTTAAAGTTTCAGCCTATTTGAAGTAGTACCTAAACTGCAATTTTGCCCTACACCAGCATCAATTATTTTTACCTATAAAACACTTGTTTTGGTGCAAATTCTGAGCCCAGTAGCAGTCAGAGTTCAGGGACCAAAATTTGGATATTTTCTGATAGCGCCAATCGATTCAGAATGGTCGATTCATACCCCTTAGAAACCCCGTAGGGGCAAATAAGGCCCGGGAACGCGTAGTTTACGAGATAAACGCGTTTCAAGTTTCAGCCTATTTGAAGTAGTACCTAAACTGCAATTTTGCCCTATACCAGCATCAATTCTTTTTACCTATAAAACACTTGTTTTGGTGCAAATTCTGGGCCCAGTAGCAAGCAGAGTTCAGGGACCAAAATTTCGATATTTTCTGATAGCGCCAATCGATTCAGAATGGTCGATTCATACCCCTTAGAAACCCCGAAGGGGCAAATAAGGCCCGGGAACGCGTAGTTTGCGAGATAAACGCGTTTAAAGTTTCAGCCTATTTGAAGTAGTACCTAAACTGCAATTTTGCCCTATACCAGCATCAATTCTTTTTACCTATAAAACACTTGTTTCGGTGCAAATTCTGGGCCTAGTAGCAGTCAGAGTTCAGGGACCAAAATTTCGATATTTTCTGATAGCGCCAATCGATTCAGAATGGTCGATTCATACCCCTTAGAAACCCTGAAGGGGCAAATAAGGCCCGGGAACGCGTAGTTTGCGAGATAAACGCGTTTAAAGTTTCAGTCTATTTGAAGTAGTATCTAAACTGCAATTTTGCCCTATACCAGCATCAATTCTTTTTACCTATAAAACACTTGTTTTGGTGCAAATTCTGGGCCCAGTAGCAGTCAGAGTTCAGGGACCAAAATTAGGATATTTTCTGATAGCGCCAATCGATTAAGAATAGTCGATTCATACCCCTTAGAAACCGAAGGGGCAAATAAGGCCCGGGAACGCGTAGTTTGCGAGATAAACGCGTTTAAAGTTTCAGCCTATTTGAAGTAGTACCTAAACTGCAATTTTGCCCTATACCAGCATCAATTCTTTTTACCTATAAAACACTTGTTTTGGTGCAAATTCTGGGCCCAGTAGCAGTCAGAGTTCAGGGACAAAAATTTCGATAATTTCTGATATCGCCAATCGATTAAGAATGGTCGATTCATTCCCTTAGAAACCCCGATGGGGCAAATAAGGCACGGGAACGCGTAGTTTTCGAGATAAACGCGTTTAAAGTTTCAGCCTATTTGAAGTAGTACCTAAACTGCAATTTTGCCCTATACCAGCATCAATTCTTTTTACCTATAAAACACTTGTTTTGGTGCAAATTCTGGGCCCAGTAGCAGTCAGAGTTCAGGGACCAAAATTTCGATAATTTCTGATAGCGCCAATCGATTCAGAATGGTCGATTCATACCCCTTAGAAACCCTGAAGGGGCAAATAAGGCCCGGGAACGCGTAGTTTGCGAGATAAACGCGTTTAAAGTTTCAGCCTATTTGAAGTAGTACCTAAACTACAATTTTGCCCTACACCAGCATCAATTATTTTTACCTATAAAACACTTGTTTTGGTGCAAATTCTGAGCCCAGTAGCAGTCAGAGTTCAGGGACCAAAATTTGGATATTTTCTGATAGCGCCAATCGATTCAGAATGGTCGATTCATACCCCTTAGAAACCCCGTAGGGGCAAATAAGGCCCGGGAACGCGTAGTTTACGAGATAAACGCGTTTCAAGTTTCAGCCTATTTGAAGTAGTACCTAAACTGCAATTTTGCCCTATACCAGCATCAATTCTTTTTACCTATAAAACACTTGTTTTGGTGCAAATTCTGGGCCCAGTAGCAAGCAGAGTTCAGGGACCAAAATTTCGATATTTTCTGATAGCGCCAATCGATTCAGAATGGTCGATTCATACTCCTTAGAAACCCCGAAGGGGCAAATAAGGCCCGGGAACGCGTAGTTTGCGAGATAAACGCGTTTAAAGTTTCAGCCTATTTGAAGTAGTACCTAAACTGCAATTTTGCCCTATACCAGCATCAATTCTTTTTACCTATAAAACACTTGTTTCGGTGCAAATTCTGGGCCTAGTAGCAGTCAGAGTTCAGGGACCAAAATTTCGATATTTTCTGATAGCGCCAATCGATTCAGAATGGTCGATTCATACCCCATAGAAACCCCGAAGGGCAAATAAGGCCCGGGAACGCGTAGTTTGCGAGATAAACGCATTTAAAGTTTCAGCCTATTTGAAGTAGTACCTAAACTGCAATTTTGCCCTATACCAGCATCAATTATTTTTACCTATAAAACACTTGTTTCGGTGCAAATTCTGGGCCCAGGAGCAGTCAGAGTTCAGGGACCAAAATTTCGATATTTTCTGATAGCGCCAATCGATTTAGAATGGTCGATTCATACTCCTTAGAAACCCCGAAGGGGCAAATAAGGCCCGGGAACGCGTAGTTTGCGAGATAAACGCATTTATAGTTTCAGCCTATTTGAAGTAGTACCTGAACTGCAATTTTGCCCTATACCAGCATCAATTCTTTTTACCTATAAAACACTTGTTTCGGTGCAAATTCTGGGCCCAGTAGCAGTCAGAGTTCAGGGACCAAAATTTCGATATTTTCTGATATCGCCAATCGATTCAGAATGGTCGATTCATACCCCTCAGAAACCCAGAAGGGGCAAAGAAGGCCCGGGAACGCGTAGTTTGCGAGATAAACGCGATTAAAGTTTCAGCCTATTTGAAGTAGTACCTAAACTGCAATTTTGCCCTATACCAGCATCAATTCTTTTTCCTATCAACCACTTGTTTTGGTGCAAATTCTGGGCCCAGTAGCAATCAGAGTGCAGGGACCAAAATTTCGATATTTTCTGATAGCGCCAATCGATTCGGAATGGTCGATTTATACCCCATAGAAACCCCAAATTGGCAAATAAGGCCCGGGAACGCGTAGTTTGCGAGATAAACGCGTTTAAAGTTTCAGCCTATTTGAAGTAGTACCTAAACTGCAATTTTGCCCTATACGAGCATCAATTCTTTTTACTTATAAAACACTTGTTTTGGTGCAAATTCTGGGCCCAGTAGCAATCAGAGTTCAGGGACCAAAATTTCGATATTTTCTGATAGCGCCAATCGATTCAGAATGGTCGATTCATACCCCTCAGAAACCCAGAAGGGGCAAAGAAGGCCCGGGAACGCGTAGTTTGCGAGATAAACGCGATTAAAGTTTCAGCCTATTTGAAGTAGTACCTAAACTGCAAATTCGCCCTATACCAGCATCAATTCTTTTTACCTATAAAACACTTGTTTTGGTGCAAATTCTGAGCCCAGTAGCAGTCAGAGTTCAGGGACCAAAATTTCGATATTTTCTGATAGCGCCAATCGATTCAGAATGGTCGATTCATACCCCTTAGAATCCCCGAAGGGGCAAATAAGGCCCGGGAACGCGTAGTTTGCGAGATAAACGCGTTTAAAGTTTCAGTCTATTTGAAGTAGTATCTAAACTGCAATTTTGCCCTATACCAGCATCAATTCTTTTTACCTATAAAACACTTGTTTTGGTGCAAATTCTGGGCCCAGTAGCAGTCAGAGTTCAGGGACCAAAATTAGGATATTTTCTGATAGCGCCAATCGATTAAGAATAGTCGATTCATACCCCTTAGAAACCGAAAAGGCAAATAAGGCCCGGGAACGCGTAGTTTGCGAGATAAACGCGTTTAAAGTTTCAGCCTATTTGAAGTAGTACCTAAACTGCAATTTTGCCCTATACCAGCATCAATTCTTTTTACCTATAAAACACTTGTTTTGGTGCAAATTCTGGGCCCAGTAGCAGTCAGAGTTCAGGGACAAAAATTTCGATAATTTCTGATATCGCCAATCGATTAAGAATGGTCGATTCATTCCCTTAGAAACCCCGATGGGGCAAATAAGGCACGGGAACGCGTAGTTTTCGAGATAAACGCGTTTAAAGTTTCAGCCTATTTGAAGTAGTACCTAAACTGCAAATTCGCCCTATACCAGCATCAATTCTTTTTACCTATAAAACACTTGTTTTGGTGCAAATTCTGAGCCCAGTAGCAGTCAGAGTTCAGGGACCAAAATTTCGATATTTTCTGATAGCGCCAATCGATTCAGAATGGTCGATTCATACCCCTTAGAAACCCCGAAGGGGCAAATAAGGCCCGGGAACGCGTAGTTTGCGATATAAACGCGTTTAAAGTTTCAGCCTATTTGAAGTAGTACCTAAACTGCAATTTTGCCCTATACCAGCATCAATTCTTTTTACCTATAAAACACTTGTTTTGGTGCAAATTCTGGGCCCAGTAGCAGTCAGAGTTCAGGGACCAAAATTTCGATAATTTCTGATAGCGCCAATCGATTGAGAATGGTCGATTCATACCCCTTAGAAACCCTGAAGGGGCAAATAAGGCCCGGGAACGCGTAGTTTGCGAGATAAACGCATTTAAAGTTTCAGCCTATTTGAAGTAGTACCTAAACTGCAATTTTGCCCTATACCAGCATCAATTATTTTTACCTATAAAACACTTGTTTCGGTGCAAATTCTGGGCCCAGGAGCAGTCAGAGTTCAGGGACCAAAATTTCGATATTTTCTGATAGCGCCAATCGATTTAGAATGGTCGATTCATACTCCTTAGAAACCCCGAAGGGGCAAATAAGGCCCGGGAACGCGTAGTTTGCGAGATAAACGCATTTATAGTTTCAGCCTATTTGAAGTAGTACCTGAACTGCAATTTTGCCCTATACCAGCATCAATTCTTTTTACCTATAAAACACTTGTTTCGGTGCAAATTCTGGGCCCAGTAGCAGTCAGAGTTCAGGGACCAAAATTTCGATATTTTCTGATATCGCCAATCGATTCAGAATGGTCGATTCATACCCCTCAGAAACCCAGAAGGGGCAAAGAAGGCCCGGGAACGCGTAGTTTGCGAGATAAACGCGATTAAAGTTTCAGCCTATTTGAAGTAGTACCTAAACTGCAATTTTGCCCTATACCAGCATCAATTCTTTTTCCTATAAACCACTTGTTTTGGTGCAAATTCTGGGCCCAGTAGCAATCAGAGTGCAGGGACCAAAATTTCGATATTTTCTGATAGCGCCAATCGATTCGGAATGGTCGATTTATACACCATAGAAACCCCAAATTGGCAAATAAGGCCCGGGAACGCGTAGTTTGCGAGATAAACGCGTTTAAAGTTTCAGCCTATTTGAAGTAGTACCTAAACTGCAATTTTGCCCTATACGAGCATCAATTCTTTTTACTTATAAAACACTTGTTTTGGTGCAAATTCTGGGCCCAGTAGCAATCAGAGTTCAGGGACCAAAATTTCGATATTTTCTGATAGCGCCAATCGATTCAGAATGGTCGATTCATACCCCTCAGAAACCCAGAAGGGGCAAAGAAGGCCCGGGAACGCGTAGTTTGCGAGATAAACGCGATTAAAGTTTCAGCCTATTTGAAGTAGTACCTAAACTGCAAATTCGCCCTATACCAGCATCAATTCTTTTTACCTATAAAACACTTGTTTTGGTGCAAATTCTGAGCCCAGTAGCAGTCAGAGTTCAGGGACCAAAATTTCGATATTTTCTGATAGCGCCAATCGATTCAGAATGGTCGATTCATACCCCTTAGAATCCCCGAAGGGGCAAATAAGGCCCGGGAACGCGTAGTTTGCGAGATAAACGCGTTTAAAGTTTCAGTCTATTTGAAGTAGTATCTAAACTGCAATTTTGCCCTATACCAGCATCAATTCTTTTTACCTATAAAACACTTGTTTTGGTGCAAATTCTGGGCCCAGTAGCAGTCAGAGTTCAGGGACCAAAATTAGGATATTTTCTGATAGCGCCAATCGATTAAGAATAGTCGATTCATACCCCTTAGAAACCGAAAAGGCAAATAAGGCCCGGGAACGCGTAGTTTGCGAGATAAACGCGTTTAAAGTTTCAGCCTATTTGAAGTAGTACCTAAACTGCAATTTTGCCCTATACCAGCATCAATTCTTTTTACCTATAAAACACTTGTTTTGGTGCAAATTCTGGGCCCAGTAGCAGTCAGAGTTCAGGGACAAAAATTTCGATAATTTCTGATATCGCCAATCGATTAAGAATGGTCGATTCATTCCCTTAGAAACCCCGATGGGGCAAATAAGGCACGGGAACGCGTAGTTTTCGAGATAAACGCGTTTAAAGTTTCAGCCTATTTGAAGTAGTACCTAAACTGCAAATTCGCCCTATACCAGCATCAATTCTTTTTACCTATAAAACACTTGTTTTGGTGCAAATTCTGAGCCCAGTAGCAGTCAGAGTTCAGGGACCAAAATTTCGATATTTTCTGATAGCGCCAATCGATTCAGAATGGTCGATTCATACCCCTTAGAAACCCCGAAGGGGCAAATAAGGCCCGGGAACGCGTAGTTTGCGATATAAACGCGTTTAAAGTTTCAGCCTATTTGAAGTAGTACCTAAACTGCAATTTTGCCCTATACCAGCATCAATTCTTTTTACCTATAAAACACTTGTTTTGGTGCAAATTCTGGGCCCAGTAGCAGTCAGAGTTCAGGGACCAAAATTTCGATAATTTCTGATAGCGCCAATCGATTGAGAATGGTCGATTCATACCCCTTAGAAACCCTGAAGGGGCAAATAAGGCCCGGGAACGCGTAGTTTGCGAGATAAACGCATTTAAAGTTTCAGCCTATTTGAAGTAGTACCTAAACTGCAATTTTGCCCTATACCAGCATCAATTATTTTTACCTATAAAACACTTGTTTCGGTGCAAATTCTGGGCCCAGGAGCAGTCAGAGTTCAGGGACCAAAATTTCGATATTTTCTGATAGCGCCAATCGATTTAGAATGGTCGATTCATACTCCTTAGAAACCCCGAAGGGGCAAATAAGGCCCGGGAACGCGTAGTTTGCGAGATAAACGCATTTATAGTTTCAGCCTATTTGAAGTAGTACCTGAACTGCAATTTTGCCCTATACCAGCATCAATTCTTTTTACCTATAAAACACTTGTTTCGGTGCAAATTCTGGGCCCAGTAGCAGTCAGAGTTCAGGGACCAAAATTTCGATATTTTCTGATATCGCCAATCGATTCAGAATGGTCGATTCATACCCCTCAGAAACCCAGAAGGGGCAAAGAAGGCCCGGGAACGCGTAGTTTGCGAGATAAACGCGATTAAAGTTTCAGCCTATTTGAAGTAGTACCTAAACTGCAATTTTGCCCTATACCAGCATCAATTCTTTTTCCTATAAACCACTTGTTTTGGTGCAAATTCTGGGCCCAGTAGCAATCAGAGTGCAGGGACCAAAATTTCGATATTTTCTGATAGCGCCAATCGATTCGGAATGGTCGATTTATACACCATAGAAACCCCAAATTGGCAAATAAGGCCCGGGAACGCGTAGTTTGCGAGATAAACGCGTTTAAAGTTTCAGCCTATTTGAAGTAGTACCTAAACTGCAATTTTGCCCTATACGAGCATCAATTCTTTTTACTTATAAAACACTTGTTTTGGTGCAAATTCTGGGCCCAGTAGCAATCAGAGTTCAGGGACCAAAATTTCGATATTTTCTGATAGCGCCAATCGATTCAGAATGGTCGATTCATACCCCTCAGAAACCCAGAAGGGGCAAAGAAGGCCCGGGAACGCGTAGTTTGCGAGATAAACGCGATTAAAGTTTCAGCCTATTTGAAGTAGTACCTAAACTGCAAATTCGCCCTATACCAGCATCAATTCTTTTTACCTATAAAACACTTGTTTTGGTGCAAATTCTGAGCCCAGTAGCAGTCAGAGTTCAGGGACCAAAATTTCGATATTTTCTGATAGCGCCAATCGATTCAGAATGGTCGATTCATACCCCTTAGAATCCCCGAAGGGGCAAATAAGGCCCGGGAACGCGTAGTTTGCGAGATAAACGCGTTTAAAGTTTCAGTCTATTTGAAGTAGTATCTAAACTGCAATTTTGCCCTATACCAGCATCAATTCTTTTTACCTATAAAACACTTGTTTTGGTGCAAATTCTGGGCCCAGTAGCAGTCAGAGTTCAGGGACCAAAATTAGGATATTTTCTGATAGCGCCAATCGATTAAGAATAGTCGATTCATACCCCTTAGAAACCGAAAAGGCAAATAAGGCCCGGGAACGCGTAGTTTGCGAGATAAACGCGTTTAAAGTTTCAGCCTATTTGAAGTAGTACCTAAACTGCAATTTTGCCCTATACCAGCATCAATTCTTTTTACCTATAAAACACTTGTTTTGGTGCAAATTCTGGGCCCAGTAGCAGTCAGAGTTCAGGGACAAAAATTTCGATAATTTCTGATATCGCCAATCGATTAAGAATGGTCGATTCATTCCCTTAGAAACCCCGATGGGGCAAATAAGGCACGGGAACGCGTAGTTTTCGAGATAAACGCGTTTAAAGTTTCAGCCTATTTGAAGTAGTACCTAAACTACAAATTCGCCCTATACCAGCATCAATTCTTTTTACCTATAAAACACTTGTTTTGGTGCAAATTCTGAGCCCAGTAGCAGTCAGAGTTCAGGGACCAAAATTTCGATATTTTCTGATAGCGCCAATCGATTCAGAATGGTCGATTCAAACCCCTTAGAAACCCCGAAGGGGCAAATAAGGCCCGGGAACGCGTAGTTTGCGATATAAACGCGTTTAAAGTTTCAGCCTATTTGAAGTAGTACCTAAACTGCAATTTTGCCCTATACCAGCATCAATTCTTTTTACCTATAAAACACTTGTTTTGGTGCAAATTCTGGGCCCAGTAGCAGTCAGAGTTCAGGGACCAAAATTTCGATAATTTCTGATAGCGCCAATCGATTGAGAATGGTCGATTCATACCCCTTAGAAACCCTGAAGGGGCAAATAAGGCCCGGGAACGCGTAGTTTGCGAGATAAACGCGTTTAAAGTTTCAGCCTATTTGAAGTAGTACCTAAACTGCAATTTTGCCCTACACCAGCATCAATTATTTTTACCTATAAAACACTTGTTTTGGTGCAAATTCTGAGCCCAGTAGCAGTCAGAGTTCAGGGACCAAAATTTGGATATTTTCTGATAGCGCCAATCGATTCAGAATGGTCGATTCATACCCCTTAGAAACCCCGAAGGGGCAAATAAGGCCCGGGAACGCGTAGTTTACGAGATAAACGCGTTTCAAGTTTCAGCCTATTTGAAGTAGTACCTAAACTGCAATTTTGCCCTATACCAGCATCAATTATTTTTACGTATAAAACACTTGTTTTGGTGCAAATTCTGGGCCCAGTAGCAGTCAGAATTCAGGGACCAAAATTTCGATATTTTCTGATAGCGCCAATCGATTCAGAATGGTCGATTCATACCCCTTAGAAACCCCGAAGGGGCAAATAAGGCCCGGGAACACGTAGTTTGCGAGATAAACGCGTTTAAAGTTTCAGCCTATTTGAAGTAGTACCTAAACTGCAATTTTGCCCTATACCAGCATCAATTCTTTTTACCTATAAAATACTTGTTTTGGTGCAAATTCTGTGCCCAGTAGCAAGCAGAGTTCAGGGACCAAAATTTCGATATTTTCTGATAGCGCCAATCGATTCAGAATGGTCGATTCATACCCCTTAGAAACCCCGAAGGGGCAAATAAGGCCCGGGAACGCGTAGTTTGCGAGATAAACGCGTTTAAAGTTTGAGCCTATTTGAAGTAGTACCTAAACTGCAATTTTGCCCTACACCAGCATCAATTATTTTTACGTATAAAACACTTGTTTTGGTGCAAATTCTGGGCCCAGTAGCAAGCAGAGTTCAGGGACCAAAATTTCGATATTTTCTGATAGCGCCAATCGATTCAGAATGGTCGATTCATACCCCTTAGAAACCCCGAAGGGGCAAATAAGGCCCGGGAACGCGTAGTTTGGAAGATAAACGCGTTTAAAGTTTCAGCCTATTTGAAGTAGTACCTAAACTGCAATTTTGCCCTATACCAGCATCAATTCTTTTTACCTATAAAACACTTGTTTTGGTGCAAATTCTGGGCCCAGTAGCAGTCAGAGTTCAGGGACCAAAATTTCAATAATTTCTGATAGCGCCAATCGATTCAGAATGGTCGATTCATACCCCTTAGAAACCCCGAAGGGGCAAATAAGGCCCGGGAACGCGTAGTTTGCGAGATAAACGCGTTTAAAGTTTCAGCCTATTTGAAGTAGTACCTAAACTGCAATTTTGCCCTACACCAGCATCAATTATTTTTACGTATAAAACACTTGTTTTGGTGCAAATTCTGGGCCAAGTAGCAGTCAGAATTCAGGGAACAAAATTTCGATATTTTCTGATAGCGCCAATCGATTCAGAATGGTCGATTCATACCCCTTAGAAACCCCGAAGGGGCAAATAAGGCCCGGGAACACGAAGTTTGCGAGATAAACGCGTTTAAAGTTTCAGCCTATTTGAAGTAGTACCTAAACTGCAATTTTGCCCTATACCAGCATCAATTCTTTTTACCTATAAAACACTTGTTTTGGTGCAAATTCTGGGCCCAGTAGCAGTCAGAGTTCAGGGACCAAAATTTCGATATTTTCTGATAGCGCCAATCGATACAGAATGGTCGATTCATACCCCTTAGAAACCCCGAAGGGGCAAATAAGGCCCGGGAACGCGTAGTTTGCGAGATAAACGCGTTTAAAGTTTCAGCCTATTTGAAGTAGTACCTAAACTGCAATTTTGCCCTATACCAGCATCAATTCTTTTTACCTATAAAACACTTGTTTTGGTGCATATTCTGAGACCAGTAGCAGTCAGAGTTCAGGGACCAAAATTTGGATATTATCTGATAGCGCCAATCGATTCAGAATGGTAAATTCATACCCCTTAGAAACCCCGAAAGGGCAAATAAGGCCCGGGAACGCGTAGTTTGCGAGATAAACGCGTTTACAGTTTCAGCCTATTTGAAGTAGTACCTAAACTGCAATTTTGCCCTATACCAGCATCAATGCTTTTTACCTATAAAACACTTGTTTTGGTGCAAATTCTGTGCCCAGTAGCAAGCAGAGTTCAGGGACCAAAATTTCGATACTTTCTGATAGCGCCAATCGATTCATAATGGTCGATTCATACCCCTTAGAAACACCGAAGGGGAAAATAAGGCCCGGGAACACGTAGTTTGCGAGATAAACGCGTTTAAAGTTTCAGCCTATTTGAAGTAGTACCTAAACTGCAATTCTGCCCTACACCAGCATCAATTATTTTTACGTATAAAACACTTGTTTTGGTGCAAATTCTGAGCCCAGTAGCAAGCAGAGTTCAGGGACCAAAATTTCGATATTTTCTGATAGCGCCAATCGATTCAGAATGGTCGATTCATACCCCCTTAGAAACCCCGAAGGGGCAAATAAGCCCCGGGAACGCGTAGTTTGCGAGATAAACGCGTTTAAAGTTTCAGCCTATTTGAAGTAGTACCTAAACTGCAATTTTGCCCTATACCAGCATCAATTCTTTTTACCTATAAAACACTTGTTTTGGTGCAAATTCTGGGCCCAGTAGCAGTCAGAGTTCAGGGACCAAAATTTCGATAATTTCTGATAGCGCCAATCGATTCAGAATGGTCGATTCATACCCCTTAAAAACCCCGAAGGGGCAAATAAGGCCCGGGAACGCGTAGTTTGCGAGCTAAACGCGTTTAAAGTTTCAGCCTATTTGAAGTAGTACCTAAACTGCAATTTTGCCCTACACCAGCATCAATTATTTTTACGTATAAAACACTTGTTTTGGTGCAAATTCTGGGCCCAGTAGCAGTCAGAATTCAGGGACCAAAATTTCGATATTTTCTGATAGCGCCAATCGATTCAGAATGGTCGATTCATACCCCTTTGAAACCCCGCAGGGGCAAATAAGGCCCGGGAACACGTAGTTTGCGAGATAAACGCGTTTAAAGTTTCAGCCTATTTGAAGAAGTACCTAAACTGCAATTTTGCCCTACACCAGCATCAATTATTTTTACGTATAAAACACTTGTTTTGGTGCAAATTCTGGGCCCAGTAGCAGTCAGAATTCAGGGACCAAAATTTCGATATTTTCTGATAGCGCCAATCGATTCAGAATGGTCGATTCATACCCCTTAGAAACCCCAAAGGGGCAAATAAGGCCCGGGAACACGTAGTTTGCGAGATAAACGCGTTTAAAGTTTCAGCCTATTTGAAGTAGTACCTAAACTGCAATTTTGCCCTATACCAGCATCAATTCTTTTTACCTATAAAACACTTGTTTTGGTGCAAATTCTGAGCCCAGCAGCAGTCAGAGTTCAGGGACCAAAATTTGGATATTATCTGATAGCGCCAATCGATTCAGAATGGTCGACTCATACCCCTTAGAAACCCCGAAGGGGCAAATAAGGCCCGGGAACGCGTAGTTTGCGAGATAAACGCGTTTAAAGTTTCAGCCTATTTGAAGTAGTACCTAAACTGCAATTTTGCCCTATACCAGCATCAATTCTTTTTACCTATAAAACTCTTGTTTTGGTGCAAATTCTGGGCCCAGTAGCAGTCAGAGTTCAGGGACCAAAATTTCGATATTTTCTGATAGCGCCAATCGATTCAGAATGGTCGATTCATACCCCTTAGAAACCCCGCAGGGGCAAATAAGGCCCGGGAACGCGTAGTTTGCGAGATAAACGCGTTTAAAGTTTCAGCCTATTTGAAGTAGTACCTAAACTGCAATTTTGCCCTACACCAGCATCAATTATTTTTACGTATAAAACACTTGTTTTGGTGCAAATTCTGGGCCCAGTAGCAGTCAGAATTCAGGAACCAAAATTTCGATATTTTCTGATAGCGCCAATCGATTCAGAATGGTCGATTCATACCCCTTAGAAACCCCGAAGGGGCAAATAAGGCCCGGGAACACGTAGTTTGCGAGATAAACGCGTTTAAAGTTTCAGCCTATTTGAAGTAGTACCTAAACTGCAATTTTGCCCTATACCAGCATCAATTCTTTTTACCTATAAAACACTTGTTTTGGTGCAAATTCTGAGCCCAGCAGCAGTCAGAGTTCAGGGACCAAAATTTGGATATTATCTGATAGCGCCAATCGATTCAGAATGGTCGATTCATACCCCTTAGAAACCCCGAAGGGGCAAATAAGGCCCGGGAACGCGTAGTTTACGAGATAAACGCGTTTAAAGTTTCAGCCTATTTGAAGTAGTACCTAAACTGCAATTTTGCCCTATACCAGCATCAATTATTTTTACCTATAAAACTCTTTATTTTGGTGCAAATTCTGGGCCCAGTAGCAGTCAGAGTTCAGGGACCAAAATTTCGATATTTTCTGATAGCGCCAATCGATTCAGAATGGTCGATTCATACCCCTTAGAAACCCCGAAGGGGCAAATAAGGCCCGGGAACGCGTAGTTTGCGAGATAAACGCGTTTAAAGTTTCAGCCTATTTGAAGTAGTACCTAAACTGCAATTTTGCCCTACACCAGCATCAATTATTTTTACGTATAAAACACTTGTTTTGGTGCAAATTCTGGGCTCAGAGCAGTCAGAATTCAGGGACCAAAATTTCGATATTTTCTGATAGCGCCAATCGATTCAGAATGGTCGATTCATACCCCTTAGAAACCCCGAAGGGGCAAATAAGGCCCGGGAACGCGTAGTTTGCGAGATAAACGCATTTAAAGTTTCAGCCTATTTGAAGTAGTAACTAAACTGCAATTTCGCCCTATACCAGCATAAATTCTTTTTACCTATAAAACACTTGTTTTGGTGCAAGTTCTGGGCCCAGTAGCAGTCAGAGTTCAGGGACCAAAATTTCGATATTTTCTGATAGCGCCAATCGATTCAGAATGGTCGATTCATACACCTTAGAAACCCCGCAGGGGCAAATAAGGCCCGGGAACGCGTAGTTTGCGAGATAAACGCGTTTAAAGTTTCAGCCTATTTGAAGTAGTACCTAAACTGCAATTTTGCCCTACACCAGCATCAATTATTTTTACCTATAAAACTCTTGTTTTGGTGCAAATTCTGGGCCCAGTAGCAGTCAGAGTTCAGGGACCAAAATTTCGATATTTTCTGATAGCGCCAATCGATTCAGAATGGTCGATTCATACCCCTTAGAAACCCCGAAGGGGCAAATAAGGCCCGGGAACGCGTAGTTTGCGAGATAAACGCGTTTTAAGTTTCAGCCTATTTGAAGTAGTACCTAAACTGCAATTTTGCCCTATACCAGCATCAAATAAGGCCCGGAAACGCGTAGTTTGCTAGATAAACGCGTTTAAAGTTTCAGCCTATTTGAAGTAGTACCTAAACTGCAATTTTGCCCTATACCAGCATCAATTCTTTTTACCTATAAAACACTTGTTTTGGTGCAAATTCTGAGCCCAGTAGCAGTCAGAGTTCAGGGACCAAAATTTGTATATTTTCTGATAGCGCCAATCGATTCAGAATGGTCGATTCATACCCCTTAGAAACCCCGAAGGGGCAAATAAGGCCCGGGAACGCGTAGTTTGCGAGATAAACGCGTTTAAAGTTTCAGCCTATTTGAAGTAGTACCTAAACTGCAATTTTGCCCTATACCAGCATCAAATAAGGCCCGGGAACGCGTAGTTTGCGAGATAAACGCGTTTAAAGTTTCAGCCTATTTGAAGTAGTACCTAAACTGCAATTTTGCCCTATACCAGCATCAATTCTTTTTACCTATAAAACACTTGTTTTGGTGCAAATTCTGAGCCCAGTAGCAGTCAGAGTTCAGGGACCAAAATTTGTATATTTTCTGATAGCGCCAATCGATTCAGAATGGTCGATTCATACCCCTTAGAAATCCCGAAGGGGAAAATAAGGCCCGGGAACGCGTAGTTTGCGAGATAAACGCGATTAAAGTTTCAGCCTATTTGAAGTAGTACCTAAACTGCAATTTCGCCCTATACCAGGATCAATTATTTTTACCTATAAAACACTTGTTTTGGTGCAAATTCTGGGGCCAGTAGCAGTCAGAGTTCAGGGACCAAAATTTCGATATTTTCTGATGGCGCCAATCGATACAGAATGGTCGATTCATACCCCTTAGAAACCCCGAAGGGCAAATAAGGCCCGGGAACGCGTAGTTTGCGAGATAAACGCGTTTAAATTTTCAGCCTATTTGAAGTAGTACCTAAACTGCAATTTTGCCCTATACCAGCATCAATTATTTTTACCTATAAAACACTTGTTTTGGTGCATATTCTGAGCCCAGTAGCAGTCAGAGTTCAGGGACCAAAATTTGGATATTATCTGATAGCGCCAATCGATTCAGAATGGTCGATTCATACCCCTTAGAAACCCCGAAGGGGCAAATAAGGCCCGGGAACGCGTAGTTTGCGAGATAAACGCGTTTAAAGTTTCAGCCTATTTGAATTAGTACCTAAACTGCAATTTTGCCCTATACCAGCATCAATTCTTTTTACCTATAAAACACTTGTTTTGGTGCAAATTCTGGGCCCAGTAGCAGTCAGAGTTCAGGTACCAAAATTTCGATAATTTCTGATAGCGCCAATCGATTCAGAATGGTCGATTCATACCCCTTAGAAACCCCGAAGGGGCAAATAAGGCCCGGGAACGCGTAGTTTACGAGATAAACGCGTTTAAAGTTTCAGCCTATTTGAAGTAGTACCTAAACTGCAATTTTGCCCTATAGCAGCATCAATTCTTTTTACCTATAAAACACTTGTTTTGATGCATATTCTGAGCCCAGTAGCAGTCAGAGTTCAGGGACCAAAATTTGGATATTATCTGATAGCGCCAATCGATTCAGAATGGTCGATTCATACCCCTTAGAAACCCCGAAGGGGCAAATAAGGCCCGGGAACGCGTAGTTTACGAGATAAACGCGTTTAAAGTTTCAGCCTATTTGAATTAGTACCTAAACTGCAATTTTGCCCTATACCAGCATCAATTCTTTTTACCTATAAAACACTTGTTTTGGTGCAAATTCTGGGCCCAGTAGCAAGCAGAGTTCAGGGACCAAAATTTCGATATTTTCTGATACCGCCAATCGATTCAGAATGGTCGATTCATACCCCTTAGAAACCCCGAAGGGGCAAATAAGGCCCGGGAACGCGTAGTTTGCGAGATAAACGCGTTTAAAGTTTCAGCCTATTTGAAGTAGTACCTAAACTGCAATTTTGCCCTATACCAGCATCAATTCTTTTTACCTATAAAACACTTGTTTTGGTGCATATTCTGAGCCCAGTAGCAGTCAGAGTTCAGGGACCAAAATTTGGATATTATCTGATAGCGCCAATCGATTCAGAATGGTCGATTCATACCCCCTTAGAAACCCCGAAGGGGCAAATAAGGCCCGGGAACGCGTAGTTTGCGAGAAAAACGCGTTTAAAGTTTCAGCCTATTTGAAGTAGTACCTAAACTGCAATTTTGCCCTATACCAGCATCAATTCTTTTTACCTATAAAACACTTGTTTTGGTGCATATTCTGAGCCCAGTAGCAGTCAGAGTTCAGGGACCAAAATTTGGATATTATCTGATAGCGCCAATCGATTCAGAATGGTCGATTCATACCCCTTAGAAACCCCGAAGGGGCAAATAAGGCCCGGGAACGCGTAGTTTGCGAGATAAACGCGTTTAAAGTTTCAGCCTATTTGAAGTAGTACCTAAACTGCAATTTCGCCCTATACCAGCATAAATTCTTTTTACCTATAAAACACTTGTTTTGGTGCAAATTCTGAGCCCAGTAGCAGTCAGAGTTCAGGGACCAAAATTTGGATATTTTCTGATAGCGCCAATCGATTGAGAATGGTCGATTCATACCCCTTAGAAACCCCGACGGGGCAAATAAGGCCCGGGAACGCGTAGTTTGCGAGATAAACGCGTTTAAAGTTTGAGCCTATTTGAATTAGTACCTAAACTGCAATTTTGCCCTATACCAGCATCAATTCTTTTTACCTATAAAACACTTGTTTTGGAGCAAATTCTGGGCCCAGTAGCAGTCAGAGTTCAGGGACCAAAATTTCGATATTTTCTGATAGCGCCAATCGATTCAGAATGGTCGATTCATACCCCTTAGAAACCCCGAAGGGGCAAATAAGGCCCGGGAACGCGTAGTTTGCGAGATAAACGCGTTTAAAGTTTCAGCCTATTTGAAGTAGTACCTAAACTGCAATTTTGCCCTACACCAAGATCAATAATTTTTACGTATAAAACACTTGTTTTGATGCATATTCTGAGCCCAGTAGCAGTCAGAGTTCAGGGACCAAAATTTGGATATTATCTGATAGCGCCAATCGATTCAGAATGGTCGATTCATACCCCTTAGAAACCCCGAAGGGGCAAATAAGGCCCGGGAACGCGTAGTTTACGAGATAAACGCGTTTAAAGTTTCAGCCTATTTGAATTAGTACCTAAACTGCAATTTTGCCCTATACCAGCATCAATTCTTTTTACCTATAAAACACTTGTTTTGGTGCATATTCTGAGCCCAGTAGCAGTCAGAGTTCAGGGACCAAAATTTGGATATTATCTGATAGCGCCAATCGATTCAGAATGGTCGATTCATACCCCCTTAGAAACCCCGAAGGGGCAAATAAGGCCCGGGAACGCGTAGTTTGCGAGAAAAACGCGTTTAAAGTTTCAGCCTATTTGAAGTAGTACCTAAACTGCAATTTTGCCCTATACCAGCATCAATTCTTTTTACCTATAAAACACTTGTTTTGGTGCATATTCTGAGCCCAGTAGCAGTCAGAGTTCAGGGACCAAAATTTGGATATTATCTGATAGCGCCAATCGATTCAGAATGGTCGATTCATACCCCTTAGAAACCCCGAAGGGGCAAATAAGGCCCGGGAACGCGTAGTTTGCGAGATAAACGCGTTTAAAGTTTCAGCCTATTTGAAGTAGTACCTAAACTGCAATTTCGCCCTATACCAGCATAAATTCTTTTTACCTATAAAACACTTGTTTTGGTGCAAATTCTGAGCCCAGTAGCAGTCAGAGTTCAGGGACCAAAATTTGGATATTTTCTGATAGCGCCAATCGATTGAGAATGGTCGATTCATACCCCTTAGAAACCCCGACGGGGCAAATAAGGCCCGGGAACGCGTAGTTTGCGAGATAAACGCGTTTAAAGTTTGAGCCTATTTGAAGTAGTACCTAAACTGCAATTTTGCCCTATACCAGCATCAATTCTTTTTACCTATAACACACTTGTTTTGGTGATAATTCTGGGCCCAGTAGCAGTCAGAGTTCAGGGACCAAAATTTCGATAATTTCTGATAGCGCCAATCGATTCAGAATGGTCGATTCATACCCCTTAGAAACCCCGAAGGGGCAAAAAAGGCCCGGGAACGCGTAGTTTGCGAGATAAACGCGTTTAAAGTTTCAGCCTATTTGAAGTAGTACCTAAACTGCAATTTCGCCCTATACCAGCATCAATTCTTGTTTTGGTGCATATTCTGAGCCCAGTAGCAGTCAGAGTTCAGGGACCAAAATTTGGATATTATCTGATAGCGCCAATCGATTCAGAATGGTCGATTCATAACCCTTAGAAACCCCGAAGGGGCAAATACGGCCCGGGAACGCGTAGTTTGCGAGATAAACGCGTTTAAAGTTTCAGCCTATTTGAAGTAGTACCTAAACTGCAATTTTGCCCTACACCAAGATCAATTATTTTTACGTATAAAACACTTGTTTTGGTGCAAATTCTGGGCTCAGTAGTAGTCAGAATTCAGGGACCAAAATTTCGATATTTTCTGATAGCGCCAATCGATTCAGAATGGTCGATTCATACCCCTTAGAAACCCCGAAGGGGCAAATACGGCCCGGGAACGCGTAGTTTGCGAGATAAACGCGTTTAAAGTTTCAGCCTATTTGAAGTAGTACCTAAACTGCAATTTTGCCCTACACCAAGATCAATTATTTTTACGTATAAAACACTTGTTTTGGTGCAAATTCTGAGCCCAGTAGCAGTCAGAGTTCAGGGACCAAAATTTGGATATTTTCTGATAGCGCCAATCGATTCAGAATGGTCGATTCATACCCCTTAGAAACCCCGAAGGGGCAAATAAGGCCCGGGAACGCGTAGTTTGCGAGATAAACGCGTTTAAATTTTCAGCCTATTTGAAGTAGTACCTAAACTGCAATTTTGCCCTATACCAGCATCAATTCTTTTTACCTATAAACACTTGTTTTGGTGCATATTCTGAGCCCAGTAGCAGTCAGAGTTCAGGGACCAAAATTTGGATATTATCTGATAGCGCCAATCGATTCAGAATGGTCGATTCATACCCCTTAGAAACCCCGAAGGGGCAAATAAGGCCCGGGAACGCGTAGTTTGCGAGATAAACGCGTTTAAAGTTTCAGCCTATTTGAATTAGTACCTAAACTGCAATTTTGCCCTATACCAGCATCAATTCTTTTTACCTATAAAACACTTGTTTTGGTGCAAATTCTGGGCCCAGTAGCAGTCAGAGTTCAGGTACCAAAATTTCGATAATTTCTGATAGCGCCAATCGATTCAGAATGGTCGTTTCATACCCCTTAGAAACCCCGAAGGGGCAAATAAGGCCCGGGAACGCGTAGTTTGCGAGATAAACGCGTTTAAAGTTTCAGCCTATTTGAAGTAGTACCTAAACTGCAATTTCGCCCTATACCAGCATCAATTCTTTTTACCTATAAAACACTTGTTTTGGTGCAAATTCTGGGCCCAGTAGCAGTCAGAGTTCAGGGACCAAAATTTCGATATTTTCTGATGGCGCCAATCGATACAGAATGGTCGATTCATACCCCTTAGAAACCCCGAAGGGGCAAATAAGGCCCGGGAACGCGTAGTTTGCGAGATAAACGCGTTTAAATTTTCAGCCTATTTGAAGTAGTACCTAAACTGCAATTTTGCCCTATACCAGCATCAATTCTTTTTACCTATAAACACTTGTTTTGGTGCATATTCTGAGCCCAGTAGCAGTCAGAGTTCAGGGACCAAAATTTGGATATTATCTGATAGCGCCAATCGATTCAGAATGGTCGATTCATACCCCTTAGAAACCCCGAAGGGGCAAATAAGGCCCGGGAACGCGTAGTTTGCGAGATAAACGCGTTTAAAGTTTCAGCCTATTTGAATTAGTACCTAAACTGCAATTTTGCCCTATACCAGCATCAATTCTTTTTACCTATTAAACACTTGTTTTGGTGCAAATTCTGGGCCCAGTAGCAGTCAGAGTTCAGGGACCAAAATTTCGATAATTTCTGATAGCGCCAATCGCGTTTAAAGTTTCAGTCTATTTGAAGTAGTATCTAAACTGCAATTTTGCCCTATACCAGCATCAATTCTTTTTACCTATAAAACACTTGTTTTGGTGCAAATTCTGGGCCCAGTAGCAGTCAGAGTTCAGGGACCAAAATTAGGATATTTTCTGATAGCGCCAATCGATTAAGAATAGTCGATTCATACCCCTTAGAAACCGAAAAGGCAAATAAGGCCCGGGAACGCGTAGTTTGCGAGATAAACGCGTTTAAAGTTTCAGCCTATTTGAAGTAGTACCTAAACTGCAATTTTGCCCTATACCAGCATCAATTCTTTTTACCTATAAAACACTTGTTTTGGTGCAAATTCTGGGCCCAGTAGCAGTCAGAGTTCAGGGACAAAAATTTCGATAATTTCTGATATCGCCAATCGATTAAGAATGGTCGATTCATTCCCTTAGAAACCCCGATGGGGCAAATAAGGCACGGGAACGCGTAGTTTTCGAGATAAACGCGTTTAAAGTTTCAGCCTATTTGAAGTAGTACCTAAACTACAAATTCGCCCTATACCAGCATCAATTCTTTTTACCTATAAAACACTTGTTTTGGTGCAAATTCTGAGCCCAGTAGCAGTCAGAGTTCAGGGACCAAAATTTCGATATTTTCTGATAGCGCCAATCGATTCAGAATGGTCGATTCATACCCCTTAGAAACCCCGAAGGGGCAAATAAGGCCCGGGAACGCGTAGTTTGCGATATAAACGCGTTTAAAGTTTCAGCCTATTTGAAGTAGTACCTAAACTGCAATTTTGCCCTATACCAGCATCAATTCTTTTTACCTATAAAACACTTGTTTTGGTGCAAATTCTGGGCCCAGTAGCAGTCAGAGTTCAGGGACCAAAATTTCGATAATTTCTGATAGCGCCAATCGATTGAGAATGGTCGATTCATACCCCTTAGAAACCCTGAAGGGGCAAATAAGGCCCGGGAACGCGTAGTTTGCGAGATAAACGCGTTTAAAGTTTCAGCCTATTTGAAGTAGTACCTAAACTGCAATTTTGCCCTACACCAGCATCAATTATTTTTACCTATAAAACACTTGTTTTGGTGCAAATTCTGAGCCCAGTAGCAGTCAGAGTTCAGGGACCAAAATTTGGATATTTTCTGATAGCGCCAATCGATTCAGAATGGTCGATTCATACCCCTTAGAAACCCCGAAGGGGCAAATAAGGCCCGGGAACGCGTAGTTTACGAGATAAACGCGTTTCAAGTTTCAGCCTATTTGAAGTAGTACCTAAACTGCAATTTTGCCCTATACCAGCATCAATTATTTTTACGTATAAAACACTTGTTTTGGTGCAAATTCTGGGCCCAGTAGCAGTCAGAATTCAGGGACCAAAATTTCGATATTTTCTGATAGCGCCAATCGATTCAGAATGGTCGATTCATACCCCTTAGAAACCCCGAAGGGGCAAATAAGGCCCGGGAACACGTAGTTTGCGAGATAAACGCGTTTAAAGTTTCAGCCTATTTGAAGTAGTACCTAAACTGCAATTTTGCCCTATACCAGCATCAATTCTTTTTACCTATAAAATACTTGTTTTGGTGCAAATTCTGTGCCCAGTAGCAAGCAGAGTTCAGGGACCAAAATTTCGATATTTTCTGATAGCGCCAATCGATTCAGAATGGTCGATTCATACCCCTTAGAAACCCCGAAGGGGCAAATAAGGCCCGGGAACGCGTAGTTTGCGAGATAAACGCGTTTAAAGTTTGAGCCTATTTGAAGTAGTACCTAAACTGCAATTTTGCCCTACACCAGCATCAATTATTTTTACGTATAAAACACTTGTTTTGGTGCAAATTCTGGGCCCAGTAGCAAGCAGAGTTCAGGGACCAAAATTTCGATATTTTCTGATAGCGCCAATCGATTCAGAATGGTCGATTCATACCCCTTAGAAACCCCGAAGGGGCAAATAAGGCCCGGGAACGCGTAGTTTGGAAGATAAACGCGTTTAAAGTTTCAGCCTATTTGAAGTAGTACCTAAACTGCAATTTTGCCCTATACCAGCATCAATTCTTTTTACCTATAAAACACTTGTTTTGGTGCAAATTCTGGGCCCAGTAGCAGTCAGAGTTCAGGGACCAAAATTTCAATAATTTCTGATAGCGCCAATCGATTCAGAATGGTCGATTCATACCCCTTAGAAACCCCGAAGGGGCAAATAAGGCCCGGGAACGCGTAGTTTGCGAGATAAACGCGTTTAAAGTTTCAGCCTATTTGAAGTAGTACCTAAACTGCAATTTTGCCCTACACCAGCATCAATTATTTTTACGTATAAAACACTTGTTTTGGTGCAAATTCTGGGCCAAGTAGCAGTCAGAATTCAGGGAACAAAATTTCGATATTTTCTGATAGCGCCAATCGATTCAGAATGGTCGATTCATACCCCTTAGAAACCCCGAAGGGGCAAATAAGGCCCGGGAACACGAAGTTTGCGAGATAAACGCGTTTAAAGTTTCAGCCTATTTGAAGTAGTACCTAAACTGCAATTTTGCCCTATACCAGCATCAATTCTTTTTACCTATAAAACACTTGTTTTGGTGCAAATTCTGGGCCCAGTAGCAGTCAGAGTTCAGGGACCAAAATTTCGATATTTTCTGATAGCGCCAATCGATACAGAATGGTCGATTCATACCCCTTAGAAACCCCGAAGGGGCAAATAAGGCCCGGGAACGCGTAGTTTGCGAGATAAACGCGTTTAAAGTTTCAGCCTATTTGAAGTAGTACCTAAACTGCAATTTTGCCCTATACCAGCATCAATTCTTTTTACCTATAAAACACTTGTTTTGGTGCATATTCTGAGACCAGTAGCAGTCAGAGTTCAGGGACCAAAATTTGGATATTATCTGATAGCGCCAATCGATTCAGAATGGTAAATTCATACCCCTTAGAAACCCCGAAAGGGCAAATAAGGCCCGGGAACGCGTAGTTTGCGAGATAAACGCGTTTACAGTTTCAGCCTATTTGAAGTAGTACCTAAACTGCAATTTTGCCCTATACCAGCATCAATGCTTTTTACCTATAAAACACTTGTTTTGGTGCAAATTCTGTGCCCAGTAGCAAGCAGAGTTCAGGGACCAAAATTTCGATACTTTCTGATAGCGCCAATCGATTCATAATGGTCGATTCATACCCCTTAGAAACACCGAAGGGGAAAATAAGGCCCGGGAACACGTAGTTTGCGAGATAAACGCGTTTAAAGTTTCAGCCTATTTGAAGTAGTACCTAAACTGCAATTCTGCCCTACACCAGCATCAATTATTTTTACGTATAAAACACTTGTTTTGGTGCAAATTCTGAGCCCAGTAGCAAGCAGAGTTCAGGGACCAAAATTTCGATATTTTCTGATAGCGCCAATCGATTCAGAATGGTCGATTCATACCCCCTTAGAAACCCCGAAGGGGCAAATAAGCCCCGGGAACGCGTAGTTTGCGAGATAAACGCGTTTAAAGTTTCAGCCTATTTGAAGTAGTACCTAAACTGCAATTTTGCCCTATACCAGCATCAATTCTTTTTACCTATAAAACACTTGTTTTGGTGCAAATTCTGGGCCCAGTAGCAGTCAGAGTTCAGGGACCAAAATTTCGATAATTTCTGATAGCGCCAATCGATTCAGAATGGTCGATTCATACCCCTTAAAAACCCCGAAGGGGCAAATAAGGCCCGGGAACGCGTAGTTTGCGAGCTAAACGCGTTTAAAGTTTCAGCCTATTTGAAGTAGTACCTAAACTGCAATTTTGCCCTACACCAGCATCAATTATTTTTACGTATAAAACACTTGTTTTGGTGCAAATTCTGGGCCCAGTAGCAGTCAGAATTCAGGGACCAAAATTTCGATATTTTCTGATAGCGCCAATCGATTCAGAATGGTCGATTCATACCCCTTTGAAACCCCGCAGGGGCAAATAAGGCCCGGGAACACGTAGTTTGCGAGATAAACGCGTTTAAAGTTTCAGCCTATTTGAAGAAGTACCTAAACTGCAATTTTGCCCTACACCAGCATCAATTATTTTTACGTATAAAACACTTGTTTTGGTGCAAATTCTGGGCCCAGTAGCAGTCAGAATTAAGGGACCAAAATTTCGATATTTTCTGATAGCGCCAATCGATTCAGAATGGTCGATTCATACCCCTTAGAAACCCCAAAGGGGCAAATAAGGCCCGGGAACACGTAGTTTGCGAGATAAACGCGTTTAAAGTTTCAGCCTATTTGAAGTAGTACCTAAACTGCAATTTTGCCCTATACCAGCATCAATTCTTTTTACCTATAAAACACTTGTTTTGGTGCAAATTCTGAGCCCAGCAGCAGTCAGAGTTCAGGGACCAAAATTTGGATATTATCTGATAGCGCCAATCGATTCAGAATGGTCGACTCATACCCCTTAGAAACCCCGAAGGGGCAAATAAGGCCCGGGAACGCGTAGTTTGCGAGATAAACGCGTTTAAAGTTTCAGCCTATTTGAAGTAGTACCTAAACTGCAATTTTGCCCTATACCAGCATCAATTCTTTTTACCTATAAAACTCTTGTTTTGGTGCAAATTCTGGGCCCAGTAGCAGTCAGAGTTCAGGGACCAAAATTTCGATATTTTCTGATAGCGCCAATCGATTCAGAATGGTCGATTCATACCCCTTAGAAACCCCGCAGGGGCAAATAAGGCCCGGGAACGCGTAGTTTGCGAGATAAACGCGTTTAAAGTTTCAGCCTATTTGAAGTAGTACCTAAACTGCAATTTTGCCCTACACCAGCATCAATTATTTTTACGTATAAAACACTTGTTTTGGTGCAAATTCTGGGCCCAGTAGCAGTCAGAATTCAGGAACCAAAATTTCGATATTTTCTGATAGCGCCAATCGATTCAGAATGGTCGATTCATACCCCTTAGAAACCCCGAAGGGGCAAATAAGGCCCGGGAACACGTAGTTTGCGAGATAAACGCGTTTAAAGTTTCAGCCTATTTGAAGTAGTACCTAAACTGCAATTTTGCCCTATACCAGCATCAATTCTTTTTACCTATAAAACACTTGTTTTGGTGCAAATTCTGAGCCCAGCAGCAGTCAGAGTTCAGGGACCAAAATTTGGATATTATCTGATAGCGCCAATCGATTCAGAATGGTCGATTCATACCCCTTAGAAACCCCGAAGGGGCAAATAAGGCCCGGGAACGCGTAGTTTACGAGATAAACGCGTTTAAAGTTTCAGCCTATTTGAAGTAGTACCTAAACTGCAATTTTGCCCTATACCAGCATCAATTATTTTTACCTATAAAACTCTTTATTTTGGTGCAAATTCTGGGCCCAGTAGCAGTCAGAGTTCAGGGACCAAAATTTCGATATTTTCTGATAGCGCCAATCGATTCAGAATGGTCGATTCATACCCCTTAGAAACCCCGAAGGGGCAAATAAGGCCCGGGAACGCGTAGTTTGCGAGATAAACGCGTTTAAAGTTTCAGCCTATTTGAAGTAGTACCTAAACTGCAATTTTGCCCTACACCAGCATCAATTATTTTTACGTATAAAACACTTGTTTTGGTGCAAATTCTGGGCTCAGAGCAGTCAGAATTCAGGGACCAAAATTTCGATATTTTCTGATAGCGCCAATCGATTCAGAATGGTCGATTCATACCCCTTAGAAACCCCGAAGGGGCAAATAAGGCCCGGGAACGCGTAGTTTGCGAGATAAACGCATTTAAAGTTTCAGCCTATTTGAAGTAGTAACTAAACTGCAATTTCGCCCTATACCAGCATAAATTCTTTTTACCTATAAAACACTTGTTTTGGTGCAAGTTCTGGGCCCAGTAGCAGTCAGAGTTCAGGGACCAAAATTTCGATATTTTCTGATAGCGCCAATCGATTCAGAATGGTCGATTCATACACCTTAGAAACCCCGCAGGGGCAAATAAGGCCCGGGAACGCGTAGTTTGCGAGATAAACGCGTTTAAAGTTTCAGCCTATTTGAAGTAGTACCTAAACTGCAATTTTGCCCTACACCAGCATCAATTATTTTTACCTATAAAACTCTTGTTTTGGTGCAAATTCTGGGCCCAGTAGCAGTCAGAGTTCAGGGACCAAAATTTCGATATTTTCTGATAGCGCCAATCGATTCAGAATGGTCGATTCATACCCCTTAGAAACCCCGAAGGGGCAAATAAGGCCCGGGAACGCGTAGTTTGCGAGATAAACGCGTTTTAAGTTTCAGCCTATTTGAAGTAGTACCTAAACTGCAATTTTGCCCTATACCAGCATCAAATAAGGCCCGGAAACGCGTAGTTTGCTAGATAAACGCGTTTAAAGTTTCAGCCTATTTGAAGTAGTACCTAAACTGCAATTTTGCCCTATACCAGCATCAATTCTTTTTACCTATAAAACACTTGTTTTGGTGCAAATTCTGAGCCCAGTAGCAGTCAGAGTTCAGGGACCAAAATTTGTATATTTTCTGATAGCGCCAATCGATTCAGAATGGTCGATTCATACCCCTTAGAAACCCCGAAGGGGCAAATAAGGCCCGGGAACGCGTAGTTTGCGAGATAAACGCGTTTAAAGTTTCAGCCTATTTGAAGTAGTACCTAAACTGCAATTTTGCCCTATACCAGCATCAAATAAGGCCCGGGAACGCGTAGTTTGCGAGATAAACGCGTTTAAAGTTTCAGCCTATTTGAAGTAGTACCTAAACTGCAATTTTGCCCTATACCAGCATCAATTCTTTTTACCTATAAAACACTTGTTTTGGTGCAAATTCTGAGCCCAGTAGCAGTCAGAGTTCAGGGACCAAAATTTGTATATTTTCTGATAGCGCCAATCGATTCAGAATGGTCGATTCATACCCCTTAGAAATCCCGAAGGGGAAAATAAGGCCCGGGAACGCGTAGTTTGCGAGATAAACGCGATTAAAGTTTCAGCCTATTTGAAGTAGTACCTAAACTGCAATTTCGCCCTATACCAGGATCAATTATTTTTACCTATAAAACACTTGTTTTGGTGCAAATTCTGGGGCCAGTAGCAGTCAGAGTTCAGGGACCAAAATTTCGATATTTTCTGATGGCGCCAATCGATACAGAATGGTCGATTCATACCCCTTAGAAACCCCGAAGGGCAAATAAGGCCCGGGAACGCGTAGTTTGCGAGATAAACGCGTTTAAATTTTCAGCCTATTTGAAGTAGTACCTAAACTGCAATTTTGCCCTATACCAGCATCAATTATTTTTACCTATAAAACACTTGTTTTGGTGCATATTCTGAGCCCAGTAGCAGTCAGAGTTCAGGGACCAAAATTTGGATATTATCTGATAGCGCCAATCGATTCAGAATGGTCGATTCATACCCCTTAGAAACCCCGAAGGGGCAAATAAGGCCCGGGAACGCGTAGTTTGCGAGATAAACGCGTTTAAAGTTTCAGCCTATTTGAATTAGTACCTAAACTGCAATTTTGCCCTATACCAGCATCAATTCTTTTTACCTATAAAACACTTGTTTTGGTGCAAATTCTGGGCCCAGTAGCAGTCAGAGTTCAGGTACCAAAATTTCGATAATTTCTGATAGCGCCAATCGATTCAGAATGGTCGATTCATACCCCTTAGAAACCCCGAAGGGGCAAATAAGGCCCGGGAACGCGTAGTTTACGAGATAAACGCGTTTAAAGTTTCAGCCTATTTGAAGTAGTACCTAAACTGCAATTTTGCCCTATAGCAGCATCAATTCTTTTTACCTATAAAACACTTGTTTTGATGCATATTCTGAGCCCAGTAGCAGTCAGAGTTCAGGGACCAAAATTTGGATATTATCTGATAGCGCCAATCGATTCAGAATGGTCGATTCATACCCCTTAGAAACCCCGAAGGGGCAAATAAGGCCCGGGAACGCGTAGTTTACGAGATAAACGCGTTTAAAGTTTCAGCCTATTTGAATTAGTACCTAAACTGCAATTTTGCCCTATACCAGCATCAATTCTTTTTACCTATAAAACACTTGTTTTGGTGCAAATTCTGGGCCCAGTAGCAAGCAGAGTTCAGGGACCAAAATTTCGATATTTTCTGATACCGCCAATCGATTCAGAATGGTCGATTCATACCCCTTAGAAACCCCGAAGGGGCAAATAAGGCCCGGGAACGCGTAGTTTGCGAGATAAACGCGTTTAAAGTTTCAGCCTATTTGAAGTAGTACCTAAACTGCAATTTTGCCCTATACCAGCATCAATTCTTTTTACCTATAAAACACTTGTTTTGGTGCATATTCTGAGCCCAGTAGCAGTCAGAGTTCAGGGACCAAAATTTGGATATTATCTGATAGCGCCAATCGATTCAGAATGGTCGATTCATACCCCCTTAGAAACCCCGAAGGGGCAAATAAGGCCCGGGAACGCGTAGTTTGCGAGAAAAACGCGTTTAAAGTTTCAGCCTATTTGAAGTAGTACCTAAACTGCAATTTTGCCCTATACCAGCATCAATTCTTTTTACCTATAAAACACTTGTTTTGGTGCATATTCTGAGCCCAGTAGCAGTCAGAGTTCAGGGACCAAAATTTGGATATTATCTGATAGCGCCAATCGATTCAGAATGGTCGATTCATACCCCTTAGAAACCCCGAAGGGGCAAATAAGGCCCGGGAACGCGTAGTTTGCGAGATAAACGCGTTTAAAGTTTCAGCCTATTTGAAGTAGTACCTAAACTGCAATTTCGCCCTATACCAGCATAAATTCTTTTTACCTATAAAACACTTGTTTTGGTGCAAATTCTGAGCCCAGTAGCAGTCAGAGTTCAGGGACCAAAATTTGGATATTTTCTGATAGCGCCAATCGATTGAGAATGGTCGATTCATACCCCTTAGAAACCCCGACGGGGCAAATAAGGCCCGGGAACGCGTAGTTTGCGAGATAAACGCGTTTAAAGTTTGAGCCTATTTGAATTAGTACCTAAACTGCAATTTTGCCCTATACCAGCATCAATTCTTTTTACCTATAAAACACTTGTTTTGGAGCAAATTCTGGGCCCAGTAGCAGTCAGAGTTCAGGGACCAAAATTTCGATATTTTCTGATAGCGCCAATCGATTCAGAATGGTCGATTCATACCCCTTAGAAACCCCGAAGGGGCAAATAAGGCCCGGGAACGCGTAGTTTGCGAGATAAACGCGTTTAAAGTTTCAGCCTATTTGAAGTAGTACCTAAACTGCAATTTTGCCCTACACCAAGATCAATAATTTTTACGTATAAAACACTTGTTTTGATGCATATTCTGAGCCCAGTAGCAGTCAGAGTTCAGGGACCAAAATTTGGATATTATCTGATAGCGCCAATCGATTCAGAATGGTCGATTCATACCCCTTAGAAACCCCGAAGGGGCAAATAAGGCCCGGGAACGCGTAGTTTACGAGATAAACGCGTTTAAAGTTTCAGCCTATTTGAATTAGTACCTAAACTGCAATTTTGCCCTATACCAGCATCAATTCTTTTTACCTATAAAACACTTGTTTTGGTGCATATTCTGAGCCCAGTAGCAGTCAGAGTTCAGGGACCAAAATTTGGATATTATCTGATAGCGCCAATCGATTCAGAATGGTCGATTCATACCCCCTTAGAAACCCCGAAGGGGCAAATAAGGCCCGGGAACGCGTAGTTTGCGAGAAAAACGCGTTTAAAGTTTCAGCCTATTTGAAGTAGTACCTAAACTGCAATTTTGCCCTATACCAGCATCAATTCTTTTTACCTATAAAACACTTGTTTTGGTGCATATTCTGAGCCCAGTAGCAGTCAGAGTTCAGGGACCAAAATTTGGATATTATCTGATAGCGCCAATCGATTCAGAATGGTCGATTCATACCCCTTAGAAACCCCGAAGGGGCAAATAAGGCCCGGGAACGCGTAGTTTGCGAGATAAACGCGTTTAAAGTTTCAGCCTATTTGAAGTAGTACCTAAACTGCAATTTCGCCCTATACCAGCATAAATTCTTTTTACCTATAAAACACTTGTTTTGGTGCAAATTCTGAGCCCAGTAGCAGTCAGAGTTCAGGGACCAAAATTTGGATATTTTCTGATAGCGCCAATCGATTGAGAATGGTCGATTCATACCCCTTAGAAACCCCGACGGGGCAAATAAGGCCCGGGAACGCGTAGTTTGCGAGATAAACGCGTTTAAAGTTTGAGCCTATTTGAAGTAGTACCTAAACTGCAATTTTGCCCTATACCAGCATCAATTCTTTTTACCTATAACACACTTGTTTTGGTGATAATTCTGGGCCCAGTAGCAGTCAGAGTTCAGGGACCAAAATTTCGATAATTTCTGATAGCGCCAATCGATTCAGAATGGTCGATTCATACCCCTTAGAAACCCCGAAGGGGCAAAAAAGGCCCGGGAACGCGTAGTTTGCGAGATAAACGCGTTTAAAGTTTCAGCCTATTTGAAGTAGTACCTAAACTGCAATTTCGCCCTATACCAGCATCAATTCTTGTTTTGGTGCATATTCTGAGCCCAGTAGCAGTCAGAGTTCAGGGACCAAAATTTGGATATTATCTGATAGCGCCAATCGATTCAGAATGGTCGATTCATAACCCTTAGAAACCCCGAAGGGGCAAATACGGCCCGGGAACGCGTAGTTTGCGAGATAAACGCGTTTAAAGTTTCAGCCTATTTGAAGTAGTACCTAAACTGCAATTTTGCCCTACACCAAGATCAATTATTTTTACGTATAAAACACTTGTTTTGGTGCAAATTCTGGGCTCAGTAGTAGTCAGAATTCAGGGACCAAAATTTCGATATTTTCTGATAGCGCCAATCGATTCAGAATGGTCGATTCATACCCCTTAGAAACCCCGAAGGGGCAAATACGGCCCGGGAACGCGTAGTTTGCGAGATAAACGCGTTTAAAGTTTCAGCCTATTTGAAGTAGTACCTAAACTGCAATTTTGCCCTACACCAAGATCAATTATTTTTACGTATAAAACACTTGTTTTGGTGCAAATTCTGAGCCCAGTAGCAGTCAGAGTTCAGGGACCAAAATTTGGATATTTTCTGATAGCGCCAATCGATTCAGAATGGTCGATTCATACCCCTTAGAAACCCCGAAGGGGCAAATAAGGCCCGGGAACGCGTAGTTTGCGAGATAAACGCGTTTAAATTTTCAGCCTATTTGAAGTAGTACCTAAACTGCAATTTTGCCCTATACCAGCATCAATTCTTTTTACCTATAAACACTTGTTTTGGTGCATATTCTGAGCCCAGTAGCAGTCAGAGTTCAGGGACCAAAATTTGGATATTATCTGATAGCGCCAATCGATTCAGAATGGTCGATTCATACCCCTTAGAAACCCCGAAGGGGCAAATAAGGCCCGGGAACGCGTAGTTTGCGAGATAAACGCGTTTAAAGTTTCAGCCTATTTGAATTAGTACCTAAACTGCAATTTTGCCCTATACCAGCATCAATTCTTTTTACCTATAAAACACTTGTTTTGGTGCAAATTCTGGGCCCAGTAGCAGTCAGAGTTCAGGTACCAAAATTTCGATAATTTCTGATAGCGCCAATCGATTCAGAATGGTCGTTTCATACCCCTTAGAAACCCCGAAGGGGCAAATAAGGCCCGGGAACGCGTAGTTTGCGAGATAAACGCGTTTAAAGTTTCAGCCTATTTGAAGTAGTACCTAAACTGCAATTTCGCCCTATACCAGCATCAATTCTTTTTACCTATAAAACACTTGTTTTGGTGCAAATTCTGGGCCCAGTAGCAGTCAGAGTTCAGGGACCAAAATTTCGATATTTTCTGATGGCGCCAATCGATACAGAATGGTCGATTCATACCCCTTAGAAACCCCGAAGGGGCAAATAAGGCCCGGGAACGCGTAGTTTGCGAGATAAACGCGTTTAAATTTTCAGCCTATTTGAAGTAGTACCTAAACTGCAATTTTGCCCTATACCAGCATCAATTCTTTTTACCTATAAACACTTGTTTTGGTGCATATTCTGAGCCCAGTAGCAGTCAGAGTTCAGGGACCAAAATTTGGATATTATCTGATAGCGCCAATCGATTCAGAATGGTCGATTCATACCCCTTAGAAACCCCGAAGGGGCAAATAAGGCCCGGGAACGCGTAGTTTGCGAGATAAACGCGTTTAAAGTTTCAGCCTATTTGAATTAGTACCTAAACTGCAATTTTGCCCTATACCAGCATCAATTCTTTTTACCTATTAAACACTTGTTTTGGTGCAAATTCTGGGCCCAGTAGCAGTCAGAGTTCAGGGACCAAAATTTCGATAATTTCTGATAGCGCCAATCGATTCAGAATGGTCGAATCATACCCCTTAGAAACCCCGAAGGGGCAAATAAGGCCCGGGAACGCGTAGTTTGCGAGATAAACGCGTTTAAAGTTTCAGCCTATTTGAAGTAGTACCTAAACTGCAATTTTGCCCTATACCAGCATCAATTCTTTTTACCTATAAAACACTTGTTTTGGTGCAAATTCTGGGCCCAGTAGCAGTCAGAGTTCAAAGACCAAAATCTCGATAATTTCTGATAGCGCCAATCGATTCAGAATGGTCGATTCATACCCCTTAGAAACCCCGAAGGGGCAAATAAGGCCCGGGAACGCGTAGTTTGCGAGATAAACGCGTTTAAAGTTTCAGCCTATTTGAAGTAGTACCTAAACTGCAATTTCGCCCTATACCGGCATAAATTCTTTTTACCTATAAAACACTTGTTTTGGTGCAAATTCTGAGCCCAGTAGCAGTCAGAGTTCAGGGACCAAAATTTGGATATTTTCTGATAGCGCCAATCGATTCAGAATGGTCGATTCATACCCCTTAGAAACTCGGAAGGGGCAAATAACGCCCGGGAACGCGTAGTTTGCGAGATAAACGCGTTTAAAGTTTCAGCCTATTTGAAGTAGTACCTAAACTGCAATTTTGCCCTATACCAGCATCAATTCTTTTTACCTATAAAACACTTGTTTTGGTGCAAATTC
The DNA here is from genome assembly GCA_964036015.1 of Leptarthrus brevirostris. Taxonomy (NCBI): domain Eukaryota; kingdom Metazoa; phylum Arthropoda; class Insecta; order Diptera; family Asilidae; genus Leptarthrus; species Leptarthrus brevirostris. The sequence continues at coordinate 43,457,614 of OZ038375.1, forward strand.
TGGGCCCAGTAGCAGTCAGAGTTCAGGGACCAAAATTTCGATAATTTCTGATAGCGCCAATCGATTCAGAATGGTCGTTTCATACCCCTTAGAAACCCCGAAGGGGCAAATAAGGCCCGGGAACGCGTAGTTTGCGAGATAAACGCGTTTAAAGTTTCAGCCTATTTGAAGTAGTACCTAAACTGCAATTTCGCCCTATACCGGCATAAATTCTTTTTACCTATAAAACACTTGTCTTGGTGCAAATTCTGAGCCCAGTAGCAGTCAGACTTCAGGGACCAAAATTTGGATATTTTCTGATAGCGCCAATCGATTGAGAATGGTCGATTCATACCCCTTAGAAACCCCGACGGGGCAAATAAGGCCCGGGAACGCGTAGTTTGCGAGATAAACGCGTTTAAAGTTTCAGCCTATTTGAATTAGTACCTAAACTGCAATTTTGCCCTATACCAGCATCAATTCTTTTTACCTATAAAACACTTGTTTTGGAGCAAATTCTGGGCCCAGTAGCAGTCAGAGTTCAGGGACCAAAATTTCGATATTTTCTGATAGCGCCAATCGATTCAGAATGGTCGATTCATACCCCTTAGAAACCCCGAAGGGGCAAATAAGGCCCGGGAACGCGTAGTTTGCGAGATAAACGCGTTTAAAGTTTCAGCCTATTTGAAGTAGTACCTAAACTGCAATTTCGCCCTATACCAGCATAAATTCTTTTTACCTATAAAACACTTGTTTTGGTGCATATTCTGAGCCCAGTAGCAGTCAGAGTTCAGGGACCAAAATTTGGATATTATCTGATAGCGCCAATCGATTCAGAATGGTCGATTCATACCCCTTAGAAACCCCGAAGGGGCAAATAAGGCCCGGGAACGCGTAGTTTGCGAGATAAACGCGATTAAAGTTTCAGCCTATTTGAAGTAGTACCTAAACTGCAATTTTGCCCTACACCAAGATCAATTATTTTTACGTATAAAACACTTGTTTTGGTGCAAATTCTGGGCTCAGTAGCAGTCAGAATTCAGGTACCAAAATTTCGATTCATACCCCTTAGAAACCCCGAAGGGGCAAATAAGGCCCGGGAACGCGTAGTTTGCGAGATAAACGCGTTTAAAGTTTCAGCCTATTTGAAGTAGTACCTAAACTGCAATTTTGCCCTATACCAGCATCAATTCTTTTTACCTATAAAACACTTGTTTTGGTGCAAATTCTGGGCCCAGTAGCAGTCAGAGTTCAGGGACCAAAATTTCGATAATTTCTGATAGCGCCAATCGATTCAGAATGGTCGTTTCATACCCCTTAGAAACCCCGAAGGGGCAAATAAGGCCCGGGAACGCGTAGTTTGCGAGATAAACGCGTTTAAAGTTTCAGCCTATTTGAAGTAGTACCTAAACTGCAATTTCGCCCTATACCGGCATAAATTCTTTTTACCTATAAAACACTTGTCTTGGTGCAAATTCTGAGCCCAGTAGCAGTCAGACTTCAGGGACCAAAATTTGGATATTTTCTGATAGCGCCAATCGATTGAGAATGGTCGATTCATACCCCTTAGAAACCCCGACGGGGCAAATAAGGCCCGGGAACGCGTAGTTTGCGAGATAAACGCGTTTAAAGTTTCAGCCTATTTGAATTAGTACCTAAACTGCAATTTTGCCCTATACCAGCATCAATTCTTTTTACCTATAAAACACTTGTTTTGGTGCAAATTCTGGGCCCAGTAGCAGTCAGAGTTCAGGGACCAAAATTTCGATATTTTCTGATAGCGCCAATCGATTCAGAATGGTCGATTCATACCCCTTAGAAACCCCGAAGGGGCAAATAAGGCCCGGGAACGCGTAGTTTGCGAGATAAACGCGTTTAAAGTTTCAGCCTATTTGAAGTAGTACCTAAACTGCAATTTCGCCCTATACCAGCATAAATTCTTTTTACCTATAAAACACTTGTTTTGGTGCATATTCTGAGCCCAGTAGCAGTCAGAGTTCAGGGACCAAAATTTGGATATTATCTGATAGCGCCAATCGATTCAGAATGGTCGATTCATACCCCTTAGAAACCCCGAAGGGGCAAATAAGGCCCGGGAACGCGTAGTTTGCGAGATAAACGCGTTTAAAGTTTCAGCCTATTTGAAGTAGTACCTAAACTGCAATTTTGGTGCAAATTCTGGGCTCAGTAGCAGTCAGAATTCAGGGACCAAAATTTCGATATTTTCTGATAGCGCCAATCGATTCAGAATGGTCGATTCATACCCCTTAGAAACCCCGAAGGGGCAAATAAGGCCCGGGAACGCGTAGTTTGCGAGATAAACGCGTTTAAAGTTTCAGCCTATTTGAAGTAGTACCTAAACTGCAATTTCGCCCTATACCAGCATCAATTCTTTTTACCTATAAAACACTTGTTTTGGTGCAAATTCTGAGCCCAGTAGCAGTCAGAGTTCAGGGACCAAAATTTGGATATTTTCTGATAGCGCCAATCGATTCAGAATGGTCGAATTTGGTTTAGAAACCCCGAAGGGGCAAATAAGGCCCGGGAACGCGTAGTTTACGAGATAAACGCGTTTAAAGTTTCAGCCTATTTGAATTAGTACCTAAACTGCAATTTTGCCCTATACCAGCATCAATTCTTTTTACCTATAAAACACTTGTTTTGGTGCAAATTCTGGGCCCAGTAGCAAGCAGAGTTCAGGGACCAAAATTTCGATATTTTCTGATACCGCCAATCGATTCAGAATGGTCGATTCATACCCCTTAGAAACCCCGAAGGGGCAAATAAGGCCCGGGAACGCGTAGTTTGCGAGATAAACGCGTTTAAAGTTTCAGCCTATTTGAAGTAGTACCTAAACTGCAATTTTGCCCTATACCAGCATCAATTCTTTTTACCTATAAAACACTTGTTTTGGTGCATATTCTGAGCCCAGTAGCAGTCAGAGTTCAGGGACCAAAATTTGGATATTATCTGATAGCGCCAATCGATTCAGAATGGTCGATTCATACCCCTTAGAAACCCCGAAGGGGCAAATAAGGCCCGGGAACGCGTAGTTTGCGAGAAAAACGCGTTTAAAGTTTCAGCCTATTTGAAGTAGTACCTAAACTGCAATTTTGCCCTATACCAGCATCAATTCTTTTTACCTATAAAACACTTGTTTTGGTGCATATTCTGAGCCCAGTAGCAGTCAGAGTTCAGGGACCAAAATTTGGATATTATCTGATAGCGCCAATCGATTCAGAATGGTCGATTCATACCCCTTAGAAACCCCGAAGGGGCAAATAAGGCCCGGGAACGCGTAGTTTGCGAGATAAACGCGTTTAAAGTTTCAGCCTATTTGAAGTAGTACCTAAACTGCAATTTCGCCCTATACCAGCATAAATTCTTTTTACCTATAAAACACTTGTTTTGGTGCAAATTCTGAGCCCAGTAGCAGTCAGAGTTCAGGGACCAAAATTTGGATATTTTCTGATAGCGCCAATCGATTGAGAATGGTCGATTCATACCCCTTAGAAACCCCGACGGGGCAAATAAGGCCCGGGAACGCGTAGTTTGCGAGATAAACGCGTTTAAAGTTTGAGCCTATTTGAATTAGTACCTAAACTGCAATTTTGCCCTATACCAGCATCAATTCTTTTTACCTATAAAACACTTGTTTTGGAGCAAATTCTGGGCCCAGTAGCAGTCAGAGTTCAGGGACCAAAATTTCGATATTTTCTGATAGCGCCAATCGATTCAGAATGGTCGATTCATACCCCTTAGAAACCCCGAAGGGGCAAATAAGGCCCGGGAACGCGTAGTTTGCGAGATAAACGCGTTTAAAGTTTCAGCCTATTTGAAGTAGTACCTAAACTGCAATTTTGCCCTACACCAAGATCAATTATTTTTACGTATAAAACACTTGTTTTGGTGCAAATTCTGGGCTCAGTAGCAGTCAGAATTCAGGGACCAAAATTTCGATATTTTCTGATAGCGCCAATCGATTCAGAATGGTCGATTCATACCCCTTAGAAACCCCGAAGGGGCAAATAAGGCCCGGGAACGTGTAGTTTGCGAGATAAACGCGTTTAAAGTTTCAGCCTATTTGAAGTAGTACCTAAACTGCAATTTCGCCCTATACCAGCATAAATTCTTTTTACCTATAAAACACTTGTTTTGGTTCAAATTCTGAGCCCAGTAGCAGTCAGAGTTCAGGGACCAAAATTTGGATATTTTCTGATAGCGCCAATCGATTCAGAATGGTCGGTTCATACCCCTTAGAAACCCCGAAGGGGCAAATAAGGCCCGGGAACGCGTAGTTTACGATATAAACGCGTTTAAAGTTTCAGCCTATTTGAATTAGTACCTAAACTGCAATTTTGCCCTATACCAGCATCAATTCTTTTTACCTATAAAATACTTGTTTTGGTGCAAATTCTGGGCCCAGTAGCAAGCAGAGTTCAGGGACCAAAATTTCGATATTTTCTGATACCGCCAATCGATTCAGAATGGTCGATTCATACCCCTTAGAAACCCCGAAGGGGCAAATAAGGCCCGGGATCGCGTAGTTTGCGAGATAAACGCGTTTAAAGTTTCAGCCTATTTGAAGTAGTACCTAAACTGCAATTTTGCCCTATACCAGCATCAATTCTTTTTACCTATAAAACACTTGTTTTGGTGATAATTCTGGGCCCAGTAGCAGTCAGAGTTCAGGGACCAAAATTTCGATAATTTCTGATAGCGCCAATCGATTCAGAATGGTCGATTCATACCCCTTAGAAACCCCGAAGGGGCAAATAAGGCCCGGGAACGCGTAGTTTGCGAGATAAACGCGTTTAAAGTTTCAGCCTATTTGAAGTAGTACCTAAACTGCAATTTCGCCCTATACCAGCATCAATTCTTGTTTTGGTGCATATTCTGAGCCCAGTAGCAGTCAGAGTTCAGGGACCAAAATTTGGATTTTATCTGATAGCGCCAATCGATTCAGAATGGTCGATTCATAACCCTTAGAAACCCCGAAGGGGCAAATACGGCCCGGGAACGCGTAGTTTGCGAGATAAACGCGTTTAAAGTTTCAGCCTATTTGAAGTAGTACCTAAACTGCAATTTCGCCCTATACCAGCATAAATTCTTTTTACCTATAAAACACTTGTTTTGGTGCAAATTCTGGGCTCAGTAGTAGTCAGAATTCAGGGACCAAAATTTCGATATTTTCTGATAGCGCCAATCGATTCAGAATGGTCGATTCATACCCCTTAGAAACCCCGAAGGGGCAAATAAGGCCCGGGAACGCGTAGTTTGCGAGATAAACGCGTTTAAAGTTTCAGCCTATTTGAAGTAGTACCTAAACTGCAATTTCGCCCTATACCAGCATCAATTCTTTTTACCTATAAAACACTTGTTTTGGTGCAAATTCTGAGCCCAGTAGCAGTCAGAGTTCAGGGACCAAAATTTGGATATTTTCTGATAGCGCCAATCGATTCAGAATGGTCGATTCATACCCCTTAGAAACCCCGAAGGGGCAAATAAGGCCCGGGAACGCGTAGTTTGCGAGATAAACGCGTTTAAATTTTCAGCCTATTTGAAGTAGTACCTAAACTGCAATTTTGCCCTATACCAGCATCAATTCTTTTTACCTATAAACACTTGTTTTGATGCATATTCTGAGCCCAGTAGCAGTCAGAGTTCAGGGACCAAAATTTGGATATTATCTGATAGCGCCAATCGATTCAGAATGGTCGATTCATACCCCTTAGAAACCCCGAAGGGGCAAATAAGGCCCGGGAACGCGTAGTTTGCGAGATAAACGCGTTTAAAGTTTCAGCCTATTTGAATTAGTACCTAAACTGCAATTTTGCCCTATACCAGCATCAATTCTTTTTACCTATAAAACACTTGTTTTGGTGCAAATTCTGGGCCCAGTAGCAGTCAGAGTTCAGGTACCAAAATTTCGATAATTTCTGATAGCGCCAATCGATTCAGAATGGTCGTTTCATACCCCTTAGAAACCCCGAAGGGGCAAATAAGGCCCGGGAACGCGTAGTTTGCGAGATAAACGCGTTTAAAGTTTCAGCCTATTTGAAGTAGTACCTAAACTGCAATTTCGCCCTATACCAGCATCAATTCTTTTTACCTATAAAACACTTGTTTTGGTGCAAATTCTGGGCCCAGTAGCAGTCAGAGTTCAGGGACCAAAATTTCGATATTTTCTGATGGCGCCAATCGATACAGAATGGTCGATTCATACCCCTTAGAAACCCCGAAGGGGCAAATAAGGCCCGGGAACGCGTAGTTTGCGAGATAAACGCGTTTAAATTTTCAGCCTATTTGAAGTAGTACCTAAACTGCAATTTTGCCCTATACCAGCATCAATTCTTTTTACCTATAAACACTTGTTTTGGTGCATATTCTGAGCCCAGTAGCAGTCAGAGTTCAGGGACCAAAATTTGGATATTATCTGATAGCGCCAATCGATTCAGAATGGTCGATTCATACCCCTTAGAAACCCCGAAGGCGCAAATAAGGCCCGGGAACGCGTAGTTTGCGAGATAAACGCGTTTAAAGTTTCAGCCTATTTGAATTAGTACCTAAACTGCAATTTTGCCCTATACCAGCATCAATTCTTTTTACCTATTAAACACTTGTTTTGGTGCAAATTCTGGGCCCAGTAGCAGTCAGAGTTCAGGGACCAAAATTTCGATAATTTCTGATAGCGCCAATCGATTCAGAATGGTCGAATCATACCCCTTAGAAACCCCGAAGGGGCAAATAAGGCCCGGGAACGCGTAGTTTGCGAGATAAACGCGTTTAAAGTTTCAGCCTATTTGAAGTAGTACCTAAACTGCAATTGTGCCCTATACCAGCATCAATTCTTTTTACCTATAAAACACTTGTTTTGGTGCAAATTCTGGGCCCAGTAGCAGTCAGAGTTCAAAGACCAAAATCTCGATAATTTCTGATAGCGCCAATCGATTCAGAATGGTCGATTCATACCCCTTAGAAACCCCGAAGGGGCAAATAAGGCCCGGGAACGCGTAGTTTGCGAGATAAACGCGTTTAAAGTTTCAGCCTATTTGAAGTAGTACCTAAACTGCAATTTCGCCCTATACCGGCATAAATTCTTTTTACCTATAAAACACTTGTTTTGGTGCAAATTCTGAGCCCAGTAACAGTCAGAGTTCAGGGACCAAAATTTGGATATTTTCTGATAGCGCCAATCTATTCAGAATGGTCGATTCATACCCCTTAGAAACCCGGAAGGGGCAAATAACGCCCGGGAACGCGTAGTTTGCGAGATAAACGCGTTTAAAGTTTCAGCCTATTTGAAGTAGTACCTAAACTGCAATTTTGCCCTATACCAGCATCAATTTTTTTACCTATAAAACACTTGTTTTGGTGCAAATTCTGGGCCCAGTAGCAGTAAGAGTTCAGGGACCAAAATTTCGATAATTTCTGATAGCGCCAATCGATTCAGAATGGTCGTTTCATACCCCTTAGAAACCCCGAAGGGGCAAATAAGGCCCGGGCACGCGTAGTTTGCGAGATAAACGCGTTTAAAGTTTCAGCCTATTTGAAGTAGTACCTAAACTGCAATTTCGCCCTATACCGGCATAAATTCTTTTTACCTATAAAACACTTGTTTTGGTGCAAATTCTGAGCCCAGTAGCCGTCAGAGTTCAGGGACCAAAATTTGGATATTTTCTGATAGCGCCAATCGATTGAGAATGGTCGATTCATACCCCTTAGAAACCCCGACGGGGCAAATAAGGCCCGGGAACGCGTAGTTTGCGAGATAAACGCGTTTAAAGTTTCAGCCTATTTGAATTAGTACCTAAACTGCAATTTTGCCCTATACCAGCATCAATTCTTTTTACCTATAAAACACTTGTTTTGGAGCAAATTCTGGGCCCAGTAGCAGTCAGAGTTCAGGGACCAAAATTTCGATATTTTCTGATAGCGCCAATCGATTCAGAATGGTCGATTCATACCCCTTAGAAACCCCAAAGGGGCAAATAAGGCCCGGGAACGCGTAGTTTGCGAGATAAACGCGTTTAAAGTTTCAGCCTATTTGAAGTAGTACCTAAACTGCAATTTCGCCCTATACCAGCATAAATTCTTTTTACCTATAAAACACTTGTTTTGGTGCATATTCTGAGCCCAGTAGCAGTCAGAGTTCAGGGACCAAAATTTGGATATTATCTGATAGCGCCAATCGATTCAGAATGGTCGATTCATACCCCTTAGAAACCCCGAAGGGGCAAATAAGGCCCGGGAACGCGTAGTTTGCGAGATAAACGCGTTTAAAGTTTCAGCCTATTTGAAGTAGTACCTAAACTGCAATTTTGCCCTACACCAAGATCAATTATTTTTACGTATAAAACACTTGTTTTGGTGCAAATTCTGGGCTCAGTAGCAGTCAGAATTCAGGGACCAAAATTTCGATATTTTCTGATAGCGCCAATCGATTCAGAATGGTCGATTCATACCCCTTAGGAACCCCGAAGGGGCAAATAAGGCCCGGGAACGCGTAGTTTGCGAGATAAACGCGTTTAAAGTTTCAGCCTATTTGAAGTAGTACCTAAACTGCAATTTCGCCCTATACCAGCATCAATTCTTTTTACCTATAAAACACTTGTTTTGGTGCAAATTCTGAGCCCAGTAGCAGTCAGAGTTCAGGGACCAAAATTTGGATATTTTCTGATAGCGCCAATCGATTCAGAATGGTCGAATTTGGTTTAGAAACCCCGAAGGGGCAAATAAGGCCCGGGAACGCGTAGTTTACGAGATAAACGCGTTTAAAGTTTCAGCCTATTTGAATTAGTACCTAAACTGCAATTTTGCCCTATACCAGCATCAATTCTTTTTACCTATAAAACACTTGTTTTGGTGCAAATTCTGGGCCCAGTAGCAAGCAGAGTTCAGGGACCAAAATTTCGATATTTTCTGATACCGCCAATCGATTCAGAATGGTCGATTCATACCCCTTAGAAACCCCGAAGGGGCAAATAAGGCCCGGGAACGCGTAGTTTGCGAGATAAACGCGTTTAAAGTTTCAGCCTATTTGAAGTAGTACCTAAACTGCAATTTTGCCCTATACCAGCATCAATTCTTTTTACCTATAAAACACTTGTTTTGGTGCATATTCTGAGCCCAGTAGCAGTCAGAGTTCAGGGACCAAAATTTGGATATTATCTGATAGCGCCAATCGATTCAGAATGGTCGATTCATACCCCTTAGAAACCCCGAAGGGGCAAATAAGGCCCGGGAACGCGTAGTTTGCGAGAAAAACGCGTTTAAAGTTTCAGACTATTTGAAGTAGTACCTAAACTGCAATTTTGCCCTATACCAGCATCAATTCTTTTTACCTATAAAACACTTGTTTTGGTGCATATTCTGAGCCCAGTAGCAGTCAGAGTTCAGGGACCAAAATTTCGATATTATCTGATAGCGCCAATCGATTCAGAATGGTCGATTCATACCCCTTAGAAACCCCGAAGGGGCAAATAAGGCCCGGGAACGCGTAGTTTGCGAGAAAAACGCGTTTAAAGTTTCAGCCTATTTGAAGTAGTACCTAAACTGCAATTTCGCCCTATACCAGCATCAATTCTTGTTTTGGTGCATATTCTGAGCCCAGTAGCAGTCAGAGTTCAGGGACCAAAATTTGGATATTATCTGATAGCGCCAATCGATTCAGAATGGTCGATTCATAACCCTTAGAAACCCCGAAGGGGCAAATACGGCCCGGGAACGCGTAGTTTGCGAGATAAACGCGTTTAAAGTTTCAGCCTATTTGAAGTAGTACCTAAACTGCAATTTTGCCCTACACCAAGATCAATTATTTTTACGTATAAAACACTTGTTTTGGTGCAAATTCTGGGCTCAGTAGTAGTCAGAATTCAGGGACCAAAATTTCGATATTTTCTGATAGCGCCAATCGATTCAGAATGGTCGATTCATACCCCTTAGAAACCCCGAAGGGGCAAATACGGCCCGGGAACGCGTAGTTTGCGAGATAAACGCGTTTAAAGTTTCAGCCTATTTGAAGTAGTACCTAAACTGCAATTTTGCCCTACACCAAGATCAATTATTTTTACGTATAAAACACTTGTTTTGGTGCAAATTCTGAGCCCAGTAGCAGTCAGAGTTCAGGGACCAAAATTTGGATATTTTCTGATAGCGCCAATCGATTCAGAATGGTCGATTCATACCCCTTAGAAACCCCGAAGGGGCAAATAAGGCCCGGGAACGCGTAGTTTGCGAGATAAACGCGTTTAAATTTTCAGCCTATTTGAAGTAGTACCTAAACTGCAATTTTGCCCTATACCAGCATCAATTCTTTTTACCTATAAACACTTGTTTTGGTGCATATTCTGAGCCCAGTAGCAGTCAGAGTTCAGGGACCAAAATTTGGATATTATCTGATAGCGCCAATCGATTCAGAATGGTCGATTCATACCCCTTAGAAACCCCGAAGGGGCAAATAAGGCCCGGGAACGCGTAGTTTGCGAGATAAACGCGTTTAAAGTTTCAGCCTATTTGAATTAGTACCTAAACTGCAATTTTGCCCTATACCAGCATCAATTCTTTTTACCTATAAAACACTTGTTTTGGTGCAAATTCTGGGCCCAGTAGCAGTCAGAGTTCAGGTACCAAAATTTCGATAATTTCTGATAGCGCCAATCGATTCAGAATGGTCGTTTCATACCCCTTAGAAACCCCGAAGGGGCAAATAAGGCCCGGGAACGCGTAGTTTGCGAGATAAACGCGTTTAAAGTTTCAGCCTATTTGAAGTAGTACCTAAACTGCAATTTCGCCCTATACCAGCATCAATTCTTTTTACCTATAAAACACTTGTTTTGGTGCAAATTCTGGGCCCAGTAGCAGTCAGAGTTCAGGGACCAAAATTTCGATATTTTCTGATGGCGCCAATCGATACAGAATGGTCGATTCATACCCCTTAGAAACCCCGAAGGGGCAAATAAGGCCCGGGAACGCGTAGTTTGCGAGATAAACGCGTTTAAATTTTCAGCCTATTTGAAGTAGTACCTAAACTGCAATTTTGCCCTATACCAGCATCAATTCTTTTTACCTATAAAAACTTGTTTTGGTGCATATTCTGAGCCCAGTAGCAGTCAGAGTTCAGGGACCAAAATTTGGATATTATCTGATAGCGCCAATCGATTCAGAATGGTCGATTCATACCCCTTAGAAACCCCGAAGGGGCAAATAAGGCCCGGGAACGCGTAGTTTGCGAGATAAACGCGTTTAAAGTTTCAGCCTATTTGAATTAGTACCTAAACTGCAATTTTGCCCTATACCAGCATCAATTCTTTTTACCTATTAAACACTTGTTTTGGTGCAAATTCTGGGCCCAGTAGCAGTCAGAGTTCAGGGACCAAAATTTCGATAATTTCTGATAGCGCCAATCGATTCAGAATGGTCGAATCATACCCCTTAGAAACCCCGAAGGGGCAAATAAGGCCCGGGAACGCGTAGTTTGCGAGATAAACGCGTTTAAAGTTTCAGCCTATTTGAAGTAGTACCTAAACTGCAATTTTGCCCTATACCAGCATCAATTCTTTTTACCTATAAAACACTTGTTTTGGTGCAAATTCTGGGCCCAGTAGCAGTCAGAGTTCAAAGACCAAAATCTCGATAATTTCTGATAGCGCCAATCGATTCAGAATGGTCGATTCATACCCCTTAGAAACCCCGAAGGGGCAAATAAGGCCCGGGAACGCGTAGTTTGCGAGATAAACGCGTTTAAAGTTTCAGCCTATTTGAAGTAGTACCTAAACTGCAATTTCGCCCTATACCGGCATAAATTCTTTTTACCTATAAAACACTTGTTTTGGTGCAAATTCTGAGCCCAGTAGCAGTCAGAGTTCAGGGACCAAAATTTGGATATTTTCTGATAGCGCCAATCGATTCAGAATGGTCGATTCATACCCCTTAGAAACCCGGAAGGGGCAAATAACGCCCGGGAACGCGTAGTTTGCGAGATAAACGCGTTTAAAGTTTCAGCCTATTTGAAGTAGTACCTAAACTGCAATTTTGCCCTATACCAGCATCAATTCTTTTTACCTATAAAACACTTGTTTTGGTGCAAATTCTGGGCTCAGTAGCAGTCAGAATTCAGGGACCAAAATTTCGATATTTTCTGATAGCGCCAATCGATTCAGAATGGTCGATTCATACCCCTTAGAAACCCCGAAGGGGCAAATAAGGCCCGGGAACGCGTAGTTTGCGAGATAAACGCGTTTAAAGTTTCAGCCTATTTGAAGTAGTACCTAAACTGCAATTTCGCCCTATACCGGCATAAATTCTTTTTACCTATAAAACACTTGTCTTGGTGCAAATTCTGAGCCCAGCAGCAGTCAGACTTCAGGGACCAAAATTTGGATATTTTCTGATAGCGCCAATCGATTGAGAATGGTCGATTCATACCCCTTAGAAACCCCGACGGGGCAAATAAGGCCCGGGAACGCGTAGTTTGTGAGATAAACGCGTTTAAAGTTTCAGCCTATTTGAATTAGTACCTAAACTGCAATTTTGCCCTATACCAGCATCAATTCTTTTTACCTATAAAACACTTGTTTTGGAGCAAATTCTGGGCCCAGTAGCAGTCAGAGTTCAGGGACCAAAATTTCGATATTTTCTGATAGCGCCAATCGATTCAGAATGGTCGATTCATACCCCTTAGAAACCCCGAAGGGGCAAATAAGGCCCGGGAACGCGTAGTTTGCGAGATAAACGCGTTTAAAGTTTCAGCCTATTTGAAGTAGTACCTAAACTGCAATTTCGCCCTATACCAGCATAAATTCTTTTTACCTATAAAACACTTGTTTTGGTGCATATTCTGAGCCCAGTAGCAGTCAGAGTTCAGGGACCAAAATTTGGATATTATCTGATAGCGCCAATCGATTCAGAATGGTCGATTCATACCCCTTAGAAACCCCGAAGGGGCAAATAAGGCCCGGGAACGCGTAGTTTGCGAGATAAACGCGTTTAAAGTTTCAGCCTATTTGAAGTAGTACCTAAACTGCAATTTTGCCCTACACCAAGATCAATTATTTTTACGTATAAAACACTTGTTTTGGTGCAAATTCTGGGCTCAGTAGCAGTCAGAATTCAGGGACCAAAATTTCGATATTTTCTGATAGCGCCAATCGATTCAGAATGGTCGATTCATACCCCTTAGAAACCCCGAAGAGGCAAATAAGGCCCGGGAACGCGTAGTTTACGAGATAAACGCGTTTAAAGTTTCAGCCTATTTGAATTAGTACCTAAACTGCAATTTTGCCCTATACCAGCATCAATTCTTTTTACCTATAAAACACTTGTTTTGGTGCAAATTCTGGGCCCAGTAGCAAGCAGAGTTCAGGGACCAAAATTTCGATATTTTCTGATACCGCCAATCGATTCAGAATGGTCGATTCATACCCCTTAGAAACCCCGAAGGGGCAAATAAGGCCCGGGAACGCGTAGTTTGCGAGATAAACGCGTTTAAAGTTTCAGCCTATTTGAAGTAGTACCTAAACTGCAATTTTGCCCTATACCAGCATCAATTCTTTTTACCTATAAAACACTTGTTTTGGTGCATATTCTGAGCCCAGTAGCAGTCAGAGTTCAGGGACCAAAATTTGGATATTATCTGATAGCGCCAATCGATTCAGAATGGTCGATTCATACCCCTTAGAAACCCCGAAGGGGCAAATAAGGCCCGGGAACGCGTAGTTTGCGAGATAAACGCGTTTAAAGTTTCAGCCTATTTGAAGTAGTACCTAAACTGCAATTTCGCCCTATACCAGCATAAATTCTTTTTACCTATAAAACACTTGTTTTGGTGCAAATTCTGAGCCCAGTAGCAGTCAGAGTTCAGGGACCAAAATTTGGATATTTTCTGATAGCGCCAATCGATTGAGAATGGTCGATTCATACCCCTTAGAAACCCCGACGGGGCAAATAAGGCCCGGGAACGCGTAGTTTGCGAGATAAACGCGTTTAAAGTTTGAGCCTATTTGAATTAGTACCTAAACTGCAATTTTGCCCTATACCAGCATCAATTCTTTTTACCTATAAAACACTTGTTTTGGAGCAAATTCTGGGCCCAGTAGCAGTCAGAGTTCAGGGACCAAAATTTCGATATTTTCTGATAGCGCCAATCGATTCAGAATGGTCGATTCATACCCCTTAGAAACCCCGAAGGGGCAAATAAGGCCCGGGAACGCGTAGTTTGCGAGATAAACGCGTTTAAAGTTTCAGCCTATTTGAAGTAGTACCTAAACTGCAATTTTGCCCTACACCAAGATCAATTATTTTTACGTATAAAACACTTGTTTTGGTGCAAATTCTGGGCTCAGTAGCAGTCAGAATTCAGGGACCAAAATTTCGATATTTTCTGATAGCGCCAATCGATTCAGAATGGTCGATTCATACCCCTTAGAAACCCCGAAGGGGCAAATAAGGCCCGGGAACGCGTAGTTTGCGAGATAAACGCGTTTAAAGTTTCAGCCTATTTGAAGTAGTACCTAAACTGCAATTTCGCCCTATACCAGCATAAATTCTTTTTACCTATAAAACACTTGTTTTGGTTCAAATTCTGAGCCCAGTAGCAGTCAGAGTTCAGGGACCAAAATTTGGATATTTTCTGATAGCGCCAATCGATTCAGAATGGTCGGTTCATACCCCTTAGAAACCCCGAAGGGGCAAATAAGGCCCGGGAACGCGTAGTTTACGATATAAACGCGTTTAAAGTTTCAGCCTATTTGAAGTAGTACCTAAACTGCAATTTTGCCCTATACCAGCATCAATTCTTTTTACCTATAAAACACTTGTTTTGGTGCATATTCTGAGCCCAGTAGCAGTCAGAGTTCAGGGACCAAAATTTGGATATTATCTGATAGCGCCAATCGATTCAGAATGGTCGATTCATACCCCTTAGAAACCCCGAAGGGGCAAATAAGGCCCGGGAACGCGTAGTTTGCGAGATAAACGCGTTTAAAGTTTCAGCCTATTTGAAGTAGTACCTAAACTGCAATTTCGCCCTATACCAGCATAAATTCTTTTTACCTATAAAACACTTGTTTTGGTGCAAATTCTGAGCCCAGTAGCAGTCAGAGTTCAGGGACCAAAATTTGGATATTTTCTGATAGCGCCAATCGATTGAGAATGGTCGATTCATACCCCTTAGAAACCCCGACGGGGCAAATAAGGCCCGGGAACGCGTAGTTTGCGAGATAAACGCGTTTAAAGTTTGAGCCTATTTGAATTAGTACCTAAACTGCAATTTTGCCCTATACCAGCATCAATTCTTTTTACCTATAAAACACTTGTTTTGGAGCAAATTCTGGGCCCAGTAGCAGTCAGAGTTCAGGGACCAAAATTTCGATATATTCTGATAGCGCCAATCGATTCAGAATGGTCGATTCATACCCCTTAGAAACCCCGAAGGGGCAAATAAGGCCCGGGAACGCGTAGTTTGCGAGATAAACGCGTTTAAAGTTTCAGCCTATTTGAAGTAGTACCTAAACTGCAATTTTGCCCTACACCAAGATCAATTATTTTTACGTATAAAACACTTGTTTTGGTGCAAATTCTGGGCTCAGTAGCAGTCAGAATTCAGGGACCAAAATTTCGATATTTTCTGATAGCGCCAATCGATTCAGAATGGTCGATTCATACCCCTTAGAAACCCCGAAGGGGCAAATAAGGCCCGGGAACGCGTAGTTTGCGAGATAAACGCGTTTAAAGTTTCAGCCTATTTGAAGTAGTACCTAAACTGCAATTTCGCCCTATACCAGCATAAATTCTTTTTACCTATAAAACACTTGTTTTGGTTCAAATTCTGAGCCCAGTAGCAGTCAGAGTTCAGGGACCAAAATTTGGATATTTTCTGATAGCGCCAATCGATTCAGAATGGTCGGTTCATACCCCTTAGAAACCCCGAAGGGGCAAATAAGGCCCGGGAACGCGTAGTTTACGATATAAACGCGTTTAAAGTTTCAGCCTATTTGAATTAGTACCTAAACTGCAATTTTGCCCTATACCAGCATCAATTCTTTTTACCTATAAAACACTTGTTTTGGTGCAAATTCTGGGCCCAGTAGCAAGCAGAGTTCAGGGACCAAAATTTCGATATTTTCTGATACCGCCAATCGATTCAGAATGGTCGATTCATACCCCTTAGAAACCCCGAAGGCGCAAATAAGGCCCGGGATCGCGTAGTTTGCGAGATAAACGCGTTTAAAGTTTCAGCCTATTTGAAGTAGTACCTAAACTGCAATTTTGCCCTATACCAGCATCAATTCTTTTTACCTATAAAACACTTGTTTTGGTGATAATTCTGGGCCCAGTAGCAGTCAGAGTTCAGGGACCAAAATTTCGATAATTTCTGATAGCGCCAATCGATTCAGAATGGTCGATTCATACCCCTTAGAAACCCCGAAGGGGCAAATAAGGCCCGGGAACGCGTAGTTTGCGAGATAAACGCGTTTAAAGTTTCAGCCTATTTGAAGTAGTACCTAAACTGCAATTTCGCCCTATACCAGCATCAATTCTTGTTTTGGTGCATATTCTGAGCCCAGTAGCAGTCAGAGTTCAGGGACCAAAATTTGGATATTATCTGATAGCGCCAATCGATTCAGAATGGTCGATTCATAACCCTTAGAAACCCCGAAGGGGCAAATACGGCCCGGGAACGCGTAGTTTGCGAGATAAACGCGTTTAAAGTTTCAGCCTATTTGAAGTAGTACCTAAACTGCAATTTTGCCCTACACCAAGATCAATTATTTTTACGTATAAAACACTTGTTTTGGTGCAAATTCTGGGCTCAGTAGTAGTCAGAATTCAGGGACCAAAATTTCGATATTTTCTGATAGCGCCAATCGATTCAGAATGGTCGATTCATACCCCTTAGAAACCCCGAAGGGGCAAATAAGGCCCGGGAACGCGTAGTTTGCGAGATAAACGCGTTTAAAGTTTCAGCCTATTTGAAGTAGTACCTAAACTGCAATTTCGCCCTATACCAGCATCAATTCTTTTTACCTATAAAACACTTGTTTTGGTGCAAATTCTGAGCCCAGTAGCAGTCAGAGTTCAGGGACCAAAATTTGGATATTTTCTGATAGCGCCAATCGATTCAGAATGGTCGATTCATACCCCTTAGAAACCCCGAAGGGGCAAATAAGGCCCGGGAACGCGTAGTTTGCGAGATAAACGCGTTTAAATTTTCAGCCTATTTGAAGTAGTACCTAAACTGCAATTTTGCCCTATACCAGCATCAATTCTTTTTACCTATAAACACTTGTTTTGATGCATATTCTGAGCCCAGTAGCAGTCAGAGTTCAGGGACCAAAATTTGGATATTATCTGATAGCGCCAATCGATTCAGAATGGTCGATTCATACCCCTTAGAAACCCCGAAGGGGCAAATAAGGCCCGGGAACGCGTAGTTTGCGAGATAAACGCGTTTAAAGTTTCAGCCTATTTGAATTAGTACCTAAACTGCAATTTTGCCCTATACCAGCATCAATTCTTTTTACCTATAAAACACTTGTTTTGGTGCAAATTCTGGGCCCAGTAGCAGTCAGAGTTCAGGTACCAAAATTTCGATAATTTCTGATAGCGCCAATCGATTCAGAATGGTCGTTTCATACCCCTTAGAAACCCCGAAGGGGCAAATAAGGCCCGGGAACGCGTAGTTTGCGAGATAAACGCGTTTAAAGTTTCAGCCTATTTGAAGTAGTACCTAAACTGCAATTTCGCCCTATACCAGCATCAATTCTTTTTACCTATAAAACACTTGTTTTGGTGCAAATTCTGGGCCCAGTAGCAGTCAGAGTTCAGGGACCAAAATTTCGATATTTTCTGATGGCGCCAATCGATACAGAATGGTCGATTCATACCCCTTAGAAACCCCGAAGGGGCAAATAAGGCCCGGGAACGCGTAGTTTGCGAGATAAACGCGTTTAAATTTTCAGCCTATTTGAAGTAGTACCTAAACTGCAATTTTGCCCTATACCAGCATCAATTCTTTTTACCTATAAACACTTGTTTTGGTGCATATTCTGAGCCCAGTAGCAGTCAGAGTTCAGGGACCAAAATTTGGATATTATCTGATAGCGCCAATCGATTCAGAATGGTCGATTCATACCCCTTAGAAACCCCGAAGGCGCAAATAAGGCCCGGGAACGCGTAGTTTGCGAGATAAACGCGTTTAAAGTTTCAGCCTATTTGAATTAGTACCTAAACTGCAATTTTGCCCTATACCAGCATCAATTCTTTTTACCTATTAAACACTTGTTTTGGTGCAAATTCTGGGCCCAGTAGCAGTCAGAGTTCAGGGACCAAAATTTCGATAATTTCTGATAGCGCCAATCGATTCAGAATGGTCGAATCATACCCCTTAGAAACCCCGAAGGGGCAAATAAGGCCCGGGAACGCGTAGTTTGCGAGATAAACGCGTTTAAAGTTTCAGCCTATTTGAAGTAGTACCTAAACTGCAATTGTGCCCTATACCAGCATCAATTCTTTTTACCTATAAAACACTTGTTTTGGTGCAAATTCTGGGCCCAGTAGCAGTCAGAGTTCAAAGACCAAAATCTCGATAATTTCTGATAGCGCCAATCGATTCAGAATGGTCGATTCATACCCCTTAGAAACCCCGAAGGGGCAAATAAGGCCCGGGAACGCGTAGTTTGCGAGATAAACGCGTTTAAAGTTTCAGCCTATTTGAAGTAGTACCTAAACTGCAATTTCGCCCTATACCGGCATAAATTCTTTTTACCTATAAAACACTTGTTTTGGTGCAAATTCTGAGCCCAGTAACAGTCAGAGTTCAGGGACCAAAATTTGGATATTTTCTGATAGCGCCAATCGATTCAGAATGGTCGATTCATACCCCTTAGAAACCCGGAAGGGGCAAATAACGCCCGGGAACGCGTAGTTTGCGAGATAAACGCGTTTAAAGTTTCAGCCTATTTGAAGTAGTACCTAAACTGCAATTTTGCCCTATACCAGCATAAATTTTTTAACCTATAAAACACTTGTTTTGGTGCAAATTCTGGGCCCAGTAGCAGTAAGAGTTCAGGGACCAAAATTTCGATAATTTCTGATAGCGCCAATCGATTCAGAATGGTCGTTTCATACCCCTTAGAAACCCCGAAGGGGCAAATAAGGCCCGGGAACGCGTAGTTTGCGAGATAAACGCGTTTAAAGTTTCAGCCTATTTGAAGTAGTACCTAAACTGCAATTTCGCCCTATACCGGCATAAATTCTTTTTACCTATAAAACACTTGTTTTGGTGCAAATTCTGAGCCCAGTAGCAGTCAGAGTTCAGGGACCAAAATTTGGATATTTTCTGATAGCGCCAATCGATTGAGAATGGTCGATTCATACCCCTTAGAAACCCCGACGGGGCAAATAAGGCCCGGGAACGCGTAGTTTGCGAGATAAACGCGTTTAAAGTTTCAGCCTATTTGAATTAGTACCTAAACTGCAATTTTGCCCTATACCAGCATCAATTCTTTTTACCTATAAAACACTTGTTTTGGAGCAAATTCTGGGCCCAGTAGCAGTCAGAGTTCAGGGACCAAAATTTCGATATTTTCTGATAGCGCCAATCGATTCAGAATGGTCGATTCATACCCCTTAGAAACCCCAAAGGGGCAAATAAGGCCCGGGAACGCGTAGTTTGCGAGATAAACGCGTTTAAAGTTTCAGCCTATTTGAAGTAGTACCTAAACTGCAATTTCGCCCTATACCAGCATAAATTCTTTTTACCTATAAAACACTTGTTTTGGTGCATATTCTGAGCCCAGTAGCAGTCAGAGTTCAGGGACCAAAATTTGGATATTATCTGATAGCGCCAATCGATTCAGAATGGTCGATTCATACCCCTTAGAAACCCCGAAGGGGCAAATAAGGCCCGGGAACGCGTAGTTTGCGAGATAAACGCGTTTAAAGTTTCAGCCTATTTGAAGTAGTACCTAAACTGCAATTTTGCCCTACACCAAGATCAATTATTTTTACGTATAAAACACTTGTTTTGGTGCAAATTCTGGGCTCAGTAGCAGTCAGAATTCAGGGACCAAAATTTCGATATTTTCTGATAGCGCCAATCGATTCAGAATGGTCGATTCATACCCCTTAGAAACCCCGAAGGGGCAAATAAGGCCCGGGAACGCGTAGTTTGCGAGATAAACGCGTTTAAAGTTTCAGCCTATTTGAAGTAGTACCTAAACTGCAATTTCGCCCTATACCAGCATCAATTCTTTTTACCTATAAAACACTTGTTTTGGTGCAAATTCTGAGCCCAGTAGCAGTCAGAGTTCAGGGACCAAAATTTGGATATTTTCTGATAGCGCCAATCGATTCAGAATGGTCGAATTTGGTTTAGAAACCCCGAAGGGGCAAATAACGCCCGGGAACGCGTAGTTTACGAGATAAACGCGTTTAAAGTTTCAGCCTATTTGAATTAGTACCTAAACTGCAATTTTGCCCTATACCAGCATCAATTCTTTTTACCTATAAAACACTTGTTTTGGTGCAAATTCTGGGCCCAGTAGCAAGCAGAGTTCAGGGACCAAAATTTCGATATTTTCTGATACCGCCAATCGATTCAGAATGGTCGATTCATACCCCTTAGAAACCCCGAAGGGGCAAATAAGGCCCGGGAACGCGTAGTTTGCGAGATAAACGCGTTTAAAGTTTCAGCCTATTTGAAGTAGTACCTAAACTGCAATTTTGCCCTATACCAGCATCAATTCTTTTTACCTATAAAACACTTGTTTTGGTGCATATTCTGAGCCCAGTAGCAGTCAGAGTTCAGGGACCAAAATTTGGATATTATCTGATAGCGCCAATCGATTCAGAATGGTCGATTCATACCCCTTAGAAACCCCGAAGGGGCAAATAAGGCCCGGGAACGCGTAGTTTGCGAGAAAAACGCGTTTAAAGTTTCAGACTATTTGAAGTAGTACCTAAACTGCAATTTTGCCCTATACCAGCATCAATTCTTTTTACCTATAAAACACTTGTTTTGGTGCATATTCTGAGCCCAGTAGCAGTCAGAGTTCAGGGACCAAAATTTCGATATTATCTGATAGCGCCAATCGATTCAGAATGGTCGATTCATACCCCTTAGAAACCCCGAAGGGGCAAATAAGGCCCGGGAACGCGTAGTTTGCGAGATAAACGCGTTTAAAGTTTCAGCCTATTTGAAGTAGTACCTAAACTGCAATTTCGCCCTATACCAGCATAAATTCTTTTTACCTATAAAACACTTGTTTTGGTGCAAATTCTGAGCCCAGTAGCAGTCAGAGTTCAGGGACCAAAATTTGGATATTTTCTGATAGCGCCAATCGATTGAGAATGGTCGATTCATACCCCTTAGAAACCCCGACGGGGCAAATAAGGCCCGGGAACGCGTAGTTTGCGAGATAAACGCGTTTAAAGTTTGAGCCTATTTGAATTAGTACCTAAACTGCAATTTTGCCCTATACCAGCATCAATTCTTTTTACCTATAAAACACTTGTTTTGGAGCAAATTCTGGGCCCAGTAGCAGTCAGAGTTCAGGGACCAAAATTTCGATATTTTCTGATAGCGCCAATCGATTCAGAATGGTCGATTCATACCCCTTAGAAACCCCGAAGGGGCAAATAAGGCCCGGGAACGCGTAGTTTGCGAGATAAACGCGTTTAAAGTTTCAGCCTATTTGAAGTAGTACCTAAACTGCAATTTTGCCCTACACCAAGATCAATTATTTTTACGTATAAAACACTTGTTTTGGTGCAAATTCTGGGCTCAGTAGCAGTCAGAATTCAGGGACCAAAATTTCGATATTTTCTGATAGCGCCAATCGATTCAGAATGGTCGATTCATACCCCTTAGAAACCCCGAAGGGGCAAATAAGGCCCGGGAACGCGTAGTTTGCGAGATAAACGCGTTTAAAGTTTCAGCCTATTTGAAGTAGTACCTAAACTGCAATTTCGCCCTATACCAGCATAAATTCTTTTTACCTATAAAACACTTGTTTTGGTTCAAATTCTGAGCCCAGTAGCAGTCAGAGTTCAGGGACCAAAATTTGGATATTTTCTGATAGCGCCAATCGATTCAGAATGGTCGGTTCATACCCCTTAGAAACCCCGAAGGGGCAAATAAGGCCCGGGAACGCGTAGTTTACGATATAAACGCGTTTAAAGTTTCAGCCTATTTGAATTAGTACCTAAACTGCAATTTTGCCCTATACCAGCATCAATTCTTTTTACCTATAAAACACTTGTTTTGGTGCAAATTCTGGGCCCAGTAGCAAGGAGAGTTCAGGGACCAAAATTTCGATATTTTCTGATACCGCCAATCGATTCAGAATGGTCGATTCATACCCCTTAGAAACCCCGAAGGGGCAAATAAGGCCCGGGAACGCGTAGTTTGCGAGATAAACGCGTTTAAAGTTTCAGCCTATTTGAAGTAGTACCTAAACTGCAATTTTGCCCTATACCAGCATCAATTCTTTTTACCTATAAAACACTTGTTTTGGTGATAATTCTGGGCCCAGTAGCAGTCAGAGTTCAGGGACCAAAATTTCGATAATTTCTGATAGCGCCAATCGATTCAGAATGGTCGATTCATACCCTTAGAAACCCCGAAGGGGCAAATAAGGCCCGGGAACGCGTAGTTTGCGAGATAAACGCGTTTAAAGTTTCAGCCTATTTGAAGTAGTACCTAAACTGCAATTTCGCCCTATTCCAGCATCAATTCTTGTTTTGGTGCATATTCTGAGCCCAGTAGCAGTCAGAGTTCAGGGACCAAAATTTGGATATTATCTGATAGCGCCAATCGATTCAGAATGGTCGATTCATAACCCTTAGAAACCCCGAAGGGGCAAATACGGCCCGGGAACGCGTAGTTTGCGAGATAAACGCGTTTAAAGTTTCAGCCTATTTGAAGTAGTACCTAAACTGCAATTTTGCCCTACACCAAGATCAATTATTTTTACGTATAAAACACTTGTTTTGGTGCAAATTCTGGGCTCAGTAGTAGTCAGAATTCAGGGACCAAAATTTCGATATTTTCTGATAGCGCCAATCGATTCAGAATGGTCGATTCATACCCCTTAGAAACCCCGAAGGGGCAAATAAGGCCCGGGAACGCGTAGTTTGCGAGATAAACGCGTTTAAAGTTTCAGCCTATTTGAAGTAGTACCTAAACTGCAATTTCGCCCTATACCAGCATCAATTCTTTTTACCTATAAAACACTTGTTTTGGTGCAAATTCTGAGCCCAGTAGCAGTCAGAGTTCAGGGACCAAAATTTGGATATTTTCTGATAGCGCCAATCGATTCAGAATGGTCGATTCATACCCCTTAGAAACCCCGAAGGGGCAAATAAGGCCCGGGAACGCGTAGTTTGCGAGATAAACGCGTTTAAAGTTTCAGCCTATTTGAAGTAGTACCTAAACTGCAATTTCGCCCTATACCAGCATCAATTCTTTTTACCTACAAAACACTTGTTTTGGTGCAAATTCTGGGCCCAGTAGCAGTCAGAGTTCAGGGACCAAAATTTCGATATTTTCTGATGGCGCCAATCGATACAGAATGGTCGATTCATACCCCTTAGAAACCCCGAAGGGGCAAATAAGGCCCGGGAACGCGTAGTTTGCGAGATAAACGCGTTTAAATTTTCAGCCTATTTGAAGTAGTACCTAAACTGCAATTTTGCCCTATACCAGCATCAATTCTTTTTACCTATAAACACTTGTTTTGGTGCATATTCTGAGCCCAGTAGCAGTCAGAGTTCAGGGACCAAAATTTGGATATTATCTGATAGCGCCAATCGATTCAGAATGGTCGATTCATACCCCTTAGAAACCCCGAAGGGGCAAATAAGGCCCGGGAACGCGTAGTTTGCGAGATAAACGCGTTTAAAGTTTCAGCCTATTTGAATTAGTACCTAAACTGCAATTTTGCCCTATACCAGCATCAATTCTTTTTACCTATAAAACACTTGTTTTGGTGCAAATTCTGGGCCCAGTAGCAGTCAGAGTTCAGGGACCAAAATTTCGATAATTTCTGATAGCGCCAATCGATTCAGAATGGTCGATTCATACCCCTTAGAAACCCCGAAGGGGCAAATAAGGCCCGGGAACGCGTAGTTTGCGAGATAAACGCGTTTAAAGTTTCAGCCTATTTGAAGTAGTACCTAAACTGCAATTTTGCCCTATACCAGCATCAATTCTTTTTACCTATAAAACACTTGTTTTGGTGCATATTCTGAGCCCAGTAGCAGTCAGAGTTCAGGGACCAAAATTTCGATATTATCTGATAGCGCCAATCGATTCAGAATGGTCGATTCATACCCCTTAGAAACCCCGAAGGGGCAAATAAGGCCCGGGAACGCGTAGTTTGAGAGATAAACGCGTTTAAAGTTCCAGCCTATTTGAAGTAGTACCTAAACTGCAATTTTGCCCTATACCAGCATCAATTCTTTTTACCTATAAAACACTTGTTTTGGTGCAAATTCTGGGCCCAGTAGCAGTCAGAGTTCAAAGACCAAAATCTCGATAATTTCTGATAGCGCCAATCGATTCAGAATGGTCGATTCATACCCCTTAGAAACCCCGAAGGGGCAAATAAGGCCCGGGAACGCGTAGTTTGCGAGATAAACGCGTTTAAAGTTTCAGCCTATTTGAAGTAGTACCTAAACTGCAATTTCGCCCTATACCGGCATAAATTCTTTTTACCTATAAAACACTTGTTTTGGTGCAAATTCTGAGCCCAGTAGCAGTCAGAGTTCAGGGACCAAAATTTGGATATTTTCTGATAGCGCCAATCGATTCAGAACGGTCGATTCATACCCCTTAGAAACCCGGAAGGGGCAAATAACGCCCGGGAACGCGTAGTTTGCGAGATAAACGCGTTTAAAGTTTCAGCCTATTTGAAGTAGTACCTAAACTGCAATTTTGCCCTATACCAGCATCAATTCTTTTTACCTATAAAACACTTGTTTTGGTGCAAATTCTGGGCCCAGTAGCAGTCAGAGTTCAGGGACCAAAATTTCGATAATTTCTGATAGCGCCAATCGATTCAGAATGGTCGTTTCATACCCCTTAGAAACCCCGAAGGGGCAAATAAGGCCCGGGAACGCGTAGTTTGCGAGATAAACGCGTTTAAAGTTTCAGCCTATTTGAAGTAGTACCTAAACTGCAATTTCGCCCTATACCAGCATAAATTCTTTTTACCTATAAAACACTTGTTTTGGTGCAAATTCTGAGCCCAGTAGCAGTCAGAGTTCAGGGACCAAAATTTGGATATTTTCTGATAGCGCCAATCGATTGAGAATGGTCGATTCATACCCCTTAGAAACCCCGACGGGGCAAATAAGGCCCGGGAACGCGTAGTTTGCGAGATAAACGCGTTTAAAGTTTCAGCCTATTTGAATTAGTACCTAAACTGCAATTTTGCCCTATACCAGCATCAATTCTTTTTACCTATAAAACACTTGTTTTGGAGCAAATTCTGGGCCCAGTAGCAGTCAGAGTTCAGGGACCAAAATTTCGATATTTTCTGATAGCGCCAATCGATTCAGAATGGTCGATTCATACCCCTTAGAAACCCCGAAGGGGCAAATAAGGCCCGGGAACGCGTAGTTTGCGAGATAAACGCGTTTAAAGTTTCAGCCTATTTGAAGTAGTACCTAAACTGCAATTTCGCCCTATACCAGCATAAATTCTTTTTACCTATAAAACACTTGTTTTGGTTCAAATTCTGAGCCCAGTAGCAGTCAGAGTTCTGGGACCAAAATTTGGATATTTTCTGATAGCGCCAATCGATTCAGAATGGTCGGTTCATACCCCTTAGAAACCCCGAAGGGGCAAATAAGGCCCGGGAACGCGTAGTTTACGAGATAAACGCGTTTAAAGTTTCAGCCTATTTGAATTAGTACCTAAACTGCAATTTTGCCCTAGACCAGCATCAATTCTTTTTACCTATAAAACACTTGTTTTGGTGCAAATTCTGGGCTCAGTAGCAGTCAGAATTCAGGGACCAAAATTTCGATATTTTCTGATAGCGCCAATCGATTCAGAATGGTCGATTCATACCCCTTAGAAACCCCGAAGGGGCAAATAAGGCCCGGGAACGCGTAGTTTGCGAGATAAACGCGTTTAAAGTTTCAGCCTATTTGAAGTAGTACCTAAACTGCAATTTCGCCCTATACCAGCATCAATTCTTTTTACCTATAAAACACTTGTTTTGGTGCAAATTCTGAGCCCAGTAGCAGTCAGAGTTCAGGGACCAAAATTTGGATATTTTCTGATAGCGCCAATCGATTCAGAATGGTCGAATTTGGTTTAGAAACCCCGAAGGGGCAAATAAGGCCCGGGAACGCGTAGTTTACGAGATAAACGCGTTTAAAGTTTCAGCCTATTTGAATTAGTACCTAAACTGCAATTTTGCCCTATACCAGCATCAATTCTTTTTACCTATAAAACACTTGTTTTGGTGCAAATTCTGGGCCCAGTAGCAAGCAGAGTTCAGGGACCAAAATTTCGATATTTTCTGATACCGCCAATCGATTCAGAATGGTCGATTCATACCCCTTAGAAACCCCGAAGGGGCAAATAAGGCCCGGGAACGCGTAGTTTGCGAGATAAACGCGTTTAAAGTTTCAGCCTATTTGAAGTAGTACCTAAACTGCAATTTTGCCCTATACCAGCATCAATTCTTTTTACCTATAAAACACTTGTTTTGGTGCATATTCTGAGCCCAGTAGCAGTCAGAGTTCAGGGACCAAAATTTGGATATTATCTGATAGCGCCAATCGATTCAGAATGGTCGATTCATACCCCTTAGAAACCCCGAAGGGGCAAATAAGGCCCGGGAACGCGTAGTTTGCGAGAAAAACGCGTTTAAAGTTTCAGCCTATTTGAAGTAGTACCTAAACTGCAATTTTGCCCTATACCAGCATCAATTCTTTTTACCTATAAAACACTTGTTTTGGTGCATATTCTGAGCCCAGTAGCAGTCAGAGTTCAGGGACCAAAATTTGGATATTATCTGATAGCGCCAATCGATTCAGAATGGTCGATTCATACCCCTTAGAAACCCCGAAGGGGCAAATAAGGCCCGGGAACGCGTAGTTTGCGAGATAAACGCGTTTAAAGTTTCAGCCTATTTGAAGTAGTACCTAAACTGCAATTTCGCCCTATACCAGCATAAATTCTTTTTACCTATAAAACACTTGTTTTGGTGCAAATTCTGAGCCCAGTAGCAGTCAGAGTTCAGGGACCAAAATTTGGATATTTTCTGATAGCGCCAATCGATTGAGAATGGTCGATTCATACCCCTTAGAAACCCCGACGGGGCAAATAAGGCCCGGGAACGCGTAGTTTGCGAGATAAACGCGTTTAAAGTTTGAGCCTATTTGAATTAGTACCTAAACTGCAATTTTGCCCTATACCAGCATCAATTCTTTTTACCTATAAAACACTTGTTTTGGAGCAAATTCTGGGCCCAGTAGCAGTCAGAGTTCAGGGACCAAAATTTCGATATTTTCTGATAGCGCCAATCGATTCAGAATGGTCGATTCATACCCCTTAGAAACCCCGAAGGGGCAAATAAGGCCCGGGAACGCGTAGTTTGCGAGATAAACGCGTTTAAAGTTTCAGCCTATTTGAAGTAGTACCTAAACTGCAATTTTGCCCTACACCAAGATCAATTATTTTTACGTATAAAACACTTGTTTTGGTGCAAATTCTGGGCTCAGTAGCAGTCAGAATTCAGGGACCAAAATTTCGATATTTTCTGATAGCGCCAATCGATTCAGAATGGTCGATTCATACCCCTTAGAAACCCCGAAGGGGCAAATAAGGCCCGGGAACGCGTAGTTTGCGAGATAAACGCGTTTAAAGTTTCAGCCTATTTGAAGTAGTACCTAAACTGAATTTCGCCCTATACCAGCATCAATTCTTTTTACCTATAAAACACTTGTTTTGGTTCAAATTCTGAGCCCAGTAGCAGTCAGAGTTCAGGGACCAAAATTTGGATATTTTCTGATAGCGCCAATCGATTCAGAATGGTCGGTTCATACCCCTTAGAAACCCCGAAGGGGCAAATAAGGCCCGGGAACGCGTAGTTTACGATATAAACGCGTTTAAAGTTTCAGCCTATTTGAATTAGTACCTAAACTGCAATTTTGCCCTATACCAGCATCAATTCTTTTTACCTATAAAACACTTGTTTTGGTGCAAATTCTGGGCCCAGTAGCAAGCAGAGTTCAGGGACCAAAATTTCGATATTTTCTGATACCGCCAATCGATTCAGAATGGTCGATTCATACCCCTTAGAAACCCCGAAGGGGCAAATAAGGCCCGGGAACGCGTAGTTTGAGAGATAAACGCGTTTAAAGTTTCAGCCTATTTGAAGTAGTACCTAAACTGCAATTTTGCCCTATACCAGCATCAATTCCTTTTACCTATAAAACACTTGTTTTGGTGATAATTCTGGGCCCAGTAGCAGTCAGAGTTCAGGGACCAAAATTTCGATAATTTCTGATAGCGCCAATCGATTCAGAATGGTCGATTCATACCCCTTAGAAACCCCGAAGGGGCAAATAAGGCCCGGGAACGCGTAGTTTGCGAGATAAACGCGTTTAAAGTTTCAGCCTATTTGAAGTAGTACCTAAACTGCAATTTCGCCCTATACCAGCATCAATTCTTTTTACCTATAAAACACTTGTTTTGGTGCATATTCTGAGCCCAGTAGCAGTCAGAGTTCAGGGACCAAAATTTGGATATTATCTGATAGCGCCAATCGATTCAGAATGGTTGATTCATAACCCTTAGAAACCCCGAAGGGGCAAATACGGCCCGGGAACGCGTAGTTTGCGAGATAAACGCGTTTAAAGTTTCAGCCTATTTGAAGTAGTACCTAAACTGCAATTTTGCCCTACACCAAGATCAATTATTTTTACGTATAAAACACTTGTTTTGGTGCAAATTCTGGGCTCAGTAGTAGTCAGAATTCAGGGACCAAAATTTCGATATTTTCTGATAGCGCCAATCGATTCAGAATGGTCGATTCATACCCCTTAGAAACCCCGAAGGGGCAAATAAGGCCCGGGAACGCGTAGTTTGCGAGATAAACGCGTTTAAAGTTTCAGCCTATTTGAAGTAGTACCTAAACTGCAATTTCGCCCTATACCAGCATCAATTCTTTTTACCTATAAAACACTTGTTTTGGTGCAAATTCTGAGCCCAGTAGCAGTCAGAGTTCAGGGACCAAAATTTGGATATTTTCTGATAGCGCCAATCGATTCAGAATGGTCGATTCATACCCCTTAGAAACCCCGAAGGGGCAAATAAGGCCCGGGAACGCGTAGTTTGCGAGATAAACGCGTTTAAAGTTTCAGCCTATTTGAAGTAGTACCTAAACTGCAATTTCGCCCTATACCAGCATCAATTCTTTTTACCTATAAAACACTTGTTTTGGTGCAAATTCTGGGCCCAGTAGCAGTCAGAGTTCAGGGACCAAAATTTCGATATTTTCTGATAGCGCCAATCGATACAGAATGGTCGATTCATACCCCTTAGAAACCCCGAAGGGGCAAATAAGGCCCGGGAACGCGTAGTTTGCGAGATAAACGCGTTTAAAGTTTCAGCCTATTTGAAGTAGTACCTAAACTGCAATTTTGCCCTATACCAGCATCAATTCTTTTTACCTATAAAACACTTGTTTTGGTGCATATTCTGAGCCCAGTAGCAGTCAGAGTTCAGGGACCAAAATTTGGATATTATCTGATAGCGCCAATCGATTCAGAATGGTCGATTCATACCCCTTAGAAACCCCGAAGGGGCAAATAAGGCCCGGGAACGCGTAGTTTGCGAGAAAAACGCGTTTAAAGTTTCAGCCTATTTGAAGTAGTACCTAAACTGCAATTTTGCCCTATACCAGCATCAATTCTTTTTACCTATAAAACACTTGTTTTGGTGCATATTCTGAGCCCAGTAGCAGTCAGAGTTCAGGGACCAA
This sequence comes from Leptarthrus brevirostris, assembly GCA_964036015.1. Taxonomy (NCBI): domain Eukaryota; kingdom Metazoa; phylum Arthropoda; class Insecta; order Diptera; family Asilidae; genus Leptarthrus; species Leptarthrus brevirostris. Next base: position 43,487,598 of record OZ038375.1, read on the forward strand.
AATTTGGATATTATCTGATAGCGCCAATCGATTCAGAATGGTCGATTCATACCCCTTAGAAACCCCGAAGGGGCAAATAAGGCCCGGAAACGCGTAGTTTGCGAGATAAACGCGTTTAAAGTTTCAGCCTATTTGAAGTAGTACCTAAACTGCAATTTTGCCCTATACCAGCATCAATTCTTTTTACCTATAAAACACTTGTTTTGGAGCAAATTCTGGGCCCAGTAGCAGTCAGAGTTCAGGGACCAAAATTTCGATATTTTCTGATAGCGCCAATCGATTCAGAATGGTCGATTCATACCCCTTAGAAACCCCGAAGGGGCAAATAAGGCCCGGGAACGCGTAGTTTGCGAGATAAACGCGTTTAAAGTTTCAGCCTATTTGAAGTAGTACCTAAACTGCAATTTTGCCCTACACCAAGATCAATTATTTTTACGTATAAAACACTTGTTTTGGTGCAAATTCTGGGCTCAGTAGCAGTCAGAATTCAGGGACCAAAATTTCGATATTTTCTGATAGCGCCAATCGATTCAGAATGGTCGATTCATACCCCTTAGAAACCCCGAAGGGGCAAATAAGGCCCGGGAACGCGTAGTTTGCGAGATAAACGCGTTTAAAGTTTCAGCCTATTTGAAGTAGTACCTAAACTGCAATTTCGCCCTATACCAGCATCAATTCTTTTTACCTATAAAACACTTGTTTTGGTTCAAATTCTGAGCCCAGTAGCAGTCAGAGTTCAGGGACCAAAATTTGGATATTTTCTGATAGCGCCAATCGATTCAGAATGGTCGGTTCAGACCCCTTAGAAACCCCGAAGGGGCAAATAAGGCCCGGGAACGCGTAGTTTACGAGATAAACGCGTTTAAAGTTTCAGCCTATTTGAATTAGTACCTAAACTGCAATTTTGCCCTATACCAGCATCAATTCTTTTTACCTATAAAACACTTGTTTTGGTGCAAATTCTGGGCCCAGTAGCAAGCAGAGTTCAGGGACCAAAATTTCGATATTTTCTGATACCGCCAATCGATTCAGAATGGTCGATTCATACCCCTTAGAAACCCCGAAGGGGCAAATAAGGCCCGGGAACGCGTAGTTTGAGAGATAAACGCGTTTAAAGTTTCAGCCTATTTGAAGTAGTACCTAAACTGCAATTTTGCCCTATACCAGCATCAATTCCTTTTACCTATAAAACACTTGTTTTGGAGCAAATTCTGGGCCCAGTAGCAGTCAGAGTTCAGGGACCAAAATTTGGATATTTTCTGATAGCGCCAATCGATTGAGAATGGTCGATTCATACCCCTTAGAAACCCTGACGGGGCAAATAAGGCCCGGGAACGCGTAGTTTGCGAGATAAACGCGTTTAAAGTTTGAGCCTATTTGTATTAGTACCTAAACTGCAATTTTGCCCTATACCAGCATCAATTCTTTTTACCTATAAAACACCTGTTTTGGAGCAAATTCTGGGCCCAGTAGCAGTCAGAGTTCAGGGACCAAAATTTCGATATTTTCTGATAGCGCCAATCGATTCAGAATGGTCGATTCATACCCCTTAGAAACCCCGAAGGGGCAAATAAGGCCCGGGAACGCGTAGTTTGCGAGATAAACGCGTTTAAAGTTTCAGCCTATTTGAAGTAGTACCTAAACTGCAATTTTGCCCTACACCAAGATCAATTATTTTTACGTATAAAACACTTGTTTTGGTGCAAATTCTGAGCCCAGTAGCAGTCAGAGTTCAGGGACCAAAATTTGGATATTTTCTGATAGCGCCAATCGATTCAGAATGGTCGATTCATACCCCTTAGAAACCCCGAAGGGGCAAATAAGGCCCGGGAACGCGTAGTTTACGAGATAAACGCGTTTAAAGTTTCAGCCTATTGTAATTAGTACCTAAACTGCAATTTTGCCCTATACCAGCATCAATTCTTTTTACCTATAAAACACTTGTTTTGGTGCAAATTCTGGGCCCAGTAGCAAGCAGAGTTCAGGGACCAAAATTTCGATATTTTCTGATACCGCCAATCGATTCAGAATGGTCGATTCATACCCCTTAGAAACCCCGAAGGGGCAAATAAGGCCCGGGAACGCGTAGTTTGCGAGATAAACGCGTTTAAAGTTTCAGCCTATTTGAAGTAGTACCTAAACTGCAATTTTGCCCTATACCAGCATCAATTCTTTTTACCTATAAAACACTTGTTTTGGTGCAAATTCTGGGCCCAGTAGCAAGCAGAGTTCAGGGACCAAAATTTCGATATTTTCTGATACCGCCAATCGATTCAGAATGGTCGATTCATACCCCTTAGAAACCCCGAAGGGGCAAATAAGGCCCGGGAACGCGTAGTTTGCGAGATAAACGCGTTTAAAGTTTCAGCCTATTTGAAGTAGTACCTAAACTGCAATTTTGCCCTATACCAGCATCAATTCTTTTTACCTATAAAACACTTGTTTTGGTGCATATTCTGAGCCCAGTAGCAGTCAGAGTTCAGGGACCAAAATTTGGATATTATCTGATAGCGCCAATCGATTCAGAATGGTCGATTAATACCCCTTAGAAACCCCGAAGGGGCAAATAAGGCCCGGGAACGCGTAGTTTGCGAGATAAACGCGTTTAAAGTTTCAGCCTATTTGAAGTAGTACCTAAACTGCAATTTTGCCCTACACCAAGATCAATTAGTTTTACGTATAAAACACTTGTTTTGGTGCAAATTCTGGACTCAGTAGCAGTCAGAATTCAGGGACCAAAATTTCGATATTTTCTGATAGCGCCAATCGATTCAGAATGGTCGATTCATACCCCTTAGAAACCCCGAAGGGGCAAATAAGGCCCGGGAACGCGTAGTTTGCGAGATAAACGCGTTTAAAGTTTCAGCCTATTTGAAGTAGTACCTAAACTGCAATTTCGCCCTATACCAGCATCAATTCTTTTTACCTATAAAACACTTGTTTTGGTGCAAATTCTGAGCCCAGTAGCAGTCAGAGTTCAGGGACCAAAATTTGGATATTTTCTGATAGCGCCAATCGATTCAGAATGGTCGAATTTGGTTTAGAAACCCCGAAGGGGCAAATAAGGCCCGGGAACGCGTAGTTTACGAGATAAACGCGTTTAAAGTTTCAGCCTATTTGAATTAGTACCTAAACTGCAATTTTGCCCTATACCAGCATCAATTCTTTTTACCTATAAAACACTTGTTTTGGTGCAAATTCTGGGCCCAGTAGCAAGCCGAGTTCAGGGACCAAAATTTCGATATTTTCTGATACCGCCAATCGATTCAGAATGGTCGATTCATACCCCTTAGAAACCCCGAAGGGGCAAATAAGGCCCGGGAACGCGTAGTTTGCGAGATAAACGCGTTTAAAGTTTCAGCTTATTTGAAGTAGTACCTAAACTGCAATTTTGCCCTATACCAGCATCAATTCTTTTTACCTATAAAACACTTGTTTTGGTGCATATTCTGAGCCCAGTAGCAGTCAGAGTTCAGGGACCAAAATTTGGATATTATCTGATAGCGCCAATCGATTCAGAATGGTCGATTCATACCCCTTAGAAACCCCGAAGGGGCAAATAAGGCCCGGGAACGCGTAGTTTGCGAGAAAAACGCGTTTAAAGTTTCAGCCTATTTGAAGTAGTACCTAAACTGCAATTTTGCCCTATACCAGCATCAATTCTTTTTACCTATAAAACACTTATTTTGGTGCATATTCTGAGCCCAGTAGCAGTCAGAGTTCAGGGACCAAAATTTGGATATTATCTGATAGCGCCAATCGATTCAGAATGGTCGATTCATACCCCTTAGAAACCCCGAAGGGGCAAATAAGGCCCGGGAACGCGTAGTTTGCGAGATAAACGCGTTTAAAGTTTCAGCCTATTTGAAGTAGTACCTAAACTGCAATTTCGCCCTATACCAGCATAAATTCTTTTTACCTATAAAACACTTGTTTTGGTGCAAATTCTGAGCCCAGTAGCAGTCAGAGTTCAGGGACCAAAATTTGGATATTTTCTGATAGCGCCAATCGATTGAGAATGGTCGATTCATACCCCTTAGAAACCCCGACGGGGCAAATAAGGCCCGGGAACGCGTAGTGTGCGAGATAAACGCGTTTAAAGTTTGAGCCTATTTGAATTTGTACCTAAACTGCAATTTTGCCCTATACCAGCATCAATTCTTTTTACCTATAAAACACTTGTTTTGGAGCAAATTCTGGGCCCAGTAGCAGTCAGAGTTCAGGGACCAAAATTTGGATATTATCTGATAGCGCCAATCGATTCAGAATGGTCGATTCATACCCCTTAGAAACCCCGAAGGGGCAAATAAGGCCCGGGAACGCGTAGTTTGCGAGAAAAACGCGTTTAAAGTTTCAGCCTATTTGAAGTAGTACCTAAACTGCAATTTTGCCCTATACCAGCATCAATTCTTTTTACCTATAAAACACTTGTTTTGGTGCATATTCTGAGCCCAGTAGCAGTCAGAGTTCAGGGACCAAAATTTGGATATTATCTGATAGCGTCAATCGATTCAGAATGGTCGATTCATACCCCTTAGAAACCCCGAAGGGGCAAATAAGGCCCGGGAACGCGTAGTTTGCGAGATAAACGCGTTTAAAGTTTCAGCCTATTTGAAGTAGTACCTAAACTGCAATTTCGCCATATACCAGCATAAATTCTTTTTACCTATAAAACACTTGTTTTGGTGCAAATTCTGAGCCCAGTAGCAGTCAGAGTTCAGGGACCAAAATTTGGATATTTTCTGATAGCGCCAATCGATTGAGAATGGTCGATTCATACCCCTTAGAAACCCCGACGGGGCAAATAAGGCCCGGGAACGCGTAGTTTGCGAGATAAACGCGTTTAAAGTTTGAGCCTATTTGAATTAGTACCTAAACTGCAATTTTGCCCTATACCAGCATCAATTCTTTTTACCTATAAAACACTTGTTTTGGAGCAAATTCTGGGCCCAGTAGCAGTCAGAGTTCAGGGACCAAAATTTCGATATTTTCTGATAGCGCCAATCGATTCAGAATGGTCGATTCATACCCCTTAGAAACCCCGAAGGGGCAAATAAGGCCCGGGAACGCGTAGTTTACGAGATAAACGCGTTTAAAGTTTCAGCCTATTGTAATTAGTACCTAAACTGCAATTTTGCCCTATACCAGCATCAATTCTTTTTACCTATAAAACACTTGTTTTGGTGCAAATTCTGGGCCCAGTAGCAAGCAGAGTTCAGGGACCAAAATTTCGATATTTTCTGATACCGCCAATCGATTCAGAATGGTCGATTCATACCCCTTAGAAACCCCGAAGGGGCAAATAAGGCCCGGGAACGCGTAGTTTGCGAGATAAACGCGTTTAAAGTTTCAGCCTATTTGAAGTAGTACCTAAACTGCAATTTTGCCCTATACCAGCATCAATTCTTTTTACCTATAAAACACTTGTTTTGGTGCAAATTCTGGGCCCAGTAGCAAGCAGAGTTCAGGGACCAAAATTTCGATATTTTCTGATACCGCCAATCGATTCAGAATGGTCGATTCATACCCCTTAGAAACCCCGAAGGGGCAAATAAGGCCCGGGAACGCGTAGTTTGCGAGATAAACGCGTTTAAAGTTTCAGCCTATTTGAAGTAGTACCTAAACTGCAATTTTGCCCTATACCAGCATCAATTCTTTTTACCTATAAAACACTTGTTTTGGTGCATATTCTGAGCCCAGTAGCAGTCAGAGTTCAGGGACCAAAATTTGGATATTATCTGATAGCGCCAATCGATTCAGAATGGTCGATTAATACCCCTTAGAAACCCCGAAGGGGCAAATAAGGCCCGGGAACGCGTAGTTTGCGAGATAAACGCGTTTAAAGTTTCAGCCTATTTGAAGTAGTACCTAAACTGCAATTTTGCCCTACACCAAGATCAATTATTTTTACGTATAAAACACTTGTTTTGGTGCAAATTCTGGGCTCAGTAGCAGTCAGAATTCAGGGACCAAAATTTCGATATTTTCTGATAGCGCCAATCGATTCAGAATGGTCGATTCATACCCCTTAGAAACCCCGAAGGGGCAAATAAGGCCCGGGAACGCGTAGTTTGCGAGATAAACGCGTTTAAAGTTTCAGCCTATTTGAAGTAGTACCTAAACTGCAATTTCGCCCTATACCAGCATCAATTCTTTTTACCTATAAAACACTTGTTTTGGTGCAAATTCTGAGCCCAGTAGCAGTCAGAGTTCAGGGACCAAAATTTGGATATTTTCTGATAGCGCCAATCGATTCAGAATGGTCGAATTTGGTTTAGAAACCCCGAAGGGGCAAATAAGGCCCGGGAACGCGTAGTTTACGAGATAAACGCGTTTAAAGTTTCAGCCTATTTGAATTAGTACCTAAACTGCAATTTTGCCCTATACCAGCATCAATTCTTTTTACCTATAAAACACTTGTTTTGGTGCAAATTCTGGGCCCAGTAGCAAGCCGAGTTCAGGGACCAAAATTTCGATATTTTCTGATACCGCCAATCGATTCAGAATGGTCGATTCATACCCCTTAGAAACCCCGAAGGGGCAAATAAGGCCCGGGAACGCGTAGTTTGCGAGATAAACGCGTTTAAAGTTTCAGCTTATTTGAAGTAGTACCTAAACTGCAATTTTGCCCTATACCAGCATCAATTCTTTTTACCTATAAAACACTTGTTTTGGTGCATATTCTGAGCCCAGTAGCAGTCAGAGTTCAGGGACCAAAATTTGGATATTATCTGATAGCGCCAATCGATTCAGAATGGTCGATTCATACCCCTTAGAAACCCCGAAGGGGCAAATAAGGCCCGGGAACGCGTAGTTTGCGAGAAAAACGCGTTTAAAGTTTCAGCCTATTTGAAGTAGTACCTAAACTGCAATTTTGCCCTATACCAGCATCAATTCTTTTTACCTATAAAACACTTGTTTTGGTGCATATTCTGAGCCCAGTAGCAGTCAGAGTTCAGGGACCAAAATTTGGATATTATCTGATAGCGCCAATCGATTCAGAATGGTCGATTCATACCCCTTAGAAACCCCGAAGGGGCAAATAAGGCCCGGGAACGCGTAGTTTGCGAGATAAACGCGTTTAAAGTTTCAGCCTATTTGAAGTAGTACCTAAACTGCAATTTCGCCCTATACCAGCATAAATTCTTTTTACCTATAAAACACTTGTTTTGGTGCAAATTCTGAGCCCAGTAGCAGTCAGAGTTCAGGGACCAAAATTTGGATATTTTCTGATAGCGCCAATCGATTGAGAATGGTCGATTCATACCCCTTAGAAACCCCGACGGGGCAAATAAGGCCCGGGAACGCGTAGTGTGCGAGATAAACGCGTTTAAAGTTTGAGCCTATTTGAATTTGTACCTAAACTGCAATTTTGCCCTATACCAGCATCAATTCTTTTTACCTATAAAACACTTGTTTTGGAGCAAATTCTGGGCCCAGTAGCAGTCAGAGTTCAGGGACCAAAATTTGGATATTATCTGATAGCGCCAATCGATTCAGAATGGTCGATTCATACCCCTTAGAAACCCCGAAGGGGCAAATAAGGCCCGGGAACGCGTAGTTTGCGAGAAAAACGCGTTTAAAGTTTCAGCCTATTTGAAGTAGTACCTAAACTGCAATTTTGCCCTATACCAGCATCAATTCTTTTTACCTATAAAACACTTGTTTTGGTGCATATTCTGAGCCCAGTAGCAGTCAGAGTTCAGGGACCAAAATTTGGATATTATCTGATAGCGTCAATCGATTCAGAATGGTCGATTCATACCCCTTAGAAACCCCGAAGGGGCAAATAAGGCCCGGGAACGCGTAGTTTGCGAGATAAACGCGTTTAAAGTTTCAGCCTATTTGAAGTAGTACCTAAACTGCAATTTCGCCATATACCAGCATAAATTCTTTTTACCTATAAAACACTTGTTTTGGTGCAAATTCTGAGCCCAGTAGCAGTCAGAGTTCAGGGACCAAAATTTGGATATTTTCTGATAGCGCCAATCGATTGAGAATGGTCGATTCATACCCCTTAGAAACCCCGACGGGGCAAATAAGGCCCGGGAACGCGTAGTTTGCGAGATAAACGCGTTTAAAGTTTGAGCCTATTTGAATTAGTACCTAAACTGCAATTTTGCCCTATACCAGCATCAATTCTTTTTACCTATAAAACACTTGTTTTGGAGCAAATTCTGGGCCCAGTAGCAGTCAGAGTTCAGGGACCAAAATTTCGATATTTTCTGATAGCGCCAATCGATTCAGAATGGTCGATTCATACCCCTTAGAAACCCCGAAGGGGCAAATAAGGCCCGGGAACGCGTAGTTTGCGAGATAAACGCGTTTAAAGTTTCAGCCTATTTGAAGTAGTACCTAAACTGCAATTTTGCCCTACACCAAGATCAATTATTTTTACGTATAAAACACTTGTTTTGGTGCAAATTCTGGGCTCAGTAGCAGTCAGAATTCAGGGACCAAAATTTCGATATTTTCTGATAGCGCCAATCGATTCAGAATGGTCGATTCATACCCCTTAGAAACCCCGAAGGGGCAAATAAGGCCCGGGAACGCGTAGTTTGCGAGATAAACGCGTTTAAAGTTTTAGCCTATTTGAAGTAGTACCTAAACTGCAATTTCGCCCTATACCAGCATAAATTCTTTTTACCTATAAAACACTTGTTTTGGTTCAAATTCTGAGCCCAGTAGCAGTCAGAGTTCAGGGACCAAAATTTGGATATTTTCTGATAGCGCCAATCGATTCAGAATGGTCGGTTCATACCCCTTAGAAACCCCGAAGGGGCAAATAAGGCCCGGGAACGCGTAGTTTACGATATAAACGCGTTTAAAGTTTCAGCCTATTTGAATTAGTACCTAAACTGCAATTTTGCCCTATACCAGCATCAATTCTTTTTACCTATAAAACACTTGTTTTGGTGCAAATTCTGGGCCCAGTAGCAAGCAGAGTACAGGGACCAAAATTTCGATATTTTCTGATACCGCCAATCGATTCAGAATGGTCGATTCATACCCCTTAGAAACCCCGAAGGGGCAAATAAGGCCCGGGAACGCGTAGTTTGCGAGATAAACGCGTTTAAAGTTTCAGCCTATTTGAAGTAGTACCTAAACTGCAATTTTGCCCTATACCAGCATCAATTCTTTTTACCTATAAAACACTTGTTTTGGTGATAATTCTGGGCCCAGTAGCAGTCAGAGTTCAGGGACCAAAATTTCGATAATTTCTGATAGCGCCAATCGATTCAGAATGGTCGATTCATACCCGTTAGAAACCCCGAAGGGGCAAATAAGGCCCGGGAACGCGTAGTTTGCGAGATAAACGCGTTTAAAGTTTCAGCCTATTTGAAGTAGTACCTAAACTGCAATTTCGCCCTATACCAGCATCAATTCTTGTTTTGGTGCATATTCTGAGCCCAGTAGCAGTCAGAGTTCAGGGACCAAAATTTGGATATTATCTGATAGCGCCAATCGATTCAGAATGGTCGATTCATAACCCTTAGAAACCCCGAAGGGGCAAATACGGCCCGGGAACGCGTAGTTTGCGAGATAAACGCGTTTAAAGTTTCAGCCTATTTGAAGTAGTACCTAAACTGCAATTTTGCCCTACACCAAGATCAATTATTTTTACGTATAAAACACTTGTTTTGGTGCAAATTCTGGGCTCAGTAGTAGTCAGAATTCAGGGACCAAAATTTCGATATTTTCTGATAGCGCCAATCGATTCAGAATGGTCGATTCATACCCCTTAGAAACCCCGAAGGGGCAAATAAGGCCCGGGAACGCGTAGTTTGCGAGATAAACGCGTTTAAAGTTTCAGCCTATTTGAAGTAGTACCTAAACTGCAATTTCGCCCTATACCAGCATCAATTCTTTTTACCTATAAAACACTTGTTTTGGTGCAAATTCTGAGCCCAGTAGCAGTCAGAGTTCAGGGACCAAAATTTGGATATTTTCTGATAGCGCCAATCGATTCAGAATGGTCGATTCATACCCCTTAGAAACCCCGAAGGGGCAAATAAGGCCCGGGAACGCGTAGTTTGCGAGATAAACGCGTTTAAAGTTTCAGCCTATTTGAAGTAGTACCTAAACTGCAATTTCGCCCTATACCAGCATCAATTCTTTTTACCTATAAAACACTTGTTTTGGTGCAAATTCTGGGCCCAGTAGCAGTCAGAGTTCAGGGACCAAAATTTCGATATTTTCTGATGGCGCCAATCGATACAGAATGGTCGATTCATACCCCTTAGAAACCCCGAAGGGGCAAATAAGGCCCGGGAACGCGTAGTTTGCGAGATAAACGCGTTTAAATTTTCAGCCTATTTGAAGTAGTACCTAAACTGCAATTTTGCCCTATACCAGCATCAATTCTTTTTACCTATAAACACTTGTTTTGGTGCATATTCTGAGCCCAGTAGCAGTCAGAGTTCAGGGACCAAAATTTGGATATTATCTGATAGCGCCAATCGATTCAGAATGGTCGATTCATACCCCTTAGAAACACCGAAGGGGCAAATAAGGCCCGGGAACGCGTAGTTTGCGAGATAAACGCGTTTAAAGTTTCAGCCTATTTGAATTAGTACCTAAACTGCAATTTTGCCCTATACCAGCATCAATTCTTTTTACCTATAAAACACTTGTTTTGGTGCAAATTCTGGGCCCAGTAGCAGTCAGAGTTCAGGGACCAAAATTTCGATAATTTCTGATAGCGCCAATCGATTCAGAATGGTCGATTCATACCCCTTAGAAACCCCGAAGGGGCAAATAAGGCCCGGGAACGCGTAGTTTGCGAGATAAACGCGTTTAAAGTTTCAGCCTATTTGAAGTAGTACCTAAACTGCAATTTTGCCCTATACCAGCATCAATTCTTTTTACCTATAAAACACTTGTTTTGGTGCATATTCTGAGCCCAGTAGCAGTCAGAGTTCAGGGACCAAAATTTGGATATTATCTGATAGCGCCAATCGATTCAGAATGGTCGATTCATACCCCTTAGAAACCCCGAAGGGGCAAATAAGGCCCGGGAACGCGTAGTTTGAGAGATAAACGCGTTTAAAGTTCCAGCCTATTTGAAGTAGTACCTAAACTGCAATTTTGCCCTATACCAGCATCAATTCTTTTTACCTATAAAACACTTGTTTTGGTGCAAATTCTGGGCCCAGTAGCAGTCAGAGTTCAAAGACCAAAATCTCGATAATTTCTGATAGCGCCAATCGATTGAGAATGGTCGATTCATACCCCTTAGAAACCCCGAAGGGGCAAATAAGGCCCGGGAACGCGTAGTTTGCGAGATAAACGCGTTTAAAGTTTCAGCCTATTTGAAGTAGTACCTAAACTGCAATTTCGCCCTATACCGGCATAAATTCTTTTTACCTATAAAACACTTGTTTTGGTGCAAATTCTGAGCCCAGTAGCAGTCAGAGTTCAGGGACCAAAATTTGGATATTTTCTGATAGCGCCAATCGATTCAGAATGGTCGATTCATACCCCTTAGAAACCCGGAAGGGGCAAATAACGCCCGGGAACGCGTAGTTTGCGAGATAAACGCGTTTAAAGTTTCAGCCTATTTGAAGTAGTACCTAAACTGCAATTTTGCCCTATACCAGCATCAATTTTTTTTACCTATAAAACACTTGTTTTGGTGCAAATTCTGGGCCCAGTAGCAGTCAGAGTTCAGGGACCAAAATTTCGATAATTTCTGATAGCGCCAATCGATTCAGAATGGTCGTTTCATACCCCTTAGAAACCCCGAAGGGGTAAATAAGGCCCGGGAACGCGTAGTTTGCGAGATAAACGCGTTTAAAGTTTCAGCCTATTTGAAGTAGTACCTAAACTGCAATTTCGCCCTATACCAGCATAAATTCTTTTTACCTATAAAACACTTGTTTTGGTGCTAATTCTGAGCCCAGTAGCAGTCAGAGTTCAGGGACCAAAATTTGGATATTTTCTGATAGCGCCAATCGATTGAGAATGGTCGATTCATACCCCTTAGAAACCCCGACGGGGCAAATAAGGCCCGGGAACGCGTAGTTTGCGAGATAAACGCGTTTAAAGTTTGAGCCTATTTGAATTAGTACCTAAACTGCAATTTTGCCCTATACCAGCATCAATTCTTTTTACCTATAAAACACTTGTTTTGGAGCAAATTCTGGGCCCAGTAGCAGTCAGAGTTCAGGGACCAAAATTTCGATATTTTCTGATAGCGCCAATCGATTCAGAATGGTCGATTCATACCCCTTAGAAACCCCGAAGGGGCAAATAAGGCCCGGGAACGCGTAGTTTGCGAGATAAACGCGTTTAAAGTTTCAGCCTATTTGAAGTAGTACCTAAACTGCAATTTCGCCCTATACCAGCATAAATTCTTTTTACCTATAAAACACTTGTTTTGGTTCAAATTCTGAGCCCAGTAGCAGTCAGAGTTCTGGGACCAAAATTTGGATATTTTCTGATAGCGCCAATCGATTCAGAATGGTCGGTTCATACCCCTTAGAAACCCCGAAGGGGCAAATAAGGCCCGGGAACGCGTAGTTTACGAGATAAACGCGTTTAAAGTTTCAGCCTATTTGAATTAGTACCTAAACTGCAATTTTGCCCTAGACCAGCATCAATTCTTTTTACCTATAAAACACTTGTTTTGGTGCAAATTCTGGGCCCAGTAGCAAGCAGAGTTCAGGGACCAAAATTTGGATATTTTCTGATACCGCCAATCGATTCAGAATGGTCGATTCATACCCCTTAGAAATCCCGAAGGGGCAAATAAGGCCCGGGAACGCGTGGTTTGCGAGATAAACGCGTTTAAAGTTTCAGCCTATTTGAAGTAGTACCTAAACTGCAATTTTGCCCTATACCAGCATCAATTCTTTTTACCTATAAAACACTTGTTTTGGTGCATATTCTGAGCCCAGTAGCAGTCAGAGTTCAGGGACCAAAATTTGGATATTATCTGATAGCGCCAATCGATTCAGAATGGTCGATTCATACCCCTTAGAAACCCCGAAGGGGCAAATAAGGCCCGGGAACGCGTAGTTTGCGAGATAAACGCGTTTAAAGTTCCAGCCTATTTGAAGTAGTACCTAAACTGCAATTTTGCCCTATACCAGCATCAATTCTTTTTACCTATAAAACACTTGTTTTGTTGCAAATTCCGGGCCCAGTAGCAGTCAGAGTTCAGGGACCAAAATCTCGATAATTTCTGATAGCGCCAATCGATTCAGAATGGTCGATTCATACCCCTTAGAAACCCCGAAGGGGCAAATAAGGCCCGGGAACGCGTAGTTTGCGAGATAAACGCGTTTAAAGTTTCAGCCTATTTGAAGTAGTACCTAAACTGCAATTTCGCCCTATACCGGCATAAATTCTTTTTACCTATAAAACACTTGTTTTGGTGCAAATTCTGAGCCCAGTAGCAGTCAGAGTTCAGGGACCAAAATTTGGATATTTTCTGATAGCGCCAATCGATTGAGAATGGTCGATTCATACCCCTTAGAAGCCCCGACGGGGCAAATAAGGCCCGGGAACGCGTAGTTTGCGAGATAAACGCGTTTAAAGTTTGAGCCTATTTGAATTAGTACCTAAACTGCAATTTTGCCCTATACCAGCATCAATTCTTTTTACCTATAAAACACTTGTTTTGGAGCAAATTCTGGGCCCAGTAGCAGTCAGAGTTCAGGGACTAAAATTTCGATATTTTCTGATAGCGCCAATCGATTCAGAATGGTCGATTCATACCCCTTAGAAACCCCGAAGGGGCAAATAAGGCCCGGGAACGCGTAGTTTGCGAGATAAACGCGTTTAAAGTTTCAGCCTATTTGAAGTAGTACCTAAACTGCAATTTTGCCCTACACCAAGATCAATTATTTTTACGTATAAAACACTTGTTTTGGTGCAAATTCTGGGCTCAGTAGCAGTCAGAATTCAGGGACCAAAATTTCGATATTTTCTGATAGCGCCAATCGATTCAGAATGGTCGATTCATACCCCTTAGAAACCCCGAAGGGGCAAATAAGGCCCGGGAACGCGTAGTTTGCGAGATAAACGCGTTTAAAGTTTCTGCCTATTTGAAGTAGTACCTAAACTGCAATTTCGCCCTATACCAGCATAAATTCTTTTTACCTATAAAACACTTGTTTTGGTTCAAATTCTGAGCCCAGTAGCAGTCAGAGTTCAGGGACCAAAATTTCGATATTTTCTGATAGCGCCAATCGATTGAGAATGGCCGATTCATACCCCTTAGAAACCCCGACGGGGTAAATAAGGCCCGGGAACGCGTAGTTTACGAGATAAACGCGTTTAAAGTTTCAGCCTATTTGAAGTAGTACCTAAACTGCAATTTCGCCCTATACCAGCATCAATTCTTTTTACCTATAAAACACTTGTTTTGGTGCATATTCTGAGCCCAGTAGCAGTCAGAGTTCAGGGACCAAAATTTGGATATTATCTGATAGCGCCAATCGATTCAGAATGGTCGATTCATAACCCTTAGAAACCCCGAAGGGGCAAATAAGGCCCGGGAACGCGTAGTTTGCGAGATAAACGCGTTTAAAGTTTCAGCCTATTTGAAGTAGTACCTAAACTGCAATTTTGCCCTACACCAAGATCAATTATTTTTACGTATAAAACACTTGTTTTGGTGCAAATTCTGGGCTCAGTAGTAGTCAGAATTCAGGGACCAAAATTTCGATATTTTCTGATAGCGCCAATCGATTCAGAATGGTCGATTCATAACCCTTAGAAACCCCGAAGGGGCAAATAAGGCCCGGGAACGCGTAGTTTGCGAGATAAACGCGTTTAAAGTTTCAGCCTATTTGAAGTAGTACCTAAACTGCAATTTCGCCCTATACCAGCATCAATTCTTTTTACCTATAAAACACTTGTTTTGGTGCAAATTCTGAGCCCAGTAGCAGTCAGAGTTCAGGGACCAAAATTTGGATATTTTCTGATAGCGCCAATCGATTCAGAATGGTCGATTCATACCCCTTAGAAACCCCGAAGGGGCAAATAAGGCCCGGGAACGCGTAGTTTGCGAGATAAACGCGTTTAAAGTTTCAGCCTATTTGAAGTAGTACCTAAACTGCAATTTCGCCCTATACCAGCATCAATTCTTTTTACCTATAAAACACTTGTTTTGGTGCAAATTCTGGGCCCAGTAGCAGTCAGAGTTCAGGGACCAAAATTTCGATATTTTCTGATGGCGCCAATCGATACAGAATGGTCGATTCATACCCCTTAGAAACCCCGAAGGGGCAAATAAGGCTCGGGAACGCGTAGTTTGCGAGATAAACGCGTTTAAATTTTCAGCCTATTTGAAGTAGTACCTAAACTGCAATTTTGTCCTATACCAGCATCAATTCTTTTTACCTATAAAACACTTGTTTTGGTGCATATTCTGAGCCCAGTAGCAGTCAGAGTTCAGGGACCAAAATTTGGATATTATCTGATAGCGCCAATCGATTCAGAATGGTCGATTCATACCCCTTAGAAACCCCGAAGGGGCAAATAAGGCCCGGGAACGCGTAGTTTGCGAGATAAACGCGTTTAAAGTTTCAGCCTATTTGAATTAGTACCTAAACTGCAATTTTGCCCTATACCAGCATCAATTCTTTTTACCTATAAAACACTTGTTTTGGTGCAAATTCTGGGCCCAGTAGCAGTCAGAGTTCAGGCACCAAAATTTCGATAATTTCTGATAGCGCCAATCGATTCAGAATGGTCGATTCATACCCCTTAGTAACCCCGAAGGGGCAAATAAGGCCCGGGAACGCGTAGTTTGCGAGATAAACGCGTTTAAAGTTTCAGCCTATTTGAAGTAGTACCTAAACTGCAATTTTGCCCTATACCAGCATCAATTCTTTTTACCTATAAAACACTTGTTTTGGTGCATATTCTGAGCCCAGTAGCAGTCAGAGTTCAGGGACCAAAATTTCGATATTATCTGATAGCGCCAATCGATTCAGAATGGTCGATTCATACCCCTTAGAAATCCCGAAGAGGCAAATAAGGCCCGGGAACGCGTAGTTTGCGAGATAAACGCGTTTAAAGTTCCAGCCTATTTGAAGTAGTACCTAAACTGCAATTTTGCCCTATACCAGCATCAATTCTTTTTACCTATAAAACACTTGTTTTGGTGCAAATTCTGGGCCCAGTAGCAGTCAGAGTTCAGGGACCAAAATCTCGATAATTTCTGATAGCGCCAATCGATTCAGAATGGTCGATTCAGAATGGTCGATTCATACCCTTTAGAAACCCCGAAGGGGCAAATAAGGCCCGGGAACGCGTAGTTTGCGAGATAAACGCGTTTAAAGTTTCAGCCTATTTGAAGTAGTACCTAAACTGCAATTTTGCCCTACACCAAGATCAATTATTTTTACGTATAAAACACTTGTTTTGGTGCAAATTCTGGGCTCAGTAGCAGTCAGAATTCAGGGACCAAAATTTCGATATTTTCTGATAGCGCCAATCGATTCAGAATGGTCGATTCATACCCCTTAGAAACCCCGAAGGGGCAAATAAGGCCCGGGAACGCGTAGTTTGCGAGATAAACGCGTTTAAAGTTTCTGCCTATTTGAAGTAGTACCTAAACTGCAATTTCGCCCTATACCAGCATAAATTCTTTTTACCTATAAAACACTTGTTTTGGTTCAAATTCTGAGCCCAGTAGCAGTCAGAGTTCAGGGACCAAAATTTCGATATTTTCTGATAGCGCCAATCGATTGAGAATGGCCGATTCATACCCCTTAGAAACCCCGACGGGGTAAATAAGGCCCGGGAACGCGTAGTTTACGAGATAAACGCGTTTAAAGTTTCAGCCTATTTGAAGTAGTACCTAAACTGCAATTTCGCCCTATACCAGCATCAATTCTTTTTACCTATAAAACACTTGTTTTGGTGCATATTCTGAGCCCAGTAACAGTCAGAGTTCAGGGACCAAAATTTGGATATTATCTGATAGCGCCAATCGATTCAGAATGGTCGATTCATAACCCTTAGAAACCCCGAAGGGGCAAATAAGGCCCGGGAACGCGTAGTTTGCGAGATAAACGCGTTTAAAGTTTCAGCCTATTTGAAGTAGTACCTAAACTGCAATTTTGCCCTACACCAAGATCAATTATTTTTACGTATAAAACACTTGTTTTGGTGCAAATTCTGGGCTCAGTAGTAGTCAGAATTCAGGGACCAAAATTTCGATATTTTCTGATAGCGCCAATCGATTCAGAATGGTCGATTCATACCCCTTAGAAACCCCGAAGGGGCAAATAAGGCCCGGGAACGCGTAGTTTGCGAGATAAACGCGTTTAAAGTTTCAGCCTATTTGAAGTAGTACCTAAACTGCAATTTCGCCCTATACCAGCATCAATTCTTTTTACCTATAAAACACTTGTTTTGGTGCAAATTCTGAGCCCAGTAGCAGTCAGAGTTCAGGGACCAAAATTTGGATATTTTCTGATAGCGCCAATCGATTCAGAATGGTCGATTCATACCCCTTAGAAACCCCGAAGGGGCAAATAAGGCCCGGGAACGCGTAGTTTGCGAGATAAACGCGTTTAAAGTTTCAGCCTATTTGAAGTAGTACCTAAACTGCAATTTCGCCCTATACCAGCATCAATTCTTTTTACCTATAAAACACTTGTTTTGGTGCAAATTCTGGGCCCAGTAGCAGTCAGAGTTCAGGGACCAAAATTTCGATATTTTCTGATGGCGCCAATCGATACAGAATGGTCGATTCATACCCCTTAGAAACCCCGAAGGGGCAAATAAGGCTCGGGAACGCGTAGTTTGCGAGATAAACGCGTTTAAATTTTCAGCCTATTTGAAGTAGTACCTAAACTGCAATTTTGTCCTATACCAGCATCAATTCTTTTTACCTATAAAACACTTGTTTTGGTGCATATTCTGAGCCCAGTAGCAGTCAGAGTTCAGGGACCAAAATTTGGATATTATCTGATAGCGCCAATCGATTCAGAATGGTCGATTCATACCCCTTAGAAACCCCGAAGGGGCAAATAAGGCCCGGGAACGCGTAGTTTGCGAGATAAACGCGTTTAAAGTTTCAGCCTATTTGAATTAGTACCTAAACTGCAATTTTGCCCTATACCAGCATCAATTCTTTTTACCTATAAAACACTTGTTTTGGTGCAAATTCTGGGCCCAGTAGCAGTCAGAGTTCAGGGACCAAAATTTCGATAATTTCTGATAGCGCCAATCGATTCAGAATGGTCGATTCATACCCCTTAGTAACCCCGAAGGGGCAAATAAGGCCCGGGAACGCGTAGTTTGCGAGATAAACGCGTTTAAAGTTTCAGCCTATTTGAAGTAGTACCTAAACTGCAATTTTGCCCTATACCAGCATCAATTCTTTTTACCTATAAAACACTTGTTTTGGTGCATATTCTGAGCCCAGTAGCAGTCAGAGTTCAGGGACCAAAATTTCGATATTATCTGATAGCGCCAATCGATTCAGAATGGTCGATTCATACCCCTTAGAAACCCCGAAGAGGCAAATAAGGCCCGGGAACGCGTAGTTTGCGAGATAAACGCGTTTAAAGTTCCAGCCTATTTGAAGTAGTACCTAAACTGCAATTTTGCCCTATACCAGCATCAATTCTTTTTACCTATAAAACACTTGTTTTGGTGCAAATTCTGGGCCCAGTAGCAGTCAGAGTTCAGGGACCAAAATCTCGATAATTTCTGATAGCGCCAATCGATTCAGAATGGTCGATTCAGAATGGTCGATTCATACCCCTTAGAAACCCCGAAGGGGCAAATAACGCCCGGGAACGCGTAGTTTGCGAGATAAACGCGTTTAAAGTTTCAGCCTATTTGAAGTAGTACCTAAACTGCAATTTTGCCCTATACCAGCATCAATTCTTTTTACCTATAAAACACTTGTTTTGGTGCAAATTCTGGGCCCAGTAGCAGTCAGAGTTCAGGGACCAAAATTTCGATAATTTCTGATAGCGCCAATCGATTCAGAATGGTCGTTTCATACCCCTTAGAAACCCCGAAGGGGCAAATAAGGCCCGGTAACGCGTAGTTTGCGAGATAAACGCGTTTAAAGTTTCAGCCTATTTGAAGTAGTACCTAAACTGCAATTTCGCCCTATACCAGCATAAATTCTTTTTACCTATAAAACACTTGTTTTGGTGCAAATTCTGAGCCCAGTAGCAGTCAGAGTTCAGGGACCAAAATTTGGATATTTTCTGATAGCGCCAATCGATTGAGAATGGCCGATTCATACCCCTTAGAAACCCCGACGGGGCAAATAAGGCCCGGGAACGCGTAGTTTGCGAGATAAACGCGTTTAAAGTTTCAGCCTATTTGAATTAGTACCTAAACTGCAATTTTGCCCTATACCAGCATCAATTCTTTTTACCTATAAAACACTTGTTTTGGAGCAAATTCTGGGCCCAGTAGCAGTCAGAGTTCAGGGACCAAAATTTCGATATTTTCTGATAGCGCCAATCGATTCAGAATGGTCGATTCATACCCCTTAGAAACCCCGAAGGGGCAAATAAGGCCCGGGAACGCGTAGTTTGCGAGATAAACGCGTTTAAAGTTTCAGCCTATTTGAAGTAGTACCTAAACTGCAATTTTGCCCTACACCAAGATCAATTATTTTTACGTATAAAACACTTGTTTTGGTGCAAATTCTGGGCTCAGTAGCAGTCAGAATTCAGGGACCAAAATTTCGATATTTTCTGATAGCGCCAATCGATTCAGAATGGTCGATTCATACCCCTTAGAAACCCCGAAGGGGCAAATAAGGCCCGGGAACGCGTAGTTTGCGAGATAAACGCGTTTAAAGTTTCAGCCTATTTGAAGTAGTACCTAAACTGCAATTTCGCCCTATACCAGCATCAATTCTTTTTACCTATAAAACACTTGTTTTGGTGCAAATTCTGGGCCCAGTAGCAAGCAGAGTTCAGGGACCAAAATTTGGATATTTTCTGATACCGCCAATCGATTCAGAATGGTCGATTCATACCCCTTAGAAACCCCGAAGGGGCAAATAAGGCCCGGGAACGCGTAGTTTGCGAGATAAACGCGTTTAAAGTTTCAGCCTATTTGAAGTAGTACCTAAACTGCAATTTTGCCCTACACCAAGATCAATTATTTTTACGTATAAAACACTTGTTTTGGTGCAAATTCTGGGCTCAGTAGCAGTCAGAGTTCAGGGACCAAAATTTGGATATTTTCTGATAGCGCCAATCGATTCAGAATGGTCGATTCATACCCCTTAGAAACCCCGAAGGGGCAAATAAGGCCCGGGAACGCGTAGTTTGCGAGATAAACGCGTTTAAAGTTTCAGCCTATTTGAAGTAGTACCTAAACTGCAATTTCGCCCTATACCAGCATCAATTCTTTTTACCTATAAAACACTTGTTTTGGTGCAAATTCTGGGCCCAGTAGCAAGCAGAGTTCAGGGACCAAAATTTGGATATTTTCTGATACCGCCAATCGATTCAGAATGGTCGATTCATACCCCTTAGAAACCCCGAAGGGCAAATAAGGCCCGGGAACGCGTAGTTTGCGAGATAAACGCGTTTAAAGTTTCAGCCTATTTGAAGTAGTACCTAAACTGCAATTTTGCCCTATACCAGCATCAATTCTTTTTACCTATAAAACACTTGTTGTGGTGATAATTCTGGGCCCAGTAGCAGTCAGAGTTCAGGGACCAAAATTTCGATAATTTCTGATAGCGCCAATCGATTCAGAATGGTCGATTCATACCCCTTAGAAATCCCGAAGGGGCAAATAAGGCCCGGGAACGCGTGGTTTGCGAGATAAACGCGTTTAAAGGTTCAGCCTATTTGAAGTAGTACCTAAACTGCAATTTTGCCCTATACCAGCATAAATTCTTTTTACCTATAAAACACTTGTTTTGGTGCAAATTCTGAGCCCAGTAGCAGTCAGAGTTCAGGGACCAAAATTTGGATATTTTCTGATAGCGCCAATCGATTGAGAATGGCCGATTCATACCCCTTAGAAACCCCGACGGGGCAAATAAGGCCCGGGAACGCGTAGTTTGCGAGATAAACGCGTTTAAAGTTTCAGCCTATTTGAATTAGTACCTAAACTGCAATTTTGCC
This sequence comes from Leptarthrus brevirostris, assembly GCA_964036015.1. Taxonomy (NCBI): domain Eukaryota; kingdom Metazoa; phylum Arthropoda; class Insecta; order Diptera; family Asilidae; genus Leptarthrus; species Leptarthrus brevirostris. The sequence continues at coordinate 43,508,678 of OZ038375.1, forward strand.
CTATACCAGCATCAATTCTTTTTACCTATAAAACACTTGTTTTGGAGCAAATTCTGGGCCCAGTAGCAGTCAGAGTTCAGGGACCAAAATTTCGATATTTTCTGATAGCGCCAATCGATTCAGAATGGTCGATTCATACCCCTTAGAAACCCCGAAGGGGCAAATAAGGCCCGGGAACGCGTAGTTTGCGAGATAAACGCGTTTAAAGTTTCAGCCTATTTGAAGTAGTACCTAAACTGCAATTTTGCCCTACACCAAGATCAATTATTTTTACGTATAAAACACTTGTTTTGGTGCAAATTCTGGGCTCAGTAGCAGTCAGAATTCAGGGACCATAATTTCGATATTTTCTGATAGCGCCAATCGATTCAGAATGGTCGATTCATACCCCTTAGGAACCCCGAAGGGGCAAATAAGGCCCGGGAACGCGTAGTTTGCGAGATAAACGCGTTTAAAGTTTCAGCCTATTTGAAGTAGTACCTAAACTGCAATTTCGCCCTATACCAGCATAAATTCTTTTTACCTATAAAACACTTGTTTTGGTTCAAATTCTGAGCCCAGTAGCAGTCAGAGTTCAGGGACCAAAATTTGGATATTTTCTGATAGCGCCAATCGATTCAGAATGGTCGGTTCATACCCCTTAGAAACCCCGAAGGGGCAAATAAGGCCCGGGAACGCGTAGTTTACGAGATAAACGCGTTTAAAGTTTCAGCCTATTTGAATTAGTACCTAAACTGCAATTTTGCCCTATACCAGCATCAATTCTTTTTACCTATAAAACACTTGTTTTGGTGCAAATTCTGGGCCCAGTAGCAAGCAGAGTTCAGGGACCAAAATTTGGATATTTTCTGATACCGCCAATCGATTCGGAATGGTCGATTCATACCCCTTAGAAACCCCGAAGGGCAAATAAGGCCCGGGAACGCGTAGTTTGCGAGATAAACGCGTTTAAAGTTTCAGCCTATTTGAAGTAGTACCTAAACTGCAATTTTGCCCTATACCAGCATCAATTCTTTTTACCTATAAAACACTTGTTTTGGTGATAATTCTGGGCCCAGTAGCAGTCAGAGTTCAGGGACCAAAATTTTGATAATTTCTGATAGCGCCAATCGATTCAGAATGGTCGATTCATACCCCTTAGAAATCCCGAAGGGGCAAATAAGGCCCGGGAACGCGTAGTTTGCGAGATAAACGCGTTTAAAGTTTCAGCCTATTTGAAGTAGTACCTAAACTGCAATTTTGCCCTATACCAGCATCAATTCTTTTTACCTATAAAACACTTGTTTTGGTGCATATTCTGAGCCCAGTAGCAGTCAGAGTTCAGGGACCAAAATTTGGATATTATCTGATAGCGCCAATCGATTCAGAATGGTCGATTCATAACCCTTAGAAAGCCCGAAGGGGCAAATAAGGCCCGGGAACGCGTAGTTTGCGAGATAAACGCGTTTAAAGTTTCAGCCTATTTGAAGTAGTACCTAAACTGCAATTTTGCCCTATACCAGCATCAATTCTTTTTACCTATAAAACACTTGTTTTGGTGCAAATTCTGGGCTCAGTAGTAGTCAGAATTCAGGGACCAAAATTTCGATATTTTCTGATAGCGCCAATCGATTCAGAATGGTCGATTCATACCCCTTAGAAACCCCGAAGGGGCAAATAAGGCCCGGGAACGCGTAGTTTGCGAAATAAACGCGTTTAAAGTTCCAGCCTATTTGAAGTAGTACCTAAACTGCAATTTTGCCCTATACCAGCATCAATTCTTTTTACCTATAAAACACTTGTTTTGTTGCACATTCCGGGCCCAGTAGCAGTCAGAGTTCAGGGACCAAAATCTCGATAATTTCTGATAGCGCCAATCGATTCAGAATGGTCGATTCATACCCCTTAGAAACCCCGAAGGGGCAAATAAGGCCCGGGAACGCGTAGTTTGCGAGATAAACGCGTTTAAAGTTCCAGCCTATTTGAAGTAGTACCTAAACTGCAATTTTGCCCTATACCAGCATCAATTCTTTTTACCTATAAAACACTTGTTTTGGTGCAAATTCTGGGCCCAGTAGCAGTCAGAGTTCAGGGACCAAAATTTCGATAATTTCTGATAGCGCCAATCGATTCAGAATGGTCGATTCATACCCCTTAGAAACCCCGAAGGGGCAAATAAGGCCCGGGAACGCGTAGTTTGCGAGATAAACGCGTTTAAAGTTTCAGCCTATTTGAAGTAGTACCTAAACTGCAATTTTGCCCTATACCAGCATCAATTCTTTTTACCTATAAAACACTTGTTTTGGGCATATTCTGAGCCCAGTAGCAGTCAGAGTTCAGGGACCAAAATTTCGATAATTTCTGATAGCGCCAATCGATTCAGAATGGTCGATTCATACCCCTTAGAAACCCCGAAGGGGCAAATAAGGCCCGGTAACGCGTAGTTTGCGAGATAAACGCGTTTAAAGTTTCAGCCTATTTGAAGTAGTACCTAAACTGCAATTTCGCCCTATACCAGCATAAATTCTTTTTACCTATAAAACACTTGTTTTGGTGCAAATTCTGGGCTCAGTAGTAGTCAGAATTCAGGGACCAAAATTTCGATATTTTCTGATAGCGCCAATCGATTCAGAATGGTCGATTCATACCCCTTAGAAACCCCGAAGGGGCAAATAAGGCCCGGGAACGCGTAGTTTGCGAGATAAACGCGTTTAAAGTTTCAGCCTATTTGAATTAGTACCTAAACTGCAATTTCGCCCTATACCGGCATAAATTCTTTTTACCTATAAAACACTTGTTTTGGTGCAAATTCTGAGCCCAGTAGCAGTCAGAGTTCAGGGACCAAAATTTGGATATTTTCTGATAGCGCCAATCGATTCAGAATGGTCGATTCATACCCCTTAGAAACCCCGAAGGGGCAAATAACGCCCGGGAACGCGTAGTTTGCGAGATAAACGCGTTTAAAGTTTCAGCCTATTTAAAGTAGTACCTAAACTGCAATTTTGCCCTATACCAGCATCAATTCTTTTTACCTATAAAACACTTGTTTTGGTGCAAATTCTGGGCTCAGTAGCAGTCAGAATTCAGGGACCAAAATTTCGATATTTTCTGATAGCGCCAATCGATTCAGAATGGTCGGTTCATACCCCTTAGAAACCCCGAAGGGGCAAATAAGGCCCGGGAACGCGTAGTTTGCGAGATAAACGCGTTTAAAGTTTCAGCCTATTTGAAGTAGTACCTAAACTGCAATTTTGCCCTATACCAGCATCAATTCTTTTTACCTATAAAACACTTGTTTTGGTGCATATTCTGAGCCCAGTAGCAGTCAGAGTTCAGGGACCAAAATTTGGATATTATCTGATAGCGCCAATCGATTCAGAATGGTCGATTCATACCCCTTAGAAACCCCGAAGGGGCAAATAAGGCCCGGGAACGCGTAGTTTGCGAGATAAACGCGTTTAAAGTTTCAGCCTATTTGAAGTAGTACCTAAACTGCAATTTTGCCCTACACCAAGATCAATTATTTTTACCTATAAAACACTTGTTTTGGTGCAAATTCTGAGCCCAGTAGCAGTCAGAGTTCAGGGACCAAAATTTTGATATTTTCTGATAGCGCCAATCGATTCAGAATGGTCGATTCATACCCCTTAGAAACCCCGAAGGGGCAAATAACGCCCGGGAACGCGTAGTTTGCGAGATAAACGCGTTTAAAGTTTCAGCCTATTTGAAGTAGTACCTAAACTGCAATTTCGCCCTATACCAGCATAAATTCTTTTTACCTATAAAACACTTGTTTTGGTTCAAATTCTGAGCCCAGTAGCAGTCAGAGTTCAGGGACCAAAATTTGGATATTTTCTGATAGCGCCAATCGATTCAGAATGGTCGGTTCATACCCCTTAGAAACCCCGAAGGGGCAAATAAGGCCCGGGAACGCGTAGTTTACGAGATAAACGCGTTTAAAGTTTCAGCCTATTTGAATTAGTACCTAAACTGCAATTTTGCCCTATACCAGCATCAATTCTTTTTACCTATAAAACACTTGTTTTGGTGCAAATTCTGGGCCAGTAGCAAGCAGAGTTCAGGGACCAAAATTTCGATATTTTCTGATACCGCCAATCGATTCAGAATGGTCGATTCATACCCCTTAGAAACCCTGAAGGGGCAAATAAGGCCCGGGAACGCGTAGTTTGCGAGATAAACGCGTTTAAAGTTTCAGCCTATTTGAAGTAGTACCTAAACTGCAATTTCGCCCTATACCAGCATCAATTCTTTTTACCTATAAAACACTTGTTTTGGTGATAATTCTGGGCCCAGTAGCAGTCAGAGTTCAGGGACCAAAATTTCGATAATTTCTGATAGCGTCAATCGATTCAGAATGGTCGATTCATACCCCTTAGAAACCCCGAAGGGGCAAATAAGGCCCGGGAACGCGTAGTTTACGAGATAAACGCGTTTAAAGTTTCAGCCTATTTGAATTAGTACCTAAACTGCAATTTTGCCCTATACTAGCATCAATTCTTTTTACCTATAAAACACTTGTTTTGGTGCAAATTCTGGGCCCAGTAGCAAGCAGAGTTCAGGGACCAAAATTTCGATATTTTCTGATACCGCCAATCGATTCAGAATGGTCGATTCATACCCCTTAGAAACCCCGAAGGGGCAAATAAGGCCCGGGAACGCGTAGTTTGCGAGATAAACGCGTTTAAAGTTTCAGCCTATTTGAAGTAGTACCTAAACTGCAATTTTGCCCTATACCAGCATCAATTCTTTTTACCTATAAAACACTTGTTTTGGTGATAATTCTGGGCCCAGTAGCAGTCAGAGTTCAGGGACCAAAATTTCGATAATTTCTGATAGCGCCAATCGATTCAGAATGGTCGATTCATACCCCTTAGAAACCCCAAAGGGGCAAATAAGGCCCGGGAACGCGTAGTTTGCGAGATAAACGCGTTTAAAGTTTCAGCCTATTTGAAGTAGTACCTAAACTGCAATTTTGCCCTATACCAGCATCAATTCTTTTTACCTATAAAACACTTGTTTTGGTGCATATTCTGAGCCCAGTAGCAGTCAGAGTTCAGGGACCAAAATTTGGATATTATCTGATAGCGCCAATCGATTCAGAATGGTCGATTCATACCCCTTAGAAACCCCGAAGGGGCAAATAAGGCCCGGGAACGCGTAGTTTGCGAGATAAACGCGTTTAAAGTTTCAGCCTATTTGAAGTAGTACCTAAACTGCAATTTTGCCCTACACCAAGATCAATTATTTTTACGTATAAAACACTTGTTTTGGTGCAAATTCTGGGCTCAGTAGCAGTCAGAATTCAGGGACCAAAATTTCGATATTTTCTGATAGCGCCAATCGATTCAGAATGGTCGATTCATACCCCTTAGAAACCCCGAAGGGGCAAATAAGGCCCGGGAACGCGTAGTTTGCGAGATAAACGCGTTTAAAGTTTCAGCCTATTTGAAGTAGTACCTAAACTGCAATTTCGCCCTATACCAGCATAAATTCTTTTTACCTATAAAACACTTGTTTTGGTGCAAATTCTGAGCCCAGTAGCAGTCAGAGTTCAGGGACCAAAATTTGGATATTTTCTGATAGCGCCAATCGATTCAGAATGGTCGATTCATACCCCTTAGAAACCCCGAAGGGGCAAATAAGGCCCGGGAACGCGTAGTTTACGAGATAAACGCGTTTAAAGTTTCAGCCTATTTGAATTAGTACCTAAACTGCAATTTTGCCCTATACCAGCATCAATTCTTTTTACCTATAAAACACTTGTTTTGGAGGAAATTCTGGGCCCAGTAGCAGTCAGAGTTCAGGGACCAAAATTTCGATATTTTCTGATAGCGCCAATCGATTCAGAATGGTCGATTCACACCCCTTAGAAACCCCGAAGGGGCAAATAAGGCCCGGGAACGCGTAGTTTGCGAGAAAAACGCGTTTAAAGTTTCAGCCTATTTGAAGTAGTACCTAAACTGCAATTTTGCCCTATACCAGCATCAATACTTTTTACCTATAAAACACTTGTTTTGGTGCATATTCTGAGCCCAGTAGCAGTCAGAAGGGGCAAATAAGGCCCGGGAACGCGTAGTTTGCGAGATAAACGCGTTTAAAGTTTCAGCCTATTTGAAGTAGTACCTAAACTGCAATTTTGCCCTATACCAGCATCAATTCTTTTTACCTATAAAACACTTGTTTTGGTGCATATTCTGAGCCCAGTAGCAGTCAGAGTTCAGGGACCAAAATTTGGATATTATCTGATAGCGCCAATCGATTCAGAATGGTCGATTCATACCCCTTAGAAACCCCGAAGGGGCAAATAAGGCCCGGGAACGCGTAGTTTGCGAGATAAACGCGTTTAAAGTTTCAGCCTATTTGAAGTAGTACCTAAACTGCAATTTTGCCCTACACCAAGATCAATTATTTTTACCTATAAAACACTTGTTTTGGTGCAAATTCTGAGCCCAGTAGCAGTCAGAGTTCAGGGACCAAAATTTGGATATTTTCTGATAGCGCCAATCGATTCAGAATGGTCGATTCATACCCCTTAGAAACCCCGAAGGGGCAAATAAGGCCCGGGAACGCGTAGTTTACGAGATAAACGCGTTTAAAGTTTCAGCCTATTTGAATTAGTACCTAAACTGCAATTTTGCCCTATACCAGCATCAATTATTTTTACCTATAAAACACTTGTTTTGGTGCAAATTCTGGGCCCAGTAGCAAGCAGAGTTCAGGGACCAAAATTTCGATATTTTCTGATACCGCCAATCGATCCAGAATGGTCGATTCATACCCCTTAGAAACCCCGGGGGGGCAAATAAGGCCCGGGAACGCGTAGTTTGCGAGATAAACGCGTTTAAAGTTTCAGCCTATTTGAAGTAGTACCTAAACTGCAATTTTGCCCTATACCAGCATCAATTCTTTTTACCTATAAAACACTTGTTTTGGTGATAATTCTGGGCCCAGTAGCAGTCAGAGTTCAGGGACCAAAATTTCGATAATTTCTGATAGCGCCAATCGATTCAGAATGGTCGATTCATACCCCTTAGAAACCCCGAAGGGGCAAATAAGGCCCGGGAACGCGTAGTTTGCGAGATAAACGCGTTTAAAGTTTCAGCCTATTTGAAGTAGTACCTAAACTGCAATTTTGCCCTATACCAGCATCAATTCTTTTTACCTATAAAACACTTGTTTTGGTGCATATTCTGAGCCCAGTAGCAGTCAGAGTTCAGGGACCAAAATTTGGATATTATCTGATAGCGCCAATCGATTCAGAATGGTCGATTCATACCCCTTAGAAACCCCGAAGGGGCAAATAAGGCCCGGGAACGCGTAGTTTGCGAGATAAACGCGTTTAAAGTTTCAGCCTATTTGAAGTAGTACCTAAACTGCAATTTTGCCCTACACCAAGATCAATTATTTTTACGTATAAAACACTTGTTTTGGTGCAAATTCTGGGCTCAGTAGCAGTCAGAATTCAGGGACCAAAATTTCGACATTTTCTGATAGCGCCAATCGATTCAGAATGGTCGATTCATACCCCTTAGAAACCCCGAAGGGGCAAATAAGGCCCGGGAACGCGTAGTTTGCGAGATAAACGCGTTTAAAGTTTCAGCCTATTTGAAGTAGTACCTAAACTGCAATTTCGCCCTATACCAGCATAAATTCTTTTTACCTATAAAACACTTGTTTTGGTGCAAATTCTGAGCCCAGTAGCAGTCAGAGTTCAGGGACCAAAATTTGGATATTTTCTGATAGCGCCAATCGATTCAGAATGGTCGATTCATACCCCTTAGAAACCCCGAAGGGGCAAATAAGGCCCGGGAACGCGTGGTTTACGAGATAAACGCGTTTAAAGTTTCAGCCTATTTGAATTAGTATCTAAACTGCAATTTTGCCCTATACCAGCATCAATTCTTTTTACCTATAAAACACTTGTTTTGGAGGAAATTCTGGGCCCAGTAGCAGTCAGAGTTCAGGGACCAAAATTTCGATATTTTCTGATAGCGCCAATCGATTCAGAATGGTCGATTCATACCCCTTAGAAACCCCGAAGGGGCAAATAAGGCCCGGGAACGCGTAGTTTGCGAGAAAAACGCGTTTAAAGTTTCAGCCTATTTGAAGTAGTACCTAAACTGCAATTTTGCCCTATACCAGCATCAATTCTTTTTACCTATAAAACACTTGTTTTGGTGCATATTCTGAGCCCAGTAGCAGTCAGAAGGGGCAAATAAGGCCCGGGAACGCGTAGTTTGCGAGATAAACGCGTTTAAAGTTTCAGCCTATTTGAAGTAGTACCTAAACTGCAATTTTGCCCTATACCAGCATCAATTCTTTTTACCTATAAAACACTTGTTTTGGTGCATATTCTGAGCCCAGTAGCAGTCAGAGTTCAGGGACCAAAATTTGGATATTATCTGATAGCGCCAATCGATTCAGAATGGTCGATTCATAACCCTTAGAAACCCCGAAGGGGCAAATAAGGCCCGGGAACGCGTAGTTTGCGAGATAAACGCGTTTAAAGTTTCAGCCTATTTGAAGTAGTACCTAAACTGCAATTTTGCCCTACACCAAGATCAATTATTTTTACGTATAAAACACTTGTTTTGGTGCAAATTCTGAGCTCAGTAGTAGTCAGAACTCAGGGACCAAAATTTCGATATTTTCTGATAGCGCCAATCGATTCAGAATGGTCGATTCATACCCCTTAGAAACCCCGAAGGGGCAAATAAGGCCCGGGAACGCGTAGTTTGCGAGATAAACGCGTTTAAAGTTTCAGCCTATTTGAAGTAGTACCTAAACTGCAATTTCGCCCTATACCAGCATCAATTCTTTTTACCTATAAAACACTTGTTTTGGTGCAAATTCTGAGCCCAGTAGCAGTCAGAGTTCAGGGACCAAAATTTCGATATTTTCTGATAGCGCCAATCGATTCAGAATGGTCGATTCATACCCCTTAGAAACCCCGAAGGGGCAAATAAGGCCCGGGAACGCGTAGTTTGCGAGATAAACGCGTTTAAAGTTTCAGCCTATTTGAAGTAGTACCTAAACTGCAATTTTGCCCTATACCAGCATCAATTCCTTTTACCTATAAAACACTTGTTTTGGTGATAATTCTGGGCCCAGTAGCAGTCAGAATTCAGGGACCAAAATTTCGATATTTTCTGATAGCGCCAATCGATTCAGAATGGTCGATTCATACCCCTTAGAAACCCCGAAGGGGCAAATAAGGCCCGGGAACGCGTAGTTTGCGAGATAAACGCGTTTAAAGTTTCAGCCTATTTGAAGTAGTACCTAAACTGCAATTTTGCCCTATACCAGCATCAATTCTTTTTACCTATAAAACACTTGTTTTGGTGCATATTCTGAGCCCAGTAGCAGTCAGAGTGCAGGCACCAAAATTAGGATATTTTCTGATAGCGCCAATCGATTCAGAATGGTCGATTCATACCCCTTAGAAACCCCGAAGGGGCAAATAAGGCCCGGGAACGCGTAGTTTGCGAGATAAACGCGTTTAAAGTTTCAGCCTATTTGAAGTAGTACCTAAACTGCAATTTTGCCCTACACCAAGATCAATTATTTTTACGTATATAACACTTGTTTTGGTGCAAATTCTGGGCTCAGTAGCAGTCAGAATTCAGGGACCAAAAATTCGATATTTTCTGATAGCGCCAATCGATTCAGAATGGTCGATTCATACCCCTTAGAAACCCCGAAGGAGCAAATAAGGCCCGGGAACGCGTAGTTGGCGAGATAAACGCGTTTAAAGTTTCAGCCTATTTGAAGTAGTACCTAAACTGCAATTTTGCCCTATACCAGCATCAATTCTTTTTACCTATAAAACTCTTGTTTTGGTGCAAATTCTGGGCCCAGTAGCAGTCAGAGTTCAGGGACCAAAATTTGGATATTTTCTGATAGCGCCAATCGATTCAGAATGGTCTATTCATACCCCTTAGAAAGCCCGCAGGGGCAAATAAGGCCCGGGAACGCGTAGTTTGCGAGATAAACGCGTTTAAAGTTTCAGCCTATTTGAAGTAGTACCTAAACTGCAATTTTGCCCTATACCAGCATCAATTCTTTTTACCTATAATACACTTGTTTTGGTGCAAATTCTGGGCCCAGTAGCAGTCAGAGTTCAGGGACCAAAATTTCGATAATTTCTGATAGCGCCAATCGATTCAGAATGATCGATTCATACCCCTTAGAAACTCCGAAGGGGCAAATAAGGCCCGGGAACGCGTAGTTTGCGAGATAAACGCGTTTAAAGTTTCAGCCTATTTGAAGTAGTACCTAAACTGCAATTTTGCCCAATACCAGCATCAATTCTTTTTACCTATAAAACACTTGTTTTGGTGCATATTCTGAGCCCAGTAGCAGTCAGAGTTCAGGGACCAAAATTTGGATATTATCTGATAGCGCCAATCGATTCAGAATGGTCGATTCATACCCCTTAGAAACCCCGAAGGGGCAAATAAGGCCCGGGAACGCGTAGTTTGCGAGATAAACGCGTTTAAAGTTTCAGCCTATTTGAAGTAGTACCTAAACTGCAATTTTGCCCTATACCAGCATCAATTCTTTTTACCTATAAAACACTTGTTTTGGTGATAATTCTGGGCCCAGTAGCAGTCAGAGTTCAGGGACCAAAATTTCGATAATTTCTGATAGCGCCAATCGATTCAGAATGATCGATTCATACCCCTTAGAAACTCCGAAGGGGCAAATAAGGCCCGGGAACGCGTAGTTTGCGAGATAAACGCGTTTAAAGTTTCAGCCTATTTGAAGTAGTACCTAAACTGCAATTTTGCCCAATACCAGCATCAATTCTTTTTACCTATAAAACACTTGTTTTGGTGCATATTCTGAGCCCAGTAGCAGTCAGAGTTCAGGGACCAAAATTTGGATATTATCTGATAGCGCCAATCGATTCAGAATGGTCGATTCATACCCCTTAGAAACCCCGAAGGGGCAAATAAGGCCCGGGAACGCGTAGTTTGCGAGAAAAACGCGTTTAAAGTTTCAGCCTATTTGAAGTAGTACCTAAACTGCAATTTTGCCCTATACCAGCATCAATTCTTTTTACCTATAAAACACTTGTTTTGGTGCAAATTCTGGGCCCAGTAGCAGTCAGAGTTCAGGGACCAAAATTTCGATATTTTCTGATAGCGCCAATCGATTCAGAATGGGCGATTCATACCCCTTAGAAACCCCGAAGGTGCAAATAAGGCCCGGGAACACGTAGTTTGCGAGATAAACGCGTTTAAAGTTTCAGCCTATTTGAAGTAGTACCTAAACTGCAATTTTGCCCTATACCAGCATCAATTCTTTTTACCTATAAAACACTTGTTTTGGTGCATATTCTGAGCCCAGTAGCAGTCAGAGTTCAGGGACCAAAATTTGGATATTATCTGATAGCGCCAATCGATTCAGAATGGTCGATTCATAACCCTTAGAAACCCCGAAGGGGCAAATAAGGCCCGGGAACGCGTAGTTTGCGAGATAAACGCGTTTAAAGTTTCAGCCTATTTGAAGTAGTACCTAAACTGCAATTTTGCCCTACACCAACATCAATTATTTTTACGTATAAAACACTTGTTTTGGTGCAAATTCTGGGCTCAGAGCAGTCAGAATTCAGGGACCAAAATTTCGATATTTTCTGATAGCGTCAATCGATTCAGAATGGTCGATTCATACCCCTTAGAAACCCCGAAGGGGCAAATAAGGCCCGGGAACGCGTAGTTTGCGAGATAAACGCGTTTAAAGTTTCAGCCTATTTGAAGTAGTACCTAAACTGCAATTTTGCCCTATACCAGCATCAATTCTTTTTACCTATAAAACACTTGTTTTGGTGATAATTCTGGGCCCAGTAGCAGTCAGAGTTCAGGGACCAAAATTTCGATAATTTCTGATAGCGCCAATCGATTCAGAATGGTCGATTCATACCCCTTAGAAACCCCGAAGGGGCAAATAAGGCCCGGGAACGCGTAGTTTACGAGATAAACGCGTTTAAAGTTTCAGCCTATTTGAATTAGTACCTAAACTGCAATTTTGCCCTATACCAGCATCAATTCTTTTTACCTATAAAACACTTGTTTTGGTGCAAATTCTGGGCCCAGTAGCAAGCAGAGTTCAGGGACCAAAATTTCGATATTTTCTGATACCGCCAATCGATTCAGAATGGTCGATTCATACCCCTTAGAAACCCCGAAGGGGCAAATAAGGCCCGGGAACGCGTAGTTTGCGAGATAAACGCGTTTAAAGTTTCAGCCTATTTGAAGTAGTACCTAAACTGCAATTTTGCCCTATACCAGCATCAATTCTTTTTACCTATAAAACACTTGTTTTGGTGATAATTCTGGGCCCAGTAGCAGTCAGAGTTCAGGGACCAAAATTTCGATAATTTCTGATAGCGCCAATCGATTCAGAATGGTCGATTCATACCCCTTAGAAACCCCGAAGGGGCAAATAAGGCCCGGGAACGCGTAGTTTACGAGATAAACGCGTTTAAAGTTTCAGCCTATTTGAATTAGTACCTAAACTGCAATTTTGCCCTATACCAGCATCAATTCTTTTTACCTATAAAACACTTGTTTTGGTGCAAATTCTGGGCCCAGTAGCAAGCAGAGTTCAGGGACCAAAATTTGGATATTATCTGATAGCGCCAATCGATCCAGAATGGTCGATTCATACCCCTTAGAAACCCCGAAGGGGCAAATAAGGCCCGGGAACGCGTAGTTTGCGAGAAAAACGCGTTTAAAGTTTCAGCCTATTTGAAGTAGTACCTAAACTGCAATTTTGCCCTATACCAGCATCAATTCTTTTTACCTATAAAACACTTGTTTTGGTGCAAATTCTGGGCCCAGTAGCAGTCAGAGTTCAAGGACCAAAATTTCGATATTTTCTGATAGCGCCAATTGATTCAGAATGGTCGATTCATACCCCTTAGAAACCCCGAAGGTGCAAATAAGGCCCGGGAACACGTAGTTTGCGAGATAAACGCGTTTAAAGTTTCAGCCTATTTGAAGTAGTACCTAAACTGCAATTTTGCCCTATACCAGCATCAATTCTTTTTACCTATAAAACACTTGTTTTGGTGCATATTCTGAGCCCAGTAGCAGTCAGAGTTCAGGGACCAAAATTTGGATATTATCTGATAGCGCCAATCGATTCAGAATGGTCGATTCATAACCCTTAGAAACCCCGAAGGGGCAAATAAGGCCCGGGAACGCGTAGTTTGCGAGATAAACGCGTTTAAAGTTTCAGCCTATTTGAAGTAGTACCTAAACTGCAATTTTGCCCTACACCAACATCAATTATTTTTACGTATAAAACACTTGTTTTGGTGCAAATTCTGGGCTCAGAGCAGTCAGAATTCAGGGACCAAAATTTCGATATTTTCTGATAGCGTCAATCGATTCAGAATGGTCGATTCATACCCCTTAGAAACCCCGAAGGGGCAAATAAGGCCCGGGAACGCGTAGTTTGCGAGATAAACGCGTTTAAAGTTTCAGCCTATTTGAAGTAGTAACTAAACTGCAATTTTGCCCTATACCAGCATCAATTATTTTTACCTAGAAAACACTTGTTTTGGTGCAAATTCTGGGCCCAGTAGCAGTCAGAGTGCAGGGACCAAAATTTCGATATTTTCTGATAGCGCCAATCGATCAGAATGGTCGATTCATACCCCTTAGAAACCCCGAAGGGGCAAATAAGGCCCGGAAACGCGTAGTTTGCGAGATAAACGCGTTTAAAGTTTCAGCCTATTTGAAGTAGTACCTAAACTGCAATTTCGGCCTATACCAGGATCAATTATTTTTACCTATAAAACACTTGTTTTGGTGCAAATTCTGGGCCTAGTAGCAGTTAGAGTTCAGGGACCAAAATTTCGATATTTTCTGATAGCGCCAATCGATACAGAATGGTCGATTCATACCCCTTAAAAACCGCGAAGGGGCAAATAAGGCCCGGGAACGCGTAGTTTGCGAGATAAACGCGTTTAAAGTTTCAGCCTATTTTAAGTAGTACCTAAACTGCAATTTTGCCCTATACCAGCATCAATTCTTTTTACCTATAAAACACTTGTTTTGGTGCATATTCTGAGCCCAGTAGCAGTCACAGTTCAGGGACCAAAATTTGGATATTATCTGATAGCGCCAATCGATTCAGAATGGTCGATTCATACCCCTTAGAAACCCCGAAGGGGCAAATAAGGCCCGGGAACGCGTAGTTTACGAGATAAACGCGTTTAAAGTTTCAGCCTATTTGAATTAGTACCTAAACTGCAATTTTGCCCTATACCAGCATCAATTCTTTTTACCTATAAAACACTTGTTTTGGTGCAAATTCTGGGCCCAGCAGCAGTCAGAGTTCAGGGACCAAAATTTCGATAATTTCTGATAGCGCCAATCGATTCAGAATGGTCGATTCATACCCCTTAGAAACCCCGAAGGGGCAAATAAGGCCCGGGAACGCGTAGTTTGCGAGATAAACGCGTTTAAAGTTTCAGCCTATTTGAAGTAGTACCTAAACTGCAATTTCGCCCTATACCAGGATCAATTCTTTTTACCTATAAAACACTTGTTTTGGTGCATATTCTGATCCCAGTAGCAGTCAGAGTTCAGGGACCAAAATTTCGATATTTTCTGATAGCGCCAATCGATACACAATGGTCGATTCTTACCCCTTAGAAACCCCGAAGGGGCAAATAAGGCCCGGGAACGCGTAGTTTGCGAGATAAACGCGTTTAAAGTTTCAGCCTATTTGAAGTAGTACCTAAACTGCAATTTTGCCCTATACCAGCATCAATTCTTTTTACCTATAAAACACTTGTTTTGGTGCAAATTCTGAGCCCAGTAGCAGTCAGAGTTCAGGGACCAAAATTTCGATATTATCTGATAGCGCCAATCGATTCAGAATGGTCGATTCATACCCCTTAGAAACCCCGAAGGGGCAAATAAGGCCCGGGAACGCGTAGTTTGCGAGATAAACGCGTTTAAAGTTTCAGCCTATTTGAAGTAGTACCTAAACTGCAATTTTGCCCTTTACCAGCATCAATTCTTTTTACCTATAAAACACTTGTTTTGGTGCAAATTCTGAGCCCAGTAGCAGTCAGAGTTCAGGGACCAAAATTTGGATATTTTCTGTTCGCGCCAATCGATTCAGAATGGTCGATTCATACCCCTTAGAAACCCCGAAGGGGCAAATAAGGCCCGGGAACGCGTAGTTTACGAGATAAACGCGTTTAAAGTTTCAGCCTATTTGAATTAGTACCTAAACCAAAATTTCGATATTTTCTGATAGCGCCAATCGATTCAGAATGGTCGATTCATACCCCTTAGAAACCCCGAAGGGGAAAATAAGGCCCGGGAACGCGTAGTTTACGAGATAAACGCGTTTTAAGTTTCAGCCTATTTGAATTAGTACCTAAACTGCAATTTTGCCCTATACCAGCATCAATTCTTTTTACCTATAAAACACTTGTTTTGGTGCAAATTCTGGGCCCAGTAGCAAGCAGAGTTCAGGGACCAAAATTTCGATATTTTCTGATACCGCCAATCGATTCAGAATGGTCGATTCATACCCCTTAGAAACCCCGAAGGGGCAAATAAGGCCCGGGAACGCGTAGTTTGCGAGATAAACGCGTTTAAAGTTTCAGCCTATTTGAAGTAGTACCTAAACTGCAATTTTGCCCTATACCAGCATCAATTCTTTTTACCTATAAAACACTTGTTTTGGTGATAATTCTGGGCCCAGTAGCAGTCAGAGTTCAGGGACCAAAATTTCGATAATTTCTGATAGCGCCAATCGATTCAGAATGGTCGATTCATACCCCTTAGAAACCCCGAAGGGGCAAATAAGGCCCGGGAACGCGTAGTTTACGAGATAAACGCGTTTAAAGTTTCAGCCTATTTGAATTAGTACCTAAACTGCAATTTTGCCCTATACCAGCATCAATTCTTTTTACCTATAAAACACTTGTTTTGGTGCAAATTCTGGGCCCAGCAGCAGTCAGAGTTCAGGGACCAAAATTTCGATAATTTCTGATAGCGCCAATCGATTCAGAATGGTCGATTCATACCCCTTAGAAACCCCGAAGGGGCAAATAAGGCCCGGGAACGCGTAGTTTGCGAGATAAACGCGTTTAAAGTTTCAGCCTATTTGAAGTAGTACCTAAACTGCAATTTCGCCCTATACCAGGATCAATTCTTTTTACCTATAAAACACTTGTTTTGGTGCATATTCTGATCCCAGTAGCAGTCAGAGTTCAGGGACCAAAATTTCGATATTTTCTGATAGCGCCAATCGATACACAATGGTCGATTCTTACCCCTTAGAAACCCCGAAGGGGCAAATAAGGCCCGGGAACGCGTAGTTTGCGAGATAAACGCGTTTAAAGTTTCAGCCTATTTGAAGTAGTACCTAAACTGCAATTTTGCCCTATACCAGCATCAATTCTTTTTACCTATAAAACACTTGTTTTGGTGCAAATTCTGAGCCCAGTAGCAGTCAGAGTTCAGGGACCAAAATTTCGATATTATCTGATAGCGCCAATCGATTCAGAATGGTCGATTCATACCCCTTAGAAACCCCGAAGGGGCAAATAAGGCCCGGGAACGCGTAGTTTGCGAGATAAACGCGTTTAAAGTTTCAGCCTATTTGAAGTAGTACCTAAACTGCAATTTTGCCCTTTACCAGCATCAATTCTTTTTACCTATAAAACACTTGTTTTGGTGCAAATTCTGAGCCCAGTAGCAGTCAGAGTTCAGGGACCAAAATTTGGATATTTTCTGTTCGCGCCAATCGATTCAGAATGGTCGATTCATACCCCTTAGAAACCCCGAAGGGGCAAATAAGGCCCGGGAACGCGTAGTTTACGAGATAAACGCGTTTAAAGTTTCAGCCTATTTGAATTAGTACCTAAACCAAAATTTCGATATTTTCTGATAGCGCCAATCGATTCAGAATGGTCGATTCATACCCCTTAGAAACCCCGAAGGGGAAAATAAGGCCCGGGAACGCGTAGTTTACGAGATAAACGCGTTTTAAGTTTCAGCCTATTTGAATTAGTACCTAAACTGCAATTTTGCCCTATACCAGCATCAATTCTTTTTACCTATAAAACACTTGTTTTGGTGCAAATTCTGGGCCCAGTAGCAAGCAGAGTTCAGGGACCAAAATTTCGATATTTTCTGATACCGCCAATCGATTCAGAATGGTCGATTCATACCCCTTAGAAACCTCGAAGGGGCAAATAAGGCCCGGGAACGCGTAGTTTGCGAGATAAACGCGTTTAAAGTTTCAGCCTATTTGAAGTAGTACCTAAACTGCAATTTTGCCCTATACCAGCATCAATTCTTTTTACCTATAAAACACTTGTTTTGGTGATAATTCTGGGCCCAGTAGCAGTCAGAGTTCAGGGACCAAAATTTCGATAATTTCTGATAGCGCCAATCGATTCAGAATGGTCGATTCATACCCCTTAGAAACCCCGAAGGTGCAAATAAGGCCCGGGAACGCGTAGTTTACGAGATAAACGCGTTTAAAGTTTCAGCCTATTTGAATTAGTACCTAAACTGCAATTTTGCCCTATACCAGCATCAATTCTTTTTACCTATAAAACACTTGTTTTGGTGCAAATTCTGGGCCCAGTAGCAAGCAGAGTTCAGGGACCAAAATTTCGATATTTTCTGATAGCGCCAATCGATTCAGAATGGTCGATTCATACCCCTTAGAAACCCCGAAGGTGCAAATAAGGCCCGGGAACGCGTAGTTTGCGAGATAAACGCGTTTAAAGTTTCAGCCTATTTGAAGTAGTACCTAAACTGCAATTTTGCCCTATACCAGCATCAATTCTTTTTACCTATAAAACACTTGTTTTGGTGCATATTCTGAGCCCAGTAGCAGTCAGAGTTCAGGGACCAAAATTTGGATATTATCTGATAGCGCCAATCGATTCAGAATGGTCGATTCATACCCCTTAGAAACCCCGAAGGGGCAAATAAGGCCCGGGAACGCGTAGTTTGCGAGAAAAACGCGTTTAAGGTTTCAGCCTATTTGAAATAGTACCTAAACTGCAATTTTGCCCTATACCAGCATCAATTCTTTTTACCTATAAAACACTTGTTTTGGTGCAAATTCTGGGCCCAGTAGCAGTCAGAGTTCAGGGACCAAAATTTCGATATTTTCTGATAGCGCCAATTGATTCAGAATGGTCGATTCATACCCCTTAGAAACCCCGAAGGTGCAAATAAGGCCCGGGAACACGTAGTTTGCGAGATAAACGCGTTTAAAGTTTCAGCCTATTTGAAGTAGTACCTAAACTGCAATTTTGCCCTATACCAGCATCAATTCTTTTTACCTATAAAACACTTGTTTTGGTGCATATTCTGAGCCCAGTAGCAGTCAGAGTTCAGGGACCAAAATTTGGATATTATCTGATAGCACCAATCGATTCAGAATGGTCGATTCATAACCCTTAGAAACCCCGAAGGGGCAAATAAGGCCCGGGAACGCGTAGTTTGCGAGATAAACGCGTTTAAAGTTTCAGCCTATTTGAAGTAGTACCTAAACTGCAATTTTGCCCTACACCAACATCAATTATTTTTACGTATAAAACACTTGTTTTGGTGCAAATTCTGGGCTCAGAGCAGTCAGAATTCAGGGACCAAAATTTCGATATTTTCTGATAGCGTCAATCGATTCAGAATGGTCGATTCATACCCCCTAGAAACCCCGAAGGGGCAAATAAGGCCCGGGAACGCGTAGTTTGCGAGATAAACGCGTTTAAAGTTTCAGCCTATTTTAAGTAGTACCTAAACTGCAATTTTGCCCTATACCAGCATCAATTCTTTTTACCTATAAAACACTTGTTTTGGTGATAATTCTGGGCCCAGTAGCAGTCAGACTTCAGGGACCAAAATTTCGATAATTTCTGATAGCGCCAATCGATTCAGAATGGTCGATTCATACCCCTTAGAAACCCCGAAGGGGCAAATAAGGCCCGGGAACGCGTAGTTTGCGAGAAAAACGCGTTTAAGGTTTCAGCCTATTTGAATTAGTACCTAAACTGCAATTTTGCCCTATACCAGCATCAATTCTTTTTACCTATAAAACACTTGTTTTGGTGCAAATTCTGGGCCCAGTAGCAAGCAGAGTTCAGGGACCAAAATTTCGATATTTTCTGATACCGCCAATCGATTCAGAATGGTCGATTCACACCCCTTAGAAACCCCGAAGGGGCAAATAAGGCCCGGGAACGCGTAGTTTGCGAGATAAACGCGTTTAAAGTTTCAGCCTATTTGAAGTAGTACCTAAACTGCAATTTTGCCCAATACCAGCATCAATTCTTTTTACCTATAAAACACTTGTTTTGGTGCATATTCTGAGCCCAGTAGCAGTCAGAGTTCAGGGACCAAAATTTGGATATTATCTGATAGCGCCAATCGATTCAGAATGGTCGATTCATACCCCTTAGAAACCCCGAAGGGGCAAATAAGGCCCGGGAACGCGTAGTTTGCGAGAAAAACGCGTTTAAAGTTTCAGCCTATTTGAAGTAGTACCTAAACTGCAATTTTGCCCTATACCAGCATCAATTATTTTTACCTATAAAACACTTGTTTTGGTGCAAATTCTGGGCCCAGTAGCAGTCAGAGTTCAGGGACCAAAATTTCGATATTTTCTGATAGCGCCAATCGATTCAGAATGGGCGATTCATACCCCTTAGAAACCCCGAAGGTGCAAATAAGGCCCGGGAACACGTAGTTTGCGAGATAAACGCGTTTAAAGTTTCAGCCTATTTGAAGTAGTACCTAAACTGCAATTTTGCCCTATACCAGCATCAATTCTTTTTACCTATAAAACACTTGTTTTGGTGCATATTCTGAGCCCAGTAGCAGTCAGAGTTCAGGGACCAAAATTTGGATATTATCTGATAGCGCCAATCGATTCAGAATGGTCGATTCATAACCCTTAGAAACCCCGAAGGGGCAAATAAGGCCCGGGAACGCGTAGTTTGCGAGATAAACGCGTTTAAAGTTTCAGCCTATTTGAAGTAGTACCTAAACTGCAATTTTGCCCTACACCAACATCAATTATTTTTACGTATAAAACACTTGTTTTGGTGCAAATTCTGGGCTCAGAGCAGTCAGAATTCAGGGACCAAAATTTCGATATTTTCTGATAGCGTCAATCGATTCAGAATGGTCGATTCATACCCCTTAGAAACCCCGAAGGGGCAAATAAGGCCCGGGAACGCGTAGTTTGCGAGATAAACGCGTTTAAAGTTTCAGCCTATTTGAAGTAGTACCTAAACTGCAATTTTGCCCTATACCAGCATCAATTCTTTTTACCTATAAAACACTCGTTTTGGTGATAATTCTGGGCCCAGTAGCAGTCAGAGTTCAGGGACCAAAATTTCGATAATTTCTGATAGCGCCAATCGATTCAGAATGGTCGATTCATACCCCTTAGAAACCCCGAAGGGGCAAATAAGGCCCGGGAACGCGTAGTTTACGAGATAAACGCGTTTAAAGTTTCAGCCTATTTGAATTAGTACCTAAACTGCAATTTTGCCCTATACCAGCATCAATTCTTTTTACCTATAAAACACTTGTTTTGGTGCAAATTCTGGGCCCAGTAGCAAGCAGAGTTCAGGGACCAAAATTTCGATATTTTCTGATACCGCCAATCGATTCAGAATGGTCGATTCATACCCCTTAGAAACCCCGAAGGGGCAAATAAGGCCCGGGAACGCGTAGTTTGCGAGATAAACGCGTTTAAAGTTTCAGCCTATTTGAAGTAGTACCTAAACTGCAATTTTGCCCTATACCAGCATCAATTCTTTTTACCTATAAAACACTTGTTTTGGTGATAATTCTGGGCCCAGTAGCAGTCAGAGTTCAGGGACCAAAATTTCGATAATTTCTGATAGCGCCAATCGATTCAGAATGGTCGATTCATACCGCTTAGAAACCCCGAAGGGGCAAATAAGGCCCGGGAACGCGTAGTTTACGAGATAAACGCGTTGAAAGTTTCAGCCTATTTGAATTAGTACCTAAACTGCAATTTTGCCCTATACCAGCATCAATTCTTTTTACCTATAAAACACTTGTTTTGGTGCAAATTCTGGGCCCAGTAGCAAGCAGAGTTCAGGGACCAAAATTTCGATATTTTCTGATACCGCCAATCGATTCAGAATGGTCGATTCATACCCCTTAGAAACCCCGAAGGGGCAAATAAGGCCCGGGAACGCGTAGTTTGCGAGATAAACGCGTTTAAAGTTTCAGCCTATTTGAAGTAGTACCTAAACTGCAATTTTGCCCTATACCAGCATCAATTCTTTTTACCTATAAAACACTTGTTTTGGTGCAAATTCTGGGCCCAGTAGCAGTCAGAGTTCAGGGAAAAAAATTTCGATATTTTCTGATAGCGCCAATTGATTCAGAATGGTCGAATCATACCCCTTAGAAACCCCGAAGGTGCAAATAAGGCCCGGGAACACGTAGTTTCCGAGATAAACGCGTTTAAAGTTTCAGCCTATTTGAAGTAGTACCTAAACTGCAATTTTGCCCTATGCCAGCATCAATTCTTTTTACCTATAAAACACTTGTTTTGGTGCATATTCTGAGCCCAGTAGCAGTCAGAGTTCAGGGACCAAAATTTGGATATTATCTGATAGCGCCAATCGATTCAGAATGGTCGATTCATAACCCTTAGAAACCCCGAAGGGGCAAATAAGGCCCGGGAAAGCGTAGTTTGCGAGATAAACGCGTTTAAAGTTTCAGCCTATTTGAAGTAGTACCTAAACTGCAATTTTGCCCTACACCAACATCAATTATTTTTACCTAGAAAACACTTGTTTTGGTGCAAATTCTGGGCCCAGTAGCAGTCAGAGTGCAGGGACCAAAATTTCGATATTTTCTGATAGCGCCAATCGATCAGAATGGTCGATTCATACCCCTTAGAAACCCCGAAGGGGCAAATAAGGCCCGGGAACGCGTAGTTTGCGAGATAAACGCGTTTAAAGTTTCAGCCTATTTGAAGTAGTACCTAAACTGCAATTTCGCCCTATACCAGGATCAATTCTTTTTACCTATAAAACACTTGTTTTGGTGCAAATTCTGGGCCTAGTAGCAGTTAGAGTTCAGGGACCAAAATTTCGATATTTTCTGATAGCGCCAATCGATACAGAATGGTCGATTCACACCCCTTAGAAACCCCGAAGGGGCAAATAAGGACCGGGAACGCGTAGTTTGCGAGATAAACGCGTTTAAAGTTTCAGCCTATTTTAAGTAGTACCTAAACTGCAATTTTGCCCTATACCAGCATCAATTCTTTTTACCTATAAAACACTTGTTTTGGTGCATATTCTGAGCCCAGTAGCAGTCACAGTTCAGGGACCAAAATTTGGATATTATCCGATAGCGCCAATCGATTCAGAATGGTCGATTCATACCCCTTAGAAACCCCGAAGGGGCAAATAAGGCCCGGGAACGCGTAGTTTACGAGATAAACGCGTTTAAAGTTTCAGCCTATTTGAATTAGTACCTAAACTGCAATTTTGCCCTATACCAGCATCAATTCTTTTTACCTATAAAACACTTGTTTTGGTGCAAATTCTGGGCCCAGCAGCAGTCAGAGTTCAGGGACCAAAATTTCGATAATTTCTGATAGCGCCAATCGATTCAGAATGGTCGATTCATACCCCTTAGAAACCCCGAAGGGGCAAATAAGGCCCGGGAACGCGTAGTTTGCGAGATAAACGCGTTTAAAGTTTCAGCCTATTTGAAGTAGTACCTAAACTGCAATTTCGCCCTATACCAGGATCAATTCTTTTTACCTATAAAACACTTGTTTTGGTGCATATTCTGATCCCAGTAGCAGTCAGAGTTCAGGGACCAAAATTTCGATATTTTCTGATAGCGCCAATCGATACACAATGGTCGATTCTTACCCCTTAGAAACCCCGAAGGGGCAAATAAGGCCCGGGAACGCGTAGTTTGCGAGATAAACGCGTTTAAAGTTTCAGCCTATTTGAAGTAGTACCTAAACTGCAATTTTGCCCTATACCAGCATCAATTCTTTTTACCTATAAAACACTTGTTTTGGTGCAAATTCTGAGCCCAGTAGCAGTCAGAGTTCAGGGACCAAAATTTGGATATTATCTGATAGCCCGGGAACGCGTAGTTTGCGAGATAAACGCGTTTAAAGTTTCAGCCTATTTGAAGTAGTAACTAAACTGCAATTTTGCCCTATACCAGCATCAATTATTTTTACCTAGAAAACACTTGTTTTGGTGCAAATTCTGGGCCCAGTAGCAGTCAGAGTGCAGGGACCAAAATTTCGATATTTTCTGATAGCGCCAATCGATCAGAATGGTCGATTCATACCCCTTAGAAACCCCGAAGGGGCAAATAAGGCCCGGAAACGCGTAGTTTGCGAGATAAACGCGTTTAAAGTTTCAGCCTATTTGAAGTAGTACCTAAACTGCAATTTCGGCCTATACCAGGATCAATTATTTTTACCTATAAAACACTTGTTTTGGTGCAAATTCTGGGCCTAGTAGCAGTTAGAGTTCAGGGACCAAAATTTCGATATTTTCTGATAGCGCCAATCGATACAGAATGGTCGATTCATACCCCTTAGAAACCCCGAAGGGGCAAATAAGGCCCGGGAACGCGTAGTTTGCGAGATAAACGCGTTTAAAGTATCAGCCTATTTTAAGTAGTACCTAAACTGCAATTTTGCCCTATACCAGCATCAATTCTTTTTACCTATAAAACACTTGTTTTGGTGCATATTCTGAGCCCAGTAGCAGTCACAGTTCAGGGACCAAAATTTGGATATTATCTGATAGCGCCAATCGATTCAGAATGGTCGATTCATACCCCTTAGAAACCCCGAAGGGGCAAATAAGGCCCGGGAACGCGTAGTTTACGAGATAAACGCGTTTAAAGTTTCAGCCTATTTGAATTAGTACCTAAACTGCAATTTTGCCCTATACCAGCATCAATTCTTTTTACCTATAAAACACTTGTTTTGGTGCAAATTCTGGGCCCAGCAGCAGTCAGAGTTCAGGGACCAAAATTTCGATAATTTCTGATAGCGCCAATCGATTCAGAATGGTCGATTCATACCCCTTAGAAACCCCGAAGGGGCAAATAAGGCCCGGGAACGCGTAGTTTGCGAGATAAACGCGTTTAAAGTTTCAGCCTATTTGAAGTAGTACCTAAACTGCAATTTCGCCCTATACCAGGATCAATTCTTTTTACCTATAAAACACTTGTTTTGGTGCATATTCTGATCCCAGTAGCAGTCAGAGTTCAGGGACCAAAATTTCGATATTTTCTGATAGCGCCAATCGATACACAATGGTCGATTCTTACCCCTTAGAAACCCCGAAGGGGCAAATAAGGCCCGGGAACGCGTAGTTTGCGAGATAAACGCGTTTAAAGTTTCAGCCTATTTGAAGTAGTACCTAAACTGCAATTTTGCCCTATACCAGCATCAATTCTTTTTACCTATAAAACACTTGTTTTGGTGCAAATTCTGAGCCCAGTAGCAGTCAGAGTTCAGGGACCAAAATTTGGATATTATCTGATAGCGCCAATCGATTCAGAATGGTCGATTCATACCCCTTAGAAACCCCGAAGGGGCAAATAAGGCCCGGGAACGCGTAGTTTGCGAGATAAACGCGTTTAAAGTTTCAGCCTATTTGAAGTAGTACCTAAACTGCAATTTTGCCCTTTACCAGCATCAATTCTTTTTACCTATAAAACACTTGTTTTGGTGCAAATTCTGAGCCCAGTAGCAGTCAGAGTTCAGGGACCAAAATTTGGATATTTTCTGTTCGCGCCAATCGATTCAGAATGGTCGATTCATACCCCTTAGAAACCCCGAAGGGGCAAATAAGGCCCGGGAACGCGTAGTTTACGAGATAAACGCGTTTAAAGTTTCAGCCTATTTGAATTAGTACCTAAACCAAAATTTCGATATTTTCTGATAGCGCCAATCGATTCAGAATGGTCGATTCATACCCCTTAGAAACCCCGAAGGGGAAAATAAGGCCCGGGAACGCGTAGTTTACGAGATAAACGCGTTTAAAGTTTCAGCCTATTTGAATTAGTACCTAAACTGCAATTTTGCCCTATACCAGCATCAATTCTTTTTACCTATAAAACACTTGTTTTGGTGCAAATTCTGGGCCCAGTAGCAAGCAGAGTTCAGGGACCAAAATTTCGATATTTTCTGATACCGCCAATCGATTCAGAATGGTCGATTCATACCCCTTAGAAACCCCGAAGGAGCAAATAAGGCCCGGGAACGCGTAGTTTGCGAGATAAACGCGTTTAAAGTTTCAGCCTATTTGAAGTAGTACCTAAACTGCAATTTTGCCCTATACCAGCATCAATTCTTTTTACCTATAAAACACTTGTTTTGGTGATAATTCTGGGCCCAGTAGCAGTCAGAGTTCATGGACCAAAATTTCGATAATTTCTGATAGCGCCAATCGATTCAGAATGGTCGATTCAAACCCCTTAGAAACCCCGAAGGGGCAAATAAGGCCCGGGAACGCGTAGTTTACGAGATAAACGCGTTTAAAGTTTCAGCCTATTTGAATTAGTACCTAAACTGCAATTTTGCCCTATACCAGCATCAATTCTTTTTACCTATAAAACACTTGTTTTGGTGCAAATTCTGGGCCCAGTAGCAAGCAGAGTTCAGGGACCAAAATTTCGATATTTTCTGATACCGCCAATCGATTCAGAATGGTCGATTCATACCCCTTAGAAACCCCGAAGGGGCAAATAAGGCCCGGGAACGCGTAGTTTGCGAGATAAACGCGTTTAAAGTTTCAGCCTATTTGAAGTAGTACCTAAACTGCAATTTTGCCCTATACCAGCATCAATTCTTTTTACGTATAAAACACTTGTTTTGGTGCATATTCTGAGCCCAGTAGCAGTCAGAGTTCAGGGACCAAAATTTGGATATTATCTGATAGCGCCAATCGATTCAGAATGGTCGATTCATACCCCTTAGAAACCCCGAAGGGGCAAATAAGGCCCGGGAACGCGTAGTTTGCGAGAAAAACGCGTTTAAAGTTTCAGCCTATTTGAAGTAGTACCTAAACTGCAATTTTGCCCTATACCAGCATCAATTCTTTTTACGTATAAAACACTTGTTTTGGTGCAAATTCTGGGCTCAGAGCAGTCAGAATTCAGGGACCAAAATTTCGATATTTTCTGATAGCGTCAATCGATTCAGAATGGTCGATTCATACCCCTTAGAAACCCCGAAGGGGCAAATAAGGCCCGGGAACGCGTAGTTTGCGAGACAAACGCGTTTAAAGTTTCAGCCTATTTGAAGTAGTAACTAAACTGCAATTTTGCCCTATACCAGCATCAATTATTTTTACCTAGAAAACACTTGTTTTGGTGCAAATTCTGGGCCCAGTAGCAGTCAGAGTGCAGGGACCAAAATTTCAAAATTTTCTGATAGCGCCAATCGATCAGAATGGTCGATTCATACCCCTTAGAAACCCCGAAGGGGCAAATAAGGCCCGGAAACGCGTAGTTTGCGAGATAAACGCGTTTAAAGTTTCAGCCTATTTGAAGTAGTACCTAAACTGCAATTTCGGCCTATACCAGGATCAACTATTTTTACCTATAAAACACTTGTTTTGGTGCAAATTCTGGGCCTAGTAGCAGTTAGAGTTCAGGGACCAAAATTTCGATATTTTCTGATAGCGCCAATCGATACAGAATGGTCGATTCATACCCCTTAGAAACCCCGAAGGGGCAAATAAGGCCCGGGAACGCGTAGTTTGCGAGATAAACGCGTTTAAAGTTTCAGCCTATTTTAAGTAGTACCTAAACTGCAATTTTGCCCTATACCAGCATCAATTCTTTTTACCTATAAAACACTTGTTTTGGTGCATATTCTGAGCCCAGTAGCAGTCACAGTTCAGGGACCAAAATTTGGATATTATCTGATAGCGCCAATCGATTCAGAATGGTCGATTCATACCCCTTAGAAACCCCGAAGGGGCAAATAAGGCCCGGGAACGCGTAGTTTACGAGATAAACGCGTTTAAAGTTTCAGCCTATTTGAATTAGTACCTAAACTGCAATTTTGCCCTATACCAGCATCAATTCTTTTTACCTATAAAACACTTGTTTTGGTGCAAATTCTGGGCCCAGCAGCAGTCAGAGTTCAGGGACCAAAATTTCGATAATTTCTGATAGCGCCAATCGATTCAGAATGGTCGATTCATACCCCTTAGAAACCCCGAAGGGGCAAATAAGGCCCGGGAACGCGTAGTTTGCGAGATAAACGCGTTTAAAGTTTCAGCCTATTTGAAGTAGTACCTAAACTGCAATTTCGCCCTATACCAGGATCAATTCTTTTTACCTATAAAACACTTGTTTTGGTGCATATTCTGATCCCAGTAGCAGTCAGAGTTCAGGGACCAAAATTTCGATATTTTCTGATAGCGCCAATCGATACACAATGGTCGATTCTTACCCCTTAGAAACCCCGAAGGGGCAAATAAGGCCCGGGAACGCGTAGTTTGCGAGATAAACGCGTTTAAAGTTTCAGCCTATTTGAATTAGTACCTAAACTGCAATTTTGCCCTATACCAGCATCAATTCTTTTTACCTATAAAACACTTGTTTTGGTGCAAATTCTGAGCCCAGTAGCAGTCAGAGTTCAGGGACCAAAATTTGGATATTATCTGATAGCGCCAATCGATTCAGAATGGTCGATTCATACCCCTTAGAAACCCCGAAGGGGCAAATAAGGCCCGGGAACGCGTAGTTTGCGAGATAAACGCGTTTAAAGTTTCAGCCTATTTGAAGTAGTACCTAAACTGCAATTTTGCCCTTTACCAGCATCAATTCTTTTTACCTATAAAACACTTGTTTGTGCAAATTCTGAGCCCAGTAGCAGTCAGAGTTCAGGGACCAAAATTTGGATATTTTCTGTTCGCGCCAATCGATTCAGAATGGTCGATTCATACCCCTTAGAAACCCCGAAGGTGCAAATAAGGCCCGGGAACGCGTAGTTTACGAGATAAACGCGTTTAAAGTTTCAGCCTATTTGAATTAGTACCTAAACTGCAATTTTGCCCTATACCAGCATCAATTCTTTTTACCTATAAAACACTTGTTTTGGTGATAATTCTGGGCCCAGTAGCAGTCAGAGTTCAGGGACCAAAATTTCGATAATTTCTGATAGCGCATATCGATTCAGAATGGTTGATTCATACCCCTTAGAAACCCCGAAGGGGCAAATAAGGCCCGGGAACGCGTAGTTTGCGAGATAAACGCGTTTAAAGTTTCAGCCTATTTGAAGTAGTACCTAAACTGCAATTTCGCCCTATACCAGGATCAATTATTTTTATCTATAAAACACTTGTTTTGGTGCAAATTCTGGGCCCAGTAGCAGTCAGAGTTCAGGGACCAAAATTTCGATATTTTCTGATAGCGCCAATCGATACAGAATGGTCGATTCATACCCCTTAGAAACCCCGAAGGGGCAAATAAGGCCCGGGAACGCGTAGTTTGCGAGATAAACGCGTTTAAATTTTCAGCCTATTTGAAGTAGTACCTAAACTGCAATTTTGCCCTATACCAGCATCAATTCTTTTTACCTATAAAACACTTGTTTTGGTGCATATTCTGAGCCCAGTAGCAGTCAGAGTTCAGGGACCAAAATTTGGATATTATCTGATAGCGCCAATCGATTCAGAATGGTCGATTCATACCCCTTAGAAACCCCGAAGGGGCAAATAAGGCCCGGGAACGCGTAGTTTGCGAGATAAACGCGTTTAAAGTTTCAGCCTATTTGAAGTAGTACCTAAACTGCAATTTTGCCCTATACCAGCATCAATTCTTTTTACCTATAAAACACTTGTTTTGGTGCAAATTCTGAGCCCAGTAGCAGTCAGAGTTCAGGGACCAAAATTTGGATATTTTCTGATAGCGCCAATCGATTCAGAATGGTCGATTCATACCCCTTAGAAACCCCGAAGGGGCAAATAAGGCCCGGGAACGTGTAGTTTGCGAGATAAACGCGTTTAAAGTTTCAGCCTATTTGAAGTAGTACCTAAACTGCAGTTTTGCCCTATACCAGCATCAATTCTTTTTACCTATAAAACACTTGTTTTGGTGATAATTCTGGGCCCAGTAGCAGTCAGAGTTCAGGGACCAAAATTTCGATAATTTCTGATAGCGCCAATCGATTCAGAATGGTCGATTCATACCCCTTAGAAACCCCGAAGGTTCAATAAGGCCCGGGAACGCGTAGTTTGCGAGATAAACGCGTTTAAAGTTTCAGCCTATTTGAAGTAGTACCTAAACTGCAATTTCGCCCTATACCAGGATCAATTATTTTTATCTATAAAACACTTGTTTTGGTGCAAATTCTGGGCCCAGTAGCAGTCAGAGTTCAGGGACCAAAATTTCGATATTTTCTGATAGCGCCAATCCATTCAGAATGGTCGATTCATACCCCTTAGAAACCCCGAAGGGGCAAATAAGGCCCGGGAACGCGTAGTTTGCGAGATAAACGCGTTTAAATTTTCAGCCTATTTGAAGTAGTACCTAAACTGCAATTTTGCCCTATACCAGCATCAATGTTTTTTACCTATAAAACACTTGTTTTGTTGCATATTCTGAGCCCAGTAGCAGTTAGAGTTCAGGGACCAAAATTTGGATATTATCTGATAGCGCCAATCGATTCAGAATGGTCGATTCATACCCCTTAGAAACCCCGAAGGGGCAAATAAGGCCCGGGAACGCGTAGTTTGCGAGATAAACGCGTTTAAAGTTTCAGCCTATTTGAATTAGTACCTAAACTGCAATTTTGCCCTATACCAGCATCAATTCTTTTTACCTATAAAACACTTGTTTTGGTGCAAATTCTGGGCCCAGTAGCAGTCAGAGTTCAGGGACCAAAATTTCGATAATTTCTGATAGCGCCAATCGATTCAGAATGGTCGATTCATACCCCTTAGAAACCCCGAAGGGGGAAATAAGGCCCGGGAACGCGTAGTTTGCGAGATAAACGCGTTTAAAGTTTCAGCCTATTTGAAGTAGTACCTAAACTGCAATTTTGCCCTATACCAGCATCAATTCTTTTTACCTATAAAACACTTGTTTTGGTGCAAATTCTGGGCCCAGTAGAAGTCAGAGTTGAGGGACCAAAATTTCGATATTTTCTGATAGCGCCAATCGATTCAGAATGGTCGATTCATACCCCTTAGAAACCCCGAAGGGGAAAATAAGGCCCGGGAACGCGTAGTTTGCGAGATAAACGCGTTTAAAGTTTCAGCCTATTTGAAGTAGTACCTAAACTGCAATTTTGCCCTATACCAGCATCAATTCTTTTTACCTATAAAACACTTGTTTTGGTGCAAATTCTGGGCCCAGTAGCAAGCAGAGTTCAGGGTCCAAAATTTCGATATTTTCTGATACCGCCAATCGATTCAGAACGCGTAGTTTGCGAGATAAACGCGTTTAAAGTTTCAGCCTATTTGAAGTAGTACCTAAACTGCAGTTTTGCCCTATACCAGCATCAATTCTTTTTACCTATAAAACACTTGTTTTGGTGATAATTCTGGGCCCAGTAGCAGTCAGAGTTCAGGGACCAAAATTTCGATATTTTCTGATAGCGCCAATCGATTCAGAATGGTCGGTTCATACCCCTTAGAAACCCCGAAGGGGCAAATAAGGCCCGGGAACGCGTAGTTTACGAGATAAACGCGTTTAAAGTTTCAGCCTATTTGAAGTAGTACCTAAACTGCAATTTTGCCCTTTACCAGCATCAATTCTTATTACCTATAAAACACTTGTTTTGGTGCAAATTCTGGGCCCAGTAGCAAGCAGAGTTCAGGGACCAAAATTTCGATATTTTCTGATACCGCCAATCGATTCAGAATGGTCGATTCATACCCCTTAGAAACCCCGAAGGGGCAAATAAGGCCCGGGAACGCGTAGTTTGCGAGATAAACGCGTTTAAAGTTTCAGCCTATTTGAAGTAGTACCTAAACTGCAGTTTTGCCCTATACCAGCATCAATTCTTTTTACCTATAAAACACTTGTTTTGGTGATAATTCTGGGCCCAGTAGCAGTCAGAGTTCAGGGACCAAAATTTCGATAATTTCTGATAGCGCCAATCGATTCAGAATGGTCGATTCATACCCCTTAGAAACCCCGAAGGTTCAATAAGGCCCGGGAACGCGTAGTTTGCGAGATAAACGCGTTTAAAGTTTCAGCCTATTTGAAGTAGTACCTAAACTGCAATTTCGCCCTATACCAGGATCAATTATTTTTATCTATAAAACACTTGTTTTGGTGCAAATTCTGGGCCCAGTAGCAGTCAGAGTTCAGGGACCAAAATTTCGATATTTTCTGATAGCGCCAATCGATTCAGAATGGTCGATTCATACCCCTTAGAAACCCCGAAGGGGCAAATAAGGCCCGGGAACGCGTAGTTTGCGAGATAAACGCGTTTAAATTTTCAGCCTATTTGAAGTAGTACCTAAACTGCAATTTTGCCCTATACCAGCATCAATTCTTTTTACCTATAAAACACTTGTTTTGTTGCATATTCTGAGCCCAGTAGCAGTTAGAGTTCAGGGACCAAAATTTGGATATTATCTGATAGCGCCAATCGATTCAGAATGGTCGATTCATACCCCTTAGAAACCCCGAAGGGGCAAATAAGGCCCGGGAACGCGTAGTTTGCGAGATAAACGCGTTTAAAGTTTCAGCCTATTTGAATTAGTACCTAAACTGCAATTTTGCCCTATACCAGCATCAATTCTTTTTACCTATAAAACACTTGTTTTGGTGCAAATTCTGGGCCCAGTAGCAGTCAGAGTTCAGGGACCAAAATTTCGAGAATTTCTGATAGCGCCAATCGATTCAGAATGGTCGATTCATACCCCTTAGAAACCCCGAAGGGGGAAATAAGGCCCGGGAACGCGTAGTTTGCGAGATAAACTCGTTTAAAGTTTCAGCCTATTTGAAGTAGTACCTAAACTGCAATTTTGCCCTATACCAGCATCAATTCTTTTTACCTATAAAACACTTGTTTTGGTGCAAATTCTGGGCCCAGTAGCAGTCAGAGTTCAGGGACCAAAATTTCGATATTTTCTGATAGCGCCAATCGATACAGAATGGTCGATTCATACCCCTTAGAAACCCCGAAGGGGCAAATAAGGCCCGGGAACGCGTAGTTTGCGAGATAAACGCGTTTAAAGTTTCAGCCTATTTGAAGTAGTACCTAAACTGCAATTTTGCCCTATACCAGCATCAATTCTTTTTACCTATAAAACACTTGTTTTGGTGCATATTCTGAGCCCAGTAGCAGTCACAGTTCAGGGACCAAAATTTGGATATTATCTGATAGCGCCAATCGATTCAGAATGGTCGATTCATACCCCTTAGAAACCCCGAAGGGGCAAATAAGGCCCGCGAACGCGTAGTTTGCGAGATAAACGCGTTTAAAGTTTCAGCCTACTTGAATTAGTACCTAAACTGCAATTTTGCCCTATACCAGCATCAATTCTTTTTACCTATAAAACACTTGTTTTGGTGCAAATTCTGGGCCCAGTAGCAGTCAGAGTTCAGGGACCAAAATTTCGATAATTTCTGATAGCGCCAATCGATTCAGAATGGTCGATTCATACCCCTTAGAAGGCCCGAAGGGCCAAATAAGGCCCGGGAACGCGTAGTTTGCGAGATAAACGCGTTTAAAGTTTCAGCCTATTTGAAGTAGTACCTAAACTGCAATTTTCCCCTATACCAGCATCAATTCTTTTTACCTATAAAACACTTGTTTTGTTGCAAATTCTGAGCCCAGTAGCAGTCAGAGTTCAGGGACCAAAATTTGGATATTTTCTGATAGCGCCAATCGATTCAGAATGGTCGATTCATACCCCTTAGAAACCCCGAAGGGGCAAATAAGGCCCGGGAACGCGTAGTTTGCGAGATAAACGCGTTTAAAGTTTCAGCCTATTTGAAGTAGTACCTAAACTGCAATTTTGCCCTATACCAGCATCAATTCTTTTTACCTATAAAACACTTGTTTTGGTGCAAATTCTGGGCCCAGTAGCAGTCAGAGTTCAGGGACCAAAATTTCGATAATTTCTGATAGCGCCAATCGATTCAGAATGGTCGGTTCATACCCCTTAGAAACCCCGAAGGGGCAAATAAGGCCCGGGAACGCGTAGTTTACGAGATAAACGCGTTTAAAGTTTCAGCCTATTTGAATTAGTACCTAAACTGCAATTTTGCCCTATACCAGCATCAATTCTTTTTACTTATAAAACACTTGTTTTGGTGCAAATTCTGGGCCCTGTAGCAAGCAGAGTTCAGGGATCAAAATTTCGATATTCTCTGATACCGCCAATCGATTCAGAATGGTCGATTCATACCCCTTAGAAACCCCGAAGGGGCAAATAAGGCCCGGGAACGCGTAGTTTGCGAGATAAACGCGTTTAAAGTTTCAGCCTATTTGAAGTAGTACCTAAACTGCAGTTTTGCCCTATACCAGCATAAATTCTTTTTACCTATAAAACACTTGTTTTGGTGATAATTCTGGGCCCAGTAGCAGTCAGAGTTCAGGGACCAAAATTTCGATAATTTCTGATAGCGCCAATCGATTCAGAATGGTCGATTCATACCCCTTAGAAACCCCGAAGGGGCAAATAAGGCCCGGGAACGCGTAGTTTGCGAGATAAACGCGTTTAAAGTTTCAGCCTATTTGAAGTAGTACCTAAACTGCAATTTTGCCCTATACCAGCATCAATTCTTTTTACCTATAAAACACTTGTTTTGGTGCATATTCTGAGCCCAGTAGCAGTCAGAGTTCAGGGACCAAAATTTGGATATTATCTGATAGCGCCAATCGATTCAGAATGGTCGATTCATACCCCTTAGAAACCCCGAAGGGGCAAATAAGGCCCGGGAACGCGTAGTTTGCGAGATAAACGCGTTTAAAGTTTCAGCCGATTTGAAGTAGTACCTAAACTGCAATTTTGCCCTACACCAAGATCAATTATTTTTACGTATAAAACACTTGTTTTGGTGCAAATTCTGGGCTCAGTAGTAGTCAGAATTCAGGGACCAAAATTTCGATATTTTCTGATAGCGCCAATCGATTCAGAATGGTCGATTCATACCCCTTAGAAACCCCGAAGGGGCAAATAAGGCCCGGGAACGCGTAGTTTGCGAGATAAACGCGTTTAAAGTTTCAGCCTATTTGAAGTAGTACCTAAACTGCAATTTCGCCCTATACCAGCATCAATTCTTTTTACCTATAAAACACTTGTTTTGGTGCAAATTCTGAGCCCAGTAGCAGTCAGAGTTCAGGGACCAAAATTTGGATATTTTCTGATAGCGCCAATCGATTCAGAATGGTCGATTCATACCCCTTAGAAACCCCGAAGGGGCAAATAAGGCCCGGGAACGCGTAGTTTACGAGATAAACGCGTTTAAAGTTTCAGCCTATTTGAATTAGTACCTAAACTGCAATTTTGCCTTATACCAGCATCAATTCTTTTTACCTATAAAACACTTGTGTTGGTGCAAATTCTGGGCCCAGTAGCAAGCAGAGTTCAGGGACCAAAATTTAGATATTTTCTGATACCGCCAATCGATTCAGAATGGTCGATTCATACCCCTTAGAAACCCCGAAGGGGCAAGTAAGGCCCGGGAACGCGTAGTTTGCGAGATAAACGCGTTTAAAGTTTCAGCCTATTTGAAGTAGTACCTAAACTGCAATTTTGCCCTATACCAGCATCAATTCTTTTTACCTATAAAACACTTGTTTTGGTGCAAATTCTGGGCCCAGTAGCAGTCAGAGTTCAGGGACCAAAATTTCGATAATTTCTGATAGCGCCAATCGATTCAGAATGGTCGATTCATACCCCTTAGAAACCCCGAAGGGGCAAATAAGGCCCGGGAACGCGTAGTTTGCGAGATAAACGCGTTTAAAGTTTCAGCCTATTTGAAGTAGTACCTAAACTGCAATTTTGCCCTATACCAGCATCAATTCTTTTTACCTATAAAACACTTGTTTTGGTGCAAATTCTGGGCCCAGTAGCAGTCAGAGTTCAGGGACCAAAATTTCGATAATTTCTGATAGCGCCAATCGATTCAGAATGGTCGGTTCATACCCCTTAGAAACCCCGAAGGGGCAAATAAGGCCCGGGAACGCGTAGTTTACGAGATAAACGCGTTTAAAGTTTCAGCCTATTTGAATTAGTACCTAAACTGCAATTTTGCCCTATACCAAGATCAATTATTTTTACGTATAAAACACTTGTTTTGGTGCAAATTCTGGGCTCAGTAGTAGTCAGAATTCAGGGACCAAAATTTCGATATTTTCTGATAGCGCCAATCGATTCAGAATGGTCGATTCATACCCCTTAGAAACCCCGAAGGGGCAAATAAGGCCCGGGAACGCGTAGTTTGCGAGATAAACGCGTTTAAAGTTTCAGCCTATTTGAAGTAGTACCTAAACTGCAATTTCGCCTTATACCAGCATCAATTCTTTTTACCTATAAAACACTTGTTTTGGTGCAAATTCTGAGCCCAGTAGCAGTCAGAGTTCAGGGACCAAAATTTGGATATTTTCTGATAGCGCCAATCGATTCAGAATGGTCGATTCATACCCCTTAGAAACCCCGAAGGGGCAAATAAGGCCCGGGAACGCGTAGTTTACGAGATAAACGCGTTTAAAGTTTCAGCCTATTTGAATTAGTACCTAAACTGCAATATTGCCCTATACCAGCATCAATTCTTTTTACCTATAAAACACTTGTGTTGGTGCAAATTCTGGGCCCAGTAGCAAGCAGAGTTCAGGGACCAAAATTTAGATATTTTCTGATACCGCCAATCGATTCAGAATGGTCGATTCATACCCCTTAGAAACCCCGAAGGGGCAAATAAGGCCCGGGAACGCGTAGTTTGCGAGATAAACGCGTTTAAAGTTTCAGCCTATTTGAAGTAGTACCTAAACTGCAATTTTGCCCTATACCAGCATCAATTCTTTTTACCTATAAAACACTTGTTTTGGTGATAATTCTGGGCCCAGTAGCAGTCAGTGTTCAGGGACCAAAATTTCGATAATTTCTGATAGCGCCAATCGATTCAGAATGGTCGATTCATACCCCTTAGAAACCCCGAAGGGGCAAATAAGGCCCGGGAACGCGTAGTTTGCGAGATAAACGCGTTTAAAGTTTCAGCCTATTTGAAGTAGTACCTAAACTGCAATTTTGCCCAATACCAGCATCAATTCTTTTTACCTATAACACACTTGTTTTGGTGCATATTCTGAGCCCAGTAGCAGTCAGAGTTCAGGGACCAAAATTTGGATATTATCTGATAGCGCCAATCGATTCAGAATGGTCGATTCATACCCCTTAGAAACCCCGAAGGGGCAAATAAGGCCCGGGAACGCGTAGTTTGCGAGATAAACGCGTTTAAAGTTTCAGCCTATTTGAAGTAGTACCTAAACTGCAATTTCGCCCTATACCAGCATCAATTCTTTTTACCTATAAAACACTTGTTTTGGTGCAAATTCTGAGCCCAGTAGCAGTCAGAGTTCAGGGACCAAAATTTGGATATTTTCTGATAGCGCCAATCGATTCAGAATGGTCGATTCATACCCCTTAGAAACCCCGAAGGGGCAAATAAGGCCCGGGAACGCGTAGTTTACGAGATAAACGCGTTTAAAGTTTCAGCCTATTTGAATTAGTACCTAAACTGCAATTTTGCCTTATACCAGCATCAATTCTTTTTACCTATAAAACACTTGTGTTGGTGCAAATTCTGGGCCCAGTAGCAAGCAGAGTTCAGGGACCAAAATTTAGATATTTTCTGATACCGCCAATCGATTCAGAATGGTCGATTCATACCCCTTAGAAACCCCGAAGGGGCAAGTAAGGCCCGGGAACGCGTAGTTTGCGAGATAAACGCGTTTAAAGTTTCAGCCTATTTGAAGTAGTACCTAAACTGCAATTTTGCCCTATACCAGCATCAATTCTTTTTACCTATAAAACACTTGTTTTGGTGCAAATTCTGGGCCCAGTAGCAGTCAGAGTTCAGGGACCAAAATTTCGATAATTTCTGATAGCGCCAATCGATTCAGAATGGTCGATTCATACCCCTTAGAAACCCCGAAGGGGCAAATAAGGCCCGGGAACGCGTAGTTTGCGAGATAAACGCGTTTAAAGTTTCAGCCTATTTGAAGTAGTACCTAAACTGCAATTTTGCCCTATACCAGCATCAATTCTTTTTACCTATAAAACACTTGTTTTGGTGCAAATTCTGGGCCCAGTAGCAGTCAGAGTTCAGGGACCAAAATTTCGATAATTTCTGATAGCGCCAATCGATTCAGAATGGTCGGTTCATACCCCTTAGAAACCCCGAAGGGGCAAATAAGGCCCGGGAACGCGTAGTTTACGAGATAAACGCGTTTAAAGTTTCAGCCTATTTGAATTAGTACCTAAACTGCAATTTTGCCCTATACCAAGATCAATTATTTTTACGTATAAAACACTTGTTTTGGTGCAAATTCTGGGCTCAGTAGTAGTCAGAATTCAGGGACCAAAATTTCGATATTTTCTGATAGCGCCAATCGATTCAGAATGGTCGATTCATACCCCTTAGAAACCCCGAAGGGGCAAATAAGGCCCGGGAACGCGTAGTTTGCGAGATAAACGCGTTTAAAGTTTCAGCCTATTTGAAGTAGTACCTAAACTGCAATTTCGCCTTATACCA
Organism: Leptarthrus brevirostris; assembly: GCA_964036015.1. NCBI lineage: Eukaryota > Metazoa > Arthropoda > Insecta > Diptera > Asilidae > Leptarthrus > Leptarthrus brevirostris. The sequence goes on from OZ038375.1 coordinate 43,546,453, forward strand.
GCATCAATTCTTTTTACCTATAAAACACTTGTTTTGGTGCAAATTCTGAGCCCAGTAGCAGTCAGAGTTCAGGGACCAAAATTTGGATATTTTCTGATAGCGCCAATCGATTCAGAATGGTCGATTCATACCCCTTAGAAACCCCGAAGGGGCAAATAAGGCCCGGGAACGCGTAGTTTACGAGATAAACGCGTTTAAAGTTTCAGCCTATTTGAATTAGTACCTAAACTGCAATATTGCCCTATACCAGCATCAATTCTTTTTACCTATAAAACACTTGTGTTGGTGCAAATTCTGGGCCCAGTAGCAAGCAGAGTTCAGGGACCAAAATTTAGATATTTTCTGATACCGCCAATCGATTCAGAATGGTCGATTCATACCCCTTAGAAACCCCGAAGGGGCAAATAAGGCCCGGGAACGCGTAGTTTGCGAGATAAACGCGTTTAAAGTTTCAGCCTATTTGAAGTAGTACCTAAACTGCAATTTTGCCCTATACCAGCATCAATTCTTTTTACCTATAAAACACTTGTTTTGGTGATAATTCTGGGCCCAGTAGCAGTCAGTGTTCAGGGACCAAAATTTCGATAATTTCTGATAGCGCCAATCGATTCAGAATGGTCGATTCATACCCCTTAGAAACCCCGAAGGGGCAAATAAGGCCCGGGAACGCGTAGTTTGCGAGATAAACGCGTTTAAAGTTTCAGCCTATTTGAAGTAGTACCTAAACTGCAATTTTGCCCAATACCAGCATCAATTCTTTTTACCTATAACACACTTGTCTTGGTGCATATTCTGAGCCCAGTAGCAGTCAGAGTTCAGGGACCAAAATTTGGATATTATCTGATAGCGCCAATCGATTCAGAATGGTCGATTCATACCCCTTAGAAACCCCGAAGGGGCAAATAAGGCCCGGGAACGCGTAGTTTGCGAGATAAACGCGTTTAAAGTTTCAGCCTATTTGAAGTAGTACCTAAACTGCAATTTTGCCCTACACCAAGATCAATTATTTTTACGTATAAAACACTTGTTTTGATGCAAATTCTGGGCTCAGTAGCAGTCAGAATTCAGGGACCAAAATTTCGATATTTTCTGATAGCGCCAATCGATTCAGAATGGTCGATTCATACCCCTTAGAAACCCCGAAGGGGCAAATAAGGTCCGGGAACGCGTAGTTTGCGAGATAAACGCGTTTAAAGTTTCAGCCTATTTGAAGTAGTACCTAAACTGCAATTTCGCCCTATACCAGCATAAATTCTTTTTACCTATAAAACACTTGTTTTGGTGCAAATTCTGAGCCCAGTAGCAGTCAGAGTTCAGGGACCAAAATTTGGATATTTTCTGATAGCGCCAATCGATTCAGAATGGTCGATTCATACCCCTTAGAAACCCCGAAGGGGCAAATAAGGCCCGGGAACGCGTGGTTTACGAGATAAACGCGTTTTAAGTTTCAGCCTATTTGAAGTAGTACCTAAACTGCAATTTTGCCCTATACCAGCATCAATTATTTTTACCTATAAAACACTTGTTTTGGTGCAAATTCTGGGCCCAGTAGCAAGCAGAGTTCAGGGACCAAAATTTCGATATTTTCTGATACCGGCAATCGATTCAGAATGGTCGATTCATACCCCTTAGAAACCCCAAGGGGGCAAATAAGGCCCGGGAACGCGTAGTTTGCGAGATAAACGCGTTTAAAGTTTCAGCCTATTTGAAGTAGTACCTAAACTGCAATTTTGCCCTATTCCAGCATCAATTCTTTTTACCTATAAAACACTTGTTTTGGTGCATATTCTGAGCCCAGTAGCAGTCAGAATTCAGGGACCAAAATTTGGATATTATCTGATATCGCCAATCGATTCAGAATGGTCGATTCATACCCCTTAGAAACCCCGAAGGGGCAAATAAGGCCCGGGAACGCGTAGTTTGCGAGATAAACGCGTTTAAAGTTTCAGCCTATTTGAATTAGTACCTAAACTGCAATTTTGCCCTATACCAGCATCAATTCTTTTTACCTATAAAACACTTGTTTTGGTGCAAATTCTGGGCCCAGTAGCAGTCAGAGTTCAGGGACCAAAATTTCGATATTTTCTGATAGCGCCAATCGATTCAGAATGGTCGATTCATACCCCTTAGAAACCCCGAAGGGGCAAATAAGGCCCGGGAACGCGTAGTTTGCGAGATAAACGCGTTTAAAGTTTTAGCCTATTTGAAGTAGTACCTAAACTGCAATTTTGCCCTACACCAACATCAATTATTTTTACGTATAAAACACTTGTTTTGGTGCAAATTCTGGGCTCAGTAGCAGTCAGAATTCAGGGAACAAAATTTCGATATTTTCTGATAGCGCCAATCGATTCAGAATGGTCGATTCATACCCCTTAGAAACCCCGAAGGGGCAAATAAGGCCCGGGAACGCGTAGTTTGCGAGATAAACGCGTTTAAAGTTTCAGCCTATTCGAAGTAGTACCTAAACTGCAATTTTGCCCTATACCAGCATAAATTCTTTTTACCTATAAAACACTTGTTTTGGTTCAAATTCTGAGCCCAGTAGCAGTCAGAGTTCAGGGACCAAAATTTGGATATTTTCTGATAGCGCCAATCGATTCAGAATGGTCGGTTCATACCCCTTAGAAACCCCGAAGGGGCAAATAAGGCCCGGGAACGCGTAGTTTACGAGATAAACGCGTTTAAAGTTTCAGCCTATTTGAATTAGTACCTAAACTGCAATTTTGCCCTATACCAGCATCAATTCTTCTTACCTATAAAATACTTGTTTTGGTGCAAATTCTGGGCCCAGTAGCAAGCAGAGTTCAGGGACCAAAATTTCGATATTTTCTGATACCGCCAATCGATTCAGAATGGTCGATTCATACCCCTTAGAAAACCCGAAGGGGCAAATAAGGCCCGGGAACGCGTAGTTTGCGAGATAAACGCGTTTAAAGTTTCAGCCTATTTGAAGTAGTACCTAAACTGCAATTTTGCCCTATTCCAGCATCAATTCTTTTTACCTATAAAACACTTGTTTTGGTGCATATTCTGAGCCCAGTAGCAGTCAGAATTCAGGGACCAAAATTTGGATATTATCTGATATCGCCAATCGATTCAGAATGGTCGATTCATACCCCTTAGAAACCCCGAAGGGGCAAATAAGGCCCGGGAACGCGTAGTTTGCGAGATAAACGCGTTTAAAGTTTCAGCCTATTTGAATTAGTACCTAAACTGCAATTTTGCCCTATACCAGCATCAATTCTTTTTACCTATAAAACACTTGTTTTGGTGCAAATTCTGGGCCCAGTAGCAGTCAGAGTTCAGGGACCAAAATTTCGATATTTTCTGATAGCGCCAATCGATTCAGAATGGTCGATTCATACCCCTTAGAAACCCCGAAGGGGCAAATAAGGCCCGGGAACGCGTAGTTTGTGAGATAAACGCGTTTAAAGTTTTAGCCTATTTGAAGTAGTACCTAAACTGCAATTTTGCCCTACACCAACATCAATTATTTTTACGTATAAAACACTTGTTTTGGTGCAAATTCTGGGCTCAGTAGCAGTCAGAATTCAGGGAACAAAATTTCGATATTTTCTGATAGCGCCAAACGATTCAGAATGGTCGATTCATACCCCTTAGAAACCCCGAAGGGGCAAATAAGGCCCAGGAACGCGTAGTTTGCGAGATAAACGCGTTTAAAGTTTCAGCCTATTCGAAGTAGTACCTAAACTGCAATTTTGCCCTATACCAGCATAAATTCTTTTTACCTATAAAACACTTGTTTTGGTTCAAATTCTGAGCCCAGTAGCAGTCAGAGTTCAGGGACCAAAATTTGGATATTTTCTGATAGCGCCAATCGATTCAGAATGGTCGGTTCATACCCCTTAGAAACCCCGAAGGGGCAAATAAGGCCCGGGAACGCGTAGTTTACGAGATAAACGCGTTTAAAGTTTCAGCCTATTTGAATTAGTACCTAAACTGCAATTTTGCCCTATACCAGCATCAATTCTTCTTACCTATAAAATACTTGTTTTGGTGCAAATTCTGGGCCCAGTAGCAAGCAGAGTTCAGGGACCAAAATTTCGATATTTTCTGATACCGCCAATCGATTCAGAATGGTCGATTCATACCCCTTAGAAAACCCGAAGGGGCAAATAAGGCCCGGGAACGCGTAGTTTGCGAGATTAACGCGTTTAAAGTTTCAGCCTATTTGAAGTAGTACCTAAACTGCAATTTCGCCCTATACCAGCATCAATTCTTTTTACCTATAAAACACTTGTTTTGGTGCATATTCTGAGCCCAGTAGCAGTCAGAGTTCAGGGACCAAAATTTGGATATTATCTGATAGCGCCAATCGATTCAGAATGGTCGATTCATAACCCTTAGAAACCCCGAAGGGGCAAATAAGGCCCGGGAACGCGTAGTTTGCGAGATAAACGCGTTTAAAGTTTCAGCCTATTTGAAGTAGTACCTAAACTGCAATTTTGCCCTACACCAAGATCAATTATTTTTACGTATAAAACACTTGTTTTGGTGCAAATTCTGGGCTCAGTAGCAGTCAGAGTTCAGGGACCAAAATTTGGATATTATCTGATAGCGCCAATCGATTCAGAATGGTCGATTCATACCCCTTAGAAACCCCGAAGGGGCAAATAAGGCCCGGGAACGCGTAGTTTGCGAGAAAAACGCGTTTAAAGTTTCAGCCTATTTGAAGTAGTACCTAAACTGCAATTTCGCCCTATACCAGCATAAATTCTTTTTACCTATAAAACACTTGTTTTGGTGCAAATTCTGAGCCCAGTAGCAATCAGAGTTCAGGGACCAAAATTTGGATATTTTCTGATAGCGCCAATCGATTCAGAATGGTCGATTCATACCCCTTAGAAACCCGGAAGGGGCAAATAAGGCCCGGGAACGCGTGGTTTGCGAGATAAACGAGTTTAAAGTTTCAGCCTATTTGAATTAGTACCTAAACCGCAATTTTGCCCTATACCAGCATCAATTATTTTTACCTATAAAACACTTGTTTTGGTGCAAATTCTGGGCCCAGTAGCAAGCAGAGTTCAGGGACCAAAATTTCGATATTTTCTGATACCGTCAATCGATTCAGAATGGTCGATTCATACCCCTTAGAAATCCCGAAGGGGCAAATAAGGCCGGGGAACGCGTAGTTTGCGAGATAAACGCGTTTAAAGTTTCAGCCTATTTGAAGTAGTACCTAAACTGCAATTTTGCCCTATACCAGCATCAATTCTTTTTACCTATAAAACACTTGTTTTGGTGCATATTCTGAGCCCAGTAGCAGTCAGAGTTCAGGGACCAAAATTTGGATATTATCTGATAGCGCCAATCGATTCAGAATGGTCGATTCATACCCCTTAGAAACCCCGAAGGGGCAAATAAGGCCCGGGAACGCGTAGTTTGCGAGAAAAACGCGTTTAAAGTTTCAGCCTATTTGAAGTAGTACCTAAACTGCAATTTCGCCCTATACCAGCATCAATTCTTTTTACCTATAAAACACTTGTTTTGGTGCATATTCTGAGCCCAGTAGCAGTCAGAGTTCAGGGACCAAAATTTGGATATTATCTGATAGCGCCAATCGATTCAGAATGGTCGATTCATACCCCTTAGAAACCCCGAAGGGGCAAATAAGGCCCGGGAACGCGTAGTTTGCGAGATAAACGCGTTTAAAGTTTCAGCCTATTTGAAGTAGTACCTAAACTGCAATTTCGCCCTATACCAGCATAAATTCTTTTTACCTATAAAACACTTGTTTTGGTGCAAATTCTGAGCCCAGTAGCAGTCAGAGTTCAGGGACCAAAATTTGGATATTTTCTGATAGCGCCAATCGATTGAGAATGGTCGATTCATACCCCTTAGAAACCCCGACGGGGCAAATAAGGCCCGGGAACGCGTAGTTTGCGAGATAAACGCGTTTAAAGTTTCAGCCTATTTGAATTAGTACCTAAACTGCAATTTTGCCCTATACCAGCATCAATTCTTTTTACCTATAAAACACTTGTTTTGGTGCAAATTCTGGGCCCAGTAGCAGTCAGAGTTCAGGGACCAACATTTCGATATTTTCTGATAGCGCCAATCGATTCAGAATGGTCGATTCATACCCCTTAGAAACCCCGAATGGGCAAATAAGGCCCGGGAACGCGTAGTTTGCGAGATAAACGCGTTTAAAGTTTCAGCCTATTTGAAGTAGTACCTAAACTGCAATTTTGCCCTATACCAGCATCAATTCTTTTTACCTATAAAACACTTGTTTTAGTTCAAATTCTGAGCCCAGTAGCAGTCAGAGTTCAGGGACCAAAATTTGGATATTTTCTGATAGCGCCAATCGATTCAGAATGGTCGGTTCATACCCCTTAGAAACCCCGAAGGGGCAAATAAGGCCCGGGAACGCGTAGTTTACGAGATAAACGCGTTTAAAGTTTCAGCCTATTTGAATTAGTACCTAAACTGCAATTTTGCCCTATACCAGCATCAATTCTTTTTACCTATAAAACACTTGTTTTGGTGCAAATTCTGGGCCCAGTAGCAAGCAGAGTTCAGGGACCAAAATTTCGATATTTTCTGATACGGGAACGCGTAGTTTGCGAGATAAACGCGTTTAAAGTTTCAGCCTATTTGAATTAGTACCTAAACTGCAGTTTTGCCCTATACCAGCATCAATTCTTTTTACCTATAAAACACTTGTTTTGGTGATAATTCTGGGCCCAGTAGCAGTCAGAGTTCAGGGACCAAAATTTCGATAATTTCTGATAGCGCCAATCGATTCAGAATGGTCGATTCATACCCCTTAGAAACCCCGAAGGGGCAAATAAGGCCCGGGAACGCGTAGTTTGCGAGATAAACGCGTTTAAAGTTTCAGCCTAATTGAAGTAGTACCTAAACTGCAATTTTGCCCTATACCAGCATCAATTCTTTTTACCTATAAAACACTTGTTTTGGTGCATATTCTGAGCCCAGTGGCAGTCAGAGTTCAGGGACCAAAATTTGGATATTATCTGATTGCGCCAATCGATTCAGAATGGTCGATTCATACCCCTTAGAAACCCCGAAGGGGCAAATCAGGCCCGGGAACGCGTAGTTTGCGAGAAAAACGCGTTTAAAGTTTCAGCCTATTTGAAGTAGTACCTAAACTGCAATTTCGCCCTATACCAGCATCAATTCTTTTTACCTATAAAACACTTGTTTTGGTGCATATTCTGAGCCCAGTAGCAGTCAGAGTTCAGGGACCAAAATGTGGATATTATCTGATAGCGCCAATCGATTCAGAATGGTCGATTCATACCCCTTAGAAACCCCGAAGGGGCAAATAAGGCCCGGGAACGCGTAGTTTGCGAGATAAACGCGTTTAAAGTTTCAGCCTATTTGAAGTAGTACCTAAACTGCAATTTCGCCTTATACCAGCATAAATTCTTTTTACCTATAAAACACTTGTTTTGGTGCAAATTCTGAGCCCAGTAGCAGTCAGAGTTCAGGGACCAAAATTTGGATATTTTCTGATAGCGCCAATCGATTGAGAATGGTCGATTCATACCCCTTAGAAACCCCGACGGGGCAAATAAGGCCCGGGAACGCGTAGTTTGCGAGATAAACGCGTTTAAAGTTTCAGCCTATTTGAGTTAGTACCTAAACTGCAATTTTGCCCTATACCAGCATCAATTCTTTTTACCTATAAAACACTTGTTTTGGTGCAAATTCTGGGCCCAGTAGCAGTCAGAGTTCAGGGACCAAAATTTTGATATTTTCTGATAGCACCAATCGATTCAGAATGGTCGATTCATACCCCTTAGAAACCCCGAAGGGGCAAATAAGGCCCGGGAACGCGTAGTTTGCGAGATAAACGCGTTTAAAGTTTCAGCCTATTTGAAGTAGTACCTAAACTGCAATTTTGCCCTACACCAAGATCAATTATTTTTACGTATAAAACACTTGTTTTGGTGCAAATTCTGGGCTCAGTAGCAGTCAGAATTCAGGGACCACAATTTCGATATTTTCTGATAGCGCCAATCGATTCAGAATGGTCGATTCATACCCCTTAGAAACCCCGAAGGGGCAAATAAGGCCCGGGAACGCGTAGTTTGCGAGATAAACGCGTTTAAAGTTTCAGCCTATTTGAAGTAGTACCTAAACTGCAATTTCGCCCTATACCAGCATAAATTCTTTTTACCTATAAAACACTTGTTTTGGTTCAAATTCTGAGCCCAGTAGCAGTCAGAGTTCAGGGACCAAAATTTGGATATTTTCTGATAGCGCCAATCGATTCAGAATGGTCGGTTCATACCCCTTAGAAACCCCGAAGGGGCAAATAAGGCCCGGGAACGCGTAGTTTACGAGATAAACGCGTTTAAAGTTTCAGCCTATTTGAATTAGTACCTAAACTGCAATTTTGCCCTATACCAGCATCAATTCTTTCTACCTATAAAACACTTGTTTTGGTGCAAATTCTGGGCCCAGTAGCAAGCAGAGTTCAGGGACCAAAATTTCGATATTTTCTGATACCGCCAATCGATTCAGAATGGTCGATTCATACCCCTTAGAAACCCCGAAGGGGCAAATAAGGCCCGGGAATGCGTAGTTTGCGAGATAAACGCGTTTAAAGTTTCAGCCTATTTGAAGTAGTACCTAAACTGCAATTTTGCCCTATACCAGCATCAATTCTTTTTACCTATAAAACACTTGTTTTGGTGATAATTCTGAGCCCAGTAGCAAGCAGAGTTCAGGGACCAAAATTTCGATATTTTCTGATACCGCCAATCGATTCAGAATGGGCGATTCATATGGTCGTAGTTTGCGAGATAAACGCGTTTAAAGTTTCAGCCTATTTGAAGTAGTACCTAAACTGCAATTTTGCCCTATACCAGCATCAATTCTTTTTACCTATAAAACACTTGTTTTGGTGCATATTCTGAGCCCAGTAGCAGTTAGAGTTCAGGGACCAAAATTTGGATATTATCTGATAGCGCCAATCGATTCAGAATGGTCGATTCATACCCCTTAGAAACCCCGAAGGGGCAAATAAGGCCCGGGAACGCGTAGTTTGCGAGATAAACGCGTTTAAAGTTTCAGCCTATTTGAAGTAGTACCTAAACTGCAATTTTGCCCTACACCAAGATCAATTATTTTTACGTATAAAACACTTGTTTTGGTGCAAATTCTGGGCTCAGTAGCAGTCAGAATTCAGGGACCAAAATTTCGATATTTTCTGATAGCGCCAATCGATTCAGAATGGTCGATTCATACCCCTTAGAAACCCCGAAAGTGCAAATAAGGCCCGGGAACGCGTAGTTTGCGAGATAAACGAGTTTAAAGTTTCAGCCTATTTGAAGTAGTACCTAAACTGCAATTTCGCCCTATACCAGCATAAATTCTTTTTACCTATAAAACACTTGTTTTGGTGCAAATTCTGAGCCCAGTAGCAGTCAGAGTTCAGGGACCAAAATTTGGATATTTTCTGATAGCGCCAATCGATTCAGAATGGTCGATTCATATCCCTTAGAAATCCCGAAGGGGCAAATAAGGCCCGGGAACGCGTAGTTTACGAGATAAACGCGTTTAAAGTTTCAGCCTATTTGAATTAGTACCTAAACTGCAATTTTGCCCTATACCAGCATCAATTATTTTTACCTATAAAACACTTGTTTTGGTGCAAATTCTGGGCCCAGTAGCAAGCAGAGTTCAGGGACCAAAATTTCGATATTTTCTGATACCGCCAATCGATTCAGAATGGTCGATTCATACCCCTTAGAAACCCCGAAGGGGCAAATAAGGCCCGGGAACGCGTAGTTTGCGAGATAAACGCGTTTAAAGTTTCAGCCTATTTGAAGTAGTACCTAAACTGCAATTTTGCCCTATACCACCATCAATTCTTTTTAGCTTTAAAACACTTGTTTTGGTGCATATTCTGAGCCCAGTAGCAGTTAGAGTTCAGGGACCAAAATTTGGATATTATCTGATAGCGCCAATCGATTCAGAATGGTCGATTCATACCCCTTAGAAACCCCGAAGGGGCAAATAAGGCCCGGGAACGCGTAGTTTGCGAGAAAAACGCGTTTAAAGTTTCAGCCTATTTGAAGTAGTACCTAAACTGTAATTTTGCCCTATACCAGCATCAATTCTTTTTACCTATAAAACACTTGTTTTGGTGCATATTCTGAGCCCAGTAGCAGTCAGAGTTCAGGGACCAAAATTTGGATATTATCTGATAGCGCCAATCGATTCAGAATGGTCGATTCATACCCCTTAGAAACCCCGAAGGGGCAAATAAGGCCCGGGAACGCGTAGTTTGCGAGATAAACGCGTTTACAGTTTCAGCCTATTTGAAGTAGTACCTAAACTGCAATTTCGCCCTATACCAGCATAAATTCTTTTTACCTATAAAACACTTGTTTTGGTGCATATTGTGAGCCCAGTAGCAGTCAGAGTTCAGGGACCAAAATTTGGATATTATCTGATAGCGCCAATCGATTCAGAATGGTCGATTCATACCCCGCAGGGGCAAATAAGGCCCGGGAACGCGTAGTTTGCGAGATAAACGCGTTTAAAGTTTCAGCCTATTTGAAGTAGTACCTAAACTGCAATTTTGCCCTATACCAGCATCAATTCTTTTTACCTATAAAACACTTGTTTTGGTGCAAATTCTGGGCCCAGTAGCAGTCAGAGTTCAGGGACCAATATTTCGATATTTTCTGATAGCGCCAATCGATTCAGAATGGTCGATTCATACCCCTTAGAAACCCCGAAGGGGCAAATAAGGCCCGGGAACGCGTAGTTTGCGAGATAAACGCGTTTAAAGTTTCAGCCTATTTGAATTAGTACCTAAACTGCAATTTTGCCCTATACCAGCATCAATTATTTTTACCTATAAAATACTTGTTTTGGTGCAAATTCTGGGCCCAGTAGCAGTCAGAGTTCAGGGACCGAAATTTGGATATTATCTGATAGCGCCAATCGATTCAGAATGGTCGATTCATACCCCTTAGAAACCCCGAAGGGGCAAATAAGGCCCGGGAACGCGTAGTTTGCGAGAAAAACGCGTTTAAAGTTTCAGCCTATTTGAAGTAGTACCTAAACTGCAATTTTGCCCTTTACCAGCATCAATTCTTTTTACCTATAAAACACTTGTTTTGGTGCATATTCTGAGCCCAGTAGCAGTCAGAGTTCAGGGACCAAAATTTGGATATTATCTGATAGCGCCAATCGATACAGAATGGTCGATTCATACCCCGATGGGGCAAATAAGGCCCGGGAACGCGTAGTTTGCGAGATAAACGCGTTTAAAGTTTCAGCCTATTTGAAGTAGTACCTAAACTGCAATTTTGCCCTACACCAAGATCAATTATTTTTACGTATAAAACACTTGTTTTGGTGCAAATTCTGGGCCCAGTAGCAAGCAGAGTTCAGGGACCAAAATTTCGATATTTTCTGATACCGCCAATCGATTCAGAATGGTCGATTCATACCCCTTAGAAACCCCGAAGGGGCAAATAAGGCCCGGGAACGCGTAGTTTGCGAGATAAACGCGTTTAAAGTTTCAGCCTATTTGAAGTAGTACCTAAACTGCAATTTTGCCCTATACCAGCATCAATTCTTTTTACCTATAAAACACTTGTTTTGGTGCATATTCTGAGCCCAGTAGCAGTCAGAGTTCAGGGACCAAAATTTGGATATTATCTGATAGCGCCAATCGATTCAGAATGGTCGATTCATACCCCTTAGAAACCCCGAAGGGGCAAATAAGGCCCGGGAACGCGTAGTTTGCGAGATAAACGCGTTTACAGTTTCAGCCTATTTGAAGTAGTACCTAAACTGCAATTTCGCCCTATACCAGCATAAATTCTTTTTACCTATAAAACACTTGTTTTGGTGCATATTCTGAGCCCAGTAGCAGTCAGAGTTCAGGGACTAAAATTTGGATATTATCTGATAGCGCCAATCGATTCAGAATGGTCGATTCATACCCCGAAGGGGCAAATAAGGCCCGGGAACGCGTAGTTTGCGAGATAAACGCGTTTAATGTTTCAGCCTATTTGAAGTAGTACCTAAACTGCAATTTTGCCCTATACCAGCATCAATTCTTTTTACCTATAAAACACTTGTTTTGGTGCAAATTCTGGGCCCAGTAGCAGTCAGAGTTCAGGGACCAAAATTTCGATATTTTCTGATAGCGCCAATCGATTCAGAATGGTCGATTCATACCCCTTAGAAACCCCGAAGGGGCAAATAAGGCCCGGGAACGCGTAGTTTGCGAGATAAACGCGTTTAAAGTTTCAGCCTATTTGAAGTAGTACCTAAACTGCAAGTTTGCCCTACACCAAGATCAATTATTTTTACGTATAAAACACTTGTTTTGGTGCAAATTCTTGGCTCAGTAGCAGTCAGAATTCAGGGACCAAAATTTCGATATTTTCTGATAGCGCCAATCGATTCAGAATGGTCGATTCATACGAAGGGGCAAATAAGGCCCGGGAACGCGTAGTTTGCGAGATAAACGCGTTTAAAGTTTCAGCCTATTTGAAGTAGTACCTAAACTGCAATTTTGCCCTATACCAGCATCAATTCTTTTTACCTATAAAACACTTGTGTTGGTGCAAATTCTGAGCCCAGTAGCAGTCAGAGTGCAGGGACCAAAATTTGGATATTATCTGTTAGCGCCAATCGATTCAGAATGGTCGATTCATACCCCTTAGAAACCCCGAAGGGGCAAATAAGGCCCGGGAACGCGTAGTTTGCGAGATAAACGCGTTTAAAGTTTCAGCCTATTTGAAGTAGTACCTAAACTGCAATTTTGCCCTATACCAGCATGAATTCTTTTTACCTATAAAACACTCGTTTTGGTGCAAATTCTGGGCCCAGTAGCAGTCAGAGTTCAGGGACCAAAATTTCGATATTTTCTGATAGCGCCAATCGATTCAGAATGGTCGATTCATACCCCTTAGAAACCCCGAAGGGGCAAATAAGGCCCGGGAACGCGTAGTTTGCGAGATAAACGCGTTTAAAGTTTCAGCCTATTTGAAGTAGTACCTAAACTGCAATTTCGCCCTATACCAGCATCAATTCTTTTTACCTATAAAACACTTGTTTTGGTGCAAATTCTGAGCCCAGTAGCAGTCAGAGTGCAGGGACCAAAATTTCGATATTTTCTGATAGCGCCAATCGATTCAGAATGGTCGATTCATACCCCTTAGAAAACCCGAAGGGGCAAATAAGGCCCGGGAACGCGTAGTTTGCGAGATAAACGCGTTTAAACTTTCAGCCTATTTGAAGTAGTACCTAAACTGCAATTTTGCCCTATACCAGCATCAATTCTTTTTACCTATAAAACACTTGTTTTGGTGCAAATTCTGGGCCCAGTAGCAGTCAGAGTTCAGGGACCAAAATTTCGACAATTTCTGATAGCGCCAATCGATTCAGAATGGTCGATTCATACCCCTTAGAAACCCCGAAGGGGCAAATAAGGCCCGGGAACGCGTAGTTTGCGAGATAAACGCGTTTAAAGTTTCAGCCTATTTGAAGTAGTACCTAAACTGCAATTTCGCCCTATACCAGGATCAATTATTTTTACCTATAAAACACTTGTTTTGGTGCAAATTCTGAGCCCAGTAGCAGTCAGAGTGCAGGGACCAAAATTTGGATATTATCTGTTAGCGCCAATCGATTCAGAATGGTCGATTCATACCCCTTAGAAACCCCGAAGGGGCAAATAAGGCCCGGGAACGCGTAGTTTGCGAGATAAACGCGTTTAAAGTTTCAGCCTATTTGAAGTAGTACCTAAACTGCAATTTCGCCCTATACCAGGATCAATTATTTTTACCTATAAAACACTTGTTTTGGTGCAAATTCTGAGCCCAGTAGCAGTCAGAGTGCAGGGACCAAAATTTCGATATTTTCTGATAGCGCCAATCGATTCAGAATGGTCGATTCATACCCCTTAGAAACCCCGAAGGGGCAAATAAGGCCCGGGAACGCGTAGTTTGCGAGATAAACGCGTTTGAAGTTTCAGCCTATTTGAAGTAGTACCTAAACTGCAATTGTGCCCTATACCAGCATCAATTCTTTTTACCTATAAAACACTTGTTTTGGTGCAAATTCTGGGCCCAGTAGCAGTCAGAGTTCAGGGACCAAAATTTGGATATTATCTGTTAGCGCCAATCGATTCAGAATGGTCGATTCATACCCCTTAGAAACCCCGAAGGGGCAAATAAGGCCCGGGAACGCGTAGTTTGCGAGATAAACGCGTTTAAAGTTTCAGCCTATTTGAAGTAGTACCTAAACTGCAATTTCGCCCTATACCAGGATCAATTATTTTTACCTATAAAACACTTGTTTTGGTGCAAATTCTGAGCCCAGTAGCAGTCAGAGTGCAGGGACCAAAATTTCGATATTTTATGATAGCGCCAATCGATTCAGAATGGTCGATTCATACCCCTTAGAAACCCCGAAGGGGCAAATAAGGCCCGGGAACGCGTAGTTTGCGAGATAAACGCGTTTAAAGTTTCAGCCTATTTGAAGTAGTACCTAAACTGCAATTTCGCCCTATACCAGGATCAATTATTTTTACCTATAAAACACTTGTTTTGGTGCAAATTCTGAGCCCAGTAGCAGTCAGAGTGCAGGGACCAAAATTTGGATATTATCTGTTAGCGCCAATCGATTCAGAATGGTCGATTCATACCCCTTAGAAACCCCGAAGGGGCAAATAAGGCCCGGGAACGCGTAGTTTGCGAGATAAACGCGTTTAAAGTTTCAGCCTATTTGAAGTAGTACCTAAACTGCAATTTCGCCCTATACCAGGATCAATTATTTTTACCTATAAAACACTTGTTTTGGTGCAAATTCTGAGCCCAGTAGCAGTCAGAGTGCAGGGACCAAAATTTGGATATTATCTGTTAGCGCCAATCGATTCAGAATGGTCGATTCATACCCCTTAGAAAACCCGAAGGGGCAAATAAGGCCCGGGAACGCGTAGTTTGCGAGATAAACGCGTTTAAACTTTCAGCCTATTTGAAGTAGTACCTAAACTGCAATTTTGCCCTATACCAGCATCAATTCTTTTTACCTATAAAACACTTGTTTTGGTGCAAATTCTGGGCCCAGTAGCAGTCAGAGTTCAGGGACCAAAATTTCGACAATTTCTGATAGCGCCAATCGATTCAGAATGGTCGATTCATACCCCTTAGAAACCCCGAAGGGGCAAATAAGGCCCGGGAACGCGTAGTTTGCGAGATAAACGCGTTTAAAGTTTCAGCCTATTTGAAGTAGTACCTAAACTGCAATTTCGCCCTATACCAGGATCAATTATTTTTACCTATAAAACACTTGTTTTGGTGCAAATTCTGAGCCCAGTAGCAGTCAGAGTGCAGGGACCAAAATTTGGATATTATCTGTTAGCGCCAATCGATTCAGAATGGTCGATTCATACCCCTTAGAAACCCCGAAGGGGCAAATAAAGCCCGGGAACGCGTAGTTTGCGAGATAAACGCGTTTGAAGTTTCAGCCTATTTGAAGTAGTACCTAAACTGCAATTGTGCCCTATACCAGCATCAATTCTTTTTACCTATAAAACACTTGTGTTGGTGCAAATTCTGAGCCCAGTAGCAGTCAGAGTTCAGGGACCAAAATTTGGATATTATCTGATAGCGCCAATCGATTGAGAATGGTCGATTCATACCCCTTAGAAACCCCGAAGGGGCAAATAAGGCCCGGGAACGCGTAGTTTCCGAGATAAACGCGTTTACAGTTTCAGCCTATTTGAAGTAGTACCTAAACTGCAATTTCGCCCTATACCAGGATCAATTATTTTTACCTATAAAACACTTGTTTTGGTGCAAATTCTGAGCCCAGTAGCAGTCAGAGTGCAGGGACCAAAATTTGGATATTATCTGTTAGCGCCAATCGATTCAGAATGGTCGATTCATACCCCTTAGAAACCCCGAAGGGGCAAATAAGGCCCGGGAACACGTAGTTTGCGAGATAAACGCGTTTAAAGTTTCAGCCTATTTGAAGTAGTACCTAAACTGCAATTTCGCCCTATACCAGGATCAATTATTTTTACCTATAAAACACTTGTTTTGGTGCAAATTCTGAGCCCAGAAGCAGTCAGAGTGCAGGGACCAAAATTTGGATATTATCTGTTAGCGCCAATCGATTCAGAATGGTCGATTCATACCCCTTAGAAACCCCGAAGGGGCAAATAAAGCCCGGGAACGCGTAGTTTGCGAGATAAACGCGTTTGAAGTTTCAGCCTATTTGAAGTAGTTCCTAAACTGCAATTGTGCCCTATACCAGCATCAATTCTTTTTACCTATAAAACACTTGTGTTGGTGCAAATTCTGAGCCCAGTAGCAGTCAGAGTTCAGGGACCAAAATTTGGATATTATCTGATAGCGCCAATCGATTCAGAATGGTCGATTCATACCCCTTAGAAACCCCGAAGGGGCAAATAAGGCCCGGGAACGCGTAGTTTCCGAGATAAACGCGTTTACAGTTTCAGCCTATTTGAAGTAGTACCTAAACTGCAATTTTGCCCTATACCAGCATCAATTCTTTTTACCTATAAAACACTTGTTTTGGTGCAAATTCTGGGCCCAGTAGCAGTCAGAGTTCAGGGACCAAAATTTCGATATTTTCTGATAGCGCCAATCGAATCAGAATGGTCGATTCATACCCCTTAGAAACCCCGAAGGGGCAAATAAGGCCCGGGAACGCGTAGTTTGCGAGATAAACGCGTTTACAGTTTCAGCCTATTTGAAGTAGTACCTAAACTGCAATTTCGCCCTATACCAGCATAAATTCTTTTTACCTATAAAACACTTGTTTTGGTGCATATTCTGAGCCCAGTAGCAGTCAGAGTTTAGGGACCAAAATTTGGATATTATCTGATAGCGCCAATCGATTCAGAATGGTCGATTCATACCCCTTAGAAACCCCGAAGGGGCAAATAAGGCCCGGGAACGCGTAGTTTGCGAGATAAACGCGTTTAAAGTTTCAGCCTATTTGAAATAGTACCTAAACTGCAATTTCGCCCTATACCAGCATCAATTCTTTTTAACTATAAAACACTTGTTTTGGTGATAATTCTGGGCCCAGTAGCAGTCAGAGTTCAGGGACCAAAATTTCGATAATTTCTGATAGCGCTAATCGATTCAGAATGGTCGATTCATACCCCTTAGAAACCCCGAAGGGGCAAATAAGGCCCGGGAACGCGTAGTTTGCGAGATAAACGCGTTTAAAGTTTCAGCCTATTTAAAGTAGTACCTAAACTGCAATTTTGCCCTACACCAGCATCAATTATTTTTACGTATAAAACACTTGTTTTGCTGCAAATTCTGGGCCCATAGCAGTCAGAATTCAGCGACCAAAATTTCGATATTTTCTGATAGCGCCAATCGATTCAGAATGGTCGATTCATACCCCTTTGAAACCCCGAAGGGGCAAATAAGGCCCGGGAACACGTAGTTTGCGAGATAAACGCGTTTAAAGTTTCAGCCTATTTGAAGTAGTACCTAAACTGCAATTTTGCCCTATACCAGCATCAATTATTTTTACCTATAAAACACTTGTTTTGGTGCAAATTCTGTGCCCAGTGGCAGTCAGAGCTCTGGGACCAAAATTTCGATATTTTCTGATAGCGCCAATCGATTCAGAATGGTCGATTCATACCCCTTAGAAACCCCGAAGGGGCAAATAAGGCCCGGGAACGCGTAGTTTGCGAGATAAACGCGTTTAAAGTTTCAGCCTATTTGAAGTAGTACCTAAACTGCAATTTTGCCCTATACCAGCATCAATTCTTTTTACCTATAAAACACTTGTGTTGGTGCAAATTCTGAGCCCAGTAGCAGTCAGAGTTCAGTTACCAAAATTTGGATATTATCTGATAGCGCCAATCGATTCAGAATGGTCGATTCATACCCCTTAGAAACCCCGAAGGGGCAAATAAGGCCCGGGAACGCGTAGTTTACGAGATAAACGCGTTTAAAGTTTCAGCCTATTTGAAGTAGTACCTAATCTGCAATTTTGCCCTATACCAGCATCAATTATTTTTACCTATAAAACACTTGTTTTGGTGCAAATTCTGGGCCCAGTAGCAGTCGGAGTGCAGGGACCAAAATTTCGATATTTTCTGATAGCGCCAATCGATTCAGAATGGTCGATTCATACCCCTTAGAAACCCCGAAGGGGCAAATAAGGCCCGGGAACGCGTAGTTTGCGAGATAAACGCGTTTAAAGTTTCAGCCTATTTGAAGTAGTACCTAAACTGCAATTTTGCCCTATACCAGCATGAATTCTTTTTACCTATAAAACACTCGTTTTGGTGCAAATTCTGGGCCCAGTAGCAGTCAGAGTTCAGGGACCAAAATTTCGATATTTTCTGATAGCGCCAATCGATTCAGAATGGTCGATTCATACCCCTTAGAAACCCCGAAGGGCAAATAAGGCCCGGGAACGCGTAGTTTGCGAGATAAACGCGTTTAAAGTTTCAGCCTATTTGAAGTAGTACCTAAACTGCAATTTCGCCCTATACCAGCATCAATTCTTTTTACCTATAAAACACTTGTTTTGGTGCAAATTCTGAGCCCAGTAGCAGTCAGAGTGCAGGGACCAAAATTTCGATATTTTCTGATAGCGCCAATCGATTCAGAATGGTCGATTCATACCCCTTAGAAAACCCGAAGGGGCAAATAAGGCCCGGGAACGCGTAGTTTGCGAGATAAACGCGTTTAAACTTTCAGCCTATTTGAAGTAGTACCTAAACTGCAATTTTGCCCTATACCAGCATCAATTCTTTTTACCTATAAAACACTTGTTTTGGTGCAAATTCTGGGCCCAGTAGCAGTCAGAGTTCAGGGACCAAAATTTCGACAATTTCTGATAGCGCCAATCGATTCAGAATGGTCGATTCATACCCCTTAGAAACCCCGAAGGGGCAAATAAGGCCCGGGAACGCGTAGTTTGCGAGATAAACGCGTTTAAAGTTTCAGCCTATTTGAAGTAGTACCTAAACTGCAATTTCGCCCTATACCAGGATCAATTATTTTTACCTATAAAACACTTGTTTTGGTGCAAATTCTGAGCCCAGTAGCAGTCAGAGTGCAGGGACCAAAATTTGGATATTATCTGTTAGCGCCAATCGATTCAGAATGGTCGATTCATACCCCTTAGAAACCCCGAAGGGGCAAATAAAGCCCGGGAACGCGTAGTTTGCGAGATAAACGCGTTTGAAGTTTCAGCCTATTTGAAGTAGTACCTAAACTGCAATTGTGCCCTATACCAGCATCAATTCTTTTTACCTATAAAACACTTGTGTTGGTGCAAATTCTGAGCCCAGTAGCAGTCAGAGTTCAGGGACCAAAATTTGGATATTATCTGATAGCGCCAATCGATTCAGAATGGTCGATTCATACCCCTTAGAAACCCCGAAGGGGCAAATAAGGCCCGGGAACGCGTAGTTTGCGAGATAAACGCGTTTGAAGTTTCAGCCTATTTGAAGTAGTACCTAAACTGCAATTGTGCCCTATACCAGCATCAATTCTTTTTACCTATAAAACACTTGTGTTGGTGCAAATTCTGAGCCCAGTAGCAGTCAGAGTTCAGGGACCAAAATTTGGATATTATCTGATAGCGCCAATCGATTCAGAATGGTCGATTCATACCCCTTAGAAACCCCGAAGGGGCAAATAAGGCCCGGGAACGCGTAGTTTCCGAGATAAACGCGTTTACAGTTTCAGCCTATTTGAAGTAGTACCTAAACTGCAATTTCGCCCTATACCAGGATCAATTATTTTTACCTATAAAACACTTGTTTTGGTGCAAATTCTGAGCCCAGTAGCAGTCAGAGTGCAGGGACCAAAATTTGGATATTATCTGTTAGCGCCAATCGATTCAGAATGGTCGATTCATACCCCTTAGAAACCCCGAAGGGGCAAATAAGGCCCGGGAACACGTAGTTTGCGAGATAAACGCGTTTAAAGTTTCAGCCTATTTGAAGTAGTACCTAAACTGCAATTTCGCCCTATACCAGGATCAATTATTTTTACCTATAAAACACTTGTTTTGGTGCAAATTCTGAGCCCAGAAGCAGTCAGAGTGCAGGGACCAAAATTTGGATATTATCTGTTAGCGCCAATCGATTCAGAATGGTCGATTCATACCCCTTAGAAACCCCGAAGGGGCAAATAAAGCCCGGGAACGCGTAGTTTGCGAGATAAACGCGTTTGAAGTTTCAGCCTATTTGAAGTAGTACCTAAACTGCAATTGTGCCCTATACCAGCATCAATTCTTTTTACCTATAAAACACTTGTGTTGGTGCAAATTCTGAGCCCAGTAGCAGTCAGAGTTCAGGGACCAAAATTTGGATATTATCTGATAGCGCCAATCGATTCAGAATGGTCGATTCATACCCCTTAGAAACCCCGAAGGGGCAAATAAGGCCCGGGAACGCGTAGTTTCCGAGATAAACGCGTTTACAGTTTCAGCCTATTTGAAGTAGTACCTAAACTGCAATTTTGCCCTATACCAGCATCAATTATTTTTACCTATAAAACACTAGTTTAGGTGCAAATTCTGGGCCCAGTAGCAGTCAGAGTGCAGGGACCAAAATTTCGATATTTTCTGATAGCGCCAATCGATTCAGAATGGTCGATTCATACCCCTTAGAAACCCCGAAGGGGCAAATAAGGCCCGGGAACGCGTAGTTTGCGAGATAAACGCGTTTAAAGTTTCAGCCTATTTGAAGTAGTACCTAAACTGCAATTTTGCCCTATACCAGCATCAATTCTTTTTACCTATAAAACACTTGTTTTGGTGCAAATTCTGGGCCCAGTAGCAGTCAGAGTTCAGGGACCAAAATTTCGATATTTTCTGATAGCGCCAATAGAATCAGAATGGTCGATTCATACCCCTTAGAAATCCCGAAGGGGCAAATAAGGCCCGGGAACGCGTAGTGTGCGAGATAAACGCGTTTAAAGTTTCAGCCTATTTAAAGTAGTACCTAAACTGTAATTTTGCCCTATACCAGCATCAATTCTTTTTACCTATAAAACACTTCTTTTGGTGCATATTCTGAGCCCAGTACCAGTCAGAGTTCAGGGACCAAAATTTGGATATTATCTGATAGCGCCAATCGATTCAGAATGGTCGATTCAACGAACGGGAACGCGTAGTTTGCGAGATAAACGCGTTTAAAGTTTCAGCCTATTTGAAGTAGTACCTAAACTGCAATTTTGCCCTATACCAGCATCAATTATTTTTACCTATAAAACACTAGTTTAGGTGCAAATTCTGGGCCCAGTAGCAGTCAGAGTGCAGGGACCAAAATTTCGATATTTTCTGATAGCGCCAATCGATTCAGAATGGTCGATTCATACCCCTTAGAAACCCCGAAGGGGCAAATAAGGCCCGGGAACGCGTAGTTTGCGAGATAAACGCGTTTAAAGTTTCAGCCTATTTGAAGTAGTACCTAAACTGCAATTTTGCCCTATACCAGCATCAATTCTTTTTACCTATAAAACACTTGTTTTGGTGCAAATTCTGGGCCCAGTAGCAGTCCGAGTTCAGGGACCAAAATTTCGATAATTTCTGATAGCGCCAATCGATTCAGAATGGTCGATTCATACCCCTTAGAAACCCCGAAGGGGCAAATAAGGCCCGGGAACGCGTAGTTTACGAGATAAACGCGTTTAAAGTTTCAGCCTATTTGAAGTAGTACCTAATCTGCAATTTTGCCCTATACCAGCATCAATTATTTTTACCTATAAAACACTTGTTTTGGTGCAAATTCTGGGCCCAGTAGCAGTCGGAGTGCAGGGACCAAAATTTCGATATTTTCTGATAGCGCCAATCGATTCAGAATGGTCGATTCATACCCCTTAGAAACCCCGAAGGGGCAAATAAGGCCCGGGAACGCGTAGTTTGCGAGATAAACGCGTTTAAAGTTTCAGCCTATTTGAAGTAGTACCTAAACTGCAATTTTGCCCTATACCAGCATCAATTCTTTTTACCTATAAAACACTCGTTTTGGTGCAAATTCTGGGCCCAGTAGCAGTCAGAGTTCAGGGACCAAAATTTCGATATTTTCTGATAGCGCCAATCGATTCAGAATGGTCGATTCATACCCCTTAGAAACCCCGAAGGGGCAAATAAGGCCCGGGAACGCGTAGTTTGCGAGATAAACGCGTTTAAAGTTTCAGCCTATTTGAAGTAGTACCTAAACTGCAATTTCGCCCTATACCAGCATCAATTATTTTTACCTATAAAACACTTGTTTTGGTGCAAATTCTGGGCCCAGTAGCAGTCAGAGTGCAGGGACCAAAATTTCGATATTTTCTGATAGCGCCAATCGATTCAGAATGGTCGATTCATACCCCTTAGAAACCCCGAAGGGGCAAATAAGGCCCGGGAACGCGTAGTTTACGAGATAAACGCGTTTAAAGTTTCAGCCTATTTGAAGTAGTACCTAATCTGCAATTTTGCCCTATACCAGCATCAATTATTTTTACCCATAAAACACTTGTTTTGGTGCAAATTCTGGGCCCAGTAGCAGTCGGAGTGCAGGGACCAAAATTTCGATATTTTCTGATAGCGCCAATCGATTCAGAATGGTCGATTCATACCCCTTAGAAACCCCGAAGGGGCAAATAAGGCCCGGGAACGCGTAGTTTGCGAGATAAACGCGTTTAAAGTTTCAGCCTATTTGAAGTAGTACCTAAACTGCAATTTTGCCCTATACCAGCATCAATTCTTTTTACCTATAAAACACTCGTTTTGGTGCAAATTCTGGGCCCAGTAGCAGTCAGAGTTCAGGGACCAAAATTTCGATATTTTCTGATAGCGCCAATCGATTCAGAATGGTCGATTCATACCCCTTAGAAACCCCGAAGGGGCAAATAAGGCCCGGGAACGCGTAGTTTGCGAGATAAACGCGTTTAAAGTTTCAGCCTATTTGAAGTAGTACCTAAACTGCAATTTCGCCCTATACCAGCATCAATTATTTTTACCTATAAAACACTTGTTTTGGTGCAAATTCTGGGCCCAGTAGCAGTCAGAGTGCAGGGACCAAAATTTCGATATTTTCTGATAGCGCCAATCGATTCAGAATGGTCGATTCATACCCCTTAGAAACCCCGAAGGGGCAAATAAGGCCCGGGAACGCGTAGTTTGCGAGATAAACGCGTTTAAAGTTTCAGCCTATTTGAAGTAGTACCTAAACTGCAATTTTGCCCTATACCAGCATCAATTCTTTTTACCTATAAAACACTTGTGTTGGTGCAAATTCTGAGCCCAGTAGCAGTCAGAGTTCAGTTACCAAAATTTGGATATTATCTGATAGCGCCAATCGATTCAGAATGGTCGATTCATACCCCTTAGAAACCCCGAAGGGGCAAATAAGGCCCGGGAACGCGTAGTTTACGAGATAAACGCGTTTAAAGTTTCAGCCTATTTGAAGTAGTACCTAAACTGCAATTTTGCCCTATACCAGCATCAATTCTTTTTACCTATAAAACACTTGTGTTGGTGCAAATTCTGAGCCCAGTAGCAGTCAGAGTTCAGTTACCAAAATTTGGATATTATCTGATAGCGCCAATCGATTCAGAATGGTCGATTCATACCCCTTAGAAACCCCGAAGGGGCAAATAAGGCCCGGGAACGCGTAGTTTACGAGATAAACGCGTTTAAAGTTTCAGCCTATTTGAAGTAGTACCTAATCTGCAATTTTGCCCTATACCAGCATCAATTATTTTTACCCATAAAACACTTGTTTTGGTGCAAATTCTGGGCCCAGTAGCAGTCGGAGTGCAGGGACCAAAATTTCGATATTTTCTGATAGCGCCAATCGATTCAGAATGGTCGATTCATACCCCTTAGAAGCCCCGAAGGGGCAAATAAGGCCCGGGAACGCGTAGTTTGCGAGATAAACGCGTTTAAAGTTTCAGCCTATTTGAAGTAGTACCTAAACTGCAATTTTGCCCTATACCAGCATCAATTCTTTTTGCCTATAAAACACTCGTTTTGGTGCAAATTCTGGGCCCAGTAGCAGTCAGAGTTCAGGGACCAAAATTTCGATATTTTCTGATAGCGCCAATCGATTCAGAATGGTCGATTCATACCCCTTAGAAACCCCGAAGGGGCAAATAAGGCCCGGGAACGCGTAGTTTGCGAGATAAACGCGTTTAAAGTTTCAGCCTAATTGAAGTAGTACCTAAACTGCAATTTCGCCCTATACCAGCATCAATTATTTTTACCTATAAAACACTTGTTTTGGTGCAAATTCTGGGCCCAGTAGCAGTCAGAGTTCAGGGACCAAAATTTCGATATTTTCTGATAGCGCCAATCGATTCAGAATGATCGATTCATACCCCTTAGAAACCCCGAAGGGGCAAGTAAGGCCCGGGAACGCGTAGTTTGCGAGATAAACGCGTTTGAAGTTTCAGCCTATTTGAAGTAGTACCTAAACTGCAATTGTGCCCTATACCAGCATCAATTCTTTTTACCTATAAAACACTTGTTTTGGTGCAAATTCTGTGCCCAGTAGCAGTCAGAGCTCTGGGACCAAAATTTCGATATTTTCTGATAGCGCCAATCGATTCAGAATGGTCGCTTCATACGAAGGGGCAAATAAGGCCCGGGAACGCGTAGTTTGCGAGATAAACGCGTTTAAAGTTTCAGCCTATTTGAAGTAGTACCTAAACTGCAATTTGGCCCTATACCAGCATCAATTCTTTTTACCTATAAAACACTTGTTTTGGTGCAAATTCTGAGCCCAGTAGCAGTCAGAGTGCAGGGACCAAAATTTGGATATTATCTGTTAGCGCCAATCGATTCAGAATGGTCGATTCATACCCCTTAGAAACCCCGAAGGGGCAAATAAAGCCCGGGAACGCGTAGTTTACGAGATAAACGCGTTTAAAGTTTCAGCCTATTTGAAGTAGCACCTAAACTGCAATTTTGCCCTATACCAGCATCAATTATTTTTACCTATAAAACACTTGTTTTGGTGCAAATTCTGGGCCCAGTAGCAGTCAGAGTGCAGGGACCAAAATTTCGATATTTTCTGATAGCGCCAATCGATTCAGAATGGTCGATTCATACCCCTTAGAAACCCCGAAGGGGCAAATAAGGCCCGGGAACGCGTAGTTTGCGAGATAAACGCGTTTAAAGTTTCAGCCTACTTGAAGTAGTACCTAAACTGCAATTTTGCCCTATACCAGCATCAATTCTTTTTACCTATAAAACACTTGTTTTGGTGCAAATTCTGGGCCCAGTAGCAGTCAGAGTTCAGGGACCAGAATTTCGATATTTTCTGATAGCGCCAATCGATTCAGAATGGTCGATTCATACCGCTTAGAAACCCCGAAGGGGCAAATAAGGCCCGGGAACGCGTAGTTTGCGAGATAAACGCGTTTAAAGTTTCAGCCTATTTGAAGTAGTACCTAAACTGCAATTTTGCCCTATACCAGCATCAATTCTTTTTACCTATAAAACACTTGTTTTGGTGCATATTCTGAGCCCAGTAGCAGTCAGAGTTCATTGACCAAAATTTGGATATTATCTGATAGCGCCAAGCGATTCAGAATGGTCGATTCATACCCCTTAGAAACCCCGAAGGGGCAAATAAGGCCCGGGAACGCGTAGTTTGCGAGATAAACGCGTTTAAAGTTTCAGCCTATTTGAAGTAGTACCTAAACTGCAATTTTGCCCTATACCAGCATCAATTCTTTTTACCTATAAAACACTTGTTTTGGTGCAAATTCTGGGCCCAGTAGCAGTCAGAGTTCAGGGACCAAAATTTCGGCAATTTCTGATAGCGCCAATCGATTCAGAATGGTCGATTCATACCCCTTAGAAACCCCGAAGGGGCAAATAAGGCCCGGGAACGCGTAGTTTGCGAGATAAACGCGTTTATAGTTTCAGCCTATTTGAAGTAGTACCTAAACTGCAATTTCGCCCTATACCAGCATAAATTCTTTTTACCTTTTACCTTTTGTTTTGGTGCAAATTCTGTGCCCAGTAGCAGTCAGAGTTCAGGGACCAAAATTTGGATATTTTCTGATAGCCCAATCGATTCAGAATGGTCGATTCATACCCCTTAGAAACCCCGAAGGGGCAAATAAGGCCCGGGAACGCGTAGTTTGCGAGATAAACGCGTTTAAAGTTTCAGCCTATTTGAAGTAGTACCTAAACTGCAATTTTGCCCTATACCAGCATCAATTATTTTTACCAATAAAACACTTGTTTTGGTGCAAATTCTGGGCCCAGTAGCAGTCAGAGTTCAGGGACCAGAATTTCGATATTTTCTGATAGCGCCAATCGATTCAGAATGGTCGATTCATACCGCTTAGAAACCCCGAAGGGGCCAATAAGGCCCGGGAACGCGTAGTTTGCGAGATAAACGCGTTTAAAGTTTCAGCCTATTTGAAGTAGTACCTAAACTGCAATTTTGCCCTATACCAGCATCAATTCTTTTTACCTATAAAACACTTGATTTGGTGCATATTCTGAGCCCAGTAGCAGTCAGAGTTCATTGACCAAAATTTGGATATTATCTGATAGCGCCAATCGATTCAGAATGGTCGATTCATACCCCTTAGAAACCCCGAAGGGGCAAATAAGGCCCGGGAACGCGTAGTTTGCGAGATAAACGCGTTTAAAGTTTCAGCCTATTTGAAGTAGTACCTAAACTGCAATTTTGCCCTATACCAGCATCAATTCTTTTTACCTATAAAACACTTGTTTTGGTGCAAATTCTGGGCCCAGTAGCAGTCAGAGTGCAGGGACCAAAATTTCGATATTTTCTGATAGCGCCAATCGATTCAGAATGGTCGATTCATACCCCTTAGAAACCCCGAAGGGGCAAATAAGGCCCGGGAACGCGTAGTTTGCGAGATAAACGCGTTTAAAGTTTCAGCCTATTTGAAGTAGTACCTAAACTGCAATTTTGCCCTATACCAGCATCAATTCTTTTTACCTATAAAACACTTGTTTTGGTGCAAATTCTGGGCCCAGTAGCAGTCAGAGTGCAGGGACCAAAATTTCGATATTTTCTGATAGCGCCAATCGATTCAGAATGGTCGATTCATACCCCTTAGAAACCCCGAAGGGGCAAATAAGGCCCGGGAACGCGTAGTTTGCGAGATAAACGCGTTTAAAGTTTCAGCCTATTTGAAGTAGTACCTAAACTGCAATTTTGCCCTATACCAGCATCAATTCTTTTTACCTATAAAACACTTGTTTTGGTGCAAATTCTGGGCCCAGTAGCAGTCAGAGTTCAGGGACCAAAATTTCGGCAATTTCTGATAGCGCCAATCGATTCAGAATGGTCGATTCATACCCCTTAGAAACCCCGAAGGGGCAAATAAGGCCCTATACCAGCATCAATTCTTTTTACCTATAAAACACTTGTTTTGGTGCATATTCTGAGCCCAGTAGCAGTCAGAGTTCATTGACCAAAATTTGGATATTATCTGATAGCGCCAATCGATTCAGAATGGTCGATTCATACCCCTTAGAAACCCCGAAGGGGCAAATAAGGCCCGGGAACGCGTAGTTTGCGAGATAAACGCGTTTAAAGTTTCAGCCTATTTGAAGTAGTACCTAAACTGCAATTTTGCCCTATACCAGCATCAATTCTTTTTACCTATAAAACACTTGTTTTGGTGCAAATTCTGGGCCCAGTAGCAGTCAGAGTTCAGGGACCAAAATTTCGGCAATTTCTGATAGCGCCAATCGATTCAGAATGGTCGATTCATACCCCTTAGAAACCCCGAAGGGGCAAATAAGGCCCGGGAACGCGTAGTTTGCGAGATAAACGCGTTTATAGTTTCAGCCTATTTGAAGTAGTACCTAAACTGCAATTTCGCCCTATACCAGCATAAATTCTTTTTACCTTTTACCTTTTGTTTTGGTGCAAATTCTGTGCCCAGTAGCAGTCAGAGTTCAGGGACCAAAATTTGGATATTTTCTGATAGCCCAATCGATTCAGAATGGTCGATTCATACCCCTTAGAAACCCCGAAGGGGCAAATAAGGCCCGGGAACGCGTAGTTTGCGAGATAAACGCGTTTAAAGTTTCAGCCTATTTGAAGTAGTACCTAAACTGCAATTTCGCCCTATACCAGCATCAATTCTTTTTACCTATAAAACACTTGTTTTGGTGCATATTCTGAGCCCAGTAGCAGTCAGAGTTCAAGGACCAAAATCTGGATATTATCTGATAGCGCCAATCGATTCAGAATGGTCGATTCATACCCCTTAGAAACCCCGAAGGGGCAAATAAGGCCCGGGAACGCGTAGTTTGCGAGATAAACGCGTTTAAAGTTTCAGCCTATTTGAAGTAGTACCTAAACTGCAATTTTGCCCTATACCAGCATCAATTCTTTTTACCTATAAAACACTTGTTTTGGTGCAAATTCTGGGCCCAGTAGCAGTCAGAGTTCAGGGACCAAAATTACGATAATTTCTGATAGCGCCAATCGATTCAGAATGGTCGATTCATAACCCTTAGAATTCCCGAAGGGGCAAATAAGGCCCGGGAACGCGTAGTTTGCGAGATAAACGCGTTTAAAGTTTCAGCCTATTTGAAGTAGTACCTAAACTGCAATTTTGCCCTATACCAGCATCAATTCTTTTTACCTATAAAACACTTGTTTTGGTGCAAATTCTGGGCCCAGTAGCAGTCAGAGTTCAGGGACCAAAATTTCGATAATTTCTGATAGCGCCAATCGATTCAGAATGGTCGATTCATACCCCTTAGAAACCCCGAAGGGGCAAATAAGGCCCGGGAACGCGTAGTTTGCGAGATAAACGCGTTTAAAGTTTCAGCCTATTTGAAGTAGTACCTAAACTGCAATTTTGCCCTATACCAGCATCAATTATTTTTACCAATAAAACACTTGTTTTGGTGCAAATTCTGGGCCCAGTAGCAGTCAGAGTTCAGGGACCAGAATTTCGATATTTTCTGATAGCGCCAATCGATTCAGAATGGTCGATTCATACCGCTTAGAAACCCCGAAGGGGCCAATAAGGCCCGGGAACGCGTAGTTTGCGAGATAAACGCGTTTAAAGTTTCAGCCTATTTGAAGTAGTACCTAAACTGCAATTTTGCCCTATACCAGCATCAATTCTTTTTACCTATAAAACACTTGTTTTGGTGCATATTCTGAGCCCAGTAGCAGTCAGAGTTCATTGACCAAAATTTGGATATTATCTGATAGCGCCAATCGATTCAGAATGGTCGATTCATACCCGTTAGAAACCCCGAAGGGGCAAATAAGGCCCGGGAACGCGTAGTTTGTGAGATAAACGCGTTTAAAGTTTCAGCCTATTTGAAGTAGTACCTAAACTGCAATTTTGCCCTATATCAGCATCAATTCTTTTTACCTATAAAACACTCGTTTTGGTGCAAATTCTGGGCCCAGTAGCAGTCAGAGTTCAGGGACCAAAATTTCGATATTTTCTGATAGCGCCAATCGATTCAGAATGGTCGATTGATACCCCTTAGAAACCCCGAAGGGGCAAATAAGGCCCGGGAACGCGTAGTTTGCGAGATAAACGCGTTTAAAGTTTCAGCCTATTTGAAGTAGTACCTAAACTGCAATTTCGCCCTATACCAGCATCAATTATTTTTACCTATAAAACACTTGTTTTGGTGCAAATTCTGGGCCCAGTAGCAGTCAGAGTGCAGGGACCAAAATTTCGATATTTTCTGATAGCGCCAATCGATTCAGAATGGTCGATTCATACCCCTTAGAAACCCCGAAGGGGCAAATAAGGCCCGGGAACGCGTAGTTTGCGAGATAAACGCGTTTAAAGTTTCAGCCTATTTGAAGTAGTACCTAAACTGCAATTTCGCCCTATACCAGGATCAATTATTTTTACCTATAAAACACTTGTCTTGGTGCAAATTCTGGGCCCAGTAGCAGTCAGAGTTCAGGGACCAGAATTTCGATATTTTCTGATAGCGCCAATCGATTCAGAATGGTCGATTCATACCGCTTAGAAACCCCGAAGGGGCAAATAAGGCCCGGGAACGCGTAGTTTGCGAGATAAACGCGTTTAAAGTTTCAGCCTATTTGAAGTAGTACCTAAACTGCAATTTTGCCCTATACCAGCATCAATTCTTTTTACCTATAAAACACTTGTTTTGGTGCATATTCTGAGCCCAGTAGCAGTCAGAGTTCATTGACCAAAATTTGGATATTATCTGATAGCGCCGATCGATTCAGAATGGTCGATTCATACCCCTTAGAAACCCCGAAGGGGCAAATAAGGCCCGGGAACGCGTAGTTTGCGAGATAAACGCGTTTAAAGTTTCAGCCTATTTGAAGTAGTACCTAAACTGCAATTTCGCCCTATACCAGCATAAATTCTTTTTACCTTTTACCTTTTGTTTTGGTGCAAATTCTGTGCCCAGTAGCAGTCAGAGTTCAGGGACCAAAATTTGGATATTTTCTGATAGCCCAATCGATTCAGAATGGTCGATTCATACCCCTTAGAAACCCCGAAGGGGCAAATAAGGCCCGGGAACGCGTAGTTTGCGAGATAAACGCGTTTAAAGTTTCAGCCTATTTGAAGTAGTACCTAAACTGCAATTTTGCCCTATACCAGCATCAATTATTTTTACCAATAAAACACTTGTTTTGGTGCAAATTCTGGGCCCAGTAGCAGTCAGAGTTCAGGGACCAGAATTTCGATATTTTCTGATAGCGCCAATCGATTCAGAATGGTCGATTCATACCGCTTAGAAACCCCGAAGGGGCCAATAAGGCCCGGGAACGCGTAGTTTGCGAGATAAACGCGTTTAAAGTTTCAGCCTATTTGAAGTAGTACCTAAACTGCAATTTTGCCCTATACCAGCATCAATTCTTTTTACCTATAAAACACTTGTTTTGGTGCATATTCTGAGCCCAGTAGCAGTCAGAGTTCATTGACCAAAATTTGGATATTATCTGATAGCGCCAATCGATTCAGAATGGTCGATTCATACCCCTTAGAAACCCCGAAGGGGCAAATAAGGCCCGGGAACGCGTAGTTTGCGAGATAAACGCGTTTAAAGTTTCAGCCTATTTGAAGTAGTACCTAAACTGCAATTTTGCCCTATACCAGCATCAATTCTTTTTACCTATAAAACACTTGTTTTGGTGCAAATTCTGGGCCCAGTAGCAGTCAGAGTTCAGGGACCAAAATTTCGGCAATTTCTGATAGCGCCAATCGATTCAGAATGGTCGATTCATACCCCTTAGAAACCCCGAAGGGGCAAATAAGGCCCGGGAACGCGTAGTTTGCGAGATAAACGCGTTTATAGTTTCAGCCTATTTGAAGTAGTACCTAAACTGCAATTTCGCCCTATACCAGCATAAATTCTTTTTACCTTTTACCTTTTGTTTTGGTGCAAATTCTGTGCCCAGTAGCAGTCAGAGTTCAGGGACCAAAATTTGGATATTTTCTGATAGCCCAATCGATTCAGAATGGTCGATTCATACCCCTTAGAAACCCCGAAGGGGCAAATAAGGCCCGGGAACGCGTAGTTTGCGAGATAAACGCGTTTAAAGTTTCAGCCTATTTGAAGTAGTACCTAAACTGCAATTTTGCCCTATACCAGCATCAATTATTTTTACCAATAAAACACTTGTTTTGGTGCAAATTCTGGGCCCAGTAGCAGTCAGAGTTCAGGGACCAGAATTTCGATATTTTCTGATAGCGCCAATCGATTCAGAATGGTCGATTCATACCGCTTAGAAACCCCGAAGGGGCCAATAAGGCCCGGGAACGCGTAGTTTGCGAGATAAACGCGTTTAAAGTTTCAGCCTATTTGAAGTAGTACCTAAACTGCAATTTTGCCCTATACCAGCATCAATTCTTTTTACCTATAAAACACTTGTTTTGGTGCATATTCTGAGCCCAGTAGCAGTCAGAGTTCATTGACCAAAATTTGGATATTATCTGATAGCGCCAATCGATTCAGAATGGTCGATTCATACCCCTTAGAAACCCCGAAGGGGCAAATAAGGCCCGGGAACGCGTAGTTTGCGAGATAAACGCGTTTAAAGTTTCAGCCTATTTGAAGTAGTACCTAAACTGCAATTTTGCCCTATACCAGCATCAATTCTTTTTACCTATAAAACACTTGTTTTGGTGCAAATTCTGGGCCCAGTAGCAGTCAGAGTTCAGGGACCAAAATTTCGGCAATTTCTGATAGCGCCAATCGATTCAGAATGGTCGATTCATACCCCTTAGAAACCCCGAAGGGGCAAATAAGGCCCGGGAACGCGTAGTTTGCGAGATAAACGCGTTTATAGTTTCAGCCTATTTGAAGTAGTACCTAAACTGCAATTTCGCCCTATACCAGCATAAATTCTTTTTACCTTTTACCTTTTGTTTTGGTGCAAATTCTGTGCCCAGTAGCAGTCAGAGTTCAGGGACCAAAATTTGGATATTTTCTGATAGCCCAATCGATTCAGAATGGTCGATTCATACCCCTTAGAAACCCCGAAGGGGCAAATAA
Source organism: Leptarthrus brevirostris (assembly GCA_964036015.1). NCBI lineage: Eukaryota > Metazoa > Arthropoda > Insecta > Diptera > Asilidae > Leptarthrus > Leptarthrus brevirostris. The sequence continues at coordinate 43,578,949 of OZ038375.1, forward strand.
GGCCCGGGAACGCGTAGTTTGCGAGATAAACGCGTTTAAAGTTTCAGCCTATTTGAAGTAGTACCTAAACTGCAATTTTGCCCTATACCAGCATCAATTATTTTTACCAATAAAACACTTGTTTTGGTGCAAATTCTGGGCCCAGTAGCAGTCAGAGTTCAGGGACCAGAATTTCGATATTTTCTGATAGCGCCAATCGATTCAGAATGGTCGATTCATACCGCTTAGAAACCCCGAAGGGGCCAATAAGGCCCGGGAACGCGTAGTTTGCGAGATAAACGCGTTTAAAGTTTCAGCCTATTTGAAGTAGTACCTAAACTGCAATTTTGCCCTATACCAGCATCAATTCTTTTTACCTATAAACCACTTGTTTTGGTGCAAATTCTGGGCCCAGTAGCAGTCAGAGTTCAGGGACCAAAATTTGGATATTATCTGATAGCGCCAATCGATTCAGAATGGTCGATTCATACCCCTTAGAAACCCCGAAGGGGCAAATAAGGCCCGGGAACGCGTAGTTTGCGAGATAAACGCGTTTAAAGTTTCAGCCTATTTGAAGTAGTACCTAAACTGCAATTTTGCCCTATACCAGCATCAATTCTTTTTACCTATAAAACACTTGTTTTGGTGCAAATTCTGGGCCCAGTAGCAGTCAGAGTGCAGGGACCAAAATTTCGATATTTTCTGATAGCCCCAATCGATTCAGAATGGTCGATTCATACCCCTTAGAAACCCCGAAGGGGCAAATAAGGCCCGGGAACGCGTAGTTTGCGAGATAAACGCGTTTAAAGTTTCAGCCTATTTGAAGTAGTACCTAAACTGCAATTTCGCCCTATACCAGGATCAATTATTTTTACCTATAAAACACTTGTTTCGGTGCAAATTCTGGGCCCAGTAGCAGTCAGAGTTCAGGGACCAGAATTTCGATATTTTCTGATAGCGCCAATCGATTCAGAATGGTCGATTCATACCGCTTAGAAACCCCGAAGGGGCAAATAAGGCCCGGGAACGCGTAGTTTGCGAGATAAACGCGTTTAAAGTTTCAGCCTATTTGAAGTAGTACCTAAACTGCAATTTTGCCCTATACCAGCATCAATTCTTTTTACCTATAAAACACTTGTTTTGGTGCATATTCTGAGCCCAGTAGCAGTCAGAGTTCATTGACCAAAATTTGGATATTATCTGATAGCGCCAATCGATTCAGAATGGTCGATTCATACCCCTTAGAAACCCCGAAGGGGCAAATAAGGCCCGGGAACGCGTAGTTTGCGAGATAAACGCGTTTAAAGTTTCAGCCTATTTGAAGTAGTACCTAAACTGCAATTTTGCCCTATACCAGCATCAATTCTTTTTACCTATAAAACACTTGTTTTGGTGCAAATTCTGGGCCCAGTAGCAGTCAGAGTTCAGGGACCAAAATTTCGGCAATTTCTGATAGCGCCAATCGATTCAGAATGGTCGATTCATACCCCTTAGAAACCCCGAAGGGGCAAATAAGGCCCGGGAACGCGTAGTTTGCGAGATAAACGCGTTTATAGTTTCAGCCTATTTGAAGTAGTACCTAAACTGCAATTTCGCCCTATACCAGCATAAATTCGTTTTACCTTTTACCTTTTGTTTTGGTGCAAATTCTGTGCCCAGTAGCAGTCAGAGTTCAGGGACCAAAATTTGGATATTTTCTGATAGCCCAATCGATTCAGAATGGTCGATTCATACCCCTTAGAAACCCCGAAGGGGCAAATAAGGCCCGGGAACGCGTAGTTTGCGAGATAAACGCGTTTAAAGTTTCAGCCTATTTGAAGTAGTACCTAAACTGCAATTTTGCCCTATACCAGCATCAATTCTTTTTACCTATAAAACACTTGTTTTGGTGCATATTCTGAGCCCAGTAGCAGTCAGAGTTCAGGGACCAAAATTTGGATATTATCTGATAGCGCCAATCGATTCAGAATGGTCGATTCATACCCCTTAGAAACCCCGAAGGGGCAAATAAGGCCCGGGAACGCGTAGTTTGCGAGATAAACGCGTTTAAAGTTTCAGCCTATTTGAAGTAGTACCTAAACTGCAATTTTGCCCTATACCAGCATCAATTCTTTTTACCTATAAAACACTTGTTTTGGTGCAAATTCTGGGCCCAGTAGCAGTCAGAGTTCAGGGACCAAAATTTCGATAATTTCTGATAGCGCCAATCGATTCAGAATGGTCGATTCATACCCCTTAGAAACCCCGAAGGGGCAAATAAGGCCCGGGAACGCGTAGTTTGCGAGATAAACGCGTTTAAAGTTTCAGCCTATTTGAAGTAGTACCTAAACTGCAATTTTGCCCTATACCAGCATCAATTATTTTTACCAATAAAACACTTGTTTTGGTGCAAATTCTGGGCCCAGTAGCAGTCAGAGTTCAGGGACCAGAATTTCGATATTTTCTGATAGCGCCAACCGATTCAGAATGGTCGATTCATACCGCTTAGAAACCCCGAAGGGGCCAATAAGGCCCGGGAACGCGTAGTTTGCGAGATAAACGCGTTTAAAGTTTCAGCCTATTTGAAGTAGTACCTAAACTGCAATTTTGCCCTATACCAGCATCAATTCTTTTTACCTATAAAACACTTGTTTTGGTGCATATTCTGAGCCCAGTAGCAGTCAGAGTTCATTGACCAAAATTTGGATATTATCTGATAGCGCCAATCGATTCAGAATGGTCGATTCATACCCCTTAGAAACCCCGAAGGGGCAAATAAGGCCCGGGAACGCGTAGTTTGCGAGATAAACGCGTTTAAAGTTTCAGCCTATTTGAAGTAGTACCTAAACTGCAATTTTGCCCTATACCAGCATCAATTCTTTTTACCTATAAAACACTTGTTTTGGAGCAAATTCTGGGCCCAGTAGCAGTCAGAGTTCAGGGACCAAAATTTCGACAATTTCTGATAGCGCCAATCGATTCAGAATGGTCGATTCATACCCCTTAGAAACCCCGAAGGGGCAAATAAGGCCCGGGAACGCGTAGTTTGCGAGATAAACGCGTTTAAAGTTTCAGCCTATTTGAAGTAGTACCTAAACTGCAATTTTGCCCTATACCAGCATCAATTCTTTTTACCTATAAAACACTTGTTTTGGTGCAAATTCTGGGCCCAGTAGCAGTCAGAGTTCAGGGACCAAAATTTCGATAATTTCTGATAGCGCCAATCGATTCAGAATGGTCGATTCATACCCCTTAGAAACCCCGAAGGGGCAAATAAGGCCCGGGAACGCGTAGTTTGCGAGATAAACGCGTTTAAAGTTTCAGCCTATTTGAAGTAGTACCTAAACTGCAATTTTGCCCTATACCAGCATCAATTCTTTTTACCTATAAAACACTTGTTTTGGTGCAAATTCTGGGCGCAGTAGCAGTCAGAGTTCAGGGACCAAAATTTCGATATTTTCTGATAGCGCCAATCGATTCAGAATGGTCGATTCATACCCCTTAGAAACCCCGAAGGGGCAAATAAGGCCCGGGAACGCGTAGTTTGCGAGATAAACGCGTTTAAAGTTTCAACATATTTGAAGTAGTATCTAAACTGCAATTTCGCCCTATACCAGCATCAATTATTTTTACGTATAAAACACTTGTTTTGGTGCAAATTCTGGGCCCAGTAGCAGTCAGAGTGCAGGGACCAAAATTTCGATATTTTCTGATAGCGCCAATCGATTCAGAATGGTCGATTCATACCCCTTAGAAACCCCGAAGGGGCAAATAAGGCCCGGGAACGCGTAGTTTGCGAGATAAACGCGTTTAAAGTTTCAGCCTATTTGAAGTAGTACCTAAACTGCAATTTCGCCCTATACCAGGATCAATTATTTTTACCTATAAAACACTTGTTTTGGTGCATATTCTGAGCCCAGTAGCAGTCAGAGTTCATTGACCAAAATTTGGATATTATCTGATAGCGCCAACCGATTCAGAATGGTCGATTCATACCCCTTAGAAACCCCGAAGGGGCAAATAAGGCCCGGGAACGCGTAGTTTGCGAGATAAACGCGTTTAAAGTTTCAGCCTATTTGAAGTAGTACCTAAACTGCAATTTTGCCCTATACCAGCATCAATTCTTTTTACCTATAAAACACTTGTTTTGGTGCAAATTCTGGGCCCAGTAGCAGTCAGAGTTCAGGGACCAAAATTTCGACAATTTCTGATAGCGCCAATCGATTCAGAATGGTCGATTCATACCCCTTAGAAACCCCGAAGGGGCAAATAAGGCCCGGGAACGCGTAGTTTGCGAGATAAACGCGTTTAAAGTTTCAGCCTATTTGAAGTAGTACCTAAACTGCAATTTTGCCCTATACCAGCATCAATTCTTTTTACCTATAAAACACTTGTTTTGGTGCAAATTCTGGGCCCAGTATCAGTCAGAGTTCAGGGACCAAAATTTCGATAATTTCTGATAGCGCCAATCGATTCAGAATGGTCGATTCATTCCCCTTAGAAACCCCGAAGGGGCAAATAAGGCCCGGGAACGCGTAGTTTGCGAGATAAACGCGTTTAAAGTTTCAGCCTATTTGAAGTAGTACCTAAACTGCAATTTTGCCCTATGCCAGCATCAATTCTTTTTACCTATAAAACACTTGTTTTGGTGCAAATTCTGGGCGCAGTAGCAGTCAGAGTTCAGGGACCAAAATTTCGATATTTTCTGATAGCGCCAATCGATTCAGAATGGTCGATTCATACCCCTTAGAAACCCCGAAGGGGCAAATAAGGCCCGGGAACGCGTAGTTTGCGAGATAAACGCGTTTAAAGTTTCAACATATTTGAAGTAGTATCTAAACTGCAATTTCGCCCTATACCAGCATCAATTATTTTTACCTATAAAACACTTGTTTTGGTGCAAATTCTGGGCCCAGTAGCAGTCAGAGTTCAGGGACCAGAATTTCGATATTTTCTGATAGCGCCAATCGATTCAGAATGGTCGATTCATACCGCTTAGGAACCCCGAAGGGGCCAATAAGGCCCGGGAACTCGTAGTTTGCGAGATAAACGCGTTTAAAGTTTCAGCCTATTTGAAGTAGTACCTAAACTGCAATTTTGCCCTATACCAGCATCAATTCTTTTTACCTATAAAACACTTGTTTTGGTGCATATTCTGAGCCCAGTAGCAGTCAGAGTTCATTGACCAAAATTTGGATATTATCTGATAGCGCCAACCGATTCAGAATGGTCGATTCATACCCCTTAGAAACCCCGAAGGGGCAAATAAGGCCCGGGAACGCGTAGTTTGCGAGATAAACGCGTTTAAAGTTTCAGCCTATTTGAAGTAGTACCTAAACTGCAATTTTGCCCTATACCAGCATCAATTCTTTTTACCTATAAAACACTTGTTTTGGTGCAAATTCTGGGCCCAGTAGCAGTCAGAGTTCAGGGACCAAAATTTCGATAATTTCTGATAGCGCCAATCGATTCAGAATGGTCGATTCATAACCCTTAGAAACCCCGAAGGGGCAAATAAGGCCCGGGAACGCGTAGTTTGCGAGATAAACGCGTTTAAAGTTTCAGCCTATTTGAAGTAAACTGCAATTTTGCCCTATACCAGCATCAATTCTTTTTACCTATAAAACACTTGTTTTGGAGCAAATTCTGGGCCCAGTAGCAGTCAGAGTTCAGGGACCAAAATTTCGACAATTTCTGATAGCGCCAATCGATTCAGAATGGTCGATTCATACCCCTTAGGAACCCCGAAGGGGCAAATAAGGCCCGGGAACGCGTAGTTTGCGAGATAAACGCGTTTAAAGTTTCAGCCTATTTGAAGTAGTACCTAAACTGCAATTTTGCCCTATACCAGCATCAATTCTTTTTTCCTATAAAACACTTGTTTTGGTGCAAATTCTGGGCCCAGTAGCAGTCAGAGTTCAGGGACCAAAATTTCGATAATTTCTGATAGCGCCAATCGATTCAGAATGGTCGATTCATACCCCTTAGAAACCCCGAAGGGGCAAATAAGGCCCGGGAACGCGTAGTTTGCGAGATAAACGCGTTTAAAGTTTCAGCCTATTTGAAGTAGTACCTAAACTGCAATTTTGCCCTATACCAGCATCAATTCTTTTTACCTATAAAACACTTGTTTTGGTGCAAATTCTGGGCGCAGTAGCAGTCAGAGTTCAGGGACCAAAATTTCGATATTTTCTGATAGCGCCAATCGATTCAGAATGGTCGATTCATACCCCTTAGAAACCCCGAAGGGGCAAATAAGGCCCGGGAACGCGTAGTTTGCGAGATAAACGCGTTTAAAGTTTCAGCATATTTGAAGTAGTATCTAAACTGCAATTTCGCCCTATACCAGCATCAATTATTTTTACGTATAAAACACTTGTTTTGGTGCAAATTCTGGGCCCAGTAGTAGTCAGAGTGCAGGGACCAAAATTTCGATATTTTCTGATAGCGCCAATCGATTCAGAATGGTCGATTCATACCCCTTAGAAACCCCGATGGGGCAAATAAGGCCCGGGAACGCGTAGTTTGCGAGATAAACGCGTTTAAAGTTTCAGCCTATTTGAACTAGTACCTAAACTGCAATTTCGCCCTATACCAGGATCAATTATTTTTACCTATAAAACACTTGTTTTGGTGCATATTCTGAGCCCAGTAGCAGTCAGAGTTCATTGACCAAAATTTGGATATTATCTGATAGCGCCAACCGATTCAGAATGGTCGATTCATACCCCTTAGAAACCCCGAAGGGGCAAATAAGGCCTGGGAACGCGTAGTTTGCGAGATAAACGCGTTTAAAGTTTCAGCCTATTTGAAGTAGTACCTAAACTGCAATTTTGCCCTATACCAGCATCAATTCTTTTTACCTATAAAACACTTGTTTTGGTGCAAATTCTGGGCCCAGTAGCAGTCAGAGTTCAGGGACCAAAATTTCGACAATTTCTGATAGCGCCAATCGATTCAGAATGGTCGATTCATACCCCTTAGAAACCCCGAAGGGGCAAATAAGGCCCGGGAACGCGTAGTTTGCGAGATAAACGCGTTTAAAGTTTCAGCCTATTTGAAGTAGTACCTAAACTGCAATTTTGCCCTATACCAGCATCAATTCTTTTTACCTATAAAACACTTGTTTTGGTGCAAATTCTGGGCCCAGTAGCAGTCAGAGTTCAGGGACCAAAATTTCGATAATTTCTGATAGCGCCAATCGATTCAGAATGGTCGATTCATTCCCCTTAGAAACCCCGAAGAGGCAAATAAGGCCCGGGAACGCGTAGTTTGCGAGATAAACGCGTTTAAAGTTTCAGCCTATTTGAAGTAGTACCTAAACTGCAATTTTGCCCTATACCAGCATCAATTCTTTTTACCTATAAAACACTTGTTTTGGTGCAAATTCTTGGCGCAGTAGCAGTCAGAGTTCAGGGACCAAAATTTCGATATTTTCTGATAGCGCCAATCGATTCAGAATGGATTTGCGAGATAAACGCGTTTAAAGTTTCAACATATTTGAAGTAGTATCTAAACTGCAATTTCGCCCTATACCAGCATCAATTATTTTTACCTATAAAACACTTGTTTTGGTGCAAATTCTGGGCCCAGTAGCAGTCAGAGTTCAGGGACCAGAATTTCGATATTTTCTGATAGCGCCAATCGATTCAGAATGGTCGATTCATACCGCTTAGGAACCCCGAAGGGGCCAATAAGGCCCGGGAACTCGTAGTTTGCGAGATAAACGCGTTTAAAGTTTCAGCCTATTTGAAGTAGTACCTAAACTGCAATTTTGCCCTATACCAGCATCAATTCTTTTTACCTATAAAACACTTGTTTTGGTGCATATTCTGAGCCCAGTAGCAGTCAGAGTTCATTGACCAAAATTTGGATATTATCTGATAGCGCCAACCGATTCAGAATGGTCGATTCATACCCCTTAGAAACCCCGAAGGGGCAAATAAGGCCCGGGAACGCGTAGTTTGCGAGATAAACGCGTTTAAAGTTTCAGCCTATTTGAAGTAGTACCTAAACTGCAATTTTGCCCTATACCAGCATCAATTCTTTTTACCTATAAAACACTTGTTTTGGTGCAAATTCTGGGCCCAGTAGCAGTCAGAGTTCAGGGACCAAAATTTCGACAATTTCTGATAGCGCCAATCGATTCAGAATGGTCGATTCATACCCCTTAGAAACCCCGAAGGGGCAAATAAGGCCCGGGAACGCGTAGTTTGCGAGATAAACGCGTTTAAAGTTTCAGCCTATTTGAAGTAGTACCTAAACTGCAATTTCGCCCTATACCAGCATCAATTCTTTTTACCTATAAAACACTTGTTTTGGTGCATATTCTGAGCCCAGTAGCAGTCAGAGTTCAGGGACCAAAATTTGGATATTATCTGATAGCGCCAATCGATTCAGAATGGTCGATTCATACCCCTTAGAAACCCCGAAGGGGCAAATAAGGCCCGGGAACGCGTAGTTTGCGAGATAAACGCGTTTAAAGTTTCAGCCTATTTGAAGTAGTACCTAAACTGCAATTTTGCCCTATACCAGCATCAATTCTTTTTACCTATAAAACACTTGTTTTGGTGCAAATTCTGGGCCCAGTAGCAGTCAGAGTTCAGGGACCAAAATTTCGATAATTTCTGATAGCGCCAATCGATTCAGAATGGTCGATTCATAACCCTTAGAAATCCCGAAGGGGCAAATAAGGCCCGGGAACGCGTAGTTTGCGAGATAAACGCGTTTAAAGTTTCAGCCTATTTGAAGTAGTACCTAAACTGCAATTTCGCCCTATACCAGCATCAATTCTTTTTACCTATAAAACTCTTGTTTTGGTGCAAATTCTGGGCCCAGTAGCAGTCAGAGTTCAGGGACCAAAATTTCGATATTTTCTGATAGCGCCAATCGATTCAGAATGGTTGATTCATACCCCTTAGAAACCGCGCAGGGGCAAATAAGGCCCGGGAACGCGTAGTTTGCGAGATAAACGCGTTTAAAGTTTCAGCCTATTTGAAGTAGTACCTAAACTCCAATTTTGCCTTATACCAGCATCAATTCTTTTTACCTATAAAACACTTGTTTTGGTGCAAATTCTGGGCCCAGTAGCAGTCAGAGTTCAGGAACCAAAATTTCGATCATTTCTGATAGCGCCAATCGATTCAGAATGGTCGATTCATACCCCTTAGAAACCCCGAAGGGGCAAATAAGGCCCGGGAACGCGTAGTTTGCGAGATAAACGCGTTTAAAGTTTCAGCCTATTTGAAGTAGTACCTAAACTGCATTTTCGCCCTATACCAGCATAAATTCTTTTTACCTTTTGTTTTGGTGCAAATTCTGCGCCCAGTAGCAGTCAGAGTTCAGGGACCAAAATTTGGATATTTTCTGATAGCGCCAATCGATTCAGAATGGTCGATTCATACCCCTTAGAAACCCCGAAGGGGCAAATAAGGCCCGGGAACGCGTAGTTTTCGAGATAAACGCGTTTAAAAATTCAGCCTATTTGAAGTAGTACCTAAACTGCAATTTTGCCCTATACCAACATCAATTCTTTTAACCTATAAAACACTTGTTTTGGTGCAAATTCTGAGCCCAGTAGCAGTCAGAGTTCAGGGACCAAAATTTCGATATTTTCTGATAGTGCCAATCGATTCAGAATGGCCGATTCATACCCCTTAGAACCCCGAGGGGCAAATAAGGCCCGGGAACGCGTAGTTTACGAGATAAACGCGTTTAAAGTTTCAGCCTATTTGAAGTAGTACCTAAACTGCAATTTTGCCCTATACCAGCATCAATTATTTTTACCTATAAAACACTTGTTTTGGTGCAAATTCTGGGCCCAGTAGCAGTCAGAGTGCAGGGACCAAAATTTCGATATTTTCTGATAGCGCCAATCGATTCAGAATGGTCGATTCATACCCCTAAGAAACCCCGAAGGGGCAAATAAGGCCCGGGAACGCGTAGTTTGCGAGATAAACGCGTTTAAAGTTTCAGCCTATTTGAAGTAGTACCTAAACTGCAATTTTGCCCTATACCAGCATCAATTCTTTTTACCTATAAAACATTTGTTTTGGTGCAAATTCGGGGCCCAGTAGCAGTCAGAGTTCAGGGACCAAAATTTCGATATTTTCTGATAGCGCCAATCGATTCAGAATGGTCGATTCATACCCCTTAGAAACCCCGAAGGGGCAAATAAGGCCCGGGAACGCGTAGTTTACGAGATAAACGCGTTTAAAGTTTCAGCCTATTTGAAGTAGTACCTAAACTGCAATTTTGCCCTATACCAGCATCAATTCTTTTTACCTATAAACCACTTGTTTTGGTGCAAATTCTGGGCCCAGTAGCAGTCAGAGTTCAGGGACCAAAATTTGGATATTATCTGATAGCGCCAATCGATTCAGAATGGTCGATTCATACCCCTTAGAAACCCCGAAGGGGCAAATAAGGCCCGGGAACGCATAGTTTACGAGATAAACGCGTTTAAAGTTTCAGCCTATTTGAAGTAGTACCTAAACTGCAATTTTGCCCTATACCAGCATCAATTCTTTTTACCTATAAAACACTTGTTTTGGTGCAAATTCTGGGCCCAGTAGCAGTCAGAGTGCAGGGACCAAAATTTCGATATTTTCTGATAGCGCCAATCGATTCAGAATGGTCGATTCATACCCCTATTCAGCCTATTTGAAGTAGTACCTAAACTGCATTTTCGCCCTATACCAGCATAAATTCTTTTTACCTTTTGTTTTGGTGCAAATTCTGCGCCCAGTAGCAGTCAGAGTTCAGGGACCAAAATTTGGATATTTTCTGATAGCGCCAATCGATTCAGAATGGTCGATTCATACCCCTTAGAAACCCCGAAGGGGCAAATAAGGCCCGGGAACGCGTAGTTTGCGAGATAAACGCGTTTAAAGTTTCAGCCTATTTGAAGTAGTACCTAAACTGCAATTTTGCCCTATACCAGCATCAATTCTTTTAACCTATAAAACACTTGTTTTGGTGCAAATTCTGAGCCCAGTAGCAGTCAGAGTTTAGGCACCAAAATTTCGATATTTTCTGATAGCGCCAATCGATTCAGAATGGTCGATTCATACCCCTTAGAACCCCGAAGGGGCAAATAAGGCCCGGGAACGCGTAGTTTACGAGATAAACGCGTTTAAAGTTTCAGCCTATTTGAAGTAGTACCTAAACTGCAATTTTGCCCTATATCAGCATCAATTATTTTTACCTATAAAATACTTGTTTTGGTGCAAATTCTGGGCCCAGTAGCAGTCAGAGTGCAGGGACCAAAATTTCTATATTTTCTGATAGCGCCAATCGATTCAGAATGGTCGATTCATACCCCTTAGAAACCCCGAAGGGGCAAATAAGGCCCGGGAACACGTAGTTTGAGAGATAAACGCGTTTAAAGTTTCAGCCTATTTGAAGTAGTACCTAAACTGCAATTTTGCCCTATACCAGCATCAATTCTTTTTACCTATAAAACACTTGTTTTGGTGCAAATTCTGGGCCCAGTAGCAGTCAGAGTTCAGGGACCAAAATTTCAATATTTTCTGATAGCGCCAATCGAATCAGAATGGTCGATTCATACCCCCTTAGAAATCCCGAAGGGGCAAATAAGGCCCGGGAACGCGTAGTTTGCGAGATAAACGCGTTTAAAGTTTCAGCCTATTTGAAGTAGTACCTAAACTGCAATTTTGCCCTATACCAGCATCAATTCTTTTTACCTATAAAACACTTGTTTTGGTGCATATTCTGAGCCCAGTAGCAGCCAGAGTTCAGGGACCAAAATTTGGATATTATCTGATAGCGCCAATCGATTCAGAATGGTCGATTCAACGAACGGGAACGCGTAGTTTGCGAGATGAACGCGTTTAAAGTTTCAGCCTATTTGAAGTAGTACCTAAACTGCAATTTTGCCCTATACCAGCATCAATTCTTTTTACCTATAAAACACTTGTTTTGGTGCAAATTCTGGGCCCAGTAGCAGTCAGAGTTCAGGGACCAAAATTTCGATAATTTCTGATAGCGCCAATCGATTCAGAATGGTCGATTCATACCCCTTAGAAACCCCGAAGGGGCAAATAAGGCCCGGGAACGCGTAGTTTGCGAGATAAACGCGTTTAAAGTTTCAGCCTATTTGAAGTAGTACCTAAACTGCAATTTCGCCCTATACCAGCATAAATTCTTTTTACCTTTTACCTTTTGTTTTGGTGCAAATTCTGTGCCCAGTAGCAGTCAGAGTTCAGGGACCAAAATTTGGATATATTCTGATAGCCCAATCGATTCAGAATGGTCGATTCATACCCCTTAGAAACCCCGAAGGGGCAAATAAGGCCCGGGAACGCGTAGTTTACGAGATAAACGCGTTTAAAGTTTCAGCCTATTTGAAGTAGTACCTAAACTGCAATTTTGCCCTATACCAGCATCAATTCTTTTTACCTATAAAACACTTGTTTTGGTGCAAATTCTGGGCCCAGTAGCAGTCAGAGTTCAGGGACCAAAATTTCGATATTTTCTGATAGCGCCAATCGATTCAGAATGGTCGATTCATACCCCTTAGAAACCCCGAAGGGGCAAATAAGGCCCGGGAACGCGTAGTTTGCGAGATAAACGCGTTTAAAGTTTCAGCCTATTTGAAGTAGTACATAAACTGCAATTTTGCCCTATACCAGCATCAATTATTTTTACCTATAAAACACTTGTTTTGGTGCAAATTCTGTGCCCAGTAGCAGTCAGAGTTCAGGGACCAAAATTTCGATATTTTCTGATAGCGCCAATCGATTCAGAATGGTTGATTCATACCCCTTAGAAACCCCGAAGGGGCAAATAAGGCCCGGGAACGCGTAGTTTGCGAGATAAACGCGTTTAAAGTTTCAGCCTATTTGAAGTAGTACCTAAACTGCAATTTTGCCCTATACCAGCATCAATTCTTTTTACCTATAAAACACTTGTGTTGGTGCAAATTCTGAGCCCAGTAGCAGTCAGAGTTCAGGGACCAAAATTTGGATATTATCTGATAGCGCCAATCGATTCAGAATGGCCGATTCATACCCCTTAGAAACCCCGAAGGGGCAAATAAGGCCCGGGAACGCGTATTTTGCGAGATAAACGCGTTTAAAGTTTCAGCCTATTTGAAGTAGTACCTAAACTGCAATTTTGCCCTATACCAGCATCAATTATTTTTACCTATAAAACACTTGTTTTGGTGCAAATTCTGGGCCCAGTAGCAGTCAGAGTGCAGGGACCAAAATTTCGATATTTTCTGATAGCGCCAATCGATTCAGAATGGTCGATTCATACCCCTTAGAAACCCCGAAGGGGCAAATAAGGCCCGGGAACGCGTAGTTTGCGAGATAAACGCGTTTAAAGTTTCAGCCTATTTGAAGTAGTACCTAAACTGCAATTTTGCCCTATACCACCATCAATTCTTTTTACCTATAAAACACTTGTTTTGGTGCAAATTCTGGGCCCAGTAGCAGTCAGAGTTCAGGGACCAAAATTTCGATATTTTCTGATAGCGCCAATCGATTCAGAATGGTCGATTCATACCCCTTAGAAACCCCGAAGGGGCAAATAAGGCCCGGGAACGCGTAGTTTGCGAGATAAACGCGTTTAAAGTTTCAGCCTATTTGAAGTAGTACATAAACTGCAATTTTGCCCTATACCAGCATCAATTATTTTTACCTATAAAACACTTGTTTTGGTGCAAATTCTGGGCCCAGTAGCAGTCAGAGTGCAGGGGCCAAAATTTCGATATTTTCTGATAGCGCCAATCGATTCAGAATGGTCGATTCATACCCCTTAGAAACCCCGAAGGGGCAAATAAGGCCCGGGAACGCGTAGTTTGCGAGATAAACGCGTTTAAAGTTTCAGCCTACTTGAAGTAGTACCTAAACTGCAATTTTGCCCTATACCAGCATCAATTCTTTTTACCTATAAAACACTTGTTTTGGTGCAAATTCTGTGCCCAGTAGCAGTCAGAGTTCAGGGACCAAAATTTCGATATTTTCTGATAGCGCCAATCGATTCAGAATGGTTGATTCATACCCCTTAGAAACCCCGAAGGGGCAAATAAGGCCCGGGAACGCGTAGTTTGCGAGATAAACGCGTTTAAAGTTTCAGCCTATTTGAAGTAGTACCTAAACTGCAATTTTGCCCTATACCAGCATCAATTCTTTTTACCTATAAAACACTTGTGTTGGTGCAAATTCTGAGCCCAGTAGCAGTCAGAGTTCAGGGACCAAAATTTGGATATTATCTGATAGCGCCAATCGATTCAGAATGGCCGATTCATACCCCTTAGAAACCCCGAAGGGGCAAATAAGGCCCGGGAACGCGTATTTTGCGAGATAAACGCGTTTAAAGTTTCAGCCTATTTGAAGTAGTACCTAAACTGCAATTTTGCCCTATACCAGCATCAATTATTTTTACCTATAAAACACTTGTTTTGGTGCAAATTCTGGGCCCAGTAGCAGTCAGAGTGCAGGGACCAAAATTTCGATATTTTCTGATAGCGCCAATCGATTCAGAATGGTCGATTCATACCCCTTCGAAACCCCGAAGGGGCAAATAAGGCCCGGGAACGCGTAGTTTGCGAGATAAACGCGTTTAAAGTTTCAGCCTATTTGAAGTAGTACCTAAACTGCAATTTTGCCCTATACCAGCATCAATTCTTTTTACCTATAAAACACTTGTTTTGGTGCAAATTCTGGGCCCAGTAGCAGTCAGAGTTCAGGGACCAAAATTTCGATATCTTCTGATAGCGCCAATCGAATCAGAATGGTCGATTCATACCCCTTAGAAATCCCGAAGGGGCAAATGAGGCCCGGGAACGCGTAGTTTGCGAGATAAACGCGTTTAAAGTTTCAGCCTATTTGAAGTAGTACCTAAACTGCAATTTTGCCCTATACCAGCATCAATTCTTTTTACCTATAAAACACTTGTTTTGGTGCACATTCTGAGCCCAGTAGCAGTCAGAGTTCAGGGACCAAAATTTGGATATCATCTGATAGCGCCAATCGATTCAGAATGGTCGATTCAACGAACGGGAACGCGTAGTTTGCGAGATAAACGCGTTTAAAGTTTCAGCCTATTTGAAGTAGTACCTAAACTGCAATTTTGCCCTATACCAGCATCAATTCTTTTTACCTATAAAACACTTGTTTTGGTGCAAATTCTGGGCCCAGTAGCAGTCAGAGTGCAGGGACCAAAATTTCGATATTTTCTGATAGCGCCAATCGATTCAGAATGGTCGATTCATACCCCTTAGAAACCCCGAAGGGGCAAATAAGGCCCGGGAACGCGTAGTTTGCGAGATAAACGCGTTTAAAGTTTCAGCCTATTTGAAGTAGTACCTAAACTGCATTTTCGCCCTATACCAGCATAAATTCTTTTTACCTTTTGTTTTGGTGCAAATTCTGCGCCCAGTAGCAGTCAGAGTTCAGGGACCAAAATTTGGATATTTTCTGATAGCGCCAATCGATTCAGAATGGTCGATTCATACCCCTTAGAAACCCCGAAGGGGCAAATAAGGCCCGGGAACGCGTAGTTTGCGAGATAAACGCGTTTAAAGTTTCAGCCTATTTGAAGTAGTACCTAAACTGCAATTTTGCCCTATACCAGCATCAATTCTTTTAACCTATAAAACACTTGTTTTGGTGCAAATTCTGAGCCCAGTAGCAGTCAGAGTTTAGGCACCAAAATTTCGATATTTTCTGATAGCGCCAATCGATTCAGAATGGTCGATTCATACCCCTTAGAACCCCGAAGGGGCAAATAAGGCCCGGGAACGCGTAGTTTACGAGATAAACGCGTTTAAAGTTTCAGCCTATTTGAAGTAGTACCTAAACTGCAATTTTGCCCTATACCAGCATCAATTATTTTTACCTATAAAATACTTGTTTTGGTGCAAATTCTGGGCCCAGTAGCAGTCAGAGTGCAGGGACCAAAATTTCGATATTTTCTGATAGCGCCAATCGATTCAGAATGGTCGATTCATACCCCTTAGAAACCCCGAAGGGGCAAATAAGGCCCGGGAACACGTAGTTTGAGAGATAAACGCGTTTAAAGTTTCAGCCTATTTGAAGTAGTACCTAAACTGCAATTTTGCCCTATACCAGCATCAATTCTTTTTACCTATAAAACACTTGTTTTGGTGCAAATTCTGGGCCCAGTAGCAGTCAGAGTTCAGGGACCAAAATTTCAATATTTTCTGATAGCGCCAATCGAATCAGAATGGTCGATTCATACCCCCTTAGAAATCCCGAAGGGGCAAATAAGGCCCGGGAACGCGTAGTTTGCGAGATAAACGCGTTTAAAGTTTCAGCCTATTTGAAGTAGTACCTAAACTGCAATTTTGCCCTATACCAGCATCAATTCTTTTTACCTATAAAACACTTGTTTTGGTGCATATTCTGAGCCCAGTAGCAGCCAGAGTTCAGGGACCAAAATTTGGATATTATCTGATAGCGCCAATCGATTCAGAATGGTCGATTCAACGAACGGGAACGCGTAGTTTGCGAGATGAACGCGTTTAAAGTTTCAGCCTATTTGAAGTAGTACCTAAACTGCAATTTTGCCCTATACCAGCATCAATTCTTTTTACCTATAAAACACTTGTTTTGGTGCAAATTCTGGGCCCAGTAGCAGTCAGAGTTCAGGGACCAAAATTTCGATAATTTCTGATAGCGCCAATCGATTCAGAATGGTCGATTCATACCCCTTAGAAACCCCGAAGGGGCAAATAAGGCCCGGGAACGCGTAGTTTGCGAGATAAACGCGTTTAAAGTTTCAGCCTATTTGAAGTAGTACCTAAACTGCAATTTCGCCCTATACCAGCATAAATTCTTTTTACCTTTTACCTTTTGTTTTGGTGCAAATTCTGTGCCCAGTAGCAGTCAGAGTTCAGGGACCAAAATTTGGATATATTCTGATAGCCCAATCGATTCAGAATGGTCGATTCATACCCCTTAGAAACCCCGAAGGGGCAAATAAGGCCCGGGAACGCGTAGTTTACGAGATAAACGCGTTTAAAGTTTCAGCCTATTTGAAGTAGTACCTAAACTGCAATTTTGCCCTATACCAGCATCAATTATTTTTACCTATAAAACACTTGTTTTGGTGCAAATTCTGGGCCCAGTAGCAGTCAGAGTTCAGGGACCAAAATTTCGATATTTTCTGATAGCGCCAATCGATTCAGAATGGTCGATTCATACCCCTTAGAAACCCCGAAGGGGCAAATAAGGCCCGGGAACGCGTAGTTTGCGAGATAAACGCGTTTAAAGTTTCAGCCTATTTGAAGTAGTACATAAACTGCAATTTTGCCCTATACCAGCATCAATTATTTTTACCTATAAAACACTTGTTTTGGTGCAAATTCTGGGCCCAGTAGCAGTCAGAGTGCAGGGACCAAAATTTCGATATTTTCTGATAGCGCCAATCGATTCAGAATGGTCGATTCATACCCCTTAGAAACCCCGAAGGGGCAAATAAGGCCCGGGAACGCGTAGTTTGCGAGATAAACGCGTTTAAAGTTTCAGCCTACTTGAAGTAGTACCTAAACTGCAATTTTGCCCTATACCAGCATCAATTCTTTTTACCTATAAAACACTTGTTTTGGTGCAAATTCTGTGCCCAGTAGCAGTCAGAGTTCAGGGACCAAAATTTCGATATTTTCTGATAGCGCCAATCGATTCAGAATGGTTGATTCATACCCCTTAGAAACCCCGAAGGGGCAAATAAGGCCCGGGAACGCGTAGTTTGCGAGATAAACGCGTTTAAAGTTTCAGCCTATTTGAAGTAGTACCTAAACTGCAATTTTGCCCTATACCAGCATCAATTCTTTTTACCTATAAAACACTTGTGTTGGTGCAAATTCTGAGCCCAGTAGCAGTCAGAGTTCAGGGACCAAAATTTGGATATTATCTGATAGCGCCAATCGATTCAGAATGGCCGATTCATACCCCTTAGAAACCCCGAAGGGGCAAATAAGGCCCGGGAACGCGTATTTTGCGAGATAAACGCGTTTAAAGTTTCAGCCTATTTGAAGTAGTACCTAAACTGCAATTTTGCCCTATACCAGCATCAATTATTTTTACCTATAAAACACTTGTTTTGGTGCAAATTCTGGGCCCAGTAGCAGTCAGAGTGCAGGGACCAAAATTTCGATATTTTCTGATAGCGCCAATCGATTCAGAATGGTCGATTCATACCCCTTAGAAACCCCGAAGGGGCAAATAAGGCCCGGGAACGCGTAGTTTGCGAGATAAACGCGTTTAAAGTTTCAGCCTATTTGAAGTAGTACCTAAACTGCAATTTTGCCCTATACCACCATCAATTCTTTTTACCTATAAAACACTTGTTTTGGTGCAAATTCTGGACCCAGTAGCAGTCAGAGTTCAGGGACCAAAATTTCGATATTTTCTGATAGCGCCAATCGATTCAGAATGGTCGATTCATACCCCTTAGAAACCCCGAAGGGGCAAATAAGGCCCGGGAACGCGTAGTTTGCGAGATAAACGCGTTTAAAGTTTCAGCCTATTTGAAGTAGTACATAAACTGCAATTTTGCCCTATACCAGCATCAATTATTTTTACCTATAAAACACTTGTTTTGGTGCAAATTCTGGGCCCAGTAGCAGTCAGAGTGCAGGGGCCAAAATTTCGATATTTTCTGATAGCGCCAATCGATTCAGAATGGTCGATTCATACCCCTTAGAAACCCCGAAGGGGCAAATAAGGCCCGGGAACGCGTAGTTTGCGAGATAAACGCGTTTAAAGTTTCAGCCTACTTGAAGTAGTACCTAAACTGCAATTTTGCCCTATACCAGCATCAATTCTTTTTACCTATAAAACACTTGTTTTGGTGCAAATTCTGTGCCCAGTAGCAGTCAGAGTTCAGGGACCAAAATTTCGATATTTTCTGATAGCGCCAATCGATTCAGAATGGTTGATTCATACCCCTTAGAAACCCCGAAGGGGCAAATAAGGCCCGGGAACGCGTAGTTTGCGAGATAAACGCGTTTAAAGTTTCAGCCTATTTGAAGTAGTACCTAAACTGCAATTTTGCCCTATACCAGCATCAATTCTTTTTACCTATAAAACACTTGTGTTGGTGCAAATTCTGAGCCCAGTAGCAGTCAGAGTTCAGGGACCAAAATTTGGATATTATCTGATAGCGCCAATCGATTCAGAATGGCCGATTCATACCCCTTAGAAACCCCGAAGGGGCAAATAAGGCCCGGGAACGCGTATTTTGCGAGATAAACGCGTTTAAAGTTTCAGCCTATTTGAAGTAGTACCTAAACTGCAATTTTGCCCTATACCAGCATCAATTATTTTTACCTATAAAACACTTGTTTTGGTGCAAATTCTGGGCCCAGTAGCAGTCAGAGTGCAGGGACCAAAATTTCGATATTTTCTGATAGCGCCAATCGATTCAGAATGGTCGATTCATACCCCTTCGAAACCCCGAAGGGGCAAATAAGGCCCGGGAACGCGTAGTTTGCGAGATAAACGCGTTTAAAGTTTCAGCCTATTTGAAGTAGTACCTAAACTGCAATTTTGCCCTATACCAGCATCAATTCTTTTTACCTATAAAACACTTGTTTTGGTGCAAATTCTGGGCCCAGTAGCAGTCAGAGTTCAGGGACCAAAATTTCGATATTTTCTGATAGCGCCAATCGAATCAGAATGGTCGATTCATACCCCTTAGAAATCCCGAAGGGGCAAATGAGGCCCGGGAACGCGTAGTTTGCGAGATAAACGCGTTTAAAGTTTCAGCCTATTTGAAGTAGTACCTAAACTGCAATTTTGCCCTATACCAGCATCAATTCTTTTTACCTATAAAACACTTGTTTTGGTGCATATTCTGAGCCCAGTAGCAGTCAGAGTTCAGGGACCAAAATTTGGATATCATCTGATAGCGCCAATCGATTCAGAATGGTCGATTCAACGAACGGGAACGCGTAGTTTGCGAGATAAACGCGTTTAAAGTTTCAGCCTATTTGAAGTAGTACCTAAACTGCAATTTTGCCCTATACCAGCATCAATTCTTTTTACCTATAAAACACTTGTTTTGGTGCAAATTCTGGGCCCAGTAGCAGTCAGAGTTCAGGGACCAAAATTTCGATAATTTCTGATAGCGCCAATCGATTCAGAATGGTCGATTCATACCCCTTAGAAACCACGAAGGGGCAAATAAGGCCCGGGAACGCGTAGTTTGCGAGATAAACGCGTTTAAAGTTTCAGCCTATTTGAAGTAGTACCTAAACTGCAATTTTGCCCTATACCAGCATCAATTCTTTTTACCTATAAAACACTTGTTTTGGTGCAAATTCTGGGCCCAGTAGCAGTCAGAGTTCAGGGACCAAAATTTCGATATTTTCTGATAGCGCCAATCGATTCAGAATGGTCGATTCATACCCCTTAGAAACCCCGAAGGGACAAATAAGGCCCGGGAACGCGTAGTTTGCGAGATAAACGCGTTTAAAGTTTCAGCCTATTTGAAGTAGTACCTAAACTGCAATTTTGCCCTATACCAGCATCAATTCTTTTTACCTATAAAACACTTGTTTTGGTGCATATTCTGAGCCCAGTAGCAGTCAGAGTTCAGGGACCAAACTTTGGATATTATCTGATAGCGCCAATCGATTCAGAATGGTCGATTCATACCCCTTAGAAACCACGAAGGGGCAAATAAGGCCCGGGAACGCGTAGTTTGCGAGATAAACGCGTTTAAAGTTTCAGCCTATTTGAAGTAGTACCTAAACTGCAATTTCGCCCTATACCAGAATAAATTCTTTTTACCTTTTACCTTTTGTTTTGGTGCGAATTCTGTGCCCAGTAGCAGTCAGAGTTCAGGGACCAAAATTTGGATATTTTCTGATTGCCCAATCGATTCAGAATGGTCGATTCATACCCCTCAGAAACCCCGAAGGGGCAAATAAGGCCCGGGAACGCGTAGTTTGCGAGATAAACCCGTTTAAAGTTTCAGCCTATTTGAAGTAGTACCTAAACTGCAATTTCGCCCTATACCAGCATCAATTCTTTTTACCTATAAAACGCTTGTTTTGGTGCATATTCTGAGCCCAGTAGCAGTCAGAGTTCAGGGACCAAAATTTGGATATTATCTGATAGCGCCAATCGATTCAGAATGGTCGATTCATACCCCTTAGAAACCCCGAAGGGGCAAATAAGGCCCGGGAACGCGTAGTTTGCGAGATAAACGCGTTTAAAGTTTCAGCCTATTTGAAGTAGTACATAAACTGCAATTTTGCCCTATACCAGCATCAATTATTTTTACCTATAAAACACTTGTTTTGGTGCAAATTCTGGGCCCAGTAGCAGTCAGAGTGCAGGGACCAAAATTTCGATATTTTCTGATAGCGCCAATCGATTCAGAATGGTCGATTCATACCCCTTAGAAACCCCGAAGGGGCAAATAAGGCCCGGGAACGCGTAGTTTGCGAGATAAACGCGTTTAAAGTTTCAGCCTACTTGAAGTAGTACCTAAACTGCAATTTTGCCCTATACCAGCATCAATTCTTTTTACCTATAAAACACTTGTTTTGGTGCAAATTCTGTGCCCAGTAGCAGTCAGAGTTCAGGGACCAAAATTTCGATATTTTCTGATAGCGCCAATCGATTCAGAATGGTTGATTCATACCCCTTAGAAACCCCGAAGGGGCAAATAAGGCCCGGGAACGCGTAGTTTGCGAGATAAACGCGTTTAAAGTTTCAGCCTATTTGAAGTAGTCCCTAAACTGCAATTTTGCCCTATACCAGCATCAATTCTTTTTACCTAAAAACACTTGTGTTGGTGCAAATTCTGAGCCCAGTAGCAGTCAGAGTTCAGGGACCAAAATTTGGATATTATCTGATAGCGCCAATCGATTCAGAATGGCCGATTCATACCCCTTAGAAACCCCGAAGGGGCAAATAAGGCCCGGGAACGCGTATTTTGCGAGATAAACGCGTTTAAAGTTTCAGCCTATTTGAAGTAGTACCTAAACTGCAATTTTGCCCTATACCAGCATCAATTATTTTTACCTATAAAACACTTGTTTTGGTGCAAATTCTGGGCCCAGTAGCAGTCAGAGTGCAGGGACCAAAATTTCGATATTTTCTGATAGCGCCAATCGATTCAGAATGGTCGATTCATACCCCTTAGAAACCCCCAAGGGGCAAATAAGGCCCGGGAACGCGTACTTTGCGAGATAAACGCGTTTAAAGTTTCAGCCTATTTGAAGTAGTACCTAAACTGCAATTTTGCCCTATACCAGCATCAATTCTTTTTACCTATAAAACACTTGTTTTGGTGCAAATTCTGGGCCCAGTAGCAGTCAGAGTTCAGGGACCAACATTTCGATATTTTCTGATAGCGCCAATCGAATCAGAATGGTCGATTCATACCCCTTAGAAATCCCGAAGGGGCAAATAAGGCCCGGGAACGCGTAGTTTGCGAGATAAACGCGTTTAAAGTTTCAGCCTATTTGAAGTAGTACCTAAACTGCAATTTTGCCCTATACCAGCATCAATTCTTTTTACCTATAAAACACTTGTTTTGGTGCATATTCTGAGCCCAGTAGCAGTCAGAGTTCAGGGACCAAAATTTGGATATCATCTGATAGCGCCAATCGATTCAGAATGGTCGATTCAACGAACGGGAACGCGTAGTTTGCGAGATAAACGCGTTTAAAGTTTCAGCCTATTTGAAGTAGTACCTAAACTGCAATTTTGCCCTATACCAGCATCAATTCTTTTTACCTATAAAACACTTGTTTTGGTGCAAATTCTGGGCCCAGTAGCAGTCAGAGTTCAGGGACCAAAATTTCGATAATTTCTGATAGCGCCAATCGATTCAGAATGGTCGATTCATACCCTTTAGAAACCACGAAGGGGCAAATAAGGCCCGGGAACGCGTAGTTTGCGAGATAAACGCGTTTAAAGTTTCAGCCTATTTGAAGTAGTACCTAAACTGCAATTTTGCCCTATACCAGCATCAATACTTTTTACCTATAAAACACTTGTTTTGGTGCAAATTCTGGGCCCAGTAGCAGTCAGAGTTCAGGGACCAAAATTTCGATATTTTCTGATAGCGCCAATCGATTCAGAATGGTCGATTCATACCCCTTAGAAACCCCGAAGGGACAAATAAGGCCCGGGAACGCGTAGTTTGCGAGATAAACGCGTTTAAAGTTTCAGCCTATTTGAAGTAGTACCTAAACTGCAATTTTGCCCTATACCAGCATCAATTCTTTTTACCTATAAAACACTTGTTTTGGTGCATATTCTGAGCCCAGTAGCAGTCAGAGTTCAGGGACCAAACTTTGGATATTATCTGATAGCGCCAATCGATTCAGAATGGTCGATTCATACCCCTTAGAAACCCCGAAGGGGCAAATAAGGCCCGGGAACGCGTAGTTTGCGAGATAAACGCGTTTAAAGTTTCAGCCTATTTGAAGTAGTACCTAAACTGCAATTTCGCCCTATACCAGAATAAATTCTTTTTACCTTTTACCTTTTGTTTTGGTGCAAATTCTGTGCCCAGTAGCAGTCAGAGTTCAGGGACCAAAATTTGGATATTTTCTGATTGCCCGATCGATTCAGAATGGTCGATTCATACCCCTCAGAAACCCCGAAGGGGCAAATAAGGCCCGGGAACGCGTAGTTTGCGAGATAAACCCGTTTAAAGTTTCAGCCTATTTGAAGTAGTACCTAAACTGCAATTTCGCCCTATACCAGCATCAATTCTTTTTACCTATAAAACGCTTGTTTTGGTGCATATTCTGAGCCCAGTAGCAGTCAGAGTTCAGGGACCAAAATTTGGATATTATCTGATAGCGCCAATCGATTCAGAATGGTCGATTCATACCCCTTAGAAACCCCGAAGGGGCAAATAAGGCCCGGGAACGCGTAGTTTGCGAGATAAACGCGTTTAAAGTTTCAGCCTATTTGAAGTAGTACCTAAACTGCAATTTTGCCCTATACCAGTATCAATTCTTTTTACCTATAAAACACTTGTTTTGGTGCAAATTCTGGGCCCAGTAGCAGTCAGAGTTCAGGGACCAAAATTTCGATAATTTCTGATAGCGCCAATCGATTCAGAATGGTCGATTCATACCCCTTAGAAACCCCGAAGGGGCAAATAAGGCCCGGGAACGCGTAGTTTGCGAGATAAACGCGTTGAAAGTTTCAGCCTATTTGAAGTAGTACCTAAACTGCAATTTCGCCCTATACCAGCATAAATTCTTTTTACCTATAAAACACTTGTTTTGGTGCAAATTCTGAGCCCAGTAGCAGTCAGAGTTCAGGGACCAACATTTGGATATTATCTGATAGCGCCAATCGATTCAGAATGGTCGATTCATACCCCTTAGAAACCCCGAAGGGGCAAATAAGGCCCGGGAACGCGTAGTTTACGAGATAAACGCGTTTAAAGTTTCAGCATATTTGAAGTAGTACCTAAACTGCAATTTTGCCCTATACCAGCATCAATTCTTTTTACCTATAAAACACTTGTTTTGGTGCAAATTCTGGGCCCAGTAGCAGTCAGAGTGCAGGGACCAAAATTTCGATATTTTCTGATAGCGCCAATCGATTCAGAATGGTCGATTCATACCCCTTAGAAACCCCGAAGGGGCAAATAAGGCCCGGGAACGCGTAGTTTGCTAGATAAACGCGTTTAAAGTTTCAGCCTATTTGAAGTAGTACCTAAACTGCAATTTTGCCCTATACCAGCCTCAATTCTTTTTACCTATAAAACCCTTGTTTTGGTGCAAATTCTGGGCCCAGTAGCAGTCAGAGTTCAGGGACCAAAATTTCGATCATTTCTGATAGCGCCAATCGATTCAGAATGGTCGATTCATACCCCTTGGAAACCCCGAAGGGGCAAATAAGGCCCGGGAACGCGTAGTTTGCGAGATAAACGCGTTTAAAGTTTTAGCCTATTTGAAGTAGTACCTAAACTGCATTTTCGCCCTATACCAGCATAAATTCTTTTTACCTTTTGTTTTGGTGTAAATTCTGCGCCCAGTAGCAGTCAGAGTTCAGGGACCAAAATTTGGATATTTTCTGATAGCGCCAATCGATTCAGAATGGTCGATTCATACCCCTTAGAAACCCGAAGGGGCAAATAAGGCCCGGGAACGCGTAGTTTGCGAGATAAACGCATTTAAAGTTTCAGCCTATTTGAAGTAGTACCTAAACTGCAATTTTGCCCTATACCAGCATCAATTCTTTTTACCTATAAAACACTTGTTTTGGTGCAAATTCTGAGCCCAGTAGCAGTCAGAGTTCAGGGACCAAAATTTCGATATTTTCTGATAGCGCCAATCGATTCAGAATGGTCGATTCATACCCCTTAGAAACCCCGAAGGGGCAAATAAGGCCCGGGAACGCGTAGTTTACGAGATAAACGCGTTTAAAGTTTCAGCCTATTTGAAGTAGTACCTAAACTCCAATTTTGCCTTATACCAGCATCAATTCTTTTTACCTATAAAACACTTGTTTTGGTGCAAATTCTGAGCCCAGTAGCAGTCAGAGTTCAGGGACCAAAATTTCGATATTTTCTGATAGCGCCAATCGATTCAGAATGGTCGATTCATACCCCTTAGAAACCCCGAAGGGGCAAATAAGGCCCGGGAACGCGTAGTTTACGAGATAAACGCGTTTAAAGTTTCAGCCTATTTGAAGTAGTACCTAAACTGCAATTTTGCCCTATACCAGCATCAATTCTTTTTACCTATAAAACACTTGTTTTGGTGCAAATTCTGGGCCCAGTAGCAGTCAGAGTTCAGGGACCAAAATTTCGATCATTTCTGATAGCGCCAATCGATTCAGAATGGTCGATTCATACCCCTTGGAAACCCCGAAGGGGCAAATAAGGCCCGGGAACGCGTAGTTTGCGAGATAAACGCGTTTAAAGTTTTAGCCTATTTGAAGTAGTACCTAAACTGCATTTTCGCCCTATACCAGCATAAATTCTTTTTACCTTTTGTTTTGGTGTAAATTCTGCGCCCAGTAGCAGTCAGAGTTCAGGGACCAAAATTTGGATATTTTCTGATAGCGCCAATCGATTCAGAATGGTCGATTCATACCCCTCAGAAACCCCGAAGGGGCAAATAAGGCCCGGGAACGCGTAGTTTGCGAGATAAACCCGTTTAAAGTTTCAGCCTATTTGAAGTAGTACCTAAACTGCAATTTCGCCCTATACCAGCATCAATTCTTTTTACCTATAAAACACTTGTTTTGGTGCATATTCTGAGCCCAGTAGCAGTCAGAGTTCAGGGACCAAAATTTGGATATTATCTGATAGCGCCAATCGATTCAGAATGGTCGATTCATACCCCTTAGAAACCCCGAAGGGGCAAATAAGGCCCGGGAACGCGTAGTTTGCGAGATAAACGCGTTTAAAGTTTCAGCCTGTTTGAAGTAGTACCTAAACTGCAATTTTGCCCTATACCAGTATCAATTCTTTTTACCTATAAAACACTTGTTTTGGTGCAAATTCTGGGCCCAGTAGCAGTCAGAGTTCAGGGACCAAAATTTCGATAATTTCTGATAGCGCCAATCGATTCAGAATGGTCGATTCATACCCCTTAGAAACCCCGAAGGGGCAAATAAGGCCCGGGAACGCGTAGTTTGCGAGATAAACGCGTTTAAAGTTTCAGCCTATTTGAAGTAGTACCTAAACTGCAATTTCGCCCTATACCAGCATAAATTCTTTTTACCTATAAAACACTTGTTTTGGTGCAAATTCTGAGCCCAGTAGCAGTCAGAGTTCAGGGACCAACATTTGGATATTATCTGATAGCGCCAATCGATTCAGAATGGTCGATTCATACCCCTTAGAAACCCCGAAGGGGCAAATAAGGCCCGGGAACGCGTAGTTTACGAGATAAACGCGTTTAAAGTTTCAGCCTATTTGAAGTAGTACCTAAACTGCAATTTTGCCCTATACCAGCATCAATTCTTTTTACCTATAAAACACTTGTTTTGGTGCAAATTCTGGGCCCAGTAGCAGTCAGAGTGCAGGGACCAAAACTTCGATATTTTCTGATAGCGCCAATCGATTCAGAATGGTCGATTCATACCCCTTAGAAACCCCGAAGGGGCAAATAAGGCCCGGGAACGCGTAGTTTAAAGTTTCAGCCTATTTGAAGTAGTACCTAAACTGCAATTTTGCCCTATACCAGCATCAATTATTTTTACCTATAAAACACTTGTTTTGGTGCAAATTCTGGGCCCAGTAGCAGTCAGAGTTTAGGGACCAAAATTTCGATATTTTCTGATAGCGCCAATCGATTCAGAATGGTCGATTCATACCCCTTAGAAACCCCGAAGGGGCAAATAAGGCCCGGGAACGCGCAGTTTGCGAGATAAACGCGTTTAAAGTTTCAGCCCATTTGAAGTAGTACCTAAACTGCAATTTTGCCCTACACCAGCATCAATTATTTTTACCTATAAGACACTTGTTTTGCTGCAAATTCTGGGCCCAGTAGCAGTCAGAGTTCAGGGACCAAAATTTCGATATTTTCTGATAGCGCCAATCGATTCAGAATGGTGGATTCATACCCCTTAGAAACCCCGAAGGGGCAAATAAGGCCCGGGAATACGTAGTTTGCGAGATAAACGCATTTAAAGTTTCAGCCTATTTGAAGTAGTACCTAAACTGCAATTCTGCCCTATACCAGCATCAATTCTTTTTACCTATAAAACACTTGTTTTGGTGCAAATTCTGTGCCCAGTAGCAGTCAGAGTTCAGGGACCAAAATTTCGATATTTTCTGATAGCGCCAATCGATTCAGAATGGTCGATTCATACCACTTAGAAACCCCTGGAACGCGTAGATTGCGAGATAAACGCGTTTAAAGTTTCAGCCTATTTGAAGTAGTACCTAAACTGCAATTTTGCCCTATACCAGCATCAATTCTTTTTACCTATAAAATACTTGTTTTGGTGCAAATTCTGAGCCCAGTAGCAGTTAGAGTTCAGGGACCAAAATTTGGATATTATCTGATAGCGCCAATCGATTCAGAATGGTCGATTCATACCCCTTAGAAACCCCGAAGGGACAAATAAGGCCCGGGAACGCGTAGATTGCGAGATAAACGCGTTTAAAGTTTCAGCCTATTTGAAGTAGTACCTAAACTGCAATTTTGCCCTATACCAGCATCAATTCTTTTTACCTATAAAATACTTGTTTTGGTGCAAATTCTGATCCCAGTAGCAGTTAGAGTTCAGGGACCAAAATTTTGATATTATCTGATAGCGCCAATCGATTCAGAATGGTCGATTCATACCCCTTAGAAACCCCGAAGGGGCAAATAAGGCCCGGGAACGCATAGTTTGCGAGATAAACGCGTTTAAAGTTTCAGCCAATTTGAAGTAGTACCTAAACTGCAATTTTGCCCTATACCAGCATCAATTCTTTTTACCTATAAAACACTTGTTTTGGTGCAAATTCTGGGCCCAGTAGCAATCAGAGTTCAGGGACCAAAATTTCGATATTTGCTGATAGCGCCAATCGATTCAGAATGGTCGATTCATACCCCTTAGAAACCCCGAAGGGGCAAATAAGGCCCGGGAACGCGTAGTTTGCGAGATAAACGCGTTTAAAGTTTCAGCCTATTTGAAGTAGTACCTAAACTGCAATTTTGCCCTATACCAGCATCAATTATTTTTACCTATAAAACACTTGTTTTGGTGCAAATTCTGGGCCCAGTAGCAGTCAGAGTTTAGGGACCAAAATTTCGATATTTTCTGATAGCGCCAATCGATTCAGAATGGTCGATTCATACCCCTTAGAAACCCCGAAGGGGCAAATAAGGCCCGGGAACGCGCAGTTTGCGAGATAAACGCGTTTAAAGTTTCAGCCCATTTGAAGTAGTACCTAAACTGCAATTTTGCCCTACACCAGCATCAATTATTTTTACCTATAAGACACTTGTTTTGCTGCAAATTCTGGGCCCAGTAGCAGTCAGAGTTCAGGGACCAAAATTTCGATATTTTCTGATAGCGCCAATCGATTCAGAATGGTGGATTCATACCCCTTAGAAACCCCGAAGGGGCAAATAAGGCCCGGGAATACGTAGTTTGCGAGATAAACGCATTTAAAGTTTCAGCCTATTTGAAGTAGTACCTAAACTGCAATTCTGCCCTATACCAGCATCAATTCTTTTTACCTATAAAACACTTGTTTTGGTGCAAATTCTGTGCCCAGTAGCAGTCAGAGTTCAGGGACCAAAATTTCGATATTTTCTGATAGCGCCAATCGATTCAGAATGGTCGATTCATACCCCTTAGAAACCCCGAAGGGGCAAATAAGGCCCGGGAACGCGTAGTTTGCGAGATAAACGCGTTTAAAGTTTCAGCCAATTTGAAGTAGTACCTAAACTGCAATTTTGCCCTATACCAGCATCAATTCTTTTTACCTATAAAACACTTGTTTTGGTGCAAATTCTGGGCCCAGTAGCAATCAGAGTTCAGGGACCAAAATTTCGATATTTGCTGATAGCGCCAATCGATTCAGAATGGTCGATTCATACCCCTTAGAAACCCCGAAGGGGCAAATAAGGCCCGGGAACGCGTAGTTTGCGAGATAAACGCGTTTAAAGTTTCAGCCTATTTGAAGTAGTACCTAAACTGCAATTTTGCCCTATACCAGCATCAATTATTTTTACCTATAAAACACTTGTTTTGGTGCAAATTCTGGGCCCAGTAGCAGTCAGAGTTTAGGGACCAAAATTTCGATATTTTCTGATAGCGCCAATCGATTCAGAATGGTCGATTCATACCCCTTAGAAACCCCGAAGGGGCAAATAAGGCCCGGGAACGCGCAGTTTGCGAGATAAACGCGTTTAAAGTTTCAGCCCATTTGAAGTAGTACCTAAACTGCAATTTTGCCCTACACCAGCATCAATTATTTTTACCTATAAGACACTTGTTTTGCTGCAAATTCTGGGCCCAGTAGCAGTCAGAGTTCAGGGACCAAAATTTCGATATTTTCTGATAGCGCCAATCGATTCAGAATGGTGGATTCATACCCCTTAGAAACCCCGAAGGGGCAAATAAGGCCCGGGAATACGTAGTTTGCGAGATAAACGCATTTAAAGTTTCAGCCTATTTGAAGTAGTACCTAAACTGCAATTCTGCCCTATACCAGCATCAATTCTTTTTACCTATAAAACACTTGTTTTGGTGCAAATTCTGTGCCCAGTAGCAGTCAGAGTTCAGGGACCAAAATTTCGATATTTTCTGATAGCGCCAATCGATTCAGAATGGTCGATTCATACCACTTAGAAACCCCTGGAACGCGTAGATTGCGAGATAAACGCGTTTAAAGTTTCAGCCTATTTGAAGTAGTACCTAAACTGCAATTTTGCCCTATACCAGCATCAATTCTTTTTACCTATAAAATACTTGTTTTGGTGCAAATTCTGAGCCCAGTAGCAGTTAGAGTTCAGGGACCAAAATTTGGATATTATCTGATAGCGCCAATCGATTCAGAATGGTCGATTCATACCCCTTAGAAACCCCGAAGGGACAAATAAGGCCCGGGAACGCGTAGATTGCGAGATAAACGCGTTTAAAGTTTCAGCCTATTTGAAGTAGTACCTAAACTGCAATTTTGCCCTATACCAGCATCAATTCTTTTTACCTATAAAATACTTGTTTTGGTGCAAATTCTGATCCCAGTAGCAGTTAGAGTTCAGGGACCAAAATTTTGATATTATCTGATAGCGCCAAACGATTCAGAATGGTCGATTCATACCCCTTAGAAACCCCGAAGGGGCAAATAAGGCCCGGGAACGCGTAGTTTGCGAGATAAACGCGTTTAAAGTTTCAGCCAATTTGAAGTAGTACCTAAACTGCAATTTTGCCCTATACCAGCATCAATTCTTTTTACCTATAAAACACTTATTTTGGTGCAAATTCTGGGCCCAGTAGCAATCAGAGTTCAGGGACCAAAATTTCGATATTTGCTGATAGCGCCAATCGATTCAGAATGGTCGATTCATACCCCTTAGAAACCCCGAAGGGGCAAATAAGGCCCGGGAACGCGTAGTTTGCGAGATAAACGCGTTTAAAGTTTCAGCCTATTTGAAGTAGTACCTAAACTGCAATTTTGCCCTATACCAGCATCAATTATTTTTACCTATAAAACACTTGTTTTGGTGCAAATTCTGGGCCCAGTAGCAGTCAGAGTTTAGGGACCAAAATTTCGATATTTTCTGATAGCGCCAATCGATTCAGAATGGTCGATTCATACCCCTTAGAAACCCCGAAGGGGCAAATAAGGCCCGGGAACGCGCAGTTTGCGAGATAAACGCGTTTAAAGTTTCAGCCCATTTGAAGTAGTACCTAAACTGCAATTTTGCCCTACACCAGCATCAATTATTTTTACCTATAAGACACTTGTTTTGCTGCAAATTCTGGGCCCAGTAGCAGTCAGAGTTCAGGGACCAACATTTCGATATTTTCTGATAGCGCCAATCGATTCAGAATGGTGGATTCATACCCCTTAGAAACCCCGAAGGGGCAAATAAGGCCCGGGAATACGTAGTTTGCGAGATAAACGCATTTAAAGTTTCAGCCTATTTGAAGTAGTACCTAAACTGCAATTCTGCCCTATACCAGCATCAATTCTTTTTACCTATAAAACACTTGTTTTGGTGCAAATTCTGTGCCCAGTAGCAGTCAGAGTTCAGGGACCAAAATTTCGATATTTTCTGATAGCGCCAATCGATTCAGAATGGTCGATTCATACCACTTAGAAACCCCTGGAACGCGTAGATTGCGAGATAAACGCGTTTAAAGTTTCAGCCTATTTGAAGTAGTACCTAAACTGCAATTTTGCCCTATACCAGCATCAATTCTTTTTACCTATAAAATACTTGTTTTGGTGCAAATTCTGAGCCCAGTAGCAGTTAGAGTTCAGGGACCAAAATTTGGATATTATCTGATAGCGCCAATCGATTCAGAATGGTCGATTCATACCCCTTAGAAACCCCGAAGGGGCAAATAAGGCCCGGGAACGCGTAGCTTACGAGATAAACGCGTTTAAAGTTTCAGCTTATTTGAAGTAGTACCTAAACTGCAATTTTGCCCTATACCAGCATCAATTATTTTTACCTATAAAACACTTGTTTTGGTGCAAATTCTGGGCCCAGTAGCAGTCAGAGTGCAGGGACCAAAATTTCGATATTTTATGATAGCGCCAATCGATTCAGAATGTTCGATTCATACCCCTTAGAAATCCCGAAGGGGCAAATCAGGCCCGGGAACGCGTAGTTTGCGAGATAAACGCGTTTAACGTTTCAGCCTATTTGAAGTAGTACCTAAACTGCAATTTTGCCCTATACCAGCATCAATTATTTTTACCTATAAAACACTTGTTTTGGTGCAAATTCTGAGCCCAGTAGCAGTCATAGTTCAGAGACCAAAGTTTCGATATTTTCTGATAGCGCCAATCGATTCAGAATGGTCGATTCATACCCCTTAGAAACCACGAAGGGGCAAATAAGGCCCGGGAACGCGTAGTTTGCGAGATAAACGCGTTTAAAGTTTCAGCCTATTTGAAGTAGTACCTAAACTGCAATTTCGCCCTATACCAGCATCAATTCTTTTTACCTATAAAACACTTGTTTTGGTGCAAATTCTGAGCCCAGTAGCAGTCAGAGTTCAGGGACCAAAATTTCGATATTTTCTGATAGCGCCAATCGATTCAGAATGGTCGATTCATACCCCTTAGAAACCACGAAGGGGCAAATAAGGCCCGGGAACGCGTAATTTACGAGATAAACGCGTTTAAGGTTCAGCCTATTTGAAGTAATAGTAATAGTAATAGTAATTTTATTAATATATGTGTAGATTATAAATCTTATCTTAGTACTAATAATAGTGGTAGATTCAGTGTTATATTAAAATAGACTAAATTAAGAAAAAAATAAAATAAAAAAAATGTGAAAAAAAACTCAAAGAGGTAAAGATAAAAAGAAAGAAAATAAACATGAATTCAAAACAATATTGTTAATAATTATAGAAGTAAGCAAATAAGAATAAAAAACAAAAAGCAGTGTGTCACTCCTATTCCAAGCTTCCTACAAATCGCCAAGCAATTGCAAAAAGAGTCGTTTGGAGCCCGCCCTCTGAATACAATTAGGAAGAGAATTCCACTTACGCACAGCCTGGACAAAGTAAGATCGTTCACCATAGCGAGACAAACATCTAGGAGTAAGAATGCGAATTCCCCTAGCGGAACTTAAGAAACGCAACTTCTCATATAAGTAGCCAGGACGCCTATTATGTAGCAAATCATACAAGAATATTAGCTGTCGCCGTTGAAGATATTCATCGATAGAGATTCCGAGTATAGGTGGAAGGTGCGACACATGAGCATAACGTGGAAGTCCATACACATATCGGGTAATATCATTAAAAGCGACTGTCAGCTTCCTATGACAAACAGAGTCCAATTTGGTAAAAACATTACTACAATAATTAAAGAACGGTAAGATTAGTGCTTTAGCCAATTTTATGCGCAATCCGAAGGATAAACAACGAGATGTTATCCACAGCTGTCGAAGTCCACCATATATTTTCCCCAGCATATGAGATACCTGACTGCAGCAGCTGAAACTTGAGTTTAGAAATATACCTAGATTCCTAACAACATCGACAAACTCGAGAACAGAATTATTTAGTAAGATGGGTGGCAGTTCCGATTTATCTATAGGGTGTCTACAAACTACCAAACAACTTGATTTGTTTGGATTAACTGATAGTTTATTCCTTTTAGACCACTCATAAATATTATTGAGATCCTCGTTGATTCTGCAGACGCCATCTTCAATCAGACCAATAGGTCTGCTCAGGTAGATTTGAACATCGTCAGCATATAAATGTATAGCAGAGTTTTTCACAGCTTGTGGTAAATCATTTAAGTATAAACTGAATAGGAGTGGACCAAGGATCGAGCCTTGAGGAACTCCCGAGCGGAGTAGTTGTACACGTGAAACTGAATCCCGAATCCTCACAAACTGGCACCGATCCGATAAGAAGCTTTCAACCAACCTAACGCCCGATGATGAGAATTGGAATTCATTGCTTAACTTAGAGAGTAGTTCGGAATGATTAATGGAGTCAAATGCCTTACTAAAGTCGAGCAGCACTAGAAATGCTAAATGGTCGTAATCAAGAGACTCATAAATATCAGTCGTTACCTTCAAGAGCGCAGTTTCACAACTATGCCCCGATCTAAAACCCGATTGTGAGACCGTTAACATCGCACCGTCGTCCAAATACTGCATTATTTGTTTGAACATGAGTCTCTCAAGTACCTTCGAAAAGAAATTCAATAAGCTGATCGGTCTGAAATCGCAGGGATCAGTCGGGGACGTCTTTTTTGGGACAGGAACAACTACAGCTTTTTTCCATTCCTTGGGGTACTGTGACGTAGTTATAAAGTTGAGGATATGAGTAATTGGAATAATTATATGCTGCGCTAATAATTTAATAAAACTTGGAGGTAGATCATCAGAACCCGGCCCCGTAGACTTAATAGATTGAATGGTAAGCAAAATCTCTTCGCCGTCAACACATCTAAAAGAAAATCCGTCAAGAGTGCCAGTAATAGCAGGGTCTCTTGGGGGACCAGACTGAGTTGTAGAACCAGCGGCACACGTAAAAAAACTATTTAGAGTATCAGGGTCAAAATCCGCAACTAGAGAATTACGTCCATGTATACCCAAGCTCCTAACATTCTTCCATAAACTTTTAGGAGGTAAATTTGTGTCTAGTTTACGAAGCATCAGCGTGACCCTATTACGTAAAGCTTTATAACTATTAAATATTGTATTGTCACGTGTTCTTTTATAACGTTTTAATAAACAGTCACGCTCCGCAATCGCACAACGGATCTCTTGATTAATCCACGGACACTTTTGAGAGCGAGTCCTGCTGGTCTTCAATGGAACATACTTATTGTACAAGTATGAAAGCATATTGGAGAATACCATCACCTTCTCGTCAAGATCACGACAAACGAAGATATCAGACCAAGGCAACAGCTCACACTCATTAAACAGCTGGGCACTGTTAAGATTTTTAAAATCCCGATATGTAAAGGTGACACTTTCTTCTACCCCCCGCAAATCAAATTTGTATGACACAAAAAGGAAGTCATGATCAAAATTACTTGGTGGAGAGATTTGATTATGAAAAATAATGTTTTGTAGATTTACTGTGAGTATATAGTCCAACTGCGAAGGAGAAGTCGTGTTAAAGTATGTAGGTAGGTGGTTTACAATTTGTAGGTCAAGTGTCTGAAATAGATAAAACAAATTCCCTCTTGACAAATCGTTACTAGACGAATTTACATTAAAGTCTCCGCAGACCAACACGTCACGACAGTGCATCGTCGCTAAGTACTGCATTTACAAACTCCGAGGCACATTCCATACTAAAGCAGCGAGGAGGGCAATATGTTCCAAAAATCAGACACCTATCACTTCGTGAACTGACCTGCACACAAAGGAATTCAAGCGACTCTCCGGGAGATGATGAGATCATAACTGAGGCGCGCAAAGACTTATGCACGTAAATCGCAACACCTCCGCCCCCTCGACCCACACGATCATTTCTAAAGATTTCAAAATTAGGAATCGATACAAAGTTGGAGCAGATATCTCCATTGAGCCAAGTCTCACACACAACCACAATATGCACTTTTGTTTCAGCCAACATATCCTGCAGTAACCCCGATTTGTGTCGTAAACTTCTAGCATTTAAAGAAATTATATTTAACCCGGAAGCTTGTGAGGAAAAAATATTTAACATCGTTCTTACTCCGTCCAGAGATGTAGCGCTTATCATTTATACTTCCAGCAGGCCAGACTCCAACACTCACGTACCCGGAGACAACATGAAGAAGTCAAAAGAGAAATGACACACACACAGGCTATCATATTAAATTAGGAAAATTACTAAAAATATAGCTTAGAGAATAAAAGCTAAAACTAATAAAAAAATTCAAATATTGAGTATTAATAAAAGAAATCTACAGAAATACTTGCAAATAAAATATACAAAATTCAGAGAATATCCAAAATAAGCCAATGAAAAACGCAATCAAAAATACAAATTAAAGAGAAAGTCCAAAACAATCCAATGAAAAACTCGCAAATCAAAAATAAAAACAAACACTGCAGTTAAGAGCCCTCATGCATTGCTTTCGTCAGAATTCCATCAAGAGCATCCTCACTTGGTATTAGTATCGGAGGATCATTTTCTGTTACTCGAACATGCACTAGCCCATTGCGTGTGAATACAGCAAAAATAGCCTTATCCCTCTTGTATGACAGTGATCGTCGCAAAATTTGCTGGTTATATCGAGTTAGACTCTCATACACAATAATTCTGCTGTCCGATGTGAACGCAGTGGATATCTGGTTCAACTTAAGAGCTCCGCATTCACGCACTTTGCGAAGGAAACACTTCTGCTCACCAGTACAAGAGAATTTAATGATTACGGAGAACTCTTTTTACCATTTTGTCCACGAAGTAGTACCTAAACTGCAATTTTGCCCTATACCAGCATCAATTATTTTTACCTATAAAACACTTGTTTTGGTGCAAATTCTGGGTCCAGTAGCAGTCATAGTGCAGGGACCAAAATTTCGATATTTTCTGATAGCGCCAATCGATTCAGAATGGTCGATTCATACCCCTTAGAAATCCCGAAGGGGCAAATAAGGCCCGGGAACGCGTAGTTTGCGAAATAAACGCGTTGAAAATTTCAGCCTATTTGAAGTAGTACCTAAACTGCAATTTTGCCCTATACCAGCATCAATTCTTTTTACCTATAAAACACTTGTTTTGGTGCAAATTCTGGGCCCGGTAGCAGTCAGAGTGCAGGGACCAAAATTTCGATATTTTCTGATAGCGCCAATCGATTCAGAATGGTCGATTCATACCCCTTAGAAAGCCCGAAGGGGCCAATAAGGCCCGGAACGCGTAGCTTGCGAAATAAACGCGTTGAAAATTTCAGCCTATTTGAAGTAGTACCTAAACTGGAATTTTGCCCTACACCAGCATCAATTATTTTTACCTATAAAACACTTGTTTTGGTGCAAATTCTGGGCCCAGTAGCAGTCAGAGTTCAGGGACCAAAATTTCGATATTTTCTGATAGCGCCAATCGATTCAGAATGGTCGATTCATACCCCTTAGAAACCCCGAAGGGGCAAATAAGGCCCGGGAACGCGTAGTTTGCGAGATAAACGCGTTTAAAGTTTCAGCCTATTTGAAGTAGTACCTAAACTGCAATTGTGCCCTATACCAGCATCAATTCTTTTTACCTATAAAACACTTGTTTTGGTGCAAATTCTGGGCCCAGTAGCAATCAGAGTTCAGGGACCAAAATTTCGATATTTTCTGATAGCGCCAATCGATTCAGAATGGCCGATTCATACCCCTTAGAAACCCCGAAGGGGCAAATAAGGCCCGGGAACGCGTAGTTTGCGAGATAAACGCGTTTAAAGTTTCAGCCTATTTGAAGTAGTACCTAAACTGCAATTTTGCCCTATACCAGCATCAATTCTTTTAACCTATAAAACACTTGTTTTGGTGCAAATTCTGTGCCCAGTAGCAGTCAGAGTTCAGGGACCAAAACTTCGATATTTTATGATAGCGCCAATCGATTCAGAATGGTCGATTCATACCCCTTAGAAACCCCGAAGGGGCAGATAAGGCCCGGGAACGCGTAGTTTGCGAGATAAACGCGTTTAAAGTTTCAGCCTATTTGAAGTAGTACCTAAACAGCAATTTTTCCCTATACCAGCATCAATTCTTTTTACTTATAAAACACTTGTTTTGGTGCAAATTCTGGGCCCAGTAGCAGTCAGAGTTCAGGGACCAAAATTTCGATATTTTCTGATAGCGCCAATCGATTCAGAATGGTTGATTCATACCCGTTAGAAACTCCGAAGGGGCAAATAAGGCCCGGGAACGCGTAGTTTGCGAGATAAGTGCGTTTAAAGTTTCAGCCTATTTGAAGTAGTACCTAAACTGCAATTTTGCCCTACACCAGCATCAATTATTTTTACCTATAAAACACTTGTCTTGGTGCAAATTCTGAGCCCAGTAGCAGTCAGAGTTCAGGGACCAAAATTTGGATATTTTCTGATAGGGCCAATCGATTCAAAATGGTCGATTCATAACCCTTAGAAACCCCGAAGGGGCAAAAAAGGCCCGGGAACGCGTAGTTTACGAGATATACGCGATTAAAGTTTCAGCCTATTTGAAGTTGTACCTAAACTGCAATTTTGCCCTATACCAGCATCAATTCTTTTTACCTATAAAACACTTGTTTTGGTGCAAATTCTGGGCCCAAAAGCAGTCAGAGTTCAGGGACCAAAATTTCGATATTTTCTGATAGCGCCAATCGATTCAGAATGGTCGATTCATACCCCTTAGAAACCCCGGAGGGGCAAATAAGGCCCGGGAACGCGTAGTTTGCGAGATAAACGCGATTAAAGTTTCAGCCTATTTGAAGTTGTACCTAAACTGCAATTTTGCCCTATACCAGCATCAATTCTTTTTACCTATAAAACACTTGTTTTGGTGCAAATTCTGGGCCCAGTAGCAGTCAGAGTTCAGGGACCAAAATTTCAATATTTTCTGATAGCGCCTATCGATTCAGAATGGTCGATTCATACCCCTTAGAAACCCTGAAGGGGCAAATAAGGCCCGGGAACGCGTAGTTTGCGAGATAAACGCGTTTAAAGTTTCAACCTATTTGAAGTAGTACCTAAACTGCAAAGTTGCCCTATACCAGCATCAATTCTTTTGACCTTTAAAACACTTGTTTTGGTGCAAATTCTGGGCCCAGTACCAGTCAGAGTTCAGGGACCAAAATTTCGATATTTTCTGATAGCGCCAATCGATTCAGAATGGTCGATTCATACCCCTTAGAAACCCCGGAGGGGCAAATAAGGCCCGGGAACGCGTAGTTTGCGAGATAAACGCGATTAAAGTTTCAGCCTATTTGAAGTTGTACCTAAACTGCAATTTTGCCATATACCAGCATCAATTCTTTTTACCTATAAAACACTTGTTTTGGTGCAAATTCTGAGCCTAGTAGCAGTCAGAGTTCAGGGACCAAAATTTCGATATTTTCTGATAGCGCCAACCGATTCAGAATGGTCGATTCATACCCCTTAGAAACCCCAAAAGGGGCAAATAAGGCCAGGGAACGCGTAGTATACGAGATAAACGCGTTTAAAGTTTCAGCCTATTTGAAGTAGTACCTAAACTGAAATTTTGCCCTATACCAGCATCAATTCTTTTTACCTATAAAACACTTGTTTTGGTGCAAATTCTGGGCCCAGTAGCAGTCAGAGTTCAGGGACCAAAATTTTGATAATTTCTGATAGCGCCAATCGATTCAGAATGGTCGATTCATACCCCTTAGAAACCCCGAAGGGGCAAATAAGGCCCGGGAACGCGTAGTATACGAGATAAACGCGTTTAAAGTTTCAGCCAATTTGAAGTAGTACCTAAACTGCAATTTTGCCCTATACCAGCATCAATTCTTTTGACCTTTAAAACACTTGTTTTGGTGCAAATTCTGGGCCCAGTAGCAGTCAGAGTTCAGGGACCAAAATTTCGATATTTTCTGATAGCGCCAATCGATTCAGAATGGTCGATTCATACCCCTTAGAGACCCCGGAGGGGCAAATAATGCCCGGGAACGCGTAGTTTGCGAGATAAACGCGATTAAAGTTTCAGCCTATTTGAAGTTGTACCTAAACTGCAATTTTGCCATATACCAGCATCAATTCTTTTTACCTATAAAACACTTGTTTTGGTGCAAATTCTGGGCCCAGTAGCAGTCAGAGTTCAGGGACCAAAATTTCGATAATTTCTGATAGCGCCAATCGATTCAGAATGGTCGATTCATACCCCTTAGAAACCCCGAAGGGGCAAATAAGGCCCGGGAACGCGTAGTATACGAGATAAACGCGTTTAAAGTTTCAGCCAATTTGAAGTAGTACCTAAACTGCAATTTTGCCCTATACCAGCATCAATTCTTTTGACCTTTAAAGCACTTGTTTTGGTGCAAATTCTGGGCCCAGTAGCAGTCAGAGTTCAGGGACCAAAATTTCGATATTTTCTGATAGCGCCAATCGATTCAGAATGGTCGATTCATACCCCTTAGAGACCCCGGAGGGGCAAATAATGCCCGGGAACGCGTAGTTTGCGAGATAAACGCGATTAAAGTTTCAGCCTATTTGAAGTTGTACCTAAACTGCAATTTTGCCATATACCAGCATCAATTCTTTTTACCTATAAAACACTTGTTTTGGTGCAAATTCTGAGCCCAGTAGCAGTCAGAGTTCAGGGACCAAAATTTCGATATTTTCTGATAGCGCCAATCGATTCAGAATGGTCGATTCATACCCCTTATAAACCCCGAAGGGGCAAATAAGGCCCGGGAACGCGTAGTATACGAGATAAACGCGTTTAAAGTTTCAGCCTATTTGAAGTAGTACCTAAACTGCAATTTTGCCCTATACCAGCATCAATTCTTTTAACCTATAAAACACTTGTTTTGGTGCAAATTCTGAGCCCAGTAGCAGTCAGAGTTCAGGGACCAAAATTTCGATATTTTTTGATAGCGCCAATCGATTCAGAATGGTCGATTCATACCCCTTAGAAACCCCGAAGGAGCAAATAAGGCCCGGGAACGCGTAGTCTACGAGATAAACGCGTTTAATCGCGTTTTAATCGATTCAGAATGGTCGATTCATACCCCTTAGAAACCCCAAAAGGGGCAAATAAGGCCAGGGAACGCGTAGTATACGAGATAAACTCGTTTAAAGTTTCAGCCTATTTGAAGTAGTACCTAAACTGAAATTTTGCCCTATACCAGCATCAATTCTTTTTACCTATAAAACACTTGTTTTGGTGCAAATTCTGGGCCCAGTAGCAGTCAGAGTTCAGGGACCAATATTTCGATAATTTCTGATAGCGCCAATCGATTCAGAATGGTCGATTCATACCCCTTAGAAAGCCCGAAGGGGCAAATAAGGCCCGGGAACGCGTAGTTTGCGAGATAAACGCGTTTAAAGTTTCAGCCTATTTGAAGTAGTACCTAAACTGCAATTTTGCCCTATACCAGCATCAATTCTTTTTACCTATAAAACACTTGTTTTGGTGCAAATTCTGAGCCCAGTAGCAGTCAGAGTTCAGGGACCAAAATTTCGATATTTTCTGATAGCGCCAATCGATTCAGAATGGTCGATTCATACCCCTTAGAAACCCCGAAGGGGCAAATAAGGCCCGGGAACGCCTAGTTTGCGAGATAAACGCGTTTAAAGTTTCAGCCTATTTGAAGTAGTACCTAAACTGCAATTTTGCCCTATACCAGCATCAATTCTTTTTACCTATAAAACACTTGTTTTGGTGCAAATTCTGGGCCCAGTAGCAGTCAGAGTTCAGGGACCAATATTTCGATAATTTCTGATAGCGCCAATCGATTCAGAATGGTCGATTCATACCCCTTAGAAAGCCCGAAGGGGCAAATAAGGCCCGGGAACGCGTAGTTTGCGAGATAAACGCGTTTAAAGTTTCAGCCTATTTGAAGTAGTACCTAAACTGCAATTTTGCCCTATACCAGCATCAATTCTTTTTACCTATAAAACACTTGTTTTGGTGCAAATTCTGAGCCCAGTAGCAGTCAGAGTTCACGGACCAAAATTTCGATATTTTCTGATAGCGCCAATCGATTCAGAATGGTCGATTCATACCCCTTAGAAACCCCGAAGGGGCAAATAAGGCCCGGGAACGCGTAGTATACGAGATAAACGCGTTTAAAGTTTCAGCCTATTTGAAGTAGTACCTAAACTGCAATTTTGCCCTATACCAGCATCAATTCTTTTTACCTATAAAACACTTGTTTTGGTGCAAATTCTGAGCCCAGTAGCAGTCAGAGTTCAGGGACCAAAATTTCGATATTTTCTGATAGCGCCAATCGATTCAGAATGGTCGATTCATACCCCTTAGAAACCCCGAAGGGGCAAATAAGGCCCGGGAACGCGTAGTATACGAGATAAACGTGTTTAAAGTTTCAGCCAATTTGAAGTAGTACCTAAACTGCAATTTTGCCCTATACCAGCATCAATTCTTTTTACCTATAAAACACTTATTTTGGTGCAAATTCTGGGCCCAGTAGCAGTCAGAGTTCAGGGACCAATATTTCGATAATTTCTGATAGCGCCAATCGATTGAGAATGGTCGATTCATACCCCTTAGAAACCCCGAAGGGGCAAATAAGGCCCGGGAACGCGTAGTTTGCGAGATAAACGCGTTTAAAGTTTCAGCCTATTTGAAGTAGTACCTAAACTGCAATTTTGCCCTATACCAGCATCAATTCTTTTTACCTATAAAACACTTGTTTTGGTGCAAATTCTGAGCCTAGTAGCAGTCAGAGTTCAGGGACCAAAATTTCGATATTTTCTGATAGCGCCAATCGATTCAGAATGGTCGATTCATACCCCTTAGAAACCCCGAAGGGGCAAATAAGGCCCGGGAACGCGTAGTTTGCGAGATAAACGCGTTTAAAGTTTCAGCCTATTTGAAGTAGTACCTAAACTGCAATTTTGCCCTATACCAGCATCAATTATTTTTACCTATAAAACACTTGTTTTGGTGCAAATTCTGGGCCCAGTAGCAGTCAGAGTTCAGGGACCAAAATTTCGATATTTTCTGATAGCGCCAATCGATTCAGAATGGTCGATTCATACCCCTTAGAAACCCCGGAGGGGCAAATAAGGCCCGGGAACGCGTAGTTTGCGAGATAAACGCGATTAAAGTTTCAGCCTATTTGAAGTAGTACCTAAACTGCAATTTTGCCCTATACCAGCATCAATTCTTTTTACCTATAAAACACTTGTTTTGGTGCAAATTCTGAGCCCAGTAGCAGTCAGAGTTCAGGGACCAAAATTTCGATATTTTCTGATAGCGCCAATCGATTCAGAATGGTCGATTCATACCCCTTAGAAACCCCGAAGGGGCAAATAAGGCCCGGGAACGCGTAGTATACGAGATAAACGCGTTTAAAGTTTCAGCCTATTTGAAGTAGTACCTAAACTGCAATTTTGCCCTATACCAGCATCAATTCTTTTTACCTATAAAACACTTGTTTTGGTGCAAATTCTGTGCCCAGTAGCAGTCAGAGTTCAGGGACCAAAATTTCGATATTTTTTGATAGCGCCAATCGATTCAGAATGGTCGATTCATACCCCTTAGAAACCCCGAAGGAGCAAATAAGGCCCGGGAACGCGTAGTCTACGAGATAAACGCGTTTAAAGTTTCAGCCTATTTGAAGTAGTACCTAAACTGCAATTTTGCCCTATACCAGCATCAATTCTTTTTACCTATAAAACACTTGTTTTGGTGCAAATTCTGTGCCCAGTAGCAGTCAGAGTTCAGGGACCAAAATTTCGATATTTTCTGATAGCGCCAATCGATTCAGAATGGTCGATTCATACCCCTTAGAAACCCCGAAGGGGCAAATAAGGCCCGGGAACGCGTAGTTTGCGAGATAAACGCGTTTAAAGTTTCAGCCTATTTGAAGTAGTACCTAAACTGCAATTTTGCCCTATACCAGCATCAATTATTTTTACCTATAAAACACTTGTTTTGGTGCAAATTCTGGGCCCAGTAGCAGTCAGAGTTCAGGGACCAAAAT
The DNA here is from genome assembly GCA_964036015.1 of Leptarthrus brevirostris. Taxonomy (NCBI): domain Eukaryota; kingdom Metazoa; phylum Arthropoda; class Insecta; order Diptera; family Asilidae; genus Leptarthrus; species Leptarthrus brevirostris. The sequence goes on from OZ038375.1 coordinate 43,622,640, forward strand.
TTCGATATTTTCTGATAGCGCCAATCGATTCAGAATGGTCGATTCATACCCCTTAGAAACCCCGGAGGGGCAAATAAGGCCCGGGAACGCGTAGTTTGCGAGATAAACGCGATTAAAGTTTCAGCCTATTTGAAGTAGTACCTAAACTGCAATTTTGCCCTATACCAGCATCAATTCTTTTTACCTATAAAACACTTGTTTTGGTGCAAATTCTGAGCCCAGTAGCAGTCAGAGTTCAGGGACCAAAATTTCGATATTTTCTGATAGCGCCAATCGATTCAGAATGGTCGATTCATACTCCTTAGAAACCCCGAAGGGGCAAATAAGGCCCGGGAACGTGTAGTATACGCGATAAACGCGTTTAAAGTTTCAGCCTATTTGAAGTAGATTCGTACCCCTTAAAAACCCCGAAGGGGCAAATAAGGCCCGGGAACGCGTAGTTTTCGAGATAAACGCGTTTAAAGTTTCAGCCTATTTGAAGTAGATTCGTACCCCTTAAAAACCCCGAAGGGGCAAATAAGGCCCGGGAACGCGTAGTTTTCGAGATAAACGCGTTTAAAGTTTCAGCCTATTTGAAGTAGTACTTAAACCGCAATTTTGCCCTATACCAGCATCAATTCTTTTTACCTATAAAACACTTGTTCTGGTGCAAATTCTGGGCCCAGTAGCAGTCAGAGTTCAGGGACCAAAATTTCGATATTTTCTGATAGCGCCAATCGATTCAGAATGGTCGATTCATACCCCTTAGAAACCCCGAAGGGGCAAATAAGGCCCGGGAACGCGTAGTATACGAGATAAACGCGTTTAAAGTTTCAGCCTATTTGAAGTAGTACCTAAACTGCAATTTTGCCCTATACCAGCATCAATTCTTTTTACCTATAAAACACTTGTTTTGGTGCAAATTCTGTGCCCAGTAGCAGTCAGAGTTCAGGGACCAAAATTTCGATATTTTCTGATAGCGCCAATCGATTCAGAATGGTCGATTCATACCCCTTAGAAACCCCGAAGGGGCAAATAAGGCCCGGGAACGCGTAGTTTGCGAGATAAACGCGTTTAAAGTTTCAGCCTATTTGAAGTAGTACCTAAACTGCAATTTTGCCCTATACCAGCATCAATTATTTTTACCTATAAAACACTTGTTTTGGTGCAAATTCTGGGCCCAGTAGCAGTCAGAGTTCAGGGACCAAAATTTCGATATTTTCTGATAGCGCCAATCGATTCAGAATGGTCGATTCATACCCCTTAGAAACCCCGGAGGGGCAAATAAGGCCCGGGAACGCGTAGTTTGCGAGATAAACGCGATTAAAGTTTCAGCCTATTTGAAGTAGTACCTAAACTGCAATTTTGCCCTATACCAGCATCAATTCTTTTTACCTATAAAACACTTGTTTTGGTGCAAATTCTGAGCCCAGTAGCAGTCAGAGTTCAGGGACCAAAATTTCGATATTTTCTGATAGCGCCAATCGATTCAGAATGGTCGATTCATACTCCTTAGAAACCCCGAAGGGGCAAATAAGGCCCGGGAACGTGTAGTATACGCGATAAACGCGTTTAAAGTTTCAGCCTATTTGAAGTAGATTCGTACCCCTTAAAAACCCCGAAGGGGCAAATAAGGCCCGGGAACGCGTAGTTTTCGAGATAAACGCGTTTAAAGTTTCAGCCTATTTGAAGTAGATTCGTACCCCTTAAAAACCCCGAAGGGGCAAATAAGGCCCGGGAACGCGTAGTTTTCGAGATAAACGCGTTTAAAGTTTCAGCCTATTTGAAGTAGTACTTAAACCGCAATTTTGCCCTATACCAGCATCAATTCTTTTTACCTATAAAACACTTGTTCTGGTGCAAATTCTGGGCCCAGTAGCAGTCAGAGTTCAGGGACCAAAATTTCGATATTTTCTGATAGCGCAAATCGATTCAGAATGGTCGGTTCGTACCCCTTAGAAACCCCGAAGGGGCAAATAATTTCCGGGAACGCGTAGTTTGCGAGATAAACGCGTTTAAAGTTTCAGCCTATTTGAAGTAGTACCTAAACTGCAATTTTGCCCATACCAGCATCAATTCTTTTTACCTATAAAACAGTTGTTTTGGTGCAAATTCTGAGCCCAGTAGCAGTCAGAGTTCAGGGACCAAAATTTCGATATTTTCTGATAGCGCCAATCGATTCAGAATGGTCGATTCATACCCCTTAGAAACCCCGAAGGGGCAAATAAGGCCCGGGAACGTGTAGTATACGAGATAAACGCGTTTAAAGTTTCAGCCTATTTGAAGTAGATTCGTACCCCTTAAAAACCCCGAAGGGGCAAATAAGGCCCGGGAACGCGTAGTTTTCGAGATAAACGCGTTTAAAGTTTCAGCCTATTTGAAGTAGTACTTAAACCGCAATTTTGCCCTATACCAGCATCAATTCTTTTTACCTATAAAACACTTGTTCTGGTGCAAATTCTGGGCCCAGTAGCAGTCAGAGTTCAGGGACCAAAATTTCGATATTTTCTGATAGCGCAAATCGATTCAGAATGGTCGGTTCGTACCCCTTAGAAACCCCGAAGGGGCAAATAATTCCCGGGAACGCGTAGTTTGCGGGATAAACGCGTTTAAAGTTTCAGCCTATTTGAAGTAGTACCTAAACTGCAATTTTGCCCATACCAGCATCAATTCTTTTTACCTATAAAACACTTGTATTGTTGCAAATTCTGGGCCCAGTAGCAGTCATAGTTCAGGGACCAAAATTTCGATATTTTCTGATAGCGCCAATCGATTCAGAATGGTCGATTCATACCCCTTAGAAACCCTGAAGGGGCAAATAAGGCCCGGGAACGCGTAGTTTGCGAGATAAACGCGTTTAAAGTTTCAGCCTATTTGAAGTAGTACCTAAACCGCAATTTTGCCCTATACCAGCATCAATTCTTTTTACCTATAAAACACTTGTTTTATTGCAAATTCTGGGCCCAGTAGCAGTCAGAGTTCAGGGACCAAAATTTCGATATTTTCTGATAGCGCCAATCGATTCAGAATGGTCGATTCATACCCCTTAGAAACCCCGAAGGGGCAAATAAGGCCCGGGAACGCGTAGTTTGCGAGATAAACGCGTTTAAAGTTTCAGCCTATTTGAAGTAGTATCTAAACTGCAATTTTGCCCTATACCATCATCAATTCTTTTTACCTATAAAACACTTGTATTGGTGCAAATTCTGGGCCCAGTAGCAGTCAGAGTTCAGGGACCAAAATTTCGATATTTTCTAATAGCGCCAATCGATTTAGAATGGTCGAGTCATACCCATTAGAAACCCCGAAAAGGCAAATAAGGCCCGGGAACGCGTAGTTTGCGAGATAAACGCGATAAAAGTTTCAGCATATTTGAAGTAGTTCCTAAACTGCAATTTTGCCCTATACCAGCATCAATTCCTTTTACCTATAAAACACTTGTTTTGGTGCAAATTCTGAGCCCAGTAGCAGTCAGAGTTCAGGGACCAAAATTTCGATATTTTCTGATAGCGCCAATCGATTCAGAATGGTCGATTCATACCCCTTAGAAACCCCGGAGGGGCAAATAAGGCCCGGGAACGCGTAGTTTGCGAGATAAACGCGATTAAAGTTTCAGCCTATTTGAAGTAGTACCTAAACTGCAATTTTGCCCTATACCAGCATCAATTCTTTTTACCTATAAAACACTTGTTTTGGTGCAAATTCTGAGCCCAGTAGCAGTCAGAGTTCAGGGACCAAAATTTCGATATTTTCTGATAGCGCCAATCGATTCAGAATGGTCGATTCATACCCCTTAGAAACCCCGAAGGGGCAAATAAGGCCCGGGAACGTGTAGTATACGAGATAAACGCGTTTAAAGTTTCAGCCTATTTGAAGTAGATTCGTACCCCTTAAAAACCCCGAAGGGGCAAATAAGGCCCGGGAACGCGTAGTTTTCGAGATAAACACGTTTAAAGTTTCAGCCTATTTGAAGTAGATTCGTACACCTTAAAAACCCCGAAGGGGCAAATAAGGCCCGGGAACGCGTAGTTTTCGAGATAAACGCGTTTAAAGTTTCAGCCTATTTGAAGTAGTACTTAAACCGCAATTTTGCCCTATACCAGCATCAATTCTTTTTAGCTATAAAACACTTGTTCTGGTGCAAATTCAGGGCCCAGTAGCAGTCAGAGTTCAGGAACCAAAATTTCGATATTTTCTGATAGCGCAAATCGATTCAGAATGGTCGGTTCGTACCCCTTAGAAACCCCGAAGGGGCAAATAATTCCCGGGAACGCGTAGTTTGCGAGATAAACGCGTTTAAAGTTTCAGCCTATTTGAAGTAGAACCTAAACTGCAATTTTGCCCATAACAGCATCAATTCTTTTTACCTATAAAACACTTGTTTTGGTGCAAATTCTGGGCCCAGTAGCAGTCAGAGTTCAGGGACCAAAATTTCGATAATTTCTGATAGCGCCAATCGATTCAGAATGGTCGATTCATACCCCTTAGAAACCCCGGAGGGGCAAATAAGGCCCGGGAACGCGTAGTTTGCGAGATAAACGCGATTAAAGTTTCAGCCTATTTGAAGTAGTACCTAAACTGCAATTTTGCCCTATACCAGCATCAATTCTTTTTACCTATAAAACACTTGTTTTGGTGCAAATTCTGAGCCCAGTAGCAGTCAGAGTTCAGGGACCAAAATTTCGATATTTTCTGATAGCGCCAATCGATTCAGAATGGTCGATTCATACCCCTTAGAAACCCCGAAGGGGCAAATAAGGCCCGGGAACGTGTAGTATACGAGATAAACGCGTTTAAAGTTTCAGCCTATTTGAAGTAGATTCGTACCCCTTAAAAACCCGAAGGGGCAAATAAGGCCCGGGAACGCGTAGTTTTCGAGATAAACGCGTTTAAAGTTTCAGCCTATTTGAAGTAGTACTTAAACCGCAATTTTGCCCTATACCAGCATCAATTCTTTTTACCTATAAAACACTTGTTCTGGTGCAAATTCTGGGCCCAGTAGCAGTCAGAGTTCAGGGACCAAAATCTCGATATTTTCTGATAGCGCAAATGGATTCAGAATGGTCGGTTCGTACCCCTTAGAAACCCCGAAGGGGCAAATAATTCCCGGGAACGCGTAGTTTGCGAGATAAACGCGTTTAAAGTTTCAGCCTATTTGAAGTAGTACCTAAACTGCAATTTTGCCCATACCAGCATCAATTCTTTTTACCTATAAAACACTTGTATTGTTGCAAATTCTGGGCCCAGTAGCAGTCAGAGTTCAGGGACCAAAATTTCGATATTTTCTGATAGCGCCAATCGATTCAGAATGGTCGATTCATACCCCTTAGAAACCCCGAAGGGGCAAATAAGGCCCGGGAACGCGTAGTTTGCGAGATAAACGCGTTTAAAGTTTCAGCCTATTTGAAGTAGTACCTAAACCGCAATTTTGCCCTATACCAGCATCAATTCTTTTTACCTATAAAACACTTGTTTTGGTGCAAATTCTGGGCCCAGTAGCAGTCAGAGTTCAGGGACCAAAATTTCGATATTTTCTGATAGCGCCAATCGATTCAGAATGGTCGATTCATACCCCTTAGAAACCCCGAAGGGGCAAATAAGGCCCGGGAACGCGTAGTTTGCGAGATAAACGCGTTTAAAGTTTCAGCCTATTTGAAGTAGTATCTCAACTGCAATTTTGCCCTACACCATCATCAATTCTTTTTACCTATAAAACAATTGTTTTGGTGCAAATTCTGAGCCCAGTAGCAGTCAGAGTTCAGGGACCAAAATTTCGATATTTTCTGATAGCGCCAATCGATTCAGAATGGTCGATTCATACCCCTTAGAAACCCCGAAGGGGCAAATAAGGCCCGGGAACGCGTAGTATACGAGATGAACGCGTTTAAAGTTTCAACCTATTTGAAGTAGTACCTAAACTGCAATTTTGCCCTATACCAGCATCAATTCTTTTTACCTATAAAACACTTGTTTTCGTGCAAATCCTGGGCCCAGTAGCAGTCAGAGTTCAGGGACCAAAATTTCGATATTTTCTGACAGCGCCAATCGATTCAGAATGGTCGATTCATACCCCTTAGAAACCCCGAAGGGGCAAATAAGGCGCGGGAACGCGTAGTTTTCGAGATAAACGCGTTTAAAGTTTCAGCCTATTTGAAGTAGTACTTAAACTGCAATTTTGCCCTATACCAGCATCAATTCTTTTTACCTATAAAACACTTGTTTTGGTGCAAATCCAGGGCCCAGTAGCAGTCAGAGTTCAGGGACCAAAATTTCGATATTTTCTGACAGCGCCAATCGATTCAGAATGGTCGATTCATACCCCTTAGAAACCCCGAAGGGGCAAATAAGGCCCGGGAACGCGTAGTTTGCGAGATAAACGCGTTTAAAGTTTCAGCCTATTTGAAGTAGTACCTAAACCGCAATTTTGCCCTATACCAGCATCAATTCTTTTTACATATAAAACACTTGTTTTGGTGCAAATTCTGGGCCCAGTAGCAGTCAGAGTTCAGGGACCAAAATTTCGATATTTTCTGATAGCGCCAATCGATTCAGAATGGTCGATTCATACCCCTTAGAAACCCCGAAGGCGCAAATAAGGCCCGGGAACGCGTAGTTTGCGAGATAAACGCGTTTAAAGTTTCAGCCTATTTGAAGTAGTATCTAAACTGCAATTTTGCCCTATACCAGCATCAATTCTTTTTACCTATAAAACACTTGTATTGGTGCAAATTCTTGGCCCAGTAGCAGTCAGAGTTCAGGGACCAAAATTTCGATATTTTCTGATAGCGCCAATCGATTCAGAATGGTCGAGTCATACCCATTAGAAACCCCGAAAGGGCAAATAAGGCCCGGGAACGCGTAGTTTGCGAGATAAACGCGTTTAAAGATTCAGCCTATTTGAAGTAGTACCTAAACTGCAATTTTGCCCTATACCAGCATCAATTCTTTTTACCTATAAAACACTTGTTTTGGTGCAAATTCTGGGCCCAGTAGCAGTCAGAGTTCAGGGACCAAAATTTGGATATTTTCTGATAGCGCCAATCGATTCAGAATGGTCGATTCGTACCCCTTAGAAACCCCGAAGGGGCAAATAAGGCCCGGGAACGCGTAGTTTGCGAGATAAACGCGATTAAAGTTTCAGCCTATTTGAAGTAGTACCTAAACTGCAATTTTGCCCTATACCAGCATCAATTCTTTTTACCTATAAAACACTTGTATTGGTGCAAATTCTGGGCCCAGTAGCAGTCAGAGTTCAGGGACCAAAATTTCGATATTTTCTGATAGCGCCAATCGATTCAGAATGGTCGATTCATACCCCTTAGAAACCCCGAAGGGGCAAATAAGGCCCGGGAACGCGTAGTTTACGAGATAAACGCGTTTAAAGTTTCAGCCTATTTGAAGTAGTACCTAAACTGCAATTTTGCCCTATACCAGGATCAATTATTTTTACCTATAAAACACTTGTTTTGGTGCAAATTCTGGGCCCAGTAGCAGTCAGAGTTCAGGGACCAAAATTTCGATATTTTCTGATAGCGCCAATCGATTCAGAATGGTCGATTCGTACCCCTTAGAAACCCCAAAGGGGCAAATAAGGCCCGGGAACGCGTAGTTTTCGAGATAAACGAGTTTAAAGTTTCAGCCTATTTGAAGTAGTACCTAAACTGCAATTTTGCCCTATACCAGCATCAATTCTTTCTACCTATAAAACACTTGTATTGGTGCAAATTCTGGGCCCAGTAGCAGTCAGAGTGCAGGGACCAAAATTTCGATATTTTCTGATAGCGCCAATCGATTCAGAATGGTCGATTCATACCCCTTAGAAACCCCGAAGGGGCAAATAAGGCCCGGGAACGCGTAGTATACGAAATAAACGCGTTTAAAGTTTCAACCAATTTGAAGTAGTACCTAAACTGCAATTTTGCCCTATACCAGCATCAATTCTTTTTACCTATAAAACACTTGTTTTGGTGCAAATTCTGAGCCCAGTAGCAGTCAGAGTTCAGGGACCAAAATTTCTATATTTTCTGATAGCGCCAATCGATTCAGAATGGTCGATTCATACCCCTTAGAAACCCCGAAGGGGCAAATAAGGCCCGGGAACGCGTAGTATACGAAATAAACACGTTTAAAGTTTCAACCTATTTGAAGTAGTACCTAAACTGCAATTTTGCCCTATACCAGCATCAATTCTTTTTACCTATAAAACACTTGTTTTGGTGCAAATTCTGGGCCCAGTAGCAGTCAGAGTTCAGGGACCAAAATTTCGATATTTTCTGATAGCGCCAATCGATTCAGAATGGTCGATTCATACCCCTTAGAAACCCCGAAGGGGCAAATAAGGCCCGGGAACGCGTAGTTTGCGAGATAAACGCGATTAAAGTTTCAGCCTATTTGAAGTAGTACCTAAACTGCAATTTTGCCCTATACCAGCATCAATTCCTTTTACCTATAAAACACTTGTTTTGGTGCAAATTCTGAGCCCAGTAGCAGTCAGAGTTCAGGGACCAAAATTTCGATATTTTCTGATAGCGCCAATCGATTCAGAATGGTCGATTTATACCCCTTAGAAACCCCGAAGGGGCAAATAAGGCCCGGGAACGCGTAGTATACGAAATAAACGCGTTTAAAGTTTCAACCTATTTGAAGTAGTACCTAAACTGCAATTTTGCCCTATACCAGCATCAATTCTTTTTACCTATAAAACACTTGTTTTGGTGCAAATTCTGGGCCCAGTAGCAGTCAGAGTTCAGGGACCAAAATTTCGATATTTTCTGATAGCGCCAATCGATTCAGAATGGTCGATTCACACCCCTTAGAAACCCCGAAGGGGCAAATAAGGCCCGGGAACGCGTAGTTTGCGAGATAAACGCGTTTAAAGTTTCAGCCTATTTGAAGTAGTATCTAAACTGCAATTTTGCCCTATACCAGCATCAATTCTTTTTACCTATAAAACACTTGTTTTGGTGCAAATTCTGGGCCCAGTAGCAGTCAGAGTTCAGGGACCAAAATTTGGATATTTTCTGATAGCGCCAATCGATTCAGAATGGTCGATTCGTACCCCTTAGAAACCCCGAAGGGGCAAATAAGGCCCGGGAACGCGTAGTTTGCGAGATAAACGCGTTTAAAGTTTCAGCCTATTTGAAGTAGTATCTAAACTGCAATTTTGCCCTATACCAGCATCAATTCTTTTTACCTATAAAACACTTGTATTGGTGCAAATTCTGGGCCCAGTAGCAGTCAGAGTTCAGGGACCAAAATTTCGATATTTTCTGATAGCGCCAATCGATTCAGAATGGTCGATTCATACCCCTTAGAAACCCCGAAGGCGCAATTAAGGCCCGGGAACGCGTAGTTTGCGAGATAAACGCGTTTAAAGTTTCAGCCTATTTGAAGTAGTATCTAAACTGCAATTTTGCCCTATACCAGCATCAATTCTTTTTACCTATAAAACACTTGTATTGGTGCAAATTCTGGGCCCAGTAGCAGTCAGAGTTCAGGGACCAAAATTTCGATATTTTCTGATAGCGCCAATCGATTCAGAATGGTCGAGTCATACCCATTAGAAACCCCGAAAGGGTAAATAAGGCCCGGGAACGCGTAGTTTGCGAGATAAACGCGTTTAAAGATTCAGCCTATTTGAAGTAGTACCTAAACTGCAATTTTGCCCTATACCAGCATCAATTCTTTTTACCTATAAAACACTTGTTTTGGTGCAAATTCTGGGCCCAGTAGCAGTCAGAGTTCAGGGACCAAAATTTGGATATTTTCTGATAGCGCCAATCGATTCAGAATGGTCGATTCGTACCCCTTAGAAACCCCGAAGGGGCAAATAAGGCCCGGGAACGCGTAGTTTGCGAGATAAACGCGATTAAAGTTTCAGCCTATTTGAAGTAGTACCTAAACTGCAATTTTGCCCTATACCAGCATCAATTCTTTTTACCTATAAAACACTTGTATTGGTGCAAATTCTGGGCCCAGTAGCAGTCAGAGTTCAGGGACCAAAATTTCGATATTTTCTGATAGCGCCAATCGATTCAGAATGGTCGATTCATACCCCTTAGAAACCCCGAAGGGGCAAATAAGGCCCGGGAACGCGTAGTTTACGAGATAAACGCGTTTAAAGTTTCAGCCTATTTGAAGTAGTACCTAAACTGCAATTTTGCCCTATACCAGGATCAATTATTTTTACCTATAAAACACTTGTTTTGGTGCAAATTCTGGGCCCAGTAGCAGTCAGAGTTCAGGGACCAAAATTTCGATATTTTCTGATAGCGCCAATCGATTCAGAATGGTCGATTCGTACCCCTTAGAAACCCCAAAGGGGCAAATAAGGCCCGGGAACGCGTAGTTTTCGAGATAAACGAGTTTAAAGTTTCAGCCTATTTGAAGTAGTACCTAAACTGCAATTTTGCCCTATACCAGCATCAATTCTTTCTACCTATAAAACACTTGTATTGGTGCAAATTCTGGGCCCAGTAGCAGTCAGAGTGCAGGGACCAAAATTTCGATATTTTCTGATAGCGCCAATCGATTCAGAATGGTCGATTCATACCCCTTAGAAACCCCGAAGGGGCAAATAAGGCCCGGGAACGCGTAGTATACGAAATAAACGCGTTTAAAGTTTCAACCAATTTGAAGTAGTACCTAAACTGCAATTTTGCCCTATACCAGCATCAATTCTTTTTACCTATAAAACACTTGTTTTGGTGCAAATTCTGAGCCCAGTAGCAGTCAGAGTTCAGGGACCAAAATTTCTATATTTTCTGATAGCGCCAATCGATTCAGAATGGTCGATTCATACCCCTTAGAAACCCCGAAGGGGCAAATAAGGCCCGGGAACGCGTAGTATACGAAATAAACACGTTTAAAGTTTCAACCTATTTGAAGTAGTACCTAAACTGCAATTTTGCCCTATACCAGCATCAATTCTTTTTACCTATAAAACACTTGTTTTGGTGCAAATTCTGGGCCCAGTAGCAGTCAGAGTTCAGGGACCAAAATTTCGATATTTTCTGATAGCGCCAATCGATTCAGAATGGTCGATTCATACCCCTTAGAAACCCCGAAGGGGCAAATAAGGCCCGGGAACGCGTAGTTTGCGAGATAAACGCGATTAAAGTTTCAGCCTATTTGAAGTAGTACCTAAACTGCAATTTTGCCCTATACCAGCATCAATTCCTTTTACCTATAAAACACTTGTTTTGGTGCAAATTCTGAGCCCAGTAGCAGTCAGAGTTCAGGGACCAAAATTTCGATATTTTCTGATAGCGCCAATCGATTCAGAATGGTCGATTTATACCCCTTAGAAACCCCGAAGGGGCAAATAAGGCCCGGGAACGCGTAGTATACGAAATAAACGCGTTTAAAGTTTCAACCTATTTGAAGTAGTACCTAAACTGCAATTTTGCCCTATACCAGCATCAATTCTTTTTACCTATAAAACACTTGTTTTGGTGCAAATTCTGGGCCCAGTAGCAGTCAGAGTTCAGGGACCAAAATTTCGATATTTTCTGATAGCGCCAATCGATTCAGAATGGTCGATTCACACCCCTTAGAAACCCCGAAGGGGCAAATAAGGCCCGGGAACGCGTAGTTTGCGAGATAAACGCGTTTAAAGTTTCAGCCTATTTGAAGTAGTATCTAAACTGCAATTTTGCCCTATACCAGCATCAATTCTTTTTACCTATAAAACACTTGTTTTGGTGCAAATTCTGGGCCCAGTAGCAGTCAGAGTTCAGGGACCAAAATTTGGATATTTTCTGATAGCGCCAATCGATTCAGAATGGTCGATTCGTACCCCTTAGAAACCCCGAAGGGGCAAATAAGGCCCGGGAACGCGTAGTTTGCGAGATAAACGCGTTTAAAGTTTCAGCCTATTTGAAGTAGTATCTAAACTGCAATTTTGCCCTATACCAGCATCAATTCTTTTTACCTATAAAACACTTGTATTGGTGCAAATTCTGGGCCCAGTAGCAGTCAGAGTTCAGGGACCAAAATTTCGATATTTTCTGATAGCGCCAATCGATTCAGAATGGTCGATTCATACCCCTTAGAAACCCCGAAGGCGCAATTAAGGCCCGGGAACGCGTAGTTTGCGAGATAAACGCGTTTAAAGTTTCAGCCTATTTGAAGTAGTATCTAAACTGCAATTTTGCCCTATACCAGCATCAATTCTTTTTACCTATAAAACACTTGTATTGGTGCAAATTCTGGGCCCAGTAGCAGTCAGAGTTCAGGGACCAAAATTTCGATATTTTCTGATAGCGCCAATCGATTCAGAATGGTCGAGTCATACCCATTAGAAACCCCGAAAGGGTAAATAAGGCCCGGGAACGCGTAGTTTGCGAGATAAACGCGTTTAAAGATTCAGCCTATTTGAAGTAGTACCTAAACTGCAATTTTGCCCTATACCAGCATCAATTCTTTTTACCTATAAAACACTTGTTTTGGTGCAAATTCTGGGCCCAGTAGCAGTCAGAGTTCAGGGACCAAAATTTGGATATTTTCTGATAGCGCCAATCGATTCAGAATGGTCGATTCGTACCCCTTAGAAACCCCGAAGGGGCAAATAAGGCCCGGGAACGCGTAGTTTGCGAGATAAACGCGATTAAAGTTTCAGCCTATTTGAAGTAGTACCTAAACTGCAATTTTGCCCTATACCAGCATCAATTCTTTTTACCTATAAAACACTTGTATTGGTGCAAATTCTGGGCCCAGTAGCAGTCAGAGTTCAGGGACCAAAATTTCGATATTTTCTGATAGCGCCAATCGATTCAGAATGGTCGATTCATACCCCTTAGAAACCCCGAAGGGGCAAATAAGGCCCGGGAACGCGTAGTTTACGAGATAAACGCGTTTAAAGTTTCAGCCTATTTGAAGTAGTACCTAAACTGCAATTTTGCCCTATACCAGGATCAATTATTTTTACCTATAAAACACTTGTTTTGGTGCAAATTCTGGGCCCAGTAGCAGTCAGAGTTCAGGGACCAAAATTTCGATATTTTCTGATAGCGCCAATCGATTCAGAATGGTCGATTCATACCCCTTAGAAACCCCGAAGGGGCAAATAAGGCCCGGGAACGCGTAGTATACGAAATAAACGCGTTTAAAGTTTCAACCTATTTGAAGTAGTACCTAAACTGCAATTTTGCCCTATACCAGCATCAATTCTTTTTACCTATAAAACACTTGTTTTGGTGCAAATTCTGGGCCCAGTAGCAGTCAGAGTTCAGGGACCAAAATTTCGATATTTTCTGATAGCGCCAATCGATTCAGAATGGTCGATTCATACCCCTTAGAAACCCCGAAGGGGCAAATAAGGCCCGGGAACGCGTAGTTTGCGAGATAAACGCGATTAAAGTTTCAGCCTATTTGAAGTAGTACCTAAACTGCAATTTTGCCCTATACCAGCATCAATTCCTTTTACCTATAAAACACTTGTTTTGGTGCAAATTCTGAGCCCAGTAGCAGTCAGAGTTCAGGGACCAAAATTTCGATATTTTCTGATAGCGCCAATCGATTCAGAATGGTCGATTCATACCCCTTAGAAACCCCGAAGGGGCAAATAAGGCCCGGGAACCCGTAGTATACGAAATAAACGCGTTTAAAGTTTCAACCTATTTGAAGTAGTACCTAAACTGCAATTTTGCCCTATACCAGCATCAATTCTTTTTACCTATAAAACACTTGTTTTGGTGCAAATTCTGGGCCCAGTAGCAGTCAGAGTTCAGGAACCAAAATTTCGATATTTTCTGATAGCGCCAATCGATTCAGAATGGTCGATTCACACCCCTTAGAAACCCCGAAGGGGCAAATAAGGCCCGGGAACGCGTAGTTTGCGAGATAAACGCGTTTAAAGTTTCAGCCTATTTGAAGTAGTATCTAAACTGCAATTTTGCCCTATACCAGCATCAATTCTTTTTACCTATAAAACACTTGTATTGGTGCAAATTCTGGTCCGAGTAGCAGTCAGAGTTCAGGGACCAAAATTTCGATATTTTCTGATAGCGCCAATCGATTCAGAATGGTCGATTCATACCCCTTAGAAACCCCGAAGGGGCAAATAAGGCCCGGGAACGCGTAGTTTGCGAGATAAACGCGTTTAAAGTTTCAGCCTATTTGAAGTAGTACCTAAACCGCAATTTTGCCCTATACCAGCATCAATTCTTTTTAAATATAAAACACTTGTTTTGGTGCAAATTCTGGGCCCAGTAGCAGTCAGAGTTCAGGGACCAAAATTTCGATATTTTCTGATAGCGCCAATCGATTCAGAATGGTCGATTCATACCCCTTAGAAACCCCGAAGGCGCAAATGAGGCCCGGGAACGCGTAGTTTGCGAGATAAACGCGTTTAAAGTTTCAGCCTATTTGAAGTAGTATCTAAACTGCAATTTTGCCCTATACCAGCATCAATTCTTTTTACCTATAAAACACTTGTATTGGTGCAAATTCTGGGCCCAGTAGCAGTCAGAGTTCAGGGACCAAAATTTCGATATTTTCTGATAGCGCCAATCGATTCAGAATGGTCGAGTCATACCCATTAGAAACCCCGAAAGGGCAAATAAGGCCCGGGAACGCGTAGTTTGCGAGATAAACGCGTTTAAAGATTCAGCCTATTTGAAGTAGTAACTAAACTGCAATTTTGCCCTATACCAGCATCAATTCTTTTTACCTATAAAACACTTGTTTTGGTGCAAATTCTGAGACCAGTAGCAGTCAGAGTTCAGGGACCAAAATTTGGATATTTTCTGATAGCGCCAATCGATTCAGAATGGTCGAATCGTACCCCTTAGAAACCCCGAAGGGGCAAACAAGGCCCGGGAACGCGAAGTTTGCGAGATAAACGCGATTAAAGTTTCAGCCTATTTGAAGTAGTACCTAAACTGCAATTTTGCCCTATACCAGCATCAATTCTTTTTACCTATAAAACACTTGTATTGGTGCAAATTCTGGGCCCAGTAGCAGTCAGAGTTCAGGGACCAAAATTTCGATATTTTCTGATAGCGCCAATCGATTCATAATGGTCGATTCATACCCCTTAGAAACCCCGAAGGGGCAAATAAGGCCCGGGAACGCGTAGTTTACGAGATAAACGCGTTTAAAGTTTCAGCCTATTTGAAGTAGTACCTAAACTGCAATTTTGCCCTATACCAGGATCAATTATTTTTACCTATAAAACACTTGTTTTGGTGCAAATTCTGGGCCCAGTAGCAGTCAGAGTTCAGGGACCAAAATTTCGATATTTTCTGATAGCGCCAATCGATTCAGAATGGTCGATTCGTACCCCTTAGAAACCCCGAAGGGGCAAATAAGGCCCGGGAACGCGTAGTTTACGAGATAAACGCGTTTAAAGTTTCAGCCTATTTGAAGTAGTACCTAAACTGCAATTTTGCCCTATACCAGCATCAATTCTTTCTACCTATAAAACACTTGTATTGGTGCAAATTCTGGGCCCAGTAGCAGTCAGAGTGCAGGGACCAAAATTTCGATATTTTCTGATAGCGCCAATCGATTCAGAATGGTCGATTCATACCCTTAGAAACCCCGAAGGGGCAAATAAGGCCCGGGAACGCGTAGTTTGCGAGATAAACGCGTTTAAAGTTTCAGCCTATTTGAAGTAGTATCTAAACTGCAATTTTGCCCTATACCAGCATCAATTCTTTTTACCTATGAAACACTTGTATTGGTGCAAATTCTGGGCCCAGTAGCAGTCAGAGTTCAGGGACCAAAATTTCGATATTTTCTGATAGCGCCAATCGATTCAGAATGGTCGATTCATACCCCTTAGAAACCCCGAAGGGGCAAATAAGGCCCGGGAACGCGTAGTTTGCGAGATAAACGCGTTTAAAGTTTCAGCCTATTTGAAGTAGTACCTAAACCGCAATTTTTCCCCATACCAGCATCAATTCTTTTTACCTATAAAACACTTGTTTTGGTGCAAATTCTGGGCCCAGTAGCAGTCAGAGTTCAGGGACCAAAATTTCGATATTTTCTGATAGCGCCAATCGATTCAGAATGGTCGATTCATACCCCTTAGAAACCCCGAAGGGGCAAATAAGGCCCGGGAACGCGTAGTTTGCGAGATAAACGCGATTAAAGTTTCAGCCTATTTGAAGTAGTACCTAAACTGCAATTTTGCCCTATACCAGCATCAATTCTTTTTACCTATAAAACACTTGTATTGGTGCAAATTCTGGGCCCAGTAGCAGTCAGAGTGCAGGGACCAAAATTTGGATATTTTCTGATAGCGCCAATCGATTCAGAATGGTCGATTCATACCCCTTAGAAACCCCGAAGGGGCAAATAAGGCCCGGGAACGCGTAGTTTTCGAGATAAACGCGTTTAAAGTTTCAGCCTATTTGAAGTAGTACCTAAACTGCAATTTCGCCCTATACCAGCATCAATTCTTTCTACCTATAAAACACTTTTATTGGTGCAAATTCTGGGCCCAGTAGCAGTCAGAGTTCAGGGACCAAAACTTCGATATTTTCTGATAGCGCCAATCGATTCAGAATGGTCGATTCATACCCCTTAGAAACTCCGAAGGTGCAAATAAGGCCCGGGAACGCGTAGTTTGCGAGATAAACGCGTTTAAAGTTTCAGCCTATTTGAAGTAGTATCTAAACTGCAATTTTGCCCCATACCAGCATCAATTCTTTTTACCTATAAAACACTTGTTTTGGTGCAAATTCTGGGCCCAGTAGCAGTCAGAGTTCAGGGACCAAAATTTCGATATTTTCTGATAGCGCCAATCGATTCAGAATGGTCGATTCATACCCCTTAGAAACCCCGAAGGGGCAAATAAGGCCCGGGAACGCTTAGTTTGCGAGATAAACGCGTTTAAAGTTTCAGCCTATTTGAAGTAGTACTTAAACTGCAATTTTTCCCTACACCAGCATCAATTATTTTTACCTATAAAACACTTGTTTTGGTGCAAATTCTGGGCCCAGTAGCAGTCAGAGTTCAGGGACCAAAATTTCGATATTTTCTGATAGCGCCAATCGATTCAGAAAGGTCGAGTCATACCCATTACAAAACCCCGAAAGGGCAAATAAGGCCCGGGAACGCGTAGTTTGCGAGATAAACGCGTTTAAAGATTCAGCCTATTTGAAGTAGTACCTAAACTGCAATTTTGCCCTATACCAGCATCAATTCTTTTTACCTATAAAACACTTGTTTTGGTGCAAATTCTGGGCCCAGTAGCAGTCAGAGTTCAGGGACCAAAATTTCGATATTTTCTGATAGCGCCAATCGATTCAGAATGGTCGATTCATACCCCTTAGAAACCCCGAAGGGGCAAATAAGGCCCGGGAACGCGTAGTTTGCGAGATAAACGAGTTTAAAGTTTCAGCCTATTTGAAGTAGTACCTAAACTGCAATTTTGCCCTATACCAGCATCAATTCCTTTTACCTATAAAACACTTGTTTTGGTGCAAATTCTGAGCCCAGTAGCAGTCAGAGTTCAGGGACCAAAATTTCGATATTTTCTGATAGCGCCAATCGATTCAGAATGGTCGATTCATACCCTTTAGAAACCCCGAAGGGGCAAATAAGGCCCGGGAACGCGTAGTATACGAGATAAACGCGTTTAAAGTTTCAGCCTATTTGAAGTAGTACCTAAACTGCAATTTTGCCCTATACCAGCATCAATTCTTTTTACCTATAAAACACTTGTTTGGGTGCAAATTCTGGGCCCAGTAGCAGTCAGAGTTCAGGGACCAAAATTTCGATATTTTCTGATAGCGCCAATCGATTCAGAATGGTCGATTCATACCTCTTAGAAACCCTGAAGGGGCAAATAAGGCCCGGGAACGCGTAGTTTGCGAGATAAACGCGTTTAAAGTTTCAGCCTATTTGAAGTAGTACCTAAACTGCAATTTTGCCCTATACCAGCATCAATTCTTTTTACCTATAAAACACTTGTTTTGGTGCAAATTCTGGGCCCAGTAGCAGTCAGAGTTGAGGGACCAAAATTTGGATATTTTCTGATAGCGCCAATCGATTCAGAATGGTCGATTCGTACCCCTTAGAAACCCCGAAGGGGCAAATAAGGCCCGGGAATACGTAGTTTGCGAGATAAACACGATTAAAGTTTCAGCCTATTTGAAGTATTACCTAAACTGCAATTTTGCCCTATACCAGCATCAATTCCTTTTACCTATAAAACACTTGTTTTGGTGCAAATTCTGAGCCCAGTAGCAGTCAGAGATCAGGGACCAAAATTTCGATATTTTCTGATAGCGCCAATCGATTCAGAATGGTCGATTTATACCCTTTAGAAACCCCGAAGGGGCAAATAAATCCCGGGAACGCGTAGTATACGAGATAAACGCGTTTAAAGTTTCAGCCTATTTGAAGTAGTACCTAATCTGCAATTTTGCCCTATACCAGCATCAATTCTTTTTACCTATAAAATACTTGTTTTGGTGCAAATTCTGGGCCCAGTAGCAGTCAGAGTTCAGGGACGAAAATTTCGATATTTTCTGATAGCGCCAATCGATTCAGAATGGTCGATTCGTACCCCTTAGAAACCCCGAAGGGGCAAATAAGGCCCGGGAACGCGTAGTTTTCGAGATAAACGCGTTTAAAGTTTCAGCCTATTTGAAGTAGTACCTAAACCACAATTTTGCCCTATACCAGCATCAATTCTTTTTACCTATAAAACACTTGTTTTGGTGCAAATTCTGGGCCCAGTAGCAGTCAGAGTGCAGGGACCAAAATTTGGATATTTTCTGATAGCGCCAATCGATTCAGAATGGTCGATTCATACCCCTTAGAAACCCCGAAGGGGCAAATAAGGCCCGGGAACGCGTAGTTTGCGAGATAAACGCGTTTAAAGTTTCAGCCTATTTGAAGTAGTACCTAAACTGCAATTTTGCCCTACACCAGCATCAATTATTTTTACCTATAAAACACTTGTTTTGGTGCAAATTCTGGGCCCAGTAGCAGTCAGAGTTCAGGGACCAAAATTTCGATATTTTCTGATAGCGCCAATCGATTCAAAATGGTCGATTCATGCACCTTAGAAACCCCAAAGGGGTAAATAAGGCCCGGGAACGCGTAGTTTGCGAGATAAACGCGTTTAAAGATTCAGCCTATTTGAAGTAGTACCTAAACTGCAATTTTGCCCTATACCAGCATCAATTCTTTTTACCTATAAAACACTTGTTTTGGTGCAAATTCTGGGCCCAGTAGCAGTCAGAGTTCAGGGACCAAAATTTCGATATTTTCTGATAGCGCCAATCGATTCAGAATGGTCGATTCATACCCCTTAGAAACCCCAAAGGGGCAAATAAGGCCCGGGAACGCGTAGTTTGCGAGATAAACGCGTTTAAAGCTTGAGCCTATTTGAAGTAGTACCTAAACTGCAATTTTGCCCTATACCAGCATCAATTATTTTTACCTATAAAACACTTGTTTTGGTGCAAATTCTGGGCCCAGTAGCAGTCAGAGTTCAGGGACCAAAATTTCGATATTTTCTGATAGCGCCAATCGATTCAGAATGGTCGATTCATAACCCTTAGAAACCCCGAAGGGGCAAATAATGCCCGGGAACGCGTAGTTTGCGAGATAAACGCGTTTAAAGTTTCAGCCTATTTGAAGTAGTACCTAAACTGCAATTTTGCCCTACACCAGCATCAATTATTTTTACCTATAAAACACTTGTTTTGTTGCAAATTCTGGGCCCAGTAGCAGTCAGAGTTCAGGGACCAAAATTTCGATATTTTATGATAGCGCCAATCGATTTAAAATGGTCGATTCATACCCCTTAGAAACCCCGAAGGGGCAAATAAGGCCCGGGAACGCGTAGTTTGCGAGATAAACGAGTTTAAAGTTTCAGCCTATTTGAAGTAGTACCTAAACTGCAATTTTGCCCTACACCAGCATCAATTATTTTTACCTATAAAACACTTGTTTTGTTGCAAATTCTGGGCCCAGTAGCAGTCAGAGTTCAGGGACCAAAATTTCGATATTTTCTGATAGCGCCAATCGATTCAGAATGGTCGATTCATACCCCTTAGAAACCCCGAAGGGGCAAATAAGGCCCGGGAACGCGTAGTTTGCGAGATAAACGAGTTTAAAGTTTCAGCCTATTTGAAGTAGTACCTAAACTGCAATTTTGCCCTATACCAGCATCAATTCTTTTTACCTATAAAACACTTGTTTTGGTGCAAATTCTGGGCCCAGTAGCAGTCAGAGTTCAGGGACCAAAATTTCGATATTTTCTGATAGCGCCAATCGATTCAGAATGGTCGATTCATACCTCTTAGAAACCCTGAAGGGGCAAATAAGGCCCGGGAACGCGTAGTTTGCGAGATAAACGCGTTTAAAGTTTCAGCCTATTTGAAGTAGTACCTAAACTGCAATTTTGCCCTATACCAGCATCAATTCTTTTTACCTATAAAACACTTGTTTTGGTGCAAATTCTGGGCCCAGTAGCAGTCAGAGTTCAGGGACGAAAATTTCGATATTTTCTGATAGCGCCAATCGATTCAGAATGGTCGATTCGTACCCCTTAGAAACCCCGAAGGGGCAAATAAGGCCCGGGAATACGTAGTTTGCGAGATAAACACGATTAAAGTTTCAGCCTATTTGAAGTATTACCTAAACTGCAATTTTGCCCTATACCAGCATCAATTCCTTTTACCTATAAAACACTTGTTTTGGTGCAAATTCTGAGCCCAGTAGCAGTCAGAGATCAGGGACCAAAATTTCGATATTTTCTGATAGCGCCAATCGATTCAGAATGGTCGATTTATACCCTTTAGAAACCCCGAAGGGGCAAATAAATCCCGGGAACGCGTAGTATACGAGATAAACGCGTTTAAAGTTTCAGCCTATTTGAAGTAGTACCTAATCTGCAATTTTGCCCTATACCAGCATCAATTCTTTTTACCTATAAAATACTTGTTTTGGTGCAAATTCTGGGCCCAGTAGCAGTCAGAGTTCAGGGACGAAAATTTCGATATTTTCTGATAGCGCCAATCGATTCAGAATGGTCGATTCGTACCCCTTAGAAACCCCGAAGGGGCAAATAAGGCCCGGGAACGCGTAGTTTTCGAGATAAACGCGTTTAAAGTTTCAGCCTATTTGAAGTAGTACCTAAACCACAATTTTGCCCTATACCAGCATCAATTCTTTTTACCTATAAAACACTTGTTTTGGTGCAAATTCTGGGCCCAGTAGCAGTCAGAGTGCAGGGACCAAAATTTGGATATTTTCTGATTACGCCAATCGATTCAGAATGGTCGATTCATACCCCTTAGAAACCCCGAAGGGGCAAATAAGGCCCGGGAACGCGTAGTTTGCGAGATAAACGCGTTTAAAGTTTCAGCCTATTTGAAGTAGTACCTAAACTGCAATTTTGCCCTACACCAGCATCAATTATTTTTACCTATAAAACACTTGTTTTGGTGCAAATTCTGGGCCCAGTAGCAGTCAGAGTTCAGGGACCAAAATTTCGATATTTTCTGATAGCGCCAATCGATTCAAAATGGTCGATTCATGCACCTTAGAAACCCCAAAGGGGTAAATAAGGCCCGGGAACGCGTAGTTTGCGAGATAAACGCGTTTAAAGATTCAGCCTATTTGAAGTAGTACCTAAACTGCAATTTTGCCCTATACCAGCATCAATTCTTTTTACCTATAAAACACTTGTTTTGGTGCAAATTCTGGGCCCAGTAGCAGTCAGAGTTCAGGGACCAAAATTTCGATATTTTCTGATAGCGCCAATCGATTCAGAATGGTCGATTCATACCCCTTAGAAACCCCAAAGGGGCAAATAAGGCCCGGGAACGCGTAGTTTGCGAGATAAACGCGTTTAAAGCTTGAGCCTATTTGAAGTAGTACCTAAACTGCAATTTTGCCCTATACCAGCATCAATTATTTTTACCTATAAAACACTTGTTTTGGTGCAAATTCTGGGCCCAGTAGCAGTCAGAGTTCAGGGACCAAAATTTCGATATTTTCTGATAGCGCCAATCGATTCAGAATGGTCGATTCATAACCCTTAGAAACCCCGAAGGGGCAAATAATGCCCGGGAACGCGTAGTTTGCGAGATAAACGCGTTTAAAGTTTCAGCCTATTTGAAGTAGTACCTAAACTGCAATTTTGCCCTACACCAGCATCAATTATTTTTACCTATAAAACACTTGTTTTGTTGCAAATTCTGGGCCCAGTAGCAGTCAGAGTTCAGGGACCAAAATTTCGATATTTTATGATAGCGCCAATCGATTTAAAATGGTCGATTCATACCCCTTAGAAACCCCAAAGGGGTAAATAAGGCCCGGGAACGCGTAGTTTGCGAGATAAACGCGTTTAAAGTTTCAGCCTATTTGAAGTAGTACCTAAACTGCAATTTTGCCCTATACCAGCATCAATTCTTTTTACCTATAAAACACTTGTTTTGGTGCAAATTCTGGGCCCAGTAGCAGTCAGAGTTCAGGGAACAAAATTTCGATATTTTCTGATAGCGCCAATCGATTCAGAATACCCCTTAGAAACCCCGAAGGGGCAAATAAGGCCCGGGAACGCGTAGTTTGCGAGATAAACGCGTTTAAAGTTTCAGCCTATTTGAAGTAGTACCTAAACTGCAATTTTGCCCTATACCAGCATCAATTCTTTTTACCTATAAAACACTTGTTTTGGTGCAAATTCTGGGCCCAGTAGCAGTCAGAGTTCAGGGACCAAAATTTCGATATTTTCTGATAGCGCCAATCGATTCAGAATGGTCGATTCATACCCCTTAGAAACTCCGAAGGGGCAAATAAGGCCCGGGAACGCGTAGTTTGCGAGATAAACGCGTTTAAAGTTTCAGCCTATTTGAAGTAGTACCTAAACTGCAATTTTGCCCTATACCAGCATCAATTCTTTTTACCTATAAAACACTTGTATTGGTGCAAATTCTGGACCCAGTAGCAGTCAGAGTTCAGGGACCAAAATTTAGATATTTTCTGATAGCGCCAATCGATTCAGAATGGTCGAGTCATACCCATTAGAAACCCCGAAAGGGCAAATAAGGCCCGGGAACGCGTAGTTTGCGAGATAAACGCGTTTAAAGATTCAGCCTATTTGAAGTAGTACCTAAACTGCAATTTTGCCCTATACCAGCATCAATTCTTTTTACCTATAAAACACTTCTTTTGGTGCAAATTCTGGGCCCAGTAGCAGTCAGAGTTCAGGGACCAAAATTTCGATATTTTCTGATAGCGCCAATCGATTCAGAATGGTCGATTCATACCCCTTAGAAATCCCGAAGGGGCAAATAAGGCCCGGGAACGCGTAGTTTGCGAGATAAACGCGTTTAAAGTTTCAGCCTATTTGAAGTAGTACCTAAACTGCAATTTTGCCCTATACCAGCATCAATTCTTTTTACCTATAAAACACTTGTTTTGGTGCAAATTATGAGCCCAGTAGCAGTCAGAGTTCAGGGACCAAAATTTCGATATTTTCTGATAGCGCCAATCGATTCAGAATGGTTGAATCGTACCCCTTAGAAACCCCGAAGGGGCAAATAAGGCCCGGGAACGCGTAGTTTACGAGATAAACGCATTTGAAGTTTCAGCCTATTTGAAGTAGTACCTAAACTGCAATTTTGCCCTATACCAGCATCAATTATTTTTACCTATAAAACACTTGTTTTGGTGCAAATTCTGGGCCCAGTAGCAGTCAGAGTTCAGGGACCAAAATTTCGATATTTTCTGATAGCGCCAATCGATTCAGAATGGTTGAATCGTACCCCTTAGAAACCCCGAAGGGGCAAATAAGGCCCGGGAACGCGTAGTTTACGAGATAAACGCATTTGAAGTTTCAGCCTATTTGAAGTAGTACCTAAACTGCAATTTTGCCCTATACCAGCATCAATTCTTTTTACCTATAAAACACTTGTTTTGGTGCAAATTCTGGGCCCAGTAGCAGTCAGAGTTCAGGGACCAAAATTTCGATATTTTCTGATAGCGCCAATCGATTCAGAATGGTCGATTCATACCCCTTAGAAACCCCGAAGGGGCAAATAAGGCCCGGGAGCGCGTAGTTTGCGAGATAAACGCGTTTAAAGTTTCAGCCTATTTGAAGTAGTACCTAAACTGCAAGTTTGCCCTATACCAGCATCAATTCTTTTTACCTATAAAACACTTGTATTGGTGCACATTCTGGGCCCAGTAGCAGTCAGAGTTCAGGGACCAAAATTTCGATATTTTCTGATAGGGCCAATCGATTCAGAATAGTCGATTCATACCCCTTAGAAACCCCCAAGGGGCAAATAAGGCCCGGGAACGCGTACTTTGCGAGATAAACGCGTTTAAATTTTCAGCCTATTTGAAGTAGTACCTAAACTGCAATTTTGCCCTATACCAGCATCAATTATTTTTACCTATAAAACACTTGTTTTGGTGCAAATTCTGGGCCCAGTAGCAGTCAGAGTTCAGGGACCAAAATTTCGATATTTTATGATAGCGCCAATCGATTTAAAATGGTCGATTCATACCCCTTAGAAACCCCAAAGGGGTAAATAAGGCCCGGGAACGCGTAGTTTGCGAGATAAACGCGTTTAAAGTTTCAGCCTATTTGAAGTAGTACCTAAACTGCAATTTTGCCCTATACCAGCATCAATTCTTTTTACCTATAAAACACTTGTTTTGGTGCAAATTCTGGGCCCAGTAGCAGTCAGAGTTCAGGGAACAAAATTTCGATATTTTCTGATAGCGCCAATCGATTCAGAATACCCCTTAGAAACCCCGAAGGGGCAAATAAGGCCCGGGAACGCGTAGTTTGCGAGATAAACGCGTTTAAAGTTTCAGCCTATTTGAAGTAGTACCTAAACCACAATTTTGCCCTATACCAGCATCAATTCTTTTTACCTATAAAACACTTGTTTTGGTGCAAATTCTGGGCCCAGTAGCAGTCAGAGTGCAGGGACCAAAATTTGGATATTTTCTGATAGCGCCAATCGATTCAGAATGGTCGATTCATACCCCTTAGAAACCCCGAAGGGGCAAATAAGGCCCGGGAACGCGTAGTTTGCGAGATAAACGCGTTTAAAGTTTCAGCCTATTTGAAGTAGTACCTAAACTGCAATTTTGCCCTACACCAGCATCAATTATTTTTACCTATAAAACACTTGTTTTGGTGCAAATTCTGGGCCCAGTAGCAGTCAGAGTTCAGGGACCAAAATTTCGATATTTTCTGATAGCGCCAATCGATTCAAAATGGTCGATTCATGCACCTTAGAAACCCCAAAGGGGTAAATAAGGCCCGGGAACGCGTAGTTTGCGAGATAAACGCGTTTAAAGATTCAGCCTATTTGAAGTAGTACCTAAACTGCAATTTTGCCCTATACCAGCATCAATTCTTTTTACCTATAAAACACTTGTTTTGGTGCAAATTCTGGGCCCAGTAGCAGTCAGAGTTCAGGGACCAAAATTTGGATATTTTCTGATAGCGCCAATCGATTCAGAATGGTCGATTCGTACCCCTTAGAATACCCCGAAGGGGCAAATAAGGCCCGGGAACGCGTAGTTTTCGAGATAAACGCGTTTAAAGTTTCAGCCTATTTGAAGTAGTACCTAAACCACAATTTTGCCCTATACCAGCATCAATTCTTTTTACCTATAAAACACTTGTTTTGGTGCAAATTCTGGGCCCAGTAGCAGTCAGAGTTCAGGGACGAAAATTTCGATATTTTCTGATAGCGCCAATCGATTCAGAATGGTCGATTCATACCCCTTAGAAACCCCGAAGGGGCAAATAAGGCCCGGGAACGCGTAGTTTTCGAGATAAACGCGTTTAAAGTTTCAGCCTATTTGAAGTAGTACCTAAACCACAATTTTGCCCTATACCAGCATCAATTCTTTTTACCTATAAAACACTTGTTTTGGTGCAAATTCTGGGCCCAGTAGCAGTCAGAGTGCAGGGACCAAAATTTGGATATTTTCTGATAGCGCCAATCGATTCAGAATGGTCGATTCATACCCCTTAGAAACCCCGAAGGGGCAAATAAGGCCCGGGAACGCGTAGTTTGCGAGATAAACGCGTTTAAAGTTTCAGCCTATTTGAAGTAGTACCTAAACTGCAATTTTGCCCTACACCAGCATCAATTATTTTTACCTATAAAACACTTGTTTTGGTGCAAATTCTGGGCCCAGTAGCAGTCAGAGTTCAGGGACCAAAATTTCGATATTTTCTGATAGCGCCAATCGATTCAAAATGGTCGATTCATGCACCTTAGAAACCCCAAAGGGGTAAATAAGGCCCGGGAACGCGTAGTTTGCGAGATAAACGCGTTTAAAGATTCAGCCTATTTGAAGTAGTACCTAAACTGCAATTTTGCCCTATACCAGCATCAATTCTTTTTACCTATAAAACACTTGTTTTGGTGCAAATTCTGGGCCCAGTAGCAGTCAGAGTTCAGGGACCAAAATTTCGATATTTTCTGATAGCGCCAATCGATTCAGAATGGTCGATTCATACCCCTTAGAAACCCAAAAGGGGCAAATAAGGCCCGGGAACGCGTAGTTTGCGAGATAAACGCGTTTAAAGCTTGAGCCTATTTGAAGTAGTACCTAAACTGCAATTTTGCCCTATACCAGCATCAATTATTTTTACCTATAAAACACTTGTTTTGGTGCAAATTCTGGGCCCAGTAGCAGTCAGAGTTCAGGGACCAAAATTTCGATATTTTCTGATAGCGCCAATCGATTCAGAATGGTCGATTCATAACCCTTAGAAACCCCGAAGGGGCAAATAATGCCCGGGAACGCGTAGTTTGCGAGATAAACGCGTTTAAAGTTTCAGCCTATTTGAAGTAGTACCTAAACTGCAATTTTGCCCTACACCAGCATCAATTATTTTTACCTATAAAACACTTGTTTTGTTGCAAATTCTGGGCCCAGTAGCAGTCAGAGTTCAGGGACCAAAATTTCGATATTTTATGATAGCGCCAATCGATTTAAAATGGTCGATTCATACCCCTTAGAAACCCCAAAGGGGTAAATAAGGCCCGGGAACGCGTAGTTTGCGAGATAAACGCGTTTAAAGTTTCAGCCTATTTGAAGTAGTACCTAAACTGCAATTTTGCCCTATACCAGCATCAATTCTTTTTACCTATAAAACACTTGTTTTGGTGCAAATTCTGGGCCCAGTAGCAGTCAGAGTTCAGGGAACAAAATTTCGATATTTTCTGATAGCGCCAATCGATTCAGAATACCCCTTAGAAACCCCGAAGGGGCAAATAAGGCCCGGGAACGCGTAGTTTGCGAGATAAACGCGTTTAAAGTTTCAGCCTATTTGAAGTAGTACCTAAACTGCAATTTTGCCCTATACCAGCATCAATTCTTTTTACCTATAAAACACTTGTTTTGGTGCAAATTCTGGGCCCAGTAGCAGTCAGAGTTCAGGGACCAAAATTTCGATATTTTCTGATAGCGCCAATCGATTCAGAATGGTCGATTCATACCCCTTAGAAACTCCGAAGGGGCAAATAAGGCCCGGGAACGCGTAGTTTGCGAGATAAACGCGTTTAAAGTTTCAGCCTATTTGAATTAGTACCTAAACTGCAATTTTGCCCTATACCAGCATCAATTCTTTTTACCTATAAAACACTTGTATTGGTGCAAATTCTGGACCCAGTAGCAGTCAGAGTTCAGGGACCAAAATTTAGATATTTTCTGATAGCGCCAATCGATTCAGAATGGTCGAGTCATACCCATTAGAAACCCCGAAAGGGCAAATAAGGCCCGGGAACGCGTAGTTTGCGAGATAAACGCGTTTAAAGATTCAGCCTATTTGAAGTAGTACCTAAACTGCAATTTTGCCCTATACCAGCATCAATTCTTTTTACCTATAAAACACTTCTTTTGGTGCAAATTCTGGGCCCAGTAGCAGTCAGAGTTCAGGGACCAAAATTTCGATATTTTCTGATAGCGCCAATCGATTCAGAATGGTCGATTCATACCCCTTAGAAATCCCGAAGGGGCAAATAAGGCCCGGGAACGCGTAGTTTGCGAGATAAACGCGTTTAAAGTTTCAGCCTATTTGAAGTAGTACCTAAACTGCAATTTTGCCCTATACCAGCATCAATTCTTTTTACCTATAAAACACTTGTTTTGGTGCAAATTATGAGCCCAGTAGCAGTCAGAGTTCAGGGACCAAAATTTCGATATTTTCTGATAGCGCCAATCGATTCAGAATGGTTGAATCGTACCCCTTAGAAACCCCGAAGGGGCAAATAAGGCCCGGGAACGCGTAGTTTACGAGATAAACGCATTTGAAGTTTCAGCCTATTTGAAGTAGTACCTAAACTGCAATTTTGCCCTATACCAGCATCAATTATTTTTACCTATAAAACACTTGTTTTGGTGCAAATTCTGGGCCCAGTAGCAGTCAGAGTTCAGGGACCAAAATTTCGATATTTTCTGATAGCGCCAATCGATTCAGAATGGTCGATTCATGCCCCTTAGAAACCCCGAAGGGGCAAATAAGGCCCGGGAACGCGTAGTTTGCGAGATAAACGCGTTTAAAGTTTCAGCCTATTTGAAGTAGTACCTAAACTGCAATTTTGCCCTACACCAGCATCAATTATTTTTACCTATAAAACACTTGTTTTGTTGCAAATTCTGGGCCCAGTAGCAGTCAGAGTTCAGGGACCAAAATTTCGATATTTTATGATAGCGCCAATCGATTTAAAATGGTCGATTCATACCCCTTAGAAACCCCAAAGGGGTAAATAAGGCCCGGGAACGCGTAGTTTGCGAGATAAACGCGTTTAAAGTTTCAGCCTATTTGAAGTAGTACCTAAACTGCAATTTTGCCCTATACCAGCATCAATTCTTTTTACCTATAAAACACTTGTTTTGGTGCAAATTCTGGGCCCAGTAGCAGTCAGAGTTCAGGGACCAAAATTTCGATATTTTCTGATAGCGCCAATCGATTCAGAATGGTCGATTCATACCCCTTAGAAACCCCGAAGGGGCAAATAAGGCCCGGGAACGCGTAGTTTGCGAGATAAACGCGTTTAAAGTTTCAGCCTATTTGAAGTAGTACCTAAACTGCAATTTTGCCCTATACCAGCATCAATTCTTTTTACCTATAAAACACTTGTTTTGGTGCAAATTCTGGGCCCAGTAGCAGTCAGAGTTCAGGGACCAAAATTTCGATATTTTCTGATAGCGCCAATCGATTCAGAATGGTCGATTCATACCCCTTAGAAACCCCGAAGGGGCAAATAAGGCCCGGGAGCGCGTAGTTTGCGAGATAAACGCGTTTAAAGTTTCAGCCTATTTGAAGTAGTACCTAAACTGCAAGTTTGCCCTATACCAGCATCAATTCTTTTTACCTATAAAACACTTGTATTGGTGCACATTCTGGGCCCAGTAGCAGTCAGAGTTCAGGGACCAAAATTTCGATATTTTCTGATAGGGCCAATCGATTCAGAATGGTCGATTCATACCCCTTAGAAACCCCCAAGGGGCAAATAAGGCCCGGGAACGCGTACTTTGCGAGATAAACGCGTTTAAATTTTCAGCCTATTTGAAGTAGTACCTAAACTGCAATTTTGCCCTATACCAGCATCAATTATTTTTACCTATAAAACACTTGTTTTGGTGCAAATTCTGGGCCCAGTAGCAGTCAGAGTGCAGGGACCAAAATTTCGATATTTTCTGATAGCGCCAATCGATTCAGAATGGTCGATTCATACCCCTTAGAAATCCTGAAGGGGCAAATAAGGCCCGGGAACGCGTAGTTTGCGAGATAAACGCGTTTAAAGTTTCAGCCTATTTGAAGTAGTACCTAAACTGCAATTTTACCCTACACCAGCATCAATTATTTTTACCTATAAAACACTTGTTGTGTTGCAAATTCTGGGCCCAGTAGCAGTCAGAGTTCAGGGACCAAAATTTCGATATTTTCTGATAGCGCCAATCGATTCAGAATGGTCGATTCATACCCCTTAGAAACCCCGAAGGGGCAAATAAGGCCCGGGAACGCGTAGTTTGCGAGATAAACGCGTTTAAAGTTTCAGCCTATTTGAAGTAGTACCTAAACTGCAATTTTGCCCTATACCAGCATCAATTCTTTTTACCTATAAAACACTTGTTTTGGTGCAAATTCTGGGCCCAGTAGCAGTCAGAGTTCAGGGACCAAAATTTCGATATTTTCTGATAGCGCCAATCGATTCAGAATGGTCGATTCATACCCCTTAGAAACCCCGAAGGGGCAAATAAGGCCCGGGAACGCGTAGTTTGCGAGATAAACGCGTTTAAAGTTTCAGCCTATTTGAAGTAGTACCTAAACTGCAATTTTGCCCTATACCAGCATCAATTCTTTTTACCTATAAAACACTTGTTTTGGTGCAAATTCTGGGCCCAGTAGCAGTCAGAGTGCAGGGACCAAAATTTCGATATTTTCTGATAGCACCAATCGATTCAGAATGGTCGATTCATACCCCTTAGAAACCCCGAAGGGGCAAATAAGGCCCGGGAACGCGTAGTTTGCGAGATAAACGTGTTTAAAGTTTCAGCCTATTTGAAGTAGTACCTAAACTGCAATTTTGCCCTATACCAGCATCAATTCTTTTTACCTATAAAACACTTGTTTTGGTGCAAATTCTGGGCCCAGTAGCAGTCAGAGTTCAGGGACCGAAATTTCGATATTTTCTGATAGCGCCAATCGATTCAGAATGGTCGATTCATACCCCTTAGAAACCCCGAAGGGGCAAATAAGGCCCGGGAACGCGTAGTTTGCGAGATAAACGCGTTTAAAGTTTCAGCCTATTTGAAGTAGTACCTAAACTACAATTTTGCCCTACACCAGCATCAATTATTTTTACCTATAAAACACTTGTTTTGGTGCAAATTCTGGGCCCAGTAGCAGTCAGAGTTCAGGGACCAAAATTTCGATATTTTCTGATAGCGCCAATCGATTCAGAATGGTCGATTCATACCCCTTAGAAACCCCGAAGGGGCAAATAAGGCCCGGGAACGCGTAGTTTGCGAGATAAACGCGTTTAAAGTTTCAGCCTATTTGAAGTAGTACCTAAACTGCAATTTTGCCCTATACCAGCATCAATTCTTTTTACCTATAAAACACTTGTTTTGGTGCAAATTCTGGGCCCAGTAGCAGTCAAAATTCAGGGACCAAAATTTGGATATTTTCTGATAGCGCCAATCGATTCAGACTGGTCGATTCCCCTTAGAAACCCTGAAGGGGCAAATAAAGCCCGGGAACGCGTAGTTTTCGAGATAAACGCGTTTAAAGTTTCAGCCTATTTGAAGTAGTACCTAAACTGCAATTTTGCCCTATACCAGTATCAATTATTTTTACCTATAAAACACTTGTTTTGGTGCAAATTCTGGGCCCAGTAGCAGTCAGAGTGCAGGGACCAAAATTTGGATATTTTCTGATAGCGCCAATCGATTCAGAATGGTCGATTCATACCCCTAAGAAACCCCGAAGGGGCAAATAAGGCCCGGGAACGCGTAGTTTGCGAGATAAACGCGTTTAAAGTTTCAGCCTATTTGAAGTAGTACCTAAACTGCAATTTTGCCCTACACCAGCATCAATTATTTTTACCTATAAAACACTTGTTTTGGTGCAAATTCTGGGCCCAGTAGCAGTCAGAGTTCAGGGACCAAAATTTCGATATTTTCTGATAGCGCCAATCGATGCAGAATGGTCGAATCGTACCCCTTAGAAACCCCGAAGGGGCAAATAAGGCCCGGGAACGCGTAGTTTACGAGATAAACGCGTTTGAAGTTTCAGCCTATTTGAAGTAGTACCTAAACTGCAATTTTGCCGTATACCAGCATCAATTATTTTTACCTATAAAACACTTGTTTTGGTGCAAATTCTGGGCCCAGTAGCAGTCAGAGTGCAGGGACCAAAATTTCGATATTTTCTGATAGCGCCAATCGATTCAGAATGGTCGATTCATACCCCTTAGAAATCCTGAAGGGGCAAATAAGGCCCGGGAACGCGTAGTTTGCGAGATAAACGCGTTTAAAGTTTCAGCCTATTTGAAGTAGTACCTAAACTGCAATTTTGCCCTATACCAGCATCAATTCTTTTTACCTATAAAACACTTGTTTTGGTGCAAATTCTGGGCCCAGTAGCAGTCAGAGTTCAGGGACCGAAATTTCGATATTTTCTGATAGCGCCAATCGATTCAGAATGGTCGATTCATACCCCTTAGAAACCCCGAAGGGGCAAATAAGGCCCGGGAACGCGTAGTTTGCGAGATAAACGCGTTTAAAGTTTCAGCCTATTTGAAGTAGTACCTAAACTACAATTTTGCCCTACACCAGCATCAATTATTTTTACCTATAAAACACTTGTTTTGGTGCAAATTCTGGGCCCAGTAGCAGTCAGAGTGCAGGGACCAAAATTTGGATATTTTCTGATAGCGCCAATCGATTCAGAATGGTCGATTCATACCCCTAAGAAACCCCAAAGGGGCAAATAAGGCCCGGGAACGCGTAGTTTGCGAGATAAACGCGTTTAAAGTTTCAGCCTATTTGAAGTAGTACCTAAACTGCAATTTTGCCCAGCATCAATTATTTTTACCTATAAAACACTTGTTTTGGTGCAAATTCTGGGCCCAGTAGCAGTCAGAGTTCAGGGACCAAAATTTCGATATTTTCTGATAGCGCCAATCGATTCAAAATGGTCGATTCATGCACCTTAGAAACCCCAAAGGGGTAAATAAGGCCCGGGAACGCGTAGTTTGCGAGATACACGCGTTTAAAGATTCAGCCTATTTGAAGTAGTACCTAAACTGCAATTTTGCCCTGTACCAGCATCAATTATTTTTACCTATAAAACACTTGTTTTGGTGCAAATTCTGAGTCGAGTAGCAGTCAGAGTTCAGGGACCAAAATTTCGATATTTTCTGATAGCGCCAATCGATTCAAAATGGTCGATTCATACCCCTTAGAAACCCCGAAGGGGCAAATAAGGCCCGGGAACGCGAAGTTTGCGAGATAAACGCGTTTAAAGTTTCAGCCTATTTGAAGTAGTACCTAAACTGCAATTTTGCCCTACACCAGCATCAATTATTTTTACCTATAAAACACTTGTTTTGGTGCAAATTCTGGGCCCAGTAGCAGTCAGAGTTCAGGGACCAAAATTTCGATATTTTCTGATAGCGCCAATCGATTCAAAATGGTCGATTCATACACCTTAGAAACCCCAAAGGGGCAAATAAGGCCCGGGAACGCGTAGTTTACGAGATAAACGCGTTTAAAGTTTCAGCCTATTTGAAGTTGTACCTAAACTGCAATTTTGCCCTATACCAGCATCAATTATTTTTACCTATAAAACAATTGTTTTGGTGCAAATTCTGGGCCCAGTAGCAGTCAGAGAGCAGGGACCAAAATTTGGATATTTTCTGATAGCGCCAATCGATTCAGGATGGGCGATTCATACCCCTTAGAAACCCCGAAGGGGCAATACCTATAAAACACTTGTTTTGGTGCAAATTCTGGGCCCAGTAGCAGTCAGAGTGCTGGGACCAAAATTTCGATATTTTCTGATAGCGCCAATCGATTCAGAATGGTCGATTCATACCCCTTAGAAACCCCGAAGGGGCAAATAAGGCCCGGGAACGCGTAGTTTGCGAGATAAACGCGTTTAAAGTTTCAGCCTATTTGAAGTAGTACCTAAACTGCAATTTTGCCCTACACCAGCATCAATTATCTTTACCTATAAAACACTTGTCTTGGTGCAAATTCTGGGCCCAATAACAGTCAGAGTTCAGGGACCAAAATTTCGATATTTTCTGATAGCGCCAATCGATTCAGAATGGTCGATTCATAACCCTTAGAAACCCCGAAGGGGCAAATAAGGCCCGGGAACGCGTAGTTTGCGAGATAAACGCGTTTAAAGTTTCAGCCTATTTGAAGTAGTACCTAAACTGCAATTTTGCCCTATACCAGCATCAATTCTTTTTACCTATAAAACACTTGTTTTGGTGCAAATTCTGGGCCCAGTAGCAGTCAAAATTCAGGGACCAAAATTTGGATATTTTCTGATAGCGCCAATCGATTCAGAATGGTCGATTCATTCCCCTTAGAAACCCTGAAGGGGCAAATAAGGCCCGGGAACGCGTAGTTTGCGAGATAAACGCGTTTAAAGTTTCAGCCTATTTGAAGTAGTACCTAAACTGCAATTTTGCCCTATACCAGCATCAATTCTTTTTACCTATAAAACACTTGTTTTGGTGCAAATTCTGGGCCCAGTAGCAGTCAAAATTCAGGGACCAAAATTTGGATATTTTCTGATAGCGCCAATCGATTCAGAATGGTCGATTCATTCCCCTTAGAAACCCTGAAGGGGCAAATAAGGCCCGGGAACGCGTAGTTTACGAGATAAACGCGTTTAAAGTTTCAGCCTATTTGAAGTTGTACCTAAACTGCAATTTTGCCCTATACCAGCATCAATTATTTTTACCTATAAAACACTTGTTTTGGTGCAAATTCTGAGCCCAGTAGCAGTCAGAGTTCAGGGACCAAAATTTCGATATTTTCTGATAGCGCCAATCGATTCAGAATGGTCGATTCATACCCCTTAGAAACCCCGAAGGGGCAAATAAGGACCGGGAACGCGAAGTTTGCGAGATAAACGCGTTTAAAGTTTCAGCCTATTTGAAGTAGTACCTAAACTGCAATTTTGCCCTACACCAGCATCAATTATTTTTACCTATAAACCACTTGTTTTGGTGCAAATTCTGGGCCCAGTAGCAGTCAGAGTTCAGGGACCAAAATTTGGATATTTTCTGATAGCGCCAATCGATTCAAAATGGTCGATTCATACACCTTAGAAACCCCAAAGGGGTAAATAAGGCCCGGGAACGCGTAGTTTGCGAGATAAACGCGTTTAAAGTTTAGCCTATTTGAAGTAATACCTAAACTGCAATTTTGCCCTATACCAGCATCAATTCTTTTTACCTATAAAACACTTGTTTTGGTGCAAATTCTGGGCCCAGTAGCAGTCAGAGAGCAGGGACCAAAATTTGGATATTTTCTGATAGCGCCAATCGATTCAGGATGGGCGATTCATACCCCTTAGAAACCCCGAAGGGGCAATACCTATAAAACACTTGTTTTGGTGCAAATTCTGGGCCCAGTAGCAGTCAGAGTTCAGGGACCAAAATTTCGATATTTTCTGATAGCGCCAATCGATTCAAAATGGTCGATTCATGCACCTTAGAAACCCCGAAGGGGCAAATAAGGCCCGGGAATGCGTAGTTTGCGAGATAAACGCGTTTAAAGATTCAACCTATTTGAAGTAGTACCTAAACTGCAATTTTGCCCTATACCAGCATCAATTATTTTTACCTATAAAACACTTGTTTTGGTGCAAATTCTGAGCCCAGTAGCAGTCAGAGTTCAGGGACCAAAATTTCGATATTTTCTGATAGCGCCAATCGATTCAGAATGGTCGATTCATACCCCTTAGAAACCCCGAAGGGGCAAATAAGGACCGGGAACGCGAAGTTTGCGAGATAAACGCGTTTAAAGTTTCAGCCTATTTGAAGTAGTACCTAAACTGCAATTTTGCCCTACACCAGCATCAATTATTTTTACCTATAAACCACTTGTTTTGGTGCAAATTCTGGGCCCAGTAGCAGTCAGAGTTCAGGGACCAAAATTTGGATATTTTCTGATAGCGCCAATCGATTCAAAATGGTCGATTCATACACCTTAGAAACCCCAAAGGGGTAAATAAGGCCCGGGAACGCGTAGTTTGCGAGATAAACGCGTTTAAAGTTTAGCCTATTTGAAGTAGTACCTAAACTGCAATTTTGCCCTATACCAGCATCAATTCTTTTTACCTATAAAACACTTGTTTTGGTGCAAATTCTGGGCCCAGTAGCAGTCAGAGTTCAGGGACCAAAATTTCGATATTTTCTGATAGCGCCAATCGATTCAGAATGGTCGATTCATACCCTTTAGAAACCCCAAAGGGGCAAATAAGGCCCGGGAACGCGTAGTTTACGAGATAAACGCGTTTAAAGTTTCAGCCTATTTGAAGTTGTACCTAAACTGCAATTTTGCCCTATACCAGCATCAATTATTTTTACCTATAAAACACTTGTTTTGGTGCAAATTCTGGGCCCAGTAGCAGTCAGAGTTCAGGGACCAAAATTTCGATATTTTCTGATAGCGCCAATCGATTCAAAATGGTCGATTCATACCCCTTAGAAACCCCGAAGGGGTAAATAAGCCCCGGGAACGCGTAGTTTGCGAGATAAACGCGTTTAAAGTTTCAGCCTATTTGAAGTAGTACCTAAACTGCAATTTTGCCCTATACCAGCATCAATTCTTTTTACCTATAAAACACTTGTTTTGGTGCAAATTCTGGGCCCAGTAGCAGTCAGAGTTCAGGGACCAAAATTTCGATATTTTCTGATAGCGCCAATCGATTCAGAATGGTCGATTTATACCCCTTAGAAACCCCGAAGGGGCAAATAAGGCCCGGGAACGCGTAGCTTGCGAGATAAACGCGTTTAAAGTTTCAGCCTATTTGAAGTAGTACCTAAACTGCAATTTTGCCCTACACCAGCATCAATTATTTTTACTTATAAAACACTTGTTTTGGTGCAAATTCTGGGCCCAGTAGCAGTCAGAGTTCAGGGACCAAAATTTCGATATTTTCTGATAGCGCCAATTGATTCAAAATGGTCGATTCATACCCCTTAGAAACCCCGAAGGGGTAAATAAGGCCCGGGAACGCGTAGTTTGCGAGATAAACGCGTTTAAAGTTTCAGCCTATGTGAAGTAGTACCTAAACTGCAATTCTTTTTACCTATAAAACACTTGTTTTGGTGCAAATTCTGGGCCCAGTAGCAGTCAGAGTTCAGGGACCAAAATTTCGATATTTTCTGATAGCGCCAATCGATTCAGAATGGTCGATTCATAGCCCAGTAGCAGTCAGAGTTCAGGGACCAAAATTTGGATATTTTCTGATAGCTCCAATAGATTCAGAATGGTCGATTCGTACCCCTTAGAAACAACGAAGGGGCAAATAAGGCCCGGGAACGCGTAGTTTGCGAGATAAACGAGTTTAAAGTTTCAGCCTATTTGAAGTAGTACCTAAACTGCTATTTTGCCCTATACCAGCATCAATTCTTTTTACCTATAAAACACTTGTTTTGGTGCAAATTCTGGGCCCAGTAGCAGTCAGAGTTCAGGGACCAAAATTTCGATATTTTCTGATAGCGCCAATCGATTCAGAATGGTCGATTTATACCCCTTAGAAACCCCGAAGGGGCAAATAAGGCCCGGGAACGCGTAGCTTGCGAGATAAACGCGTTTAAAGTTTCAGCCTATTTGAAGTAGTACCTAAACTGCAATTTTGCCCTACACCAGCATCAATTATTTTTACTTATAAAACACTTGTTTTGGTGCAAATTCTGGGCCCAGTAGCAGTCAGAGTTCAGGGACCAAAATTTCGATATTTTCTGATAGCGCCAATTGATTCAAAATGGTCGATTCATACCCCTTAGAAACCCCGAAGGGGTAAATAAGGCCCGGGAACGCGTAGTTTGCGAGATAAACGCGTTTAAAGTTTCAGCCTATGTGAAGTAGTACCTAAACTGCAATTCTTTTTACCTATAAAACACTTGTTTTGGTGCAAATTCTGGGCCCAGTAGCAGTCAGAGTTCAGGGACCAAAATTTCGATATTTTCTGATAGCGCCAATCGATTCAGAATGGTCGATTCATAGCCCAGTAGCAGTCAGAGTTCAGGGACCAAAATTTCGATATTTTCTGATAGCGCCGATCGATTCAGAATGGTCGATTCATACCCCTTAGAAACCCCGAAGGGACAAATAAGGCCCGGGAACGCGAAGTTTGCGAGATAAACGCGTTTAAAGTTTCAGCCTATTTGAAGTAGTACCTAAACTGCAATTTTGCCCTACACCAGCATCAATTATTTTTACCTATAAAACACTTGTTTTGGTGCAAATTCTGGGCCCAGTAGCAGTCAGAGTTCAGGGACCAAAATTTCGATATTTTCTGATAACGCCAATCGCTTCAAAATGGTCGATTCATACACCTTAGAAACCCCAAAGGGGTAAATAAGGCCCGGGAAGGCGTAGTTTGCGAGATAAACGCGTTTAAAGTTTCAGCCTATTTGAAGTAGTACCTAAACTGCAATTTTGCCCTATACCAGCATCAATTCTTTTTACCTATAAAACACTTGTTTTGGTGCAAATTCTGGGCCCAGTAGCAGAGTTCAGGGACCAAAATTTCGATATTTTCTGATAGCGCCAATCGATTCAGAATGGTCGATTCATACCCTTTAGAAACCCCAAAGGGGCAAATAAGGCCCGGGAACGCGTAGTTTACGAGATAAACGCGTTTAAAGTTTCAGCCTATTTGAAGTAGTACCTAAACTGCAATTTTGCCCTATACCAGCATCAATTATTTTTACCTATAAAACACTTGTTTTGGTGCAAATTCTGGGCCCAGTAGCAGTCAGAGTGCAGGGACCAAAATTTGGATATTTTCTGATAGTGCCAATCGATTCAGGATGGGCGATTCATACCCCTTAGAAACCCCGAAGGGACAAATAAGGCCCGGGAACGCGTAGTTTCCGAGATAAACGCGTTTAAAGTTTCAGCCTATTTGAAGTAGTACCTAAACTGCAATTTTGCCCTATACCAGCATCAATTCTTTTTACCTATAAAACACTTGTTTTGGTGCAAATTCTGGGCCCAGTAGCAGTCAGAGTTCAGGGACCAAAATTTCGATATTTTCTGATAGCGCCAATCGATTCAGAATGGTAGATTTATACCCCTTAGAAACCCCGAAGGGCAAATAAGGCCCGGGAACGCGTAGCTTGCGAGATAAACGCGTTTAAAGTTTCAGCCTATTTGAAGTAGTACCTAAACTGCAATTTTGCCCTACACCAGCATCAATTATTTTTACCTATAAAACACTTGTTTTGGTGCAAATTCTGGGCCCAGTAGCAGTCAGAGTTCAGGGACCAAAATTTCGATATTTTCTGATAGCGCCAATCGATTCAAAATGGTCGATTCATACCCCTTAGAAACCCCGAAGGGGTAAATAAGGCCCGGGAACGCGTAGTTTGCGAGATAAACGCGTTTAAAATTTCAGCCTATTTGAAGTAGTACCTAAACTGCAATTTTGCCCTATACCAGCATCAATTCTTTTTACCTATAAAACACTTGTTTTGGTGCAAATTCTGGGCCCAGTAGCAGTCAGAGTTCAGGGACCAAAATTTCGATATTTTCTGATAGCGCCAATCGATTCAGAATGGTCGATTCATAGCCCAGTAGCAGTCAGAGTTCAGGGACCAAAATTTGGATATTTTCTGATAGCTCCAATCGATTCAGAATGGTCGATTCATACCCCTTAGAAACCCCGAAGGGGCAAATAAGGCCCGGGAATGCGTAGTTTGCGAGATAAACGCGTTTAAAGATTCAGCATATTTGAAGTAGTACCTAAACTGCAATTTTGCCCTATACCAGCATCAATTCTTTTTACCTATAAAACACTTGTTTTGGTGCAAATTCTGGGCCCAGTAGCAGTCAGAGTTCAGGGACCAAAATTTCGATATTTTCTGATAGCGCCAATCGATTCAGAATGGTCGATTTATACCCCGGCCCGGGAACGCGTAGCTTGCGAGATAAACGCGTTGAAAGTTTCAGCCTATTTGAAGTAG
This sequence comes from Leptarthrus brevirostris, assembly GCA_964036015.1. NCBI lineage: Eukaryota > Metazoa > Arthropoda > Insecta > Diptera > Asilidae > Leptarthrus > Leptarthrus brevirostris. The sequence continues at coordinate 43,662,302 of OZ038375.1, forward strand.
TACCCAAACTGCAATTTTGCCCTACTCCAGCATCAATTATTTTTACCTATAAAACACTTGTTTTGGTGCAAATTCTGGGCCCAGTAGCAGTCAGAGTTCAGGGACCAAAATTTCGATATTTTCTGATAGCGCCAATCGATTCAAAATGGTCGATTCATACCCCTTAGAAACCCCGAAGGGGTAAATAAGGCCCGGGAACGCGTAGTTTGCGAGATAAACGCGTTTAAAGTTTCAGCCTATTTGAAGTAGTACCTAAACTGCAATTTTGCCCTATACCAGCATCAATTCTTTTTACCTATAAAACACTTGTTTTGGTGCAAATTCTGGGCCCAGTAGCCGTCAGAGTTCAGGGACCAAAATTTCGATATTTTGTGATAGCGCCAATCGATTCAGAATGGTCGATTCATAGCCCAGTAGCAGTCAGAGTTCAGGGACCAAAATTTGGATATTTTCTGATAGCTCCAATCGATTCAGAATGGTCGATTCATACCCCTTAGAAACCCCGAAGGGACAAATAAGGCCCGGGAATGCGTAGTTTGCGAGATAAACGCGTTTAAAGATTCAGCCTATTTGAAGTAGTACCTAAACTGCAATTTTGCCCTATACCAGCATCAATTCTTTTTACCTATAAAACACTTGTTTTGGTGCAAATTCTGGGCCCAGTAGCAGTCAGAGTTCAGGGACCAATATTTCGATATTTTCTGATAGCGCCAATCGATTCAGAATGGTCGATTCATACCCTTTAGAAACCCCAAAGGGGCAAATAAGGCCCGGGAACGCGTAGTTTACGAGATAAACGCGTTTAAAGTTTCAGCCTATTTGAAGTAGTACCTAAACTGCAATTTTGCCCTATACCAGCATCAATTATTTTTACCTATAAAACACTTGTTTTGGTGCAAATTCTGGGCCCAGTAGCAGTCAGAGTGCAGGGACCAAAATTTGGATATTTTCTGATAGCGCCAATCGATTCAGGATGGGCGGTTCATACCCCTTAGAAACCTCGAAGGGACAAATAAGGCCCGGGAACGCGTAGTTTCCGAGATAAACGCGTTTAAAGTTTCAGCCTATTTGAAGTAGTACCTAAACTGCAATTTTGCCCTATACCAGCATCAATTCTTTTTACCTATAAAACACTTGTTTTGGTGCAAATTCTGGGCCCAGTAGCAGTCAGAGTTCAGGGACCAAAATTTCGATATTTTCTGATAGCGCCAATCGATTCAGAATGGTCGATTTATACCCCTTAGAAACCCCGAAGGGGCAAATAAGGCCCGGGAACGCGTAGCTTGCGAGATAAACGCGTTTAAAGTTTCAGCCTATTTGAAGTAGTACCTAAACTGCAATTTTGCCCTACACCAGCATCAATTATTTTTACATATAAAACACTTGTTTTGGTGCAAATTCTGGGCCCAGTAGCAGTCAGAGTTCAGGGACCAAAATTTCGATATTTTCTGATAGCGCCAATCGATTCAAAATGGTCGATTCATACCCCTTAGAAACCCCGAAGGGGTAAATAAGGCCCGGGAACGCGTAGTTTGCGAGATAAACGCGTTTAAAGTTTCAGCCTATTTGAAGTAGTACCTAAACTGCAATTTTGCCCTATACCAGCATCAATTCTTTTTACCTATAAAACACTTGTTTTGGTGCAAATTCTGGGCCCAGTAGCAGTCAGAGTTCAGGGACCAAAATTTCGATATTTTCTGATAGCGCCAATCGATTCAGAATGGTCGATTCATAGCCCAGTAGCAGTCAGAGTTCAGGGACCAAAATTTGGATATTTTCTGATAGCTCCAATCGATTCAGAATGGTCGATTCATACCCCTTAGAAACCCCGAAGGGACAAATAAGGCCCGGGAATGCGTAGTTTGCGAGATAAACGCGTTTAAAGATTCAGCCTATTTGAAGTAGTACCTAAACTGCAATTTTGCCCTATACCAGCATCAATTCTTTTTACCTATAAAACACTTGTTTTGGTGCAAATTCTGGGCCCAGTAGCAGTCAGAGTTCAGGGACCAAAATTTCGATATTTTCTGATAGCGCCAATCGATTCAAAATGGTCGATTCATACACCTTAGAAACCCCAAAGGGGCAAATAAGGCCCGGGAACGCGTAGTTTACGAGATAAACGCGTTTAAAGTTTCAGCCTATTTGAAGTTGTACCTAAACTGCAATTTTGCCCTATACCAGCATCAATTATTTTTACCTATAAAACACTTGTTTTGGTGCACATTCTGGGCCTAGTAGCAGTCAGAGTGCAGGGACCAAAATTTGGATATTTTCTGATAGCGCCAATCGATTCAGGATGGGCGATTCATACCCCTTAGAAACCCCGAAGGGGCAATACCTATAAAACACTTGTTTTGGTGCAAATTCTGGGCCCAGTAGCAGTCAGAGTGCAGGGACCAAAATTTGGATATTTTCTGATAGCGCCAATCGATTCAGAATGGTCGATTCTTACCCCTTAGAAACCCCGAAGGGGCAAATAAGGCCCGGGAACGCGTAGTTTGCGAGATAAACGCGTTTAAAGTTTCAGCCTATTTGAAGTAGTACCTAAACTGCAATTTTGCCCTACACCAGCAACAATTATTTTTACCTATAAAACACTTGTTTTGGTGCAAATTCTGGGACCAGTAGCAGTAAGAATTCAGGGACCAAAATTTCGATATTTTCTGATAGCGCCAATCGATTCAGAATGGTCGATTCGTACCCCTTAGAAACAACGAAGGGGCAAATAAGGCCCGGGAACGCGTAGTTTGCGAGATAAACGAGTTTAAAGTTTCAGCCTATTTGAAGTAGTACCTAAACTGCTATTTTGCCCTATACCAGCATCAATTCTTTTTACCTATAAAACACTTGTTTTGGTGCAAATTCTGGGCCCAGTAGCAGTCAGAGTGCAGGGACCAAAATTTCGATATTTTCTGATAGCGCCAATCGATTCAGGATGGGCGATTCATACCCCTTAGAAACCCCGAAGGGGCAAATAAGGCCCGGGAACGCGTAGTTTGCGAGATAAACGCGTTTAAAGTTTCAGCCTATTTGAAGTAGTATCTAAACTGCAATTTTGCCCTACACCAGCAACAATTATTTTTACCTATAAAACACTTGTTTTGCTGCAAATTCTGGGACCAGTAGCAGTAAGAATTCAGGGACCAAAATTTCGATATTTTCTGATAGCGCCAATCGATTCAGAATGGTCGATTCGTACCCCTTAGAAACAACGAAGGGGCAAATAAGGCCCGGGAACGCGTAGTTTGCGAGATAAACGAGTTTAAAGTTTCAGCCTATTTGAAGTAGTACCTAAACTGCTATTTTGCCCTATACCAGCATCAATTCTTTTTACCTATAAAACACTTGTTTTGGTGCAAATTCTGGGCCCAGTAGCAGTCAGAGTGCAGGGACCAAAATTTGGATATTTTCTGATAGCGCCAATCGATTCAGAATGGTCGATTCATACCCCTTAGAAACCCCGAAGGGGCAAATAAGGCCCGGGAATGCGTAGTTTGCGAGATAAACGCGTTTAAAGATTCAGCCTATTTGAAGTAGTACCTAAACTGCAATTTTGCCCTATACCAGCATCAATTCTTTTTACCTATAAAACACTTGTTTTGGTGCAAATTCTGAGCCGAGTAGCAGTCAGAGTTCAGGGACCAAAATTTCGATATTTTCTGATAGCGCCAATCGATTCAGAATGGTCGATTCATACCCCTTAGAAACCCCGAAGGGGCAAATAAGGCCCGGGAACGCGAAGTTTGCGAGATAAACGCGTTTAAAGTTTCAGCCTATTTGAAGTAGTACCTAAACTGCAATTTTGCCCTACACCAGCATCAATTATTTTTACCTATAAAACACTTGTTTTGGTGCAAATTCTGGGCCCAGTAGCAGTCAGAGTTCAGGGACCAAAATTTCGATATTTTCTGATAGCGCCAATCGATTCAAAATGGTCGATTCACACACCTTAGAAACCCCAAAGGGGCAAATAAGGCCCGGGAACGCGTAGTTTACGAGATAAACGCGTTTAAAGTTTCAGCCTATTTGAAGTTGTACCTAAACTGCAATTTTGCCCTATATCAGCATCAATTATTTTTACCTATAAAACACTTGTTTTGGTGCAAATTCTGGGCCCAGTAGCAGTCAGAGTGCAGGGACCAAAATTTGGATATTTTCTGATAGCGCCAATCGATTCAGGATGGGCGATTCATACCCCTTAGAAACCCCGAAGGGGCAATACCTATAAAACACTTGTTTTGGTGCAAATTCTGGGCCCAGTAGCAGTCAGAGTGCAGGGACCAAAATTTCGATATTTTCTGATAGCGCCAATCGATTCAGAATGGTCGATTCATACCCCTTAGAAACCCCGAAGGGGCAAATAAGGCCCGGGAACGTGTAGTTTGCGAGATAAACGCGTTTAAAGTTTCAGCCTATTTGAAGTAGTACCTAAACTGCAATTTTGCCCTACACCAGCATCAATTATTTTTACCTATAAAACACTTGTTTTGGTGCAAATTCTGGGCCCAGTAGCAGTCAGAGTTCAGGGACCAAAATTTCGATATTTTCTGATAGCGCCAATCGATTCAAAATGGTCGATTCATACCCCTTAGAAACCCCGAAAGGGTAAATAAGGCCCGGGAACGCGTAGTTTGCGAGATAAACGCGTTTAAAGTTTCAGCCTATTTGAAGTAGTACCTAAACTGCAATTCTTTTTACCTATAAAACACTTGTTTTGGTGCAAATTCTGGGCCCAGTAGCAGTCAGAGTTCAGGGACCAAAATTTCGATATTTTCTGATAGCGCCAATCGATTCAGAATGGTCGATTCATACCCCTTAGAAACCCCGAAGGGGCAAATAAGGCCCGGGAACGCGTAGTTTGCGAGATAAACGCGTTTAAAGTTTCAGCCTATTTGAAGTAGTACCTAAACTGCAATTTTGCCCTATACCAGCATCAATTCTTTTTACCTATAAAACACTTGTTTTGGTGCAAATTCTGGGCCCAGTAGCAGTCAAAATTCAGGGACCAAAATTTGGATATTTTCTGATAGCGCCAATCGATTCACAATGGTCGATGCATTCCCCTTAGAAACCCTGAAGGGGCAAATAAGGCCCGGGAACGCGTAGTTTGCGAGATAAACGCGTTTAAAGTTTCAGCCTATTTGAAGTTGTACCTAAACTGCAATTTTGCCCTATACCAGTATCAATTATTTTTACCTATAAAACACTTGTTTTGGTGCAAATTCTGGGCCCAGTAGCAGTCAGAGTTCAGGGACCAAAACTTCGATATTTTCTGATAGCGCCAATCAATTCAGAATGGTCGATTCATACCCCTTAGAAACCCCGAAGGGGCAAATAAGGCCCGGGAACGCGTAGTTTGCGAGATAAACGCGTTTAAAGTTTCAGCCTATTTGAAGTAGTACCTAAACTGCAATTTTGCCCTACACCAGCATCAATTATTTTTACCTATAAAACACTTGTTTTGGTGCAAATTCTGGGCCCAGTAGCAGTCAGAGTGCAGGGACCAAAATTTCGATATTTTCTGATAGCGCCAATCGATTCAGAATGGTCGATTCATACCCCTTAGAAATCCCGAGGGGGCAAATAAGGCCCGGGAACGCGTAGTTTGCGAGATAAACGCGTTTAAAGTTTCAGCCTATTTGAAGTAGTACCTAAACTGCAATTTTGCCCTATACCAGCATCAATTATTTTTACCTATAAAACACTTGTTTTGGTGCAAATTCTGGGCCCAGTAGCAGTCAGAGTTCAGGGACCAAAATTTCGATATTTTCTGATAGCGCCAATCGATTCAGAATGGTCGATTCATACCCCTTAGAAACCTTGAAGGGGCAAATAAGGCCCGGGAACGCGTAGTTTGCGAGATAAACGCGTTTAAAGTTTCAGCCTATTTGAAGTAGTACCTAAACTGCAATTTTGCCCTATACCAGCATCAATTCTTTTTACCTATAAAACACTTGTTTTGGTGCAAATTCTGGGCCCAGTAGCAGTCAGAGTTCAGGGACCAAAATTTCGATATTTTCTGATAGCGCCAATCGATTCAGAATGGTCGATTTTAACCCCTTAGAATCCCCGAAGGGGCAAATAAGGCCCGGGAACGCGTAGCTTGCGAGATAAACGCGTTTAAAGTTTCAGCCTATTTGAAGTAGTACCTAAACTGCAATTTTGCCCTACACCAGCATCAATTATTTTTACCTATAAAACACTTGTTTTGGTGCAAATTCTGGGCCCAGTAGCAGTCAGAGTTCAGGGACCAAAATTTCGATATTTTCTGATAGCGCCAATCGATTCAAAATGGTCGATTCATACCCCTTAGAAACCCCGAAAGGGTAAATAAGGCCCGGGAACGCGTAGTTTGCGAGATAAACGCGTTTAAAGTTTCAGCCTATTTGAAGTAGTACCTAAACTGCAATTCTTTTTACCTATAAAACACTTGTTTTGGTGCAAATTCTGGGCCCAGTAGCAGTCAGAGTGCAGGGACCAAAATTTGGATATTTTCTGATAGCGCCAATCGATTCAAGATGGGCGATTCATACCCCTTAGAAACCCCGAAGGGGCAAATAAGGCCCGGGAACGCGTAGTTTCCGAGATAAACGCGTTTAAAGTTTCAGCCTATTTGAAGTAGTACCTAAACTGCAATTTTGCCCTATACCAGCATCAATTCTTTTTACCTATAAAACACTTGTTTTGGTGCAAATTCTGGGCCCAGTAGCAGTCAGAGTTCAGGGACCAAAATTTCGATATTTTCTGATAGCGCCAATCGATTCAGAATGGTTGATTCATACCCCTTAGAAACCCCGAAGGGGCAAATAAGGCCGGGGAACGCGTAGTTTGCGAGATAAATGCGTTTAAAGTTTCAGCCTATTTGAAGTAGTACCTAAACTGCAATTTTTCCCTATACCAGCATCAATTCTTTTTACCTATGAAACACTTGTTTTGGTGCAAATTCTGGGCCCAGTAGCAGTCAGAGTTCAGGGACCAAAATTTCGATAATTTCTGATAGCGCCAATCGATTCAGAATGGTCGACTCATACCCCTTAGAAACCCCGCAGGGGCAAATAAGGCCCGGGAACGCGTAGTTTGCGAGATAAACGCGTTTAAAGTTTCAGCCTATTTGAAGTAGTACCTAAACTGCAATTTTGCCCTAAACCAGCATCAATTATTTTTACCTATAAAACACTTGTTTTGTTGCAAATTCTGGGCCCAGTAGCAGTCAGAGTTCAGGGACCAAAATTTGGATATTTTCTGATAGCGCCAATTGATTCAGAATGGTCGATTCATACCCCTTAGAAACCCCGAAGGGGCAAATAAGGCCCGGGAACGCGTAGTTTGCGAGATAAACGCGAATAAAGTTTCAGCCTATTTAAAGTAGTACCTTAACTGCAATTTTGCCCTATACCAGCATCAATTCTTTTTACCTATAAAACACTTGTTCTGGTGCAAATTCTGGGCCCAGTAGCAGTCAGAGTTCAGGGACCAAAATTTGGATATTTTCTGATAGCGCCAATTGATTCAGAATGGTCGATTCATACCCCTTAGAAACCCCGAAGGGGCAAATAAGGCCCGGGAACGCGTAGTTTGCGAGATAAACGCGTTTAAAGTTTCAGCCTATTTGAAGTAGTACCTAAACTGCAATTTTGCCCTAAACCAGCATCAATTATTTTTACCTATAAAACACTTGTTTTGTTGCAAATTCTGGGCCCAGTAGCAGTCAGAGTTCAGGCACCAGGGAGTATTTAACGGGGTAGTTTAATATCGTCTTCAGTTCTCTATGTGCTAAATAATTTCTCCTGTATAAAAACGGTAATATCTTCATATAGTTCCTCAATTGTCTGGTATGCGTTGCTTTCTATATATTCGGAGTAGATATTGCTTGGGTTTGCAATTATATCTGTGTGGTTTATGACGATCTTGTTCCAATGCGCTTGAATAGCGCTCAGCTTATGTTGGTAGTATATGACTGTTTTTGATTGCTCTGGTTCTGCCCGGACAGTCATTATTAGTCATTCTACCAGTTTTATCAGCTGCTTCTGTATGCGAAGAGCTCTTGCTGATTGCTCGTTATCTTCGTTAACTTCTGTACCTGGAGACTTGGACGGATCTTCCATTACTTTGGCGTTTTGATTGTCTATCTCACGTTGCTCTATTGCTAGCAGCTTCGTTTGTAACATATCTTTGATGTCTTCATATTGTTTCTCGGTATCTGCAAAGAAATTATTCGAGAAATAGGGATGGTCAGCGTTCTCATGTTTTAATCCCTGGATTTTGATGTCCCGCGCTCTAGATTGAGCCCACATGCATTCCAGTCGATTGAGTCTGGTGTGAATATACGTAGCATTCTTCCTCGACTCAGGGTCTTTCTTATAGTTGATTTTAATTTTCAAGATATCTTCCAAGGCTTGCTGCTGCTGCTTTGCTAGTGCTTCCATGTTTTTCCGTCAACTAATTCCGGTGTTAAAATGATAGGGTACTTATGGCTGCAGACTTCGTTTCAGTAATGTGTCCGCCAGATAATGTTAAAATATTCCAAGCCTACTTTATTAGCGAGCGTGAAACATCGAAGAAAATAAAATGCTTCGGACCGACAATGGTCAAGAATACCTAAGTAAACCATTTTCTCAGTTTTTAGATCAGGAAGGCATGCAAAGGCAACTTACTGTGCAATACACTCCACAGCAAAACGGAGTGGCGGAGCGTGCAAATAGGACGATTGTGGAAATGGCGAGATGTTTGCTCCTGAATTCAAGTCTTCCCGAGATGCTATGGGGAGAAGCCGTCAAAACTGCAGTATATTTGCGGAATCGATCATATTCTCGAGCTTTAGAGAAAATGACTAAATACGAGGCTTGGAGTGGAAGAAAGCCATCAGTAGAGCATCTTAAAATTTTCGGTTCCAAAGCGGTAATGCTTAATAAACGGAAATCAAAGTTCACCGCCAGAGGTATTGAATGCTTTATTGTCGGTTACTCATGCGAGTCGAAAGCATATAGGTTGTATGAAGCCAAGTCACGCCAAATACACAAGAGCCGCGATGTGAAATTTACCGAAACTGTCGGTAAGCAAATTTCGTTCAATGAATCTAATGACTATACCATTATAGGCTCACAAAATCCAGGCAGTAGCGGATCGGGTGCAGAAACAGAAGTCCTTATTCCTATGAAAAGGGAGGTCGAGGCTGAAAAAGAAGAAAATATAGTCTCTGAAAACAGCTACAATGACGTTGTTGATGCTAGAGCTATTGCTGTAGACCGGTGTTGTGTTAGTGACACATCTGAGGAGGATTCTGGTAGCACAACTGCTTGTGGTAATGTCCCTGTGGAGGAAGAACAAAACCGTTCTCCCTATTTTCTACGTTCGCGTCAGAAACTTAATATGCAAGTAAGCGGTTCAAGTCACTTTCCGTCTAACCCTTTGACGGTTAAAGAGGCATTCGGCCGGAGCGATGCTAACAGATGGCTACAGGCTATGAAAACTGAATATGACTCGCTTCTGGCAAATGGCACGTGGGAGTTGGTAGATCCACCAGATAATCGGCAAGTTATAAGATGTAAATGGGTCTTCAATATCAAACGAGACAAGGATGGAAATGTAGAACGTTATAAAAGTCGGCTGGTAGCAAAGGGTTGTAATCAGCAGTTCGGTGTAGATTATACTGAGACATTCTCACCTGTCGTACGATTTTCATCCCTAAGGTTGATAATAGCATTAGCAGCTGAATACAATTTGACGGTGCATCAGATGGATGTGACTACAGCCTATTTGAATGGAGTTTTAAAAGAGGACGTCTTTATGTCCCAACCGGAATATTTTGTTGATAAAGATAATGTGCAGAAAGTTTGTAAACTAAGGAAGGCATTATATGGATTGAAGCAGGCCGGTCGGGAATGGAATACGAAATTGGACAAAGTATTACGGCACCTAGGCTTCAAACAGTGTAATGCTGACTCTTGCGTATACACAATGAAAAAAACAACGAGATCAATGTAATTGCTGTCTACGTGGATGACATTCTCTTAGCCTCCTCCAATCCACAAACTCTATTTAAACTCAAGAATGAAATAAGCATGGAATTCGAAGTAGTGGATAAGGGACCGATTGACCATTTTCTAGGAATGGAGGTAACCAGAGAAGAGGATGGAAGCATAAGTATCTCACAGCAACAGTTCATCAGGAGCTTGTTGGAGAAACACAACACAGTCTCTTATTGGGTCTTTACTCTATTTGGATGTGTCGAAACGGCCGGATATTTTACATTCTGTGAACCAACTTTCGCAGTTTAATGTAAACCCGCACAACGAACATCTTGCAGCTGCCAAGCATATTCTAAAGTACATAAACCATACAGTTAATCTTAAACTTACTTACAGAAGGACTGGTGGACACTTGAAAGGTTTCGCTGATGCTGACTGGGCTTGCAGCAGTGATGACCGGAAATCCTACACAGGTTATGCTTTCTTCATTGGTGATGGAAATGCAGCGATAACTTGGGAATCCAAGAAGCAGGCATCGGTTGCCCTAAGCAGTACAGAAGCTGAATATATGGCTCTGTCAGCCGCGTCAAGGGAAGCAGTCTATTTGCGGTCTTTCATCAAGGAGCTGGAGTTTAATGAATTGGTGGATGGACCCACCGAACTGAATGGCGACAACTTAAGTTCCCAGCACTTATTCAAAAACCCCGTTTATCACTGCCGTAGTAAGCATATTGACATTCCAGTACACTATGTACGAGAAGTTTATCAGAAAAATTTAATTAAGCTTAATTACGTCCCTACTGATAAAATGATTTCCGATATTCTAACAGAGAATTTGTGTAAAACAAAACATGTTAAACTAGCTCAAATGTTGGGCCTAAATATTTGAATTTTCATATATCTTTTCTGTACTAGTTAGGTCTTAAGAGGTAGTATTGAAATTATAACTGCTTACATGGAAACACCTAACTAACATTCCGTAAATGTATATTCACTTTGTATTTAGTCAGTCAGTGAATTTAGTAAAAACTAGCACTCATTGACTTTTGTAAAGAATATGTTTTCTATTGTTTCTTTTCACATTAAAGTTATCTGTCGAACCACATAGGTTTATTTTTCTCTGGCTAGTTCCCTGCAATAAATATGACTTATCAACTGCTCCAGATATTGATATTGAGGCTGATGGAGTGATTTTGAGTAGATGTAGATATTCTCGTACTTCAGTCCATTTGGATGTTCTATAAGACCAATCATAAGATTGGTTAGAAGGTCCAACAAGAATACCTCTTATATTGTCATTATTAGAACTGAAATATTTATTGCACAACACTGAACTTTTATATAAGTCATTAGCTTAGTACGCTGTTGTGAAGACGTCTAAAAGGTTTATCTTACGAGTTGATGAATGATTGATCATTCAAAGAATCAAAATCGTTCTCGCCAGCATAAATGTCGAAGAGGAGGCGGTTTGCTAAATACAGCAATTAGCAATTTATCATTTGAGTTTCATTTGCCTGGATATCAATATTGCGGTCCTGGTACTAAACTACAAAAAAGATTAGCAAGGGGTGACCCTGGAATTAATCCTCTTGACGCAGCTTGTAGAGATCACGATATCGCATATTCTCAACATAAAAATATCGAGGATTGTCATATTGCTGATCGTATATTATCCGGTAAAGCTTGGGAACGAGTGACATCTTCAGATACATCCCTTGGTGAACATAGCAACGCCTGGCTTGTTACAAACGCTATGAAGGCGAAAGTAAAATTTGGAATGTGGTTAAGAAAAAAACCTAAAATTCGCTCTAGGAAGCCAAAAAGAAAATTAACTCTACAAAAGGAGTTCATGAAGCGAGAAATATTTTAAAGTTAAGAAAGCCTGATTCCTTAAAAGAATCTACATATAAGTCTTGCACTTGCTGCTACTAAAAATGTATTCAAGCGAAAGAAGAAGTATGTTAGACCACCTTGAATCTAATTCCTATTTTTGCTGGTCTTTCAGCACTAGGTGTTTTAGTGGGAGGAGTATCAGGTGTCGCAAAGGCTGTTAATGCTGCTAAAAATGCTAAAGAGCAGCTAAAGGAGAGCAATCGACATAATAATATAGATGGAAGCTATTGCATTAGCGGCTTATATTTGAAGCCATACAGAAAAGGACTTGGCCAATTACTAAATCCATCTTCAAAAAACGTCTAAAACTGCTACCTAATAGAGCAATAAATGAAATCGCCTAGAAAATATGAGTGAGGAATAGTAAATTTGGACTCTATATCACTGGCCTATTTCACGGACTTACAAATTGTGATTTACAAGTGATTTTTCACAAAAATTGTAGGAAAATTGGTATATTCAGTTTCACGAAATTTCTGTGCTACAAAATTGTAGTTGTATTCTACACGAGGAAAGTTGTAGGAATTTGTCATTTTTTGTTTCACCAAAAGTTATTTGTAGTTGTTATTCACAAGCTACAAATACGTAGAAATATAACTTTTTTGTAGATTTTGGTTTCACAAATAAATTGCAGTTCCAAAATTTGTGCAATAAGCGAGAATATTTCACAAGTGAAAGGTGCTGTGTAAAGTTTTTACAAATTGTTTTCTTGAAAGTATTAATTTCATTTAATATAAGAAAATGTCCCTGATGCGTCGAAGACATAGCAGCAGTGATAGTTGCGGAAGTAATGACTTTGTTTTGAGGCTTCGACGAAGAAGAAGAGTATATCGTCCTCGAGTTAATTATACTTTACTTGATGTTTTTGAATTCATTATTACGGCACCTAGGCTTCAAACAGTGTAATGCTGACTCTTGCGTATACACAATGAAAAAAACAACGAGATCAATGTAATTGCTGTCTACGTGGATGACATTCTCTTAGCCTCCTCCAATCCACAAACTCTATTTAAACTCAAGAATGAAATAAGCATGGAATTCGAAGTAGTGGATAAGGGACCGATTGACCATTTTCTAGGAATGGAGGTAACCAGAGAAGAGGATGGAAGCATAAGTATCTCACAGCAACAGTTCATCAGGAGCTTGTTGGAGAAACACAACACAGTCTCTTATTGGGTCTTTACTCTATTTGGATGTGTCGAAACGGCCGGATATTTTACATTCTGTGAACCAACTTTCGCAGTTTAATGTAAACCCGCACAACGAACATCTTGCAGCTGCCAAGCATATTCTAAAGTACATAAACCATACAGTTAATCTTAAACTTACTTACAGAAGGACTGGTGGACACTTGAAAGGTTTCGCTGATGCTGACTGGGCTTGCAGCAGTGATGACCGGAAATCCTACACAGGTTATGCTTTCTTCATTGGTGATGGAAATGCAGCGATAACTTGGGAATCCAAGAAGCAGGCATCGGTTGCCCTAAGCAGTACAGAAGCTGAATATATGGCTCTGTCAGCCGCGTCAAGGGAAGCAGTCTATTTGCGGTCTTTCATCAAGGAGCTGGAGTTTAATGAATTGGTGGATGGACCCACCGAACTGAATGGCGACAACTTAAGTTCCCAGCACTTATTCAAAAACCCCGTTTATCACTGCCGTAGTAAGCATATTGACATTCCAGTACACTATGTACGAGAAGTTTATCAGAAAAATTTAATTAAGCTTAATTACGTCCCTACTGATAAAATGATTTCCGATATTCTAACAGAGAATTTGTGTAAAACAAAACATGTTAAACTAGCTCAAATGTTGGGCCTAAATATTTGAATTTTCATATATCTTTTCTGTACTAGTTAGGTCTTAAGAGGTAGTATTGAAATTATAACTGCTTACATGGAAACACCTAACTAACATTCCGTAAATGTATATTCACTTTGTATTTAGTCAGTCAGTGAATTTAGTAAAAACTAGCACTCATTGACTTTTGTAAAGAATATGTTTTCTATTGTTTCTTTTCACATTAAAGTTATCTGTCGAACCACATAGGTTTATTTTTCTCTGGCTAGTTCCCTGCAATAAATATGACTTATCAACTGCTCCAGATATTGATATTGAGGCTGATGGAGTGATTTTGAGTAGATGTAGATATTCTCGTACTTCAGTCCATTTGGATGTTCTATAAGACCAATCATAAGATTGGTTAGAAGGTCCAACAAGAATACCTCTTATATTGTCATTATTAGAACTGAAATATTTATTGCACAACACTGAACTTTTATATAAGTCATTAGCTTAGTACGCTGTTGTGAAGACGTCTAAAAGGTTTATCTTACGAGTTGATGAATGATTGATCATTCAAAGAATCAAAATCGTTCTCGCCAGCATAAATGTCGAAGAGGAGGCGGTTTGCTAAATACAGCAATTAGCAATTTATCATTTGAGTTTCATTTGCCTGGATATCAATATTGCGGTCCTGGTACTAAACTACAAAAAAGATTAGCAAGGGGTGACCCTGGAATTAATCCTCTTGACGCAGCTTGTAGAGATCACGATATCGCATATTCTCAACATAAAAATATCGAGGATTGTCATATTGCTGATCGTATATTATCCGGTAAAGCTTGGGAACGAGTGACATCTTCAGATACATCCCTTGGTGAACATAGCAACGCCTGGCTTGTTACAAACGCTATGAAGGCGAAAGTAAAATTTGGAATGTGGTTAAGAAAAAAACCTAAAATTCGCTCTAGGAAGCCAAAAAGAAAATTAACTCTACAAAAGGAGTTCATGAAGCGAGAAATATTTTAAAGTTAAGAAAGCCTGATTCCTTAAAAGAATCTACATATAAGTCTTGCACTTGCTGCTACTAAAAATGTATTCAAGCGAAAGAAGAAGTATGTTAGACCACCTTGAATCTAATTCCTATTTTTGCTGGTCTTTCAGCACTAGGTGTTTTAGTGGGAGGAGTATCAGGTGTCGCAAAGGCTGTTAATGCTGCTAAAAATGCTAAAGAGCAGCTAAAGGAGAGCAATCGACATAATAATATAGATGGAAGCTATTGCATTAGCGGCTTATATTTGAAGCCATACAGAAAAGGACTTGGCCAATTACTAAATCCATCTTCAAAAAACGTCTAAAACTGCTACCTAATAGAGCAATAAATGAAATCGCCTAGAAAATATGAGTGAGGAATAGTAAATTTGGACTCTATATCACTGGCCTATTTCACGGACTTACAAATTGTGATTTACAAGTGATTTTTCACAAAAATTGTAGGAAAATTGGTATATTCAGTTTCACGAAATTTCTGTGCTACAAAATTGTAGTTGTATTCTACACGAGGAAAGTTGTAGGAATTTGTCATTTTTTGTTTCACCAAAAGTTATTTGTAGTTGTTATTCACAAGCTACAAATACGTAGAAATATAACTTTTTTGTAGATTTTGGTTTCACAAATAAATTGCAGTTCCAAAATTTGTGCAATAAGCGAGAATATTTCACAAGTGAAAGGTGCTGTGTAAAGTTTTTACAAATTGTTTTCTTGAAAGTATTAATTTCATTTAATATAAGAAAATGTCCCTGATGCGTCGAAGACATAGCAGCAGTGATAGTTGCGGAAGTAATGACTTTGTTTTGAGGCTTCGACGAAGAAGAAGAGTATATCGTCCTCGAGTTAATTATACTTTACTTGATGTTTTTGAATTCAATGAGAGGTTTCGTATGAGCGGCCGTAAAGCAGAGGAACTAATTTTAATTATCGGACCGCGAATTGCTCACCGAACTCAAAAAAACTTTGCATTAACTCCTAGCCAGCTACATTGGCTTGGAAATGGGGGGCCAGTACCATGGAATTGCACACATGCACGGCATATCTAAAAGCACTGTATGCAGATGCGTTCATCGCGTCTGTACAGCAATTGTGGACTTATTGTTTAATAGCGTAGTACGATGGCCTACGGAACACAGTCTTATATGTGAAAAATTCTTCAATATTGCTGGTTACTACTTATTGATTAAATCATAGAATTGTTTTGCTAAATATATTTCTTTCAACAAAGGTATGCCATGTGTATATGGATGTATTGATGGGACCTTAATAAACATTGATACGCCCAATGAGTTTAAATCGACATATGTCGATAGGCATGGTAAACACAGCATTAATTGTATGCTAGTATGCGGTCCAGACTATTCGTTTTACAATGCATATGTTAATTGGCCAGGAAGTGTGCACGATGCAAGAGTATTGCGAAGAAGTCTACTTTTTTCAGAATTTGAAAATGGATTTCGACCTTTTCCTCATTCGGTGTTACTTGGGGACTCCGCGTATCCTTTAAAAGAATGGTTAATTACACCAATTTTAAGGGCCTCAACTCCAACAATTGATCGGTATAATCAAGCACATAGGTCAACTCGGAGAATAATAGAAAACGCTATTGGAATTTTGAAGGAAAAATTTCCATGCTTAAAACATTTACGTCTGCAACCTCGAAAAGCAATATATGTTATTAAATGCTGCATTGTTTTGACTAATATATCGCGGCAAGCAACAGACTGTAACCCTGAATTACTTTCCACTACAGAAGAGGAAGAAAACTTGGAAGATTACGATGATGATGGTTTGAACAGTTTAGATGGGCAAGCTACCCTGAATTATTTTCTTAATCATTTTTCATAAAACAAAATATAAAATTAGGAGTTATTTAATGAAATAAATGTATTTTAATTCATAATGAAAATTCTATGTTCGATATTCACTTATATGAAGAATGTTCTCCTGTGCAGCTGAATTTTGTACATCTGTATGATTTCCGTCTTCTATTTCAGCTGTCAGACGACTTCTCCTTAGTCCCAAATCCCGTTCTTTTTTAATGGCGTCCAATTGCAGATTGTAAATTTCAAGTTGCAATCTTCTTTTTTTTAAAGAAAGGATTTCATCATCCTCACATCTTTCCGTCCTCCTCTTGGTAACCGTCTTTTTATTTTGTACTGGTATTCTAATAAAAAGCAAAAAGACATTCAAAAAATTACATTGGAAGAAAAGCTTATATATATAGTTACGATGTTTCTTGATGATTCTGTTGATTTTCTTCAATTTGAATCGTCATTAATTGAGAAGAGGAAAGAGTGGGAGATGGTTCTTCAATAATCCCCTGCAATGTTGGAGATTCCTTGTCAATAATATCAATAATGATATTATCAAGGTCTGTGAAAATACAATTTTGGCCGCCTGCTGAACCCGTTTTCTTCCAATTATCTATTTTTGACTACAACATATTAAAAATCATCCTCATTTTCATTTACTTTAAGCGATATTTTTAAATATTGGTACATATTGATGTTTGAGGAAAAACTTACAGTAGAAGATATTTGTAGTCCTTTTCTTTAAGAATGCCTTGAGCATTTAATGCATTCAAAATACTTTTCCACTCGCATATTTTTTTTTCATGAATAATCTCTTCCGAAAATTTCCCGAATAAAATACCTTTTTTATCTCTTACTAGAGACGCAAGAAGCATTTTATTTTCCTTATTCATTGCACTATGTATATTTTAACGCTGCCTATCACTTCTACAGTGTTATGAAAAACAATTGAAACTAAAATCAAAGTGTGCTTATTTATAGCTGATTACAAAAAATCATGAGCTACTGAAACCAAAAAAGCCGACATACATATCCAAGAATTTGTGAGAAAACACTTGTAGTTTACAACTTAACTACAAATCTTTTGAAACGCTACTTATACAAAATTGTGACAGACAAAATTGTTTATTTACAATTTTCCTGCTTCTCATCACAAATTTGTCAAACAGTTATTTGTACTTTCTGAAACCGAAATTCGACTTACAAATTGTAATTGTGATCCACAAGTAAAAATTTGTGGTTGTAATTTGTAGTTTTGTGAAATAGGCCACAGGTCCTGGTAGCAATTGGGTAGCATATTACAAAAGTGAATCTGAAAAAGAATACTTTGACAGCTTTGGAAACTTGCAACCACCAAAGGAAGTTTTAAGCTATTTAGGAAAAAACATTGTTTACAATTATAAGTCTATAATAAATAACTATAATATATAATAAGTAACTATAATTAATAATAAGTAACTATAAATTTAATAGTATAATTGTACATTGTAAGATAACAGCTATAAATAAACTTTACATAAAAAAACATCTGAATTTCACTTTGTACTACTATGTCATAAATACTGACTTTGACTGGGAATTCATCTGTGCTTACAGTTGAGTACTTTCCTCCGTTGGACTTAAGTTCAGAATACGTTTGCGGACTTATTGATTTACAGACATATAATTCAATTCCTAATGTGGACAGTAGAAATAATTTACTTCATCTGGATGATGATGATGAAATTAAAATTCCAGAAGGCTCCTATGAAATTGATGATATTGCAGGATTTATCAAAAAGGAACTAGCTGAAACGAAAACTAAACCTATAGTACAAATAACAGCTAATAATAACACCTTGAAAACAGAAGTCAAAAGTTCAAGTCCATACATTACACGAGTTCTCTCCTACGGTGGGTCCGGAATATAAAATAATTGAAGTTCCTAAGAATGTCATTTACTTGCCTCGGAACATCAAATGGATAAGTTCTCTTACACTGAAGTTCGTGGATCAAGACGGTGATCTAATAAATTTTAGAGGAGAAACGATTACAGTGAGACTTCATTTGAAGCCGCAATATGTTAATATACAATAATATTGGCCCCACAATATTATATGAATGAATGTAATTTTGCTCGTATCCACACACACTTACACTTATTGAGGGGTTCAATTCTTCAAAACGTACTAAGTTCGGAAGCCGGAAAGGAAACTCTAACTGGCCAAAATGAAGAGTAATTCCATTTCTTAGTGTCAAGATGTCAGCGGTGATATTACTAATTCCGTTTGATGAGGGATAATCACTGTTAGAATCCACCGGAATGAGGGCCGAGATAATAGCCCATTTAAAGCTGTACTCATCTGAATTTTTAACATTAATACAAACGTGTTTGCGTGCAATATAAGTTGGTAATGGTAAGTAATGTCCTCCTTTTATCGAGTTATACTGACTCACATTAACCTCAACATGGACAGTTCTTATTAGAGACCAAGTGCTATCTCTCTCTTGAAATTCCTCCATTTTGGAAATTATTTTATCAGTCATGTTTTCAAAGATTTCTGACAATAGTTCCCTACTGCGAATTACTTCCATTTTGGATTGGAAAGATTTAATTGACGACACAATATCATATTCATCTTTCTCAGTCATTTTAATGTACCCTGCAAACAACTCGAAGCTAAATTTATATAAGTTATGTTTGTTTAATAAATACAGCAAAGCCTCTAGAATTGGCCTTTCTTCAACTGAAAAAATTGTCTGGTATCTAATAGAATTTCATCTCCACTTTCAAATAGAAACGTTTCAATCCCTTCATTAAAGGAGCTTTTTACAGTTTTAAAAGCAGCATTTATAGGTACTGCGGCATTCTCCTTATGCTTATTGGTGCGCATGTAATATTTCCATTTTTGTGGATGAATTTTTGCTTTACACGTTTCACATTAATTAAATGAAACTTCATCAACTCTAGAGCTACCAGCATCCAATAAATCTTGATGAGAGATAACCATCGCTCCGTCTATACTTTGTTTTTCACCTTGACTTTCACCTTGATTTAACAAATTCACATTTTGTTTTTCACCTTGATTATGAGCACTAAGCAAATACTTCCGAAGACCATCCAATCTTTTAAACAATTCTCCACACATATCACAGAGATGGCCGTCCCCATGCATAACCCTATAATGTCTTCTTAATGTCGCCAACTTAGCGAAAGCCTTTTGACATGCTTCACACAAAAAACTATTCATCTTGAGAACATCGAGGGATAACATTCCGAACTTAACTGAAATAACTTTTGTGAACTTACGCGTCTTGTATTAGGAGAATTTTTCACATCCAATTTAAATTCTCTAACACATAAAATTTAGGAAACCGCAATATTCCGCTTATCATTAAATTCGCATAATGTTATTTTATTTAGCTGATAAAGGTGTACCTCGTTAATTAAAAACTCAAAACAACAAACTATTATCTTCAGCACGAGGGCAGGTTCATCTACAAAACCTTATCACCCAACGACTTCAATATTGCCACCAAATTATTGATTTCAACAGAGTCACCAGCTCCATTATCAATCACAGCACCAAATTATTAATTTTTACACAGTCAGCAGCTAGTTTATCAATCACAACTCGGTCCGAGAACATGTTAAAACTTGCTTGGAAACAAATGAAATCATAGAAATAAGGGGTTGCAAAAGAAAAATAAAAACAATCTTTACTCATTTACTCAAAGTGGTGAAATCTTTATTAAGAATAAAAGAATAAAAAATAATATTTTATTTAGCTGATAAAGGTGTACTTCGTTAAGTAAAAACTCAAAACAATAAACTCTTATCTTCAGCACGAACCCAGGTCCGCACTTTCCAGGTTAATCTACAAAACCTTATCACCCAATGACCTCAACATTGCCACCGAATTATTAATTACTACTCCCTAATCAATCACAGCTCGGTTAGACACTTCAACCAGGCAACAGTCGACACAATCATTCGTCATTTCGCATCTTCTTCTTACTTGTTCATACATTTTTCGAGCACATTTTATCAGCCATTTTCCATCTGCGCTAGAATCAGCATAGCACATTTTCCACGCAACAAACCAAAGAAGAAGACGACCAATTGTAGCCTCCAAGACCGAATCTCCAAAATCCAAGATGGCCGACAGTGCCAATTTCATACATTTCAATTCTGCACTTGGACATTTTCTGATCCAGACTCGGCATAGCACATTTTCGGCTCCATTTTCTCATGAGGCAGAACCCCCATAAAACATTTTCGGCTCCATTTTCTCATGAGCCAGAACCCCCTTTTCTATACTACTCAAATGGTTGAGAGAGAGAAATACCGGGCGTCAAGACACCCCTAGATTTCCTCGAGCTTGGAGGTGCATATAAAAATAATAAAAAACCACGGTCGCTTATCTAAAGTAGTTCCAAGGAAGGCCCGGAACACACAGATAGTTGCCAGTATATTCTTAAAACATCATTAAGCTATTAACATTGTGAAATCCTGGAAGACTTTCCCATAGAGATTACTTTAAATTTTGTCCAAAGTACTATAGTCCGTCCTTTAGTTAATGTTGTTAAATATCGTGGAAGTGTAACGTATTCCACAATTTTTTCTTATGTTAATAATATATTACTTTCTAATTTCCTAACACAATAGAACAAATTCTATTTAATTCATACAAGCAGAATTGCCAAGTCGGGCGATTTCTCGCCGATTGGGCTACTTGAGTCGTCAGTTGGGCGAGAAAATGTTCCTCTCTTCGACTAGGCACTTTTTGGACGATTTTTTAATTCTTACTGGGCGCTTTTGGGCTATAAGCTGAATCAGAATGCACGGCAGCCTACAGCAACTGTTCATATTGGCTAATCTAAATCACATAACCCGACGTCACAGTAAAAATTTTTTTCCTGTCGAGTCGTCTCAAATCCTAATTTTGCGCGAATAGCTTTTTACTGAACTCCGAACGTTGGTCGCAATGGAATTTTTTCGCTCAAACATAAAGTTATGCTCAATGCCGTCGTCACGTCGTGGATATCTGATTCTGCTACAGATGCCATCAAAATTGTTTTTTTTGTCGTCCCTGCGGTTGCTTTTGCTATCCTTTGTATAATTTACAATATAGGGATTTACGGGGACGAAAAATCGATCTAGCTAGGTCTCATTTTTGAGAAAATTCGTTTTTTCCGTGTTTTCGTACTTTCTTTAAAATTTCAGTTCACATCAGGGTTGAATCGTTGTATACTGTAGGAAACCTTCAATTCACTTTCAATTAAATATTTCTTTGTTTTACTCTTAAAATCAATTTAAATAACAAAAGAAAAGCGTAAATTTAAAAAATAAACTTGATCCATTAAAAACCTCCAAATTTGTCTTCACAATATAATTTGTGCTTATTTGTGGTGAAAGCTTTTGAAGCAGTTCCGTGTTGACGTTAGGCACAGGTGAACATTGTACATCTTTGTTGGGTGGTTTCAAAAGACGGCCAATGCTCAACGTTGTCATATCGTATATCTTTCACTGAACTTATTTCGGCTTTGACGCGTTTTTTTCTTTTCCTTAGACTGCCTAAGCTTGCTGTTGATGGACGCCCTCTTTTCTTTTCAACAGTTGGCCTACCACTTTTGTACAAGCACTCCGCAATTTCCATTGTGAATCCTAACAGCTCTAAGATATCTTTTTTTTGGAGTGTCTTATTTTCTAGCATCGCGTCTGTACTCTAGCCAACTACACTTGTTTGTAATGGCAACATTTATTACACAGGGTGTTTTAGATCTAACGTGCCAAAATGAGTGGGGTGATATATCTCAACTAGGCAGACAAAAAATTGTATGGCAGGGTGGGGGCAATCTCAACCGTTTGGGAGTTACAGGTCGATTCATAAATTTCAGTTTTTCATGGTATGCACTTTGCTCTTTTATACTTATCTTTTGATCTACCCAACACAGCGACATCAAATAAACGCTAAAAACTACTTTCCCAATGACCTTTTCAAAATTGTTAACAATGTCGACTTAACTCCTGCCACTGCAGATAATCCAGTAACTTCCAAAAGTGAAAAAAATGGTTTGCGATTACCTAAAATTCAGCACTTTCCCAAATTTTCTCCGAAATTCATGTAATTAGTACAGCCCTTTTTCATTTCTTATTACCTTTCCAAAGATGTACAACATGGCAAGGCATGCAAAGAATTAGAAAAACCGCATCCTTCAAAATCCCTGACTGCCGAATTATTTAATTGCACTTTATGTAGGAAATTCTTTAAATAAACAAAATTTTTAAGATAAAAGAGCATGTTTGTTTCGGGTTAACATTTAATTAATTTTAATTGTTGCTGCAAATAAATATAAGATTGTTAGTGTAATTTTGGTTTATTGTCGATATTAGCTTGTGTTAGCCAGAATTCACGCTATTGTATCTTAGCGTTCTGTTATTCGTACCTGATGGAAATTTCGCTATAAGAAACGGTCAGTCAGCAAGAATACCTGTAGTTGAAAATGTTATTGATTTGTTTTGTACTGGTGTTTTTAAGCAAAAATTATAAAAAAATGGTAGAATTTACTTTTGAGGAATACGCGAATATTATTTACATTTATGGTGTAGTGGACGGAAACGAGATAGCGGCTGTACTGGAGTATCAAAGGAGATTCCCTAATCGACGAGCACCCCAAAGAGGGGTATTTACACGGACTTTACGAAGATTAAGAGAAACAGGAAGTGTAACATCGCGCGACAGAATTCTGCCGACGCCGAGCAATAAGTAATCACTATTGTGAGGCAAGATCCTAAGATGAGCACGAGACGAATCGCAAGACGATTAGGGGTGTCTTCATCTAAGGTATGGAGGGTTATTCATAAAGTGGGATTACGTCCATATCACCATAACCCAGTCCAAGGATTACTAAAAGAAGATTTCGAGAGAAGACTGGAATTTAGCATTTGGCTTCTGAAGCGCGACATTGGGATAGTATCACGAACTTGCATAACCTTCATATCTAGTCGGAAACTAACCCATGCAGGACAAATATGACCTCATTACAGCAGAGATTCAGTGTCAATGTTTGGGCTGGTATCTTTCATGTCGCTGTGTTGGGTAGATCAAAAGATACAAATAGAAGAGTAATGTGCATACCATGAAAAACTGAAATTTATGAATCACCCTGTAACTCCCAAACGGTTGAGATTTCCCCCCACATTGCCATACAATTTTTTGTTTGCCTAGGTGAGATCCAACATCCCACTCATTTTGGCACGTCAGATCTGAAACACCCGGTATAGTTGGTGATTCATATTGTCTGGGATTCTTTCGCATAACAAAAATTCTTTTATACCCCAAACAGTAGGTTTTCCTTTGATATACTGCTTTATGTCAATAGCTCCCTGGAAACGTACTATTTGTTCGTCTACGCATAGTTTCGCTTCCACCTATCAGCTATGCAGTGGATGAGTCGCAACATTTCCTGAGGAACGTATTTTTAAAAGTATTTTATTGGAGATTACATTACATTACTTGAACGCTTTTGTCGGCATTTTGAAAATGAATGTCCATTGGAGGAATATAACTGCGCCGTCGCCATTTTTCTTCCTTAGAAACTGGTTGCTCCTCGGAATTTCGGTATGAAAAAACTCCTCAAAGTCAGTTTCAAGCTCTGAATCATTAGCCAACTGGTCCAATATAGCCGCCATTTCAGCGTCAAGCAAAGTCCGCGCTCGGATAGTTATTTCTACTACTGCTAGGAAAAAAAACCGAAAAATTATAATCACAACAATATCTTCGACTTTTTAGATTTGGCCCTCATGTCCTCATATGAGGACGTCACGACTTGTAATAATACTTCTTTATATCACGATAATAATTGAGGAGTTTTTATCAGGTAATAACCAATTCAGAAAATTTCTAGGACAGACAAAACCATATGAAAATAGATAAGCAATCCGAAAGATTTGGTCCCTTTTCCATCGTCAGACATTCAAATACTTAATGTAGGTCGCAATAAATGGCGAGTTCAATTAAACCTTTACCTCTTCTGGGATCGCCGCTTGCGTAAACAAATCGAGCATGTCTTTTAAAATTTCGTAAGTTATGACCCTAACCCAAAAATTTCTAACATAATTAGCGTTACCTCGTAGGTGTAGACCAACCCTTTAGTTTCCTGAGGTTTGCTTTCATTCTCCTTAAGAAATAACCTCAGTTTTAGTTAAACTTGCAAAGTGAAAAGTAGTTTAAAGATTGAGTAGTGATTTTAGTGATTTCAGTGATTTGAATAAATTCACAATTTATAAAGGTGGGTACTGTGTAGTGGGTACTGTTAGTGGGTACTGTGTATTGTGTAGTGGGAACTGTGTACTGTAGGATGTAGTTTCAGTATTTGTATGTGTGTGATAATGAATCCGTCAAAGTGCTCCCCAATAGTACGTGGTATGTCCGGTGAAGTTGAGGGACATGGTATGGTTGTGCCAATAGTGCTGGTGTGTCCGCACATTGGAGGGATGTGACTTCAGCGGATCGTGGTGTGTCCGGTGAAGCTGAAGCGCACTCCTATGAATTATCCCGATATATCTGGTATGTCCGGTTATTGGGTGGTTTTATTACTTATCTGTGGTATGTCCGGGATTGTTATAAAACCAGAGTAAGTCCTGTTGATCATCTGGTATGTCCGATGAAGGAGGAATTGATTAAGTTGGTATGTCCAGGTATCAATCCTCCAAATCACAGGATTAGGTCAGCTCTGATGGTATGTACACTTTGGTGATCTAATGTGAGTGAGAAGTGTGAGTGCGGTATTGCATTGTTAAGGCAGTTAACCCATTGAGTTGTAAACTCACGAGTCGTTTTCTTCCTTCTACAGATCCGGAGGGTAAATAGCTGGCGCAAGAGTAATTACCGAGGAGATTTGTGTGTTAATAATAAAATTTAAAGGAAAACAATTTTGGTTTAGTTCGTAGTCGTCCCGATATTTGCACTTACATTTTATGTTCGATAAATTTTGAAAACACTCAAACGACTGAAAAAATACTACAACACAAACTAAAAATCTCGATAACCACAATTTTCAAAATAAGCACTATACTGTTACAAGATTTGCATGAGAATGATCTTGCCAACGTCACTAAATTCTAAAGCAGGTAACAGAGATTTCGCAAAGAATTCTGACAATTTCATTTTTCTATTGTGCACAACACCGAAGTTTTGACGTAAGATTTTTTTAATGTCCTCATATGAGGACGGCAGGGCCGAATGGGTTAACCTAAGCCGTATAAATAGGGCTCGGTAGCTTCCCGGTTAGTAATTGTATTTTAACCAGTGAAGTGAGCAGTTAGAAGTTATCCAGTTCCTCGTGATAGAACAACCAATTTTAAAAATTGCAGTTTTTAGTTGAAAGAATAAGAAATAGTTGATTAAATAATTAAGTTATAAGAGAATTAATTAAAGGTACGATTAAATTATAAAGAACATTAAGTTCAAATTTTAATTTATCGTAATTTAGTTTAGAAACGGGGAAGATTCATTAAGAATAGGTTAGATCGTGCTAAGTCGAAGGTGACGAATATAATAAGAATTTTCTCAAAGGCAATTAGGGGAGTAGTACATTATTCAGGGGTTATGTACGTAATTTTATCCTCATCATTTGATTAGGGTAAGATCCATGCAGGAAGGAAAGGGCTTGGGATCATCCCAAATTATTTAAATCAAATCATATGGAAGTTGCAAAAGTGCTCCTAGTTGAAAAGAACCAAATTAGATTCCAAATAAATTTCAAATGGGTTTTCTATTAACGGAGATCCACCGGTCGAAATTGGTGAAAATAGTCACATGCATCACATGCAACATGTCACAATATTAATTTTTCCTCAAGCACGAAATTTATTGCGAAAATTAAATATGCCGTTAACACTACAATTAAGTCGAAGGAAGTGCCAATAGCTAGTATTTAAAAGACGATGAAAGACGCTGGAAGTCCGCAACAAAACTTAGTAATCTTGCATACTACCCATCTACGGAGCTACAAGAAAATAAAGCATAAAATTAATTTATAGATTATTTTTAACCATTAATTTTCAGCAAATCTCCGGCGATTGTAAATGCATTTAGGATCCCGGTAAATACTGCTTTAATTTCCATTATCGTTTTTCGAAATCATAAACTTCTTTTATAGCAATAATATTATACATAATCATATAATTTATTCAGTTTAGAAATAAGATATTTGCTCGAATAGTGGGTACACAAATTTAGTTAAAATTGGAGTGAATTTAATATTTTTTGGAACTACTAGCAACATAAGCGAAATTGGTTAAGAATTTGAATTCTTTTTGTTGTATCTCTTGTTGTTTTTTCAATTCGACATTCTTTATAATAATTTTTGGTTAATTTAGCATACTTATATAATATATCGGTATTCACTTAGTCATCGATGCGTAATCTTTAAGCAAATAAAATTTTAGTCGATTGCGAGTCCAAGGTAAATTTAGTAGATTCAATTTATTGAATTAAAGTCTGGAGCTTACAGCTAGCAACTTTCTTTGGAGCGTTTATATTTGTGAAATAACCATGGTCCCAGTTAATGCTCATAGATGTCTCTCGCTAGCAACAAAATAAAAAAACTCGGAATACCAAGCTCCGGTCATTAGAAATTATGGCTGCGAATTGTTTTGGAATTTGTGTAAGATTCTGGGTACAGAACATAATGATCCAAAATCAGACCAGTGCACGTAGACGGCACAGGCAGAGTTATTTGTTTTCGAATTTGCTTAACCATACAAATTTTGGAGGAGAGCTGGCGCAGAGACAACGTATCATGACACCAACATAACCTCGCGCCGCGTCGTCAACGAAAACACCTTTTATTAGGTTAGTAATTGCAAGTGTACAATGTATTATTTATTTCATCTTTCCTTAACTTTTCAGTAATTAAAATTTTTCAGTAATTTAAATTTTTGTTTTGATGACAGACCAATCTTTTACTGTTTTCCTTCTCCTTTTCAAATCGGTTACAGTAGAGTTTCCGCTACTAGTATAAACATTTTTTTGAGCAAATTCCCATTCCCTTAAAATTGGCCCTTCTTTCTACCCACACCCAATCGACGAGCTATAGCCGGCAACCTTTTTAAGGAGGATTCGTGGAAGAATGGGTCTGATGAAGTAGAGCAATATCTAACTTCGGCTCTGTAGATCGAGCAGCTAGATAGCTTGCTTCGGTTTTTTTTGTTTCAACTGTAGGAGGTAACTCCTCAAGGAGCCTGGCGCCCAGGTGCGCCGTGTAAGCGTTCCGCTTATCATCAAATCCTCCGACCTGTATTAGACAGAGACTAAAGGTCACTCTGTTATAGTACGTCATAACGTATAGCCAACGAAAATATTGAGAAAATAAATGTAGTGTGGAAAAACGTTCTAAACAACGCTGAAGACTATTTTCCCAGCAGCTCTGAAGATTTTAATTTGGATTAGTACCTTATACCCTAAACAGACTATCTTCTCAATTGAATGTAATGGAGCTAAATATTTGTTTCATGCAAATGAAGCCCATCATGAACTCCTTCGATCCATTTCGATTTAATTCCAAATTGAGTAAATTTTTGTCCATTTACTTAAAATTGAGTTAAGAAATTATGGGTGGCAATTCAAATAGATAAATTCAATCTACTGGAAAATGGAAATATTTGCCCATGAACAAAAGTTGTGATAGCAATTAGCTGTTTAAATTAATGTTTGGCCCAAAGCGGCAGAGGCTCTGCTTATCCAAAAATGGGCGGAAAATATTACAAAATTAAGAGTTCAGAGAAAAATTGGTGACATACGACGCTGAAAAGCAATATTGTCGTATCTCAAAAAATGCAATTTATGCTGTATCTAGTATTAAATCCATGTTACACTAATTTTAGGATAATTTCATCTTATTTGTCTAATGACATTCTTATAGAACTTTTACTCCAAGAAATAAATTTTTACCTTCTCTGGTTAAAGAGTAACGAGCTCTACTGTAAGCCTCCATTTCCGATATGTATAAGAGATACACAAATCGGTAAGAAAACTGGAGCTAATTTGGAAGGCAGGGATATCCAAGTCAAAATAAGTAACCTGATTTAGAAATATAGGTATGTATATTATATTGTATTAAGTAAATATAAACGTGAAAACATTTTATTTTTTTTTGTTATAGGAATGAGAAAAAAATAACAGGTCCTTCTGGTGGAGCCCCATCTAACTGGCCGCTGTTTAAGTGCACAAAATATTGGGTGATTTTAGGTGCACTAATTTACAAATGTGCGTGGAAATTTGTCGTTGCATTGCAAATCAGGACGAAATCTACATGTAGTCTATGTCTATTATACTACATGCAGATTTCATTTAAATAACATGTAATGCAACTGAATTTAACATATTATTTACTTGCAGTAAATCAAAATTTACATGTAAATTAAAGGCTTGGCGTTTATTAATTTATTTACAAAATTTTTATCAAGGGTGATTACTTACAAAAGAAAATGAAAAATTAATAAAAAGAGAATTAATAAGAATGCGATAAAAAGGTCTCTAAAGTGAGAATGACTAGTAACAAAAAACAAAGCCTTAATCATTTTTACTGATCAAAACAATCACAACTTAAAAGCCAATTTCCAACTCGTTAAAAAGCAATTTTGGGACCTAAAACGATTAAAACACAGCTAATCCCTCGCTTAATACCGGTTTTAAAAGCGATTTATAAAGCGTGATATTGACATTCATTCTCTCTGGTTCCTTTAGCACCTTGTGGGAAATAGTGCGCCACGATTTGGCCACGATTTATTGATCTGGGTACCTTTTTTCTCTATGATCTTCTTCATGTGCTGCGCGGTGGTTCAATTCGGCGTCTTCCTTGCGACCCGTGCGGGTTTCAACCTAGAGTTTGTTGTGGGATGTTTGGGTCTTTTCTTAGTGTGTATTCTATACATTGCCACTTTCGCCTGCGAATAATCGTGTCTATCCCGTTTAAACTTGTAATTCTGTGTAAGTTTTCGTTGGTAATGGACGCTAAGAATGCGCCGGAGACATCAATTGACAAAGGCCTGCAGCGTAGATGATATTTGAGAGGTCGCTTTCCATGTTGAAAAGCTGAAGAACAGAACAGATTTTACGTACGATGTTGTTATTGCGCCAGATCTCAGCAAGAGTATTAAATGCAACTCGACCCTTATCGATGCGGGCCTGCACAGCAGCTCCAGTTCCGCCTTCTGACGTAACTATACTTATGAGATAGCTAAATTTATTAACTTGTTCTATTTGCTGCTCTTCAAAGTAAACTTTCTCTTTAGTCTCCTGGAGTCCAAGCTCATAAGTTTAGTTTAGCATCATTGATCTTAAGCCTTGCTCTGCGACTTTCTCTGCTGAGGGCTTCGATCATTAGCGCTCATTTACTCTGTTTATTGTGTAGGAGGCATACATCGTCGGCATAGTCCAGTCTTACGAAACTGGACGATTATGATTAAGAAGTTTCCATGTAATCCCCCGCAATGGGTAGTCATCTTGGGCGCTGCTTAATACGTCATTAATGCAGATCAAGAGAAGCAAAAGTTGCAGAATGCTTCATTATCTCACTCCGTTCAGCACTTAGGAGACCGTAACATACTCGCGATGAACATTGAAGCGCCATCTCGAAATCGATGAAAATTAGATGTAAAGGGGACTTCCATTCTGCGGATTGTTCGATGAAAATCCGGATTGTGTTGATGTGATCGCTGAAGTTAAAATCGTCCGAAAGCTGTTTATTCTATAGAGTGCGCTCGATTGTTTGCTTCATTCGCATTAGGATGATTTTTATCATCAAGGTGCAGACGGCATTTAAAAGACAAGTATCGTGCCAATTGCTACAACTCCTAGGGTCTGCTTTTCTGTGAATTTTCACAATTACGCCTGCTTTCCATTCAGAAGCAGTTCCCTCCATTCCTGGATTATGGGAAGAAGAATAACAGCTTCAGCAATAAATTTCACCTTAAGTAGTTCCGCTGATATTCCATCAATCTTTGCGATCTTACCAAAGTTCTTCGACTTAATTACGTCTGCCAGCTTCAATCTTGCCGGAGTTCTGATCTTAATGTTGTCCACAGCCGGTGGGGTTTCACACTCAGGTATAGAAGTATTTGATGATCAAAAGACTTCAATAAAATATTCTCTCCACCTCCGCAGTTGAAGTTCCTCCGTGACAAGAGTGGATTCATTGGTATCTCTCACAGTATGTTCATTTGCAAGAGGCTTTCCTGCCAGTTTCTTGGCAATGTTGTATAAATCTCTACTGTCACCGCGGTTGGTCACTTCTTCTGCCTTTTCTTCTAGCGCGTTGATGCAGTTACGCATGTTATGTCTCGCACTTCTATAGACATTGATAGCAGAGTTGATGCGGTCATTCTGCTTCCATTCTTGTATTTTTGACAGTGTGACGTGGATGATTCATGGTCGTCTTCCGCTTTCTTATCATCCCACGTGTTCTGTACTACAGTTTACAAAAGCATTCTTTCTTTCTTTCTATTTTTGATCGATGGAGACGTCCGGTGTTACGAAAAATTGCATCAGCTTTTCGTAGGCGTACTGCTGCCGTGCATACTTAAGAGAAAGTTAGCTATTACAAAATGATGACCGCTGCCAATATTAGCGCCGTGCTTAGATCTTACGTCGAGAAGACAATTTCCAGGATGTTAGATAGCATTTTTCGTCTTTAAAAAAGAACCCAACGATGATAAGTTGCTGCGGGTTATACAATTCAACAAACAACCCCCCCATTTGCGTTCCTGTTTTCGAGTCTGAATCTCCCCATTACTTGTTTCAGGCTGTTAGAGCCAATCTTAGTGTTGAGATCCTCCATGATTATTTGGATGGCACCTTTAGGAATCTCATCAATGGTGTCGTCAAAGCTGCTCCTTCGTTGCTTTACCCGATATTAAAGCTTTTTACCCGGTATTAAAGCTTGTGACTATTTGCACTTACGTGTATTAACATGTATTTATGTACGTCAAAAATTTATTAGACTTTCTGAAAGGAAGAGATATATTAATCAGGCTTTTAATTGCTTTATTAGATGGTGGGTTACCGACCCCTCCCCCGCCAGGAAATATATTCGTATGTAAGTAGTACATAAAAGTACATAAAGTACGTAAATGCGGAACTTTCCCGAATTCAAAAGTACACGTAAATACACGTAAGTGAAAATAGTCTCATGACGCCTCTACCTCAATTTTAAATTTGTGTTACTTGTATCTGTTGCTTTGATTACTGTAATATATATTACATTAAAGTTGTACAAACAACAATTTGAAAGACTTGATTGATTATAGAATCAAAAGGCGATTTTTGGGCAATTTCAAATAATGGCGCTTCGATTTTGGGCGACTTCAGCGCCTCGGCTCGGCGACTTTTGCTCCATACCGTCTGGCATCTCTGCCTTCAAGTCCAATTACACACGATTTGTGTAATTCCAATAATTCAATGAGACCAGTAATAGGGCGTGTATATTAGGAATTGTATTGAGTTGAAAATTGTCTTAAAAAACCCCTAAACTCGAATAGGTTAATAGAAATCCGACGACGTAAGAGTAAATATTATTTAAACAAGTAAAGCCCGTTCAACAAAAGATTACTAATTGTGAATGGTACTTGCAATTTAATAATATTTCGTATACAAACAATGTAAGAAATTATTAAATATTCTGTTTTGTCAAAGGTTAGCAATTCTGAGAGTATCTTTGGCGTCAGTCGCTGTGCTAAGGTAAAATCACCTGCTAAGTAATTTTCGTAATTAAATGTAGAGCTAGACATCTGCCTAAGAGCAATTTAGGTGATGAAAGAATGTCATCACAGTAATGAACCTAAACCACACAAGGCAGACAGAATAATGATACGAAAAGTGAAATTCAGTATTCAAACATTTGTGTATTTGTTATTGGAGTTGCTCGCATTAATGATATTACGAAGGCGTTTTGAAATTTGCCTAATTCACTTTAAGGAAAAAACTGAGAACGAAGTGGAGACCAAAGCCATTTCATCCCTGCCGGGCTTAATGTATGTGTTCGCTGTAAAGAGTATTTTTCTACTAATGGCCTCTTCAAGTCGCTTTAGAGGCTTCAATATAAGAACCGACGTAGTTGTTCTATTTTTCTACAGCATTCCTGGCAAAGTTGCGAAGATTCCCTTGGAATTTAGGATATGGTAAAATTTATGCAAACACATTTTTTCTACATAATTGTTTGTTTTAAGTTAGTGATTGTACGAGGAAGTGCATTTCATAACAATCGTAATTTTTATGGCAAAAGAAAAAGAATAAACTTAATGTTCTCCGTTATTTTTTGCATGCGGTAAAAATTTTATAAAGTTATGGAGTTTTAAGAAGTTTATTTTGAAACCCTTAACACAGCAATAAAATGTTTAAGTACGACGGAGAGACCAATTGTTAACGTTATCTCTTAGAGAGCTGAGGCCAACACATGACTGACCAGATCATCAAAATTATCATAGTTTTCAAGTTAGACTTTCACTGAACTCGTCCTAATTTTTAAAGTACTTAACTTTTAAATTTTAAAAAGCTTATTTATTAGGCTTTAAAATAAAATCGTATACATTTATATATTTGTTTTTAATCGCGTTTTTGAAAACAGCTCTAATAATTTCGATGAAATTTACAATATAGGGATTTACGGGGACGAAAAATCGATCTAGCTAGGTCTCATTTTTGAGAAAATTCGTTTTTTCCGTGTTTTCGTACTTTCTTTAAAATTTCAGTTCACATCAGGGTTGAATCGTTGTATACTGTAGGAAACCTTCAATTCACTTTCAATTAAATATTTCTTTGTTTTACTCTTAAAATCAATTTAAATAACAAAAGAAAAGCGTAAATTTAAAAAATAAACTTGATCCATTAAAAACCTCCAAATTTGTCTTCACAATATAATTTGTGCTTATTTGTGGTGAAAGCTTTTGAAGCAGTTCCGTGTTGACGTTAGGCACAGGTGAACATTGTACATCTTTGTTGGGTGGTTTCAAAAGACGGCCAATGCTCAACGTTGTCATATCGTATATCTTTCACTGAACTTATTTCGGCTTTGACGCGTTTTTTTCTTTTCCTTAGACTGCCTAAGCTTGCTGTTGATGGACGCCCTCTTTTCTTTTCAACAGTTGGCCTACCACTTTTGTACAAGCACTCCGCAATTTCCATTGTGAATCCTAACAGCTCTAAGATATCTTTTTTTTGGAGTGTCTTATTTTCTAGCATCGCGTCTGTACTCTAGCCAACTACACTTGTTTGTAATGGCAACATTTATTACACAGGGTGTTTTAGATCTA
The DNA here is from genome assembly GCA_964036015.1 of Leptarthrus brevirostris. Classification (NCBI taxonomy): domain Eukaryota; kingdom Metazoa; phylum Arthropoda; class Insecta; order Diptera; family Asilidae; genus Leptarthrus; species Leptarthrus brevirostris. Next base: position 43,696,106 of record OZ038375.1, read on the forward strand.
ACGTGCCAAAATGAGTGGGGTGATATATCTCAACTAGGCAGACAAAAAATTGTATGGCAGGGTGGGGGCAATCTCAACCGTTTGGGAGTTACAGGTCGATTCATAAATTTCAGTTTTTCATGGTATGCACTTTGCTCTTTTATACTTATCTTTTGATCTACCCAACACAGCGACATCAAATAAACGCTAAAAACTACTTTCCCAATGACCTTTTCAAAATTGTTAACAATGTCGACTTAACTCCTGCCACTGCAGATAATCCAGTAACTTCCAAAAGTGAAAAAAATGGTTTGCGATTACCTAAAATTCAGCACTTTCCCAAATTTTCTCCGAAATTCATGTAATTAGTACAGCCCTTTTTCATTTCTTATTACCTTTCCAAAGATGTACAACATGGCAAGGCATGCAAAGAATTAGAAAAACCGCATCCTTCAAAATCCCTGACTGCCGAATTATTTAATTGCACTTTATGTAGGAAATTCTTTAAATAAACAAAATTTTTAAGATAAAAGAGCATGTTTGTTTCGGGTTAACATTTAATTAATTTTAATTGTTGCTGCAAATAAATATAAGATTGTTAGTGTAATTTTGGTTTATTGTCGATATTAGCTTGTGTTAGCCAGAATTCACGCTATTGTATCTTAGCGTTCTGTTATTCGTACCTGATGGAAATTTCGCTATAAGAAACGGTCAGTCAGCAAGAATACCTGTAGTTGAAAATGTTATTGATTTGTTTTGTACTGGTGTTTTTAAGCAAAAATTATAAAAAAATGGTAGAATTTACTTTTGAGGAATACGCGAATATTATTTACATTTATGGTGTAGTGGACGGAAACGAGATAGCGGCTGTACTGGAGTATCAAAGGAGATTCCCTAATCGACGAGCACCCCAAAGAGGGGTATTTACACGGACTTTACGAAGATTAAGAGAAACAGGAAGTGTAACATCGCGCGACAGAATTCTGCCGACGCCGAGCAATAAGTAATCACTATTGTGAGGCAAGATCCTAAGATGAGCACGAGACGAATCGCAAGACGATTAGGGGTGTCTTCATCTAAGGTATGGAGGGTTATTCATAAAGTGGGATTACGTCCATATCACCATAACCCAGTCCAAGGATTACTAAAAGAAGATTTCGAGAGAAGACTGGAATTTAGCATTTGGCTTCTGAAGCGCGACATTGGGATAGTATCACGAACTTGCATAACCTTCATATCTAGTCGGAAACTAACCCATGCAGGACAAATATGACCTCATTACAGCAGAGATTCAGTGTCAATGTTTGGGCTGGTATCTTTCATGTCGCTGTGTTGGGTAGATCAAAAGATACAAATAGAAGAGTAATGTGCATACCATGAAAAACTGAAATTTATGAATCACCCTGTAACTCCCAAACGGTTGAGATTTCCCCCCACATTGCCATACAATTTTTTGTTTGCCTAGGTGAGATCCAACATCCCACTCATTTTGGCACGTCAGATCTGAAACACCCGGTATAGTTGGTGATTCATATTGTCTGGGATTCTTTCGCATAACAAAAATTCTTTTATACCCCAAACAGTAGGTTTTCCTTTGATATACTGCTTTATGTCAATAGCTCCCTGGAAACGTACTATTTGTTCGTCTACGCATAGTTTCGCTTCCACCTATCAGCTATGCAGTGGATGAGTCGCAACATTTCCTGAGGAACGTATTTTTAAAAGTATTTTATTGGAGATTACATTACATTACTTGAACGCTTTTGTCGGCATTTTGAAAATGAATGTCCATTGGAGGAATATAACTGCGCCGTCGCCATTTTTCTTCCTTAGAAACTGGTTGCTCCTCGGAATTTCGGTATGAAAAAACTCCTCAAAGTCAGTTTCAAGCTCTGAATCATTAGCCAACTGGTCCAATATAGCCGCCATTTCAGCGTCAAGCAAAGTCCGCGCTCGGATAGTTATTTCTACTACTGCTAGGAAAAAAAACCGAAAAATTATAATCACAACAATATCTTCGACTTTTTAGATTTGGCCCTCATGTCCTCATATGAGGACGTCACGACTTGTAATAATACTTCTTTATATCACGATAATAATTGAGGAGTTTTTATCAGGTAATAACCAATTCAGAAAATTTCTAGGACAGACAAAACCATATGAAAATAGATAAGCAATCCGAAAGATTTGGTCCCTTTTCCATCGTCAGACATTCAAATACTTAATGTAGGTCGCAATAAATGGCGAGTTCAATTAAACCTTTACCTCTTCTGGGATCGCCGCTTGCGTAAACAAATCGAGCATGTCTTTTAAAATTTCGTAAGTTATGACCCTAACCCAAAAATTTCTAACATAATTAGCGTTACCTCGTAGGTGTAGACCAACCCTTTAGTTTCCTGAGGTTTGCTTTCATTCTCCTTAAGAAATAACCTCAGTTTTAGTTAAACTTGCAAAGTGAAAAGTAGTTTAAAGATTGAGTAGTGATTTTAGTGATTTCAGTGATTTGAATAAATTCACAATTTATAAAGGTGGGTACTGTGTAGTGGGTACTGTTAGTGGGTACTGTGTATTGTGTAGTGGGAACTGTGTACTGTAGGATGTAGTTTCAGTATTTGTATGTGTGTGATAATGAATCCGTCAAAGTGCTCCCCAATAGTACGTGGTATGTCCGGTGAAGTTGAGGGACATGGTATGGTTGTGCCAATAGTGCTGGTGTGTCCGCACATTGGAGGGATGTGACTTCAGCGGATCGTGGTGTGTCCGGTGAAGCTGAAGCGCACTCCTATGAATTATCCCGATATATCTGGTATGTCCGGTTATTGGGTGGTTTTATTACTTATCTGTGGTATGTCCGGGATTGTTATAAAACCAGAGTAAGTCCTGTTGATCATCTGGTATGTCCGATGAAGGAGGAATTGATTAAGTTGGTATGTCCAGGTATCAATCCTCCAAATCACAGGATTAGGTCAGCTCTGATGGTATGTACACTTTGGTGATCTAATGTGAGTGAGAAGTGTGAGTGCGGTATTGCATTGTTAAGGCAGTTAACCCATTGAGTTGTAAACTCACGAGTCGTTTTCTTCCTTCTACAGATCCGGAGGGTAAATAGCTGGCGCAAGAGTAATTACCGAGGAGATTTGTGTGTTAATAATAAAATTTAAAGGAAAACAATTTTGGTTTAGTTCGTAGTCGTCCCGATATTTGCACTTACATTTTATGTTCGATAAATTTTGAAAACACTCAAACGACTGAAAAAATACTACAACACAAACTAAAAATCTCGATAACCACAATTTTCAAAATAAGCACTATACTGTTACAAGATTTGCATGAGAATGATCTTGCCAACGTCACTAAATTCTAAAGCAGGTAACAGAGATTTCGCAAAGAATTCTGACAATTTCATTTTTCTATTGTGCACAACACCGAAGTTTTGACGTAAGATTTTTTTAATGTCCTCATATGAGGACGGCAGGGCCGAATGGGTTAACCTAAGCCGTATAAATAGGGCTCGGTAGCTTCCCGGTTAGTAATTGTATTTTAACCAGTGAAGTGAGCAGTTAGAAGTTATCCAGTTCCTCGTGATAGAACAACCAATTTTAAAAATTGCAGTTTTTAGTTGAAAGAATAAGAAATAGTTGATTAAATAATTAAGTTATAAGAGAATTAATTAAAGGTACGATTAAATTATAAAGAACATTAAGTTCAAATTTTAATTTATCGTAATTTAGTTTAGAAACGGGGAAGATTCATTAAGAATAGGTTAGATCGTGCTAAGTCGAAGGTGACGAATATAATAAGAATTTTCTCAAAGGCAATTAGGGGAGTAGTACATTATTCAGGGGTTATGTACGTAATTTTATCCTCATCATTTGATTAGGGTAAGATCCATGCAGGAAGGAAAGGGCTTGGGATCATCCCAAATTATTTAAATCAAATCATATGGAAGTTGCAAAAGTGCTCCTAGTTGAAAAGAACCAAATTAGATTCCAAATAAATTTCAAATGGGTTTTCTATTAACGGAGATCCACCGGTCGAAATTGGTGAAAATAGTCACATGCATCACATGCAACATGTCACAATATTAATTTTTCCTCAAGCACGAAATTTATTGCGAAAATTAAATATGCCGTTAACACTACAATTAAGTCGAAGGAAGTGCCAATAGCTAGTATTTAAAAGACGATGAAAGACGCTGGAAGTCCGCAACAAAACTTAGTAATCTTGCATACTACCCATCTACGGAGCTACAAGAAAATAAAGCATAAAATTAATTTATAGATTATTTTTAACCATTAATTTTCAGCAAATCTCCGGCGATTGTAAATGCATTTAGGATCCCGGTAAATACTGCTTTAATTTCCATTATCGTTTTTCGAAATCATAAACTTCTTTTATAGCAATAATATTATACATAATCATATAATTTATTCAGTTTAGAAATAAGATATTTGCTCGAATAGTGGGTACACAAATTTAGTTAAAATTGGAGTGAATTTAATATTTTTTGGAACTACTAGCAACATAAGCGAAATTGGTTAAGAATTTGAATTCTTTTTGTTGTATCTCTTGTTGTTTTTTCAATTCGACATTCTTTATAATAATTTTTGGTTAATTTAGCATACTTATATAATATATCGGTATTCACTTAGTCATCGATGCGTAATCTTTAAGCAAATAAAATTTTAGTCGATTGCGAGTCCAAGGTAAATTTAGTAGATTCAATTTATTGAATTAAAGTCTGGAGCTTACAGCTAGCAACTTTCTTTGGAGCGTTTATATTTGTGAAATAACCATGGTCCCAGTTAATGCTCATAGATGTCTCTCGCTAGCAACAAAATAAAAAAACTCGGAATACCAAGCTCCGGTCATTAGAAATTATGGCTGCGAATTGTTTTGGAATTTGTGTAAGATTCTGGGTACAGAACATAATGATCCAAAATCAGACCAGTGCACGTAGACGGCACAGGCAGAGTTATTTGTTTTCGAATTTGCTTAACCATACAAATTTTGGAGGAGAGCTGGCGCAGAGACAACGTATCATGACACCAACATAACCTCGCGCCGCGTCGTCAACGAAAACACCTTTTATTAGGTTAGTAATTGCAAGTGTACAATGTATTATTTATTTCATCTTTCCTTAACTTTTCAGTAATTAAAATTTTTCAGTAATTTAAATTTTTGTTTTGATGACAGACCAATCTTTTACTGTTTTCCTTCTCCTTTTCAAATCGGTTACAGTAGAGTTTCCGCTACTAGTATAAACATTTTTTTGAGCAAATTCCCATTCCCTTAAAATTGGCCCTTCTTTCTACCCACACCCAATCGACGAGCTATAGCCGGCAACCTTTTTAAGGAGGATTCGTGGAAGAATGGGTCTGATGAAGTAGAGCAATATCTAACTTCGGCTCTGTAGATCGAGCAGCTAGATAGCTTGCTTCGGTTTTTTTTGTTTCAACTGTAGGAGGTAACTCCTCAAGGAGCCTGGCGCCCAGGTGCGCCGTGTAAGCGTTCCGCTTATCATCAAATCCTCCGACCTGTATTAGACAGAGACTAAAGGTCACTCTGTTATAGTACGTCATAACGTATAGCCAACGAAAATATTGAGAAAATAAATGTAGTGTGGAAAAACGTTCTAAACAACGCTGAAGACTATTTTCCCAGCAGCTCTGAAGATTTTAATTTGGATTAGTACCTTATACCCTAAACAGACTATCTTCTCAATTGAATGTAATGGAGCTAAATATTTGTTTCATGCAAATGAAGCCCATCATGAACTCCTTCGATCCATTTCGATTTAATTCCAAATTGAGTAAATTTTTGTCCATTTACTTAAAATTGAGTTAAGAAATTATGGGTGGCAATTCAAATAGATAAATTCAATCTACTGGAAAATGGAAATATTTGCCCATGAACAAAAGTTGTGATAGCAATTAGCTGTTTAAATTAATGTTTGGCCCAAAGCGGCAGAGGCTCTGCTTATCCAAAAATGGGCGGAAAATATTACAAAATTAAGAGTTCAGAGAAAAATTGGTGACATACGACGCTGAAAAGCAATATTGTCGTATCTCAAAAAATGCAATTTATGCTGTATCTAGTATTAAATCCATGTTACACTAATTTTAGGATAATTTCATCTTATTTGTCTAATGACATTCTTATAGAACTTTTACTCCAAGAAATAAATTTTTACCTTCTCTGGTTAAAGAGTAACGAGCTCTACTGTAAGCCTCCATTTCCGATATGTATAAGAGATACACAAATCGGTAAGAAAACTGGAGCTAATTTGGAAGGCAGGGATATCCAAGTCAAAATAAGTAACCTGATTTAGAAATATAGGTATGTATATTATATTGTATTAAGTAAATATAAACGTGAAAACATTTTATTTTTTTTTTGTTATAGGAATGAGAAAAAAATAACAGGTCCTTCTGGTGGAGCCCCATCTAACTGGCCGCTGTTTAAGTGCACAAAATATTGGGTGATTTTAGGTGCACTAATTTACAAATGTGCGTGGAAATTTGTCGTTGCATTGCAAATCAGGACGAAATCTACATGTAGTCTATGTCTATTATACTACATGCAGATTTCATTTAAATAACATGTAATGCAACTGAATTTAACATATTATTTACTTGCAGTAAATCAAAATTTACATGTAAATTAAAGGCTTGGCGTTTATTAATTTATTTACAAAATTTTTATCAAGGGTGATTACTTACAAAAGAAAATGAAAAATTAATAAAAAGAGAATTAATAAGAATGCGATAAAAAGGTCTCTAAAGTGAGAATGACTAGTAACAAAAAACAAAGCCTTAATCATTTTTACTGATCAAAACAATCACAACTTAAAAGCCAATTTCCAACTCGTTAAAAAGCAATTTTGGGACCTAAAACGATTAAAACACAGCTAATCCCTCGCTTAATACCGGTTTTAAAAGCGATTTATAAAGCGTGATATTGACATTCATTCTCTCTGGTTCCTTTAGCACCTTGTGGGAAATAGTGCGCCACGATTTGGCCACGATTTATTGATCTGGGTACCTTTTTTCTCTATGATCTTCTTCATGTGCTGCGCGGTGGTTCAATTCGGCGTCTTCCTTGCGACCCGTGCGGGTTTCAACCTAGAGTTTGTTGTGGGATGTTTGGGTCTTTTCTTAGTGTGTATTCTATACATTGCCACTTTCGCCTGCGAATAATCGTGTCTATCCCGTTTAAACTTGTAATTCTGTGTAAGTTTTCGTTGGTAATGGACGCTAAGAATGCGCCGGAGACATCAATTGACAAAGGCCTGCAGCGTAGATGATATTTGAGAGGTCGCTTTCCATGTTGAAAAGCTGAAGAACAGAACAGATTTTACGTACGATGTTGTTATTGCGCCAGATCTCAGCAAGAGTATTAAATGCAACTCGACCCTTATCGATGCGGGCCTGCACAGCAGCTCCAGTTCCGCCTTCTGACGTAACTATACTTATGAGATAGCTAAATTTATTAACTTGTTCTATTTGCTGCTCTTCAAAGTAAACTTTCTCTTTAGTCTCCTGGAGTCCAAGCTCATAAGTTTAGTTTAGCAGCATTGATCTTAAGCCTTGCTCTGCGACTTTCTCTGCTGAGGGCTTCGATCATTAGCGCTCATTTACTCTGTTTATTGTGTAGGAGGCATACATCGTCGGCATAGTCCAGTCTTACGAAACTGGACGATTATGATTAAGAAGTTTCCATGTAATCCCCCGCAATGGGTAGTCATCTTGGGCGCTGCTTAATACGTCATTAATGCAGATCAAGAGAAGCAAAAGTTGCAGAATGCTTCATTATCTCACTCCGTTCAGCACTTAGGAGACCGTAACATACTCGCGATGAACATTGAAGCGCCATCTCGAAATCGATGAAAATTAGATGTAAAGGGGACTTCCATTCTGCGGATTGTTCGATGAAAATCCGGATTGTGTTGATGTGATCGCTGAAGTTAAAATCGTCCGAAAGCTGTTTATTCTATAGAGTGCGCTCGATTGTTTGCTTCATTCGCATTAGGATGATTTTTATCATCAAGGTGCAGACGGCATTTAAAAGACAAGTATCGTGCCAATTGCTACAACTCCTAGGGTCTGCTTTTCTGTGAATTTTCACAATTACGCCTGCTTTCCATTCAGAAGCAGTTCCCTCCATTCCTGGATTATGGGAAGAAGAATAACAGCTTCAGCAATAAATTTCACCTTAAGTAGTTCCGCTGATATTCCATCAATCTTTGCGATCTTACCAAAGTTCTTCGACTTAATTACGTCTGCCAGCTTCAATCTTGCCGGAGTTCTGATCTTAATGTTGTCCACAGCCGGTGGGGTTTCACACTCAGGTATAGAAGTATTTGATGATCAAAAGACTTCAATAAAATATTCTCTCCACCTCCGCAGTTGAAGTTCCTCCGTGACAAGAGTGGATTCATTGGTATCTCTCACAGTATGTTCATTTGCAAGAGGCTTTCCTGCCAGTTTCTTGGCAATGTTGTATAAATCTCTACTGTCACCGCGGTTGGTCACTTCTTCTGCCTTTTCTTCTAGCGCGTTGATGCAGTTACGCATGTTATGTCTCGCACTTCTATAGACATTGATAGCAGAGTTGATGCGGTCATTCTGCTTCCATTCTTGTATTTTTGACAGTGTGACGTGGATGATTCATGGTCGTCTTCCGCTTTCTTATCATCCCACGTGTTCTGTACTACAGTTTACAAAAGCATTCTTTCTTTCTTTCTATTTTTGATCGATGGAGACGTCCGGTGTTACGAAAAATTGCATCAGCTTTTCGTAGGCGTACTGCTGCCGTGCATACTTAAGAGAAAGTTAGCTATTACAAAATGATGACCGCTGCCAATATTAGCGCCGTGCTTAGATCTTACGTCGAGAAGACAATTTCCAGGATGTTAGATAGCATTTTTCGTCTTTAAAAAAGAACCCAACGATGATAAGTTGCTGCGGGTTATACAATTCAACAAACAACCCCCCCATTTGCGTTCCTGTTTTCGAGTCTGAATCTCCCCATTACTTGTTTCAGGCTGTTAGAGCCAATCTTAGTGTTGAGATCCTCCATGATTATTTGGATGGCACCTTTAGGAATCTCATCAATGGTGTCGTCAAAGCTGCTCCTTCGTTGCTTTACCCGATTGCTCGATCGGTCCTGAATCTGGTGCCGATGATAGCGGTGACCAGTCCAGTAGTGTTTGGAGGGCAAGAAGCCTACACCTACCATGCGGGGTGTATCTAATTCTTCCCGACCAGAGTATAGCATTACTCTCCATTCCGTCTCCATCTAGTTTTGCTTAACCCTAAAATATTTATTTTATATTGGGCCATTTCGCGTTCCATCTTCGTGATCTTTGCTTATCCACACTCATCTCACAGAGTTCTCACGTTCTATGGCCCGATCGTAATCCGATCCACAGTTCGTCTTCACAAAATCAGTCCGAGGTATCTGAGGCATAATAGACGTTTCGTGTGTATAGTTTGGATTGTTAGATAAGCGGGTTACAAGCCTACCTATGCTATGTGTGAATAGTTTATTTATTTACAATTATTCTACAAAGTGCTGATTACTACGAAAAACTAAATAAGAACAATATAATAAACTATATAAAATCAAAGATAATGAGAGAATATATATACAGAAAATAAAAGTGCTAAAGTGTATAAAAAGTATATAAAAAGGAGAAAGTACATAAATTGTAAAGCAAAAAGAAACCTCAACATATCTGACTCCTAACTTGATTTTGCGATAGATGAAAATCAATGCAATCAAAAGAGGAATTAAAAAATCGCGACATCGATGTGATAGGCTCATTTAATCCATAATTAGTGCGATGAAAAGGTAACTGAAGAAAGCTGTCACTCCTCAAGGTGTGAGCCGGAACCGACATGCCAAAATAAGCCAAGGGAACAGAAGAGTCTATGGACCCCCGAATGCAGTCGAAAGCAAAAAGGATCCTTGCGTTACGTCGTCTCTTTTCAAGTGTATTCGAGTGCAGGAGTTGAAGTATATCAACATAAGGAGGCAATACACGGCAGTTATTCCAAGGAAGGCATTGAAGTGCGAACCTAACGAACCTTCTTTGAACACTTTCAACGCGATTGATATGTGTCACATAGAGCGGTGACCAGACTGGAGAGGCATATTCCAGAATAGGCCTGACAAAACTGCAATATAAAAGCTTTGTAATGTAAGGGTCATCCAATTTCTTTGACCACCTCTTCACGAAACCCAGAGTCATATTAGCCTTGGTGACTATGGCATCAAAATGATCCTCGGAAGAAAATTGGGAATTGATCCAGACACCTAGGTCCTTAGTCTTAGTAACTCTTGTTAAAGGACAACCCTTTATGGTAAAGTTAAATTGAAAGGGAGACCTTTTTCGTGAGAAAGACATAGCTGTACACTTTCCAATATTTAGGGGAAGGTCATTAGTGGAACACCAATTCTGAAAAGCGTCCAAGTCAGAATTTAAAAGTAGGCAGTCGGCATTGTCAGACACAGTGCGAAATAACTTAGCGGCATCGGAATAACGAAGAATATTTGAGTGAGACAGAATCATAGATACGTCATTGATATAAATTATAAATAACAATGGCTCGAGGTGGGAGGCCTGCGGTACACCGGAAATGTTGAAAATAACATCAGACAGAGCTCCAAGAAAAGAAACCCGCTGAGTGCGTTCAGATAAGTACGAGTGAATCCAATTCACAAAAACTTGTGTAAAGCCGAGAAGGGAGAGTTTGAGAATTAGAATTCTATGATTTATTCTATCGAAAGCCTTGCTGAAGTCAGTAAGATTACAGTCAACTTGCTTACCAACTTCAATTGCAGAAATACAGAAGTTTGAAAATCCAATAAATTGGTGATAGTTGATTTACCCCTAATGAAGCCATGTTGAAACGGCTGCATATAACGGCTTGCACTGGAAGTATAGAATATTGGAAATAAGTGTCTCAAAAATCTTTGATATGCAACAAAGATTAACAATTGGTCTATAGTTCGGGATTTCACACTTATCACCTTTTTTTGTTAAGGGGAATAATTAATGAGGTTTTCCAAGCTTTCGGAAAAACACTGCAACGAGTTGAGAGATTAAATAAATAACACAGAATAGGAGCAAGAACGGAACAACATCTTTCCACGAGTGAGGCGGGGATACCGTCAGGACCAATTGAAAAACTATCAGTCAAGGTAGAGATTTTCTTCAAAATCGTAACTTCGTCAAGTAAAAGGTCTTTGGATTCGAGAGAAGTCGGTGGTAGTGCATAGATTATCTCTAAGTCGAGGTGCTCTGGCTGCCGCGTGGGTTTACTTCCTCCTTTTTCATCCTGGCATGGGGCCGGCTACGGCAGGCCTTAACAAAATATAATACAAATAACGGTCGTTTTTACAAATTTTTTGTAACCGTATTAAGTTATAAAATAAACAAATTAACTCAGTATATTTTTCAATGGCTTTGGGGTTTCACAGCCGCTACGAAATAAAGGGTGCAGGAGCAACCCACCCTAGAGCGTATTCTTAACAGATAACTTAAGTGGGGTGTAATTCATGTATGCACCTAGAGAAGACTACTCTGGGAGGATAAAGTTTATTCTGCCAGCGACAGTTGTATCTTACTTGATGACTAAATACATTTTTATTAACTCAAAAAGATTGTTTGAGTATTCATTTCAAAAACGCAATCACCCAAACCAACCTCTGGAAAAATAATGAAATATTCAGCGCAAGATATATTTCAGTAAAAATTTAAATAATTAGTACAAAAGGTATTTCAGAGCTCTCAAGTTTAAATTGAGTTTTAGATAATTTTAATCCAATATAATCCCAAAAGGGATTTGGACAAAGATTTGGACTTAAATATACAAGGGCGCATACATCAAAATTATTTTCTGCCGCTACAGGTTAACTTTAAATACAATTTCGGGACTGGAAATAGGGAAAGCAAAAGCTTAAGTATCTCATATAGACATACCATGAAGTAAATTAGTATAGAGGGTCTTTCCGGTTAAGAGGTCAAAACTGAATGAGGCAATGTTATTTATCGAAGCAGACAAAGATTTTTATGGAACGGAAGCGAAAAGCGGGTAAGAATTCGTAAACCCGTTTATTTAAATTTTGTTTTTGCTGGAGCAACCTTGCAAGGTGATATTATTGTCAAAGACAAGGTTCTGCAATGCCATTTTTAATGAAGTAGCGCAAGGCTCCCTATCTGTTTTCATCAATGTACAATATTGGATTAGTACATTAGTGATTTTATAAATTTAGCGATAGATATCGAAGTAATTATCTCTTGGGAGTAAAATGAGGAGTCGTTCACTTTAGTCAGTTTAAATTTCTTGTTACGGTGCCGTCTTGAAATAAAGGTAATGACTAAATGTATGCGTTGTGTGTGGCGGCCAGCGTTGCCATCTTTAAGAATTTCTTAATTATTTTCAATTGTTTTAAGAATTAAGTTTTTCATGATTATTCAAAGAAAATTAAAAGAAATTTCGGGAAATTTTAAGGAATCTTAAGAAACGAACTGGCGTTGAACGATTATTTTCATAAATAAATCTCAATAAAACTAAATTTCAGAATTGTCTCGACAACGATACAATAACTGATATTGTACATTCAAAAAGTTTCACAGGGAAAAACAATTGTTACGACGTTCAAATTGCTCTTGTCTTCGATGCAATGTTTGCAGCATCTCCGATTCACTGTGTCTACACTTTTAATTTTATAAAGGCTGACTTTTCAATAATAAATAATTTTTTATTGAAGTATAATTGGTCTGTTTTTGATGTACATCCCGTACATCATCGATGTGGCGGTCAGGGAATTTTATGACAGTCTATCCAAATGGGTTTTGCAATGTGTTCCCATCTCTAGAACAAGTAATTCTTTCTTCAGTCTGCCCTGGCTGAGTAGTTCAATAAAACATCTTAAAGATATAAAATATAAAGCTTGGAAGCGGATCTGCACGTCAAGGAGCCATGCGGATTTTTACCTCTATTCTGATTTGCGAAATCGATTTATTTCAGAGATTCAAGACTCATGTAATAATTATATTGACAGACTGAGAGCTATGGTACGCGACGAGCCTAAATAGTTTTGAAGATTTGTTAACTCTAAGCGTTGTACTGATTTATCCTACTTTATTGAAGCTAGGTAGGTGTTAGTGAGAGCAGTGACCCCTTGGGGATTGTGAATCAATTTAGCGAATTTTTTAAGACCTCATTCCTTGGTAATAACTGTGATACTAGCTTTAAGGATTTTCGTTCCTTGACTATGTTTTTCCTTCTTCAATGGAAATGAAGGATCTTATATTTGACGACGACACAGTCACGAAACACATCAATAGTCTGACTAAGATTTTTTCGTGTGGTCCTGATGGTGTTCCTGCTTCCCTTCTAAAGAATTGTTCTTCTTCACTAATTACCTTTCTTTGTTATTTATTTAATTTATCTATTTCTTCTGGTGACTTCCCAAAATCTTGGAAATCTTTCCTAATTATCCCTCTTCACAAGAAGGGCAAGCTAACTTGTGTTGCGTTTGTAAAGTTTTTCACAGACTTCTCAAAAACAAAGAGGTTACAACTTCGACAAGTATTTTTTTTTTGTTTTGAAGTGAAAACTTTTTTAGCAACGTTGAGCGATTTTTGGTAGGGGAACAGCTTATACGTTCGCGTCACCGACATGCTAATGTTGACATTATATCCGTAGCTATAAGCAACACATTGTGTGTGGGACAGAGGATTTTCTATAAAAGAACTTTGGAATAGAGAATCGGCAACGGCGCTTGTGACCTTGGTTAGGGTAATGAAGTATCATGCGCATGGTCTCGGCTCAAGACCAGCTCGTCCAATGGTCCTTTTTAACTCCTATTCCTACGAAGTATGACTGTATGATGTGCGCGTTGGCAGCTTTTAGGATGGTTAAAATCTTGTGAGTTCACATCACCGGCATGCTGTAATAACAGTATATCTATAGCTATAAGGATGACATGCTGTGCAACATTAGTGCTTTGTATATCTATACAAGTAAAGTTTAATGTGTGTATGCTGTACATTGTTTAAATTGTGTTTTAGTTTGATTATTATTTTAGTTGTAGGATCATTGAGTAGTGCAACAGTGAGTGATAAATATGAATAACAAAGACAAAGCATTTATTTTCAAATATTTCCAATATTCGCATCAATATTTGCGTTTAAAAATTTGATGTTATTTATTTTTAAAGTGAAACTGCTTTAGGCGAAAGTATATACATATATCTATATATATATATATATATATATATATATATATATATATATATATATATATATATATATGTATATATATATATACCTGTAGTTCTTATGCAGTTTAGCCCAAATTAACCGTTTCTTCGTTTCTTGTCTCAGCAAAGTGAGTGCCACTCTTTCCCGGTCAATAACTTACCTGACACAATTTCTTTTTGTTTACTTATTTGTCAGTAACCTTATTTTTAACTGGCCGCTATTTTGTAAGTGACTCAGTTTTTGGGAAATAGTTTTGTTTTGAACTCGGAATTGCTGCAACCTGGTGAAAAGCTTTTTGTTTAACTTTTTATTTTTAAAATATTTCCGATTAATCTTCAGGCATATAATGGCCCTTTGCAAGGCATGCTCTAATGAGTTGCTAAACAATGGCGTTGCCTAGATGGCATCTGTGGTGGAGTTTTTCATGGCACTTATCTCTCACATGGTCTTTCTAAATGTAAAGAGTGCTCCAATATTAGACCCTGTCACGTTTTACGGCCCATGAAGGGAGTCGCTCTCCACAAATCAATCTTACATCGCTCATAAGGTCAACAAAATCTCCACAAACTTTGCTGGACTTCAAATTATGTCCGATGACTGCGCCAGTCTAAACTCAAAACTGGACAAGCTGCTTAATATCGCTGAGGTTTTGACCAACGACTCGTCGCTTCTTTCCAGCAGGATTTACGAGCTTTCCTTAAAGTTAAGCGGCCTGGTCGCTCCCTTGGATGACCTTCGCGCTGGTTCACTCACCATCGCCTTCCATCGGCCAACCTACGGAGTATATCATGCTAATCTTAGATGACATTCGGCGCGGTGTCCGGCACGAAAAGCGGGATCTAGATTCGTGCTCCACAGCCATTGTGAAGAACTTTGAATTAATTGGATCAGTCGGCTCTGATATCACGAGTTTAACCACGACAAGCTATCTCGGCCCCTCTTTTCCTCTGTCCGACACCACAGCTGCTTCTGGTTTGAATTCTTCTTCTTCTGGACCTACATCTTCTAAAGGGAATTGCTCCACTCTCCGGGATGCAACTTCTGCAGTTCCGCCTCGATCTACCGTGAAAGTGATTCCTAAAAACCCGCATTCCTGCTTAGTGCAGCCTGCTTCAGATGTTGATGCTCCTGTTGGTTTGGTCGAGCCCGTTATAGAGAAGGTTGCTGATGATGCCATCAATGTCTCTCCGCCAGTTTCATCCCAACCCACTTCCACCAAATTTACGATTAACGAATTTTGCACCACCTGGACAGTATCGGAATGGGAGCAGAGACTTAAAAGACTAGGCAGCAAACATTCATCTTCATCAAGCGACCATACTCCATTCCTTCTCAAGGGTGCACCTCATAACGACAACGATTCCTGGGCCCACAGCTTTTATTCCCGGAATTTTGAATTCACCCCCGTTAGCTGCCTGAAGTTACTCTCGTCAGACGCAGGGAAATCCAGCAACTCCAAGATTTCCATCCCAAACAAGTATGTCTGGCTCATCAGTGACCCCTCCAGCAAAATCTTCACTCTCGGGCCCATTAACATTTCTAAGTGGAATAGCAAGTACGTTAAGTTTAACCCTAAGCCCTCTGCACCTAACCCAAAATAAATATTAATAAACCTAACCCCACTAGCTATCCCAAACGACCTTCTCCTATACCTAAATTTAGTATTCACCCTAATCATAAGAACCTTAGAACTAGTAACAACATAATCACTCATCACCCTTCCGCACTTCTCAGCTTTAACCCGAAATCTAGTGATCCAAACTCCAATTGGCAGCTCAAAATGGGAGTATTTCCAAACTTTAATCTAAGTTCTCCAGTCAACTTTATATATTCTCACACCCTTAACCCCCCTGTTCCTTTTACACCGAAGCCCTCGAACACGTCCATTCCAGCTGAAAACCCAACCACTTCTGTTTTGAGTTCCGTATATCCAGCGCACCCACCTAACCATGCACTCCCAACTTCTTCCGTGTGCCCACCTAACCACAAGCCAACTTCTTCCGACCACCACCTCTGTCCCATTTTCGTCTGTCCCACCCCTCCACTGAATACACCAAACTTTGCACCCGCTACTTCCTCCGCATGCCCACCTAATTCCATGCCGTTATCCTCCTACACTGTCGCCCCCTTTCAAACAACTTCTACCTCCGTTTACCCGCCCATTCCGCTAGCCAAAACTTCTTTATCCGAACATCATTCATTAATCGATCCCCTTGTCCCACCTACAGTTAAATTGACTTTGCGATCTGCTGATTCCAGCGATGGACGATAACTCTTGTCCGTTTACGGGACCGTCGCATTTATGACAACGTACGTCTATTTCTAGCCTATCTGCACGACAAACGGTAAAACGGTAAAACCAGCACCAACGTCATGTTAAGCATACAACAGGAAGGCCTGCCCACATACCCATCAGTCTTACTCCAACTTTTCACTAAATACCATGAATCATTCAATATACCTTCCCATAAGGTTTCAGAAGATCTATCCACATATGCTGCGTACGTCATATCTCGCCGTATTTCCCATCTTCAAAAAAGTCGTAACGACTTCTAAAACTACCTTCGTTCCTAACCCTCCTGCTTTCCCTATTTCTGACTTCCCCTCTATTGGTCTCTTTCAAGTAAGCGGAGTCAGGAACTTCATGGACAGACAATTAGACCTAATCTTTTCTTCAGACCCAGTTAACTCGGCTGTCGCAGAAAGCAACCATCTTCTCTCCTCCCTCGACCGTCACCATCCTCCCTTGTTCCTCGTTTTCTCCTACGAGCACCCTCATGTCGTTTCAAGCTCCGAGTCTTCTTTATCCTTCAATTTTCGTAAAGGCGATTTTGAAAAATTAAATCATTTGCTCCTCAACTCTAATATTGTCGATATCCCTCAACATCTCCCAATTGACGTTGCTTTAAAGACGTTCTATTCGGAAATACACGCCTATCTTACACAATCCATCCCTCTTTTTCTTCGTAAAAACTACTCCTGATCGCTCGTATGGTACGACAAAGAATTACGCTCTCTTCGCAACAGGAGAAATAAACGTTTTCTTCTTACCCAGACTGAGTCTGGCTATTCTTCCTATCTATCTGCTTATACCTCTTTTTCTGAACGTTGTGATACCCTCTACCTCCAACGGATGGAAACTAGCCTCATATCTGACCCCAAGCGTTTTTATAACTTTATTAATTCCAAGAAGAAATCCAATGATTACCCTTCCACCCTAAAGCTCGAGAATACCTCTTCGTCTGATCCTAAGGTTATCGCTAACCTCTTTGCACACTTCTTCAGTAAATCTTTCAGCGACAATTCTCTACAACCCGACCTTAACTATTTTGCATTCATGGAAAAATGCACTCAAACGTCGTTTACATCTTTTGACCCTGATCCTGAACCAATCGCAGCCAGTATTAATGGGCTTGAGGGCGACTTTCACCCAGGTTCAAATGGCACTCCGGCCATAGTTCTGAATAAGTGTGCCAAGCATCTAGTTCAACCTTTTACTTTGCTTTTTCGTCTCTCGGTCACTCAAGGGTTTTCCCTCAATTATGGAAAAATTCGTATATTATTCCCATCTTCAAAAATGGTTGCAAGAACGATGTGTCCAACTACAGACCCATTGCTAAATTATCATCCATACCTAAACTATTCGAAAAATTGGTCTATGATTCCATGTTCTTCCACTGTAAGTCTATCTTCTTACTCTCCCAGCATGGGTTCCTCAAAGGATGATCTACAACCACCAACCTTACTGACTTCGTCTCTAAAACACTATGTGCCCTGGAAAACGGTAAATATGTTGATGTTATGGCCACCGATTTTAGTAAAGCCTTCGACTAGATCTCCCATAACGTTATCTTGTTCAAACTTGATCGCCTAGGCTCCCCCCCCCCTCCCTCCAGATTCATCTCCTGGATTCGATCCTACCTCAACACCCGTCAGTACAATATTCTTTTCAGCTCATCCATTTCTAACCCTATTGTCGCTCGATCCGGCGTCCCTGAGGGCAGCCACCTCGGCCCATTGATTTTTTACCTTACAATAAATGATGTTGAATGTGTCATAAAACACTCAGAGCTGTCCATTTATGCTGATGACATGAAAATAATCAAACATATCTCCTCCACAACCCACTCTCTTCTCCTGCAAAACGACCGCGATTCATTCACCACATGGTGCATGAAAAACTTTCTAGAGCTCAATGTCTCCAAATGCCAGTCCATCTCTTATTCCCGCAAGCGTCTTACCACCACCCTGAGAGAATATATGCTAATTAACGTACCAGTCCTTATCGTTACCTCTTTGTGTGACTTTGGAATAATCTGTGGTAGTGAACTCAATTTCCGTTCCCAACAACAATAGGATTAAATCTATCCAGCGTAGCAAACATCGTGATGTTTCCGACATTCTCTTCATTTATCAATTATTAACTGGTGCCATAGACTGCCCTTCAATCCTGCAATCTTTACCCATCTATACCAATCCCCGTAACCTTAGGTCCATCCCCTTATCCGACCCGACCGCCATCGCACAAACTACGGTCAAAGCGAGCCAATTACCAGGATGTTATGAAAAGTCAACGAACTTTCTTCTCTTGACTTCCATCTGAGTAAATCATCCCTTCACAAGGCCTTATATCTTGACCCCGCCCATCTTGATCGTGATCGCCTACCTTAATTCTTCTTCCTTACGCCTTACGCCTGCAACCGCACTTTTGGTAAAAGGTGTGACCTGCAGCCTTATGTTGTGACCCTATGGTATACACCGCGGTGGTACAGCCTATCCTCACTTATGGCTCCATAGTTTGGTGGCCGGCCTTGGGCAAAGGTGATAATAGCGCAAAATTGGGCAACGTGCAAAAAAATGCCCGTAATAGTGTTATTGGAGCGCTGTGCACCACCCTATCTGATGTTTTCAATGTTCTGCTGTTGGCATGTTTTGACCCACCACCTCCTCAAAGCTAGTCAGAGACTGTAAAGAGGAACTTGCCGCTCTAGGAGGTAGACTTAACATCACCATTTTTTGGGTTCCGGGCACCTTCAGGGAACGAGAAGGCAGAAGAACTGGCGAGAAATGGCTCTGCTCTTCACTCATCAAGAGCAGAGGGCAGTTATGTTCCGCTTAACTGTATTTAAAGAGAACTATTTCAGCACTTCTTAGAAAAAAAATAACTTTAGATGGAATGCGCCCACACCTTGTGCCATCTCTGGAACGACATGGCCAAGCTTTAATTAAAATAGAACTTCGGAGCTGCTTGGCAGGTCTTGTTCTAAAGTCGCGGAATGCACAGGACACTGCTTAATAGGTAGGGATGGGGGATCGAACTGAGAAAGTCGATTCAGTACGGATCGATCTGTAATTTTTTCCGATTTCGAAGATCTGTTAAAGGGATCGATGTTCATAGATCGAACAGATTGCTTCCATTTATTTTGACATTTCAATTTGGAAAAGCACAAAATTTGTGTCGCTTCATTAAGCTCAATTTGTCATAACTAGCAAAAACCGGTGGATTTCACATGACAATAAATTGCACTTTGCGACAAAATCTGGGGTCAGGATTGTTACTGGGCAGATGGGGATCATTTTTAAAGTAATTTCCTGCGTAGTATCTGAATCCGAGGTCAGAATTGGGCAATCAGTTCAGGACTTTGAGATATTTGAAGTTATGTACTCGAAAACTGGTTTTTTTTGCTACTTTTGAGATGATGTAAAGGATGAACAACATTTGTTTGGCCTTTTTTTCTAGTTGCATCATTTAATGCTACTCTTACCTTTAAAAATAAGCTATTGAGCGATCGCCTACGTTTTTTTCTTGCAAAGTTACTACCATTTAAAATTATGAGGTTCATGTTTCATATAAAGAAATATATTATGTTTTTATGAAATATGAACTTCATAATTTAAAAAGGTCGTAACTTTTGAATCGTAGGCGATTGCTCCATAGGTTATTTTTAAGGTTAACAGCAGCATTAAGTGATGGAAATAGAAAAAAAAGACTAAACAAATGTTGCGCATCCTGTACATAACCTCAAAAGTAACAAAAAAAACCAGTTTTCGAGTACATAACCTCAAATATCTCAAAATTGTGAACTGATAGTTCAATGCTGAGCTCGGATTCGGATTTTACGCGGCAAATTACTTTAAAAATGACCCCACCTGCCCAGCAACAATTTTTTGTCGTACAGTATTATATATATGTTATAAATATAATAATTTCTTCATCAAGTGATTAATTTTGCAATTCTAAACAACTAAAAATGAGTGATGATAGTTGTTCAGAAGAAGACCTTTCTCCAGACTGGATACCATATAGCGAAAAGACGGAGTGGGCGGATGTAACACCTATCGAACATGACGATCGAGAGTAGCTGTAATAGTGAAAGATGTATGTCAGGTTTTCTTATTATGAGCAATATATTAAGAATTAATTCTTAGTTAAAGAGGTCTATTTTCGAGGTATTCTAGTTAGCAGCGAGAAATATTCAAGGGCCTTCAAGGGCCTTCAAGGGCTGCCAACTACAATGTTTTGCACTATAGGTACTCATGGTATTCACTGATACAGATAACACTAACATATTATAGAGATCCGAAACGTATTTATCTAACATTAAAAATTTTTTTAAGGTACCAAATTTTAAATTTGCAGGATTATGACACAAATTAATGATGAAGCGAAAAAATTTCCACGTGAGCTTGCTCAGTATTATTTTAGCGCGTCGCGTCTTGTCTTAATTTTTTATTTTTATACGATGTGGCATAGCATAAAGACGAAGTGAATTATTTTAATTTTTTATTAAAAACTCACGGGGAGACCTGATCTCGAACTCGGGAATCATGCCATGGTCTCCGGGTTCGCCAGTTTCCGGTCGTGCCGCTCAACCAATTGATCCAACTTCGTCTTGTATTAAATGGATGGGAATCGGAAATAAATAAACCGATTCGAGCGGAATCGGTGCCGCGAAAAGTCGGTTCAAAAATCGGCAGATCGAAGTTTAAAACATTGATCCGTCGAGATCGAATCGAACAACGCTCATCCCTATTAATAGGCATAGATGAGACCAGAATAGGCGATCTTTATAATACACACTATCGCAGCTGCGGCGATGTTAGCGAAAAAGAAACCGTGCTTCACCTTGGAGATTACTTTCTGGAGAATCTTCAGCCAACGTCAGGAATAAAGATGAGGCATAGCCAGAGTTTCGAATTCAAACGAAAGTTCGGGATGACGGTTGACCGAATTGCCAAATTTCTTAAAATATCTACTCAAAAAGTTAACAATATAGTTTTAAAACCTATATCAAACAGAAAATTAAAAAAAGTCGAATTTTTTAAAAGTTCTGGCTGGATGTAGCTCTTTAAAGGTATACCTTTTTATTAACATTTACTTCAACACATTTCATTTATTTTCAACTGAATTCAGAAATACCTTAGGTTAGGTTAGGTTAAAGTGGCTGCCTGAGAAAGGCACACTTAGACCAAGGAGGCCCATTGTGATACCACGTTGAGGCTACAAAACTTAAGCAACCCCCATAAAAATAACCTAAGTAATAGGAGGGTGGACATGTATGTACCCCCCTGTGCACAGAGCCAGCTCCCTGTTTCCAGTGGGGCCAGCTCTAGGGATACCAAACTAGATTTACCTAGGCTAGGAAGGGTTTACGGCCCTAACTCGTCGTCGGGAACCATTTTGAACTTCTGATAAATCGAGCCAGGTCCTTGACATCATTGGAGCCTAGCTCGGTTAAATCTTCAAAGAAGGAGGAGCCCAGAAACTGGTTCTGCGGTTGGCTAGGGCCGGACAGTTGCCGAGGAGGTGGAATATGGTTTCCTCTTCCTCTTCGTCATGGCAACTCCTACAGAAGTCGTTTGAGGGCGCGCCCGGTCTATCGGCGTGTCTGCCTATGAGGCAGTGACCCGTGATAACGGCCACGGTACTGATAATTGTTTTGCGTCCGAGTAAGATGAGCTCCCTTGACCGTTAAGGGTCGAGCTTTGGCCATATCTGCCGGGTAAACAGGCAGGTATGTTCCTCCTGCCAATTAATGTTTGCAATCCTGAGAGACTCCTGTAAGAGTCCCAGTTTGCATGTGGCCAGCGGTTTACCCAGCTGGTGGTAAATGTCCCAATCAGGACGAGTGGTACCGATTCTCGCTAGTTCGCCGGCTCTGCAGTTGTCCGGAATATCACTAAGTCCAGGCACCCAGATGAGTCGCACTTTCAGATGCTCAGATATGGCATTTAGTGCTGAGCGACATGTTATAACCGTTTTGGAGGTGGTGTATACTCCCGAGAGGGATTTAATAGCGGCCTGACTATCTGTGAAAATACATATATTATCTGTAGGTAGCGTTAGATGATTCAGGCGGTCCGCAGCTACCTTTATAGCCATGATTTCCGCCTGAAACACGCTGCAGTAGTCAGGCAAGCGGAATGAGACATCGAGGTACAAATGTTCCGAGAAGATGCCTCCACCCACTTTGCCTTCCATTTTGGAGCCGTCGGTGTAGAGATGCACCGACTCCCCCCATTGGGGAGGACCTTCTTCCCATTTCGATCTGGTAGGAAAGAAGGAGTCAAATTTTGTTCCAAAGAAAGACTTGGGCGAGGTATAGTCGATATTGTTGGCAGTTCTTCTGTCCAATATTTTGGAATGACCGAAGTCAGTTCGCTTCCAGGTCTGGATTGAGTTAAGCCTAATCGCGGCCGAGGATGCGGTTTGCTTACCATAGAGATCCAACGGTAGAAGATGGAGAATAGTGTTCAGAGCTTTAGAAGGTGTGGTTCTTAGGGCACCTGTTATCAGCAGTGTTGCCATCCTCTGAACTTTATCCATTGCTTTGTGATGGGTTGCTATATTTAGTGTCGGACACCAAACAATGATCCCATACATAAGTATAGGTCGTATGACACTCGTATAGAGCCAATGCACATTGCGTGGCTCCATACCCCATCTTTTCCCAATATCCTTTTTACTCGAGCCTTTTTACGGTACTGTGACCTTCCGTACTCTTTCCTGGACGATAGGCAAGTTTTCTGCCTAGATACTTAATCTGATTACCCAGTTTCAGCCTAACCCCGTTTAGTGTAGGGCAGTTAATATGAGGTGTTTTATGCCTCCGAGAGAAGAGTATTAACTCTGTTTTGTTCGAGTTTATACCCAGACTACACCCATTACTTCATGATAAAATCTTGGAGAGGGCGTATTGTATCACTTCAGCCAGTGTGTTGGGGTGTTTCCCATGAACATATCAGGGCAATATCAGCGGCGTAGGCGATAACATTGTGACCGGATAACTCCAGGTCTGTGAGTAACTCATTCAGAGCTAAGTTCCATAAGAGTGGTGAAAGGATTCCTCCCTGAGGGATACCACTGGTTACCACTCTTTGGATAATGGACCCTCCCAAGCTTGAGACAATGACCCTGCTTTTTAGCATGAGGTCATTAAGTTCAATGAGAGGATCGTCAATTTCAAGCCTCCTCAAGGATACCATAATCGCCTCTGACCTGATATTGTTGAGGCCAGAAATACTTTAACAAGATTCAAGAAAAGTCAACAGCTTCCACAAAACGATCAACAAATTTTAAATTAACATTTATTTTAAATATACTGCAGCGTCGTTTTCAAAATGGCATCAATAATTTATAAATTTAATTGAAAAATCTTTTAGATATAGACAAGGTATTTAAAAAAAGACGTACAATTTCAAAAAATTTACAAATTATTGATGTAATTTTTAAAACGCCGTTGCATTATATTTAAAATTAATATTGAATTTAATTTAAAATTTGTTGATCGGTTTGTGGAAGTTGGTGATTTTTCTTGAGTCTTGTTGAAGTATTTATGAAATCTGTTGAAAAGAAATGAAATTTGTTGAATTAAATCTAAAGGAGGTATACCGTAATAGAAATAACTATATACCGATACTTGAAAAGTGTCCTCTCCTAGACCAGAAAGACTCCTTAACAAATAACGTCTATACGATATCATACATGTAGGAATTGGAAAAAGTAAGCAACTGGCGAGATCAAATCTTGAACCGAGGGTTATGCATATGGTAACACATTACCTTAACAACTGGGCTATAACCTTATACTATATCGTTAAGCTATATCATAAGGTTATTAAGTTTGCAAAAGGAAAACAAATTATAGGTGCAGTGTGAGCTGTAAAGATGCTGATTTAATCTAATGGCGTAAGGGGTCCACTTTGCAACGATTTTTTAACATAAATTAAAACTAAAATCTAAATATTTTTCTAGGATTAATATATTTTGAATTACGTTTGTGTATTAAGTTTTTTTCTCGCCGACACAGTTTAATACAGGGTGTTTCAGATCTGGTGTACCAAAATTAGTGATTTGATAGGTCTCACCTAGCCAAACAAAAAATTCTAAACCGTTTGGGAGTTACAGGGTGACTTATAAATTTGCAATATTCATGTAATGCACACCACTATTTTATTTTCATCTTTCGATCTACTCAACGCGGAGACATTAACCAACTCAAAGAAACTGTTAAACCAATGACCTTTCCAAAACTGTCAACAATGTTGATTTAACTTCTGCCATTGCAGGTATAGTCATACCTTTCCAAATAGATTCCATATGTCGAGAAAGGTTGAGAAAGGATTGGAAAATCTGCATCAATAGAAGTTTCTGACTACCTAATTATTCTATTGAATCTAAGTTAAGAAATTCTTTAAGTAAACAAAATTTCTAAGACAGAGGTTCAAAAATAATTATTTGGGTACTCAGTTATATTATTCTAATTATTGCTGCAAAAAAGTTATAAAGCTTTTAGTATAAATTGGTTTTATTACCGATATAAGCTTGTGTTAGCTAGAGTTCACACCCAAGTATCCCGGCGTTCTATTACTACATAATACCTGTTGGAAATTTTGCTATACAAGAGGGTCAGTCAGCAAGAATATCGATCGTAGTTAAAAAAAAAACTGTAACTACCTACCTATTGATAACCCTATAAGATGGGAATTTTAATAAAAATAAAAAGACGTATGAATTACATGAATTTCTGAGAAAATTGCTAAAATGCTGAATTTTATGTAGTGGAAAAACATTTTTTTTTTCAATTTCGCAAGTGACTTTGCGTACAATGGTAGGAGTTAGACCAATATTGTTGACAATTTTGGAAAGTTCATTGGGATAGTAGTTTTTTACCTTTGTTTGATGTCGCTGTAATGAGTATGTAATGAGTTTTGGATTTTTACATGGAAACTTATTATAAAGAGATTGTCTGTCAAGCTGCATTTATAAACCTAAGACTGAACTGAACTTTTGGAAAAATAAAACTTAACTGGAAAAGTTCATGAAAATGTTAATCTCTTAAAAACAAAACCGTCGTCATGAGGGTTAAACACCCCCCCCCCCCCTACCCTAAATCGACACTGCTAGTGACTAACAACAAGATGACACGATTTGAAACCAAAAACCATAGTTATAATCACCAAATCCTTCATCCCTTAATGAAAATTGGTTGATTTCATTATGGTCATTATATCATATCATTAATCAGCTTATTAAAAGTTAAAAAAGAGAACACAATAATGATTTAATATTAATTTTAATGAAAAAGTCAAAAGGAAGCCAAATTAATGCTTAAACGCTCCAAATCCTTTAAAAATGTCGAGTCATAGAAAGATTCCTTTTATATACTAATTTACGTCATGGTTGGTTCATATGAGTGCTGCTTCCGTTTCCTCTGGTTCCCGCCTTAAGATTTGCTTTTAAATTTATTCTTAAGCGGCAGAAAATAATTTTCATATAAGTACCTTTGTATATTTAATTTCAAGTCCTTGTACTCTAGACAATTATGCTTATTTGGGATTAATGTTGGACAAAAATTGCGAAAAACTTAATTTAAACTTGCAAGCTCTGAAATAACTTTAAATTAATTATTTCAATTTTTACTGAAAATTTGTTGAAAGTTTAATTTGTCTTTGCAGTGTTTACGCGTTTGAAATAAAATACCCAAACAATCTTTTTGAGTTAATAAAAATTAATAGAGTCATCAAGTAAGATACAACTGTCGTTGACAGAACAAACTTTATCTTCACGAAGTATTCTTCTGTAGGCGCAGACATGAATTACACCCACACATTTTAGTTTATCTGTTAAGGATACGCTCTAGGCTGTTTGACAGGATAAGGCATAGGAAATTCAACTTGGCATGATGATAGCTGAGATCTACGCGTTCTATTTAAAAAAGCTACTTCATCTTACAAAACTGGGTCAATGTAGAGGGCGACCGTGACACTTCTTCAGAGAACCCAAAAGGAATCGTTCAGATTATGGAAGTAGTCATTCAAATTGTTACGGGGATTTGATTGCCATCTCAAGTACAAAGTAAATCACTTCCATTTTGTATTAATTGGATTTTATGTTTAAGCTAATTGCTTTACGAACCTAGGAACTGATTTATTTTTCGGTGCACAGGTATAAAGCGAGGTACTCAATGTAAATTTTCAAAGCTAATTGAAAATATTCACTATCCTTATCTATTTATTAATTAGTAGTAATACTGTAGTGGGTGGAATAAGTATAATTGATATAATTTTTTAAATTGAAAATGTGCTTAAATATGGGTAAAGTGGTCCCGGACAAAAATAAAAAGAAATTGCACATTGCAGTCCCAAACTTACTCCAACTTTTTGTAGGAGTAAACATTTGCCAACTGATTTAATTTCTCTGCTTTGCGAGTAAAAAATCTGTTTAGTGGTTATACCAAACTAAAATAGAAGCAATTCTTAAAAAGCCCGGTTGAGAAAGGAGAAGTGAAACCCTCGCTAGTCAGAACACTACGGCTTAGAGAGTACCTACGTGCTATACAAATACACTCTCGGTGAGTCCCAGGATGCCTTAAGGAGCAGCCCTCCTTCTGGGATAGCATAGGTAGGCTTGTAATCCGCTTTTCTGAGAAAATACACACGAAACGTCTAGTACAAATAGGGAATTCTTTTTGAATTCTGTAAGTCGTGGCAACTTGTCATCGGTGGATCTTTATTTAAACACAAAAAATGCTTAATTGTACATCCTGGCTGTCCCCAGATTCAGAGAATCTGTCTTTTTCGAAAATGTGGAGAAACTGTCTTTTCGATGTAAGGTCTAAGCGCGGCGCTGATATTGCCAGCGATCACCATGTTGTAACAGCTAAGTTTCGCTTATATACGGCAGCAGTACGCCCACGTAACACAACATCTAATATGCCACGGCTCAAAAAAAACACTGAACATCCGCAGCGCATATGCCACCGCCGACCACCGACCACTCCATCGATCAAAAATGGGAAAGGGCGAAGGAATATTTTGTGAGCTGTGGTTCAGAACACGTGGGACGATTAAAGAGCAGAACACGCCCATGGCTCAGTGACGTGATGTAGTGCAAAATACAGGAACGGAAGCAGATTAAAGATCGAATCAATTCTGCTACCGACGTTGCAGTTAAAGAACATCTCAGAGCTGCTTATCGGCAAGGCGTCCAAAGAAGTACGTGACAAGCGCAACTACATCAACACGCTAGCATAAAAGGCAGAAGAAGCGGCCGACCGCGATGACAGTGGAGATCTTTGCTAAACAACTGGTGAGAAAGACCCTTACAACACAAAATCCTGCAAGAGATACTAATGGTTCCCGTCTTGTCACGGAGGAACATCAACTGCGGAGTTGGAAAGAATATTTTATTGAAGTTCCAAATAATACCTTCGGACCGTCGAATACCTCTTCACACGAGCCGAACACCCGCCAGCTGGGGCTAACATTAACACCAGAAGTCCGACTTTGAGTTGGCTGACACAATTAAGTTGATGGACCTCGGTAAGACCCCAGGGATTATTGAAATACCAGTGAAAATACTTAATTTGGATTCCATTTCTGCGGCTGATATTCTTCTCGTTGTTATCCAAGAATGTTGGGAAACCGAGTGAATGGAAAACAGGCGTAATTGTGAAGATTCCCAAAAAATGAAACCTGAGGAGTTGTAGCAATTGGCGCGGTGTCTGTCTTTTAACTGCAGACACCTTATTGATGGCTAAAATCATCTTAATGCGAAACAAGAGCAAGCGAAGTATTACCGATGAACAGGTAGGATTTTGTGAGGGTTTCTCCTGTAGCGATCACATCAACACCCTCCGAATTATCATCGAGCAATCCGCCGAATGAAGGTTCGCTTTACATCTTATATTCATCGATTTTGAGAAGGCTTTTGACAACGTTAATCATGAATATATGTCACCAGCTTTACGTAAGAGAGGCATCCCTGGAAAAATGTTCACCGTCATAAAGGAGTCCTATTCAGGAGCCCAATGTCACGTCATACACCACGAAAATTGTCGGAGTTCTTTGAAGTGCTGAATGGAATGAGACAAGGATTCATACTGTCACCTTTACTTTTCCTGATCGTCATTAATGACGTATTGTGCAGCACCCTAGACGACCACCCATCGCGAGGGATAAGATGGGAACTCTTTAACCACCTTATGCACCTGGCCTAGGCCGATGATGTATGCCTCCTATCCAACAAATGGAGTCATGTAGCTCAAATGTCCGAAGACCTGAGCAAAGAAGGTCGCAGAGCAGGGCTTAAGATCAATACTGCTAAATACATAATACGGCGTATACGCCCCAAAGAAATCAGAGAGACACGAACCTATTACAAAAATTGGTGCAGATAGTCGTTCAATTTGAACGGTTTTCGAAATTCACACTACTTTCTTACATTAATTGGTTATTGAAATTTCAGAGATATCGGTAATAGATACTTACTTTTCCGTGCAGTATTGTACCTCTGCATATAGCGCTCTCTCCTTTCAATTTAAGACAGTCATCGACACTTAAAGCAAAAGGTTCATTTGGATTTCTATATGGCATGAACCTATTTTCCATTATTTCATTAATAAGTATACATTTTTGCTCCACTTAAACGGGAAACTGGGTATATGTGGACATTTGCCGAATTTAAGTTTGTTCAAAGTATTTTCGATTTAATTTTCAGATGACTCCAATCTATTTTGTCAATTTTATTATGATTCGAGTGCGACAAGTTATTTCACCAATAATATAAAGTAGTTTTAAAAAACAAAAAAAAAATGAACCGCCTTCACAAAAAGCGCTAAACATCATAAAATAAATAATCTATTAAGACATTTTGAAGTCACTAAGTCAGTGCAAATTAAACAACTCCAACAAAAGTATTTTATCGTCCTTAATTATGATCTCGTTTAGGTAGACGGAAGAGTTGAAGCCTTCAAGGATACGGCGATCCTTATCTGGACAATCTCAAGTGTTGGTTACACTTCCAAGCGGAAGCAACTGAACCATGTATCTTAGAAAAAAATGTATCCTAAAAAAAGTCCCCTTAATCAAATGTTGTAGTAGGCAATGCCAAGGGAATCTGCAACCAAGGAGAACTGGGTCGCGAATGGTGCCTCATTAAATACTTTGAAGGAATGTGGGTGAAGGGTATTGTAGACCCTAACATTTCCACATTATCCACGGTACCCACAACATAACAGAAGCAGCTCTAGGAAAATTACCTTCCGTAAGTTCTGTGGCGGATATGATACAGCTCTCCAGATCGGTGTTTAAATTAGCTGACTTAAGATTTAGTTTTCGGTTTCGTGTGAAAGCCTCCAGCAGCAAAAGAAAAACTGCTATATCTAATTGGTTGATATCTCATTGACTCAAAACCTACTGTAGGAAGTTTCATGGAATTTGAACTTCTACACTTAACTATCGATATACCACTTGAAAAGTGCTGCTCGTACGAACAAAGCTAAAAAGTTGCAGAGGTAGTGCAATGTACAGAAAGGAAACGGAATTATCCGAATACGGCAACATATTACAAAATTAGCCACGGTCACCCATTTATACCCTCACCTTCGGTACAAAATTTTTACCATGTCCCTAGTGCGCCACCGCACTCTATACACCCAGAGATAATCATCATAGTCAGAAATTCATCGTAGTCACGCTAGGTACAACATTTGTGTTATTTACCAATCAGGAAACGTATTCTGTACAATAGAATCAAAATCGTCAACATCGGTCTACGCCTTACGAAGCTAGGTGCGGCCCCAACTTCTACAACTCTCATCATAAGCCACAATTGTTGTCATATTGTTGCATAGATACTCTATGCATTAAGAATCGTCTAAATAAGTCCACGCGTTACTTAGTTAGACTACCCCTCCCCCCACCCCAAACTAGGTCAAAATTTTTCCATACAATAGCAATGGGGGATAACACTGTATACCAGAAAAAAGAATCATCTAAGTAGATCTATGCGCTATAAAGTTGGGTAACGCCTACTCCGTGTCCACTCCATTCCATAAATTGTTATCGTTTCACCAGTGTATTACACATCAAAAGAAGAATCATCCAAATCTGTCCAAAGATAACGAAGTTAACCTAACCACTAACAGCTGAGAGCCAAATTTATCCCCATATTAGCAATGGGGGATTACACTCTATATAACAAAAAAAGAAACATCCAAATCTGTCCACGCGTTAAAAATTTGAAATCCACCCCACCCCCACTACAACTGCACCGTTAAAAATTGCGTCGCGGTACCAATGAGGGAACATACTCTATACATCAGAAAAAGAATCATCAAAATCGATCCACGTGTTACGAATTTAATTTACCTCTCCCACTCCCCACCCCACCCTATTTAAAATTTTTTTCCATTATTAGCAATGGGGGATCACACACTATACAACAAAAAGAGAATCATCCAAATTGCTTCCTCTTGTTACGTAAAAATAAAAAAATTATACCATACATGTTGAATCTAGAACCTTGTTGTTTTTGGGAGCTTGGTTAAAACTACTCAGCTATTTCAGTCTGGATCCCTTTTTGTTCGTCTATTACCAGCAAAGTCGCTTCTATAATCTAACCACCAATATATAATACAGCTCACACGGCCTGGACAATCAATGAGTGCGTATTGCATTATTTTAGTACCTACTTAATATTGGTTTCAAGTTATGGGAATCATTTATTAAAGAGGAGCTATATCCTAGAGCCAATGTAATTCCTCGCTCCTTGAATTGCGGGTGTTCAAATGCCGGATTAATATTCAACATTTTTCGGTCATGGCGCCAATGGGCAATTCTGACCATTGTTTAATCTCTGTCCAATTTTCCCCTCCTCTCTAATAACCAGTAATCAAAATTCCACCAAAATATTAGTGTGGCATTATAAAATTGTTGATTGGCCTGAAGCTAATAAATATCTCAGAGAGTTGGATTGACCTGATTGCTTTTCCATGAGAGACGTTAACTCTAGCACTATTTAAATAACAACAATTGGTTCATTAATGACTGTTTTACAGCCACCAACCAGCCTTCCAGGTATATAAGTTTGCCCTTCAGAGGAATTGAGATATATCTATAGAAATGCGCGAAGAATATCTATGATAAGACGGGTAACCTTCAACTTCGACCAGAATATAAGACCGAAGCTATTTGCTACTCAAAAATGTAGTAAGGTCTGTAGTCAAAATCGTAAAACGTTTGTTGCTACTTTTGCTGATAATTCTCTCTCAGCTGTCCAAAAAAAGGAGACGCATACGATCCATATAACAACAGACCAATATTGCACTCACTTCGCTTTTATCTATGGTTGGAAACGGAGTTGGATCAATTGGTTGAGCGGCACGACCACTATTCCATGATTCCCGGGTTCGAGATCAAATCTCCCCGTGGGTTTTTAAAATTGAATAAAAAAAATCCAAACCTCTGTGCTCTTGTCTATCTCGCAACATTGCAAAAACAAGACATTCAATCAGTGATGCCAATTCATTGATTTTGTCACCAAATCTGGTGTTTTCGAACACCTCCCTAGTGACAGAATTTTGTTTTCTCAGACACGTCTAAAAGTTGGTGATTTTAAACTTCCACTGCGGTGACTTCTGGTGACTTTTAATGCAGTGATGCCAAATCATGGACTTTGTCACCAAATCCGGTGTTTTCGAATAGCTTTCTAGTGATTGATATTTTTTTTAGCGAAACTGTGATTTTGAAACTCTGTTGATGACACCAAATGTTCTCCCACTCTTTAACGTTTTAACGTAAATATTCGGCATTTCTCATTGTTTTTGACTATTTTTGTTCATATTTGCTGGGTTACTACTTAATTAAGTACGAACATAGATTCTCGTGCCCTCGCTGGTAAGGTTCCTTATAGACATACCCCGTATAGCTTTAGGAGACTGCTTTTACTACATGTCGTTCACTCTCGGTCTAACTATGGTATGCATGAGCCCATAAATCGCATGTGTAGGGCAGTGAATATGTGCCCTGTTTTCGATCTAACTCTTACTAAAGATTCGCTTAAACGATCTCTGTTCTCTGTGCACTCCTGATTGTTATATGTGTGCGTAGTCTAGTTTTGATTATTTATGTTTTTTGCAGCCTCTTTCACCTCAATATATTGTTATATTCTGGTGAATAGGTGAACTGATTCTAGGCTCCTGCCTTAGAAGTGCGCCTTCTGTGTTAGAAGTGTTAATTCTAAGTTAACATAGTTTTCAAACAATTGCCGTCTGAAATAACTATCGGTAAATACTTAAGTATTTTGTATCAAAATCAGCTGATTGGCTAAGGAATGAGACAACTATAGATCCTTTTAATCCAATCCAGTAAACAAAACATTGCTAAACATAAAGATTATTAATGCAACAGAAACAACCAACAAACCTTATTTTTTTAACAGACTTATCGTAGGTGAAGTTCTAACACCTCCTGAGGAGAGGAGAAGGAGGAGTTGAATCAATTACTTGAGTGGCACTATCACTATGAATGCTTCCAGGGTTCGAGCCTCGGTCTCCCAGAGAATTTTTAAGCAGAATGCAACAATAAGGCATTCAACTTCTCTCATTCCCCTTACCCTAATTCCTTTTCCATATTGAAGATACGGTGACACTTAACTATAGAATACGCAGCTCAGAGTGCACAATCTTCTCCAGGTACATCTTCACCTAAGCAACTATAGTTTTCATGAACCTGTCTCGTCTGTTTAATCTGTACTCTATTCGTAACAATTTACACATCTTCCTTAATGAAGTAACGACTCAGCTTCGTTAAGGTTAAGCTCTTTGATGGCTTTCGCAAATAAATAAATGAAGATTGTGCCAGGGTTCAATGTGCAGAGGCTCAAAATCCCAAACATCTGCAACGTTAAAAACTAAAATAGGAAATGGCGAAGGAATGTTTCACTAGCTATAGTACAGAAAACGTGGGACGATTAAAGGGTGGGCGTGATAGTGGATCAGTTCAGGGAAAGCAGATTAAAAACCGCATTAACTCTACTAAAGATATTGCAGTCAAACAACTTCTCAAAATTGCATATCGGTGTCTACAAAAACGCCGTCAAAGAAGTGTAAGACATGATAAGTACAACTATAATATTGTACATCAGCGTGCTAGTAACGAAGGTAGAGGTGGCCTACCGCGTTGACAGTGGAATCTATACAAAATTACCAAGAAATTTACAGGAAGGTCTCTGGCAGCAGAACATTCTGTGAGAGACAAAAACGCATCCCTTCATTTTAGAGAATGCGGAGGGAATATTTTGATAAACTCCTAAAGATTACCTTTGAACCGTCTAATATCTCTTCACCAAGGCCTGAAGCACCGCCTACAGTGGCTAATATCAATTTCAATCTTCCAGAAGGTTTGGGTTGGCGGGCGGAATAAGGTCAATGGAACTCGGTCAGGCCCAGGGAATTGCTAAAATCGAATCCCACAACTGCAGCTTATATTCTTCTTTCCTTAATGCAAGACTGTTGGGAAAATGGGACTTATCCAATGGAATAGTAAAAACGTCCAGGTTGTAAATATTGATACAAAAGAAGACCTGTCATCTATTTGCTAACTGTAATCTCGAGCATACTCTCAACAACACATTCAGGTTACATGTGTTAGGTTATGTGTCAGGATTTTTCCTGAAGCGATCATATTAACACCCTCCCTTTCCATTCCAAGTTAAAAGTTGCTTTGAGCAC
Source organism: Leptarthrus brevirostris (assembly GCA_964036015.1). Lineage (NCBI taxonomy): Eukaryota > Metazoa > Arthropoda > Insecta > Diptera > Asilidae > Leptarthrus > Leptarthrus brevirostris. Next base: position 43,730,377 of record OZ038375.1, read on the forward strand.
CTAAGTAAGGATACATTAACTCTGCCTTGATAAAAATGCATAACTCACCCGAATATTTACCAATCCGCTTTGCTCAATGTTCAATGCAACGAAGTATGTACTCTAACAGACCATAGTTCCTTGGAAAGACATTCTTATGAAAACAATAGTGCAACCTTCGGCATTTCGCTTCATTTAAAGATTTGTTTCGACACATTCGTAACAGTCGCCGTCAAAAGTAATTGCCTAGTACAACTCTATCCATGAACTTTCTATTTCAGGCAATATTACCATTTAGAGGTGATAGTGACGCAATATCCGAAATAAGTTTTTACTTTGTCCGGGACAAAAAATAATTAAGACTTGTTGAAGGTGCAATTATATCACCAAATAAACTAAAGACAAAAAAAACTCATAACGAGAAACTCGTCAACAACTCAATGTCGAAAAAACACATCATAAGCACACTTTACCGACCATAAAGAAAAAACTAAAGAAAATGCCGACGGCACATTTACAGGAGCTCGTTACAAGCCAGCCAAAGTAGTCGTAATCAACCCTGCAATTGCCGACTCTAATGACTTCAAACGCGACCCACGTTTGATGGACCGAAAAAACAGTCAACTCCGCTTCGGTAGTTAATAAGTATCAAAAGACAAAGTTTATTGCCAGCGGATCACAATCACAGGAGCCCGTGCCTTGTCTATTGATGTGGCAGTTCTTCCGTCCTCATCCGTCTAATTAAACTGTCGAATCTCTAAATAAACAAACACAAACGGAATTATGTTCAACAGATGCGATCGTGTTCACAGAGCGATAAGCGCCAGGACGGCAAACACGACACGACCATTATTTAGAAAAGGGTCGTGTAAACAAGGCCCACGATTTAGATTAGATCGGCTAATGATCTGGGATTTCAGGACACCTTGTGAGAATAAGAAGTCAAAATATTTGAAGATCCTTTCAAGAGCGACTATTGATCATGCACAGGCAGAAGAGTAAAAAAGGAACAAATGTGATAGAAAAGATACTTACCTTCCAGTTTTTGTGATAATCATTTCGGTTCCCAGCTCGTGAAATTTATCCCATAATTCCTTGGTTTCCAGGTGACACTGGACGGGTTTAAGATCATCACAATTACACGATCCGGTTATGCTGGGACGTGTCTAAGAAAAATAATGAGTTCTTATATAAATATTGCTGGCCGTGGGTGGTTTAATAATAATTCATACCTGAACTGGTTCCGGTGATAATCGATCATCCTCTGATGGGCTAGGTGGTGATGCGCACGCAGCTTGGGCAACCCGGGCCGTTCGAGTAGGCGCCTCTGAATCACTGCATTGTTCAACGTCAACATCGACATCATCGTCAACTTCTGGAAAACGATCAACTGATAATGGACCTGTGCGAATAAGAAAGCAAACAAAAAATTGGTAAACTAACGAAACAACAATTTTTAGAGATTTTCTTCGAATAGGAACGATCAGTCAAAGAATCAAATTTCCAGACATTTAAGGACAACGTCATTTGTCATTGCTCTCGAAACCTCATCCGATCTCTTCCAGCATTGCCATCAGCGATCATATTTGACGATTAACCGCGAGATTAATACAATTCAAACTTCATTTCGGACACAATCATTTTTCAGGCTGTTGATCGTTTGCATGAGAGGATCGGTGATCGCGCTAGGTAGTTGCTGCCTTGTCCGATTAAGGCATTGAAAGCAGACAACCCGAATTCGCGTCTCTACGGCAGCTATTAATTTTCATTTGCTCGTTTCTAATGATTTCTGTGCCCAAACAGTTGTGGGAAACCTCCGTAGAGGATTAGTGCTCGTGGGAGGGCATTTATTTAACATTTTAATGATTTCGTCAAGTATGTGTGGGAATATTGACAAGATCAATCTTTAAGCGGGAATTGGATGTATTCATGATGTTCGGATTATTAACGCCGAACACGATAAAATTGAATATTAAGTTTAGGTGAGCGGTAAATTCATTAATTCCAATTACAGGAAGTGATTTGCTTCTGTTCTGGCAATAAACTGACGGTACTTTAATCCATCACTTTAACAAACTGTTCGTAGAGCGCCTACAGCTTAACTTATACCATTTCAAATCCCAAACACAACAGGTAGGGCAAAAAGTTTGATTATGTTTGTTTGCATTGAACTTTTCATTTCAGTGTCGAGAAATAACATAATCAATTTGACAGTTCACTTGAAGGTTTTTATAACTGAAACCGTCATCAATACAAAGTAGTTTTTTGTAGACATAAAAACATAACACGACTTTAGTTTGAAGAGTTCAAGTTTTAATTTAAAAAATTCGTAAGTGTCTATGTTGATTGCATAAGTATGCAAGCATGATTAATATTCAGTCATATCATATAATCCGCCATTACAGTGACTGATAATCAACTTACTCGGACATCTAAAATGCTCAATATGCTTTTAATAGCATTCCTTTAGTACATAACTGCCTACGAATAGTTCGAACTGTAACTCTTTGACTATTTGAAACGATAATAATAGTTCAAGATAGTGAAGGAATTTTAAATGCAGTATCAACTAAAAATCTTTGTCTGAAGTAATTAAGTTACAACCGGTGTTGCACCACATATTCAAGTGGGACCATTTAATGCTTTTGTTGTTAAGCTAAACGCATGTGTAAGACAACTCGAACAATTTTCTGTGAGACTTCATGACTTTACAGCGGGACGCTAAAACTTTCAACGATACTCATTTTCTGTCGCTTACGATAAGAGGATCGGCCACAAAATTAGAACTTTATCATATTCTAATAGTTCTCTGTTTCTCCTCCCTTTCCTTTTACAAATTGAAAGGAAGAAATTACACGACGCTTGTGTTTCAGGTAAATACGGTCTTTTATTGAGTAGTAGTATTTACATTTTTGTTACTTAGAAATTTCTAATATTATTTTGTATCTGGTGACTTTCTTTAAAAAAGGTGTCCTTTTCAGTCCCTATCTAGTGACATTCTTCATCGACGACTTTGCAACACTGCATTCAAGTTTCCTTACCCTAATTCCCTTCCGGCGAAAGTCATGTGAACGCATCGAAGGTATGTCCGCTAGGCTTTGGCCACATCGTAAAACAAAAAAGTTTTTTAAATCACTTATTAACTGATGAAATATCTAGAAAGTAAGCATCTTATCAACGATTGCCAGTACGGTTTCCTCGCTGGTCGCTCAACCAGAGACTTTAAAACTGCTCTGAGCGTTGTTTCCATAATTTTGAAGAGTCGGAGATCGTCGAGTTGATGTAGTTGCCGTAGCCGGCCCCAAGCCCGGTTCAGAAAGGGGCACAGAAATCCACGCGCCAGGCAGAACACCTCGGCTTACTGAGAATCTATGCGCTTATACATATACCTTTTCGGTGATTCCCAGGAGTCAGCCTCATTCTGCGATAGGATAGGTAGGCTTCTAACCCGCTTATCTGAAAAATCAAAATTTACACACAAAATGTCTAGTACGCCTCGTACACCTCGGATTGATTTTGTGAAAAATCAGAAAATACTGATTTAATTATAGCCACACCTGTAGAAAGAGATCTCTGATATTTTATATGGGTTATACAATGGGCGTCGGAGTCTATGGGCCTAAACATCTGTTGCAAAGGCGCTCGAATCTATCTATCTACCTGTCAAGCAGATATACTAGCCACTGAACTCTGCGCGCGAGTGATTACTCAAAGAGGATTACGCGGTGCCAATATATATAACAAACAGAATTACGATGAACTGGGTGCGAGGACACGATGGTAATAAGATGTCAGCCTGACGCGTTCTAAAGCTACTCGAAAAGCCAACTAGCAATGCAAATCAGTTTGTGAGAGGCTAGGTGGAAGCACTAACAGTACACAAACACTCCGGGGTTAAGACAAGCAAAAAGGTTTACAGCTACTCAAAGCTACTCAAAACAAATAACGGAAGCGCTGTTATTAATTCGAGGACCTGAGTCGAATCAAGACCCAAGGACATATTTGCCTAGCCAAGTAATTATAGCTCGACTGAGTGGCTTAAGTCTATTATAAGAAATCATCATAAATGAATTCATCAGTAAAAACTTTGCAATTACTACCGTGCTATGTAACAATATGGGATCCCATACGTTCAAATTTTGTTAAACGGAAAGTAATCGGTTGGGACGAAACAGATCTTTATGAGTCAATCCGTTTTACAGTATATTAGATAATATGATTTTTTCGATGTCTGCACAATTTTCAAAGGTTCCTAGATGGCTAAGGTAATTCTGTTAACTGATTAATTGTTAAGAATTGGGGTTTTCCTAAAAGTAATTAACAGTTTGTTCAGATGCTATTAATAACGTTCATGTCGTATTGTACCTTCGGATGATCTCATAAGTGCTACTATATGTAATTTACTCATACACGCTTTCAGTAAGCCTAACTTTTCTTATTTTTATTTCCTTCGCAAGGAAAAACATAATATTCGCAATGTAATCGTATTGGGGATTTAGAAGGAAGATACACTCGAATTGAATAATCGCTTCAATATCAAAGTCTAAGTCGAATAAGAAGCAATTACGAAATGCTCCTAAGAGGATAAGTCAGGCCACATCCTCATTATTGGTGTTGTCGGGAATACCCCCGCGACTTACATTTGTAGACAAAACCTAATACACCACTACGTGTAAAAAAGCAATTTCATTTATCTCCAACAATTGATTTTGCTCTGCGGTTTAGCTTATGCGGTTACTGTTCCCCGCATTACATCTGACATCGTTTTTCGCAGGAGTTTGCCTTGGAAAGAAAAATAAATCGATGTTGTAATATATTTACCCTTCGATTCACAAGTCGTCAATACTACCTTCCTTCCTTACAGGTACTAACTGTGGTGTTCGGAAAATGCTATCAAGCTTGAAGAAAATTGAATATTTAAGTCAATGCAAGCCGCAAATACGACGAATACGGATTTGTATAGGTTCTTTTTGCAGATAAATTTAATTTCAGATAAATCTGAGAAATATTTCGAGAATATCATTATACTCTGGCAAAAACACTTCAACGTATTTGCTACTCGTATTTATTTTAAGACGTTGTAATATCTAAAATGTGTTTCTCGGGTCAGAAAGAAAATCAGAGGACTTCTTGCCATCTTAGTTTAGTTCATTTACAATTTTTGTGATGTGGAACAATTTGACATAAATATGAATAGCCAAATAAGAGACGGTTGCATTGAATTTAATTTCCAAAATCATCCTTTGAAATGTTAGGCACTTTTTAAATTGAGACAACGATTATATGTTAAAGAGGGATTTGGTCGATCATATGGTTTCGCGTAAATTTTTGATTTCTTTCAATAGGTTTGTGACTGCCATGCCACATTTTGGAATAATTGAAGTAATACATTACTTTATATCTTGTAAATGTACTGGAAAAGTTGAAACTAAGACTGCTAGTACGTTTTTCTTATAAAAAATGTTTGCTGTATACTTGCATAAATCAACATTACTTTTGCGTTCCACTATCTAATTTACATTTCATTTCATTTATTCATTTAAATAAAAAAGTGCGTACACAAGTTTAAAATATTTTGACAGTACGCTACACTCAATTTAGAAAATAAATCAATTTGTGATAAATAATGAAGCTACTCTTAATTAAATCAAATAAAAATCTAAATAATTGGAAAAGTAAAGCAAGCGAAAATAGGCGAAAAATTAAGAACCCTGAAGGACTGACGAATGATGCCTAGAAATAAGCAAACTGAATTAAGGGATGTTTCCTGATCAGAACTCTAAAAATGTAGCCTAGATTTCAACAATTTATTGTGGAAAATCTGTAATAGATATAAACTCGAAATTTGAAAGAAATATAGAATGGACTTTCTAAATTAGATAAACTTTTTTTGGTGCAATTGTTTTATTTTAACAAAATTTACAGGAATTATTTAAAAAAAAGTTTTTCTTACAGCGGCAGGGGCGGGCAGTTTTGTGAGGGCAGTATAAACTAAAAATAGAAAAAAACATGATACATTAGATACATATCAAAAACTATCAAATAACCGACCAGTTTTCAAAAATTTAAATATTTAAGGGTCAGCACTTTTGAGAATTGAAACATTGGGATAGTAGTTTTTTACCGTTTGTTTGATGGCGCTGCGTTGTGCAGATCAAAAGATAAAAATGAAAAAAATATGTGCATACCATGAAAAACTAAAATTTATGAATAACCTTGTAACTCCAAACGGTTGAGATTGCCTCCCCTCCTACCAAACAATTTTTGTTTTCTTAACGTTAAAGTGGTTGATTAAGAGTAGAAGGTAAGAAGTGTTCGTGTTAAAGCACGAACGAAATATAGCAGCAAGATTTGCCAGGTCTTTTTAAGATTTAAATGATTAGTTAGGAAATTTCTGAGAATAAGAAAATTCGGAATGCTTAAAGAAAACAAACAATACCAAAATTTGAGGAAGAAAATGCATATATATATATATATATATATATATATATATATATATATATATATATTAGGTGAGTACGCTAGTTTTTCATTTTTATTAATATTAACTTCACACTCACTACTATAGAATATTGTTTTATTATATAAAAATTCCAATAACATTTAAAAGAAAAACTAGCAGGGGTAGTATGCCCAATGATGTAATTTTGCAAGCCGTAAGGGCAGTCAAAATCGAAGGTAAATTCATTCGAAAAACAACAGCAGATTTTAACATCTTCAGAAGCTTCACAAGATATTGCCCTAAATGCTCTGCAGAGTAGATAACAAAAACAGTGAAAGCATCTGCCAGTGATGGCCAAACTCACACTACTTAAAAAGTTGAACCGATTTTACAAAACGCGCTAAAAAGCATAACATAATTTTATATTTATTATGACATATTGAAGTCGGTGCAAATTAAACGAAAAACACAACTACCCAACCACAATTAAAGATAACACATAAAACTACCGGAACGCTTCAGTTTCCAAGATCATAAGGAAGGACGATTAAAACTTTTGTTGTAGTTGTTTGGTTTGTTTGATTTGCGCCGACTTCAAAATGTCGTAATAGATAATAGATATAAAATTAAAAATTATTTTATGCTTTTTAGATCTTTTTCTGAAGTCGGTTTAACTTTTTTTTAAAACTATTTTATTTTTCACTTTCCAGTGCCTTCTACTCTATACAACGAAGAAAGAACCATCCAAATCGGTCCACGCGTTATAAAGTTAGGTTTAACCCATACCCCACCTCCATTTAAAAATTTTTTCTTTTCATGGTATCAATCAAGGAACATACTCTACCGAACAGAACAAGAATAATCAAAATCGGTCCATGCGTTACGAAGTTTCTACCCCTCCCCCACCCCCACCATAGGACCAAATTATTCTCCTATTAGCAATTGGGGATCACAATCTACACAACAGGAGAAGAACCATCCAAATTGGTCCACGCGTTACAAAGTTAGGTTCCACCCCACCCCCCAAACCTAACCCAACCTCTCGTGGTATCCACTAGGGAGCATAATTTACCTAAAAGAAAAAGAATTAGCCTAATCGGTCCACGCGTTACGAAGTTAGACTACTCCTCCCCCAACTCCACCCCCACCATAGGACCAAATTATTCTTTTATTAGCAATAGGGGATCACACTCTATACAACAGCAAAAGAACCATCCAAATAGTCCACGCGTTACAAAGTTTGGTTCCACCTTCCTCCCCCAACCCACCATAGGGGAGCCTAATCTACCTGAAAGGAAAAGAATTAGCCAAATCGGTCCACGCGTTACAAAGTTAGACTACACCTAACACTACACTCCACCACCCACCATAGGACCAAATTATTCTTTTATGAGCAATAGGGGATCACACTCTATACAACAGCAAAAGAACCATCCAAATCGGTCCACATGTTACAAAGTTAGGTTCCACCCCCCCCCCCCCCCCCCCCCCCCCACCGTAACCTATACATTTATTTTATTTATTTATTATATCAGATTCATCCGCAAAGATTACTACAGCGCAAAATACTTATTAACTAAACTACAAACTAGAAGCCGAAGAACAAATTGATCAGCGACTGAAGGACAGCGGTTCACGCCATCTACGACCACTCATCAACCAAGACACTGTCTGAGTATGCCCTTCAATTGCTGCTTGGAGAGGTTCAGGTCAAGATTGGCGAAATGTTGGTTGAGGAGACGAGACATCGACGTGATGGGCTCGTACATCCCATACAGAGTACGATGACCAGAGACGTGCAGGAAGTTGCGATTCCTCAAGGATCGTTGCGGGACAGAGATGTTCACAAATCAGCCCCAAACAATCAGTATAAGAAGGGAGCAACCAGGGATCAGTCCAGGGAAGTCCACGGAGGGCAAACGTAAGGAATCTGCGCTGCAATGCCTCGACTGCATAACACAGAAAGGATACTACCCTGAGGCACCCCCGAAGTGACGAGGATTTGGTCAGAAAGAGCTCCCCGAAACAAGACGCGCTGGGTACGACCAGACAGGTAAGAGCACAACCACTTTATGAAGCAGGAGGGAAACCCAAGAAAAAACAATTTATAAACCAGGATACCATGGTCAATCCTGTCGAAAGCCTTACTGAAATCGGTGAATACACAGTCGACCTGTTTGCCCGTCTCGATGGCCGGTAAAGAATAATTAATGAATTCGAGGAGGTTGGTGGTGGTAGGGTTCCCCTTGAGGAAGCCATGCTGGAAGGACCTCATAAATCGAAGAACGTCGCTGACGAGGGACTCAAAAACCTTTGCGGTATGGCATAGGCTGGCGATCGGTCGGTAATTGGAGACGTCTGACCTACTGCCTTTTTTATGGAGGGGAATCAACACGGAATTCTTCCAAAGTTCAGGAAAGCGGCCAGATTGTAGGGACAGATTTAACAAATAACAAAGAACACTGGCAAGAGATAATTGGCATTTCTTCAGGAAAGAAGCGGGTAAACCGTCGGGACCACCCGTAAAGCCTTCCGCCAAATTAGAAAAATGTTCAGCGACGAGTGCATCGTCAAATACTAAATCTTTAGAATCAAGGGAAGTAGGCGGAAGCCGCGTCAAGTGTGTAAAGTCAGAAGGGGAAATATCACAGGGAATCATAGAAAGAGTTTCAGAAAAAATCCGCAAAAAAATTAGAAATAGTGAGAGCATCGTCACTCTCACAGTCGCGGCACCTCAAAGAGGACGGATAGGCATCACATTTACGCTTCGAGTTAATAAATTTCCAGAATAATTTGGGGTCGCTGCGCAACGTAGTTCTCATATTGGACAGGTACTTGGCATAGGAATCCTGCAGGCGAGCAGAGAAACGGTGGCAAAGGTCAGTGTACACCAAGTAGTCATCATGGCTTCCTGAGATACAAAACCTCCTCCAAGCTTTACCTCTTAGGTTCCTCAGATGTCGTGAGGCACCATCAACCCAGGGACGGAACAGATAAGGGGATCCAGACCTAGAAATACTAATAGGAACAAATCGGGTAAAACAAGAGTAGAGGCCATCATAAAAAGCGCTCGTAGCCAGATCGACGTCGCGCTCCCCCAACACACCCGACCAATCACAGGAAAGTAACCAGTCATCCATGCACGAGACGTCAGCACGTTTAAAATTGAAGTAGAAGTTACCGAGTACGGAAGGAGATGCACCAGGGGAGTCGAAGCACATGGTGACTAAAAGAGCAGGGTGATGACTCGATTCAGGGACCAGAGGGACCAGGCATCTCCTCACAACTGTGCTTTCAGGGTCAGAAGAAAATACGAGGTCAAGAAACCTACCCGAATCATTGGGAACATCACAGCATTGAGCCAATCCGGAAGAAGCTACAGAGTCCAAAAAGGACAGAGCATGTTGGGGAGCAGAAGTAACTCAAGGCATAAGGCCATCAGCATCGGGGGAATGTATCCAGCCGATGCCAGGAAAATTGAGGTCACCAAGGAGCACGATGTCATCCGAGGGAAGTAAGGAACCGGTCAAACAGTCAATAGACGCAGCGAGCTGTTCGTACACTGCGGAAGGAGAACAAGGGGGAACATAAACAGTCAAAACGAATAGGCTTCTGTGGGGAATCTCAAGACGACGCACAAAAGCTCGAGGTCGCGGGAGTCGGAAATGCCGACGACCAGGCACGAGATACCCCCCCCCCCCTGATCGCACACAGGACCCCACCGCCGACAGGAGAATATAGGTCAGAGAGGTAGCGATCCCGACGAAAAAACCTGAAACTCGGGACCGAAAAGCTCAGAGTCCGAGATCCCGGCACAAAGCCAAGTCTCAGTCAAGCAGATAATATCGGCATCGGACGCACAGGAAGAGGAGAAAAGCAACGCAGTTTTAGACCGCAACCCGGTCACGTTTGCATAGTAGAAAGAGATCCGGCTGGCAAGTTTTTTGGACACGAAGAAGGAGCCGGACGGGCTTTAGGGGTGAACTCACGGACGATAGAACCCGGCGGCCATATGTCCGGAGAGAGCACAGCTGTAAAGGCACCTTCAGGAACAAACACCTTAAATTAGGCGGTAAAAGTGCGACTAACATGGCCGGGAGAAGAGCTAATTTTCCTACAGGCAATCATACCACCGGGAACACCCACAGATGAAGAGATGTTACCAGCTATGTCGGCCTCAGAGGTATCTGGGTGAACCCGAGATACAAAAATACATCTCGGCCGCTGTGCCCGTCTCAACATGGTGACACCAGGGCGACGCGAACAGTTCACAACATCGGCCTGCACAGAGCTAGCGCCTGAGCCGTGAGAGTCGGCATTGGGAGATATAGCCGGCGAAGCCGGGCCTACACGGATGTGTGAACGGCGGGCACGCCTACGGGCAGCACGGGAACGACGACGCACCGACCAGCATCAAGGGAGGAAAGCGAACCACCGGCGGGTCCCTCATGCCGTACAGGCGGACAAATAGCCAAGGGCCCGAGCCCAGGGTCACGGAGGCAGTCGGAACAGTCGGGGGCTCGGAGATAGCCAAGGCCTCGGAGGCAACCAGTGGTTCAAAGACAGCCGGAGGGTCGGAAAGCAGCCCGTGAGATGGACAATCCATACTCGCAGGGTCGGAGCTAAGGGAAATAGAACAAACGGACACAGACGGACCAGACACTGACGGACCAGACGCGGACGGAGGCCCATTGGAAGCCCCACAGCAAGCAGAGACAACCTTCACCTCAGCAGCAATAGAGGCTATTAAGTCTCTATTGGCCGAAACTGAAGCAGACCAGGTGGCGACATCGAGCCTAACCTGCTTAACGTTGCGGCGAATGTCGTCAACCAGAGGCAACACCGGTGAGGAGCCCAAAGATGAAACCAGGCCGGGATCAAGGCCAGTAAGTGCAGCCTCAACATCGACGAGTGAGTCGGAAATCACCGAAGCCTTCGAGGCTCATTTGAGCGCTTCAAGAGCGCGCAAGAATTTGCTTCCAGGACAATGGCATTGATCAGCAACTTATCCATTTTAGACACGATGGTGCCGGTGTCCTCGGACAAAGGCTGTAGGTCAGCCCAGCGGGAGGACGAAAAGAGCCAACCTTATCGGCAACCAAAGCAAGGTCACTAGATAAGGCCTACATCATGCCGCTCACCAACCTGAGGACATGGCAGGGCTTGATGTCGGAACATTCAGCGCAGGTAGAACCAGATGAATTAGTTCTTCGCTTCAGACATGTGGCCACAAACACAGTCGCAGGCCAACCCATCACGAGTAATCCGCTCCGCACAAGCCCCACACTCAGCCATTAGTAAAAAATAAAAAATAAAAGAAAAAAGAAAAAGAAATTAAAAATAACAAAGAAAAAACAAAAATGATACAAGGATAGGCGAATAAATAAAAAACAAGGAACAAGGTCAGGCGGTAAAAAGAACGTCAAGTCGAATAAAAGAAGTGAAACGAAAAATAAAACAGAATAATAGTCGCTTCAAAATAAAAGAAGTGAGTCAGTAAAATAAAATAAGATAATAGAATAACAATAGGGTAAAAACAGGGAACAGAGTCAGGCTGAAAAAAGAAAAGTCAAGTCAAGACGCAAAAAAACAGAAGAAAACAAACAGAAACACAGGCCAAATAAAACTAAAAACAAGGAATAAGGTCAAGAGGTAAAAAGAAAGTCAAGTCGAAATAAAAGAAATAAAACAAAAAATAAAATAGAAAGTATAAAAATAAAGCTCAAACTTTTGCAAAAACTGCAAAAATCAGGGTCATCACATATCCGAATGTAGGAAAAGAATACGCACAAATTTCCTAAAACAAGAAAATTCTAAACCCGAAAACTTCTCAAAGGTCAATAACCAGGGAAACGTAAGAATCCTCGAGGCGTTAGCAGCAACACCTCGAGGCGTTAGCAGCAACACCTCGAGAACTAAGCGAATTCGCTGCAATGAACATAAATTAGTGCTTAGCAATGAAAGCACGATATTCGCAACCTTCGGTTGTATAAATTCAGTTACTGAATCCGTAACATTTCTCATCGAAAGCGTATCCAATATTATCTTTAAATAAAAAAAATTCGCCTTAAGGGCATACATGAAAATAAAAATCCTATCCAAACAATTGGATATTGCTTTTTAACACTTTTAACCAATGGTACGAACCTAAAACATAAATTTCATACAATCGCTACAACTTCAAATATACCCGACAATGGTATTAATGGCAACGATTTTCTTAAGCATTATAAAGCTACTTTGGTCTATGACGAATGCTTACTCACATTAACAACCAAACCAAACTTGGTTACTTCAATTCCTTTCTTTTACAAGGATCATACCGAAAAACGTACTCTTCAGGCTCAATCTGAAACTGTTATCGAAATAACAGTTTTAAATCCCGAAATCTCGGAAGGAATAATTCCGGAAATTCAAATCCTCGATGGAGTATTCCTAAGCAAAGCTATTACAAGGGTTAATTCAAATAAGAAAGCGTTTGCTACTGTAATAAACACAAGAGAAAATAAAGTACTCTTAACTTCAGCTAAAGCAACATTACTTTCTATACTAGAAGAAGCATACTTATTCAAATCAAATTCGGACTATAGAGTCAATAGGATTGATTCACTTACCTCTCAAATTAGAACCGATCACCTTAACGAAGAGGAAAAGTCTAGCATATTAAAAATATGATCCCAGTTCAACCATTTATTCTTTTTAGAAGGTGACTCCTTGTCATCCACTAGCTCAATAAAGCATCATATAAATACCGACGATGCTCAGCCGATTACAAGTAAAACATGTCGTTATCCTGAGTGCCACAAAGAAGAAGTTAACCGGAAAATTAACGATACGTAACGTCAAAATATAATCAAATCATCTACATCTCCGTGGTCGTCACCCCTTTGGGTCGTCCCCAAAAAAATCGATGCGTCGGGAAAAATGAAATGGAGAGTGGTAATCGACTACAGAAAACTGAATAATGTCACTGTAGGAGATTGTTATCCATTGCCAAATATTACCGAAATCCTCCATCAATTGGGTCATAGCGTCTACTTCACTACCTCAGATCTCGCTTCTGGATTCCACCAGATCGAGGTGAATGGAGAAGACAAGTGCAAAACTGCGTTCTCTACGCCAAACGGACATTTCGGGGTACAATAGAATTCCGTTCGGTCTCAAAAATGCACCAGCAAATTCCAGCGTTTGATGAATGCTGTAATCACTGGATTGCAAGGTATATCATGCATTGTATATCTAGACGATGTAGACATATACGCATCTTCATTGAAAGATCATGCGGAAAAGCTATTAAAAATCTTTAAAAGACTTGATGCTAATAATTTGAAGCTTCAGCCAGATAAATGTGAATTTCTGCGGAAAAAGGTCACTTTTTAGGCGATGTAATTTCCAACTCTGGGGTAAACCCAAACCCCGAGAAAATCAAGGTCATTGAGGATTTTTCACGACCAACAACTCCCAAGGAAATAAAGGGATTCCTCGGACTCGTTGGATATTACCGACGATTTATACAAAATTTCAGTCAAATTTCAAAGCCGTTGACCGGACTTCTAAAAAAGAATGTGCACTTCAGTTGGGGTTTCCAACAAGAGGAAGCTTTCAGCACCTTAAGGAATAAACTAATAAGTGAACCTATCCTTAAATATCCCGATTTTGCCAAGGAATTTGTTGTAACAACGGACGCTTCTTGTTATGCTATTGGAGCTGTCCTTTTACAAGGTCAAATTGGTAAAGACTGGCCAATTGCATTGGCTTCACGTACTTTGAATAAATCAGAGTCTAACTACTAGAGCTCTCAGTTGGAATCGGATAACCCGAAAACCCGGGTACCCACCCGACCGGGTAGGAATTGATTCCTACCAAAAATTCGGTTCCAATCGGGTACCCGATTCCAGGCGAGTACCCGGTTCCAAATAGGAATCGATTCCATCAATGACACCGGTTCCACTGTGAGAATTGAATCCGCCACCGGGAATCGATTCCGTCATATGAACTGGTTAATAAGAATGAGTGAAATTGCAAAGCAAAAATTGTCACAGTACTACGAGCACATAACCCCTGCATGACCGTGACTAAACAATAAGTATTTCATTGGCTTAACTTTCATACAAAGTAACTTATATTAATTATGCGTTAAATTTAAATTGTCAAAGTATTAGAAACTCAGCTAATAGAATTAAATGTCAATAATTTATTTGGATATTACTGCACATTTCAAGAGGAACCGATTCCTGTCACGGAACCGTTCGAACCGACTCTTATAATGGAACCGATTCTCCCTTGGAACCGGATACCCGAGTAGGAACGGGGTACCCGGGTGAGAACCGGATACGCGGCTAGGAACCGCGTACCCGCGGGTCGGGTTTCTGAGAGCTCTACTAATTACAGCACAACAGAACGAGAACTTCTCGCTATAGTCTAGTCGGTCAACCATTTCAGGCCGTATCTCTACGGGCGACATTTCAAAATACTAACCTATCATAGGCCTCTAACATGGTTGTTTAACTGTAAAGACCCCGGTTCAAAGTTAGTCCGATGGAGACTAAAGTTGGAGGCATATGACTATGAAGTCATTTATAAACAAGAATTCCTATAACTAAAGTTAATTAACCTTCTGCAATCAAAGATGATTCATTCGAAGACTATTTCAAGTTTTATTATAATTCTCTTGCCCCAACCATATACGACTTCAATGAAGAAGATACTCACTTAATACAAGCAAGAAACGATATTGCTTACATAACAAGTCTGGATCTTCATGAAAGTAATAAGTACTGTCCAGAATTGCTTTCCAAATCTCAGAATAAGGAGATCATTTCCAATAATTCATCTGAGCTTTACTCAGTCCCAACATAAATAAACAATACAACGATCAAAAATATATATCATTGTTTTGTTAAAAACAAACATTGGGAAAAACCTCTCTACAGAGACTTCTTCATAACTATTCAGAATCTCCGAGATTGACTGATCAAAGATGATACAAAGATCATATCTTTACCGAACTTCGAAGAGAACAACCAATTCAAGTTTAACAAAGTTAAACCCATGATTCGGTATATTTTGAGAAATGTAAAAATCAAACTGATTATTCATCATGAAAAATAATATCTCCTTCAATATAGAAGATACCTCAAATTTTAAAGGAAAGTCATGATGCCCCCATTCTGGTCATGGATGTTTCCACAGAACGTATAAGGGGCAAAATTCCTCAAGTGAACCAGGTGAAAAAATTCGACGTCTCCGATTTGGTTCAAACTTCACCAAATTATTGTTACTGGTATAAGTAATTATCGTGCTAAAGAATTGTCAAAAAAAAAATGTTGTGCAGAAGTTACAGGGTGGTAAATTTTTGCATTTTTGCACTTTTTCTCGTGATCATACCTCATACCTTTAGTGATTTGTAAAGGTTTACATGGTCTTCCGAATAAAAATATAATTTTTCGAAAAAAAAAAATTTACTTTGAAAAATATTTTTTGGTCTTTACAAAATACTTGTTCATGAATTTTTTTCATATATTTTTAAATGAAAGTGTCATCCCTTAGCTTTGAAATTATGCATCATTTAGAGTGACTAAGCAATGTAAAGTGCAAATTTTTGATTTTTGAAAGCCCGCGCACTCCTTTTTTGCTTAGAACAGATGAACATAACATAACATAAGAAACTGTAGATGGCGCGTTAAAGAGTATTCTCACAGTCAGTATACAGTCAATCAGTATCACAGTCAGTATACTATGATTTAAACGCTTCTATTCCATGTTATCGCTTAGGTGATAGGGTTTATTTACAAAACACTAAACCTCGATTAGCCAAGAAACTCTGTCCTAATTACAATGGAACCTATGAAATTATAAAACTACACAATAACCATACAGTTACATTAAGACTACAGAATGGCAAAAGTCTAACCGTTCATAAGAATCGCATTAAACCCTTAATGTAATCTCATTGCAGGTCATTTTCTTTTCTTCCAAGACTCATATGCATTTCATTTCAAATTGGACCATGTGGAAAACATAAGCGGACTTTACTACGAGGATGTAGGGTATTTAAAATGTCGTGCTTTAACGTGGAAATTGGTTACTTTGTAAATATTTCTATCTATAATGATAAGTTTAATTACATTCAGAACTACGTACGTAACTTACTACGTACGAAATCTGAATCACTGAAAAATCTAATAGGTCACAACCGCCAAAGACGACGATGGTTCAATGCTATTGGAGCTGGGTTTAAAACAGTGTTCGGGACTTTGTATGCCTCTGATGCCGAATACGATCAAAAAGCAATAAACCAAGTAATAAAGACGAACAACAAATATTCAATTTGATGAAAGATCAGGTGCATGAAATCAAAGGTACAATTGCAACCTTCAACGAAACCATTAATGAACTGAAAATTAATGAAAATCGTCTTAATGCTAATATAAAAAGATTTGATGAGTACAGTGAAATGATAACTAACGAAATAGCTGACTTAAAGCTTCAAGAGCTCATGATTTCTCACGTCAGTCTACTTACCTACCTTTGCAATGAATTGAATGAAGAACTTGATAATGTAATTAACACAGTACTATTCGCAAAAAGGAATATTCTTCACCCTACCGCGATATCACCTGTTCAGTTAATAACCGAATTGACTAACAATTGTAGTCGATATAATTTTACCCAAAAGAAAAATAACATTTAGTCAAAAGTTGTCGGAAAATTTACTAAAAGGTTGGCTTGCCCTGAACTGAAGTTACACTTCACCGTACAAACGTATGCGTGGTCGTTAATATATAGTTATCGTATGCGAAGTATTTCTATTTCTGTAAAAGTGCAAGTCTAATGACTCGAAGCAACTAACGCACTGATGTGCATTCAATACATGTACATTTATATGGTGTACTATTCTGTTCGGATAGCGGTCAACAGACTTCTACTTGTGAAACGAACGATTTTATAATTCTTCTGCTGAATAAAGTGCTTGTGACGAGACGTACTGTTTTTTGCTCTCTCCCGTTAAGAAAAATTGACTTTACACAATATTCATCGTTTACCTAAATGGTTAACATTCCCAGTACCGTGCAATCTAGAAGAAACTCATACATTTTTCGATATGGTAGAACTTCAATTATATTATAAAAAGCAAAAAAATGGAGTCATGAACTCTTTCGGTCAAGCTGATGTCTGTGAAACTAAACTTTTGAATTCAGTTTCTAAGAGGACGCCTGAAGATTGTAGTGTGAAGTTACTTTATGGAAGTATCGAAATCATCCGTGTTTTGAAATTCAATCAATGGATAATTATAACATCAAGGGAGAAACTGTTAAGCATTCTCTGTAATAATATACACTAAATTATAGACAGGAACGTGGTTGGAACCAATATTCCAGCTTTGAATAATTCTTGCGAAGCCTATATTGAGTCCATCAGACTCGTCCCAAATTATGTAGTTACAACCCAATTTATTCCTGTCATACCTCCAATAAATATTATAGAAGATGACTGTTGTATAAAGGAAAAATTTAACATTTCTCATGAGTATTTTAAACTCTCACCAATGTCATTAAACAATATCGATTTGAATGGGTTGAAGTTGGTTTCTCACAATTTAGATAAAATACATGATAAAATTAAACAAGCTGAAAGTCATCCTAGGTTAATTAGATACCCATCTATGTATTCTGTTTGTATATCTATCTATCTTTTAGCTGTATAGTATTGTATATATTGTGTAAAATTTATAAAAAAATTTTTTATCCAAATTTTCACTCAACAAAATTTTTAAACTAGAAATGGAACCTCAACCAATTGTCGTACATTCAGATTCGATTTCAGTAAACAA
Source organism: Leptarthrus brevirostris (assembly GCA_964036015.1). Classification (NCBI taxonomy): domain Eukaryota; kingdom Metazoa; phylum Arthropoda; class Insecta; order Diptera; family Asilidae; genus Leptarthrus; species Leptarthrus brevirostris. The sequence continues at coordinate 43,748,631 of OZ038375.1, forward strand.
TCAAGAACCTATGGAGGAAATTCAAATGAAGGAAATTCCAAAAGAAAAACCAAAATCATTTCATTCATCTATATCTCATATAGATATTAATTTATCAAATTGATTTTCTTCCAAAATCAATTTTTTCCAAGGGTGAAGGTATGTTATGTTCCCATTTCAATTCAAGGGAATTTGCTGACAAATTTCCTTTCCATTTAATTCTTATTATTTCTTTTGTAAATATTTCAACACTCAAGACGAAATTAGCATGAGTTGCAAATTTCATTGTCTGGTTGATATCCTTTCTTGGTAATAGTGTAACCCGATACCATCAACTCCACTGCCCTCAGCCAATCCGAGTCGATAAGAAACTTTATTTGCAGAGTTACTAAAGATTTTGAACCAAGCAGTACAATTTGTCTTACTAAAGAATTTTGTTTAAACTTAAAGTCTTGATCAATATTAAATTTTTCTAGTAATTAACTGTAAGATAAAATTTTTAGTGTTGAAAACCAACGAAGCGTGTATTATAGTTTTTGTACAACAGACTAGTGAATTACAAGTGAAATAAATATTGTAATTAAAATTCAGAAATGCTTTTTATTCATTGCGGCTGCAGACAGGCCCGTACAGACAAAATTCGGGCCCGGGGGTACCACATACGGGCCCCGCGAAAGAAGTTTCTGACCCGGGACTAAGTGCTTACGGGCCCATATACAATCGAATGAGTGACTTTCAATTTAAAATCTGTCTAGTATATTACACTTTTTCGATCGTGAAACATTTTTTTATATATATAATTAAAATTTTCTGTTGATAACTTAGATGACGGGCCCCTTTTGAAAGCCCGGTCCCGGGGGGTTTACTCCCTTCGATCCCCCCCCCCCCCCCTCTCGGCGGCCCTGGCTGCAGACGAATCCCGAACAAACCTTTAAAACTGATTTGAAACTTGTGGTAGCCATTGTAAGTATAGCTGGGCAGACATTGTAAGTATAGCTGGACGAACACAGATAAGATTTAACGCTGTTGATAAAAGATCAGATATGTACAGAAGGGTTGTCAAAGGCCAGACAAAGAGAGCAAGCATACACGACGAAAACGAAAAGGTAGTACACAATATTCCCATATTCTCGTTGTTCTTCTAGAGACAAAACACGTCAAGTGCGCACCCCCAAAAACCACTATGTCGTCGATTTTTATGAAACATAGATCAAATGAATGCCTATACCAATACTAAACATAGCACCAAAGCATTTTGCAAAATTTCAATTTTTATTGTTGTTACGGATGTTTAAATATTTTAATTACTTTTAATGAAAAAATTTATTTCTCGGGCACTTTTCAACGAAATGTTATGAAAATTTTTTGAGAGATTCTTAGAAGTTTAAATTTTCAAATGAAATTAACATCTATTTATTTATAATAATTAAATAAACAATTAAATTTTTAATGATGTTCTCATGTTTCGATTCTTTCGAATCTAGGCCCAAAATGTTCCTCGGACCTTGAACTATATGATTCCGCGAAAAAATGTAACTCCCCGATTCATTCTCTAACTCAGCATCAGTTTTATTCTTCTGGATCAGTATAAGATTTGATCGCATGTGATTGTGCTTTGCTTTTTTCAGAGGATTACAACACTCATTGATAGGTCCCATCTGATGCTGAATTAGAGAATGAATCGGGGAGTTAAATTTTTTCGTGGAATCTTATAGTTCAAGGTCCGAGGAACATTTTGCGCCTAGATTCGAAAGAATCGAAACATGAGAACATCATTAAAAATTTAATTGTTTATTTAATTATTATAAATAAATAGATAAATTAATTAATTTACGAAAATTGTTAATTTCATTTGAAAATTTAAACTTCTAAGAATCTCTCAAAAAATTTTCATAACATTTCGTTGAAAAGTGCCCGAGAAATAAATTTTTTCATTAAAAGTAATTAAAATATTTAAACATCCGTAACAACAATAAAAATTGAAATTTTGCAAAATGCTTTGGTGCTATGTTTAGTATTGGTATAGGCATTCATTTGATCTATGTTTCATAAAAATCGACGACGTAGTGGTTTTTGGGGGTGCTCACTTGACGTGTTTTGTCTCCTAATCAGCTCGTAGCTGGTGTATTTTTAGTGGAACCAATCAAACCTCATCAGTATCAATAATTACAAAGTGATAACTCTTTACCTTCACATTCTTTGGTAGCAAATTCTTTTCTTGTCGAACATTATTGATATCTGAAAAGTATTTTTAGCCTCGAACAGCAAGGGTGAACCTGAAATTTTTATGTGGGAAGTTAAGAACACTGCCAATACATAACATCATTCGCAGAGCTGCACATGGAACCTTTCCACTCAGAGTTCCAAGATTCTGACTACTGTAGAAGCAAAGAACTTCATGTTAATGAATTTGAAATTTCATAAGAGAAATTATAAAAGTTCTTCAATTCATAAATCTTCTTCAATTCATAAACCTCAATGTAATGGTAAGGTTAAGCTCCTACAGCAAACACTATTCCACCAGACAATAATTTAAGAATACTCTTGCTGTTCTTCCGACCAAATTAAAATCGACGGTGAAGTCACGAAAATGATAAGATTATAACTTGTCCTCGGCTCTACTCATAACTTCTGACGTGACTTTCAAGATGTCAAATGCTGAGGTAGCAGTGGTTCCTACTATTGAATCAGAATGAAAAGGAAATTGTCGACTAAAGTCAGATTGCAGATTTGTAGAATAATTTTCTTATTTCATTCAGAACGTGAAGTGCTTAATTTTACTTGAAGCGCTAGAATCCAGAGTTCATCACTTTAACAATACTCCAGGACTTTTGACGATAATTACGGCGAGTCCACTCAAGCATTATTTTTTTATTTAATTGGGTCTTCCACTTTAGTGTCCGGGAATACCAATTAGTAATTCCGTGTTCTTTCAGTTCAAGTGATGTCAATTTTTAGGATGACGTCAGGATTCATTAAGGGGTACAATTTCCTGGAATCAGCAGATTTTTCTTTGTTGAAAAGGTAGGAGAATAATTAAATTTTCCGGGAATACATTCTCACGAGATATAGGGGTTTGTATTCATCGATATTCAGCATCTTAACAGAAAAAGAATTGCTAAGTCGATTTCAATAATAGGAGTTTAGAAAATCAATGAAAAATGTGAATTTGGATAATTTTGCTCATTTTCGACCAACTTTCTAGAAAAAGAGAAAGTGCTCTATTTGACCCGTATTTTTTTTTACTATGCCCGACATAACTTCGTAACGCGTAGACCTATTCTTTTTGTACACATAGGGTATGTTTCCCCATTGCTACAATGAGAAACACTTTTAGTTTGTAGGGCGTGCGCCGATTTTTACGATTTTTCTTTTGTTGTAGAGAATATATTTCCTAACTAGTAGGGGAGACCGGGGCTAGTTGGTTTCATTTTTGCATTTTACACTTATAATGGATTTTTGCAATGCAACAAATGCAGCATCTGGGAAAGCAAACCTTCGTCTACGATCGTTGAATTTCCAAAAACCTGCAATAAATACTTGCATGTTTTACTATTTTAAATTCCTTTTCAAGGCCTCCAACTTGCCCCAGGCACGCGGTAAGTTGGCGGTGCGTATGGAGCAAGTTGGTGGTTATTTATAAATTACTTTAGTGGACTGTAAAAAAGGACAGAACGAACCTGAAATCGGAAACCAGTTATTAAATGACAGTCAAAATATGTTTACAGAATTTGTGAATTAATTAGTAAGCTATTTGCGTGATTTCGTATTTCCCTTTTCAGTTTGCTTTGTCGTCTGTCGTTTTTTATGCTTGGTTCGAGTTTATCCATCTACTTCGTGCGCGTCTGTCTTTTTTTCGTTAATTTCATGTTCATTGTGTCGTTCTCGAAATGTTTCGTGTTCGACTTTCCTTTATCCTTGGCGTTTGTCTCTCGCTCGATGTTCGTTATTTTTTCAGTCGTTTGCCTCGCTCCCTTTGGGACCACCAATCCTTTTGCTACTCGCTTCAAACTGGAATTTTCTTTTTTCGCTGGAATTTCCGCTCTCACTGAAGAATCTGTCAAAATTACAGTCATTTCTTCCTGCAGCTTTCTTCCTCCTTCAGGGATCACATCCACTTTTCTTTTTAGGAATAAGCATGCAAATAAAGAGTACAGGTAGTGTGCAGTCATTTACTCCTGTCAAAATTATTTGAGAGAATCACTTACTCCTGTCAAAATTCGGTTCTCATCCGAAGAGAATCACAGCCTTCTCTCAAAAAAGTACCGCCGAATCTTGTCGAAGAGAAAAATGTACCAAAAAGTACCGCCAATAAAAAGAATTCATGTGAATTACATGACTGAGATAGTTACTTGTGTGCGTAAGAAACTTAAAACTGTCAATGTATTCTGATCTTTTAATGAGTGAAGTATGTACATTTGACATTTGTAAATACACATAAGAAAAGTATACTTGTCTCCTACCCACAAACTCTTCCGGAAATGACGAGCGGACTTAAAAAAATTTTCTGCCTTCATCCATCCAGAAGGATTAGCGTCTCTAATACTACCAGTTGGTGAGGAAAATGAAGAACGGAGACGTGAAATTACCACCGACTGATACAGCGGCCGCTAGGGTTATCAAAGATCATCTCTCAGCTTTCGTGATTTGCCCAATTTACATGAAGCCTTTACGAGCAAAAATGCGATTGGCCTTTTGAATGGTGATCAAGCCAGTCTCGATCGACAGCAGCTTTATAATTGCTGAAAAATTTATCAACATTCGTAGGCTTTAAGCTATTGTAATGCATCAATATCACAGCAACGTTTTGATAAATTAACATGCAGATAAAATGCACCACAACTCAATATGCAGGTATAACATGTAACAATCATCAAAGAAAGACCTCAAATTGCCTCAGCACATGTGCACAACGAGCGATAGCACTTTCATGCTGAAATTAGAACATAAACAATGTTCTGCACGAAGCATCGTAATACGAGACCACATACGATATGGATAACCCATTGACTCATTAAATTATTACTTCGCTACCTGTTGTGTGCAATTCATTTGTAAAGCAAGGTCAAATTGCTCTGATTGCATATTAGGCAATTATGTTGTGCCAGATAAAGTGAAACAATGACTTTCTCTAGACGAGAGTAAGAATTATTCTTTTGTTACTTAGAAATTAGAAAACAAAGAATTCTTTTAATATATAAGTAGGGTATTTACATGAATAAAGTCAGTTCTATCATATCATTGGAAGAGCTAAGGTCTTTTAATTATCGACCACTAAAAGGAACCTCGACAGCGTCTGACGCCTTCCCAAATACCCAAAATAGGCTTGAAAGTATTCTCGTCATAGATCTCGGCTATCCTCTAGACGCCTACATTGATTTAGCATTGGCTTGAGTATAAGTTCTCCACAGCTCAATTAAAAGCGTCCCTCGATCGTCACCATCCTCCCCTGTTCCTCGTTTTCTCCTACGACACCCTCGCGCCCTTTCAAGCTCCGAGTCTTCTCTTTCCTTCAATTTTCGTAAAGGCGACTTTGAAAAATTAAATCACTTGCTCCTCAACTCCAACATTGGCAATATCCCTCAACATATTCCAATAGACGTTGCTGTAGAGGCGTTTTATTCGGAAATGCACGCTTGCCTTACACAATCTATCCCTCTTCTTCCTCGTAAAAACTGCTCCTCATCCCCCGTTTGGTACGACAAAGAACTACGCTCTCTACGCAACAGGAGAAATAAACGTTAGCAAACTTTTCTTCTGACCCAGACTGAGTCTGACTATTCTTCCTACTTGTCTGCTTACACCTCTTTTTCTGAACGTTGTGATACCCTCTACCATGAGTACCTCCAACGGATGGAAACAAGCCTCATATCTGACCCCAAGTGCTTTTATAGCTTTATTAATTCTAAGAAGAAATCCAATGGTTACCCTTCCACCCTAAAGTTCGAGAATACTTCTTCATCAGATCCTCAGGTTATCGCCAACCTCTTTGCACACTTCTTCAGTAAATCTTTCAGCGACAATTCCAACCTGACCTTAACTACTTTTCATTCTTGGACAAATGCACTCAAACGTCGTTTACATCTTTTGTAATCAACTACAGACCCATTGCTAAATTATCATCAATACCTAAACTATTCGAAAAATTGGTCTATGATTCCATCTTCTTCCACTGTAAGTCTATTTTCTCCCTCTCCCAGCATGGCTTCCTCAAAGGAAGATCTACAACCACCAACCTTACCGAATTCGTCTCCAAAACACTATGTGCCCTGGAAAACGGTAAAGATGTTAATGTTATCGCCACCGATTTTAGTAAAGCCTTTGACAAGATCTCCCATAGTGTTATTCTGTTTAAACTTGATCGCCTAGGCTGCCCCCTAGATTCATCTCCTGGATTCAATCCTACCTCAACAACCGTCAATACAATGTTCTTTTCAGCTCATCCATTTCTAACCCCATTGTCGCTCGTTCCGGCGTCCCTCAGGGCAGCCACCTCGGTCCATTAATTTTCATCCTTACAATTAATGATGTTGACTGTGTCATCAAATACTCAGAGCTGTCCATTTATGCTGATGACATGAAAATAATTAAACATATCTCCTCCACAACCGAATCTCTTCTTCTCCAAAATGACCTCGATTCGTTCACCACATGGTGCATGAAAAACTTTCTTGAGCTCAATGTCTCCAAATGCCAGTCCATCTCTTATTCCCGCAAGCGTCTTACCTCCACCCCGAGAACCTACATGTTACAGTCCCTATCGTTACCTCTTTGTGTGACCTAGGAATACTCTGTGATAGTGAACTAAATTTCCGTTCCCATATTGATAGCATAATTAACAGAGCTAACTCCGCGCTAGGGTTTGTGAAGCGCTGGTCTAGAGAGTTCTCCAATCCTATGTGTCCAAATCTCTCTATATTTCCTTCGTTAGACCTCTCCCTGAATATGCCAGCCAGGTTTGGTCACCCACGCAAACAACCCACCTTATGAAAAACCGTCTGAAACTGATTGACTTGCAACCCCTAAGTAAACGTCGTGATGTTTCTGACGTTCTCTTCATTCATCAGCTACTAGCTGGTGCCATAGACTGCCCTTCAATCCTGCAGTCTTTACCCATCTATACCAACCCTCGCAACCTTAGATCCACTCCCCTTTTCCGACTCGACCGCCATCAAAAAGCCTTAAATCTTTATCCCGCCCATCTTGATCGCCTTTTCTAATTCTCCTTCCTCCCAGTTTATATTTATTATAATCATAGCTCATATTGTAGCTTACATTATCTGTTATGAATTACTGTTTATTTAAGTTTGTAGTACATATTTATTTTGTTATTTTGTATTTTTTATGTAATAGCTTGCATTAAGCTTAAATATATTAAAATAAATAAAATATATTACACGGCGATCAACGACATGCATCCAACGTACGTTACACTACTTGCTCGTGCAAGTATCGTCGCCTCTGGTGTACTGATAGCCAGGGAAGGATGCCTTTTCAAAAAATCAAAAAACCAGTTTTCGCAAGTTGTTTGATTTTTGGTTCAAGAATTCGGTATTTAATGCTGCGAATTCATAAGCTAATTTTTGTGCTTGTTTTGGTAGTAATCCATAATATATATTGGCAGACAAGCAAACAGTCAGTCAGTAGATTTTCTTGCTCAGAAGAAAATACCTGTACAAGAAAAAGCGGAGAAATAAATTAAGAAAAGTGATTATAATGAAATGGACACTTAATTATCCAATATATTTCCTATGCAAACAATTGTTTCCGCAAAAACAGATTTGATATCTACGGATAATGATTAAATTACTTGTCGCAATAATAATAAGATTTACTTACTACTAGGTGTCACGTTCTGCACATTTTTTTGAGACATTGATCTGCTTTCGGCCGCACTTTCTTTTTTGATGTTGGCCACGTATCTTTGTAACGTCCGTTTAGGAATATTGAAATTCTTTGATGTTTGTAGAATTTTCGCCTGTTTCATAGTGTTGCTAGAAACATTCCAATTTTCCGTCTTATGTTGATAATTCCTCATTTGGTTGAGAAAAAATTAAAAGTAATAAAATTTTTTAATGAAAGCACTAAAAAACAATACATAGTACGAAATATTTTAACTTTTTGCATTAAATTGAATTAATTTGTTGGATATTCTAAAGCTAATTTATAAATTGGTAATTAAGCATCAGTATGCACAATTTCTTTAATCGTTCATTTGTAAAGATTATTGTCAATTTTAATTTGAAATCTGTAAACAATCGCTCTAAAAAAAAAAATGTAAATAAACAAATTATCTGTAAAAATTATTGCTATCAAATGTAAAAACCTTTGCAAGCTTAACTACAGCAAATTTCTCGGCATTATCGTGACGTTGCACATCACAGCATCCATAGCGGTACCATTTTCTGGAGACGAGCGGAATATCGATAGCACAGTTGAGTTTTTGGTATCATCGTCGGATAGTGCCTAGTGCTTGCATTCTTTTCTTTTCCTTTTTCTATAAAACTGCAAACTTATTGTTAGTGATTGCAATAATAAAAGAAACGAATTTACAACAATTTGTTGAGTTTCAGTTATACAACTAATTTAGACAGTCTATTTTAATTTTCGGTAGTAAATTCTAGTCGCCACGCGTGTGATGTTTTCAATTCTCGCTAGTTTTCGGTTCGTACAACACGGTATCCAAAAAGGATGTGATTCCCTACAAATGATTTGATAAAATAGTGATAACCAAAATAATGCATTAAAAACAATACTTCACGAGTTTGCAACAGGATTGTAAATATTTTGTTAAAAAATTGAATGATTGAAACTCCTTATTTTCCTGTTTACTTTCATTTATTAAGCACGACGCGCGTTTCGAACACTATGTGTTCATTTTCAAAGTGCAACAATTCAACTGAGTACAAAAATCAATCCAATTTTGAAAATTACATAACCAACTTACAACAACTATTACAAAAATAATAAATAAGTTAAAACTCTACACATATTTAAATTATACTATCATACAATAAATTACAATACAATAATATGTAATCTAACTAAACATTACTAAAGCTACTACCACTAGTCGGAGAATTAGCCGTTGTCCTAATGAAAGTAAACAGGAAAATAAGGAGTTTCAATCCTTCAATTTTTCAACAAAATATTTACAATCCTGTTGCAAACTCGTGAAGTATTGTTTTTAGTGATTTTACACCATGTCTTGCAGCGAGTTAAATACGTTTTTTCAACTGAAAACGAAGGTTAGATTTATCTTGACAAAGATTAATTTTTTGATGGCTTGCAAAAGGAATAAGGTTTATCCGAAATTTATACAAGTGGAAGTAAAATTAAAGAACAGCTGAACCAAATTGGCGGGAAGTGAAGCTAAAAGGGTTTGGTTAAAGAAAGAAATAGATTTTTCGTATGCGAAACTTCATAAAATTGAATTTGAGTTGTATTTGTTACATTTAAAGTTGACAAAGGGCCTCAGTGCAATGGAGGAAAAGGTGAGACCGTTGTGGGTATACCGGCGGGGATGCATGCTCCTCTAGTTAAGAATCTCTCATTTGTAGTATTTAGTAACAAAGAATTAGAATTATTGGAAAAGGGATTAAACTTCGCTTTGGAACCGTCCAAGCCGCCTTTGGAAGAAATTGTAACGGAGATTGAAGTAGGAATTCGGAATATGCCGGAGGAGCAAAAAGAATCAGTTAGAGAAGAAGTGAGTAATTTCTAAGGAAAAATAAGGTTAATACCAACAAATTTAATACAAAACCAAAATCGAATTTTTATTATAAGATGATTGGTGAATTGAGAAAAAAGAATTGTTATTTTATGAAAGCTGACAAAGGGAATACCTTAGTTATTTTAGATAAAGACGATTACCTTAGTAGGACAAATAAATTAATTAATGAAGGGCCTTATGTAAAGGTTAAGAAGAATCCATTGGCAAAACTGGAAGCAGAAGTTGATCGAGTGCTTAAAAAAATTTGAGCAGTACGTTGAGGACCCCAGTTGAAGGAGGAAAATAAGAGTTACAAATGCTAGCATACCTCGTTTATATGCGCTACCAAAAATTCATAAATCGGGTGAGCATATGAGGCCTATATGTTCCAATGTAAATGCATCTACATCAAAAATTGCGAAATGGTTAGTGAACGAGTTTAGTAAATTGAATAACCCCGTTGGAAGATATGTACAAAATAATTTGGAGTTCGTGGAGAAAGTTAAGGATATCACAGTAACGGATGATGAGGTATTGATCTCCTTTGACGTAGAAGCTTTATTTCCTAGTTTACCGATAGAAGAGACAAAAATATTTTTGAGAGATTGGCTCGATAAGCAACATATTGAAGACTGGAGGGCAGAAATGTACATGGAATTAACGGAAATTTGTATCAATCAAAATGTCTTTGCGTTCAATAATGAATGGTACAAACAAAGTAATGGGACCTCTATGGGTAATAGTTTATCTCCATTTTTAGCGAACCGTTTTATGAGCTATTTTGAAGAAAGATTAAGCTTGAATGCAGATTTTCCTCGGATATGGGTGAGATATGTTGATGATGTGTTTGCGGTACAAAAAGTGGAAAAAATTGACAAGACCTTAGCATTATTAAACAGTCAATATGGGTCAATATAATTTACTTTTGAAAAAGAAGTTGAAGGAGTCTTAAGTTTTTTAGATCTATCGGTGATCAGAAAGGAACAATACCTCGAATTTGATATTTTTCGAAAACCAACACACTCACCTCGGCTTATAGTCAATGACTCATTTCATGGTTTTAGACATAAGTATGCAGCTTTTAACTCCATGATCCATCGAATGTATGCTATCCCATTGACAGAAGAAAGACGTGAAAAAGAAAAGCAATATATTTTTGGTTTAGCACTATTTAATGGATTGAATACGAAAATCATACATAATATTATGAATAGGAAAAATCGACAAATGAATTTCAAAAAGGAGACAACTTTAAAGCCTACAGAAGGGGAAATCAGAAAGAAATATATAAAAATGACATATTTTCCAAAAATTTCCGATAAATTAGCAAGATGCTTGGGAAAATATAACTTAAAATTAGCACTGTCCTCTAGTGGAAAGTTGAAAAACCTACTTGGCTCTACAAAAGACAAAATACCGCACATGGAAAAGTCGGGAGTTTATGAAATTAACTGTGGAGGCTGTAATAAAAAATACATCGGAATGACTAAAAGAAAACTTAGGCAAAGATTCCGAGACCACTTGCTTGACATCAGAAACGGCAATGACAGGACAGCACTTTCGAGACACATCAAGCACGCAAATGCAGCATTGGATGATGGTCAACCAAACCAGAGAAAGCATGGGATCGATGGTGAGAGTATCAAATTAATAAAGGAGGCCAACAGTTACAGTGTTTGGGAGTCAGTCTTTATCGCAAAGAATAAAGAGCGGGCTTTAAACGATAATAATGGTCTAGTGGATACTAAATTGACCAAAATGTTTAGGACAACGGCTAATTCTCCGACTAGTGGTAGTAGCCTTAGTAATGTTTAGTTAGATTACATATTATTGTATTGTAATTTATTGTATGATAGTATAATTTAAATATGTGTAGAGCTTTAACTTATTTGTTATTATTGTAATGGGTGTTGTAAGTTGGTTATGTAATTTTCAAAATTGGATTGATTTTTGTACTCAGTTGAATTGTTGCACTTTGAAAATGAACACATAGTGTTCGAAACGCTTTTAACAAAATAATGCATGTCGTCAACTTGCCTCGGTCTTTACACCGCCAACTTGACTTAACTACGTATTTGAAAAATAAAGTCGCAGGCAAGGATGTATGTATGACGTGAATATAAACCCTCGTTCACGAGTGCGATTCGTTCACGACTGCGACTGTAATTTGATTGGCTGAAGTCATATACCTGTTTCTTGACATGCTGGCTTTGTCTAACGTCGCTGCGATTGTAAAAATAATCGCAGCAATGCTCTTGATTTGGTGCGATTGTTGTGCGATTTTAAAACATAACCAAACATAATTGGTTTGTTTACCTTTTTGAAAAGTGCTTATTGAATGAAAAACGGCTTATATAAATAGAATATGTATGTAATATGTGTTATTGGATATAAAAATTAATTATTATTATTTTACAGCAAATGAGGAAATAGTAATAAAACAAATATTCTCTTTTCTTCTCTTAAAAAAATCATTAACTTAAATTCGCGTTCCCGATTCACTTTAATATTTATATTTGGAATGATATATATTACTTAAAAGCACTAATTATGTCCAAATTCAAATGAAAACAAAAAATGTTCGTTCGTCAACCTTGTGAACGGGCATACGATGAAAAATAATCGCAGACTGAAACAAAAGTATTCAAAAAGTGAGATGAACGAAAAAATCGCACGGAGTCGCATCGCGCTTATGAACAAGCCCTAATAGAACATTTCAGTGCAACCAATTACGGGACCGTACGCAGCTTTTGAAGATGTCTGACCATGTTACGCGCCGTAACGTTTTGCGTCTTCTCTACTTTGATGGAATTGTTGTGCTTTGTTGGTTGTTTCTTGCTGACAACAGATTAGAATAAAAAGGTCATAGGGTTATAGAGAAAATGACAGTGCTCGGAATACACTTTAAATTGTAAGTCCACTTGCAATCGTTGTCTCGAATCTGGTGACTTTCTTCTCCCACCATGCCCAGAAGAGTTTACGGGAACTAGAGAAGAAGTCTAGATCTACTTCGGTACTTTGAAGTCGGTGTAAATTAAGGGGTTACATGGGTTTCCTCGGGTAAAAAACGGCTTATTTTTAAAAAAAAAATTTTATATAAAAAATGAAATATTTCATTTAAACTTTTTATTGCCTTAAATATACACATTTGAAAAAGAATTTTTGAAATTTTTGTAGAAAAATATTTGAAACTGCCCTTGCTACGTCATTTCCGGTGACCCCTCGGAAAAAAGTGCTTGCGCGTTGGCAGCAGAACTCATGACAGGATCAACTGAAGTAAGAAAAAATATGTGTTGTAGTTAAACTAGAATTTGGACGAAGGAAAAAAAAATAAAGTGAAAATTGGATTTTTGGCAGACCTTTTTACAAAAAATTAAAAATTTCGGTAAAATTTGCTCTACATTTTTTTTTTAAATAGGTGCAATTAAAAAAATAATCCTTCGTCCAAGTCCTTGTCAATAATATCTCGAAGACGTGTGTAAAATTTCATCAAGATCGGTTCAGTAGTTTTCGAGAAATCTTGACAACCGACTTTGAAAATACAGTTTCAAGAAAAACGCGTTTTAAGTTTTGAGTAACAGACAAACAATAGATGAGCAGCTGTTCCAATATAACTGCGGCGCGCTGAGCCCAACTGGCTTTGAGCGCGCAACTTCCCAAGGCTCTATCTCGGAAACTATTACTCCGATCGACTTGAAAATTTAGGACAATATTCTAGAGATGTTGTAGAATTTAATAAGACAACAGACAGATTTTGACAATGACCTTTCCTCAGCTGGAGTTCAGATAATGCTTTTAGTATGCGACTGCTACTGATGATGACGTGAACACGAGCGTCGAAATGCATTTAGCTTTTTAAAATCGTTAACAAACCTTTTCTTAAGGTTTACGTAACTATTTTTTAAATTGTGACGGTACCGTGAAAGGTGATTATTTATTTATTTATTTATTTATTGTGTAGTTAATAGTGCCGTCGATGTTCAATTTGTTATGAAAAGGAATTTTTACTTTATTTTTTCCTTTTTCATTTTACGCAGTAAGAGTTTTGTGAGTCATAGGGCAGCAGGCATACAGTTATTGAGAAACAACGCATTTTTTTAATTTTACATTGCGTGCAAGCATTATTAAAGTTAATTAATATCGGCATTAGTTCAGAAAGAGCTGTAGATTTCCCGCTTCTGGGTTATAGTTTTCATTAGAACTTCGTGGAGTAAATGTTTTATGTATAGTGTGAAATTTGTTGTGATTGACAGCTTTAGTGCTTTTCCTTGCACTTTTTCTTACCTTTAGAGGATTCTTTATTTTTTAAATATATCAGGTGAGTAATTTTTTAAAACTTCGGTTCGATTAACTGAACAGCAACTAACCCAGTTGCTGTCCGAAGAATTGGAATTAGAATTGTCTGATAAATATAGTGAGGTATCTCAGTATGAATTGGATGATACCAAGAATGACCTGGGGTCAGGCTCAGACCAGAATGTAAAAGAACCAGAACCACATAATATATCATCCGATATTCAGCTTCTTTCAAAAGATGGAAAAATTGTATGCTTGGTTGCTAAACCGGAGTTTCATCTAGTTTCCGTATCCTCGTGAAGGCGTCCAGTAGCTGAGGAAAAGTTAACCAACTCTGCTGTTGATAACGAGCCAAAGGAGCTTAACTTTCCTTCATTAGAAACGCCGATCGTGTTAAGAAATTTTTATATTTCTTACGTTGCTCGAGTATAAAACAGTTTGTTTTGGTTTTTAACCGACTTCCCAAAAACAAAGAGGTTCTAAGTTCGACGCGTATTTTTTATTTATTTTTTATTTTTTTTTTATTTTTTTTTATTTATTTTTAATGTCTGACCGGGCATAACTTCGTAACGCGTCGACCGATTTTGATGATTCTTTTTTTGTTGGGTAGAGTATGTTCACCGATTGGTACCATATCAAAAAAATTTTTGGTAGGGTGGGGGTGGGGGGTGGGGGTCAAACCTTACTTTGTAATGCGTGGTCCGATTTGGATGGTTCTTTTTTTGTTGTACAGAGTATGTTCCCCCATTACTAATAGGAGAAAAAACTTTGGCCTAGGGTGGGGGGGAGGGGGGGAGGGGTAGTCTAACTTTGTAACGCGTGAACCGGTTTGAATAATTATTTTTCTGTTGGGTAGAGTATGTTCCGTGGTTGATACCAGGTGAAAAAAATGTTGGGGGATGGGGGTGGGGGGTGGGGGTGGAACCTAAGTTTGTAACGCGTGGTCCGATTTCGATGGTTCTTTTTCTGTTGTATAGAGTATGATCCCCCATTGCTAATAGGTGAATAATTTGGTCCTATGGTGAAAGGTGTGGGTGGGGGGGGGGGAGGGGTAGTCTAACTTCGTAACACGTGGACCGATTTGGATAATTCTTCTTCTATTGGATGGAATATGATCCTTGGTTGATACTACGAGAAAACAAATGTTGCTGGGGTGGGGGTGGGAGAAGGGGGGTGGAAACTTACTTTGTAACGCGTGGATTGATTTGTACGGTTCTTTTGCTGTTGTATAGAGTGTGATCCCCCATTGCTAATAGGAGAATAATTTGGCCCTAGGGTGAAGGTGGGGGAGGGGGAGGGGTAGTAACTTCGTAACGCGTGGACCGATTTCGATGATTCCTTTTATGTTCGGTAGAGTATGTTCCTTGATTGATACCATGAGAAAAAAAGTTTAGTGGAATGGGGGTGACGTAGGGGGTTAAAACTAACTTTCAACGCGTGGACCGATTTGGATGGTTCTTTCTTCGTTGTATAGAGTAGAAGACACTAAAAAGTGAAAAATAAAATAGTTTTTAAAAAAAAAAGTTGAACCGACTTCACAAAAAGCACTAAAAAGCATTAAATAATTTTTAATTTTATATCTATTACGACATTTTGAAGTCGGTGCAAATTAAACAAATAAAACAACTACCTTACCTCAATTGAAATTAATACATAATACTACCTGAACGTTTCAGCTCACGGGATCATAAGAAAGGACAATTAAATATTTTTGTTGTAGTTGTTTGGTTTGTTTGATTTGCACCGACTTCAAAATGTCGTAATAGATATAAAATTAAAAATTATTTTATGCTTTTTAGCGCTTTTTGTGAAGTCGGTTCAACTTTTTTTTAAAAACTATTTTATTTAGTTTAAACCGGAGGAGTAGAATAAGAGCGGAAATTTTTTTTAAATTCCAGCCAGGGATCAAGTACTATACAGTTAGGAGAACTCAAAATATCTTATCTTCATTTGAGTTATGCTTCAATCTCTCAATGCGAAAAATGGTATTGATGCTTACAGAGTGTACAGTGTAAACTGGAATAATATCGATAAAATACCTAAGAAGCATACTACTGCTATCTACTACTATTAACTGGTTATTGATTTTTAAAAAGTATTTCTTCAATTATACTTATATTATTATATAACAGGTATTTATCGATTTAAGGAAAAAAATCTTCAGAGTTCATAGTATGCTAAAAGTGGACGTCTAATTTTTTTTAGCAGTAATGCTGCTTTATTGCGGTTTGGTTTGATTATTGAACAAGAGACAGACAGGCGAAAGCCGAGGCAGACTGGCGCTTATCCGTACTAGGGCAACGAATTGCCGCCTTAGTTATATAATCCTTCAGAAAATATACCTACATATAGATGAGCAGTGGTTCGATTTAGGGGTTGACGTAGTTTCCGACAGTACATACCTTCAAAGCCAAGGAAATATGGTATGAAGATATGCACATTGTGTTGTAATGAAACAAAGTTCTGCTGGAATTTGAAAAAATACCTAGAACGAGCAAGAAACACCAGAGTAGAAATCAATCAATCTCAATGAGTTATTCTAGATTTAATTCAAGGGTTGCACGATCATAATGTTATATGCGACAACTTGTTCTCACTATACGAAGTTGCGATGGATTTAAAAAATAGGCAAATGACCATGGTTAGAACAATGCGCGCGAACAGAAAGTTCTCGCTAACGAAGAAGATTACTTTGCATTTACAAAAGACGCAACGGTACTATCATTCATCTCCGCGAGACATCGTATATAGTTATTCTTATAAGCACATTACATCAGGACAACAGAGTTGCTATAGAAAGTAAAAAAAAACTACCGTAAATCCCACATAGCACAACTCATCTTAGGGATATCCTTGTATATCACATATACGTCTCGGGATCTTTAAGACGTCTCTGAGACATTCCAGATACTGATTTGCTGGAACGAATAGGGGATGTCCAAGCTAAATGTCTTATATATATATCTCTCCACCTGATTTTCAGGATCACTGTAGGAATTCATTTTTGCAAACATCTTAAAGACTTCCCAAATATATTACTTTTTTTCATGAATTTTGACTCCCACTTTCCCTTTAAAGCTAGCATATACGTTATCTGCTATTTAACATTCATTTCACTAATTTTTATATCTTGGAATTTTACTGTAATAATATAATGTAATTGGGACGTCTCCAAGATGTCCCCAAAGTTCTTTTTAGTTTTTTTCTAAGAATTCGCCATACATACGCAACTACTTTGAGAAATCAAGTGAGCGGTAAATTTTTTGTTCGACAGCGATCCAAATTACATTGCCGCTGCCTCATTGTGTGCCCGAATTCGTGTGCGCGAGAAGACGTGGGGTTTTAGCTTAGAACAAAGAACTAGAGGAAGCGCGGTACCGTGTAAAATTCCTATCCGTTAGTCCTGAATTACACGAGAGGGATTTTACCCCATAACTCACGGCAATTCTCTTCTGTGCAAAAGTAGAAAAACCCTCGGAGTGTTGCTACGAAAGGGGCTTTGACTGACGTTAAAAAACCGGTTCATAAGTGTTTTGCAGGGTTGAAAATTTGTATTCACCGGCTCAAGCAATACTAAATCAACCTGACACCAAAAATTTTTCGAACCCTAATGAGGAAGTAACGAAAATGGATAAAAGCAAATCAAGAAAAACTCAAGCAAAACCCCTACGATTCGTGATTGACACTCACAGATGACCCTCTTGCTACCTCACTTCTCTTACCAAGAAAAAAACAGGTTTTCGTCACTCATGGGGTAAAATCCCTCTCGTGTAATTCAGGACTTAGTGAAGCTGCTCGAGGAATTTAAAATCAGCTGTGGGTGTTCAATTAAAGAGACAAAAGCATACTACATAACAGAGACAAATATATTTTATGCCGTGAAAGGTTGTTTACTTATGAATTGAGTTAAATTTTTTTCCATTTGTTAAGGTGGCTCCTACTATAAGTGTATATTTTCATTGTAATACAATTATTAGACTATTTTGTGATTTTTGTGAACCGACATTGCGTAAAAGGAGAGAATTTGTTTAATTAAAGCAGCACGAAGGGTTAGATTTTTTGGTGCCCAAATAATTAGAAATAGCATGGCGGGAAATCGCTTTTCATGTTCCATTAATACCTTAATTTGCGGAAAAAAGTGAAAGTTTCATATGAACGTTTGTGAAGTTAACATGAAAGCGATTTAATGTTCTGTGGTTGTTCTTTGGGCGTTCGTTCTAGTGGGGGCGCTAAAAAATGTTTTAGGGGGCATCGATAGGAAATCTTAAATAAGATTTCATCAATTAAAACCAAAATTGATGATTCGCTTAACTTATAATATAACGTCAAAATTAATATGCAGCTTAAACAATTTATTCAGAGAAGTTAAAATCAAATTATTCTTTAACGACTTATCAAGATTTTAAATTTATTTTTGGCCCCACTTTGAATCTGACTTATTTACGCCTGTATTGTTGCCACCACTACATAGCCCGAAATTCTACCACAAAAGAAATTTGCTTCACTGAAATCGAATTTCAGCTCTTCCTCTAGTTCTTTATTGTTAACCGACTTCCCAAAAACAAAGAGGTTCTAGGTTCGACGCGTATTTTTTTTTATGTCTGACCGGGCATAACTTCGTAACGCGTCGACCGTTTTTGATGATTCTTTTTTTTTGTTGGGTAGAGTATATTCACCGATTGGTACCACGTCAAAAAAATTTTTGGTAGGGTGGGGGGTAGGGGGAAACCTAACTTTGTAACGCGTGGTGCGATTTGGATGGTTCTTCTTTTGTTGTACAGAGTATGATGCGCCATTGCTAATAGGAGAAAAAAATTCGGCCTAGGGTGGGGGGAGGGGGGAGGGGGTAGTCTAACTTTGTAACGCGTGGACCGATTTGGATAATTCTATTTCTGTTGGGTAGAGTATGTTCCGTGGTTGATAGCAGGTGAAAACATTTTTGGGGGGGATGGGGGTGGGGGGTGGAACCTAACTTTGTAACGCGTGGTCCGATTTCGATGGTTCTTTTTCTGTTTATTTATTTGAGCTTAATACAAGCTATTCCATAAATATACAAAAAAAAATATAAGCTATAAACTTAATACTAATTCCACAAACTACAATAAATAATAAGTAATAATAAATAAATAAAATGTATAAGCTACAATATGAGCTATATTTATTGATTACTGGCATAAGGGGTAAGGAAGAAGAATTAAGGTAGGCGATTAGGATCAAGATGGGCGGGGTCAAGATATAAGGCTTTGTGAAGGGATGATTTACTCAGATGGAAGTCAAAAGAGGAAAGGTCGTTGACTTTTCGTAACATCCTGGTAATTGGCTCGCTTTGACCGTAGTTTGTGCGATGGCGGTCGAGGCGGAAAAGGGGAGTGGACCTAAGGTTACGGGGATTGGTATAGATGGGTAAAGATTGCAGGATTGAGGGGCAGTCTATGGCACCAGTTAATAATTGATAAATGAAGAGAATGTCGGAAACATCACGACGTTTGCTTAGAGGTTGTAAGTCGATCAGTTTCAGAGCGAAGCGAATAAACCTACGCTGGACAGATTCAATCCTATTAATGTGAGTTGTTTGTGTAGGGGACCATACCTGGCTGGCATATTCAAGGAGAGGTCTAACGAAGGAGACGTAGAGAGATTTGGAAACATAAGGATTGGAGAACTCTCTAGACCAGCGCTTGACAAACCCTAGCGCGGAGTTAGCTCTGTTAATTATGCTGTCAATGTGGGAACGAAAATTGAGTTCACTATCACAGATTATTCCTAAGTCACACAAAGAGGTAACGATAGGGACTGGTACGTCGGTTACTGTTGTATAGAGTATGATCCTCCATTGCTAATAGGAGAATAATTTGGTCCTAGGGTGAAAGGTGTGGGTGGGGGGGAGGGTAGTCTAACTTCGTAACGTGTGGACCGATTTGGATAATTCTTTTTCTATTGGGTAAGAATATGATCCTTGGTTGATACTACAAGAAAACAAATGTTGCTAGGGTGGGGGTGGGAGAAGGGGGTGGAACCTAACTTTGTAACGCGTGGATCGATTTGGATGCTTCTTTTGCTGTTGTATAGAGTGTGATCCCCCATTGCTAATAGGAGAATAATTTGGTCCTATAGGGGTGGTGGAGCAGGGGGAGGAGTAGTAACTTCGTAACGCGTGAACCGATTTCGATGATTCCTTTTCTGTTCGGTAGATTATGGTCCTTGATTGATACCATTAGAAAAAAAGTTTAGTGGAATGGGGGTGAGGTATGGGCAAAGATTACTCCCATACCTCACCCCCATAAAATGGCAAAGATTACTCCCATACCTCACCCTCCCTAAAATACCCAGCTAATCTTGAAAAAGTAACACTGGCACCACAGTAAAACGAAATATATTCAGATTTTAAAGTCATAAGAATATACATGCAAATAAAGAGTACAGGTAGTGTGCAGTCATTTATTCCTGTCAAAATAATTTGAGAGAATCACTTATCCTGTCAAAATTCTGTTCTCATTCGGAGAGAATCACATATTTCTGTCAAAAAAGTACCGCTAAATCTTGTCGAAGAGAGAAATGTAGTAAGAAGTACCACCAATAAAAAGAATTCATGTGAAGCACGTGACTGAGCTAGTTACTCGTGTGCGTAAGAGACTTTGAAACCGTCAATGTATTCTGATCTTTTAATGAGTGGAGAACATTTGGCATTTGTAAACAAACATAAGAAAAGTATACTTGTCCCTTATCCACAAACTCTCCCGGAAAACAAATTTTTAATTCTGACTGCAGGGTTGCCCGATGCGGGAAATATAAAAAAGCAAGCAAAATTTTTTTACGAGTTTGTTCGAAGCCGTTTATCTAGTAGAGTAATCTTTGGTATGGGGTTAAAACTAACTTTTAACGCGTGGACCGATTTGGATGGTTCTTTCTTCGTTGTATAGAGTTGAAGACACTAAAAAGTGAAAAATAAAATAGTTTTTAAAAAAAAAGTTGAACCGACTTCACAAAAAGCACTAAAAAGCATAAAATAATTTTTAATTTTATATCTATTACGACATTTTGAAGTCGGTGCAAATTAAACAAATAAAACAACTACCTTACCTCAATTGAAATTAATACATAATACTACCTGAACGTTTCAGCTCACGGGATCATAAGAAAGGACAATTAAATATTTTTGTTGTAGTTGTTTGGTTTGTTTCATTTGCACCGACTTCAAAATGTCGTAATAGATGTAAAATTATAAATTATTTTATGCTTTTTAGCGCTTTTTGTGAAGTCGGTTCAACTTTTTTTTTTAAAAACTATTTTATTTTAGTTCTTTACATTGCAATTTGGATTTTTTGTTGTTCTTTTTTGTGCAAATGTGTTATTTCTTTGCAATTTTTGGTTTGATAGGGCACTAATTTTAGACTTTGCTTTGTAATTAGTTGTGTTTATTCAACATTGCAAATGGAATAATTTTAGTTATCGCGGTTTGCTCGTATGGTACTTTTTTAATAGTTATCACCTGTGAAATGAACGAGTTTTTGTGTAATTTTAATTACTTGTGCAGTGACGAATTCAAAAGAGATAAATTGTAAGTGTACTTCTAATAATATTTATGTATGTTAAAAATGTAAATTAAAATTAATATGCAACTTATAATATAGTATATTTTAATCTGTAGTTATATTCAAATACATATAATATGTTAACCGGGTAATCGGCTTAATTTCTTAAATTTAGGTCCAATGCGCAGGTGAATAAACATAACTAGGAGTTTGATTGTAATAGTATATCATTTTCATATTTTCATATTCACAAAGTTATAGTGAAAACAAACATTTAATCCCGTCAATTGCATCACTCTCCCATAGATATGTTTTGCACTTCAAGATATGAGGTGTTCAGTGCAATAGTGAAGCAAAGCCAAAAACATTGTTTTTTCTTCATTATGTTGTTAAAATGTATATTTTTGAGTGCAACAATAAACGCAGTCAAGAGTTTATTTTATACATATATCACTTCAAAGTAATTTTCAGAGTAGCTTTAACTTTTATCTAACTTTTCTCGAACCTTCAAATTGTTGGCTCTGAACTCCTAATATATCTATGAGGAATCGATGCAACTTACTTTATTTAAATGTTTGTGCTTTCAGTTCAGTTCATTTATAAAGATACCTGTGATATTCTTTTAACCAACAGTGAAGATTATAAGTGGCAAATTATTTTGTTTTAGTCTCCTTCTGACAGAAAAGGGTCTATTTTGCCAACAACACTATAAGAGAATCAGTAGTTGAGTTAGTTTTTCTTAGTTTACATCTTATTTCTTTTAGACGGTTTGTTTGAACGTATTGACTATAACATTTATTAATCTTACTAAAAGAAGTAATAATAAATTTTAGTGTTTTACCCATATATACCTGATAATATCTATTACAAAGTTACTCGCAATTTCATAATTTTAATTATTGGTAGATATGTATGTGACGTAAAAAATATTATGAAAATCGTCAACATTTACACACATCACTTAGCTATTTTCTTTACAAACCAATCTCCCTGTGAGGCGTGGATACCTTCTCAAAAATTCTGCTAAAATTACAATCTAATTAGAGTAGATTGCATATTCGTATGAACGCATACCTGAGGAAATTATAGTTCGCAAACATATAACAAAAAAATTTTTAATCGTTGAATTTGAAGATGGAATAGAAGCCATTTCACAAAATTGGCTGTGCGAAGAGCGGGATAGCTGTTACTGGCCCAGTTATTAATATTCCTTAGAATTTGAGAATGCGGTAAGAGAAATGCAGCCAGTTCAAAATACATGCAAAAAGTTTGATATTAAAAGAATTTTAGGATCGGTTGGTAGGTTTGCTCACTCTTTCTTTGCAGTCAATTTATTAACATGTATAATTCTAGGTAATTATCACTGTGCGAGGGGGAAAGCGAAAAAGGCCCTGTATACTTCTGACTTGAATACTGAGGATACCTCCCCCACCGACCGAAAGAAAAGACGTACTAAGTCATTTTTGATAATTTCGACAGTGATAGTTCCTCCTGTTCTGATAGATAAGCTCTTCCACCATTTCCATCCCTAAAAGGTATTACTGCAAAAAACTTAAAACTTAAAACTTTTCTACTTTTTAGGGATACATATTTGAGTAAAGACGAAAAAGAAGAAATTCCTGGAAGAAGAAACTCCTGGCAGTGTATATAAAAGCAGGAGTTTTACTGAGAGCCGTTTTAGTACACTTAATTTTCCACAAACACCAAATAGCTCAACATCGCAATGTAACAGCCAAGGTGCAAGGTCCTTTCTTACAATTTTATAATTCCCCTTATATATAGTTTGCCGTAATTGCCTTTTGTGCATCCAAAAAAGCATTAATCAAATACAGCTGCAAGTTGCAACAATTGCGGAAAACCAAAAAGAAATACTTTCGATATTGTTGGCAGAGAAGGGTCATGGTGAAGACACCAATGAAATAAATGTTATGCAAGAGTTGTCTATTCAGGTGATAGCTGGCATTGCTCGTATTGAAGATCGAAGATCTTAAAAAATTGTCTTTTTTTAAAATAATTGGTATGAGCATTTATAATTAAAAGAATAAAATATTTGTAAATCGTCTAAATTGCAGAAAGAAGAACTTCGTCGATTTTCAACAGGTGCAGTAAAAGGCACAAAGGGGTGTTTAAGATAATGCCTATTTTACTTTCTAACGAAATTGCTGAAAAATATATTTTACGGGAAGAAAGGAAAAAAATGATTTTATAAATTAGAGCTCTATAAGCTTATATAAGGTGGGATATTTTCTTATTTTGTATGCAGATACACACAGAATAGACAATAATCCATGTTTATTATAAATGCTCGTTTATATTTTTAATGTACACATTATAAAACAAGCGTAAAAATGGTGCCACATTGTTCTCCAAAACTATATCTCATTTCTTTATTCTACTTCTTTAACTTATAATAAGCCTATCTTACAATAAGTATATTAAAGATTCTGTTCAGAACGATCCTCGGACAAAATTTTTTCCAAAAAAAGATGTAGAGGAGCCCGTGAAGACATAGTTACGTCATGCCACAGCAAGATCAGCTAGACAAAGTCAGAAGTACGTCAATGTGCAATCAACTTACATGCATATGTATATAGTGAATCTATGTAATTATTTGGGTTTATCTAGGAAACCTCAAGTACAAAGTATGGCGTTAAACGATTTAGGACTTGGTTCTCAGGATTCTTGTACATAAAAACAATAATTACAATATATTTTAAAATTTAAAATTTATGAGTTCCGTAATCCGTGAGTTCATAGAATTGTAAAGAGGCGTCTTTATAAATTAGATTAGAAGGACTACCGTAAATAAGAAGTAGCCACTAGGATGTTGTTGAACTGTGCTGAAATCCAGTAACTAAATTCCGTTTAATGAATTTTCTTAGCAGTAAATGTACATGTTTAAATGGGACATGCCCTTAGAAAATTATTCAATGGAATTCATTGACTGAATTTCAGCATAAGATGACATCCTTAAAAGTATTTATTAAAACGGATACTTTTACAGAAACTAGAGATTTAAAAAAGGACAAAATTTGAAAGAAGAACACATGTAGTATTCTTAAGACTCATCTTAAAATATCTTTTGCTCTAAGCTTGATACATATAGTTGGATCTGTTTTATAACTCTTATTTGATTTTTTAAAGCAGTTAAAATATGAATTTGTAGTTATTTAAAAAGTGCAAAATATCTCTCATTTGAATTTAAATTCTATTGAAAATTTTATTATATGTACTAATGTACTTCATGATTTATGCCTAAAAGATAGAAAATTTCAAAGATTAATAAAAATAATCGTATTCACTACTAGATTAAAATATTTCTGTTTTGACGTCAAAGGGATTTTGTTAAATGAAGATGAATGGTAATATTAGAATCAAATATAGAATATAGCAAAAATGGTTACATCTTTTGAATATATGTAAAGCTGGAAAAATATATATATTCGAAACGAGTAACAATTTATGGTATATTCTTATGATTCTAATATAACCATCCATCTTTATTTAATAAAATCCTTTTGTCGTGCAACAAGAGATAGTAGGACATCCTATTAATGTCTTTTATGCGTAATTGAAAAGCATCTACAAACGTCATACCAATGTGAAAAAGAGAACTTTTTAACGCTTTCAGGATATATTAATAAGGCATCTTGGACGTACTGGAGATGTCTTGTAAAATTAAGAATTATCGACTAACGTCGTACTTATGTGAAAAAGAGATCTCTTAGACGTTTTTAGGATATCTTAATGCTTAAAGCAAGGAACCTTGAACCTATTTGAGATGTCTTGTGAAATATCTCAGTAACGTTCTTTTTAAGTGCAAATCACGGACATTCGGACGTCCCACAAATGTTTTGAAGACATCGCTTTATGTAAAAGATATATAGATATATCCCAGAGACATCACTAACGTCCCTGCGAGATATCGTGCAGAAATTCCAAGTACATCATTGTGCTATGTGGGATAGTTTCATTTTATAATGCTAGGCGTAGATACATTAGATCAGTTGGTGCAAAATTATTGCAGTCGGAAACGACCTAAAGGATGGTGTGTAAGACTTTTTTATAACATCCTAGATGTTTCAGTCTATAACGCTTTTGTGTTACGGACCAGCATAAATTCACAGGAGAAAATTTAGTTCATTCTAAGTAGATATGGGAATTGAATCAAAATATATCGATATCTGGGATTATATTGTCTTAAATCTTCCGATGCAGTGTATCAATTTTATCGACAAAAAAAGTATCGATAATTAGAAAATATCGGTGTTGTATTGGAAATTGCTCTTGACGGATGTAAACATGTCTTTATATGAATAGACAAACGTAATTTAAAGCGGTTTCTTAGTTAGAATATAAAACTTAGATTATAGAATATACAGGATCGTCCATTACAGATATGAGCTTTGTACGTGAGACCAACCAACCTGCTCGTTGGGAAGATGGGCACAGGAAAAGAAGGAAGATGAAAGTGATCTGTCAACTTGTACTTGTGATTTCCGTCCAAAGCGTTCGTGAAAAAGATTTTTTGAGTTTATGTAGAAATTAGAAGTAAATTATTAATTTTGTTTGACTAAAGAGACAAAGAACATAATAAAGTGTTTTAAAAAATTAGTTAAGAACTTAAATAACTGCAATAACTTAATTTCACAATAAAGTGCAAAAATTCACAAAAGTGTAAATTCCCTTTTTATCATAAATTGAGATTTTAATTTATTATCTGGAAAAACTACTTCCCATTCTGCCATTTGCAACTATTTAGGAACCCCAAAAACCGAACAGTTCGTGCCACTTTATGCAAACAAATTCTGGGAAACTTCGAGGAAACTTTTTCATACACAGAAAAACAAACATTTTATTATTTTTGATTATTTACTATTCAGTAGCAATTCAACTTTCGATAAACTAAAAAAAAACTTAAAAACTTAAACTAAAAAAAGAATTATGACATAAAAGTAATTGATGAAACTGAAATCCAAATTTTTTCGTCGATGCTGAATAAGAAGATTCCCTGCGAAAGATGCTCAGCTGTTAGGAGATTCCCTTTTTCATCTATCATATTTCAAGCCATGGAAAACAATTTTTCTGAGCTCGCCACTGTAGGCAAACATATTTTGGCTAACTTTTATAAATGAGGATACTCCAATCTGATTTATTTTCAAACTTTTAGTGGATTTGAGTCTCCTGAAGACGGCACCCGGTTGAGAACAGCACGCATTTCAGTCCTGGACATTCCAGCAAAATCATCGGTCAAGTTGCCAGTATGCGCCTTCGCAATAAGCATATCGTGATTTTTCCATAAACCATTTTTTACTTCTTCATCTTCTACATTTTCTGAAATAAAATTTTCATGTTGTAGCACACATTCGAAATGCTCTAATTATAATATAATATTTGACAGAGGTTAATTCGAAAGACTCAAAAAATTCATCAGTGTAAGTTTAAATATTACAATGGCACATATTAAATTTAAATTAATTATGTTTTATGTTATTCATGAAAAAAGTTGTATACTCATCATAAATAAAATTTTTTGTCTGGTTTCGTCTCTGCAAAATATATTTTGCTTTTATTCTAAATGAAAGCCTTTTTGATTTTCAGCTTCTTTTATCGCCTTTTTCGTAGTTTCTGCTTCCTTTCGCATATCTTTAACTATTTATTTTTCTATTACAATTAAAGTGCTCGCTACTGCCATCGGTTGTTGAAAATATAGTTTCTTAAACCTCAGATTAAGCATGGTATTTAATAGCAAGCATATGATCGTGGAAAAATTTAAATGAGTTATCTATTTAAAATTAAAAGAGAAATAAATTCGAGGCATTTTTATTATGTCATAAGATAATTAGAATTTATTAAAATTGTGACTTATCATAAAATTAATTCGGAATGCTTAGCGGAAGATAGGAAATACCCAGAATTATTATTATGTGTTAACATAATATTTATTAATTTTTATTATGTTCCGGCGTAATTTTAAAACATTTTTTTATGCCATGACAAAAATATAATTCAATTTATTAAAATTGTAGCAGGGTACAATAATTGTTTATAGAATTATAATTATACTACGATGAAATAAACATTAATCGTCTATTGAGTATGCCTAACAAATTTCGAGTTTGTTTAAGGATAAAAGAAATTACATGAATTAGTATGATACTATGAAGACAATTTAAAATTTATTCGAATATTAAATAAATTGTCAAATTATAATTATAACATGCCATAAGCTTAATTGTAACATGAAAAAATTTTAACTAAGATTTTCCATTATATCATGTTAGAATAAAAATTCAATCAATTGTTATTATGTACATACATAATATTAATTAACGAATAATAACATTCTTGAATTGAAGTTGTATACATATGTATTATATCTACATACCTACGCTTTACTATTTAATAGCAAGCATTTCATATCTTAAATCAAAATTATGTACATAATTTAAATTAGATCCAATTAAACTTTTGTCTTACGTTAAAATTATGTAACTAGAAGAAGAATAAAAATAAAAATGTTACATAATTTTAATTCAAGCCATAATTTTAATTCAAGATATGAAATAATGTACATAATGTTAATTCAAGAATTAAAATTTAGGTATTAAAATTATGTACATAATATTAATTGGGAACTTTAATTTATGTTCATAATTTTAAATGGGAATATTTTTTAAACATTGTCATAACTAGAATGCTATGAATTTTAATTGTACTTTGAAATAAATTTAATATAAAATTTTTATTATGTTAAAGTAAAATAATATTTCGCCGAATTCAAATTTAATGTCCGCGTAAAAAAAATTTAACTTTTAAGTTTTTTCTAGTTGTAATTTTAATTTATTGAGTTAAGATTAAGCCCTGACATAATTGTAATTTATTTTTATAAACTTTAAATATCCTGTGAACAATTATTATTTGAAACTTTTTCGTTCGAAACATTTTTTTTATGTTAATAAGTAGCAAAACGGCGCGCGTGCCATAGTAGCCAGAGCTAATGGCATGTTAAGCTCAATGGTTTTAAAACGTCTGTCCATTTCGTTTAATAAACTTTAACACTTTCTCTGCAATGGTAGTCTCGTCCGGCAGAAATATATTTTGCAATCTCTGTGAATAATATTTTAAACAATTAGAATGCACAGTGATTAGATTAGTTGAGGATAAATGAATTAAACAAAATTCCAATATTACTTACTTCAGTAATCCGATGTACAACTGGAATTACTTTACTTGCTGTTGTGACATTTCTTTTTTCGCCGAATAAAACGGAAAGAGTAGATCTCTATAGATGCTAACAGTCATCAGCTCATACCCAGTGAGCATGTTTATCTTATCCGGATATTTCAGAGCTGCTACACTAATGATTTCTTTTATTTCTAAAAACCTATCCAACATTATAAAAGCCGAGCTCCAGCGTGTTGGGACTTCTTGTAAAAGTCTTAAGCATTGTCCTTAAGATTTTCCTTTTTCCTCTTGAATTCTGTTGATTTCGTTGGCGAAATCGTAGCTCGTATGGGAAAAAGTTATATGATTAATTTTTTCTTTAAACCCGGGAAAACCTGCTATATTAGGTAAATTGCTGTTATTTACTTGTTTGTACTTAATTGCATCTTAAGGCATCAAATTCAGCAAGTGATCAAAGCAACCAATGTGTTTGTCTGAACCGAACGCTTTTTTCGAAGAAGCTTTTGCGTTTGCAGCAATGTCTGTCACGATGAGGGATACCTTTTTGGTAGAAATATTCCATTTATAACAAAACTCTATCATTTTGAGAGCCAAATAATCCGCCGAATGAGATTGGGTTAAATGTGTAACACCTAATATGGCAGACTGCATTTCTTCTTCGGCGGCAAAATGGACTGTAACACCCAAGTAACTCATGGTATTATGTTGTTCTGTCCAAGCATCAACAGTGAAGCAAACGGATTCTATTTTTCCCATCAGGTCTTTAATCTTTCTCGATATTAAATCGTATTTGGACTCCATTAATCTTGTTAAACTTTTTCTGGAAGGAGGTTTCCACTAGAGCTCTCAGTTGGAATCGGATAACCCGAAAACCCGGGTACCCACCCGACCGGGTAGGAATCGATTCCTACCGAAAATTCGGTTCCAACCGGGTACCCGGTTCCAGGCGAGTACCCGGTTCCAAATAGGAATCGATTCCATCAATGGAACCGGTTCCACTGTGAGAATCGAATCCGCCACCGGGAATCGATTCCGTCGTATGAACTGGTTAATAAGAATGAGTGAAATTGTAAAGCAAAAATTGTCACTAATAGTAGGGAGTATAAGGAATTTTAAATTTTTATTAATAAATCTTAAGTCGTATTTTGTAATTTCACTACAAAAAAATCTGTAATTTCCAAAGAAACTAGACATTTCCTTAGTGAAATGCAACATTTTCTCTGTTGACCTTAAAACTCAATCTGTACTGCACGATTTCAAGAGGAATCGATTCCTCTAACGGAATCGATTCTGGCGTTGGAACCGATTCTTATAATGGAACCGATTCTCCCTTGGAACCGGATAACCGAGTAGGAACCGGGTACCCGACTTAAATCGGGTACCCGCGTGAGAATCGGATACCCGGGTAGGAACCGGGTACCCGCGGGTCGGGTTTCTGAGAGCTCAAGTTTCCACAAAGGGACGGTTTTCTTGCTGAAAAACTGAAACCCTTCTTTATAAGGAGTTGATAGGCTTAAATTGTCTTTCATTACCATATACAGCAATGCATCCGCAATCACTGCAGCTCTATACTCTTCGTCTATAAAAAAAACCAGAAAAATAATATAAAGGTTTATTTTAAATAATAAGGTAAATAATTAGGTCTGTCTGTTTACTCGAAAGTTTTTGCACAAAACCGAAAGTTTTCGTTCGCACTGCGTCTGTTTACTTATGGAGTTGAAGAAATTTGACAGTCGAGTAATTTCCCCTTTTACCACAATTTTACACACGCTGATGATTTCGGCAGAACTCTTTTTTTTCATGGTTGACAACTCACAGCTGATTGACGTTTGGCAAGTTACAGCTTAAAATAAAAACTTAAATAAACATGGGGAACTATTAACCTATCAGGAAATTGTTATTCATTTTTATTTATTTTTACGATTTCTTGTAAACGCACTGATCTTTGCACTGAAATTTACTTTTAAGGTTCTTCAGTTGCCATCAATTTACCCAAAAAGCGACTGTTAACTTTCTCGTTTTCATTCCCTCCACCACAAAAAAATTTTTACTTGGTTTTTACCCACGCTTTTTTCGCACAGAAGTAAATCGACAGACCTATTATTAACTAGAGATTTTAATGCAATATTTACCTTTATATGAGTCCCCTTTCGCCAATGTTTCTTCCAGTGATGGATGTCAACTTAGAAAGCAAGAATTTTGAGTTCTATTGCTTTGTGACACTTGCAGGATGGAAGAGTTTTGTGTAAAATCGACATGATTTCCAACATTCTGGTATTGAAAAATGATAATTTTATAATAAAAATAAAAACAATTTTGTGAAAATTGTAAACTTAAATTGTATATTTACTTTATTTTGTTCATGGTTCCTTCTTTGATTGACAGGTTACTTTGCTCCGAATGTTTTTAGTTTTGTTATGTCCGAGTCCCTGCAGCTTAATTTTTAAAATTCCGTGGCTCTCTAGATGTTTCCACATGTTGGTGGTATTTTTCGAGTTCGCATAGATTTTGGTACATCTAGTGTTTACCATCGAGTCGTTTGAATTCTAACCATACTTCGCTCTTTGGAGGAGCTATTATTTTGCAATTTTCCCGATTCTAATTCTACGAAACAGTATTAATTCAAATCAATTATCACTTATTTAGACAAAACAAAATCACTTACGAAACAGAAACGAGTCAAAACTATAGAAGAAAGAGGAAGATTAATGTGCTTGCTTACTAAACTTGTTGAAACTTATTTTGCCGAGTGGTCGTAAAGCGAAAAACAACTTTGTGCTGTCCTACACTTTTCATGCTTCCACCCAGTGTCTGGAAAAGCAGAAAAAGGGGTTTCCCGGAAATTTTTGCTGTTGGGCCATTCCGTTTAGTTTCTTGCTCTCCTTAGCGTTCGTTTTCTAAAACGGAGTGATGCCGCATCATTCCTTAATCCTTCGTTTTCTTTCTAATTTCTCTCCAAATCTATCCTAAAAATTTAAGGAAAGATTAGGAAAGATTTCATAATTGATTGTGTGCGTAACTGAAATGACAGATGTCATAAATTTTTAACAATTTTTACAACCGAGAAACTAGTAAGTGAATAAATAGTTTACGGTTTTTTTTCGTAAGTCGGAAAGATTAATTCACTGTGATTAAACAATGCGCTATATCAATATACAAAATGACAATTGACAGCTGATGTTACTCACACATGGAATAGTTGTCGTTCATTTGGTATAATTCCACAGATCGTTTTTTTATTATATATAAGGAGAGAATGTTTCCTTCTTTTTGACATCTCTCTAAATCTATCCCTGTTACAGAAAACGCACACTACTCGTGGAAGGAACGAAAGGAATAGAATACTCGCCGTAATAATCGGAGTAGAAGAAATATGTAAACCCAAAGGAATATTCCCGTCAGAAAGTAGAAGTTAGATTAAAGCAATTATTAAATACAATTTTTTTTGGGTTTCAGTTCTTGAAATTATTTAAAATGAATGCAAAAATGCAATCCAACAATGAATTTTGTATTTATTTACAATTATGACTTTCTTTTCCTTCCCTTTTGATACTAACTTGATTTTTGACAGTTTAGGGAAATTAGGAATAGAATATTCTGAACGAATAAAGAAATACACACAGTAAGTCACTGATTTCACATCACTGTTCAGAATTTCGAAACAATCTGAGTATGCAAAAATATCGATTAAAGGATTTATCGGGCGCTGTAAGCATCGATTCAAAATATCGGTATACATATAAGAAGAGAATTATTGATACTACGATGTATCGATGCAGTATCGCATATCTCTAGTTCATTCTGACCTAGAAAGGCGTCAGACTATGCCCCGAAGTCGCGAATTTTCTAACATTGTCCAGTCCAATTATTCTTCCGAACCATGTTAAATGCAAGATTTGTGGTGTAATATATATATATATATATATATATATATATATATATATATATATATGTGGGATGGATGCTTCTCCATGAAAAGAACTTTGGAACGGAGAATCGGTAACGGCGCTGGTGGCCCAGTGGTTAGGGAAATGGAGTATCATGCGCATGGTCTCGGTTCCAACCCAGCTAGCCAAATGGTTTTTTCAACGCAGATTCTCCGATTCCTACACATATATATATATATATATATATATATATATATATATATATATATATATATATATATATATATACTCTCCTCGCCAGCCTGCTTTATCCTAAAACGGTACCGATGTGCATTCGAAGAGATAAGCCGTAAAAGCTGATGTATTCAATGTAACTGAATGATTGGAATAATACGTTGAATACAGAGACTTGAGAATTTCAAATTCAAATATACACCGGTAAGTATGTTGTATGGCTAGATGTTGCAACACTCAGAATATAGAACTAGAAGAAGTGCCCATGTCTGTATGTGAACTCGTACGTGTTTAAGCATTTTTCTTGCTGGCACGGTGAGGAACGGGAGGTGCAGGGTTGTCGCCTTAGCTTGACAGATGGCTAATTCAATTTGTAATCGCTAGTTCGTCTCAAAATTATTCTTGTTTTTTGCAAAACAAAATTTTTGTACCATAATGTGATATAGAACCTCGTTTACAATACCTTATAGTTTACGAGTTAAATTTGTTTAATTTTTCTCAAACTCATATTAAAAGTTCAAAAAAGTAGCTCCTCTCCACTATTCCTAATCCACTTCTAACCTAAACAACGCTATTCCGTTTGCAGAACGGTCCATTTATTATAGAATAAACTGTTTTTTTTTCATATTAACTTTTCTCCCGCAAATTTTGCGTATTTAGTATATTTTAATATACTGCCAGTTTAAAGCATTCCATGAAATTATTAACTTAATAATTAATACCAACATTACTTTTTTAGCGATTTAAAAAATTTCATTTCTACTTTGCCATATCTCCATCCAATACTCGTATATAATTATAATAACTTAGTTCTAAACGTGGTTCGGGGCATAGTTAGAAAATATAACATTTATAGCAATGGAAAAGGTAATGAATGTAACAGCGGATATAATGAGTTGTGCCCTCCGAGTGGTAAAGCAGTGGTTTGTAGAGCAAGACCTTTCTGTTAGTACGTACCTGTAAAATTTAAGAATCTTTACAAAGAAAAGGAAAGATCTAGTCTTTGACTCACTTAAAATCTTTCGTGCTGAGCTCAAGGAAAATAGGACAGTAAAGTATCTGGGTGTATTCCTGGGGTCACAAGTGCCTTTCGCACCAAACCCACATCTGCCTTGGACCATGATGGAAACTAGAAAAGGTATGTTACCATCCTTGGGTATAGGAAAATTCTCGACCTTTTAAAGCATTGCGTAAAGTAACGCCCATCGTAAGATATCACGAAACACTTATTTCCGAGGAATAATCTCCCCTTGATTTGCGCGGATGGATTCAGAATTGACGATAGAGCTGGTGCAAGTACCTATTTAGAGGAACTGAACTTCATCATCAGAAGTTGAGAAACTACACTTCAGTGTATCAAGGGGGGCTGTTGGTCTTGATACATGCACATGACAACCCGGCGGGCATAAGATAAATGCCACGTACAGAGAGGCCCGTAGAGACAAAATTCGGGCCCGGGGGAGCACCACCTCCGGCCCTCGCGAAAGGAATTTAGGGCCCATATACAATCGAATGAGTGACTTTTATTTTAAAATCTGTCTAGTATATTACACTTTTTCAATCGTGAAACATATTTTTATATATATAATTAAAATGGAAAAAATTTTCTGTTGATGAGTTAGATGACGGGGCCCTTTTGAAAGCCCGGGCCCGGCGGGTTTAACCCCTCCGCCCTCCCCCTCTCGGCGGCCCTGCGTACAGAAATCAATAATTCTCCCGCATTGGAGCGTATTCTTAAACTCAATTCAAGTGCCTCTGACAATGAGTAAACACTTGGCTGGGTGAAAGGACACACAGAAATAATTAAAAATGGA
Organism: Leptarthrus brevirostris; assembly: GCA_964036015.1. Lineage (NCBI taxonomy): Eukaryota > Metazoa > Arthropoda > Insecta > Diptera > Asilidae > Leptarthrus > Leptarthrus brevirostris. Next base: position 43,783,273 of record OZ038375.1, read on the forward strand.
GAAGGCGGATGATCTGCGAAAAAGGCAGATATCTGTGTAACATGGACTCCTGCAGCCTTCAAAATATGCGATAGTGTCAAAAGTCTAATCCTTTATTTGGGTAGGGCAACTTTGAGATGCCTGACAGCACTGGTGGCAAGCCAGGGTAACTTCAGCTACGTATTTCTGAAGATGACACCAGTTGGCTGTGCCTGGAACAGCACATGAGGCAGCGGTGCACATAGTGTGCCAATGCCCTGTGCTAGCAAGCAGAAGATTTCGTCTGCTGAAAGTTCACCAACATAATTAGGGTGGTACTCTATAAGAATATGTTTGCACTTACCCAGGAAATCGGGGTAACGGGGTGAAAGTAGGTCAAAATCAGCTATCTACCCCTAAAGGATTCGTTAAATCCCCGTAGAGACGCTTTAGTGAGTAAGAATTTCATACTACCGAAGGATGCGGGCTATCGGGCTATCCTGTGTCGTCTAGAAGATTTTCAACTCTACCAGACTTGCACTTATGTTTTTAATAACTTTCGTATAAATAATATGATATAATACTGCATCCATATTGTATTCTTTCCTATAAAAAAATATCTCCCTCCCCTCCCACCACCCGATTAAAATATGTCTTATGTAAATTATATGCTACTTGGGCGGCACTTAATAAATATCTCAGAGAGCAGGATTGGTCTCATTGCTTTTCTATGAGAGACGTTAAAAAACCACCGATTTTATCTTGAACATCCTTTAGTTTGGAATGCATCGCTTTATTCCTCATAGCTTCAAAAACATCAAACCAACTAACACCAATTGGTTCAATAATAACTTTCGAAGCCATTAAAAACAACAACACGAATGTGGAACAGTTTACCATCTTCTGTTTTTCCCGCGTCATATGATCCCGAAACTTTCAAACTGGGCGTACATCGACACCTCCTTCACTCAACCTCCTAACCCATTTAACTCATTCTTAATTCCTTTCCTGCCAAGGCTGTGCTTTAGCATCATAGGGCATTCCCTGAGCTTTGGCAATATCATATGTATATATAAACAAAAAACAATAAAATGGCCCGTCCCCTCCTATAAAATACCCTAAGTAATTCTTAAAATGATAAAACCTAAGAGTAAGAAAAATTTAACACTTTTATTTAAGAAATTTGAAGTGGACGAATGCTCTCGCGGCCAAATGCATATCCCAAAACGAGGTATGGAGGAATTTTTGGCAATAGAAAGGTTTAACATCTGCTCTCCTGTAAGTGAACTTTATAAGGAAAACATCACCCCATAATATCCATATTCATGGTATTCAACCTTATGAAAAAATTATCTCCAATAAACTGTTTCCATATAAGAATTTATTACATTTTTGAGACATTTCTTAATTCATAATAAAAATTTGACTAGCCGTTTCATAATCTTGCTTAATACCCCCTTAATTATTTCGTTGTCATCACTCAGAATATCTTCCCTGGCATATCCCAATTATTTAATCAACAAGACATTCCTGTCATTCTTCTAAAAACATGAGGGTATTAGGCCTGGGACCACAAGAGTTTTCTAGCTGTTAAGAGTTAATTAAATTTTCTTTGGGATTCCATTTTACACAGGCAACTCAATAAAATAATTATCTCACGTTGTTTGCACGCGTATTTACTGTCTGCTCCTTCTTTGCGGCAGGTGAAAGTGCTGCGATAATTTTTAATTTATAAAACAAAGTAAGAAAAGATTTTTGGATACTTTTAACTTGAGCGAGATTTCTTGTTCTGACATGTACGTTATATAAATACATATTGTGAAAGCTTAAATTATAATCTTCTAAATCAGGATAAGGTTGTCTCATTAAAAGTAACGAAGGTATCGAAATGAACATTTCTCTCGTTAATTTTAATTATGATGGAAATTTTGCTGGTGTTGGCGCTCGATCTCAAAGTCTTTCCACTTATTTGAGGGATTGGTTACGTTTCAAAATTATTCATTTTCTACACAATGCTTTTAAAAGTCATCCCGAAACATAGTCTTGCAGCTCGTAAGTACACAAGGTATACTATGTATATTGTGGTGAGTACGTCGAAATTTAAACTTAACGAATGTAAAAGCAGCAGTCAAAGATAGAATTCTTCAAAATTGTACTGTTTCCCGAAATAATATACCCTTTGTACCATTGTAAATTTAATATGGACTAAAGCAAATGCAAAGCTGTTCGCATTATGTTGCATGTTAATGAGCTCTTGTTTTGCGAAATTATACACCTGAGATAAGTTCGCAAATAATGCAACATTAAATTTGGTTACATTTGCAATGCACACACATGTGTAAATTTACATTTTTCAAACAGAGTCAAAAGTGTCATAGATATGCTTCGTACGCAAATGAAGGTGTTGCTTCTAAACTTAATCGGCGGTTTCACCTGTTATATGAGAATTATTATCTGATTAAGATTATAGAAGGTGTTTTCGTTTGAGAGGTCAATATAAAAAAGCACGAATTAATAAAAGCTTAACTTTTTATGGTGGGTAGCGGACAATCTTTACGGTTAAGAAGTGATAGTTGACAAAAAAAATCGCGTTTGGTAGCAAAAAATTGCACTGTACTGGTTTTTTGGGATATTGTTAGGATAGACACCAAAAGTGTAAAACCAAGTTTTCAGTTTCGAAAGACCTTTGCTAACTGTTCTTCGAAAGACTTGTGCTAACTGCGTGGTGCTCGAAGTTTTCGCAACTTTTTCAGGTTGGCCCATAACTTCTAAATGGTGCATCCTCCGGAAAAAGTCATTCAGTACACTTTTAAGATAGACCAAATTTGCCCGAAATACAGCACTCCCATAAAGTTCGAAATTGTAGTTTGAGCTGTCTTTCGAGCAGAATATCGACTACAGCTATCGATGTATGACAGGTTCCGAACACGAGACCGGCCTATTGATGATATCAGGTCATACCGATGATTCAGGTTTGATAACAGGTAATATTTGCGAGTCATTTTTAAAACAAATTCTCTTAAAGGGAAATGAAAGGAAATGAATTATTTCGTGCAATTTTTTTAAATTAAATTGGTGTGTTGAATGAGATCTTAATGTATTTATTCCGCATAATTTCATGTTCGGACTCAGTTTGTTGTGTTCGGATCAAACTGTTACTTTTCTATCAAATTCCCACAAATTTTGGTCGGGTCTTCGGACCGAATTGACGAAAGAACAAGTGGTAATGAGATTGATGAAAAGTCAAGGGGGCCTAACACATAGCCAAAGAATCTCCAGCAGTGTTCTCGCCCGCTGGACTGGAGCCATGGTATGCATGCTTAATATCTATGAGGGGCTTGAGTTCTTTTGGGACGTCTCGAATCGAACGCGATTCTAATGATGTGGAGAAACTAAAATCCTGGTTCCAAGTCCACGCACCATTTCTTTGGAAATGTTAAATTTAAAAGAAAAGACAAAGTACGAACTCTGGCAGCAGCCACCTTCAAGGTGCAAAACAATCATGTTGCTATAGACCCTCTCACAATATTCCAACGGCTATGTATAACAAAACGGTCTGAAGCTGACCTAAAACATCACTTTACATCATCGTTCTACTCTTCCTTCACGTCCCTCTCAGAAAACTCCCTGTAGAGAAAGTACGTTTGTAGTAGTGGACGGAGGGTACTTGTATCATAATGTTATATGGCAACAGAACAGCTCAGTGAGGGAAATATTAGCTGCTCACATTACCTACACGTACAACCATTTTGGGAAAAATGTGTCAGTTGTATACGATAGCTACCGAGAAGAGGGGGCGTACGTCGTTGTCCAGCCTCAGCGTGTAGCGACGTCATTTTTGAAGAATCGACAATGATCAAATTGCCCCAAGAAAAGTTATTGTCCAACCCAAAAAACAAGCAACACTTGATCACTTCATCTGCATATATTAGAGAAGAGCGAGTCATAATCGCTGGAGAGAATGTCCACCTCTTGGTACTCCTTAATGGATTGGGCTCCAGCACACAAAATGTTTTCTTCCAGAAAAGTGGCAGGGGTGAAACAGGTTTTAAGCAGTTCTTTTCAACATCGTTCATTCGAGGGGAGCTCTCATTCCCCCTAGAGTTGTTCCTTCACGCCTTCAGTGGTTGCGACACCACCTCTGCCCTTTTCTAGCAAGGGAAAACGAAGATGGCTAGCGTCCTTTCAAAACAGCCAGACCTTCTTGACGCGGCTATCACGTTTCCCAGCCATGACGCCACTCATGAGGAGATAGCCTCAGCTGGCAACAAATGTCTGGTGGTGTTGTATGGTAGAACAGAAGACGACTGTCTCCACGCCTTCCGTTACGGGATATTTGTTCGATCTGCTGCCAACACCAAAGTCCACCTCACTCGTCTGCCCCCAACCGAAGAGGCTGCTACCCAACAATTCCACAGAACCTACCACCAGGTACAGAAGTGGTTGGGGGGAGAGAAAGAGCCAGAGAACCACCGCCGCTAACCCTGCTGAAATTCCTGTCATGGAAGACCTGCCTGAATACTCTTCGCTTAGTTATGGTTGAGTCGGATGAAGAAGACGACTTCGACGACTCTTTACCACTAGATTCGACCACAGAGGAGTCTCCGGAGCGTCTGACGAACCTGGGCCTTCCAAAAGAACACGGCTGTCTCGCTAGGTGCGTAAAGGTAAGCCTCACTTCACGCTCAACATTTCACGTCCCATCCCGAAGTACCAAAAAAAATTTAATATAATTTTGATAAATTTATACATTTTTATTAATTTTGCTCAATGTTATTTTGCATGATATAAGCCATTTCCCACTGTCTTTCTTAACCTTTACAAAAGTCCTGCAATTCGTCAGGCTGAATTTTTTGAAAAATCCGATCTCCTTAATTTTTCCTTTTCATCAGATAACTATTGGTGATATTCTGCTCGGAAGACGGCTAAAACTACAATTTCGAACTTTTTGGAGAAATAGCCAATCTTTGAAGTGTTGTATCTCGGGACTTATTAGACCTACAGAGCTGGGGTTGTGCTCAAATTGTAGCAAATTTTGCCTGCCTTAAAAGTATACTGATTAACTTTTTCCGGAGCATGCACCGTTTAGAAGTTAGAAGTCAAAACTTGAAAAATTTCCGAAAATTTCGAGGTTTTCCGAACACCACACCGTTTGCATAGGTTTTTCGAAGCTGCAAACTTGGTTTTACACAAGTGGTGTCTATCCTAACATCATCCCAAAAATCAGTACAGTGCAATTGCAATTGCGACCTACGATGTTTTAAATGATCGGCATATAGGTTCATTATTAAATTTTAATAAGAATTGAGGTTTCGTGAATCCGTTTATTTTGAACACATTTCTACCAAAGAAGTTTAGGTTGGATTAGGTTAGGGTGGCTGCCTAAAAAAGGAATACTTAGGGCAAATAAGTCCATTCTGATACCACAGTTGAGGCTGTATGCTCAACCCCATAAACCCATAGGAAAGAGAAAAGCCAACATATAACTCAGTAGGAGATCGAGCTAGCTCCTTGTCGCCAGTGGAATCTAGTTCTCAATAGATTGTTTTGGCTGATGAAACAACCTATACATCACATTTGAGAACAAATTAATGACATAAGTGTAATTTAAGTAAATGCAGAAAAATACTACTTTTACTTTTGAAGGTTTCATTTGGTTGGTTGGCTTAATTGGTGTGTGTCGTCGTGGTAATACCCAATTAGCACTCTTATAGTGCCGTTTTGATGCCACAAGTAATAAGACCCAGTTGGAGGGCTTATTCCTGCACGTAACTGTGAGTCATCTTCCCGTAGTCACGCTAGGTGCAAAAGTTTTCATCATTTACCAATGAGAAAAGGTATTCTGCATAAGAGAATCAAAATCGGTCTACGCCTAACGAAGCGAGGTGCCGGCCCCTCTCACACATTCATCCCAAGCCACAATTTTTCTCATGATACAAATTTAGCAAGATACTCTGTCTCTGAATCATCCAAATCGGGACACGTAATACGAAGGTTGGATGAACTCCTCCATCACTTCCATTCCACCAAAAAATTTCTGACATGCTACAAATTGGGGATCATATTGTGTACACCAAAAACAGAATCATCAAAATAAAGATATCAAGAAGTTAAGCCTCTCCCTCCCACCCAACTAAGAAACAACATTTTTTTAGTAGTAGCAATCGGGATTATATATACAACAAAAAACGAATCATCGAAATCGGTCAACGAGTCACAAAGTTGCTTCTGCCCTTTCCCCACCCTAAAATTTGTAACATAAGGTCAATGGGGGAACATACTCTATACATCAAAAGAAGATTGATCTAAATCGGTCTACGTGTTACACCCTCCCTCCAGCATATCCCAGGAACAAATTTTCTATTAAGAGCATCTAAATCGGTCGATGCATTACGAAATTAGGTTTAAACCCCCAAATCGGTCTTCGCGTTATAAGTCAGCCTACCGCTCCCCCCTTCTACAACATAAGGCCAAATTCTTTCCAATGTTACCGATAGTAGATCATACTCTATACAACAAAAACGAACCAAACAAATTGGTCCACGCATTAAAAAGATAGGTTCAAAACCCACCCCACCAACAAAATCTTTGATATGGTATCAATCGGAAAACATACTCTACCCAATAAAAAACGTCAAAAACAAGTACACGTCGAACTTAGAACCTTCCCGTTTTTGGGAAGTCAGTTATAAAGTCGGTTTTCTTGTGCTGGTCGATGATAAGTAAACATCGATCTGAGGGTGAGTTAAACTTACTAATCATTGCTCTAGATGACGAGTTAAGCTCACTTAATTATATTAATATTGTAAATTTTTGTACCGCGATAATACCGATATTTACCGCAAATTATCTTTGAGTGGTCACCCTAGTGCAAACCAGTGCGACCTTCTTGTTTTAGTTGCCCTAGTGCAAACCAGTGCAACGCGTATTACACGAAAATGAAAGAACGTGTTTTCGATTAAAGACAAACTGTGTCATTTATTTAACAAGCCGAAGCTTTTATAATACAAAAGTGCTTACTCTAACAATAAAAACTCGAACGACAGATTTCGAGCTAAAAACATAATTTTCTAAGAAGTTCATTTGCCTCACGAAATGCTTACACCGGCTTCGTATTGCATTACCTTCGCGTGCAATATGATCGTCTGATAATGTGCAGTGCACATAAAAATGCATTCTAAGCAATTCTTCGCGTAAGAAGTGAAGTTCGATAACAAACATTTTGCGAGGCACGAATGAAATTAAATTTAACTTAAATTACATGTTTATTTTTTGCATGGAATTTAACATCCTCCCCCGCATTGGACCGTCGGTTCAATTATTTCTTCAGTCTCGGGTCTTAGTCTGAATGGTAATCGGATGCTTCGTGACCTAGGTGCTGCTGTTGGAGCGAGTTGTCTTGGTGCTGGATTTTTCTGTCGCTCAGCGAAGTACTTCCAAAGCAGATAAATACAAATGATTATGATGATAAATAGGCTCGTGTATCCAATGCTGTATTGGTGAACATCGTGAAGACTTCTAGTAAGATTTTCCGCTACGTGCAATTGTTGTAGCCGTCCCTTAAGTTCCATAATTTCTGCAGAGATATTCTTGTGGGTGGTGTGATGGAAAATTGGTTCCGCTGTTTCTACTTCAAAAGGTCTTAGTAGTTTAGTTAGATTCTTGTTTGGGATAAAGGAAGTTCTCAATTTTGATGGATACATATTGTGGGCTTGGATTGTGGTTGTCTCATCTTTAATCGTGCAACCATTGCTGATATTCAATATGCCTGAGCCAGAAAGTAGTGTTGAAGTAACTGTGGCTCCACAAACAATGTTGATAGTTGTTTCTTCTGGTGTAACATATATCCAATGGTTTGGACTAATGAGTTGTATCCATCGTGCTAGTTTCTTAAATTTGTTGACCTTGCAGGTAGATAAGGACGGCATGTTTAGAAGCATCCCAAGCTCGCAGGCACTAATATGAGAGCCTTTCCGGTGTAGCGGATGATGTTGTTTGCACATGTGATTGGAGTGGCCAATTGTTGAGCACATCCCCATTTCTTGTTCTGACAGCGGGTAATACTGGTCTCGATGTAAATTTATAATTAGATAGTCTGATGATGGTTCAATTACCAGAAATGAATTGTTGACTGGAATCGGAACTGGAACAATTCGTAGTAATTCGAACGATTCATATGAGAATAGTGGTAGCCTCACTCTGAAAATCATTTGGGGAGTTGAAACTCGAACCTCCACATTCATAAGACTGTATAGCTCCAAGAGGTTATTTTTATTTGCTGGTAATCGTAGTGTTGTTGGTAGATGATCTTTGATTACCATTAGCTGGCTCCGGAGCTGATTTGGTGTCAATAGTACTGGGTTTACCTTCCCATGATGCGTGTCTATGATGACATCCAATAGCATTGTCTGCATTCGTTGATAATTAGTGATTGTTAGAATGAGGCGTGTTGAAAGAGAATTAAAGAATTCTAATATTCTTTGCTGTTGAACTTCCTTTGTTATTCCGTTAAAGTGAAAAATTGTTCTGTTGACGTAGGCTTCCAGTTCTAGGATGTGTACTTCTAGACCTTCGGTAGATTGCTTGATGATGTTTTCCGTGGAATCTATTATCGACGTTTGATTCTTCAATAATTCTTGTAAGTGTTGTTGGTTTCCTTGAAGGTTATCGATGATTTGAGACACTTTATCAGCATATTTTGAGTCTAGTATTCCAAATAGTGAATGGGCCAGATTCCCTATGATATCCAAAGGAGCTCGTTTCTGCCTTGCATGTGACTCCAGCCTGAGTCACTGATTATTATTGTCTAATTCAACTAAGATATTGACGAATTGAGAGACAGTTTGAGTGCAGGATTGCGTGTCACTGGTTGAATCGCAAGCTCTCAATTCCACTCTTGATTGTTTGAAACTCCTTCCAATATGACTTCATTTCATAATATATGACTAGATTCCATTCGTTTGTTACTAGGTGAGTAGATCCCATGCTTTCAAAGTAAAGTCCGGGCGGAGTTTCAAAGGGCGTTAACTGGACAGGTTTTTCTGCCAAAATCGGCAGAATTAGGCCAGCCAATAGTAGCAAGTTAACAGGCGAAATGCTGCATCGACGCCTTTTAGCAGCAGTTGCATTCAGTATTGAAGAGTTATCCACTTCTCTATCGTTTCGCGGGAATTCTTGATGATCAGGTCCCGCTTGTTCTTGATGGCTAGGTCCAGCCTGCTTCTGATGACTAGGTCCAGCATGTTCCTGATGGCTAGGTCCAGCATGTTCTTGATGGCTAGGTCCAACTTGATTTGTTGATGATTTTAAATTCTCGTACATTGTCGTCAAGTTTTGTTCCTGGTTGGTCGGTAATGGGGCTAGCTTGTGTATTGGTCTACGCAGCAGTCCAGAGGCAGTTTTTACGTCTGCAACTCTGACTACACCATCGTCTCCCTTAATTGTTTTGATTATTCGACCCAATTGCCAGCTCAGTGGAGGTAGATTATCATCCTTTATCGTAACCATAGTGCCAGGTTGCGCATTTTGGCAGCGCTCCTTCCATTTATATCGTTGTTGTAATTCACACAAATATTCTTTTTTCCATCGTTGCCAAAACTGTTGTTTTAATTCAGATACTTGTTTCCAGTTCTGGAGTGGGGAACCTCTTGAAGGATGTGCATGAGCATCGACAGTGGCTAACAACGGTTCTCCGATAAAGAAGTGACCTGGTGTCAATGCACATAGGTCGTTGGGATTAGATGACATAGGTGTCAAGGTCCGTGAGTTTAAAATTGCCTCGATCTCTATCATTACTGTTTCTAATTCTTCATATGTAAGAGAGGCTGCTGTTATGCTCTTTTGGAATAAGTGTTTAGCTGATTTTACTGCTGCTTCCCATAATCCTCCGAAGTGAGGTGCTCTGGGCGGGATAAAATGGAAATCAATTCCTTTATCAGTACAAAATTGTGTTATGTGCTTGGCAGCCTTTTCGCTGTACACTGTTTGTTGCAGTTCCGTGATCTGGTTACTGGCTCCCACGAAGATAGTGGCATTGTCACAGTAGACGTTTCTGCAGTTTCCTCTTCTGCTCACAAACCTTTTCAATGCTCCGATAAAGGCGTTGGTCGTTGTAGCAGTAGCTACAAATTTAATTTTTAATTTTTATTAAAATTTCTTAAGTTTGATTATATTATTAATAAAATATTTTTATTCAAATCCACTTTAATAATATCCAATCAGACTGTACTGTCAAATATATTTTAGTCAACCTGTACACTTCGATAAATTTTGAATAGTGTGAAACACAAACACTTTGAAAAATATCATAATCATTTATTCATTGACAATAAAATACTGTACTCAATACAGAGAAAATATTTAACAAACTATCTATGTATTAATTGTAAAGTAGGATACAAAAAATTGTAAATAGATTTTTAGTATAACCAGATCTGCCGATCTAAAAACAACTTAAAATAAAAATAAAAGTTTAAATAAAATTAAATTAAAAAATATTTTTTTTATTTGAAATATAATGTATCTAATGGATTTCAGATACAAAAGGAAGTTTTAGGGTTTAGGGCTCTGGTACTACGCCCCATATTAAAAAGGGCCTAACCACTTCAGTCGTCAAGTCGCTCACCACTTCTATATGTACTGCCTTAGTGGCAAAACAGCAAAATATTGTGACATAGCACTTCTGCGGCCTCTTTCCCCTCAAATTAAAATGAATCTTGAATGGTCCGCACAAGTCAATTCCTACATTAAGGAAGGGCCTTGATGGTTGAACTCGGTGAGCCGGCAGGTTTCCCATAAATTGTTTCATGAGAATTGGCTTGAACTTACAGCAGCGTACACAGTTTTGAATTATTGATCTTGCCATAGTTTTTCCTTTGATCGGCCAAAATTGTTGCCTGGTTATTGCCAATAATGCCTGAGCGCCTACATGCAGATTACTATTATGAAGATGGGTCATTATTAGCTTGGTTACGTAATGACCATATGGCAATAATTTCTGTATTCTGTAGAATTAGTATTAAGTTATTGTTTGTATTTAATTTTTTATTTTTGTATTTTTTATGCAATAGCTTGTATTAAGCTTAAATAAATAAATAAAATAGGATGCTTGGCGTCGTAGCACAAAGTGGACTCTTCAAGTCTTCCTCCCACTCTGATGATTCCCTTCTCATCTAGGAAAGGACTGAGACTACTCAAACTGCTGTTGGCGTTGACATGTTTGCTTCCTTTTAGGTGCACTAAGTCATCTGGGAATCCTTCTTGCTGAACTTCCTTCAAAATAATTATCAACGCATCATTTAACTCGTCTACGCTCAGTTGGCCTCGGTTGCGTTCGCCTTGCTGTAGACTGATATTTCTAATGAATCTCAATATGTAAGCGACAGTTCTTTGCAAATGATTAAATGAATTTCGATGATCGATGGCCTCTACTATATTTACTGTGTTCGTAATGGCTGCTAATATTATTTTTGGTTGTCTCTTTTCTAGATCTGTGCTTAAGATTGTGGACTTCTTTGGCCACGAGTTTACAGAACCGTGTAGAAAAGGTGGTCCATACCACCATAGAGCGCAGTCTTTTAACGATTCTGGTGTGGTCCCTCGGGAGGCCAGGTCAGCTGGATTTGATGACTTTGATGAGACATGGAACCATTGATCGGCTATGCTGATCTCCTGAATAGCAGCTATGCGGTTAGCCACAAATGTGTAGTGGGATGAGGAGGGAGCATTTAGCCAGGCCAGAACGATTTCTGAGTCGGTCCAATAGTAGCAATGATGATTCCATTGTAAATCTTTCTTGACTCGATGCATTAAGACAGCAGATAGTTTGGCCGCACATAATTCCAACCTGGGCACTGTCACGTTTTTCTGAGATGCAACCTTGGATTTTGCACAAAGCAATCGTACTATGGGTCGACCATTTTGTAGCACGGCTCTTACGTACATCGCTGCACCCCATGCTTGTTCTGAAGCGTCGGAAAATGCATGTAGCTGCATTGACTTCGGGAGATTTCCGGAAATCACATGTCTCTGCAATTTCATGTCGTTTAGTTTAGCTAGACTTCGACGGAAGCTAGTCCATTTGGAATGGTACTCATCTGGTAGATCATCATCCCAATCAAGTTTGAGGGACCATAATTCACGAAGAAAGAATTTTGCCCTAACAATTACCGGGCTCATGAAACCAAGAGGATCAAAAAGATGCGTGTTGTCCGACAGAATCTTTCTTTTGGTTACCGCTTTATCGTCAGTCCAATGAGTTTGGATCGAAAATTCATCCGTTCGAGGTAGCCAAGTTATTCCTAGTGTTTTCACATGACAGTCATTGTCATCACGGATGTCCAGTTGAGGTGCATGTTCTTCTGATGGAACATTTTTTAATAGTGCTGCATGATTGTCGCACCAATTTCTCAATTTAAAACCACCAGACTGAAGAATTTTACGTAATTGATCTTGAGTTTCGATAGCTTCTCTGAGACTGTCGCAACCAGTCATAACATCATCGACGTAAAAGTCTTGCTTCAACGAAGTGGCTCCGAGAGGGAATGCTACTGCTGCTTGACTTGAAAGTCGTTGGAGACATTTCGTAGCCAGATAAGGTGCTGTTCTTACTCCATACGTAACAGTGGATAGTTGATAACATCGTAGTTCCTCGGACGGATCATCTCCCCACAATATCAATTGATATCTTCTATCCTCATTGTCGAGAACCACCTGGCGGCACATTTTTTCTATGTCCGCCGTGAACACAAAACGTGGTAAGCGGAATCGTATAGTATGGTGAAGAGCTCATCTGGTATTGTGGGCCCAGTATATAAAAGGTCGTTCAATGAAACATTTGATGAAGTTTTCATAGATGCATCAAAAACCACTCGAAGCTTCGTTGTAGTACTGTCTGGCTTCATGACACAGTGATGCGGAAGAAAATAATAAGGAGGAGAAATCGTGTTGAGATCTACCTCTTCCATATGCCCCAACTCTTTATATTCCTTGATGAACTCAACATATTGCGCCTTAGTATCTGGATTTCTCTTCAATTTTCGTTCAAGCGAGTAGAATCGATTGAGAGTGATATCCTTGGACTGTCCTAGAATTGATGGCTCCCTTGCGAAGGGTAATCGTACTACAAAACGTCCCGCTTCATCTCTTCTCACGTTTTGGTTGAAATGCGTTTCACACTTTATCTCTGTGGCTGATAACGTTGGTTTTGTAGTATCTGGGTCCTCTTGTTTCCAAAATCTTTCTACTTGTTCATTCAGCTTGGCTTCCTCTTCGGAGCAAATGCCACATATCATCTGGTCTGATGGGGTGTTTGATGTCCTTCCGCCTACTATCCAACCCACTATTGTATTTTGTAATATTGGCAGAGACTCGCCTAGTTCAATTTGTCCGGCTGTAAGCAATTGGAAAAAGTTTTCTGCTCCTATGAGTAGATCTATTTTACCCGGACGATGAAATTCAGGATCTGCTAGGCTTATATTTTTAGGAATAGGCCAACTAGAGATGTCGAGCAGCTGTGATGGCTGAGATGTTGTAATTAGTGGTAAGATATGAGCTTCAATTCTTGCAGAGAAATTATATGTTCTTGACAATAATTCGACGTTGACTCGTTTTTGAGAGCGTTGAGGTCCCTGTCCACTACCTTGAATGTTCAACGGATCGAGTGTTTCTTTCAACGATTATTTCTTGGCTGCATGGTCAGTAATGAAATTTAGTTGAGATCCTGAGTCAAGTACTGCTCTACATTCCACTTCCACTCCGTCATTTTTTCGCAATTTAACCAATACAGTACTTAGTAGGACATAACTTCTTGCTGACCTGGCGGCTTGTGCTGCTAAGATGGTCGGTCTTGGGCCGGATGAGTTAGTTAATTGAATTTGTGGAATCGCTGGGTGTTGTGGTGTGGCTGATTCTGAAGTTTTAATTGAAACATCCTCCTTGTTTGAACTCACTGGCCAACTTTGCGTTGCTCGTTCAAGATGCACCAAGGTGTTGTGTTTGGCTAAACACCTCTTACATTCCCGAAGAGAGCAATTTCTAGACGAATGACCCTCCTTCATGCAATTGACGCACAAATTATATTTTCTTAGCAAGTCCAACCTTCTTGATGGATAGAGAGACAGGAATTGCTTACAAGTATACAATGGATGACTCTGTTTGCAAGCGAAGCATTTGCCTCTTGATGATGTAGCCATAAACGATGTCCTTGTGTGATAATCAATTTTCGGAACGTTCTTCACATTGATTGATGGTCGTCGACCTATAGCTTCTAACGACTGGAATCGAGTTTCCATGAAGACTAAGACGTCCTGGATTGAGCTTAACTCTCGTGGCGCCTTAAGTGATTGCTCGAACAGAGCGTGTATATTTTTGCCTAATTTTTTAATAATTATGTGTACAAGTAAGGCATCCCATGAATCGATAGGTAGTCCAAGATTCTTTAATCCCAGAAGACACTCATTGGTTGTGTCGTGTAAGGTTTTTATGGACCCAGCAGATTCGGTTTGAATTGTTGCCTCAGACAGTAGCTTATTCAATAGCGAAGTTACCAGCAACCGTTTATTGTTGTATCGGTTATTTAAGATCTTCCATGCGTCTTCGTAATTTTCGCCGGAGATTGGTAAATGTTGGATCAAGGCCCTTGCCTCTCCACTCAGATTGGTAGTCAGATAAAACATTTTCTGAACTGTAGATATTGGCTGATTGTGTATTAGCTGCAGATATAGTTCTTGGAATTGAGTCCATCGCATATAATTTCCGTCGAAGGTTGGTAGTGAGATTTTCGGCAGCCTGATGGGATTTTCATGCGAATCCGAGACTGATGATTGTGGTACAGCTCTGTTGTCACTGGATTCCAACTTCCGTTGTAATGAAATGATCGTGTCTTGAGTCCAGCCATCGAGTTCATAGAGCATCTCCGGCTCATAACCCAAAGGCCTTTCTTCGTCAGATAGCTCCCAAATTTGTTGGTCGTTTTTCACCAAATCCTTTTGATACTGTGCTAGTGCGTTAATTTTGAATTCAAGATATGCCCTTGAATCTGTCTCATTCTCCTTTGATTCAATTTCTTGAATATGATGTGTAGTGAGACCCATCAGGGCCTTTTGTCTGCGTACTAGTTTGTATAATTCCTTCTTGATGCCGTCTGTATTGGAATGACTGCCATCACTCATCCGTGCTTCGCCTTGAGATGATTCAGCTGTGATTGCTCGATAGCCTTTGGTAACAGCAGATGCGATATCTTTCTCACTCGATTGATGATCCAGCAGCAGGCTTGTTAGCTTGAAGTAAACCCTTTCCAGGTTTTCATAATAGTTATTTTGAAAGTATGGCCTTTCTGAATATTGCTCTCTAGATTTGTCGAGAGTTTGATGATTGGTCTGCATAGCGCTCCAGTATGCTTTTGTTAGTTCCAGTCTATCTTCGATGTACTTTACGGTTTTGCGTGTACTGGAGTCCTTGCGAAAGTTCCTCAAAAGCATTTCCAATTTGTTGCCATTTTCATCTTGTTCTTGAAATTATTTCTCCAGATCTGTATCCTTCGTGGTACTCATGATTGTAGTTATTCTTGTGTATATCGATCACCTTGGCGATGATGTGTTCTGTGATGATATTACGCTGTCTTCTTTTTTGAATTGTTGAACTTGAATATAATCACGTCGGGGTCACCATGTAAATTTTTGTACCGCGATAATACCGATATTTACCGCAAATTATCTTTGAGTGGTCACCCTAGTGCAAACCAGTGCGACCTTCTTGTTTTAGTTGCCCTAGTGCAAACCAGTGCAACGCGTATTACACGAAAATGAAAGAACGTATTTTCGATTAAAGACAAACTGTGTCATTTATTTAACAAGCCCAAGCTTTTATAATACAAAAGTGCTTACTCTAACAAGAAAAAATCGAACGACAGATTTCGAGCTAAAAACATAATTTTCTAAGAAGTTCATTTGCCTCACGAAATGCTTACACCGGCTTCGTATTGCATTACCTTCGCGTGCAATATGATCGTCTGATAATGTGCAGTGCACATAAAAATGCATTCTAAGCAATTCTAAATTACATGTTTATTTTTTGCATGGAATTTAACAAATATGCTAAAACTAAGTGAACTTATTAAAGGGGTAATAAGGATTTGGGTTGCGACTTTTCTGACTGCGTGTGTAATTTAACCTTTGACTCGACGAGGTTAAATTGTTTAATTCCACTTGATTTGGGTAGTGATGAAATCAATCTCATTATCAGCTCAACCTTGGTGACGACGAGGTCAAAATAAATTTCTTCCTTCCTGTGCTACGACTGGGGCAGTCTACTAACAAGCTCACACATGCAAAGAAAGTTCAGGTTCGATTTGAGACACAGCTTGTCTCGATATTACGAGACGTCCACTACCGAAATGTCTGTTCAGTGTTTTTGAGTAAAAAGCGTAGATAATGCGTAGTTCGTACGAATTTGTTTATATAGATTGCTCTAGATTTATCTCTATTGATCAGTTTCTTTCGGTCATTGTGCGATGAGTTTATATAAGTGGCTCCAGTAGTTTTTGAGTTGAAAAAAATTTAGGATACAACACCCCTTTGGAAATGTCAATGCCATTAAAATGAGTAAAAAAATTGTATGATAAGTTTGAATGAAGTAATTAGCGTAACAGTGCTTTAATATCAAACGTTATCTCGCAAAAGTTACCCTTGAGTGCAAAGTTATACCTGGGCAGTGCTTGAAGTTTTACTAGAAAGTCAAACAAAACGTCTTATTACTTTGCACAATTCATGTTCAGCGAGGCCCTCTGGAAGTGTATTACCATTTGGAACGAAGAACATAAGGTACCTGGAGCAATTTCGCTTCATTTTCAGCTAAAGTTAAGGAACTAATTAACTCCTAGAATTCTCCTGTCACTTTTGTCATCACAATCGATGTCTGCAGGGAATCCATCGTAAATATTAATTTCCGTTTGATTTGACATCTTGCTGAGAGCGATTTCTTAAGTTTTATTTGGTTGAGTTTTGGCTTAGGGAATCCCTTTTGAACTTTCCTTTCCAGTTCTCTCAAATAAGAAAATGATAAATATTATATCATGTTTTGACTGTATATAGTTAATTTACATCGTTAGGGCTGACATTATATAACATTTTTTAAAACACGGCAATGAAAAAATTTTCGTCTTTCATTGGTTTGCACACCTCAGAATTGTCGTAGGTATGAATGTTGTTACTGTCATTTCATTTATCAAAATTGAATCAAGAACGTAGTATGGAAAGCTCTTTACCATATACTATTTAAATAACTGGTTTATAGCATTTTAGTTATTCACGGCAATATTTTAGTTCTTCAAATTTACGCAATAAAGCGATATTTCTTCTTCCAGTTAATTTATTTGATGGTGCAAGACAAATAAACGAAAAAAATATTCTATATAATAAGATAATTTAAAAAAATTGAAACTAATATTTTTTTTTCTTATTATTAATTAGTCTTTATTGAGTTTAACATATTTGTTGCCTTATAAATTGCGAAGATTAGAAGTTACATTTTGACTATTTGTTTTATATTATACTCATAAAGCTGTTAGGTTAAGGGATAATAAACTTTACCGCAAAAGAAAGCAATACATAAAGGCGATAAGTTTAATATACTGTTGGGTAAGTTTAAGAATTCAGCTGGGTTCACAATTAATCAAATGCCTCAGTAAAGTTTGATTGTAGTGCAAAAATTCCAATACTGTAGTCAGCGGCGTATACATGGGGTTCACGGGGCCATAATATATATTGTAACCTGCACTGTAGGCTGGCAAAGGCTACGTGATGAAAACGAAACCAAGTTGTTCAATGCGCATTTCCCAAATTTCGGAAACCAGGAAAACGTCAGATGCCGTATGAAATCAAGGCCAACTCGAACCTGTGGTGACTTAGTGTGGTGAAAATGAATTTTTTTTTATACGATGTGGCCAAATCCTAGGGGACAACCCTTTGATGCGTTAGCATGGCTTTGGCCGGAAGGGAATTACTGTAAGGGAAGTGAGGAAACTTGAGTCTTGTTTGCTGTGCTTGTTGCTTGTTTGCTGCGAGCTAGACAACAGCCCAGAGACGGAGTGGATTATTTTAATTTCTTAATAAAAGCTCACGGTCATCTGGTCTCGAACCCGGGACCCATGGCATGTTGGTCTTGCCGCTCAATGCATTGATCCAACTCCGTCTCCACGGAAATTGCTAGAACTAAGTTGCTGAACTTTCCAGAATTAAGCTAAGTAGTATAAATAGGGCTGAGTAGCAACCTAGTGAGTCAGTTGTATTTTAACCCGTGAAGTAATAAGTGTAAATAAGTGAAGCGAAACGGTATATTGTGAAGAAATATTGTCAAGAAAATTGTGTATCGAATTAATCAGTAAAGTGAATAAAACTTGTAAGCATTTCTGATTGCAAATAAGTGTCTTAATTAATCCGTCGAGCCCGAAGATCCCCAACAACGTTACAATATTAATTCATGTACAGGGTGTTTCAGATCTGACGTGCCAAAATGAGTGGGGTGATAGATCTCACTTAGCCAAACAAGAAATTGTCTGGTAGGGAGGGGGCAATCTTATCCATAAATTTCCGTTTTTCATGGTGCGCACATCACTCTTTTATTTTTATCTTTCGATCTATCTTTCGATACTATCCGAATAATCTTTCTAAAATTGTCTACAATGTTGATCTAACTCCAACCATTGCAGGTACAGTCACTTCCAAAAGTTAAAAAAATGGTTTGCGATTACCTAAAATTCATGTTCGTTCGATTATGCACAGGGATGTCTTCTGTTAGATCTGGCAGTGTATTGTCTAAAAAGTCCGCATAAACTTGACCGTTGCGCATTTGTGGCAAAATAAATGGTTCTACCAAATGGTTGCCGATGATACCAGCTCAAACATTGACACTGAATATCTGCTGGAAGGAGGTCCGATTTGTCCTGTGTGGGTTGGTTTCCGACCAGGTATGGAGGTTATTGAAGTTCATGATCCAATCCCTGGTGAATTGAGATGCATCCGTCCACAGAATTCGGTCCAGACACGCCCTGTCGTCAATGTTACTTTCCCGAAGCCATAAGTGCTAAATTTCAGTCATCTCTTGGAATCTCCTTCCAGTAGTCCTTGGACTGGGTGATGGTGATATAGACGTCATCCCCCTCGATGAATAACCCTCCAAACGTTAGATGAAGACACTCCTAATCGTCTAGCGACTCGTCACGTGCTCGCCTCAGGGTTTTGCCTGACGATGTTGAGTGATATTTACTACACAACGTCGGAACCTTTCATCGTTGTTTTCTGTTCCTCCAATGCTGACTTTAGCTCATTTACAAAACCTTCCATCGATGTTTCTGTTCTTCCAACGCTGACTTTAACTCATTTACGGAACCTTCCATCGTTGTTTTCAACTCGGCTGATGAAGTCTTCTGTTCTTCCATTGCTAACTTTAACTCATTTACGGAACCTTCCATCGTTGATTTCATTGATGCCATTGATGCTTCTATTGATGATTTCTGTTCAGCCATTAATGCTTTTAATTCTTAATTGGAAGATTTCATCTCACACATCGGGGCATTGAGAATATCTGTCATACTTTGCTTCTTCTTCTTCTAGCTCGTCTTGAAAGACAAAAGCCTCTGGATCCTTTCCATCCTTTTCCATAGATCCTTGTAGTAACGCTACTAGGGCACATTTATTTCCAGTTGCAGGTGGGGAACGTTTACTTAACTCCCCCTTTAAGTCTTTAACACGTAAATCCTTTAGTTTGCGCCCCATAATTAGATTGGCTGCACCATTTCACTTTAATTTCACAGTCACACTTTTTTTTTATAAGTTCACTCTTTAGGGAAGTCAAGGGAAACTGCAGATAAGTAACAACAGTGATCAATTTACTGAACACAAGTGGACAAATAGCCAACAAGCAGTAGCGCTGAAGCTACACAAATACCAGTCCGATGAGATGAAATCGGAAAATTATATGATGCAGCTGTCGCAGAATTCAGCAACAGGAAACCTAAATCAGAACAGCCTCAAGCTCTCTGTATTGTTCGGTTTGGGTAACTCAAGACAAATAAATAAAAATTAATATTTTTTCAGGCAAAACCTTGGTGACATAACTACCAACAACAACATTTTTCCAGGCGGGCAACTACCGGAACCTAATCTGGAAATGGAGTCCGATTCATTAGGCGCACAATGGAGATTAAAAATTAGAAAACACACCGCAGAGGTCATCCGACTCAAATGAAGCAAGCTGCATGAAGATCTTCATAAGTGATAATAGGTACAGCTTTCTCAACACTATAAACGTAGATTTCGAATATCTTGTAAATGATTCGGAAAATTAGCAAAATCAGAAAATGTTGAACAATTATGTAGAAATGAAGGAAATTATAATTTAAAACAAACTAAAAAGTTAGTAAGCACAAATACAAGTCAACCGAAAACTCCCAAGTATTTGCCACCACTAATACTGCAGTCCAAGAGCTTGAAGATAAGTTAAGATGCCAAAATTGCGGACAAGAAGGACACCCCTCTAGCTACAGGGGTTGCACTTCTATAAAAGATACATAGAAAATCTTAAAGTAAAAGAAACAACAATTACAGCAATTCTGAGGCAACTACACTTAGATACAGTGGCTATCGAGTAACACCAGGTAGATCCTTTGCTGCCGCATGTAAAGACAATTTACCAGCACTTGCACAAGTAGGTAGTAAAATAAATGCTAATAATTATAGTGCACGAGTAAATAACTTGGAAAAAAATATATAACGGATGCTATGTAATAACGAAATGTTCTCAGCAATAGGTGACTTTGCTAATAACGCTGAAAAACTCTTTGGATGTTCATTCTATGAAATACTTAACGAAATTATTAGTTTTAATCAGAGATGTGATAAGTTGCCTGTCCAACAGGCTGGGATAGAATTTATCCAATTAACAATGAAGCTAGTTGGACATGATGCTAAATAACTTGAAAATATTAAATATAAATGTCTGCAGTATAATTTCTAATTACCGAAGAGTATTAATTACGAACGTAGTAAGCGAATTAAAAGTCGATATATTCATGTTAACAGAAACCAATTTATGTAGTAAGCATAGAGTTATAATAGATAATTTTAACCTAATCCGAAACGACAATAATAATGGCACAATTATTGGAATTCATAAAAATTATAAATATGAGAAAGAAACCATGTAGCAAAAACTATTCTAATCTTAAGTGTATACATTCCTGGTAGACTTAACACACAAAAGTTCAAAGATCTTTCCGAAATTTTTAATAAATTAGCCAATTTATTCCATGAAATTGTAATAACTCAATTTCGAATTAGTATCTCCAATGACACCGACCTTCCCGAGAAGTGGATCAGTAATTGACCTCTTTCTTCTAAGCAACACAATCCTATTACAGGATCATAACGCAGTGATCTCATTTCTAGAATTTAGCAATCTAACCATAGAATTTAATGAACCGAAAACTCATTTTGTATATAAAGGAGTTTACTGAGAACAAGTGAAAATAAAATAAACCAGATTAACATGGACATTAATCGTAATTTGGATAATGTGAAAATGGATAATAACTATATTCAGGAAGCTCATAATAAACATGCGAAAAGAGAAAGGAAATCTCCAAAAAGTACTTATCACTACCACAAGATATTCTTGACCTCATTAGGGAGAAACGCTCTACGCGTTGGAAAAGAAAAAAAAGTCCTCGATAGAACCTTTAATGTAAATGATCCTGAATACATCACATTATCAGACAAGATAAATAAACTAAAAGACAAAATCAGAACCAAATTAGAAATTCATTCAGACCTCTTATTTAGAAAACAGTTTGAGAAGATAAGGCCAGGGACTGATGCATTCAAATCACAGAATCACCGAAAGAAAAAGAGTTATCCCAACAAATCGTATAGTTACCGGTAGCAATAATTGCCAGGTAATTGTAAACGATTCTTGGGAGATAGCTGAAACCGTTGCAGAATACTATAAAACCATATATGATAAGAAAGACCCTATGTACTGTCAACCGACAAACCAATATGTTAAAGAAACAGTGTCTGAATTTAGAAACGGATACAAAAATTAAGAAAACATAGTAAGGAAAATCACAGTGTTTAGTGCTAATAAGCCCTTTGATGCCCCTAAAATGGACATCACATGATTTGTTCAAGAGCTGGAAGTTGAAGAAATAATCGTCCAAAGAACTAACCCGAAAATTTCTTCTAGATTTGATGAGATTCCAAATCTTTTCATTAAGTACTTGCCCGAAAGGGCTGTCACAACTATATATTTAATAATGGCCAGCCAAGATTATCCCCATACCAAAGAAAGCAGGCGCCAAGTGTAAGCTAACAATTCTAATACTAACAATATTCGTAAAACTAACTACTAGTATATATTTGTCTCAACAATAAATTTGTACGAACCGATATCAAAGCTTGACTAGCGCGAATGCCCTTCTTAGAGTGACTGACTTGCTACGCAAGGAAGTCAATGAGTTCAGATTCTATCCAGCATTGGAAAAATGTTAGAGAGAATTATAGGTGATAAGATAGATCACTTCATCTTGTCTTAAATAGATCAACGGTTACTTGCGCTCTAGATATCAAAAAGGCCTTTGCTTCTGTGTGGACAGAGGCTATTATCTTTTATTTAATAATTTACGGATTCCCTTACCGACTCATTCTGTAGATAGGAAACTTCCTTACCGATAGAACTCTGTCCCTAGCTATCAACAATAAATTATCAAACTTAGTGCAGGTATACTCAGCCGTCCCTTCCTACTCGAATTTCCACATTTCCAGCAAAACGAAGACGGTCAAATAATCTCAAGAGCCCTGCTTTATGCAGACGACACCTTAGTGTACGCGGAAGATCTATGTCCCCTAATAGCAGCCAAAAGAGTAAACAACCACTTAGAAGTTATAGACGATTACTATAAAACTTGGGGTATAAAAATTAATGCGGACAAGTGTTGTTAGGTTTTGTTGGCAAAAATTCCCACGAAAATGAGAATTCTGAGGGATTTTTCCCACAGATTTTACTCTAAATTTCCTTAAGTTTTCCCAAGGACGAAGAAGAATTTTGAAGAAGACAAACGACAAACTTTTGCAAAATGAACACGTTTTTATTTAAAAAAACTAAAAAAGTAACAAGTTCACATAAGTAAAAATATATAACAGTAAACCAAAATTAAATAAAAATGTATTTAAAAACATAACAATTGTTTCAATGAAACAAAAAATATCAAGCCTCCAGTGTAATTCAAAGGCAGTGGCTATTTACCACTCTAAAATTGCCGTACACGGAAAGTACGTCAAATTTTTATTAGACTTTCTGGGAGGAAGAGGTGTATTAATCAGTCTTTTAGTTGCTTTTTTAACTGGCGGGGCTGCCCCCCCCCCAAAGTTTTTATCTAGAAAAGGCTGTGAAAAACTATTACTAGTAATATTACTATTTGCATTTATCGTGTAGTTTCGTGTATTTCCGTGTAAACGGCAATTACACGGCAATTTGAGGGTGGTAAATAGACACTTCCTAATTAAAAAGATCCGTCTACTCGTGTAGATTTTTAGAATTACGTAGGATATAGTGCCTTGCAGTCTGCTTGAAGTTGACGCAGTTGATATTCTCTGATTGGAAATTGGATCTAATGGAGCATACTGCATAACCATGCACCAGTTCACTTAAGTCTGTTTTGGGTGAAGAACCGCGTTCAAAATTCTTGAAAGTTTCAGAAGTTTATCATCACATCACCCAAAGAAGAATGACCAAAAAGTTCTGAAAAATTACATCATTTTGTGCATACCAAGATGAGTTGATGATTAAGTTCTGAATTACACGAGAGG
Source organism: Leptarthrus brevirostris (assembly GCA_964036015.1). Classification (NCBI taxonomy): domain Eukaryota; kingdom Metazoa; phylum Arthropoda; class Insecta; order Diptera; family Asilidae; genus Leptarthrus; species Leptarthrus brevirostris. The sequence goes on from OZ038375.1 coordinate 43,807,092, forward strand.
GATTTTACCCCATAACTCACGGCAATTCTCTTTTGTGCAAAAGTAGAAAAACCCTCGGAGTGTTGCTACAAAAGGGGCTTTGACTGACGTTAAAAAACCGATTCATAAGTGTTTTGCAGGGTTGAAAATTTGTATTCACCGGCTCAAGCAATACTAAATCAACCGGACACCAAAAATTTTTCGGACCCTAATGAGGAAGTTACGAAAATGAACAAAAGCAATTCAGGAAAAACTCAAGCAAAACCCCTACGATTCGTGATTGATACTCACAGATGACCCTCTTGCTACCTCACTTCTCTCACCATGAAAAAAACAGGTTTTCGTCACTCATGGGATAAAATCCCTCTCGTGTCAGGACTTAGTTGTGCTAAGTGCTTGTGGCAAGGACTTAAAAGTATTATGAGTGTAAACAGGCAATAGCCCGTCCTGTACTCAAAAAAAGGATCATGCTAAGACTTGTTGTCTTCCAGTGGCTGTGAGCGAACGCATTTTCATGACAAGTGTTTAAAATAGATGAGAATACCTAGAAATTGTGATCAAGGGTGAAATGAGTGGGTTAGGTAAAGATTTAATTGCTGGCAATTAGGGACTAGACAGTGTGAATGCCTTTCATTACGTCAACTGACTGTACCGTGGGGTTTTTATGAAACATTGCTTCGTAAATTATTAATTAATTAAAACTGAGTTTTACTTGTTTCAAACTTTATTTTTATTATTCCGATACGCGTATTTCGGCTTATAAGGCCATCGGAATAATAAATATAAAGTTTGAAACAAGTAAAACTCAGTTTTAATTAATTAATAATTTGCGTTTCATTACCCTTTTATTACCCTTTGTTTCCCAAAATATCCTTCTTTAATGCATAGTGTAAGATCCCTAGGTAAACCACTTGGAAATGTTACATCACGCCCGAATTACAATTCCGACTGATCAGTTGGAATTGTAATTTGGGCCTCAATTCGCTCTAGGGCACCAATTCGCCACTGGTTGACGCGTTTACCAAGTCGAATTTTTAAAAAAATATTTTGCGTTGTTTTCCAAAAGTAAGTAAAACATAAAATATTGCACGATAAAGTTCATTATTTATATTTATTCTAATATTTGGATATTATGACTTTTCCCACGTTTCTATTCAGGAGGACAAAATTAGCGAGAATTCCCAAGAAAAGGGAGAATTCCCATGAAATAACAACATTGATGCGGACAAATCTGTTTCTATTTGTATACGAAATGCATATCGGAAAAAAATCTCTGCAGATACAGTAAGTAGAATGGTAAAGACCAAAATAGGCAATGATGATATCCCATTAAAAGAGGAGATTAAGCGTGTATTTCTTGATTCATTCCGTGGAATGCCAGAATAAACGGAATAGAAGTAATATGTAAACACAAAGGAATATTCCTGCCAATTTAAAGTTGTAGTTAGGTTAATAAACAATTTTTGAGGTTTCAGTTTTTTATATTATTTCAAATGAACGCAAAAGACATCCAACAATAAATTGTGTATTTATTTACAAATATGACGTTCTTTTCCTTCCCTTTTCATACTAAATTGTTTTTTGACAGTTTTATTCCGTTTATTCCATCTACAACTTCGGTACAAAAAGAACACGTTCTGAACATTAGGAATAGAATATTCCGAACGAATAAAGAAACACATTAGGTGCGAGAAGTTCTGACATCAATTTTATTTTATACATAAGCAGCTAATCAAACCAATCATTTGCTATGTCTTCCCAGTATGACACTCAATTTCCCCAGCAGTGGCCAATGAATTGGAAGTCTTCGAGAGGAGAATAGTACGAGCCGCAATAGGAAAAAACTACAAGACTAGACATAAGATATACAGTAATATATACATTATTAAAGAAGCAAAAATGCTGCACCTCATGCTATATGTAAATAATGCATTGTATAAAAATTAAAAACGATGTCAGAAACACTCCAATATTCTTATTAGGGAAGCAGTTAGTAAACAAAAAGACTAACTACTAAAAATGTTAAATAAAAATTATTATTATATGTGAACAAGTGTTTTAACTCAACTATGAATACATGTTCAATTCCTACATTCTACAAGACTGTCAATAAAAACAACTATAGGGGCTAAATATATTTATTATCATAGAGTATTTATTATCATACAGTATATATATATATGTAAAATAATCAACAAACAGTTTCAAGCGGGTTCACAGATTTAACTGGTTTATGCTTGGAGCTGTTCTTTGATTCTGTTTTATCTTGAAATAACTGTAAAAACTCAAGGAACATTACTGATAAAAGCACATGTACTCAAATAAAATGTAAAGTAATACATGGGAAAAAAAATAAAGATAGCTCGCATTAAGAGCAAGGATGTGAATAAAATCCCTTTTAGGGTAATTTATGTTAAGTAAAATCTCTTATACATACCCGAAGAGAGTAAAAGAAAACTGTAAAACAGTATTGTGCCTGTTTAAGATGCAGAAGTATAAAATAAAATAACTGATGTGTTATCATTGGAAAAGAAAAATAACTACAAATTATTAAAGAAATAATCTCATGTATCTTGAAAGTTAGTCGTTAAATAGTGGTAAGCCTTTTGCAAATGTTAGTTCTTAAGTGATGAATTCTGTAAAATTTTGTATTTATGTTAGCCACAACCTGGGGCATGGGCATTTTCGTGGCCTACCTCATGCACGTTACAATATTTTTGATCTTAAAATTTGATCTCTCATTTTTGACAATCAAAATTACATCGTTAGAGACAGCAATTACCAACATGAAACTTATTGTACTTCCGTATACATAATGTGTTTTCTTTTCGTATTTTAGCTCCTTTATTTCATTAGGATTTTCTATTTGCTGTAACAAAATATTATCGAACATTAATTTATCGTTCAATTTCTTAATTTTATCTAGATAGGCGGGAGTAAACAAGACTTTGCCGAATTCTTTCTGACTATTTTCAAAAACTTTCTTATCTATTTCTGCTTTGGAATTGATAAATTTAATTACATAATTTACGTTCATTACAGATTTTCTTTCATTACAGGTACTGTTAACTTTGACTGATTTTTGATTTTTTTTGATCTTAGTTCTATAAAATCTTAACTTTAGATACATTATTGAATATTTTGTTACAGCTCTTCTTTGTTATATAATTGTTATAGGGCTTTAAAATCTTTAGGTCTTTATCTTTCACATATGTATGTTAGCTATATATTGGTTACATTTTCGTATTGCACTATTTCCTGTGCATCAAATATTAGTTCTCTGTATTTTTCATCACCTCTTGGAACAATAAGTATTTTCTTTACTATTTCTTTTAGTATTCTTATCACAAATATAATATTGGTACCATGACTTATTACAACTCCTAATTTGATGTTTTGTTATTTTTGGATATGGATTTCATATTCAAGAATTTCTTCATTTGCTTTTTGTAACTTGGAGTTTGCAAATACGGATGGATGGATTAGTTAGTGGTGATTTCACGCGCATTAGACGTTTTTAGAGATGGTGTTTCCTTGTTAGCTTAGTGTTGTTATAGTGATACTCAATAGCATAAACCAATTTTATTTTTCCAGAAACTTTAAAAGCGTGTGTCATTTATTCAAATAATAAAAATTAAGTTACGCCAATTAGAATTTGACTTTAAAAACAGTAGTGGTTAATTTTAAAAGTGATATTTTTTGTTTTAGAAAAGAAAAAGTGCAGTGATAATTAATTGCTTTTATCGAACTTGGAATACTACAAGCCTTGCTGACTGAATTTAATAATTTACCTGCCGAAATCCTAGATCTTTGGAGTAAAAGAAGTTATATTTTTAAAGGACAGGTGAGTAAACTTGATCTTTCTTATTCTTGTATTGATTTCGTATAGGAAAGAAATGTGTCACTGAAAAAATACCGTGAATCAAAAGTTTGATCTTGCATAATTTAGTGCACTGCAGGGTTTTCTTATTGGTGTATTCAGTTCAGCGACGCTTGTTTCAAATTTGAATTTCGAGAAATAAACTTCCCATGATATTACTATAGTCGCTGGCTAGTAAACGGGAATTTAAAATAAGTGTTAATACTAATCTGAAAGAAAAATTGAAATAGTTATGGCTGATCAGGAAAGGAGTTCAGTAATTTCTGATTTACCAGTACTTAGTGAAGAAGCAGCCTTACGAAGTCTTTTAAAAACATGGAATCTTGAAGTAGAAATGACAGGAATTTTAAAAAGTAAGTAGTATGCGAAATAAAATAAACCAACATGAATTCTTACATCCGCGATGTTATTTTTGTTACAATTTAGGAAAAACTAAACTAAGATAACATTAATATATTTCGTGAGTTACATTTCCACGACTTTTATTAAATATAGTGCTACCCCGATACAAAAGTAATTAAAACCCTGGTAGATTGGAATTTTGGAGCGAGGGTGGTTTTTAGTGGATATCCAATAAACTTGTTTAAGGTAACCAGGTCTCGAATGATGGTTAAAATGGGCTTTTTCACGCTTTTAGATATTTTGCTCGCGGTTTTAAACATGCTTCAGAAGACGAATTACGGATTAAAATGAGCGCTAAACAAACCCTGTGACTTTGTTAGTGTGAAAGTTATTAAAAATACGAAATGACAAGAAAAAAATAAAAAATGACAAATTAACTTATTTAGGTACATTTTTCTCCTTAACCACTGGTGCTATCTGCTCCAAATTGATGGTGAACCTGAAACAAGAGTAAGGCAACATTGCATACCTAAAATGTTCAACCTTTTTCCTAAATTGCAATTTTTGTTAAATTTTTTTTGAAAAAAGGTCAAAAATCACTCTTTTAAAAAAAATGCATTTGGATTTAAAATAAAGTTAAAAATGGAACACAAAGATGAATTTCGGTATAAAAGAGAAAGGACATAAAGGATAAGCACTGTGCAAAATTTCATCAAAATAGGTTGAATAGTTTTTTTGCAAATGGTACCTAAAAATCAAAAAAAGGAACTTACGGGTTGAGACGAAAATCTCTCGTGACAACTGTGCAGACGACGCGTCACCATCTTTTAAAATATCAATTTTTGGGGTTAAATAGTCGCGTTGGTATGACATGTCATACATTTTCTGAAAGGGGAAAGCGCGGGCTTTCAAATAGAACTGTTTTTAAAAAATCGATTTTTTTGACCCCATTCGCGACCTGGTTACCTTAAAGCGAAAATATTAATCAAAAGTTTATGGGTTTTACTGGACGAGCAAGAAAAGGTTGCCGTTAATGACCCAAAAAATATGAAAATCAATTGGGTTACTGTATAAAATACACCACGCCTATTTTTGCGTATAAAAAGTGTAAACCTCCAAAAAAAGACCCGAGGAATTTTGCACACTTCGAAAAGCAGAAAATTTAAGTTTGTAATCCACTTGAATTAACTTTTCAGCAATGTCTAGAAATCTTGTAATTCCAAAAAATTCCTTTATCAATGTTTCGATGAAATTTGTTAACATTACCTTTTCGGGGACGTTGTTCTCTTTATACACATATATAAAAGTTTAAAACGTATTACTTTGCAAGTTATAAGCGAAAATAGGGTGGAGTATGTTACACCGCACCCATCAATTGAGGTTAGGGAAGAATTATAATTACTAAAACCAGATACTGTCGAAGTAGCATTATAACACAGAAAAATAATGTACTATTGTATTCCAGACAGCTATAGTTTGTCCGTTTAAATTTTGTACGGAAGTAATATATTTTACGCAATAAATAAACATTATAAAATCTTATTGATTTCGTTCTTTCAAAAATTTCAGAGTACGAAGTAACTTTTGATGTTTTAAAATTGCTTAACGATGATGACATAAAAGTACTACTTCCGGATGAAAAATTAGCAACGATAGTGCTTTTTAGGAATTGCCTTAAAAGGTGGCAAATAGAAAATGTATATTTCTAGTTATTTTTTCTTTCAAACATCCTTGCACATTTTCTGTATTCTAACAGGGTTTTGGAGAAGTTAACTGCAGCAATTGTACTACAGGTAATTGTTTTCAAAACATAGAAAAGTGGCTATCCTCATCTCCTGGTTTATCCGCTTCAAAGAGTTCATCCGAATCTTTCAGTCTGAGAAATGAATACGTAAAGGAATTTCAGAAATGTTTATGGAACGAATTACTTTAAATTACTTTCATAGGTTCTTGACAACCTTGAAGTAATACTTAAGGATACGTTAAGAGGAAATCAGATCTTAGAGTTTAAAAGCTTACACGACGATCCATTTCCGAAAAGTTGGCGTCTAGTTTTATGCGAGTCTATATGCCAGCACTTTATTAAGTCGAACCAACCGCTAAACACCCACCATTTCGAGAAAGTCAGCATTGAAATAAAAAAACTGTTTCCCAGTGAAGTGAAGGTAACATGAGTCTTTAACACTTCATTTCAGTCTTTAACACTTGCACTTTTAATATTTCACTTTTAAATTCACTCAAATTCTTAATTTAGCACTTAACTACCTTATTGCTACACTTATAATTAATTGCTGAAAGAATTTGAATACGTTCATTAACTTAAAATATTTATCTTAAAATAATTCGAACAGCCAGGTTCTGAATTATTTCTTCACAAGTGCTTAATTAATTTAATATAAGTGCGAACAGCCAGGTTCTGCAATTATATTGACTTTCTATTGCGGATAATACTTATTCGAGCAGCCAGGCTCTGAATAAGTATTGGGAAAATATTACTGGGAACACAAAAATAACTTCTGTATTTATTCGAGCAGCCAGGCTCTGATGTTAAATATGTTAATTAATGTTAATAGGCAACACACTAATTTATTCGAGCAGCCAGGCTCTGAATAAATTGTTACAAATAGGTTAGTTTACACAAAGTAAATATAATCGAGCAGCCAGGCTCTGATAATATTTTTATATTGTTATAAATAGATAAAATATTCGAACAGCCAGGTTCTGAATATTTTTTAAGTATATTTTAATTTTACTCACCAAACTCGCTGAATATTAGATTTCAAAAGAGAGAGAGCCCATGTGCATGCAGCTCTTTTATAGTTTGAATTCAAACGGTTTATACAAAAATATCGAATTTGGTTGGAATCGAGAGATAGTCGCCATGTTAATTCGCATTCGATATTTTTTCGCCATGTTGAATCAAAGAATTCAAATTTTAACTACAATGTTGGCGGGAAACTTTTTACTTTAAAGATTTATAAATTGACGTTAAAGTTTAAGGTTTATTATTAATATATTAAATGAGATCATTTAATATATACTTAGTTCTTGGTTACACGGATTATACCCAAAACAAATATTAAATCCGAGATTTGTTTACGTCGGTTGCTGAGCGCCGTGTAACCAAATTGCTCATGCCAAATATTAGCTGTTTTGACAGACTGTCAGGGATGTTTGGCTGATCAGAAGAGGTAAAACTTTGTATTTTGTTATTTAATTTGTATATTTTTAGGTTGCGTCGCAACATTCTCCCGCCCCAAATTAAAAAAAAACGATATGGATATAAATATAATTCATTTTAAGTTGAACCATATAATTTCTAAATTGTTTGATATTTCGTACCTTCCAGGTACCACCTGAAACTCTCGGTTCACGAGTTTAACGCTAACGCTTCGGCCATCTCGTAGTTGGATTGTCCTCTTACGTCGTTTAGATCGCTCCAATCCAATCCAATTGATACTCAGATATTCATCGGTTGGAATTTTAAATGTGGAGCCTTCTCGCGTTGTTATGTGGATTTCTGATGAGACCAGCTCGTTTGTGGGTAGGGGTGACGAGGACACGGCCTGATCACGTTGTGGATCGAATCCTGTTTCGTCGTCTTCCAGCGTTAAGTCAATTGTAAATGGTGGAGAGGCGAGTGCTGCTTCTGAAGTACTGTTGTGAGCCTCGTCTTCTCCATCCTCTATCCTGGAATCGGCAGAACCTTGTGAAGCGAAGACTTGTGAAGAAACGAGTTCCCGCTGCGCTCCGTCGACATCTTCATCATCCTCATCATCTTCAATTGTGAGGTCGATTGTGTAGATTTGAGTAGGAAGGACCTCTGCCCAATTTATGCTTCGTAAAGAGTTTAATGTTAGCTGTGTACCTCCATGCAAGCTTCGTTTGTGGTGCATATCTATTAAAAGGTTAGAGAAATGATTAGATTTAGGTAGAATAATAGGATGCTGTTGATTAAACGAAATTGATGCGTTGGTTAAACGGCCTCCAACTCGAAGAATAATAGAAGATAGAAGATAAATACGGACTCAATCCCTTTATCCGACTGTGACTAGAAATTTCCTTCTTCCAAGAGAGTTGTTTGATGTCATCATGGAACTCGGCTGATTGAACTATTCTGATGAGTCGTGTCTCTACTTCTTGAATCTCTTCCGCGGTAAGTGGTCCAGTCCTTCTTCTTTTCTTGCAGTTTTGACTAAACCGAAGACACCAGCATAACACTCGAGTAAGACGATGATATGATGAGAAGCGTGCGATGATTTCTTGCGAATTAGAGTTGGTCGCTATCAGAGTCTTCGTTTTTGATTCTTCTTCCAGTTGTTCCTTTGGTGCCTCCCATGTTGGCCACGTAGACTGGTCTTCCCTTAGCCAGGTTGGTCCATGAAACCATAATTCGTTGTTGACTAGTGCTGTTGGGCTTATTCCTCTGGATGCGCAATCGGCGGGATTTTCTTTGGATGGGATGTGATGCCATGAATTCAGTTGACCATGGTCCTGGATTTAAGCTACTCTGTTGGCTATAAATGTCTTCCATCTGATGGGGTGTCCTTTAATCCAACTGAGGGTGATTTTGGAATCCGTCCAGGAGTAGCTCGGTATATTGGTTATGTCCATGTCCCTTCGAACTGAATTTATCACTTTGCTCAAAAGGACTGCAGCACATAGTTCTAACCTAGGTAAAGAAATAGTCTTAATAGGTGCTAATCTTGATTTTGAAGTTAATAAATGAGTATGAATTTGACCATCTTCTCCGATGATTCTGATATAAATAACTGCTGCGTATGCTTGCATGGAGGCGTCACAGAATCCGTGAAGTTGATAATGTTGAGGAGTAGATTTTAAGTTGATCCAGCGGGGAATCCTTATTGTTTGTATGATGGGAATGCTTTCCTTGAAGTGTTTCCATTCGCTGACAAGCTCAGATGGAACAGGTTCATCCCATGTAAGACCCATGTAAGCCAAAGTTTCTGAATCATGATTTTTGCTGCTATGACTGCTGGGGCTAGCCAACCTAGGGGATCAAAGAGTTGTGAGATTTCTGATAATACCTTTCGCTTGGTAAGAATTCCATGCGTCTCTCGAATGTTGGTTTTAAAGCTGAATTCATCTGTTGAAGGATGCCAGTGAATTCCTAATGCCTTAATCCTTTCTTCGTCTTCAAAGGAAAGTGGAAAGTTGATTTCGCGGTCTTCGGGTGGTATATTCTCCAGTATTTGCGAATGATTACTTGTCCATTTGCGTAGTTTAAACCCGCCGCCCTTGAGTAAGTTGGTAAGCTCTTTTTGAATAAGTGTAGCCTCTTCAATGGTGTCTGCTCCAGTTAGGACGTCGTCTACGTACGAATTTTCCATGATGATTCTAGATGCTCGTGGATACTTATGTTGATCATCTCTTGCAAGCTGTTGCAATGTCCTGATGGCAAGAAATGGTGCAGAAGCTGTTCCAAAGGTGACTGTAGTCATTGCGAATTCTTGTAGTGCATTATTCGAACTATCTCTCCAAATAATTCGTTGATACTGCTGATCGTCTTCATGAAGATGTATCATTCTATACATCTTTTCGATGTCGGCTGATAAGGAATATTTGTAGGTCCTCCATTTGAGTAATGTTGCTAATAAAGTCGGTTGAAGAGTTGGACCTGTAAAGAGTTGCTCATTAAGAGACTTACCATTTGAAGATTTGGCGGACGCGTCGAAGACCACCCGAAGTTTTGTTGTGCTGCTTTCCTTGAAGACGGCGTGATGAGGCATATAAAAGTGTTTTATAGCTTCCGAATATGCTCCATCTGATTTGTTGATTGCTATAGGTTTCATGTGATTGAGAGTATGATATTCCTTGATGACACGTGAGTAGTCCTCATGTAGTTGTGGATTAGTTGAGAATTTTTTCTCCAGTTGTATAAATCGTTTGATGGCCATGTTGCATGAATTCCCCAAGATTGGCGGTTGTTGTTCCTTAAACGGTAAGCGAACTTCATAAGTTCCATCTGGCCTTCTTTTGTGTGTTTGGATGTAAAATTCCTCGCACTTCATTTCATCTGAAGTCCAAGTTCTAGTTTTGGGTATGTCTTCCCATTCCCAAAATTTCCTAAGTTGATTTTCTAGCTGTAGGAAGTTGTCCTCGATGTTGAGGGTGAAAACTGATTTCGGTTGATCTGCGTTATTCGTTGTTCCGAATAAAATCCATCCCAATGATGTATTTTGTGCTGTAGGTGATCCTGGTTGTGTATGTTTCTTGATTCCGTCTAGAAGTATGTTTGGGTATACTTCTGCTCCTAGGAGTAAGCCAACCTTGCCTGGTTGGGTGAATGTAGGGTCTGCTAATTGGAGTCCCTTGATGTGTCCCCATGCATGATGTTGTAACCTGTTTGGAGGTAAAACGTCAGTGATGTGTTTCAGAACAAGCGCGTTTGAATGAAGCTGAAATAAAGTGTTATTTAGCGATTTTAGAGTAAATTCTACAGCCCTTGTGGCTGTAGCCGTTTTAGTTTTTCCAAGTCCGTTAATTTGAACTTCTGTAGAATTTCCTTTTAACTGAAGTTGTTGATATGCTTGTTCGGAGATTATGTTCACTTGTGATCCAGGATCGATGAGGGCTCGTAAAACCAGCGATTGCCCTGATGTGGTTTCAACTTTTACAAGTGCGGTGGCTAATAGTGCTTGAAATCTGCAAGCGTTGATCTGTGTGTTCACAGATGTACTTTCTGTGTTAGACGATGTAGGAACGATGCTGCTGTCGATCCCCTTATGTTGAGTGTTGTGTAATGAACCTTGATGAGATGATGAGTTTGTGCTCTTTGATCTAATGTTGTCAGAATGTAGAAGAGAATGATGTTTCTTGCCGCACTTGAAGCACTTGTGCTTACTTTTGCACTCTGAAGTTGTGTGATTTGCTCCTAAGCAGTTGTAGCACAAGTTGGTTTTTGATGTGATGTTGCGTCTTTGAGCGATATCCATCTTGTGAAAATTGGAACATTTGTAAAGCCTATGCTTGTCGTTGCATATTGGACAGATTGTAGATTGTAGAGAATGGTGAGCTAAAGTTGTTGTGTTGCCTGAAGGTGAGCGTAGAGGTTTTGTTGATCGAGTTCCCATGATTGCTTCCAGTGTTCGATAACGAGCTTCTAAGAAGTCCATGAATTTTTGCAAAGTTGGCAATTCCTGTGTGTTCCCAAGCGTCTGTTCCCAGAGGTTGTGTGTTTCTGATGGTAAACGTTGAACCACCATGTGGATGATTATGGTGTCCCATTGATGTATAGATACACCTAATGCCTTCAGTTCATTCAGTCGTTCTGAAGTGTTGTCCATTAGTTTCTTGATTCCTTCCGCTGTCTCAGCACGAATTGGAAATTGATTGCACAATTCCTTGAGATGATTGTTGACCAGGATTCTTTTGTTGTTGTAGCGTTTTTGTAGTAATTCCCACGCTGGCTGATAATTTGCTGCAATTGTGGTGAATTTGTTGATTAGGCGTTCTGCTTCGCCGCATAAACTCGCCTTTAGATAATGGAGCTTTTGTACAGCTGGAATCCTCGCATCTTGATGAATGAGTGATGTGAATAAATCATAAAATGCCCTCCAGTTTGAGTAGTTTCCATCAAATTTGGGTAGATTTATCCTTGGTAGTTGTATATCTGATTTCACTTCTGGCTTCACTTCTGTAGGCTCTTGAACTGGCTGTTTTTCCTTAAGAAGATCTTGAAGTTCACTTAAATAGTTGAAGTACGCTTCCTCTGTCACTGCATATATGTCGTTCTTGATGTATTCGTGATCTTTACGTAGTTCGCAATCCATGGAGAAGATTTCCTGGTGATTGTTTGAAAATGTGTCAAAAAAATCCTTTACTTGTGTGATCCTAGCTTGAAGATAGGTTGGCGTTCTTCTAGCCTCTCCTGTTTTCTTGAAGTTGACGATTGCCTGAGACACTTGCTTTGATATTGTCACCTGTTTTTTCAATAACACTTCCATTGTCACGCTTTTCACCTTTAGATACAATGTTCACTAAGTTTTTTTACGTTTTCACGAATGTTCACTAAGTTTTTTAAGTTTTCACGAATGTTCACTAAGTTTTCACAAAATTTTCACTACTTAGACTTCAATGTTTTAAAACTTTAATCTTTCTCAGCAATATCCGGTTACTCGAAGGACCAATGTTCAGGCTACCCGCTGAAAAGGGATACTGGTTACGCGAAAATTAAAGAATTTATTGCTGATAAGATAAGTTTTTATTCATTTCAGTCTTTAACACTTGCACTATTCACTTTTAAATTCACTCAAATTCTTAATTTAGCACTTAACTACCTTATTACTACACTTATAATTAATTGCTGAAAGAATTTGAATACGTTCATTAACTTAAAATATTTATCTTAAAATAATTCGAACAGCCAGGTTCTGAATTATTTCTTCACAAGTGCTTAATTAATTTAATATAAGTGCGAACAGCCAGGTTCTGCAATTATATTGACTTTCTATTGCGGATAATACTTATTCGAGCAGCCAGGCTCTGAATAAGTATTGGGAAAATATTAGTGGGAATATAAAACGAACTTCTGTATTTATTCGAGCAGCCAGGCTCTGAATAAATATGTTAATTAATGTTAATAGGCAACACACTAATTTATTCGAGCAGCCAGGCTCTGAATAAATTGTTACAAATAGGTTAGTTTACACAAAGTAAATATAATCGAGCAGCCAGGCTCTGATAATATTTTTATATTGTTATAAATAGATAAAATATTCGAACAGCCAGGTTCTGAATATTTTTTAAGTATATTTTAATTTTACTCACCAAACTCGCTGAATATTAGATTTCAAAAGAGAGAGAGCCCATGTGCATGCAGCTCTTTTATAGTTTGAATTCAAACGGTTTATACAAAAATATCGAATTTGGTTGGAATCGAGAGATAGTCGCCATGTTAATTCGCATTCGATATTTTTCGCCATGTTGAATCAAAGAATTCAAATTTTAACTACAATGTTGGCGGGAAACTTTTTACTTTAAAGATTTATAAATTGACGTTAAAGTTTAAGGTTTATTATTAATATATTAAATGAGATCATTTAATATATACTTAGTTCTTGGTTACACGGATTATACCCAAAACAAATATTAAATCCGAGATTTGTTTACGTCGGTTGCTGAGCACCGTGTAACCAAATTGCTCATGCCAAATATCAGCTGTTTTGACAGACTGTCAGGGATGTTTGGCTGATCAGAAGAGGTAAAACTTTGTATTCTGTTATTTAATTTGTATATTTTTAGGTTGCGTCGCAACATGAGGATTAAAACGATTCCAAATTTAAAAGAAACAAATAAACTTTTTTGTTAAAAAGTTGAATGATGGAAACTCCTTATTTTCCTGTTTACTTTCATTTATTTGGCACGACGCGCGTTTCGAACACTATGTATTCATTTTCAAAGTGCAACAATTCAACTGAGTACAAAAATCAATCCAATTTTGAAAATTACATAACCAACTTACAACACCCATTACAATAATAACAAATAAGTTAAAGCTCTACACATATTTAAATTATACTATCATACAATAAATTACAATACAATAATATGTAATCTAACTAAACATAACTAAAGCTACTACCACTTGTCGGAGAATTAGCCGTTGTCCTAAACATTTTGGTCAATGTAGTATCCACTAGACCATTATTATCGTTTAAAGCCCGCTCTTTATTCTTTGCGATAAAGACTGACTCCCAAACACAAAGTTCACTGTAACTGTTGGCCTCCTTTATTAATTTGATACTCTCACCATTGATCCCATGCTTTCTCTGGTTTGGTTGACCATCATCCAATGCTGCATTTGCGTGCTTGATGTGTCTCGAAAGTGCTGTCCTGTCATTGCCGTTTCTGATGTCAAGCAAGTGGTCTCGGAATCTTTGCCTAAGTTTTCTTTTAGTCATTCCGATGTATTTTTTATTACAGCCTCCACAGTTGATTTCATAAACTCAAGACTTTTCCATGTGTGGTATTTTGTCTTTTGTAGAGCCAAGTAGGTTTTTCAACTTTCCACTAGAGGACAGTGCTAATTTTAAGTTATATTTTCCCAAGCATCTTGCTAATTTATCGGAAATTTTTGAAAAATATATCGTTTTTATATATTTCTTTCTGATTTCCCCTTCTGTAGGCTTTAAAGTTGTCTCCTTTTTGAAATTCATTTGTCGATTTTTCCTATCCATAATATTATGTATGATTTTCGTATTCAATCGATTAAAAAGTGCTAAACCAAAAATATATTGCTTTTCTTTTTCACGTCTTTCTTCTGTCAATGGGATAGCATACATTCGATGGATCATGGAGTTAAAAGCTCATACTTATGTCTAAAACCATGAAATGAGTCATTGACTATAAGCAGAGGTGAGTGTGTTGGTTTTCGAAAAATATCAAATTCGAGGTATTGAGGGATGTAGGGCTGGCATATTCAAGGAGAGGTCTAACGAAGGAGACGTAGAGAGATTTGGAAACATAAGGATTGGAGAACTCTCTAGACCAGCGCTTCACAAACCCTAGCGCGGAGTTAGCTCTGTTAATTATGCTGTCAATGTGGGAACGGAAATTGAGTTCACTATCACAGATTATTCCTAAGTCACACAAAGAGGTAACGATAGGGACTGGTACGTCGGTTAACATATAGACTCTCGGGGTGTTGGTAAGACGCTTGCGGGAATAAGAGATGGACTGGCATTTGGAGACATTGAGCTCTAGAAAGTTTTTCATGCACCATGTGATGAATGAATCGAGGTCTTCTTGCAGGAGAAGAGAGTCGGTAGTGGAGGAGATATGTTTGATTATTTTCATGTCATCAGCATAAATGTACAACTCTGAGTGTTTGATGACACATTCAACATCATTTATTGTGAGGATAAAAAGCAATGGACCTAGGTGGCTGCCCTGAGGGACGCCGGAACGAGCGACAATAGGGTTAGAAATGAATGAACTGAAAAGAATATTGTACTGACGGTTGTTGAGGTAGGATCGGATCCAGGAGATGAATCTGGGGGGGATGCCTAGGCGATCAAGTTTGAACAAGATAACGTTATGGGAGATCTTGTCGAAGGCTTTACTAAAATCGGTGGCGATAACATCAACATCTTTACCGTTTTCCAGGGCACATAGGGTTTTAGAGACGAAGTCAGTAAGGTTGGTGGTTGTAGATCTACCTTTGAGGAAGCCATGCTGGGAGAGTGAGAAGATAGACTTACAGTGGAAGAACATGGAATCATAGACCAATTTTTCGAATAGTTTAGGTATGGATGATAATTTAGCAATGGGTCTGTAGTTGGACACATCGTTCTTGCAACCTTTCTTGAAGATGGGAATAATATACGAATTTTTCCATAATTGAGGGAAAACCCCTTGAGTGACCGAGAGAAGAAAAAGGATTGTATTGTAATTTATTGTATGATAGTATAATTTAAATATGTGTAGAGCTTTAACTTATTTATTATTATTGTAATGGTTGTTGTAAGTTTGTTATGTAATTTTCAAAATTGGATTGATTTTCGTACTCAGTTGAATTGTTGCAGTTTGAAAATGAACACATAGTGTTCGAAACGCGCGTCGTGCTAAGTAAATGAAAGTAAACAGGAAAATAAGGAGTTTCAATCATTACATTTTTTAACAAAATATTTACAATCCTGTTGCAAACTCGTGAAGTATTGTTTTTAGTAACAAATAAACTTGTTTTTAGGAAACTTATTATATAAGTTAACGGACCATCTTAAGTTACTTTCGAGTCAAGAACCGTGCGAAATAATTTACTGCAAAAACGCTGACACTATGTCTACAGACAACATGAGCATCCAGGCATCGTGGGAATATGTGAACTGCAACAAAGTCACGCGGCAAGGCAGGTGACAACATTAGGATAAGTTAGCTTAATTTAAGTTCAGAAGATTCAATGTAATTTAGTCTTAAGAAGTCGTTAATAAAGATTGGACAAGTTCCAATGAAGTAAAAATATATTTTTTTTAAATTCATCTAAAATAAAATTTTAACTGGCGCCCGAGCAGGGACACGGGAGTTTTGTAGTTCGATATTTTCTTTTTATTGCTAAGAAGTTTTAAATTCGTAAAAGCCCTAAAGCAGTGTCGCGAAGTTTAGTGAATTTTTTTGGCAATACAACGTCCCTCAAGAAGTGACTAAAGGAAAATTTAAAGCCCTGTAACAGTGCAAAGTAACTACAAAAATAGGCCCTAAAGAAGTGCATTTTTCCGTGTCCCAGAACCCAGCAGCTAGCGGAAGTGCGAAATCTTTAGAATATTAGCACTCGTCACTGAAGTATTGTTTGTTGGAGCCCGAGTCACCACAGAAAGGATAAAAGGGAGTCCTTCGCAACAGTCGCAGAACGCATAAGTCCGCCAGTATGCATATTTTATTATTGTAAGTTATCTTTTAAGTTATCATCATTATAAAAGTGTTAAAGTGCAAAACTCTATCTAAAGCACAAATCTATTTAAAGTGATAATTTATTTAAAGCTAAATTTCATTAAAAGCAAAAATTTATTTGAAGCAAAAGTGTAAAAGTGCAAAAATTTACCGAAGCAATAATTTATTCAAAGCAAAATTTCTTTTAAAGCAAATATTTATTTAAAGCAAAAGATAAAAGTGCGAGAATTTATCTAAAGCGAAAATTTATTCAAAGTAAAATTTTATTCGCAACAAAAAATTATTTGAAGACAAAATTAATTTAAATCCACATACTAAAAGATATAAAGAGTGTGAAATTTTTTTAAGAAAAGAAACCCTTCACATAAAAAGGGAATAAATCGAGAAAAAGTGATAATTTATTTACAGTAAGAAAATTATTAGATGTTTTCGAAAAAAAAACATAAAGTAATTCATTTGAATTTTAATTTTTAATTTTTATTATTGAACATATTTTTATTATTGATTTTTCTTTTACTTGTTATTGATTCCTTTATATAAAAAACAAAAAAACCCAATTAAAAAGTTGAGCGAGCTTTACTAGTTGAAAAATTTATAAGAAAATTCTCAAAACTTGTTTACACTTAAATATTCCACTTTCCAATTTTATTTGTTTTGAGCGGTTCGATACAACTCTTTAATTTAATAAAATGACGACTCCAAACAACTTAGTTAGACCACCGGTATTACCCCAATCAACCCCCCAACCACAAGCAGGTCCAAGTACCTCAAATGCAAATCAATTGCCTAACACCACTTCTGAATTAAAGTCTCTAATTTCATCCATTGTTTCCCAAATTTTTGTTTCACAAGGTCCAGCCTTAGCGCGAAGCTTTATAAACCCCAATGCCGAATTAACCACGGCCACCGATCAAACGATAGACCCACAATATCGTGGCAGCCTAAACGATTTAGATAGAATTCCAGACATCGTTCGATGCCTTAGAGAATTCTCGGGAACCCCCGGCGAGTTTTCTTCCTGGAAGAAGAGTGTGGAAAGAGTTCTAC
Organism: Leptarthrus brevirostris; assembly: GCA_964036015.1. Classification (NCBI taxonomy): domain Eukaryota; kingdom Metazoa; phylum Arthropoda; class Insecta; order Diptera; family Asilidae; genus Leptarthrus; species Leptarthrus brevirostris. The sequence goes on from OZ038375.1 coordinate 43,824,748, forward strand.
GGATCTACGAACATACAAAAGGAACCCCTAAATATTACGGAATCCTCAGTGTCATTAGAAACAAAATTGTAGGTAACGCAGACATAGCGCTTGAATCTTATAACACCCCCTTAGACTGGAAGGCAATTTCACGTTGTCTCACTATCCACTACGCAGACAAACGCGACCTTGGTACGCTAGAGTACCAGATGACTTCTCTCATCCAAGGGAAATCTTCGACTCAAGAATTTTATCAAAGGGTTTATTCTCATCTGTCCCTAATTCTAAACAAAATCGCTTGTATGGAAATTAGTACAGAATCAATGCGATTGTTAACGGAAACATACAGGGATAAAGCACTCGAAACATTCGTGCGTGGATTGAATGGCGATCTACCGAGACTCCTAGGAATCAAGGAGCCAATAGACCTGCCACAGGCACTGCATTTTTGTCTTAAACTCGAGAATCAAAATTTCAGAGCCAACCACGCTAACGATTATCATGCCAACCATAGAAAACCACCAAATAATCCTCCACCTACACCACATTTTAGAAACCACCACAATCCTCGTCGACAAGAACCATTTTACCCAGAACTAGCGCATATTCCGAGATTTGGACAAAGACCGTTCCCAAACCGACAACAATTCTTTACCCCAAACAGACCTCAGTATCAAGGCCAACAATATCCATTTCTTCCTCAGAGGCCTAATGCCCCAAAACCATTACCCAAACCTGAACCAATGGATGTTGATCGAAGCATGCAGACAAACGTGGTCAATTATGCGAATAGGGCAGCACCATTCAAATATGCAGGGAAAAGAGGACCATTTGACAACTCCAATATCAGGCCACCTCAACCTCAAAAACTGCAAAGGAACTATCATCTGACAACAGATGTTCCTGAATATCAGACAGTTCAAGAAGAACAGGTAGATTTTGCGAACTACCAGCAAGCGCAACAAGACGCTGAAATTGAGAATACTTATGACCAAACTCTGATGGATTATAGCAACCAATATCTCAATGACATACAAATTTCGGAAAACGAAACAGACAATCTAGCTGACATTCATTTTTTAGGATGAGGAACTCTTCGCTTCCATACTTTGAATGTAAGACAGTTAGCGGAGAGATAATGAAAATACTTATAGACACAGGTTCTAATAAAAATTACATTCAACCCAGATTCGTAAAAAATCCAATCCCAAATAAACAATGCTTTTTTGCAAACTCAGTAGGAGGTCAAGTACAAATCACCCATCATACTTTTGTTAATTTATTTAATCTAAAAGACCACAAAATTAAGTTTTTCCTTTTACCCTCTCTAATATCATTCCACGCAATATTAGGAAATGACAGTCTCAAAGAATTATCCGCAGTGATTCATACCAGACACAACTACATGGTTATTAAAGACTCCTCAAAAATCACCATTAAACAACTTACTGCGCAGGCAGTTAATTCAATCAACATAAGAAATAATCACATGACTGGAAAGCAAAAGCAGTACATAAATGAGCTGGCAAGGAAACATCATGAGTTATTTCTTGATCCCAACGAGAAACTCACGTATACCACCAATGTCGTAGGTGAGATCCGAACAACGTCAGACAACCCAGTCTATACAAAGTTTTACCCGTACCCTATGTCTCTAAAAGGCGAGATAGAAAAGGAAATAGGAAAGCTATTGGCCGACGGAATCATAAGAACATCAAGATCCCCGTACAATTCACCCGTGTGGATTGTGCCAAAAAAACACGACGCTTCAGGCGAAAAGAAATATAGAATGGTGATCGACTACCGGAAGCTTAACAGCATTACAATAGCAGATCGATATCCCATTCCGGAAATCAACGAAGTACTGATGCAATTAGGCAAAAATAAATGGTTCACAGTCCTAGACCTTAAAAGTGGATTTCATCAAATCCCACTAAAAGAGGCAGATATCGAAAAAACCGCTTTTTCGATTAACAATGGCAAGTACGAGTTTACTAGACTGCCATTCGGACTCAAAAATGCTCCAGCTATCTTTCAGAGAGCATTGGACGACATCCTAAGAGAACACATAGGAAAAAATTGTTTCGTCTATATAGACGACATCATTATCTTTAGTAACGATGAAAGCCAACATGTCAAAGATATTGAAAAAATCCTTAAAACTCTTAATTCAGCTAACATGAAAGTCCAATTGGACAAGTGCGAATTTTTCAAACAGGAAGTAGAATTTTTAGGTTTCATAGTCTCTTCCGATGGAATTAAGACTAACCCAGCCAAACTTGACGCAATAGTAAATTTTCCGCAACCACAAACACTAAAAGACCTAAGGTCATTCCTAGGTTTGTCTGGATATTATAGACGCTTTGTTCGAGATTATGCAAAGCTTGCAAAACCCCTAACAAACCTTTTAAGAGGGGAAGGAGGGCGTCTGCCCAAGAATGCTTCGAAAAATAAAAAAATCTCTCTAGACGACGATGCTAAAAAAGCATTTGCTAAAATCAAAAGCGCATTAACATCAGAGGAAGTAATCTTAGCCTATCCAAATCTGAACCAGGAATTCCACCTAACGACGGATGCCTCTCAATACGCAATCGGTGCAGTATTAGAACAAAACGGCAAACCAATAACCTTCATTTCCAGAACGCTCAATAAAACAGAGGAAAATTATGCAGCAAATGAAAAGGAGATGCTCGCGATAATTTGGGCATTAACATCATTAAGAAACTACTTGTATGGCACATCTAAAGTCAAGATATTCACTGACCACCAACCGCTTACCTATGCATTAAGTCATAAAAATAACAATGCGAAAATGAAAAGATGGAAAGCATCCCTCGAAGAATATAACTATGAACTTTCCTATAAACCAGGTCGAACGAACGTCGTAGCCGACGCACTTTCACGACCACCGCAAGGTAATTGTTCATCGCAAATCAATTCAATGACAGGTACAGCACATAGTGACGACAGTTCAGGACAAGAACTCATCCCAGCGATCGAAGCACCCATCAACGTGTTTAAAAATCAATTATGGATACTTACAGGGAACGAAAATAACTACAAGTTCGAGATACCATTTCCAACATATCATAGACATGTCATCACTCGCACAAGTTACACCAACGAAGACCTAATTGAACTGTTCAAAAAGCACCTCGACCCACTAATAACAAATGGACTATTTACATCGGAGAGCATAATGGGAATGATTCAAGATTTTTACCCCCTTCATTTTAAAAATTACAAAATTAAATTTACACAATCAAAAGTCACAGACTTAACATCAGATGCGGAACAAGAAGAACAAATTATCTTAGAACACAAAAGAGCCCACCGAAATGCTAGAGAAAATAAAATACAAATCATTGAAAAATTTTACTTTCCAAGAATGATGAAGAAAATAGAACAAATAGTAAAACAATGCACCACCTGCATGAAGCACAAATATGATAGACATCCACCTAATCCCGAAATTGGTAAAACACCGATCCCTGAATATCCAGGACAAATTCTACATATAGACATCTACATAGCCGAGAAAAATTTGGTGCTCACCGCAATAGATAAGTTTTCCAAATACGCACAAGCAAAACCCCTTCAATCACGATCCGTAGAGGATGTGAGGGAACCCTTAAGGCAAATCCTCTTCACTTTTGGTGTCCCACAAACCATAGTTATAGACAATGAAAAATCATTAAATTCTAGCTCCATTACCTTCATGGTAGAAGATCAGTTAGGTATTAAAATCTTTAGAACCCCTCCATATCACAGCACTGCCAACGGACAAGTGGAAAGATTCCATTCCACATTGACGGAAATAATGAGATGCCGAAAAACAGATAATATACATAGATCGTTCGAAGAATTACTTGATCGATCAGTATATGAGTACAATTATTCAATACATTCAACAACGGGAAAAAGGCCAATAGAAGTATTCTTCGGAAGAAATGTCCGTGTTAGTCCGGAAACTTATGAAAAGGCTAGACAGGACAACATACAAAGGCTAAAAGACATACAGGCACGAGACCTTACAAGACACAACAAAGATAGACAAATCCCCAAAACTTATTCCCCCGGTCAAACTGTCTACGTGAAAATCAATAAACGCCATGGCACGAAACTCACGCCGAGATATAAAAAAAATTGTAAAGGAAGACAAAAACAGTCTAATAATTACAGAGTCAGGCAGGGTAGTTCACAAAAGCCATATAAAAACCTAATATTTTTTCTCCTTTTCGCTTCTAGGACATTCTTTGCAAGCTGCTTAGCTGACACACAGATATTGGATTACTCCAACTCTCAATTAGTCCAAATAAATACAGGAACAGCACGGCTACAAACTGGAACCTTCAAAATAATTCATGTCATCAACATTGCACTATACCAGAAACTCCTCCAAGAAATAGAGATCAACGTTAACCAGCATATCAACAAATCCCATATCCTATATCCATACCTTTCCAACGAAATAACCCAGACTAAGGAAGTTTTGTACAGACTCAAGGTTAAAGATAGAACTAGACGCTCTCTCAATTTTATAGGAAGCGCATGGAAATGGATAGCAGGAAATCCTGACCATGACGACTTTGAGATTATAAAAGAAAAAATGAATAATCAATTAGAAAGTAATAACAAGCAAACTATTATCAATAAATTAACTGCACAAAAGATTAATGAAATAAGAAACGTAACTAATAGAATTATTAAAGCAATAAACGATGATAAAGAGATAGATAATACTTTAATATTAAGTTATAAATATAGATTAGAAATTTTAAAAGAAGAAATAAGAAATGTCGAATACGCCATTAATTGGGCAAGAAATGATATAGTAAATGCATATGTTTTATCAGAAGAAGAAACAAAAACTACTGAAAAAATATTTGATAAAAGTAATATTCCTTATATAAATCTCGATGAAGCTCTAGAATTTTCAAAAATAAAAATAGCTTTAAGTAATAACACAATTTTATATATTATAAGTTTACCAACGACAGATGATGAACCGTGTTCCTCATATTTAATTAAAACTGTTAAGAAAAATAACTTAATAAATAAACTTGATTTTGAAAATATTATTGAATGTAAGAGCACATTATATGGAGTTAAGGTAGGTTGTAAGAAATATAATAATCTAGCTATATGCAATCCTGACGACTTAGAGGATATCACCAATTCTACATGCATACCACGCTTACTGAAAAGCCAGAAACCATACTGTACCACGATTAATAACCAACATGTCCCATCAGTGGAACTACTATCACCTGGATTGTTATTCCTGAATCAATATAAGGGAATAATCAAAATAGATAAGGAAGATGTCAACCTAACCGGAACCTATTTAATACGTTTCCACAACACATCATTAACAGTAGATGGCAGAGCATACAAATATAGCGAAAAGACACACTTAAAACCGCTACCAGCCATTTTGCAGATGTCCAGCCAACAGGAAGAAATACAAGAGATCCTATCCCTAGAAATGATCAGAGAACTTCAGATAAATAACACCAAATTTCTGAACCTAATAGGAAGCAAGAGTGAACTCAGCATCATCACCAGCTATAGCTTAGGCTCTATAGTAGTCATCCTTTTCATCTGTGCAGCAGTAATTGTCTTTCTCTATAGAAGGACCAAGCTTACCAACATTAACATCATCACACCTGAAAAAGAAAAAGAAGATCCTTCAGTCGAATCGGCATCAGGGAACAGTACCACTCCTAAGCCATCCAGGGTCAATCAAATCCCTTATTTCTAACAGGATGCCAAACGAGGACGTTCGGATTTAAGAAGGGAGGAGTTAACCGACCATCTTAAGTTACTTTCGAGTCAAGAACCGTGCGAAATAATTTACTGCAAAAACGCTGACACTATGTCTACAGACAACATGAGCATCCAGGCATCGTGGGAATATGTGAACTGCAACAAAGTCACGCGGCAAGGCAGGTGACAACATTAGGATAAGTTAGCTTAATTTAAGTTCAGAAGATTCAATGTAATTTAGTCTTAAGAAGTCGTTAATAAAGATTGGACAAGTTCCAATGAAGTAAAAATATATTTTTTTTAAATTCATCAAAAAATAAAATTTTAACTTATACCACGACTGGTCAAAGATGGTAAAATTGTGTCAGGTCCCAAAGGTTGTCTTGTAGACAAATATAATAATATATCCCGCAATTTGCGACACGCAGGACTTCTTAAATCCAGGTATACTGCACGTGTGAAGAGAATCAAACTATCAACCCGTTTTGATAAATCTAGTGTTTGTGGTAAGTAACATTCTATGGAAATTATCCCAATATTTAAAAATAATGTCGCTTCAGATATCGTTGATCAAAAGGAATACCAGTTATGGCTTAAAGTTAATAGGCAACCCTGGCCAGACGTTATATATAAATGGAAATCGTCGTACTCTTTCAGGAGGCAGTGCATTCACGAAAATTTTACGTCATAGCTTGGGATACACTTTGGTAAAGATGTTTTTTTTTATTCATAGGTTCTTTTTGTAAATTGTATTTATTTCAGATTGAATCTGATTTCCTCAACCTATACCCTGACAAGGAACTTTGCCGTTTCCAATGCTGGAAAAACTGTTATAAAAATATTGTTAGCATTTATAAATCGGATTTGAAAGATAAGCATAGTCGAGAATATTTGGCTCATTTAAATTCTTCAAATATAAAGGAAGGTTTGTATGCGTATACATATCTAATAAATAAAATTTTAAAGTTCTTGCATTTCCAGATTCTAAAGCTTGTGTAAGCCTTAATCTTTTAAATTCATTACTGATCCCTACTTCTCGGATAAATATTAAAAGTGGAGCTGATAAAAGGACGCTGTGGAAGCCTAGCATAAGAGACGCTCAGGATTCATTTCTTTGTTTAGTTTCCGTTGAAAATGATGTTTATTCATCTTAAGATAGATTAAGAGATAAGTATTTTAATTTAGTTCTATCATTGCAACCTCTAATTGTTGTAGTCGGAGATAATATTCAAAACGTTCATACATTTATAATTTAATTTAATAATGTACTTTGTAAAATCGACTCATTTTTAAAAGCTATTGATGTCCTATTTCAATTATTTCATGTTCTTAATTTTAAATATCCACAAGAATCACACCTTATGTGGCTGTTAATACAAAAATACTTTTTTGACATTGATTTACCTTCAGATAAAAAATCTTCCAATCTTTCCAATTTATTATCACGTTTAGATACATCGCGTTAAAATCTTTAAGTATATGTACACATATCATATATTGAAAATTACTTACTTGAACCGTTAATATATGAAGAATTGAGAGTTAAAGAAATGTTATGTAATAGACTCGCAAGACTATTATAAGAGTAATTTCCGTTTCCATACTTACTTCAGTATGGTTTTTACTGGGACCTTCTACAAAAACAAATCAATTGTTTATTTCCTATGTATGTTTTTTAAATACATATCTATATATTCCTTTATTTTGAATCATAGCACTTAACCAAATGTTTTTCTGTTATTTGTGTCCACAAGATTTCTGTTCATCAGAAATTCTTGTAAAACATCTCAAATATTTTCATGGACTAAGGCCATTTTCAAATTACCGTTGCGCGCAAAAAAATTGTCCTCAATCTTTTTCATCCTTGTATTCATTTAAAAGACACTTAAATAAGAACCACATAAGTGACTGCATTACTGGGACAGATAATGAACAATCAGAAAATACTAGTATACCGTGCGAGCTATATAAAGAAACAAATTCTCAAATATCTGACTTGGATGGGCCACCGATATATACAAATACATCTCTTGAAGGCGATAACTTTTGCAATATACTTAGTAATTTAAAAGAAAACATTGATAAAAATGTGCTATTATTTTGTGCTAATTTAGAATCCAAACCAAAAATATCCAGAAAGGAGGTTATGGAAATAGTCCATTCTGTTCAATATTTAATTTTCCAGCCTTTATTTAATTGTTTAAGACAAACTATTCAAATCATGAAAACGATCAGGATTTATACGAAATAAAAAATTCATTTGAAAAATTCAGAATATAAGCTAATTAAGTTTTTAAAAGAGAAAAATTTTTATACGGAACCATGTTGCTTTGAAATAGATTCAGAAGTCACGTCGATTCTAGTGAAGGGTATTCCACAAATATCAAACAAAACATACACAGGTGTGATAGTTACACTAAAAAAACAGTTGCACAATTTTTTTCATCTTCCTAATATTTTAGAAACTACAGTAAATACTATGAATAATTTTATGACTTCATCATGTGCAATGTTTTCTAACTTTGTTCAAGGCAAACTCTTTAAACATAAACTAAAATCATTTGATGACGGGATGATCATCGTCATCCCATATTTTTTATATTTTGACGAATACGAAGTCAACAACCCTCTTGGTTCACATTCATGTGAGCATTCAATTGCTGCAGTATATATTTCTTTTCCTACTTTACCAATTGAATTTAGATGAAAGTTAGAAAGTATACTACCTGTCTTGTTCGTTAAAAGCAAGCATTTAAAAAAGTTTGGGAATGGACTCTGCTTCAAAGAACTATTTAAAGAAATTATCGATCTTGAGGAAAATGGTGTTGTCCTAAGAATTAATAATAGCGAAGTTCAAGTTTTTTTATGCTTGGATTAATATTGGGAGATAATTTGGGATTAAATTCCATTTTAGGATTTTCTAAGTCGTTTGCTAGTAATTTTTACTGTAGGTTTTGCAAACGGAGTAAGCAGCAGTGTTGGATAGATAATAAAGAATATGACCAATTTTTGCATACTGAGAAAAACTATCAAGAAGATCTCATTACTGCAGATAAAAAACAAACCGGAATCGCTGAATATTGTGTATTCTATAACATACTTTCTTTTGACGTCGTTACAAACTATAGTGTAGATATTATGCACGATTTACTAGAAGGTGTATGCAGGTACGATTTGCAACATGTTGTAATGTGAGACATGGCAATATTTTTAAATCGAACCAGTGCCACCTAGGTGCAGTCTCGCAAAACATACCCGCTTCATATCGCTTCATATAAACGTGCCATTGAACTTTTGATATTGTCCATCCTGCAACTGCCACCAACTTAATTACGAGTGAAGATGTCACAAACTCGGCAGCTGGCATATGGGCAAAATCAAAGGTAAGAGATTTTAAATTTCAAATCAATAATTATCCAATCTATCCGAGCTGAACGGGTGTATTTAATTTTAGTGCGCCACTAAATAGTGGCAATAAAAAAATAAAGGAAAACAAAGTAATACCCGCGGCAGGGCAATCTGTTCAGCCTGCGGAAAAGAATTCAGAAGGGTGAACTATTCATATTTTCTCCAGCGGCGTTGGAAAAGTCTTGTAACCCCCTTGCTGCACTCACCAGCCAACCTTCATAGTCGTGCTAGCCCCAATTAGCCACACAGAATTAGACTGAGAGGAGGAACCCCAATTGGTAACTTCTTTTAAATAAAATTATGCTTTTCACATTGGTTAATACCAAAAATGATGTTATAGGTTAGGACTGTCGAGTTGGATTTTTAATGTGATACCAATCGGCATCACGCAGTGGTATTGCATTTGGCAACTGTAACGCCGCCAGATCAAAAGATACCCTTATAACAGGCTGCCCACCAAAAAAAGAAAAGGGAAGGAGAAAAACAAAAAACAAAATCCCATTACGTCATTCACTTTTCATCGGCTCCCAAAGGCAGGAATGTCTCTTGGAAAATTGGAAAAAGTAGCAACTCTAGAGACTCAAGGAACTGGTAGGAAACAAAGGAAATTATCAGGCGACTCAGTATCCATTAGATTTTATATAACATAGTTATAGTCGGTAGACAGTTAGCTCGACTTGATCTTAGTGTCAGCAGGTTTGGTTTAGTGAATAAAAAACTTCGTTATCCTGCTCGAGTTGAACCTCCTTTTAAGCAACTTAGAAAAATCAACGTAATAAGTAGGAGTTATTAGGCGCAGAAATTAGGCGTTCAACATTATTGACTTTACATCCTTAAGCCAAGTACTTTAGCGATCCCCAGAAATGCTAAGTTGGTTCTTCTCAACCATACCGAATCGAGTTGATTTAAGCTAGCCTCATAGTTATTTTGTCTTGTAAGTTTGGTAGAAATGATTCTAAGGAACTTTTACAATTGATTTTGATCATAGCTTTAAGAAAAAGAAAAAAAAATCCTTAATCATTTCCAATTAACTTTTAGAGTCAACCAAAAAGAAAAAAAAAAAAATTTAAATTCTGTCAGTTTTGCTTTTTATTTGGAACTAAATTTTAGATTACAAGTTTAATTTACCCGTACGTACGACTCAAGAACTACCTGAATAGTTTTCATTCCTGTTGATAAAATACCTTTTTAATTCCACATACACTTCAGCTTACTGTGCATTATATTATTGTAGATTGGTTTACCTCTTTGCTAAATGTTGCTACCCGATAACATCGATAAAGATAAGCAAATTAATTATTTTTTTGTCACCGTAGCTATTAATATAATTACCTTATTTACTATCGCTAGACCATTTGTACTCGACTACCACGTATCGGAAAATATAAATGTAAATGTTGTTGACATAAAAGCGCGAAGTTTCATTTTCGTCGACCGTACTTCTCGGGACAATCATGGATCTAGCTAGATACATAACTCACCGTCCTTTTTTTGTTGATAATTACTCATGACCTCGCTTTGACATACAATCCGTATCGCGGCAATCGTTTATTTTTATTTCCTTTCTTTTGTGTCTAAAACATATGACTTGAGAAACTTGTTTTTGAATTACGTTTAGTTATAATCATGGAGAATAACAATGTTTTGAATTTCCCTTGTAATCTGCTCAAGTTATGAGCACCTCAATTTAGAGAAAACATTAATATATTTTACTCTAGTTTAGGGTATTAAAGGAAAGTATTTAGCATATTCTAATAGGTCGGAGTTTCTTTAGCTATAAAATAAATTTATATTCATGCTTCTGTATCCAATCCTTATGAGTTATAAAATGATGAATTATATGATGTGAAATTATTTCTTTACATTTCAGGCACCTCCTATGAAGCTTCTTCCATTTCCTGTCCTCCGCAACCCTTCTCCCTCCATCTTTATGTTTTAAATTTTATTTTGTTTTCTTTTTGTTTCAGCTCCTTTTTTTCAGGTTGGGCCTACACCTTAGCCAGGTGTAGGAATAGTGGTGGGTCAGTGCCTGAACCATCGCATATGGGGGTAGTCTTTTTCTTGCTTTTGGTTAATTTCAAAGATGGTTCAGTGCGGCTAAGGGTAACAGGTGACACCAGACCTGTTGCTCTTCCTTCTGTTTTCTGTTTCTCGTTTTTTTTTATTTTATCTTATCGTGGCAGACCTGAGAGAAGGAGTCCACAACCTTCTCTCGCCACAGGCACGCGAAATTCTGTTGTAAATGTGTGAATCGGATGTTCAAGGACTCACACCCCATACCGGCGAGCTAGGACGTGCTGCCAGCTAGCGCGTGCCACTTGAACATCCTGCGGCAACTTCACGTTGCTCATACGCACACGCATACATTACAATGTGCTATTTTATCTAATTGGTGAAGCTAACTTTTTTTCCTTAGAAACACTTAATCATAGAAAGGAATCCTTTGATTACTGCGAAATCGAAATAGGAAACCTCTCAAAGAATATTTCTTATGATAATATAAAAAATAACCAGTTTAAGATGAGTGAAAGTGAAATGTTTTGCTTTATCAATTTTCTACCCTTCATGGTCGGAGATATCGTGCCAGAAAATAATCATATTTGGAATTTCATCTTACTCCTAAACAAGTTATTAGATTTAGTTTTGCTTCCGTCTTTCAATGATAGCAACCTGGTTTTACTAGAAAATCTTATAAAGAAACATAACAAGGAATTCGTGGAATTTTCATCTCCTTGTTCATTACCCTGCAATTATTAGACAGGTAGGGCCATTAAAACACATCTGGTGTATGGGCTTTGAGTCCAAACACCAAGAATTTAAAATGAACGCGAATTCCATAACCTTCAGAAGAAATCTGCCACTTTCGTTGGCTATCAAATCCCAGATAAAATTTGCTTCCCGGCTTTTACAAAATGAAGGTTTAACTGATAGATTAAGTTGTGAGAGCTCTATTATTACCTTGGAAAACGAATTGTATTTTAACAGACTTATAAACTTAGAATAAAGAACTAGAGGAAAGGACATCATTCGGAAAAATGTAAGCATTTTGCTATGTGTAGTAGAACCCAAGCGATGTGTGCGTTTCGACATGAAAGTAGTAAAATTATGCTTGTATACAGGAGGGGCCAACTCATTTTGATAATATTTTAAATTAGGTGTTTTTAAAATATATTCTTATAACACTTTTAATATAATATAACTTTGCCCGAACTTATTTTATTAATTTACTTAATTTTACTATTTAAAAACACTTTGCTTATGCCCCAAATATTTCAGTATTACGGAGACGACTTTGATTTCAAGGCGACATTCTGTCCAATTTGACATTTCAGGCGTCATTCCCCCTTAACCCACTCGCCACTTGGCCATGAAGCAAAAATGCTTATCACACGTACAGGGTTTTTACTTAAGGGGGGAAGTACATGAAGAGGCCGAAAAAAGAGGAATTTTTTTGGGATTTATTTTTGGGAAAATGAAAAAGGGTCCACATGAAATCGATATTATATGTATTTAGGGCAATGTTTTAAGAAGAGAAAAAACATTTTTTACATTTTGAAAAATAAAAAATTAATCAACTTTTGGTGGGTTTCGTAACTCGTGTCGCGGCTGACATCGAAATCGGCGTAAATTCTCCTGGCCGCAATTTTCATCTGAAATCAAAAAAACAAACATTTTTATACTCGAGGGGGTTGTTTATTCTAGATAGACTACGATCTTTTCGAAATTCGAACATTAACTATAAAAATCGGGCATGAGAAAAAAAAGTTGGCTTTTTGCCAAAAAATTTGATTATTTTGGCGTCAAAACTGGTCTTAAAATGATTTTTTTGCTATGTCCGTAGTCTATCTAGAGTAGTTTTTTATGCCCTTTAAAATGAGTGCTGGATGAAGAAAATCGGTTCACTAGTTTTTTTGTAATCTTTTACGCCAATTTGAAAAACATAGTTTTGAGAAAACGCCGTTTAAAGTTATCGATGAAGGAAAAAATAACTTACCGAAGTCGGACGGTAATAGGTAAGAGGCGAGGGGTATTCTCATAAAAATCGGTATTTAGACTGAAAACGTTGAGAAAGCTCTTTAACAAAGTCGCATTCATCACTCTAAATTCCAGAGCAGAAAAAAAATCCGGTAAGCGGAATCACGCGCGCAGCAGAGATCCTCGATCCCAGGCGCGCTGGGCCTAGAGCATATACTTATCGATTAAGACAATAAAAAAAATCGATTTTTGAAAACGTCTTCATGTACTTCCCCCCTTAAGATAGCCTTTCCTCTCGTTCTATATTCTAAGCTTATAAACAAACAATTTCTATCTGAATCTCTGAACTTTAATGGGATACGGTATAAAACTAACTACATTTTAACTAATTTTGATGATTACGACAATATTAAAGTTTATAAAATCTTAAAAATTATACTTGAAGAAAAAATTCTTATTGTATGTGTACCACAGAATGTCAATGTTTCAATAGTCATTATGAAGCCTATGAGTTAGGAAATGATAGTAATATTTTCGAACTACAGCCTATTTAAATTTTTAGAACTTTTCCAACTCATGGTTATAATTCATTTATTATCGAACATAAAAAAGCTAATAAGAATTAAATTTCTTATGGATTAAATTAATCATATGTTATGAAAGAAATTATCTAATTGTGGAATTTTTTTGTTTAGTAAAACTACCGCAACACAACACAACACAAATCGCTATGTAATTTAACTGTATGTACATGAAACTATGAAATGCTTTGTATGAAAATTATGTAAATTCATGTACTTTAATTTTAAAAACAATAAATTTTTCTGATGCTTCCAAATATTTCTGAAATGTTTTTTATGTTCTTTTCCCGGATATAATATTTGCAGTTTGGCTAAATAGGAACAAAATGGAAGAGTGAACAGTCGAAACTGATTTGTTGGAAGAACAAAAGTGCTTTGAAATTAGTAAACACAACAAATGATAAATAGTTGGCTAGAAAAATTATTTGCTGAAGCATTGAAAGTATTTATTAAATATACATTTTTAAAATCGTTGTTTTAACAAATGATTTGCTTTAACAACTAAGAAATTGTTGACTAAATAAATTATGAATTGTTGAGGCAAAGATACATTTGTTACGTGAACAAAATCTTATGTTGGACTAACAATTTTCAAATTGTTAAGCCAACAAATAAATATGTTAACGCAACGAAACATTTATCTATTCAACAATTGATAAATTGCTGAAGAAGCAAAAGAATTGTTCAGCCAACAAATTCACAAATTGTTACCTTAACAAATAATTTGATGCTTTAACAAATCAGAATTTGTTGAAGCAACATGTAATTTGTTAGCTGGAATATGACATTTGTTTTTGTTGAGATAACATGCAGCATTGATTGAATCAACAATTCTTTTCTTTCAGTGTAACAGCTTTATAGTGTTTTAAATACCTAGTCTATTTTCAGAGTTATTTTCCCTATTGATATTAAGTTTATTAATATAGTTTTTCATCTTCTTCGTTTGTCTCAACTGCATTAATTCGATTTGAATGGATACGTCTTCCCTCTACAGGAGTGATCGTCTCGATCACTTTCGCTGTGCTATTTTGTTTCATGGAGTCAATCACATTTATCTTGTTGGTATCGGTACTTATACGACTTAGAAAGTCTGTCACCATATTATCCCTCCCCTTAATATAGTCAATATCCATGTTGTATTCCCCTAATTCAAGGAACCATCTATACAGTCTAGGATTTACATCCTTGCCTCTAGTTTTAGTATAAAATCACTTGAGCTGTTAATGATCAGTAAGTAGATCAAAATTGGTGCCATAAAGATAAAACCTAAAGTAGCCTGCAGCCCAAACAATTGCAAGGAGTTCCTTTTCCGTCGTTGAGGAATTCCGTTCGGGTTCCTTGAGCGTTCTGCTAGCAAAGCATATTGGATGATTCTCCTGTTGGAGAATCCTATGGAAAAAGTGCTGGCGTCTGTAACTAATTTAAAATTTTTGTTGAGATTCGGGTATTTCAATACGGAGGTTTTCGTGATAATTGTTTTTAGTTTTCCAAACAAATTTATGTAGTTTTCTTCATTTCAGTCGATCTTGGGATTGTTTTTCAAATACTTAGTCATTGATTGGGCTACTCTGAGTTTCTGGAAGCTTAAATTTTAAAATGTCATCGATTTTTAACCGACTTCCCAAAAACACAGAGGTTCTAAGTTCGACGTGCATTTTTAATTTTTTTTTAATTTTTTGTTTTTTTTTATGTCTGACCGGGCATAACTTCGTAACGCGTCGACCGATTTTGATGATTCTTTTTTTGTTGGGTAGAGTATGTTCACCGATTGGTACCATGTCAAGAAAATTGTTGGTAGGGTGGGGGTGGGGGGTGGGGGTGAAACCTAACTTTGTAACGCGTGGTCCGATTTGGATGGTTCTTTTTTTGTGGTACAGAGTATGATCCCCCATTGCTAATAGATGAAAAAATTTGGCCTAGGGTGGGGGAGGGGGGGGGGGAGGCGTAGGCTAACTTTGTAACGAGTGGACCTATTTTTATAATTCTTTTTCTGTTGGGTAGAGTATGTTCCGTGGTTGATACCAGGAAAAAAAATTTTTGGAGGGATGGGGGTGGGGAGTGGGGGTGGAACCTAACTTTGTAACGCGTGGTCGAATCTCGATCGTTCTTTTTCTGTTATATAGAGTATGATTCCCCATTGCTAATAGGAGAATAATTTGGTCCTATGGTGAAAGGTGTGGGTGGGAGGGAGGGGTTACCTAACTTCGTAACGCGTGGACCGATTTGGATAATTCTTTTTCTATTGGGTAAAATATGATGCTTGGTTGATACTACGAGAAAACAAATGTTGCTGTGGGGGGGGGGGGGGGGGAGAGGTTGGAACTTAACATTTTAAAACGTGGACCGATTTGGATGGTTCCTTTGCTGTTGTATAGAGTGTGATCACCCATTGCTAATAGAAGAATAATTTGGCCCATGGTGGGGGGTTGGGCGAGGGGAGGAGTAGTCTCACTTCGTAACGCGTGGACCGATTTGGATATTTCTTTTTCTTTTGGGTAGAGTATGCTCGCTGGTTAATACCACGAGAAAAAAAATTGTTGGTGTGGTTGGGGTGGAGAAGGGATGGGGGTGGGGAGTGGGGGTGGAACCTAACTTTGTAACGCGTGGATCGATTTGGATGGTTCTTTTGCTGTTGTATAGTGTGATCCCCCATTGCTAATAGGAGAATAATTTGGTCCTATGGTGGTGCTGGGGTAGGGGGAGGGGTAGTAACTTCGTAATGCGTGTACCGATTTCGATGATTCCTTTTCTGTTCAGTAGAGTATGTTCCTTGGTTGATACCATGAGAAAAAAAGTTTAGTGGAATGGGGGTGGGGTAGGGGGTTATAACTAACTTTTAACGCGTGGACCGATTTGGATGGTTCTTTTCATTGTATAGAGTAGAAGACACTAAAAAGTGAAAAATAAAATAGTTTTTAAAAAAAAAGTTGAACCGACTTCACAAAAAGCGCTAAAAAGCATAAAATAATTTTTAATTTTATATCTATTACGACATTTTGAAGTCGGTGCAAATTAAACAAATAAAACAACTACATAGCCACAATTGAACGTTTCAGCTTACGGGATCATAAGAAAGGACGATTAAATACTTTTGTTGTAGTTGTTTGGTTTGTTTAATTTGCACCGACTTCAAAATGTCGTAATAGATATAAAATTAAAAATTATTTTATGCTTTTTAGCGCTTTTTGTGAAGTCGGTTAAACTTTTTTTTTAAAAACTATTTTTCAAATACTTAGTCATTGATTGGGCTACTCTGAGTTTCAGGAAGCTTAAATTTTAAAATGTCATCGATTTTTGTGGATTTGGTTTCACTTCTTTGGGTGTCAGAATATGACCCAAATATTCGGTTTCTTTTGACAATTTAGTTTATTAAATATTTTCCTAACACTATCGATGTGTTCAGCTAAGGAAGTTGAGAAGATTAATATGTCATCAAGATAGACAAGGCATATTTTATTAATGACATTTTTTACGACCGAATATCAAAGATACTGTTAATATTTGGTACTGGAATCTGATGTATTTTGTGACTTCGTGCAGTTTACAATAGTCGACGGCAATTCTCCTTTTTTCTTTCCTGAGTTATGTAATTTCTTTGGAACAATACACAGTGAACTATTGTATGGGAAGTTGTTTTCGTGGATAATTCTATTATTTAACATTTCTCTTATTTGAGCAGTGATTTTTTGTTTTGTTCTACAATGGCGTCAAAACATTTGTTATGGAATTTCTCATCTTCCTTGAATTCTATTAAAACATCAGTTTTGATTTCTTTATTTATAATTGACTTGGTATTTAGAGTATTAAATTTGATGGGTTGTTTTAAATATTGTCTTTTATATTGGGGTAATTTATCCTCATCTAATAAAGAGGTGGAGGATCCTGTATCAATGAGGCATTTGATTTTGTCCTTAACAATAGCCATGTCTACTATTAGTAAGTGTATTTTTGAGGTGTTAATAGAAAATTTGCTTCAGTTCTGCCTCTTGGATGTGATCTACATCCTTTGAATTTGGCCTGTTTTGTGCCTGATTTTGAAAGTTATTATGAAAATTTTTATGGTGATTTCTAGATTGGTCCGAATTATAATAATTTCGAGATTGACCTGAATTATAATGTTTTCTTGATTGACCATTCCTGTCTGATTTTTCGTTCTGTCTAAATTGTCCTGAGTTTTGTCTGTATTCGTTGTTTGAGTTTTTTCGATCGTTGTGACCATTACTAGTTATTATTGTAAAAATTATTTCGACTACTAAAATTACTAAATGAATTAGAAAAATCACGATTTTTATTTTATTTCTTATTAAACCAAGACTATCTAATAAATTCAATGCTTCCCTTAATGTATTAACGTTTTTATTTAGAATCACTGAAGCTAAGTTAGCATCTATGTATATTATTTAAAAATGTTCTTAATGTAATTGATTCATTTGTTTTAGGGAAAAACTCGGTCGGTTTGTCGGTGTCGTACTCTTATTTTTCATTTAGTTTTGCTAAAATTTCCCTCAATTTTATAAAGTAATTGCTTACTTGATAATTTCTAAGTGACAAAGCGTTCTGACATAGTTGCGGTATGTTTTTTTTACGCCAAAGTTGCTTATTAGAGTTGATTTTATTTCATCCCATGTTCCATTGGCTCCTAAGGTACCAACAACGTCCTGTGCCTGTCCTTGGATTTTGCTGATGACGACTCGTTGGTAGAAAATAAAAAAGAAATAAAAAACCAGAACTTTTAAAATTCTAGATTACTTTAAAAATTGCGTCATTTTTAGTTCGCGACGATCTTAAGATTAACGATAATTAGTTTTGACAATGTTACCTTATGCTTTGGAAATGTTTGCTTTTCTTATCGTTTTAATTTTGCTGAGATACTTCATTTTCTCTTTTATTTGTAGTAAGTTTCCGTGGGAATGTGATGGTCCAAAGATGTTGTTTAGGACTTCCATAAAATATTTTCTCCACCTACGCAGTTAATGTTACTCCGTGACAAGAAGCGATCCAATGGTAACACGTGGGACGATTAGAGAGCGGATGATAACAAGGGATCAGTGTCGCCCCAACATCAAAAATTTAGGAACGGAAACAGATTTAAGACCGCATCAATTAAGCCAATGGAATTACAGTTAAACAACACCTCAGAACTGCATACCAATCTCTACAGAAAAGCGTCCAAAGAAGTGTAAGACGCGACTTGCACAACTGCAGCAACGCGATAGCAGAAAAAGCAGAAGAAGCGGGCTACGCCGGTGAAAGTGGAGATCTATATAAGATTTCCAAGAAACTGGCAGGAAAGCCTCTTGCGGCTGAACATACTGTCCAATGGTACTGAACATACGATCCAATGGTATCGTATGTTCAGCCGCAAGAGGCTTTCCTGCCAGTTTCTTGGAAATCTTATATAGATCTCCACTTTCACCGGCGTAGCCCGCTTCTTCTGCTTTTTCTGCTATCGCGTTGCTGCAGTTGTGCAAGTCGCGTCTTACACTTCTTTGGACGCTTTTCTGTAGAGATTGGTATGCAGTTCTGAGGTGTTGTTTAACTGTAATTCCATTGGCTTAATTGATGCGGTCTTAAATCTGTTTCCGTTCCTAAATTTTTGATGTTGGGGCGACACTGATCCCTTGTTATCATCCGCTCTCTAATCGTCCCACGTGTTCTGCACCACAGCTTACCAAACATTCTTTCGCGCTTTCTCATTTTTGGTCGATTAAGTCGACGCAGTGGGTGAATTAAAGAATTCAGCTGACTGCGCAGCCATCACTATGGCTGCATAGAATGCAATCAATATTGGCTGCATTTGTGAACGGTCAGATGGCAAGGAACAAGAACAAGAAATGTCAAATGTCATCTGAACATTATCAAATATCCTTCAGTAATTTTTACTAAACGTTTTTTTTGAGTTAATTAAGTTTATTTATGTCTAATTTCATGTTATTTAGGTCCGGAAGTCTTCAAAGCGCTCACACAGAATTACAATCTCTGAATCAAATATGGAATTTCTTCTCGAAAATATATTGATGGAACTGTTTACATCAAGAGAAGTGTCCTTTACAAATAATAACCGTCGTAGATTGAAAAAGCGGAAACTTGTTTTAAATTTACTTCAGCGTAAGAAAACAGAGACGGAGTTGGATCAATGCGTTGAGCGGCAAGACCAACATGCCGTGGGTCCCGGGTTCGAGCCCAGTTGACCGTGAGCTTTTATTAAGAAATTAAAATAATCCACTCCGTCTCTGGGCTGTTGTCTAGCTCGCAGCAATGCAAACAAGACTCAAGTTTCCTCACTTCCCTTACCCTAATTCCCTTCCGGCCAAAACCATGCTAACGCATCAAAGGGTTGTCCCCTAGGATTTGGCCATATCGTATAAAAAAAAAAAAAAAAAAAAAAAAAAAAAAAAAATTACATGTATACCGTGAGCGAATATGACGAGCAGACTTTTAAATCACACTTTAGGATGTCCAGAAGGTGTTTTAAAGTAAGCTTATTATCAAATCTATATTTATATGCTGTATATTTTCGATTTTGATAGATGATTTAGGCAAAAGTTGGAATAAGAACAAAAGTCGACCAAAAGTCCCATTGCAGACGGCACTTCTTATGACTGTTTGGGCGCTGGTTAACCAGGATAGTTTTAGAGATATATCCGACAGGTTTGGGATTTCACTAGGATGCACATATACAACTATCAAACAAACGTACCAACAAATTGCTGAAATCCACACAAAATATGTGAAGTGGCCTGAAAATAAAGACATGCAATGTCAACAATTTCCAGTTTCCTTAATGTCATCGGATGTATCGATGGCAAGCACATCCAAACCCCCGCGCCAAAAACGGACTCTTCTACGTAGTTACTATAACCGTAAGGGATATCACTCTTTGATCCTTCAAGTAGTATTTAACCATTAATCTTTAAAATTTGAATATCAATTTGGCTTTTTGGCAGGGTATTTGCGATAGTAAATGTGTTTTTACCAATGTTTTCTTTGGTTGGCCGGGACGAAGCCATGATGCCAGTGTTTGGTCCAGTAGTAAAATTGGAAAAGCACTAGAAAACGGTATGCTATTATACAATTACCACCTGAATATCATTTGCTGGCAGATTCTGCATATCCATTGCGCTCTTTCATGATGGTTCCATTCAAAGATAATGAGCATTTAGCAAGCATATTTAATCAAAAACTTAGATTAACAAGAACAGTTATTGAACAAGCATTTGGATTTCTCAAAAACCGATTCCGGAGATTAAAATACCTACATGTCAAAAAACCCAGTCACGCGAAACTTCTTGTTATCTCTTGCATTATTACGTACAATTTGATAATTAAAACTGCAGATGACATCGAGCTTTCTTCATTACTGTCTGCAGAAGAATCCTAAATGCACATGATAACACCGAGGTACACTCTGCATTGCTTCCTGAAGAAGAATTGTCAATTTCTTCTTATAACTCTTCCGAGAAAAGTTCTCTAAATGGTAGAACCAAAAGATATTATTTAATGACAATAATTTAAGCCAACATATAACTTGAAAGCTGTATTAAACGTACCAGATATTTATTAAAAAAACTTCAAAATACAAAAGTCTAAACTTAAAATACATTCATTACACTTTTTCCATAAAAATAACCTATTTTTCCAGAAGTTTATATGTATATATATATATATATATATATATATATATATATATATATATATATATATATATATATATATATAGAAAATAAAATACATTTCATTAAAAATCACATATGAAATATCCCTTTCAGCATTAATAAAATAGTCTTTAAAAAATAACAGCTTCAGTCCTTTAAAGTTAAAATAAAGTAAACTACAAGAAGATGATCGTCTCAAACAAACTTCTGAAGTAATTTTTGTGTATTCTAAAATATTGTAGTAGCCAAAATAGCCGCTTTGGTAATACATTGCGTAAAAATGGACAATAAAAAAAATTGTTTTACAAAGGAACTCATCGAAAATTATAGTAATGAATAATTGTACATTCGTTTATATTACCATAGTACGTAATGTGAAATAGGGTGTGTTAGAACAGAAGAACACACCCTATTTCACATTGTGTACTATAATAGTATACACGCATAATAGATAATTAGTTTCTAAATATGCTTAGGAATTCTTTTAAGAGTTCAATTTTTTTTTTAGGTAATCGCAAACCATTTTTTTCACTTTTGGAAGTGACTGTAGTAAGGTAAGGTGTAGGAAGGTCATTGAAATAGTAGATTTAGCATTTTCTTTTGTGGCTGTGTTGGGTGGATCAAGAGATAAAAATAAAAGAGTAATGTGCATACCATGAAAAACTGAAATTTATGAATCACCCTGTAACTCCCAAACGGTTGAGATTGCCCCCCCCCCCCCCCCCCTCCTGCTATACAATTTTTTGTTTGTCTAGTTGAGATCTATCATCCCACTCATTTTGGCACGTCAGATCTGAAACACCCTGTATAGTACCTTCAATTGTGGTTGGGTAGTTGTTTTGTTAGTTTATTTTGCACCGACTTCAAAATGTCGTAATAGATATGAAATGAAAAATTATTTTATGCTTTTTAGCGCTTTTTGTGAAGTCGGTTCAATTTTTTTTAAAAAACTATTTAATTTGTTACTTTTTTGTGTCTACATATATGTGACTCGAAGAATGCTGATGGTACAAAAAAAGCCATTTCAAAAGTTGCAGAGGTATTGCACTAACAAAATTATCCAAATCCGGTAACATATTAGTCACAGTCACCCTTTAGTACCCTCATCTTGGAAAATTTTTAACATGACCCTAGTGCGAAACTTTTCTCTATACAGCAAGAGAGAATTATCGTAATCAGAGAAACATCCTAATCACTCTAGGTACAAAATTGTTATTATTTATCAATCAGGAAACGTATTCTGCACAACCGAATCAAAATCGATTTATGCCTTATGAAGCTAGCCGCCGCCAATCTTTAACTCTCATCATAAGCCAAAATTTTTGTCAGAATACAAATAGATACTCCATGCATTCAGAATAATCTAAATCAGTCCACGCGGTACAAAGTTTGGTTTCCCTCCCCCCAGCCCAACCCTAGGTCAACATTTTTCCATAGAGTAGCAATGGGGGATCATACTGTATACAACAAAAAAGAATCTTCCAAATAGGTGTGTTAATTAAGAAACTGGGTAAGCCCCCCCCCCTCTCCGCACACCAACTGACCTCATAATTTTGTCGTTGTATCAGTGAGGCAATATATTCTACACATCAAAAGAAGAATCATCGAAATCGGTCCACGCGTTACAAAGTTAGACTAATCCTCTCCCTCCCTTACCCTATTAGCAAAGGGGAATCACACCCTCTACAACATTAAAAGAATAATCCAAATCCACCCTAGGCCACATTTTTTCTTATATTAGCAATGGGGTATCATACTCTGTACAACAAAAAAAGAGCCATCCAAATCGGTACACGCGTTACAACGTTAGGTTCCACCCCCACCCCACCAACATTTTTGTTCTCGTTGTATCAACCAGGGAACATACTCAACCCAACAGAAAAAGAATTATCCAAATTACGAAGTTAGACTACCCCTCCCCACCCTAAGCCAAATTTGTTTCTCTAAGCAATAGGGGATCATACTCTGTACAACAAAAGAAGATCCATTTAAATCGGTCCACGCGTTACAACGTTAGGTTCCACCCCCCCCAACATCACCCAAATTTTTTTCCGTGGTGCAAACCAGGGAACATACTCTATCCAAATCGGGCCACGTTAGACTACCTCTCCCTCCTCCCACCACCCAAGGCCAAATTTTTTTCTCCTATTGGCAATGGCGGATCATACTCTATACAACAAAAAAAGAACCATCCAAATCGGTCTACGTAGCTGTTACAAGAGAAGAATAAATACACGTGCAGTTGCTAGAGCAAATACTGAGAGATTGTGTATTTTTTTATGTGAACTTTTAAAAAAACTGGCTCAAAATGAAAGCATGCCAAACATACTAGTAATTACGTATAATGCAGCAATTCAATGACAGAACAACATTCAATGTGATCGTGTTCTTTATGTTTTTATTATTTAATGTTAAGGATTTCGATATTTTGTTTTACGTGAGCCCCCACAATCAAAAATCAGATGGATATGGTAATGGCAGCATCATTAAGAAGGTCCTGTTTTTACTGCATCTACGGTATATTTGCTCAAGTTACTTTCCGAAGTTGAACCGAATTTCCAGCACATCATAGAAGAGCACATAATAATGTTTCTTGTTGAAACTTCTCCGTAGAAGTTTCACTACCTTTAATACGTTTATACTTTAGGTACGACCTTGCGTGGTATGAGGCAAAAACTATTTTCAGCACCAGTTCCACCTTTGTCTATAGATAAAGGTGGAATGGGAATTTACAGATTATTTGGGAGTTTTTTTTAACTATATAAATGTAAGTTATTTCATTTTCTACTTCCAGAATAGTTATATTTTCTTTTGGTTCAATTAGCTTGTACCTACTATATTTTTCAAAGCTCCTCAATTACTAGCTCTCATTTGACTCGTCCTTATTTTTATGTACAAAATTATTCACTGTAGTAGTAGTGCACGCATTCAACAACACTTCGCGTAGAAAATTATAATATGAACAAATCCTCTACAGCTTTTCCGCTTAATGGTAGCGCAATATCGAATTATATCCATAAGAGCCCAATTTAGTCCAAGTTCTTATCAAGAATGTTTCCACATGCAAAACCCAATTACGTTACAAATATAAACATTGGAATTGATTTTGCATCTAATCCTGAGCACAACCTGATTACGACAGGGATTTAGATAGATTGTGGGTGCTTCCCTCGTCAAGGAAGTTGATTTCTAAAAGCACCAGCTCGACTATTGGATCTCAAAGGCAATATAATGAAGGAAGAGTACTTACGTAAGTATTTGCAGGCGAAGAGTTTTCTTAATTTTCATCTACTTTCTTGGATGGTTGCCGTCTTTCATTCCATTCGATAAGAAGTGAATAACGTAATTTCTCCCACTTCGAGGAGTTATAAGAGAAGACGTTTCAGTCTACACCGACATTGGAGAAATCATCCTCTGAAAGCTATTCCATGTAATTAATTTAGGAAAATTTAGCGAAATTGGATTTCATCAAAAACACCTGCTTTGAACATAGCTGATACACCTTGCTTTCCAGAGGACCCTTGGATACAGTATTATTTTGTGAAGACACCTTGAGAGACCACTACAACAACATCCGTGCAGATAATATATCCTTTAACCTAAATTTACTGAATCCTTCCAAAGATATACTCCACATTCCGAATAATTACAAAAATGTGAATGCATTTTTTTAAATTGTTCCTCTTATAGCAAGGGAATTAGTGTAAGGGAAGTGAGGAAACTTGAGTCTTGTTTTTTGCATTGCTGCGAGCTAGACAACAGCTCAGAGACGGAGTGGATTATTTTAATTTCTTAATATAGCTTCCGGGGTCATCTGGTCTCGAACCCGGGACCCATGGATTGTTGGTCATGCCGATTAACGAATTGATCCTACTCCGTCTCTGTCTCCGTGTGACAACGCAGCAAATGCACGCTGGTTTCGATAGTTCTAAAGACTGAGAGTTAAGTAATATTTGCGAATTTTTATAATTACTTTAAGTTGTCATTTTATTTGTACTTCGTAGGGAAGCAGAAAAAGCGGGACGGAAACTAATTCTTGACCTAAAAAGTGCCAATTGATATCCTACACAATTTTATGATTTTTTTATAATTTCCTGTGACTTTAAGAAAAATAGGAATATGGCGTAGAAAGTGACGCCGTAACTTAAAGTTATCACTAAACACAATTAGACTATAATGAATTAGAATTAACCCTTCTAACCCAGAAGGCGCACTTCACGGGCAGAAGCCCGGAAAATTAACCTATCCACCCGAATATAACAAAATATTGAGGTGAATGAGGCTCCCACACGAGCATGCAAAAACTAATATTAGAACTCAGAAGCACAAAATTAGGAGTGTAACAGGCATAGAGATCCTTGAGCCAAGCCAATGTAATACTTACACAAACAAATATAAAAAAAAACAAAATTAAAAAATCCGTACAAAAACGAGTGAGTGCAACAAGATGGCTACAAGTTGTAGAGGCTACTCTTTAATGTAACCTTGTCCACATTAATGCTGAAAACATCACCAACATCATTAGCAAACCTACACATGCGGTTAATCGGCTCAAACATACCGTACCTAGTGCGCGAATAAGCTATCCGCAAGTTAGAACGGTTTCGAAGGGAAGAGGACAGTTCTCTAGGTATAATTTTGGACGAAAGTTCCTCACTGTCAATCCTCCCCTGAAGAAGCTGGTGTATAAAAATTATATCAGCAACCCAACGGCGCTTCTCGAGAGTAGTAAGTTGTAGCAGACCTAATCGCTCTTCATATGAAGGTAGAATAAGAGGGTCATTCCAGGGCAAAGCACGAAGAGCCGCTCTCACAAATCTACGCTGAACGGATTCGACACGTTTAATGTGAGATCTGTAAAATGGAGACCAAACCGGACTAGCATACTCCAGCAATGGTCTAACAAGGGATGTATACAGATGAAGTCTTATGTGAGGGCCAGGAAACTCCCTGGACCAACGAAGGATAAATCCCAGCATAGAATTGGCCCTGGAAGCGATATTATTAATGTGTGGGATGAAGTTAAGTTGTCTATCAAGGTACAAACCCAAGTCCTTCACCCCTTCCACCCGTTGAATACAAGTACCATCAAACTTGTACTCAAAAGTACAGTAGTTGCGGGACCTCGAGAAGGCCATAACCTGACATTTCTCAATGTTTAATTTAAGATTATTATTGCCACACCAGCTATAAAATATGTGTAGATCCGACTGCAAGATCTCGCAATCGCCAAAAGATTTAATTGGGAGAAAAATCTTGATATCGTCCACATAAATAAGAAGCAAATAAGTAATATCATCAATAGATAAGATGAATAGCAAAGGACCAAGATGACTACCCTGGGGAACGCCTGAAGGAGCTACAAAAGCATCGGAGAGCACGCCCCGAAAACGCACACTATAAGTCCTATTAGATAAATACGACTTAATCCATGCAATGAGTGGGGGCGGGAAACCCATCCTGGCCAATTTGAAAACGATAACAGAGTGAGACAGCTTATCAAATGCCTTACTGAAATTAGTATAAATGCAATCCGTTTGGCAGCCATCCAGAAATCCACCCACACTGCTGGAAACAAACTCCAACAAGTTGGATACCGTGGACCTACCCTGAAGGAAGCCGTGCTGCCGGCTAGAAATTAAACTCCTACACTCCATGGATAACTGAGATTGTATTATCTGTTCGAAGAGTTTTGGAATGCAAGACAATTTAGCAATTGGTCTGTAGTTATTAATCTCTCTCCTATTACCACTCTTAAAAACAGGGACTAAAAATGATGTCTTCCAGAGTGCAGGGAAGAAAGATTGCCGGAAAAGTAAAAGTAAGGGATGAAACAACGCTGAAGAACACTTCTTTAAGACAACAGCAGGAACCCCGTCAGGACCATACGAAAAGTCACCCGGAAGATTTACAATATGTTTGGACAAGATCTCCTCCGTGATAGATGGAAGAGATACGGAGGGTGCATATCTATTCCTAATGTGCGAAAAGTTGCTATTATCTGGACAAAAATCGGATGATTCAAATGCGCCCCTAAAATATTCAGCAAATAAATTACAAATAATCTTAGAATCATTGCTGGAACGTAACCCTAATTCCGTAGTCGATGGATAATTATCTACCCTTCTCCTCATATTGACATAATCAAAAAATGCTAGGGGGTCAGAGAATAAGTTACCTCTCAGGTTCTGAAGGTATTCTTCATATAGGGAACGAGAAAGACTAATGAAGCGTTCATGGCAGAGAATAAATTCACGCCTAGAGTCAGCACTGCCCACACGCAGGTACCTCTTCCAGAGTCTATTTTTCCTATTCCTAAGAGTTTTTAATTCCCTATTAAACCAGGGGGGAGCGGATTCTCTACATCTAACCCGGACATAGGGAACAAACCTCTCGAACGCTTCGTACAAAACTTCGTAGAAACCGGATACGTTCCTGTCGATATCGTCACTAGACAGACAAGTAAGTAAGTCAAAATTCATAAGATATTCATTCAGAGCCTCAAAATCGGCCATTCTAAAATTAAAGCTATATTCGCATTCGAGATTATCGACACGCACGCCCGAGATACTATGAAAAGTGACAAGCAGAGCAGGGTGAAATATATCAAGGTTCGTCAAGGGAATGAGACTGGGTTCAACAAAAGTGAGCATAGAGCTCGTAGAGAACACTAAATCAAGCTGTCTTCCCATATTGTTACTCACATTGCTCATTTGGCACAAACCAATGCTAGCCAAGGTGTCAAGGAACAGTGATTGTCCCTCAGTCAAGTTATGAGGAAGATAGTTATCGTCATCATCATTCACTACCCACCGCACGTTGGGCAAGTTGAAATCCCCCACGAGGATAATTTCGTCATTAGAACCCAACTGGTTATGGATATAGTCGATATGCTGAATTAGAATATCATACCGACTCAAACCATTATTATCAACGACATTACCCATATCTGGAGGTATATAACAACAAATTAAAAAGAGGTTGCCCGCATCAAGTGAAATTTTTACTGAGACTTGTTCCAAATCAAGTTGATCAGAAAAAGAAGGAGTGTCCACAAAATTAGTATTTAGAAAATTCCTACATGCAATAAGAACACCACCTCCTCGTGCAGATGAAACAGCATGCCTATCCCTACGAAAAACCTGAAAAGAGTCATTAAACAGCTCGGCATCCAAAATACCCTGGTGTAACCACGTCTCAGATAAAGCTATCACATCAATATTACAGTTAACTGATGAGAAAGAAAATTCATTAGTTTTAGTCCTCAGCCCTCTCACATTTTGATAGTAGAGAGAGAGCTTATCCCGTTTTTTAAAACGGGAGACTGAACGACTACTGGCCTGACACGGCGGTGAGGTTGGGGCACGAAGATCTTACAAAAGATATCCACAGGCCAGAAATTATCACCAAGAAGAATATCAGCCACTGGAGTAGGAGCTGACAACAGGAAGGATGTGTAAGGTTTTGAAGAACTACTAATCATCCTACAGGACAATTCAGACGTGTCAATACCCTTAGAACTAAGGAAGCGCATCATAACCTCACAAGAGGTACCAGGTATAAGTCGAGATACAAAGATCAATTTCGGGCGAGGAACGGCAGAAAGCTCAATAATGTCACCACCGGTCTCACCACCAGCTCGACCATCCGCCATGGGTAACAAAACAGCTTCCGAAGGACTTTGAGAGAGAGTTGAGACAGGAGGAACGTCCTGCCCCGAAACAGCTGGAGCAGGGGTAGGAAGAGCCTGATCACCGACCAAAGGGCCAGAAGGTGACGTGGACACACGGTTACGACGACGACGTCCTCGACCACGACGTACGGATTCGCGAAGGGCAGGCCCGGTACCACTACGAGCCCCCTGAGAAAGTGGTATGGAAGGAAGATTAGGCCTTGACTCAGCAACAGCAACAACAGGGTCGACAGGACCAGGGCCAGATTGACCATCTGAAGCCGGAACAACTGGGTACTCAGGACCAGCTGGTGGCAGGGATAACGGTGGATCAGGTTCAATCGAGCTAGAAGAAGACGGCAATGAGAAACCCCTAAAGCGGGCGGAGAGAGCTCTGACATCAGAGGAAATAGAGGACAATACATCAGAGTTGGCCGAGACAGCAGAGGAACATGAGTTAATGTCACCTTTCACCTGCTTGACGCAGCGACGAATGTCGTCAAAGAAAGGCAGCAAGGGAGAGGAGTCCATCGAAGGGAAGGAAGCGGGATTGAAACCTGCAAAAACAGTCTGCATATCTTCCAGTGAGCAAGATAAAACGGCAACACTCGAAGTCAACTCGTGGCATCTCTTCTGCAGAACACCAGAGTTGGCCTCCACAACTTAAACGACACCAACCACCTTATCTAATTTCGCATTTAAGGTGTTAATGTCATCAGATAGAAGCTGAAGGCAAGCGAAACGACTACAGACAGAATTGACCTTGTCCGCAATAAGGGCCATATCACTAGAGAAGGTATCAGTGATACCCTTCACCAGCCTCAGAATGTGGCAAGGCTTAATATCCGCACATTCGGAGCATGTCCTCGAACCATGCTTACAACATTTGGCATGAAAGACACGACCGCACACTCCATCACAGGTGACCACATTCCCCGAGATTACACCGGCACAGACATCGCACTCGGCCATAGTACCGCGAAAGCCTCAAACAAGGCGCGAACAGGAAGGAACCTATAACACTACAAAAGAAAAGGCAGCGCAAGAAATAAACCAGTAAAATAATAACGAAGTTAAAGAAATTAAGATTCACGGATATAAATTAACAGACCTATAAAATTGAATACAAAAAGTGAGAGATGACAAAAAATAAAAAATCACCTAAACAATAATGAAAATACAAAATCGAAAACAAAGCAGGAATATAAAATAAACACAGCCAGACTAAGAGGTCGTGAAATGAAAACAATAATAAAAACAAAAACAAAAAATGCCAGCAAGTGGGAACGACTGCACAATCAAACCGCAATATGATGTTGGAGGTCAAAATTTTATTTTGAATTTAATGCACCCAAATAAAAGGCTACAAGTGCAAAGAGAAAGCGGAGCACAACAACGGGGAATCAAAATAAGAACACAAAAAGTAGCCGGCACCGAGAATAGCCAACTACCGTTGTCAAGCCAACACCATCAACAGATACAGAACTAACAGGCGCAACGGCACCACTCAATCACGACAAAACATCACAGCAAAGCGAAATAAAATAAAATCAAACAATAATACAGACCAAATCAATCAGAATTCTAGTGAAAAAATTACACAAAAACTCTACCAAATCAACAATCTGAAACTTCCAAGCACAAAACACTGAAAAATCACAAAATCACAGCCGGAAAAAAACAGAACCACGTCTGCACAGCACGACACTTGCAAGCAACTGCAAATTGGAAAACTAAGAATGAAGAGGCCAAGAGTCATGAAAATTAATTCTATTCTGATAGTAAACTAATCGACAGAGAAAAGAATCAATAAAATAAGTCAATAATTCCGACCTATAGGGTGTCCTCATACGTACAGACCAACAGACGGAGATAAGCTTTCAGCAATCTGAAAAGCTTTCAGGTCGATCACTTTTTTAACTGAGATTAGAGCCCGTCCGATTGATCGGTCTATTTGTGAACCGTTCATTTGCAGAGAGTCACCGTGTGCAGAGCCCCCAAGCTGTCAAGACCAGTTTTGTTAGTTTATAATTTATTCCGGTTACTTAATTAATCATAAAATAATTAGAAATTTTAGATTCTTGCCGAATTGTTAAATTTCTTAGAAGAAGAACTTTTTGATTTATCGATTCTATTTAAAGTATAACATAATTGACATGTCTACTATGTCTTTTAGGTTAGGTTAGGTTAAAGTGGCTGCCTAAGAAGGCACACTTAGGCCTAAGAGGCCCTTTGTGCTACCACATTGAGGCATGAAATTAACAACCCCACAAAATTACCCAAGGAATAGGAGGGTTAACATTCTGTCCCCTGTGCACCGAACCTGTTTCTTGCATCTAGTGGAACTAGTTCACCGGGAAGTCAAATTATTTTGACTGGGTTGTGAAGGATGTTCATCCTTAGTTCGTCGTCGGGAACCATTTTGAACTCCCGATAAATCGAGTCAGGTTTCTGACATCTGTGGAGCCCAGCTCGGTTAGCTCTTTGAAGTAGGGGGAGCCCAAAAACCGGTTCCTACGGTTGGCTAGGGCCGGGCAGCTACCGAGGAGGTGAAGTATGGTTTCCTCTTCCTCCTCGTCGTGGCAACTCCTACAGAAGTCGTTTGAGGGCACGCCCAGCCTATCGGCGTATCTACCTATGAGGCAGTGACTTGTAATTACGCCTACTGTAGTGCTAATTTTTTTGCGTCCGAGTAGGATGAGCCCTCTTGACCGCTTAAGGTCAAGCTTTGGCCATATCTGTCGGGTAATCAGGCAGGTGTGTTCTTCTAGCCAGTTATTATTAGCAATCTTGAGAGCCTCCTGTGAGAGCTCCATTTTGCATGTAGCTAGCGGTTTACCCGGCTGGTGGTTAAGGTCCGAATCAGGACGTGTGGTACCGATTCTCGCTAGTTCTTCGGCTCTGCAATTGCCCGGAATATCACTATGTCCAGGCACCCAGATGAGACGTACTTTCAGATGCTCAGCTATGTCATTTAGTGTTGAGCGACATATTATAACCGTTTTGGAGGTTGTGTATACTCCCGGGATTTAATAGCTGCCTGACTATCTGTGAAAATACATACATTGTCTGTAGGTAGCGCTAGTTGATTCAGGCTGTCCGTAGCTACTTTTATAGCCATGATTTCCGCTTGAAACAAGCTGCAGTAGTCAGGTAATCGAAATAAGACATCGAGGTCCAAGTGTTCCGAGAATATTCCTCCACCCACTTTGCCATCCAATTTGGAGCCGTCAGTGTAGAGATGCACTGAGTTCTCCCATTCGGGAGGACCTTTCTCCCACTCCGATCTGGTGGGAAAGAAGGAATCGAATTTTGCTCCAAAGAAAGGCTTGGGGGAGGTGTAGTCGATATTGCTGGCAGTTCTATTGTGCAATATTTTGGAGTGTCCGAAATCAGTTCGCTTCCAGGTCTAGATTGAGTTAAAGCTAATGGCGGCTGACGATGCGGTTTGCTTACCAAAGAGATCCAACGGTAGAAGGTGGAGAATAGTGTTCAGGGCTTTGGAAGGTGTGGTTCTCCGGGCACCTGTTATCAGCAGTGCTGCCATCCTCTGAACTTTGTCCATTGCTTTGAGATGGGTTGCTATATTTAGTGCCGGCTACCAGACAATCACCCCATACATGAGTATAGGCCGTATGACACCTGTATAGAGCCAATTCACAATGCGTGGTTCCATACCCCATCTTTTACCTATAGCCTTCTTACACGAGTACAGCGCTACTGTAGCTTTCCGTACTCTTTCTTGGATGTTAGGCTTCCAGGTGAGTTTTCTATCTAGGACTAAACCTAGATACTTAACCTGGTTACACAGTTCCAGCCTAACCCCGTCTTGTGTAGGGCAATTAATAGGAGGTGTTTTATGCCTCCGAGAGAAGAGTATTAACTCTGTTTTGTTAGGGTTTAAACCTAGACCACACCCATCACTCCATGATGAAGTCTTGGAGAGGGCGTGTTTTAAAACCTCAGCCAGTGTCTTGGGGTGCTTTCCTGAACATAACAGGGCAATATCATCGGCATAGGCCGGATAACTCCAGGTCTATGAGTAACTCATTCAGAGTTAAGTTCCATAAGAGTGGTGAAAGGATTCCTCCCTGAGGGGTGCCTCTAGTTACCACTATTTGGATATTGGATCCTCCTAAGCTGGAGATAATGACCCTGCTTTTTAGCATGAGGTCAATAAGTTTGATGAGAGGGTCGTCGATTTCAAGCCTCCTCAAAGATGCCATTATCGCCTCTGATCTAATATTGTTAAAAGCACCCTCAATATCAAGGAAGGCTACAAGTAGGGCTGTCTCTACGGACCTACCTTTATTATAAGAATGTTGCGAGAGAGACAACTTGGAATGATTGATTGTCTCTTTAGTGTAGATATCTAGGAGTCTCTCCAAGGTTTTGAGCAGGAAGGAGGAGAGACTAATGTGCCTAAAATCATTGGGCTTATAATGTGAGGCTTTTCCTACTTTAGGGTTACAGACCACCTTCACCTTCGTCCATGATGATGGAATATAGGTGAGGTTAAGGCAAGCCTCGTAGATGACCATTAGCCACGGAATAAGTATATCGGAAGCTAGTTGTATTTCAGCTTTGATGATGTTATCTAATCCCGGTGATTTATAGGGCTTGAAACTTCGTATCGCCCGTTTCAGTTTTCTTGCATCAAGTATCTTGTGGACCAGTTCATGGTCGCTCGGAGTATCCGGCAGCTCTACTCTTCTGGTCGCCGAGCATCCCGGAAAGTGAGTGTTTACAAGCAGCTCCAGCGACTCAAGACTGGATGAAGTCCAAATACCATCACTCTTGGTCAGGAGGCTTGGAGTGATGGGCGTTGTTGAGAGGATTTTCCGCAAACGACTCGCTTCAGAGGAGCTTTCGATTTTATTGCAGAAGCCCTCCCATGAGGATCGTTTTGCTTTCCTAATCAGTTTCTTAAATTGTTTGAGGCATTATTTATAAGAAGTCCAGACATAAGTTTTTTTCGCTTGGTTAAAAAGCTTACGACACTTCTTTCTTAGGGTCATGATTTCACTCGATCACCACGGAGGTTTGGGCTTGCCTCTAGGGACCCTGTCGGGGCAGGAAATTTGTGTCGCCTCATTACACGCAAGCGTCAAAGTGTCCACCACCTTGTCAAGGGTTTGTTTACTGTCAATTACGGGTGAACCTGTAGTAGGCAGACTATTACTGAGGACCATCCTGTAGAGGTCCCAGTTTGTCCTTAGCCTGTTTTTATAGGGAGGGCACATCATCTTGTGAAGTGTTATTCCTCATTCAATATAGGCATGGTCGGAGAAGGATGGTTCCTTGGATGCCTTCCACTCCGTTATTAAGTGGGCGGATTGTTCGGAGACTAAGGTAATGTCTAGAACTTCCCGCCTAATTGAGTTAGTAAAAGTGGGTTCTGCACCCACATTACAAATCTGGAGGTTAGTTCCGAGAATAAAATCAAAATGTAACTCACTTTCGTTGACGTCCGAGCTGCTCCAGACTATATGATGAGCGTTGGCGTCTGCTCCGATCACCAGCGTCTTCCTTTGTTTAGTGGCTTCCTTGATCGCAATCCTGAGTAGTGTACTAGGAATGTCCGCCACATTCTTTGTCTTTGTTGTTGTTTTTCTGTCTTTTATGATCGTGTAAAATATTTCGAAATTATACACATTACTGTATCTCTAATTTGTTAATAATCCGACCAGTAACAAAATTACTACAACCAAAAAGTGCGTGATTGTACTGCAACTCTACAAGGAAGTGGTGAGGTCACCTCCAATCTTTCAAAGCATCTTCATTGTATCCTGACGGATACAAAAAATATGAAAGCTACAAATGCGAAACTTCCAGTGGCAGTATTAGAGCAGGAGGAATACTAAACCAAGGATTTTGACGATCAAGTGATCAAGTTTATAGTTGATACGACTTCTCTATTAACGGTTGAAAGAAAATCATTCATTCATTTGTTTAATGGAAGCGCATTGAATATGATGAGTCGACCAAAACTTATGAAAAAATTAAATGAAATATACAAATATATACTATATACTAGTGGAAATAAACAATAGTTTTAATTTGAATCAGTTAAACATTGTTGCGACAATAACGGATAATGGCTCGAATTGTTTGGTACACAAAATACACCAAATTCTGTTGCTACTGATCCGGATGGTACTGAGGCTCACTAATTGGATGAAGTAGAAGTTGCAGAATTTAAAGACCATAAAATGTTACTACCAAAGCATCAAAGGTGTGATAGTCACATGTTGAATTTGTTGGCCACCACGAATTTTTTAAAAATTGTTTAAAGCGATAACGAATTACATAATAAGCATATTTAGGTATTTTTATATTATTGATCCGAGAAATGATACGTTAATGTTAATATTTTTTAAGACTTTTAACAAATGCAATGCTCTTTGAAAAAAAAAAACAATTGGCCAAAATCATCTGAAATAATTTCGGAAATATTGGGTTTATCTTTACTTATTCTAGTAATAACCATCTTATAACTCCTTGTGCGATGCTATTTCTCGAATATTATCACATAAGGAAAAACTAGCCGATTTGTGTAATAAATTGATGAAATCGAAATTGTTTTTCGAGTGACTTACAGCACTTACCAGATTGTTGTTAGCTAATATCTCCAGTTCCATCTACAGTAGACTTTCTTCAAGGAGAAGGTTCAAAGGATGGCAACACTACCACTCCTTCTAAAACCAAAAATACTATTCACCACCTTCTACCGGGTGATTTTTCTGTAAGCAATCCGCATCTTCGGTTGCCATTAGGCTTAAATCAGTCCAGACCTAGAAACGAACTGACTTCGATCACTGCAAAATCCTGGATGGAAAAACCGCTACCAATATCGACTATACCACAACCAAGCCTTTCTTTGGAGCGAAACTTGATTCTTCTTTTTTCACCAGATCAGAGTAGGAGGATGGTCCACCTCAATAGGGGGAGTCAGTACATCTCTACACTGACGGCTCCAAACTGGAAGGCAGAGTAGGTGGAGTTATCTTTTCGGAATACCTTGAAATCTATATTTCATTTCGCTTACCTGACTACTGCAGCGTGTTTCAGTCGGAAATCATGGCAGACCGTCTGAAATATTTAACCCTGCCTACGGATAGCATCTGTATCTGCTAAGTGTAAAATTGAAGAACTGAGAATCTCAGTTATCTTCAAACGGTGGCTATTCTATTTGAAGAGAAACTAAGAGAAAGGTTCACTCGATATTTCCAAGTGACACTGTAGGAAGACGAAGCAATAATAGCTTCGGTATTGTCACAACCAATAAGCCCGACACCACGCGGTCCGGCAATCAGAATGATTCTTATGATTTTGATGATGTTGGTAAAAAACAATTTAAATTAACAACATTTTCCTTGTTTCAAAATGTTATCTGTATAATTTATAGATGATGTGTCTTCTGGACATTCTCATAAAATTGACGGGCAATTTTTCCACTATTTACTTATGAAAATGGAGGAAAAATATCCTCTAATGGGAAAAGTATCTCAAAATTTAATAATCCTTTGACTTCGTAGGGACCGGTAGAGAGATTATTTTCCTTTGTTGGAATAATTAATAATCTACAGTAGCAGGCTTATTTGTTTTTATCATTTAGTTTAATCAAAATTTGACTAATCAATCTAATAAAAAGTTGATAACTTCTTGGTAATTTACAATCATGATCGAAAATTGTCGATTACGATTATTTGTGCTTCAGTAATCAAAATTTCCAATTATTATAATTACAGTACATAGTCGTAACCGAAATTGTCTATTACGATTATTTCCGTAACCGTCACAATTTTGGATTACGATTAATTAAGTAATCGTAATCTGCATTTCACCGATTAAAGCAATGTTTAGTTTTTTTTCTGAAAGATGCGATTAAACCGTTGATTTATATTGTTTAACTTTGTTGTTTCGTTATTTTTTTAATAAAAATATATAATATAAGTTTAATATATGCTTTAAACCAAACCTTTTACCCAATTCTTAAATAAAATATTTATGATAGTTAACAAATTCCAAAAATAGTACGTTTCTCAGACCACTCAAGGAAGGGACTCCTATTCAATGATTATTTTACGTATCGACCAATCACATTCAATTACATTTATTATTTAGAGCTACGTAAAAACAAATGCTATTCAGAATTATTAGAAGTTCTTCTTTAAAAATTACGTTTGATAAAAGCCAATTGATCTTAATTAATATAAGTAATGACAACAACCTCAATGAAAAGAGATATTTTTTTCCAAAATAATAAGGCTGACGTATTATCAATGTTCTATTTACCTGTAAAGTAAGCAAGAATATGTTAAAAGGAGCTTACAGTAAGTTTAAGTACAACAATATTAGCATAATCCTTTATTGTAATAAATTCAACTACATGTGTCTATTTGGAGTAAATCTGCATATTTTAAAGCTGTTTCCTCTACAAAGCACTTTAATCTTAGTATAATCTCATTACTAAGTCGGCAGTAGGTGATTGCAGCATTTCCATTCATTTTACGACTATGGTACGTCTCATAATTGACACACGTCCCAACAATAAAACCGGATATTAACGAGCGCGAATAAACAAAGCGACAGGTTACGAACTCTATAAATGAAGCACTTAAGATGGATCCAGATCAGCTTCACCCAAAATAAATTCCCCGCATCCTTTCCATTCATTTTTAAGCACATCAAGCTCATTAACATTACCATAGCTTACACAGTGGTATTGTTTTATTGGGTGTTATGTAAATTTCCTGGTAAACAAGATTAAATTTTAACGATGCAGTGTAGAAGAGGGCGGTAATAAGGATTCTATGGCATACAAATGAAAAAATTTACCTGCTAAGGACAATGGTTTTGTGGCGCTCTGTAATCACGTTTAACACCAACCTTTACCCCAAAATTATTAATCACACGTTAAGGCGTAATTTGCCACATATCACAAGTCAGGAAGCAGGATACTGTCCAGTGGCATCCTGCTAAATCATTTAGGACATGTGTTGTCCATAAGAAAAATGAGCCAGCTGGAAATGGGTTTCAGTTTGGGTAAGTTTCATTTCAACAACGCGCAAATTACGTGCGTTGCCACAAAACACACTCCAGTGGAATGTTCCTGTCAATGATATCATAAATAAAATCTTTTATAATATTAAAACGCAGTTTATGTTGTTGCCTACTTTGACTATATGTATAATTATGCATTCGAGTCTCTTCGAAATGGCAATTAGAATTGTGAAAGAAGTAAAATGCAAAACTCGACAAAACTTATTTTCTCATCTTCCATTAAAGATAATAGATGCAATTAAAGTAGGATATTTTTTTATATAATTCAATGGACCCCCCCCCCCCCCCCCCCGTTAGTGCAACTCTTACCAAAACTTGAGGACAAATGTTTACTAAAACTGCTCGAGATTAAGTACATAACGAGCATTTCTCCGCTGATTGCTGCTCAACCTCAACGTCTGGTTTTGGTTGCCAGAATTTTCTCATGTGAGCCCTTCAGCAAGTTTGAATATCGCAAAATGTGCTTTAGTTAAAGTACTTGCAAAGTTCGCGGAGATGAAAGAACTTAAAACTCTCAGGCAGTAGTGGTAAAATCTTCTAAGTTTCCTTTTGAGTTGAAAATATCAAAATGACACGATGGCATCAAAGTGAAGCTCTGAAAGTTTGAAAATATTGGAAACCATACAAGCTTCGGTGCTGTTGAACTCTGTACACCAGCAGTTCTTGCATTCTTCTAGGATTATTTGAAAATTAAAAATTGAGGGAAATTCCAGCATTATCAAGAGTTGGCTACCTTTTCTCTTACATAAAACTTTAAAAGTTCCAGCAGTTTGATATTAATCGATACGAAATTAGTTATTCAAGATGTTTGAGCTTCAGGATAATTAACAAATTTAATTAGGAACGTGTTAGGAGTGTTTTCCAAAAAAAAAAAATTTAATCCCGTGTTTAGTGTAAAAATTTATTCAAATGGAATAATTAGGAATGTGGAAATTCAAAAACTTCTGAATTTTTTCTTTATTTTTAACGGACTTCCCAAAAACAAAGAGGTCCTAAGTTCGACGTGTATTTTTTTTATAAATTTTTTCTGACCGGGCATAACTTCGTAACGCGTTGACCGATTTTGATGATTCTTTTTTTGTTGGGTAGAGTATGTTCACCGATTGGTACCATGATAAAAATTTTTTTGGTGGGGTGGGGGTGAAAGCTAACTTTATAATGCGTCGACCGATTTGAATGGTTCTTTTTTTGTTGTACAGAGTACATTGCTAAAAGGAGAAAAAAAATTTATCTAGGGTATGGAGAGCGGGGAGGAGTAGTCTAACTTCGTAACGCCTAGACCCATTTCGATGATTCTTTTTCTGTTGGGTAGAGTATGTTCCTTGATTGATACCACGAGAAAAAAAATTTAGTGGCATGGAGGTGGGGGTAGGGGGTTTGGATGATCCTTTCACTGTTGTATAGAGTAGAAGACACTAAAAAGTAAAAAAACAAATAGTTTTTAAAAAAAAAGTTGAACCGACTTCACAAAAAGCGCTAAAAAGCATAAAATAATTTTTAATTTTATATCTATTACGACATTTTGAAGTCGGTGCAAATTAAACAAATAAAACAACTACAGAACCACAATTGAAGATAATACATAATACGACCTTATAAATTATGCCAACTTCGTTGGAGAAGGTGTGGGTTTACTATATTTGTGGGCGCCACGTGGTTATGAGAGTCCACGAACTCAAATGTTGAAAAATTATACATATAAAATTATTTGATGGAATAAAAGAATATCTATTTTTCCATCAAATTTATTAACACACTCTATACTTTGACCCCTTTTCACTGCTCACCAAAACTTTCTTTTTTAATTTCGCATAACTACTCTACTAAGATTTCGTACTTGCACTTTGTAATCGCGGAAGAAAACCAAAAATAAAAAAAATTCAAAATAAATAACAAAAGAAGTTACTTATCTTTTCTAAATTTCTCCTTCTCCTTGTTCTCTCCTACAACAGGTAAATATCCGCCTCCTTATTTATCGGCGTCATCTTTGTTCCAGGTATCTGCGTATCTGTTTCTTTTGTTCCCTGTTGACGTTTTCTTCACTATTTGTCCTCTTTTTTTGAAACTTTTCCGCACTGACTTTTAAGTATTGACTCCTTAGAAAATTCTCACTAAACTGTCTACTTCTCCTACCAAAGGGGTTGGTTAAATAGATAATTTGCCCCTATTATGAAGTTTTCCCCAAAAATCTCAATTTGACTCGTGAATCGGTTTATAATTTTGCGAATCGGTTTAGATTTTTCAAATTAAATTCTTTTTTCTATGTTAAATTTATCTTCGGAATTCAACATTCATTTCTGCGCTCCAAAGTTTCCATCTGTCATTCAGGTACACGTGTTTCTGATTCAATTAATAATATTATTTCGCCTCCGAATTGTTAACCAACCTATACTTTGGGTTACGGACAGCCTAGGAAAATCGGTCATTGTTTTCGGGTATTAAAGTTTCGTAAATTATTTCGTGATCGTTGGTGAGGTTAAGTGTGATGTGTTTCTGGTTTTTGTCGCGCAAGGAGAGAGTTTCCGAAAAGGTAAGCTATTGAAATATAATGGACAGCTAATATTTGTTCGAAAAGTATTAATGGTTTTCTTCCTTTCTTTTAAGACTTCATGAGAATCGTGAGCAGACAAATTGGGCTTACATCCTCTTCACAAAGTAAGTATCTTTTAAATAATTAACTATTCCTATCTCAAAAATTCATCATCTTTTTCCTACTTCTATCCTAACTAAAGTACTAATATTATGGCATTTTGCTCAACTTAATATATATTCTAGCTAAAATTCAAAACTATATGTAAACTATATGTAACTAATATTATTGCATTTTGCTCCACTTAATATATATTCTAGCTAAAATTCAAAATTATATGTATCCAATTAACTAATCCTATCCTATCCTAGACGCATTCTTTACATTATTTTCCCTAAATTCCTGCCTAAACTAGACTAACTAATATTATATAAATAAACTATACTGAATTTGACTAACCTATTCTATCCTTACAGCAACTTATCGTCTCAGCAACTCCATCCGCCAGGCTTCAAGTGGTTAACACAATTAGGTCAGGCTTCAAACCATCTGCTTCATCGGCCAGCGATTTCCACTCAAGGTAGGTTCCATGTGTATTCGTACATACAGCGACTGCAGCTTCAGTACCAAGATTTTATTCGACTTATAAGATCTTTCTTTCTGTGATTTTCAGCTCGGCTTTTCGGGACAGGATTTGTGGGACATTGTGGGATTGAGGAGAAAATTTGGGTAAGTTGCTTTTCAGGATTCCTGGGACGTTGGGACATTGAGAAGAAGAACTTTAGTATCGGGAATAGGGTTATCTTCAACACCGCATTAGGTTCATCGCCATCTTCGAGGGAAGGATTCTTCAGTATGACCAGACTATCGACGTATCTTCCTTGACTCCGTGCTTCATCAGTGAGTAGGTAAGTACTTTAATATCTTCTGTAAGTTGTTTGGTTTGTTTGATTTGCACCGACTTCAAATTGTCGTAATAGATATAAAATTAAAAATTATTTAATGCTTTTTAGCGCTTTATGTGAAGTCGGTTAAACTTTTTTTTTAAAACTATTTTATTTAATATACAAATGGGATAATTTGATGAAAATGCTTGTCGGTGGGGGGATTAGTTACATCAATTATTTTGTCTAAGACAATTTTTCAGACTCGATTTTCTCCAACGTTATTTTTCTCCAGTGATATTAAATGCGACTTATGAAATGGCAGATTTTTACTGTCCACACTATTCCCAAGGATCTTCCGAACGGATTTCAAGCGGTAAAGGGGGTTCAATTCGAAAAGTATCCTTACGTGCTTCTGGTGAGTTTACCAATTGCCGTAGGACTTGAAATATCCTGTAAAGGACGAGAAAGTTAAAAATAATTTTTAATTCAATAATAGGGAATATGCTACGGATCGAATGGTATTTTTGTTGCCCTCAGATCTCAAAGTTGAAATTTGTCGGGCTGAAGGTTGCATCGCGTAGATTAGTTTAACATGTTTGTGGATAGGGGAGAATGTGGGATATACGATAGAAGTATACTGGGATTTTTCACACAAAAATAAATAAATTTGACTTGCCTGCACCAACATTACTCCTAGCCTTGAAATTTTTGATTTCAATCTTTTCTACGTGGTTCAGTAAAAGGGATGTTTAGTTCAATTAAGGTGAACTAGGTATTATAGTGTGCGTCACTCGCTGTAACTAAAAAGGATAAGGGTCAATTTCTTAACAAGAAATTAATTTGGGAATAATAGGTGTTATATTTTTGTTCTGAATTAATTATTTCGATCTTTGCTGTACTCGGGATAGATATTTTGTAATCTAATTACGCTAGAGTTGTTGATACATTCTTTGAAGAAACTGCCCTCTGTTCAAAAGATATTCTTTGCTTTTTACCAACTTGTTTCAGGTGGCGAAATCAAGGCATTGCGTATAAAAATATCATTAGGACTTTCGGACTCCATTTTTCAATAAGTGTCGCAGTCGGAATATAAATCTGTACAAGGTCCCCATCTTGCTCTAAATCTTTTAAATGTGGCCATAAAGCTTGTGTTGATAAGTCAGTCACCATCCGTATCTAGCTGAACAATATTAATAATTTCGTAACGCCTGGACTGATTTTGATGATTCTTTTCTAGTTGGATAGTGTATGTTCCCCGATTGGTACCAAGTCAAAAATTTTGTTGTTCAGGTGGGCGTAGAACCTAATTGCGTGATGCGTGGATTGATGATAATTTTTTTTGTTGGGTAGCGTATATTCCCCGATTGGTAGCATATCAAAAGTTTTTTGGTGGGCTTGGGTGGATGGTTCTTTTTTTGTTGGGTAGAGTATGTTCCCTGATTGGTACCGTGTTAAAAATATTGTTGGTGTGTGGATGAGGGAGGTAGGGGTTGCATCTAACTTCGCAATGCGTGGACCTATTTGGATGGTTCTGTTTTTGCTGTATAGAATATGATAATAATAGGAAAAATTTGATCTTATCGGTTTATTCATCTCACGAGATTCAAATCTACATATTAAACATTAGGTAATTATGCAGATTATGGTACACCCCTCTGTCGAGCTTGAAAATTTAGTATGTTGTAGTATTTGTTGTCCTGAATAAAAATATATATATGTTGGGCGTGGAAATCATAACTTCACATAGTTTTCGCGCTTCGAATAATTGAAAATCTGTAACATTTCATTGCAAATTATTTGTGAATAGTTAGTGTTGGAGAGAGTGTAGGGAAAGGGGGGGCGATGTTTTATATATTACTATTGAAATACATTCTCCTTTAGGGAGAGGGGAGAACTAAAAGCCTGGATACACCCCAGAAAGTTTAATAGTGTCTGTTTAAACGGCTGAATTTAAAGTTAGCGTGAACTTTTTTTTAAACTTTCTGAGAGGAACAGGTATACTAATTTGGTTATTAGTTTTTTGTTAACTTGCAGGGAGATATATTTCAATACTAATATATAAAACACCCCACACCCCCTACACTCTCTCCAACTTAAATATTTACAAATAATTCGCAATGAAATGTTACAAATTTTCAATAATTCGAAGCGCGTTGGTGAGTGTTGGTTTTATTCTGATTTCTTTGTTCTCTATCACTATATTA
This sequence comes from Leptarthrus brevirostris, assembly GCA_964036015.1. Taxonomy (NCBI): domain Eukaryota; kingdom Metazoa; phylum Arthropoda; class Insecta; order Diptera; family Asilidae; genus Leptarthrus; species Leptarthrus brevirostris. Next base: position 43,868,474 of record OZ038375.1, read on the forward strand.
GTGGGAGTTAATATTTTAATTTCACCTTCTATTTTCCTTGTTTCAACTTTTATTAATTCAGCACTTTTTCAGACTGTAATAAAAGTTTATATGGCCTACAAAGTTTCCTACCACCTTCTCCTAAACAAGTCATCTGCGATGGTACTAATGGAATCACAAACATCGATGTCTTCTTCTTTCTTACTGGAAGTGGATTCATCGCTGAAGTGTTGCTTGTACTGACTCCAAACAGAGGTTTCATCATTTGAAAATAATTGTATCGTCATTAAGTTTGTCTTTTGATTGCGACAACACTTCTCCTGAACTTTAAAAAGTCTTTTAACAGTATGGTCGAGCAATGATTGTAAGGGTAGCTCTGCAGAAATTTCTGTCATTTTAATCTGAATAGCATTCTTCTTTTCCTTCGTTGATAAAAGGGTAGGTGAGGTAGGGGACCACGGGAGGTTCGGGCATCATCTCTTAACTCAAGATTTATAGTAGATATTTAATTTTGTTTACTATGTTTAGTGACTGGCAAGTAACTCACATGGCATTGATGTTTTCTCGAGCGGGTTACAGTCCCAAACCACACTTAGTTCCCAGGCATAAGTTCCCAGACACAAATTCCCAGACACCGGACGCATCCAAATTCCAAGTAAAATGTACAAGTAGAAGTAAGTCACGTTTTTACCAATAAGCATTTTTTGGTCTAAACTAGTGATGTCCAAACCTTTGCCCGCGGGCAAGGTTTAAGTTCGTCTTTGCACTTGTTTACCTGTATTCGGTTTCCTGTTTTTGCATTTCTTAATTGGTAAAGTATACAAATGTTTAAAAAAATCGTCATATTTAAGTAGTTTAGTAAGCAATTATACAATATGTTAAGATATACAACCTTTTGCAAACACTTTCAGATTCTAAATTAAACAAACAGTACGAAATGCTTCTGAAGCTTTTAAGCATTCCTCAAATTAAGTAGTGTGAGTTTGGTCATCACTGGTCTAAACTTAAAAAAACCATTTTGTTATGATTTCCAAGAAAATAACCAAGCAATCTGTGATAAAGCGCAAGTTTCTTTGCTTACATCAAAATTCTATTTTCATCAAATATTATAAATTGAGGTAGAATATTTGACAAAAAAAATATATATTCAAGTTTATATGAAAAATGAGTATAAAGCTTAGATAAAATAATAAACGGGATAGGCCATTACGTGTATGAACCGTGTACGTGAGACTAGCCATTTTGCTCGTGTGAAATGTGAAGACAGGGAAGGAGGCATGTTCACTAAGTTGAGCTGTTAAATTTTTATTTCGGCAATTTCTATCTAAAGCGTTTGTCAGAAAAGTGTTTGTGAGTTTATAAAGAAGTTATAAGTGAATTGTTAGATTTGTGTGACTAAATAGATAAAGAACGATATAGATAGTGTTTTGAAAAACTCTGTGAGAAGTTAAACTGTTCTAATTAACTTAATTTCGCAATGAATTGTGATATTTTGTGTTGTGAAAATAATCGATGCAATTCGCGAGAATTATCATTTTTCAGGAAAGTTTTAGTGAATAATTAACATCTGTTTATTGTCTATATCGACTTACAAAAATTTAAATACTGGAAAGGAAATGATAATTTTACGAAGTTTTTATTACTGGGGCATTTCACGCGAAGCGGACAACCAACAATTTTCAAAGGTAATTAATCATATTAAGAAACTAATATAAAAATAAGTAAAGTAGTGATTCTTATAGGAAATTGCATGCTTTTCACAGTCGTGGTATCGAATTCGAAATTGGATTTTTTTTCATGTAAAAAATCCAAAATTAATATTTATAATTACATTTTGACAAACTTCGACATTTTTAATTTTCTTTTTTAAATAGCTCAAAAAATAACTTAAAATGTATAGTAAATGCCTGTTCAGTTTCATAATGTGATCTGCATTCGAACACAGTGCAGCGCGTAGCCGGCGTTTGGCCAGTGCGATAGTTTTGTATGGAAACATGAAAAAATTTTAGTTTAAATTCTCTATCTCCGATACGAATGCAGATCACATTCTAAAATTGTACACATATTATTTATGAACTATAAGCTACATTTTGAGATAAAAACAAAAAATTTTAAAAATGTCGAAGTTAAGTAAAATCCGATTTGATATGTTTACTTCCGGTTTTGCATACGAAAAAAAATTTTTTTTTCTCAACTCTGTAATAACAGCCAAACATTTATTTGTCTTTAAAATAACACTATTTACTTTTTTTCTATCACTTTGAATAATAGCAAATTTTTTTTTTCAAAAAACCCGCTCCTCAAATTTTGTCAATTCTAGGCTTAGAAAAGGGCAACTAGGCTTCAAGAAAAAAAAATAAAATGCACATTCATTCAGGACATATAGAAGTACAATTAAACCAAATATGAACAAAATCCAGAACCTGAAATTTTTTTCGCTGTCCGCTTCGCGTGAAATGCCCCTATATTTCCAGTTTGTTTACGTTCGGAAATTTTCATTTGTCAACTGTTCAATGGCAATGCTTTTTTATTTAAATGTGTTTCGAACGCCTCCACAGAAATTCTACAATTTTACGACTTCCATGATGCACTTACACATGAAAAGGCCTTTCCACAACTTAATATGCCAAAGTATTCTCAGCTTATGGCACTTCCTTCTTAATTATATATTCTAAGGTATAAAGGGAGCATTAGACATTGATTTTGAAGGGTGGTTTGGGCATGCCCAATGCTCCGTCCGTTACTGTGTACTTTGCTATAATACTTTTGTGGTCTTATAATGTCTGCTTTACTAATTATTTTAATAATTTAAGAAGAACAAGCGATATACCCAGATCAAACTTGCAAAGATACATATTTAAAACAGAGTGGCGCCGTGAAAGATGTTTCTTCTAAATTCAATGCACGTCTTGGCTTGTGCAATACAGAAAAAAATACCAGAAAATTGGACTAAAAATAAAATTGCATCAAAAGACTGGCTAAGAGGGTTTCTCAAACGACAACCACAGTTATCGATACGGACACCAGAAACTACAAGTCTATAAAGGTGTACGAGCGGTGCCAGTTTGGCCCTGAAGCGATATTGATGAAACAGGATTGTCCACAGTTCAGCGGACTCGTAGTTGCTCCTAAGGGAACTAAACAAATTGGCCAACCAACATCTGCAGAAAGAGGGACACTTGTTTACAGTGTGTTGTGGAATAAATGCATCATTTTGCAAAACATACTAAACCAACAGTGCTTCTACTGCTAGGCAATCATGAGATTCATATTTCGGTGCCAGTTCCCGATTTCTGTAAAGAATCTGAAATTATTTTAGTAACTTTTCCCCCACATTGCAGCCATAAACTTCAACCTCTAGATTTAACTGTGTATGGACTGCTTAAAAATTATTATAAGACGGCTATAACGGACTGTATTGTCGGTAATCCTAGTAAAACGGTTACAATTTATGAAATCCCTAAACCCGCATCACTTGCTATTCCACATGCATTTAAACAACAGAATATTCAAAGGGGATTCGACAAACGTGGCCTTTCAATTCGAACATTTTCTCAGATGAAAATTTCATTTACTCTTCCGTCACCGATCGCTAAAAATGCAGCAGAGGAAGGAATACCTAAACTTGTTGAAGAATTTACAATGAAGCCAAGGAAAAAGAGGAAAATTAACAGCGACGATGATATAGAAAACGTTCCTCTTTCTGATGAAACAGTCGTTGAATCTTCCGAAGAAGAAGATTTTGATGAAGATCATGTTCTTCTTTTGAATAGAAATTTCCAAGTCAACGTATGTATTGGTCAAATTTGATACCAAAAACTGTGCATCACTATGTTGGGCGAATTGAAGCAGCGAGTCACTCCATAGCAACTATCAAATTTATGCATATGAGTAAGATGCGAAATACATTTATGTATCCAAAGACATATCAAGCGTCCCGTTGGACGACATTATAATCCAATTGCTGGAAACAACTACATGGACTAAACGTGGCAGCCCAAAATATACGTTTAATAAACCCTCCTGGGTAATACCGAATCTTGATAAGTTTTTTTTTTAAATAATAATATTGATTTTTGTGTGATGTCTTAATTTTTTTGGAGTTTGCTGTGAAAAATTTATTTTATGTAACAAATTTTGATAGTTATATTATATAATATTGAAGTAATTAAGCAATATTAAGCGTGTTTAATACAATGTCCAAACCTCCCACAGAGGTTCCAGAACCACCCGACCACTGGGTTTGGGAACTTTAGACAGGGTTCTCTTTCGACTCTTAGACTTATTACAGTAGGAAAGCCATTCTTCCCAATAATTTAAACCAAATATGTGTGCTACTAGAAATAAAAATTTCATCATGTCAAAAAATTACTATTTTAATATTATTTGTGCAAAAAAGTTCCCGATGGTCCCTTACCACCCCTACGAGAGAAAGGCTTTAAAGCCATGAATATTCAATCGTTTCTGTACCGCTTCATATGCCCGTTATGTCATTCTTCCATCGAAATAAGTAGATAGTGCTTCTGCCTTACTAATCCTTCGTGTTTTAGCTTGGGATGTGATCCGCTTGCTGCCATTTTTACTTAGAAGCAGCATCACGTCGTCCATCTCACCTCAAACTTCTTTATGCAGCATATACTATTGGATTCCATTAATGATTGTATTCGGCACTTTTGTTTCTTTTTTTACTCACTTCCTTAAATATCTTTCTGGGACCACCAGGGCCCTTCTTTCTTTCACAATTAATCCAATTTAAGGATCAATACGATACTGAGATCTGTCATTACCAGACATAGGGTTTTTGATGCACTTTGATGAGTCATTGCCAAGAAACAAAAGGTAAAAATGAGGTATATTTCTTAGTATGTGTTACTTGGGCATGTTTACTAACAACCAGTTTCAAATTTACCACTGTGTCACGTACTCTTGAACAGAGCTCGAAAAAAAACTATTTAAAAAAAAAAAAACATAAAAACTCGACTCTACTGCGGTTACAAAAAATTTCCTTTGTAACATTTTATAATCAAACTAGTAGCTAGAGTTACGAATCCGGCAAGGTTAGGAGAAGTCGTTTGAAGAAAACTACGATTTTACGAGGAAGTAACTAAAGGTGAGGCCTTTACCTCAGAAAAGTGTGGCAATTTTAAGTCTGAGATTTATACACATACACTCTCATAAGCGCAAAGCAGGCGATTAAAATAGTATTTTATATGCCGGAGTTTCGCCTCGTATTTTAAAATAATGAACTAAATATTAAATTGTGATTAATGTAATAATTTCTATATAATAAAATATATTTATATAATATAATAAATATTATTTCAATTTTGGCAAAGTTCTCCTCGGCTAAATATTGTGTATAGACTACGTAAATTATAAAACTTTAATAGAACGAGTTCCTTCCGATTTACATTTTTACCTACGACGATGGAACTAAAGTCTCAACTAAATGCCAAACATTAAAAAAAATTTCAACAAACTTTCGTTCGATGGAGTAAGTGGGAATTTTCTTTAAAAACTCGGTTTAAGTGTTTTGGAATAGTTGTTTTTTTGTGTGTGCCTTATAAAGTACCCTTACTTTGTTTAGTTTACATATGGAAAGATGTTCCGGGAAGCTTGTGGTGTTTGCTATTATCACCGGATTTCACTGAACACTTCATTTTCAGTTTTTCTGAAAAGAAACGCACTTTTTTCTGTTGATGATATTAATAAATTGTCTTAACTTGTTTTGACACTCTTTTAACACTTCACAGCACAATAATTATATATATTTATCAAAACAATGTGAAATATTCCTTACTTATTATTTCTCTATTTCACTTCGAACCGGAGAAACGTAAACAAAAGTCACAGCTAGTGGACCAGTTAGGAATCACTTGCCTCCTCATTCCCCGCAATAAATCGAAAATTTTCCATGCTCACACACATGGTATTTATACGCGACGGCCTCTCCTTTAGTTACTTCCTCGTAGAGTAAGCGTCGTATAAAAAATTAAAATGTTGATGTTTACCAAACTTCAAGGAAACTGGCCCCATACCACTTCGTGGTGCAAGAAAAATTGGGCAGAAGTGCACAAAAGATTTTTCAAAAAAGTTGATTAGAAACACTTCGTGGATTTGTTGATCAAACTTTCAATAACCACATGTGGCTCCGTGTAACTCTTTCTTATTTTTCAGACTTAAATTAATACTGCTGAACACCTTAGATGCCATAAATCAGAATAAGACAAAGGAGCTAAATGCCTATGAAAGGTTTCATGAGTAATATGTTAAACGTTGGCATATCTGCAATGATTTCAATTGTGATTATTTTAAAAGAGATAAAATACATTTGCATAAAATTTAAAATTGTGAGTTTTATAATAAATATGTATTTGAAAAGTTTTCGAGCAACTCTCCTGTCTTTTATCATGTAATCAATAATTCCACCAAGAAATCTATCGGACCATTGGATTTACATGAAATTTAAGTTGAGGACATTCATTACTTTACGAGGATATCCAGGACGACATACCTTAAGTTTTCCACTACTGGCTTGCATTCACAGTCTCATAGATATAATCTTTTGTTAAGGGTTTCAGAAACAGATCTCTAGCATCAAACATTAGCATATTCAACGAATTCAATTAATGAGCTTCCTACCTTCAACGCGATTAACGATGTAGAAAATTGCAATGGAAGGACTTGTCGAAGTACGAGGGTAAATGAAAAAATTACATCGTTCGAACTAAATGAGACACGAATTCTATGGTGCCCTCCCAATGAAATTCCAAATGATTCACATTCCGCTGTCGGAGCTATTTTTTGTATCATCATATCTATATCTCTAGTTATGGTTTTCCATTTAACTGAAAATGGTAGATTCCCCTCTTTTTCCATCTCAGTTGGTCTATTTCTAGCCTCAATCTCCGTTACGACAAAATGAAAATATAAGGAATAGAGTTTTTTGTTTTCTGAAATACAATCGAAGAAATGTGTTAGTGCAAAAAAGATAATGCAGCACGTCTGCCCAGAATATCCCATATTTAAGCCATATCAATTTGAAATTGCTCTAAATGAGCTTATCGGTTCCCTCCGTATACCATGTCATAGAGTTTCAAACTGTGTGTAATTTGAACGAAGGGTTTCCTCCACAGTGGTCTGTTTCATTCGGAAAAATGTTCAGTTTAAAGAACCCACCCAAGAAAAGTTTTTATTCAAAGATTTCTTTGTCGTCCACAGCCGCCATAAATTAGATCATATTATAATATCGACAGACGGGAAATTGAAAAAGGATACCTCGGGCAAAGGACACTAAAATATTCGGTCTGTACCGCTTTCCGAGGGAGGAAATCTGAGATTAAATTAAAATCAAAATGAAATTACCCGACACATGCTTAGTTTTTCATACACATACATAAAATTAAATTGTTATTCAGACATGCCGGGTGTTTCGCATAAAGTGTGGCAAAATAAGTGTGATGATAGTTCTTACTTAGCCAAACAAAAAATGTTAAGTCAAGGGGGGTGGGGGGGGGGGGGGGGGGGTGGGGGGGGGGGGGTGCTATCGTTTGCGAGTTACATGGTGATTTTTAAATTTAAAATTTTTATTTTTTGATCTACTTAATGCAGCGACATCTTACTAACAAATAAAAACTACTATTTCAAATGTCAATAATGTCAATTTAACTCCTACCAATTCATGTAGTTGCGGAAGTAAAAAACTGTTTTGTGATTACCTGAAATTCAGCATTCTCCCAAATTTTATCTGAAATGCATGTTATTAACACACAGTTTGTATCAAAACTGTCCAATCTTTACCCTCAGTTTTTGTTCACTGGTTGTGTTCTTATTTGTCTGGTCGTACACAACGTGTTTTATTTCGTGGTACACTCTCTGATGAGATCAATAATTGCTCAGGTGTGTCTCAGGGTAGGACCGTTGATTTTATCATCTGTACATTTATTTATCTGTTTCTTACTGACTTGAGATTCCTCTGTTTTGCCGACGATGCCAATCATTGTTTCAAATGACAATGTTTTAACCGTTTTAAATTCTGACTTAGACGCTTTCTGTAGATGGTGGAATCCTCTGCACTTCAATTTTACTATTGGCGACAGCCCATTGATTAGACTTAACAGAACCAGAAACTTGGCTGTTATTCTAAACACCAAATTTTAATTTGTGGAACATTTTGATACCATACAGGCCAGTGCGTCGCTGGTCTTCATTAAAAGATGGTTAAAAGAATTTGACGATCCGTATATTACGAAGCTGTTCTACTGTTCTATCATCAGAGCAATCTTAGAGTATGCTAGTTCAGTTTGGCCACTATTTTTTGCAGTTCATATTGATCGTATTGAGGCTTATCCAGCGCATATTTGTTAGGTTTCAACTTCGTGGCTTTACCTGGGCTGATCCTCTTCGTCTACCTTCAACGTCTTATGCTGGTTTCCTTGGAATCTCTTAAGGCCAGACGCAACAGGTCTGGAGTCATCTTTTCTTTCGACTACCAGCGGAGTGTGGATAATTCCCCTCAATTGTAGGGTGTTTTGGGTTTGTCGGTTCCGTCTCGCTCCTTGAGGACTCGTAGCTCATATGTACTTACATATTTCTTACCGCTGCACAAACTATGGCCTGCATGAGACTATTGCCTCAGTTTCCCGTCTATTCAATGACCATGTTGACTTTGTTGACTTCCACTTTTATAAATTACAAATTAGGGATCAGTTTGTTTAGATTTATTGTTATTTTTCATTTTGTTTTCTTTCCTTTAGTGTTATTTGATCTGTTTGATGATTATATCCATATATTGATGATCATAAAACGAGGAAAAACAGAAGATGGTAAACTGTTCCACATTTGTGCTGTTCTGCTTTGAAAAGATTTCCAAAATTTCACGATATTTTTCTTTGATCTCTATTTTACTTTTCTTTATATGAATTAGAATTAGTGCTTATGAGTTAATTAAATCCCTTGTTGAATTATATTCTGCTGCTTTGAATTGCATTATATTCATTATATTATTACATTCTCGTCACAGTTTTTGATATTTTAATTAAGAATTAAAAATTAAAGTAAAAATTCCCATTATATGACATATGATATTAAACAATTGATCAGGATTATTTTTAGAACAGAACTCGATAACAACTCTTAACTTAACTGATAGCTTATAGCTGCAGTCACTTTGTAAGCCGAACGCAGATTTATTAAATATATATATCCTCTTGAGGGCACTCTCACCTTGTAGCGGTGGTGAGGCTTGGGCAGGGCCGCCGACAGAGGGGGGGGGGGGGGGGGGGGGGGGGGCGAAGGGGGTAAACCCCCCGGGCCCGGGCTTTGAAAGGGGCCCGTCATCTAAGTCATCAACGGAAAATTTTTTCCATTTTAATTATTTATATAAAAAAAATGCTTCACGATCGAAAAAGTGTACTATACTAGACAGATTTTAAACTGAAAGTCAATCATTCGATTGTATATGGGCCCGTAAACGCTAAGTGCCGGGCCAGAAATTCGTTTCGCGGGGGGCCCGTATGTGGTACCCCCCGGGCCCGAGTTTTGTCTCTACGGGCCTGGGCTTGGGTGCTGCCGTGATCCCTCGGGCTAATTCGGCGGAAGTTTTCAACTTGCGGCAGGGCCTCCCATATCGGTTAGGCTTAGGGGCAGAAGCGAGACAAAGAAGAGAATCACACCAGTAGAAAAACAATGATATACCCCAGGTGGGTCGCGGGCATAATAGCCATAAATCCCACTTCTGCTTGCAGGTCTGTCCCGAGGATTCTGGGGAGACAAAAACTGTTTAATGTTAACACATCAAAACCGTTCGGTGGAGGACCAGGCCGACGGTAATCAGCAAGCGACTGCGATTAAACAAAATACACCAGCCAGGAGATCCTTTCGCGAGATCGTCAGTTGTAAGACGAACTCCACCAAGAAAAAATTGAACGCCGTCGACGCCAGTCAACGGCGATGCAGGGAAAGGAAGAAAGCAGGTTAATACAGGAAACTATATAGGTGCAAGTAGTGTAGAAGTAGATACACCATCAAACAAAAGGAAGAGGTTTAAGGCAGACCCAAGTAAAACTCAGCAGCGTAGGGACATAGGTTATCTAGTTCTTAAAATTCTGAAGAAAGTCTGCAGTGAGATCGCAGCTATCGATAACGTAGTCAGCGTGAGCCAAACTGCCAAGAGAAATATCAAGGATGTCAGTAGTAGGCTGATGCTCCAGGCCGAGCGGTTGAAAGCTCACGCCAGCAGGAGCTAAACTTCACTGAAAGCAGAAGTGACCATGCGAAATGCGAAGGGTGTCAAAAGGCCCAAACTTTAGAGGCGGATAGAGTGAAGTTTAGAGGGGATGGGACTCTAGGAGCCTATCTCAATGTGGAAGAGTCGGCCTGGAAGGAGGGAATCTTTACAAGCACCCGTATGGTGGAAGGAAATATGTGGGATGCCCCTATGGATGCAGTGGTCGGGAGACACTTATAATAGAACTTCTGCTATCAACCAAAAAAACTAGAAACGCTATCCCTTTACTACCAAAATGTAAGGGGACTAAGAACAAGATCAAGCCAGTTATTTCAGGATTCTCTTGCCTGCTGCTACGACGTCATCGCTCTGACCGAAACCTGGCTTCATTGCGGTTTTACTGATGCAGAAATTCTTGACGAGTCCTATCATATTTTTCGAAATGATAGATACTCTGACTCCATGGCTCGTGGAGGTGGCGTGTTGGTTGCATGCAAATCGCACTTGGATTGCAGTTTGGTTGATATCCCAGCCTTATCCGTAACGCTCTCAATCGAGCTCTTAGCTCCTAAGATAGCTCTGGGAAATATGTATATATTCCTTCAATGTTGTTATATCCCTCCAAGCTTGACAAACCATGCTGATGCAGATGGTCGAAGTTTCTACGGTATTTTAATTCTTAGCCTAGATTTTATTAATAATATGACAAACCCAGAGGACGAAATAATCCTTCTTGGTGACTTTAACTTACCCAGCGTTCAATAAGTATTGAACGCTGATGACATTGACTACCTTTCTTCAAATTGTCTTACTGCTAAAGACTCCCATTTTCTTGACGCCATCTCCTCCTCTGGTTTACACCAAATGAGTGATGTAAAGAACTCTATGGGAAGGCAGTTAGATCTTATCTTTTCTTCTGATTCGAGTAACACTATAGTCGAACCGACTTCTCGTAATTTATCCGCTATCGTCAGTTTACATCCACCCATTTTCATCTCTTTTTGCTACGATGGTTCTAATATTGTTGACCCCAACCTAGATCAGTACGTTCTTGATTTTAAAAGGGCGGACTTCTCTGATCTTTCGAACAGGATTCTCGCAATCGATTTCCCATCCCTTTTTCATGATAACGATATCGACGATTGCGTTTCCGTGTTTTATGATAGGATTTATGATCTGTTTAATTTGAGTGTACCACTTAAATGGTTGAGATCATCCTGTCATTCTCCCCCGTGGTATACTAGGGAACTACGGAGTCTTAAGAATAAAAAAAATAGGTTATGGAAAACTTACTTACGCTGTAGAAGCACGTCAGCATATTCTGAATTCGTTTATTGTCATGAATGCTTCTTAGCGTTATCGTCATCCTTATACAGGGAATACCTTGATAATGTTCGCAGTAGCTTGCACAATGATCCTCGTAACTTTTTTAAATTTGTAAGTCTGAAAAATAAAACTGATAATTATCCATCTACAATGTTATATAATGGATCCTCTAGTTGTAGTGCGCCTGATATAGCTGATAACCTTGCACTGTTTTTTGAGCGTGCCTTTTTATCAGGCAACTTTGTGCCTTCCCTGGAAGAGTTTGGTCATATCCAAAATCGTCCCGCTACCTCCATTCCTTTGCCCATTATATCTCGGGATATTATCATGACTGCTATCAAGGAACTTAAACTGGATTTTCCTTTTGGTACTGATGGTGTTTCACCTGTATTCTTGAGATCCTGTTCTGATGCCTTACTCACTCCATTGGAACTCATCTTCAACAAATCTCTTCAGGCCGGCAGATTTCCTACGTTATGGAAGAACTCCTTTATAATTCCTGTTTATAAAAAGGGGCATAAAAACTCCATAACAAATTATAGGCCAATCGCGAAGCTTTCGTGCATACCCAAGTTGTTTGAATCTATTATATACTCACAGCTTGTTGGGCAGTGTAAGGGGTTAATCTCATCTAATCAACATGGCTTTCTGCCTGGTAGATCGAAAACAACCAAACTTCTTGAATTTACATCACACACTATCTCTGCCTTCCAACAGGAACTCCAGACTGACTGTGTCTACACCGACTTTAGCAAGGCATTTGATAAGCTCCCTCACCCCGTGATTATGCTTAAGCTTGAAAGGTTGGGTTTTCCGCCTTTATTGCTCGACTGGATCTGCTCTTACTTAAAAAATAGGACTTACCGTGTCTCTTTCCGTAATACTTTATCTAGAGTCGTTAGGGCTTCATCTGGTGTACCGAAAGATAGCCATCTCGGACCGCTGCTGTTTATTCTTGCCATTGACGACATTGTCCCTCTGATTAAGCACTCCAAAGATTTAATCTACGCAGACGATATGAAGGTTTTCTCATGCGTTAGAAACAGTTAGGATTCTTCCCGCATTCAGGATGATTTGAATACCTTCAGGGGTTGGTGTGCCACAAATGGATTGCAACTTAACCTGGAAAAATGTGAAGTTATGTCATTTTCTAGGAACATTAATCAGCTCGTCTTTGATTATACCTTTGTGGAAACTAATATCTGTCGTGTGGATTCCGTTACTGACCTCGACTCGATTTTGTTACTGACAAAAAACTCGATTTCACTCTGCACATAAACCATATAGTATCTCGGAGTAAGTCAGTCCTTGCTTTTGTTAAACTGTGGTCAAGGGAGTTTTGTAATCGACAGACCCTTATTCACTTATTTTTTTCCTTAGTTAGACCAATTCTTGAGTACTCATCTCAGGTTTGGTCTCCTTGCTATGCTGTTCATTCTAGACGCATTGAATCGGTGTGTCCTATTTTCGACGTTACTAAGGATTTGCTTAAATGATCTCTGTTGTCTTTGCACCCCTGATTGTAGTGTTTGGGAATGTTTTGGATTTTTGTTGTTGTTGTTGCTTTTTTTTACTAATATTTTATTGCATGGGTTGTGGGAGCCTCATTCATCTTAATATATGTTATATTCAGGTGAATAGGTCAATTGATTCTAGGCCTCTGCCTGTGAAGTGCGCCTTCTGAGTTAGAAGAGTTAACTCTATTACCGTTCAGCAAAGACATTGATACAGAGCACAGGCCAACCAAAAGGACCATCGAGAAATTTGGAGTTAGAGATGGCTTACTGTGGCAAGGGAAACGGAAGGGGGGAAGTGGCCATGATGTGTTACACACTAGGGTTCCCGGACCAGAAAGGGAAACTCGTCCAATCCACAAGGGAGTTATACTACCGCATAATCGTCGATGACGTTGGTATGCAAGCAGATGCCGATGTGAGAAGTGTGTTTCGGTCGTTTGAAGCCGCCAAAGACAATGTGGAAGCGGATAGCCGTTCCGGGAATGGAGGGGGACCTAGGCAAGATGCTAAAGAGGATTCTAGAGTTTATTTTTGGGGACACTGGTGTGCAGGTATGCAGACAGTCATAGTAATAAAGGCCAGAGGCATGCCCCGCTGAGGAAGAAGAAGCCGGAACTTAAAAGTGGTTCAACACGTAAGGCAGGAAAGAGAAAGCCAAGACAAGAAGCTCTCCTCGTCAAAATGGAATGAAAAACATGCGCCGAGACGCTGAAGGAGGTGAAAAAGACCGTGGATTCAAGCGGCATAGTTGTAGATATTAGAGAGGTTAAAAACACGAAGAGAGTGGAGGTGCTCCTGACCGTGAAAAACGGTAGTGGAAAAACGGAAGTACTCAAAAAGGACATCAATGAGAAAGTCCTCAAGGCCTCTACGGTACTGCTGGTTAGAGAAAAGGTTCTGTATATAAAAGATATGGACGGAATAACGACTGTAGAGGAAATAAGAGAGGCGATGTGCAGCACTGCTGGGGTTAGCCCGGAGACCGCAGAGCTGACAGTGCAGAGGCCATCCTACGAAGGGTGGCAGAACGTAACAGCGGTGTTGGCGGAAACTGACGCGCTGAAGCTCCTAAGAGTAGGTAAATTAAAAATCGACTGGTTTATCTACAGAGTAGTTGCGAGAAAAACGGACCTCAAATGTTTTAAATGTTGGAATTGCCGGCATATCAAAGCCCAATGCAAAGGCCCGGCCAGACAGCATATGCACCTTAAATGTGGCAAGCAGGGACATAAAGCTGGCAGCTTCACAAACAAACCATATTGCGAGAAGGGGGGGAAGCACCAGCCTGGGCATGTCAGATGCCCAAACAACAAGGATCAGAGGGTAGAGGTTCCAAAAAAGGGTAACGGGATAGGCTTGTAGTATGGAATTACTACAAATAAACATAAATCGTAGCCGCCCAGCCCTGCATATGGCAATAGCTACAAGTAGAGAAAGAGGATTAGGGGTAATATTGGTGAGTGAGCCAAATAAGATAGCCATCAAGAGCAGCAGAGACTAGATATCGGATGAGGAAGCTGATGAAACTATTCAAATCCTTGATAAGAGACTCGTGATATAAAAAGTAGGTAGCGGCCCAGGATACACGTACGTGGAAGTAGCCGAACTTAATATCTACAGCTTCTACCATAATTCTCGGGAAACAGAGATACTGCTGAGCTAGAGTATAGTCTAAATGACATTGGCAAGCGCATCAGAGGCAATGCGCAAAGCGCAATTGTAGCAGGAGACTTCAATGCTAAGTCCCCCAAATGAGGAATGGAGTATACGGACCGAAGAGATCAAATTGTGACCGACTGAATGGCTGAGTACGGGCAATTTATCGCCAATATCGGAGATAAACCAACTTTGCAAAGGCTGGGATAAGCATCTGTTCTAGTCCTGACGATGGTCGTGGAAGACGTCAAAAATGTGATTCAGAATTGGGAAGTGAATGACACAGAATCACTAAGCGACCACAATCACATAATCTTTTAGGTCGATACAGCAGAATCGGGCGGGAAACCTAAAAGAAGGAGTCGTGAAGGGTGGCAACGTAAGAAGCTAGACCCACAAAAGCCAGAAGTAGAGATAGCGCGTGCTCCCCACAACGGAAGTACAGTTACTGCGGCAGGTTTCACGGAGATGCTGAAGTGTGTCACACAGGAAGTGGCAAAGTGCCTCTTCCCAATCCACGAGCCGGTCACATTCCACAGAAGGAGAGACACAGAATTTGAGCCCTTCACAGAAAATGAGCTAAAGGAAGCATGGGGCAAGCTAAAATTCAACAAAGCGCCGGGACCTGAGAATGTCCTAATAGAAATTCTTAACAAAGTAGCGGCGCCAAGCGTTAAAACCAAATTACAGTACAGGCCTATCTGTCATGCGTGACGTTGGGGGTAAATTATACGAACTTATCCTAATAAGACTCAAAGAAGAGCTCAAAAAGTCAGGAGACCTATTGAGAAGGCAGTACGACTTCACGGTTCACACGGTTATGTGCAATGGTCACCATAGCCGTTAAGAACGCCATCAACAGCGCCTCGTGGCAGATAATACTTGAGGAGCTAAGAGAGCGACAAGTAAACGAAAGCCTGATAGCCGTCACTGCATTTTACCTCTCTGAAAGAAAAATATTGCTGGAAGCAAAGGGATGAACGGCACAGATGAGTATCAATAGCAGTGTCCCACAATGATCTGTGTGGGGCCCAATGCTGTGGAACGCTCTATAAGACGACCTACTGGAGATAGAGCAGCCCGAAGGAGTAACCGTGATAGGGCAATGGTCTCCAGTGAAACCGACGAAGAGATGCTCATGACCAGAGTCAACACTGCGCTGCAGAGGGTGGCAAACTGTATGAGTAAGCGGCAACTCCAAATTGCCCCGGAAAAAAACAGAAGCAGTGCTGCTCACTTTTAAAAGGAAAATAGCGCCGATTCACTTTACTATACCTACAAGGTAAAGATGTTAAGTTCCTAGATGTTAGGTTCCTAGGCGTCCTAGGGAGGACAATAACAGCACTGTGCAGTATCATGCCCAACATAGGCGGCCCAAGAGCATCGAAGAGGACATATGCGAGCGTTGTGCACTAGCAACTTATATATCGGCCATTCTATGTTAGATATTGGGATATTTGCACAAGCTCTTAGAAAATCTTTTATTTTTTTTATAGTGAAATATGTGTCTATTTGTTAGGTATGAGTTTCTTTACTTTTATACAGATTTCTAAAAGAGAAAAAGGATTCAATTATAATATTAAATTAAGTTGGTTATATCACGTTATCACTTTAAGAAGTATAGATACTTCACAAATAAGAAAACCAACAGCTAGAAAAGTAACAGTAAAACTGATAAAAAAATTTCAGTTTAGGGAAGTGAACTGTGTTCGTTAACTGCCCTTAAAGAGCATATTCCAAATGTACGCTCGTGTACAAAATATAAAGACTCTCTCATTTTTTATTATTAATTTGGAAATAGGAGGTATTGGTTTTACTTTGCATAGAATGGCCGATATGTATATATATATATACCGCAAATAAGACGGAAGAAATGTGGGGGGGGGGTGGAAATAAACATCCGTTCTCAAGTTACTGGCCTAAAAGTAATACTAATACCTGCCATTTTAAGCAAAAGTTCCACCAAATTTTAACAGAAAGAGTAAAAAAGATCGACAATTTAGAAGGCAGTTTGAATTTTTGCTTTAAATGGCAGCATTCCAGCGAAGTCTAACCTGAAAGGTAAATAAACACAACACAAAGAATCGAATTCTTTACATATGTTATACCTGAACTTCGTATTCCCTCGTTGACTTCTCTTGGTGTCCCTCGAGTCCTTCAGTGCAAAAATCTACAAACGAAAATGTATTAAATAAATTAAAAAAACAAATAAATGCACACTTACCCAGAAAGTAATGCCGGCCACATCAAAAAAAAATAACATTTGAAATTTAAGTCAAATTTAATAAAAAATTTTTAAGAAAAACTATCGAATTATTGAAGAGATTATGCCACTCATTAAAAAGGAACAATAGGCAATCGAAACCAACAACAAGCGGACAAGTATATAGAAAACTCTTTGTGTCTCCTTCATTCTACAAGACTTACCTACTTAATAGTTAAAAACGTATGTTGTAACAAAAATCTACGAGTAAGACAATTGAGAACACACAATCATTTGCCTTCTGGGGGGGGGGGGGGGGGTGGTTGTTTGGGAGTTGTCTAACTTCCGTAATGCGTGGACTGATTTGGATAATTCTTTTTCTTTTGGGTAGAGTATGCCCCCTGGTTGATACCACGGGAAAAAAATGTTGGTGGTCTTGGGGTGGGGGAAGGGCGGTGGAACCTAACTTTGTAACTCGTAGACCGATTTGGATGGTTCTTTTGCTTTTGTATAGAGTGTGATCCCCCATTACTAATAAGAGAATAATTTGGTCCTATGGTGGTGGTGGGGGAGGGGCAGGAGTAGTAACTTCATAACGCGTGGACCGATTTCGATGATTCCTTTTTTTGTTCGGTAGAGTATTTTCCTTTATTGATACCATGAGAATTTTTTTTAGTGAAATGGATGTGGATCTTTTTAACACGTGGACTGATTTGGATGGTTCTTTCTTCGTTATATAGAGTAGACGACACAAAAAAGTGAAAAATTAAATAGTTATTAAAAAAAATTGAACCGACTTCACAAAAAGCACACAATACAATAATTTTTAATTTAATATATATATTACGACATTTTGAAGTCGGTGCAAATTAAACAAATAAAACAACTATAGTACCACAATTAAATACATAATACTACCTGAACGTTTCAGCTTACGGGATTATTAGAAAGGACGATTAAATACTTTTGTTGGTTTGTTTGATTTGCACCGACTTCAAAATGTCGTAATATATATAAAATTAAAAACTATTTTATGCTTTTTACCGCTTTTTGTGAAGTCGGTTCAACTTTTTTTAAAAAACTATTTTTTATCTTTTCGGGATTAGGTTTAATTCCCTCAACTGTCAAGAATTCTTTATCTTTTTTAAGAAAACTGCATTTATCTACCTGGATTTTTAAATTGTGCTATTGGAGTCTGGAAAATATTTTGATTAATGATTTTGCATGTTCTTCCAAAGCTGTGGTTGATGTTCTCTCGCAATATTTCGCTCATTAATCGCTGGAACGTAGCCGGGGCATTTTACAAAGCTTCTGGCTTTACACAATATCACCAACCTTTCAGATTATTTGCTCTAACTGATTTTAAATTTTTAATAACTTTTACTTTCACATAAGATTTGAGCAATTTAATTTCGATTCCACTT
The DNA here is from genome assembly GCA_964036015.1 of Leptarthrus brevirostris. NCBI lineage: Eukaryota > Metazoa > Arthropoda > Insecta > Diptera > Asilidae > Leptarthrus > Leptarthrus brevirostris. Next base: position 43,886,807 of record OZ038375.1, read on the forward strand.
AAATATTTCACTTTTTAAAATTGTGCTAAAATCTTTTCTGTTCGAACGTGTTACTAATACTTTTTTGCTATTGAACTTTTTGTTTCACTATAACCAAATATTAAAACCGTTTATTTTCTGAATTTCGCGGTTGAGCCCCCAAAAATGTAATAGTTCAAGGTTCTATCAATAATTATTCCAATAAAAAGACAATCTTTTCACGCTTTAACTTATGGTTTTTTTTATTTAAAATAGCACAAACTTTCTACTTGCCAACCTAGCTTCTACAATTTCATGCGGCCGCCCTATCTACTTAATAAATTGAAAGTTAATACAAATTTTAATGTTTTTACCTAAGAGTTTTACTGATGTTCCTCGATATCATGATTCTGTCGATTATACCTTCGTCCTCTTAAGATTAGTTTTCCAGATTCATGTCCAGCGTGGTTTTCTTTTTAATTTTTCCTTTTCCCTTGATTGCACGTGCTTGTCTCCAGTATCTTTTTCTGCTTTATTGTTTCAATCCTGCTTTCGTCAACTTTATTCTCTTCTTTTTTTTATTTGTTGCTCTCGAGACTTTTTTTTTATTTACAACCTGTTGCGTCCAAAATTCTAAATCGAAAAGATCTATGTGCTCTTTTCCTCTCCCCATTCCCCCGCCAAAACCAAAAGGTTTTTACCACATATAGGGTTTGTTCTGAATTTCTCCACTGCGTTCAGTTGCAAGCATTCATGAGTCGTTTTCAATAACTTTTATGAGGCAATAAAGTAGGGCAAGTACAGAGTGTTTCTTTATTTAATATGCTTTCAGACATCTCCAACGCAGCATACATAGTTGAAATGTAATCTTAATTACAGCGTTTAGGGAATTTTTATTAAAAGCCAAATTTTAATAAACAGTAAGATGCATTTGATCATGCCTGGTTGTGGTAAGTGTTTTGGTCGGGTTTGTGGCGTTGATAACCGGTCGTTTTGTTGACACATGCTGGGTTAACGTCTTGGTTCTTTTTGAATTTACAGCTGGTTAGCTCTGCTGATGCTTTAGTGATTTCCTAGATGATGTTAACGAGGAATATCTAGATCTATGATGGTACTTAACTGACTCTTAATTTCAATTCGTATTATTTTAATATTACCTACTAATAAGTTTTCTATAAATTTCTTTTTAATATGTTTAACTAAAATTAATTTTCTTAAAGTTACTGCAATTTAGATTTTGATAAACTCTTTAATTCATTTATTACCTTATCGTTGTGATTGTATACATGTGTTATTCTAATATAATTTTACTAATTTTATTTCTTATTCTTATTTCATGTTCTTTATTTTTATGATTTGTATTCATTGCCTTTAGCTGATATTAGTCTGTTTGTTGTTTGTGGTGTCAGTTGATTTGTGTCGTATAGGTAAGGGATGTGTGTGTGTGTGTGATGGTATATTACACCATATTCATACAATCCAGCTAGGGTAACAAAACCAGTTTTTTTCAATATCTCTTTCCGACACTAATATTTGATAGTACCCTTTCGCCAGGTTTAAGATACTAAAATACTGAGCTTCCCCTAGTTTATCTAAAATGCTATAGATATTGGGAAGATGATATTTGTCGTCAATTGTGACTTGATTTAGCCTCCTATAATCTACGGCAATCCTAAATTTTTGAATACTCAAATTAACCTTGTTTTTAGGTACTACTGTAATGGGAGAACTGTTGTGACCCAGGATGTTGCCGTGCTTTCGAACTTTGAAAAGAGCGACACAGGGGTAAGCTGGGATAGGAATTCTTGGTAGTCTCGAGTAAAAGAATCACTTAGGAACTTTTAAAATTTTAATTTACACAATTATTTTAACATTTAATCGGGATCGCACCGTATTGACTTTAACTACTTCGTAATTATATGTTGAATCCTCAACCTAAAATGAAAAACAAGGTTAAAAATGTTCATATTAACATAATTTACCTACAAATACCAATTCCTACTTCCTAAATGGTTCCGTCCATCCTTCCTTCCAGTCCAGTTCCTATAAAATAATTAAATTAATTAAAAATTCCAAAATCTCTAACAAAAACAAACTTACCTCGCAATATTTTCCCAAAACAAAATGACAGAGCAACATTTCACTAAATATTATGACAGCTATCAGCTGTCTCAAACACTCGCACAGAAATATCATTCGAAAAGCAGCTACAGGACTTTTCCCATTTAGTCAATGCTTTTCGAATGATATAAATAGAGTGCGCTCGGCAAGCAAAATCATTCTGCTTTCAGAGTTGAGACCGACTGGTCAACTTAAGCTGCTTTCGGCTATCAGAGATTTCTCTACAAGGTATTGCTGATTTCAGCCTTTCTTTTCATTATATTGTATTATATTTCAGCATTTTTATATTTTTTATATATTTTGTATTCGATTTTCCTCTTTTTAGCTAATTTTCCTTTTCCCTTTTTCCTTTTATTTTTTCTCTTTTCTTCGTGTGGTTATAGATTTCGTGGTGCTGGTTTCGGCCGTCGTTTCGTGCTGTTTTCAGCAATATATTACTATAATTCTTCTTCAATACATATAACTAATCTCGTTTTTTCTTCTTTTTATTTCTACAGAAAAATAATTGGATTCATCGGCTTTCATCTTCATTTTTTTATCACTGAATTTATAATTTTGGATTTATTTTGTTAGTTATATTGTGTTCCATCGTTGTTTTGTTCATGTTAATGTGGAAAAACGTTTGTTTATAGAGTTGTGCCATATATAGAGCAATTTTGTATAATTTTTGACATTTTCGCGATTTTTGCATTTTTTTAATTAATTTATTCGCAAGTGTCAAACCGAAAAATCAAGTTTTCTTGGAAAATTGAACTTCCTACTTGATTTGCTACTGCACTCAGTATGAGTAGCAGTAGTGAAGGTGGATCGGGGGGAAAGAAAAAAACCCCCAATACAAGAAAAAGGAGAGAAAGAGGCCATAAGGTAGACCTGGTCTCCTTCCTAAATGTTAAAGAGCCCACTGAAGAGGCTATTAAGGGCCCAAATGAAAAGGCCAGAATTGACGAGAATTCAACAGCAGCAGCAAAGTCAAGTGGAGAAGCGTCTGTTGGGACTTCTTCGGTGGCATCCGCCACATGTGCATCATCAGCGATCTGTACCACAGCGTCCACGGTGTTAACCGTGCAACCTGCAGTGGTGCAAACAAAGAAATCCGCAGTACCAGCTGCTAAAGTGCCTGCGGTATCCGCCGCAAACAAGAAAACAGTTGCAGCCCCTAAATTGAAGGATGTTGTGGAAGCTGCCTCTAAGGCAGCCCCCCCTCCCAATCCAGTCATCATGCGCCCAAGCCTCACAGCGGCTAAGAAGTTTGGACAAAACAAAGATGTGCCAAAAGGACAAGCATCTGTAAATGTAGGGTCAGTAGTAGGGACTAGCTACGCCCAGCAGGTGAGTGGTAGTTCTAGGAAAAGTTCCAATATAGTGATTCAGGGAAGTTATGTGACTCCACGTCAGCCGCCGGCTGACTTGGGCAAGTCTCGGCCTAAGACAGTCGCGGGGCTTCAAGGTCTCTTTGACTGTCAGTGGCAGGATGAACGCTATGGTATGCACTTTGAGCACCTTCGAGGGTGCACCCAAAGTGCATACCTTAAGGCCTTGTCACTGGTGGTCCCGTTGGAGAATATTTTCTCCTTCGGACTGGTTGGCCGCGGTATGGTGGAAGTCTATACCACTACCATCGACGCAGCCACTAAGCTGATGCTTGAGGGCATCGACGTGGGTGGTAGGCACCTCCAGCCATACCCGGTTTCAGTAAAGCCGACGAGAGTCTGCTTTTCTCGGGTCCCCCTCCGGGCCAGGTCTAAGGATCTTGAGGCCTTCTTAGGAAGGTTCGGAAAGATCCACGGCAAGGTCCGGGCAGTACTACTCAGAATTGGGGACGAGGGACTCGGCCGCGGCATCTTGAGTTTAAGCCGTGAAGCACACGTCACTTTAAACCAGGGGTGTGTTCTTCCAGACGGCTTTTACTGGAGTGTTGCTGGATCGATGACCTGGATTGAGGTAAGCACCGAAGCGAAATGCCATGCTTGCCATCAGGCAGGGCACTTTATTGCAGAGTGTCCTAAGAGGCTCATGAAAGTGGCTGAGGCCACTGTGGAGGAGACACTTGCGCCAGCAAAGGTTTCCGAAACAGTGGCTGCGCCCGGTGCTGCGCCTGTTCTCTTGGAGCAGCCTGCCACTAAGGTGTCTGAGGAACCACTCCCTGAGGCAACTCCGACGCCGGCTATAAACGGTGCTACCCCAACACAAGAAAAGGCAGACACTTCGGACGAGGAGGTCACAAGTGGCAGTCAGAAGAAAAAGAAGAAGAGGATGAAGAGGAAGACGAAAGGAAAGCCTGACCAGGAGGTGATGCCACCACCGAAGAAGGCAGTGAGCGCTGGGAGGGTCTCGGGGGAAGAGGCTAAACCTTGCGCTCCGCGTGTACCTTCAGTGACTCCAATGGATGTCACTGAAGTCCTCTCGGACGTAGAGGTTGTCTCTGCTCTCGAGACGGCCGGTCCAACTCAAAGCGGCTATGAATCGTGTGGAAGTTCCATTTCGATTAGTAGCCGCTTTGAAGTGGATCCTGCTTTGGTGGAGGTCCCGAGGGAGAAGCTGCGCTCGCTCCTCGATAGCCTTCATTATAAGAAGAGTTCGGACAGGATCCTGACCATTCTCAGGCGTGAGCTTGGAGATCCAGCCAGGATCCTGCCCCAACTGAAACTCCTCATGGCAGAGGCCAGAAAGAAGGCCAAGTACAATGAGGTGTCGAGGTGTGAGCGCCTCTTCAATAAAGTCTCGGGGATCCTTGAGGATCTCCAACTGGACAGGACTCTTCATCATTAGAGTCGTACAGTCATTGTCTGAGTTCTTGCGATTTCTTGAATGTGTAGGATAACATCGATAAATTCAGGGGGCTTAAGTGCACCCACTAGACTACACAGTATTTTTGAAGACATAAAACAATGGAACACGGACATTGCACTTATACAGGAGACAAATTTTACACATAACACATTTACACGTCTTGAACAAAATTCCAATTTACACAAGGGTTACACAGTTTTTGCCACAGAAACACCCCGTAGAGGTTCCGGTGTGGCAATTGCTGTGTCCCACAGCTTTACACTGATGTCTCCTGTATACACAGACATCTTCCCAGGTTTCGCATCTTCCTTGGATTTTGTCTTAGGGGACAAAACGCTAAAGGTAGTAAACGTGTACCTGCCGCATGACCAGGATACTGCAAGACAGGTGTTGGACTCGATCCTGTCGCATATTACGAACTTCGGTGGTGAGGTTATCCTTGGTGGTGACTTCAACTGCACACTAGATTCTTCAATCGATCGTCATTCTAGAGTTGAATTCAACTCGGTGAACGCCGCGCGATTATCGAACCTAGTCAGACATAGCAACCTTGTGGATGTCTACCGTTGGCTTAATCCAACGACTAGGTCATACACAAGGGTTTCCCGAAATGTCCGGGGTAGCTTTTCGGGTTCGAGGATAGACAGACTTTACGTCTCGTCTAGCCTTCTTAACTTTTTCGTTAGTGTCACTCATGAAGTGTGTTCATTAAGTGATCACCTTCTTGTTGTGGCAACTAGCACTTTGGTCGAAAAGCGAACTGCTTACTGGATTTTCAACAATAACTTGTTGAATTCAGAGCAGTTCATCGAAGAATTCATTCAGTTTTGGCACCAATGGCGTGATAACAAGAATATTTATTCAAACCTTAGTCATTGGTGGGATGTTGGAAAGCTTCAGATTCGCTCATTTATCGAGACGAGATTCAATCGGAGCAGATATCATGCATCGAGTTTGACGGCCGAAGTCACCCGGATTGGTACGCTTCTGCCCGCGCAACCAGAGTTACTCGCACAATACGAGAGACTTAAAGAACGACTGACAGCACAAAACTACAAGCATAGCTTGGAGTTTGTGCTCCGAAACCAGTCGCGCTGGTTGCGAGAGGGCGAGTCTCCGACCGAGTACTTCTTCCAGACAACTCGACGTCGTACCGCTTCTTGTGAAGTAGACTCGATTCTTGCCGAATCGGGCCAGATCCTATACGGAGAGGAACTTGCGAATTATATTCGCAACTACTACACGCGGCTTTATGCTGCATCGACGTTGCCAACATTCTCGTCCAACGATGAATTCTTTCATCATGTTCCTACTTTCTCTGATGATAGTAGAGAATTCCTGGACAGAACGCTTACTCTCGATGATATGCTTACCGCAACGAAGGATCTTCGACGTCATACTTCTCCTGGTTATGATGGTCTAACTCCAGAATTCTTTGTTCGTTTTAGGAATCTTTTGATTCCGGACCTTTTGGATGTCTCTAATTCTGCAGTGGTTGGACATACCGAATTTCCCTCAAGTTGGCGGAGATCCGTTATGCGTCTAATACCTAAGAAGGGGGATCTTCAGAGGATGGGAAACTGGAGGCCAGTTACTCTGTGTAATGTCGACTACAAAATAGTTTGCAAAACACTGGGAACTCAACTTCGCTCAGTGATTGCCTCAGTAATACACCCGTCACAGTCCTACTGCATTCCAGGTCGTAGTATCTACGACAACATCGCCGTAGCAAAGCATTTTTTCGCCTACCATGAAAAAACTGGTTCGCAAATGGCCATGATCTCTTTGGATCAAGAAAAGGCATTTGATAGCGTCTCGCATGAGTATCTACTGAGAGTGCTCGATAAATTTGGGCTTCCGTCCAGATGGATTGAGATCATCAGTGGTCTGTATAGAGATTCAGTGATTCTCATAAAGCATAATGGGCATATATTGTCTCCTATTCCGTTTCGTCGGGGTATCAGGCAGGGATGCCCGTTGTCAGGAATGCTTTATGACTTTTCACTGGAGCCGCTGCTAGTAAATCTTCGTCAATCGTTGAGACAATATTCAATTCACTTACCATACACTACTATAAGGCCACTTATTCTAGCGTATGCGGACGACCTGTCTATATTTGTAACGAAAGATGATGCATTTCCAGTCGCTCGTAGGGTTTTCGAACAATATGAGCGATTAGCGGGCGCTAGGGTTAACCTAAGCAAAAGCCAAGGCCTATGGTGTGGGAGGTGGCGGAATCGTTCAGATTCTCCCCTCGGCATACAATGGACGAATACTTGCCTGAAATATTTAGGTGTATATGTGGGGCTCGATGGTAAAACATATAATAGCCGCATGGCTCTGAAGATACTCTCCGGAGCTGTGAATTCGTGGCGGACTAGACTGCATCCACTTTCGCTGAAAGGACGTGCAGTCGTTGTCAATTATTTGATTACCTCGTCCATCGTGCATCTGTTAAAATCAGAGTGCTTCGAAGAAGGCTTCGTAAAACTTTTACAGGCGAAAGTCGTTGACGCCTTCTGGGGAGGAAGACGATGGGTCGCTGAAAGCACGCTCTGCCGACCAGTAGCGGAGGGTGGTTTGGGTCTTACAGACATGGTCGTGAAATTTCGTTGTCTTCAGGTACGGGCGTTCCAACGAGTGTTCTGTCAAAGAGATAACTTAATTTCGCAGCTGTGGGTAAGTTCTATGGGGGGTAGCGGCGCAGGGGAGCACTACTATCTGCTCTCGGTTCGCCCACCATATCCGCATGACTGGTCCCAGGATATGATCTCCACGATAACAACCTGGGGCAGAATAAGACCAACATTTCATTTGCGATGGAATGAACTTGGGTACGGGGATTTCTCAGCAGTTCCGATCAGGTTGAACCCTGAGTTAGTAGATTCGGTGTTTAGTAATGCTTGAGGTGTAACGGCCGATACAGGACAACTCACAGTTCTTGGAGACATCATTGATGCTTCTGGGAACACACTTATACACCCCCACACAACACAATTACACGAATTGTTGGATACAGCCCGAGAGCGTTTTAGTCGTCTCTCTACTAGGGAACCTAGCACTGAGGTGATAAACGCATTCGTAACGAATCGACCACCGCACACGACATTCAGTACACTCACTTCACGTAGGCTGCGCGAGCTCTTCGTAGGAGTAAATCCTACGGATACCTTAGGGGTTAATAGATGGCGCGCACATCTTGGGGTGGACTTGGGAGTAATGGGGACCATAACTAGCAGAGTCATCTATAGTTATCCGTCCAATTACAGAGACTCTGATGTGGCATTCAAACTGCTCCATCACAGCCTCGTGCATCCAAACCAGCTATCACATATCGATCGAAGAATTCAAAGAGTCTGCACGGTCTGTGGTGGTGAAGGAACCCTGTTCCACAGATACTTCACATGCCCGACCTTGTGCGACATTAATAATCTTGTTCGCGATATGTGCCAGCATATCTGCCCCACATTCAGCATTACAAGAACGTCGTTTTTACTGGGGCCAAGGACATGTAACCAGGTAAATTGCTTGATAAGCTTTATCTTAACACTTGCTAAATCGACAATTCATCTGTACTGCATGCGGATCGAGCCTGGGCAACAGCCCACTAACCCACAGTTTCACACACACGCACTTAAGAACCACTTCGTTGCCAGATTGAAGAGGCGATTACGCCTAGAGTTCATGGCAACGAAGGCCGACACATTCAACTGCACCTGGCAACCTTTATCGTCAGTGCGGAACGGAAGCCTCGTCTTTCACTGGGAATAACAGGCCGCAGACTTGCAGCAGCTTGTCCACGAAGCTTCTCTTCGCTTTGGTATTGCTGCAAGTGCTGCGGGAAGGACAAGTCTCACGTTGGAATCGTAGAACTGGGAGGATGATGGGAGCAGTTTGCAGACGTCAATGACTCTGCAGACTGATCCCGCGGGACTCTAATCGGTTCGAAATCTTTGTGCGTTCGTTTAGAACATGTTTGGATGAGTGCTCCCGGAGGACTAGAAAAGTGGCGAACGGCTCTACGGAGAGGGCATTTGCTTGGGAGCAGTGGTTCCCGAAGTAGGAACTTCGCCCGGTGCTGCATCTACCCTCTGGGAACACTCAGACAACCATGTTCTAGTTTGTTTTTTCGGTTTCGGTTCATTTTGTTCGTTCGTTTTAGGTTAAGCTCTAGGTTTTGTTTCGGATTCTTTTCAAAATTTTCTTGAACTTTTCTTAGAGCTGGCACTCGCTTGGAGGCATTTCAAAATTTCTTTGTATTTTCTTTTTTACAGGTTTTTGCCTTCAAGTTTTAGAGTCTTTTTTATTTAACCTATTTACAGTAACGTAGTATATTGAGTCATTTTTGTTATGTTCTTTTTGTCCTTATTACTGTGTCTTTTTAATGTTTATGTGATTTTTAGGGTAGCTAGTTTTTGTAGGATTTTTTCGGTTTATAACGATTGTGCCAAATAAAGAGCCATATATACATAAAAAAAAAATTATTATTTTATTATTATATTAGTTATATTTTGGATTGTTTTATATTACTATTGGATTTTGTTTATGATTATTATTTTATATTTGAATTTTTATTTAGTTTTAAGTGAATTTTTCGGTTCAATAAAAATATTGAATTTAAACATTATTTTGGTCTTGTCAATTACTGACCCGGCACCCCTTCTTCGTCTAAGTCTTACCATAGGCTTAACATTATAATTTATTAAGAAATTAACTTAATTAAGAATTTCACCAGGGACAATTTAAATTAACAAAACTAATACACTTGAAAAATACAATTTACATTTTTAAAAAGAACAAACTTTAAAGCCCGAACACGACGTTACACGTTCGATAGAGTATCCCAGACTTTCCTATTCTATTAAACTTTTACATGACGCTGTACTGTCAGCGAAAATATCCCACTTACTTAGTTAATCCAGAGTTATTTACCTTCAAGCTGACCAATCAGACAATTCTGTTATGTATAAATATTCTAACAAGAAATGTAGAACAAAAAGAATAAAAGATAAGACATCTGCCTTATGAAATCTAATGCTGGCACTTCAGAAAATGTGCGATAATTTGGTTTTAATTTGAAATGAAATTATTGTTTGGACATGTGTCCGTTCAGGATCTGCAATTTGTATGGTAAGTAATATGAGTCGGCGCAGGTGCAAGTAATTATGAGGTAAGTATAGAATAAATGTAGTGATACGTAATGTAATGTACGTTTTTTTTTATCCAGTCCATTCCTACTAAAAGATCGTATGATTTTTCTAACTTCATTGCGATCCATTTCATTCTTGCTTTGTTTTATTAGGTTTATTTACTTCTCCTTGAATAGTGTTAATTGCTGTATAGAAGATGGAATTCTATTTTCATTTAATATATTCACAGTTGAGCCTAAGCTTCATCAATGGTATTCGTTTCTGGTCTATTAATAATATTTATTTCCATTGGTTCTGGTCTTTGTCGCGATTGTTGAGTTCTGTTATTCTGCAGGTTATTATTATTGTTATTGTTATTACTGTAATGATAATAAGTCTTTCTTGGTTTTGAGTTATTGGTTCCGTATTGTCCTGTTCTATTCTGGTAATTATTATTTTGCTTAATTATTTCATTCAAATCTTTGATTATTTTGTTGACCACTTGTTTTCCTTTCAAAATTTGACGAATTAGATTCACATTTAAGCAGTTTTTGAAGATTTATGACCCCCCCCCCACTCCCCCGTAAACATTACGTAACACTTAAATGATTATTTTTACCTAAAATATCAATTATGTTGCACAAAATACCGGAATAAGAAATTAAACGAAATGTCAGCCCACTTTAACCCTAATATGTGTGCGTGAAATTCGTAAGTTTATGCCTTATAGTTTAGGTGGTTTTGCTTGACCGCAAAGGTCAGACTCGTAGAATCCAATCTACGGACTCGTGGTACACGGCTTAGTGTGGTTATTTGCCATAGGTATACTTCTGTTTACTCAGTGACGTGACTTTTTTCGTATGTAAAAAAATATGTGTAGTGTAGGTATACCATATAAACTGAGCCGTTAGTCACGAGTTAAGAGTTAGGACTTTTAATTTTAACAAAAACTTAATGTTACAAAACGCGTGGCTTGACCCCCCTCCCCTCTTACCACTATAACGAACCGTAACGTTTCAAAAGACCCCCCTCCCCACTAACTGCGTTACGTAATACTTGAACGGCGTCTTTGATCCTGACCTATAAAACTATGCACTATTTCTCTGATTGCTGTTAATTGATTTTTTGTCATTATAGTATAAGCTAATGAGCCTGACACTAATTCCTTTGTTCGTTGTACTAGCATTCCACTGAAAATTTCTATCACAATTGCACCATTATCGTCAAAAGCTGCGAATTCTGTGATATCTTCTACTATGTTTTTTAATTTATTATCCAAATCTTTAATGCTAATTACTCTTAAGGTACTTATTTCCCTCGTTATTGTTATCTTTTCTTTCGACGATTTGTTATGTCTTCTGAGTTGCTGCTTACATTCGTTTCAATTAGCTGGAGGATTTACCTATATAAAATTTTTGATACTTCCTTAAATTTTTTCATTATAGATGATCTGGAGCACTCTATCGCCTTCGTCTCCATATTGCTAAAGCTGTAGTAACAGAATAGATGAAGGAAGGTAATGTTCCTGTCCTGTATCCATTGAATATTGGTTGGTATCGAATTTCTATTTCAATCCTTCGGTTCTGCTCATCTGGTTCGCCATATCGATGTTTCTTTGTTGGTCAAATATCATTTTACGATTCCTTTGCCTCTCAATTGTGCTGAATTAATTCTTCCCTCAGTGTCGTTTCTGCACAAGGCACTAAATTTTACTTTGCCTTATTTCTTACCTCACTTTATTGGACAAGAGAAAAACATTTTTTTTTCTGATTATTGATAATTTGTTTTCCATTAAACTGAGTGATAATTGTGTTTGAACCGCACTAAAAATTCACTTTCATATCTTAAGTGTGGAGAACTCATATATTATTTTTACGAATTTTCAAACTATCGGTTTATGGATTCGATATCACTGGATCTCTTTTTTTCTGATAGAGATCCTACCGACTGCGCCAAATACGGAATCAACCAATTCCAGACTGTTCAGGTAACATCATGTTGGTCACGTTGCTTGAAGGATCTGTGCTATACATAACACAGCAACGCACAAAGTCGAGCTCACGTAGTAACTTTAAAGGGCATACACTCGCTTTTCAAAAGGCCTTTAGTAAAAATGTTTATACTACAGGTCAATGACGAGCATCAAACTCCAACTTCACATTTTTCAACGATTTTGAGTTCTTGCCAGCTAACTCAACATTTCTCTTCACGAAAGGTGGAGTAAGCAATCTTTGGATTAGATTGGCCAAGGTGGCCGGTATGTAACACCAATTTCGCCTCTCAATTCTCTAATATTCATAAAGTTGGAGTTAACGGTAGTTTTTTTTTTGGTCTTTTGGATTCCGTTGCTTATATAGTAGTAACTGAATTAATTGCAAAGTCTCCTCTTGTTTTGAGTTTTGATCCGTTTTAATCAGTATGCCATGACCGAGCAATGATAAGGTTTATTGAAGAAAGTTCAATAAAATTTAAAAAGCCGTTCTTTCTTCTGACCAAAATTGTTCCTCATCTGAACCACTTCATGCCTTAACAGGATCAATAAAATAATTTTCTCATACATATACTGGGGAGTTAATAACTCTCTCTGGAATAGTTCAATCCGTGTTCTTTCAAAGCCTTCTCCACCCTCCGAATTTTTCAGAAAGCTGTTTTATATTTGGACTAGAATTAAAAACTATGCAGTAATAAAATGTATTTTAAAGAAATAAAAAAAGCATTTAACTACTAGTATAATTACAGCGCTAAGAAAGCTTCGGTGGAGTAAGTTATAACGTGTCGGCCTTTCATTCCAGAGGCCTCAGTTTCGAACTCAACCGGTGGCAACCCATGGTTGTTTTCTGTTGACAACAAATCGCGATAAAAAGGACATTGGGGGTTGCAGAGTCTTATTGGCAATTCGGACGCCACCTAAAATTGTAGGTCCACTTGCAATTGTTGCCTCGATCTATTTTCCCTCCCCATGACTAGTACATTCAAAGTAATGACACAACATTTCGCTCCACAAAAAAATACTGATTATGTAAAAATCCTTTAAGAACCTCTAAATAAATTTTATTTTGTATTAAGGATAACATGACATCTATTACGTTATAAATGCGGAAACAATACACCTGTTGTCCTTCTAAAAGCTTTACATCTGGTTTTAATTATAATTTCTTATTCCTTATCGTGCGGGACATAAGACACACATTAACTTCGTGTAAGTCCAAAACCCTTGGAATTTTGTTTAAGAATATTTAGCATATCTGGCCGATGTCATTTACATAATCTTGTTAGATTTTCTTCCCTTAGTGCAATGTAGGAATGACCATTAACCCCATGCCAGCACAGCAAAATTGAAGGAATGACATCGGCTTGTACGTAAATTTATTTGTCGTACACATACATGTGCAAGCTTGAAATAAACCTGTAGACTTTAGCGTCCTTTTGTGACTCCTTTACACTCCCCTACTATAAGTTGCCAATACCCTTAAGAGGTAAGGAGAATATGCTTCATTTACATTTTCATTATCCCTAAATGTAGTTTAAGGTTAATGGGATTATAAAGGACAATTCCTTTACACGTAATTAAGTTGTAAAAACTTTTAAGATATGGAACGTGACATAATTCTATTGCGACTTGAAATGATGCCACTTAGAAGCGTTTAATGTAAAAGAGGCTCCATTTTCCCTCACTCCAAAGTAGACAAGAAAATCGCAGAACAAGGTCAACGACTAATAAGAATGATGCGGTAGAGCTGAGAACAATGTGAAGGCCTCCACTTGAGATATTCACTATAAGTCATTACCATACCTATGGTAAGAGTGAAAAATCCTGTCTGCTTTAAAGATGACTTTGGATGAAGAAAGGAAATGAGGTCTTAAAGGTTTTCAATGTACGAATTCGGAATGTTTTCATGTTTTATGTCATGGAATAATGATTTTTACGCGGACAGGAAATTAACTGCAAATTAACTGAGAAGGAAGTCGCCTTATACTATGTGAATACTAAGTATGCAAACGCGGAAGTGATACAAAATTGACAGCACTTGTGAGTTGTTATTTATAGAATTAACAGATATGGAACACACTTTTTACAATTTGATTAAAATGTGGGTTGGCAAGCCTGAATTGAATAAGTTACACGTGTGTTATTTTTCTTAGTAATAATTAACTAAGAAAAATAACACACGTGTAACTTATGCAATTATTTAAGCTGTACAAAACTAGTAAACAAAAGCTACTATTTAATTGCAATTATTACTTCGTAAAGCTTGGTACCATATCAAAAACTGTGTGTGGCGTGGGGTGTGCGGAGGGTCGAAACCTAACTTCCTAAATTTGGATGATATTTTGGTCGTTGTATGGAGTATATTCCGCCATTGCTACTATGCAAAAAATTGTGAATGAGGGCGCGTGAGGGGGAGAGATAATCTAACTTCGTAATGGATGGACCGATTTGGATTATTCTGTTGTTGTTTAATGTACCCATTGCGGGTAAGCAAACCTAACTTTGTAACGCGTAGACCGATTTGCATAATTCATTTTATCTGTTTCCCCATTTCTACAATGAGGAAAGCTTTGCACTTTTGGGTGGGAGCGGGTGAAGCCTAACCTGCGTGGACTGATTTGGATGACATTTATTGCATTATTTAGTGTATTACTCCATTTGTATCAACATTATAGTTGTGGTCTTAGAGTGGGGTTAAGAGGTGGGGCGGCATATAGCCTCGCATATGTTGTTGTAACCTACCTACTTCTGGAACTGTTGAAATCGCTTTGTGTGAGCAGAATTTTTCGAGTAGCGTATTAAGAAACCCGAGAAAGTAAAAAATAATAGTTTTTTACAAGCAAAGTTGAACGGTTTCACGAAAACCGCTAAAGAGTATAATATAATATTTATGTGTATATCTATTAGGATATTTTGGAGTCGGTACAAATTAAACAAACAAAACAACTACCTGTCCACGAACAAATATTCCATATTAAACTACCTCAACATTTGAGCGCAACATTTGAGGAGGATTAATATAATATAATTTGCTGAGATTGAATATTTTTCAGGGTATGTAACAAGTTGTTTTGTTTGTTTAATTTTCACCGACTTGAAAATCTCGCAGTAGATATGCAATTAAATACAATTTTAAATTTTCTAGCGCATTTTATGAAGTCAGTTTCACTTTCTTTAAGGGGCTATATCCACCTAGATTGCTACATATTCTTATAGCATGTAGACTTAATAACAACTCCGGAGTTACAAAGTTCTTTCGCACGCGCTGCAGCTCAGTTGGCATTAACGTATAATTTTATCTCGGACTTTTAACGCGTTTTCCTCAGAGTAGTGTTTTTCAAAACGTTGACCAACATATCTCGAGAAGATTTTTTGGCAGGAGATTGATGATCACAGTTTTCAAAAATAACTAAAATTGTTTAAACAAATTACGAAAATTACTACGATTTTTGACCGAATTTTCGTTCTTCAGATTCATGTGCTGCTATTTTGTTTTAAGAACAATTTTCTGCAACGGCGGTTATCAATCTGGTTTATATCTTCGATTTCAGATGATCAGTTTCTGCAGCAGAGGCGTTACTACAAGCCGGGTCGCGAAATACACGCTCCACTTCCGGCGGGCATATCTCTTCCGGTATTCAATATTTTTAAGTTGTGTTTATTTCAGCAACAAGAAATTTCTCTTAAATTTAATAAAAATGTTTTATTCCCAAGATAATTCATTCCCTCAGGGTTCAGTGCTTTTACCAACCTTATTTCTTCTTTTTATCAATGACTTTTTATCTTTCATTCACCATACTATTCATAGTTTCGCTGACGATAGAACCCTTGATTCCACCTTGATTGATCCAAAACTCAATGCTGTTTAATGTCCCTTAAAAATACCCAGCCCACCGTTAAGCTATTTTAGTCGTCGGAGTGAATACACCCAATTCGTCTCCTTTAAACGTTTTGAGTATATAGATATCCAGAAAAATTAGCTGGACTGATAATTGATTTGCAATCTCTAAAAATACGATGAAATGCTTGGGTTTTCTTAAGAGATGTAAGAATTATTGCACTCCATCCGACTTTGCGCTGATTTACAAGTCCCACATTAGGCCTAGAATTTAATATAATTCCTATATTCGGGCAGGGGCCGGACATACTGCTGCCCGGGATAGACAATGGCTAATAAACCTATTGGCGACTCCATAATCTCTGAGAGCATTGACTCTCGTCGACTTGAGGGTCGACGGATTGTCGGTTGCTTCTCAATTTCCTTTCACTATTTCCACGGCCATTATTTTAACAAAATTGTTAGCCTAATTCTTTTTAGATACTAGAGCTTTGCTTCATGTCGCTCTTGCCACTTTATCCTCCAGGGCAAGTTTGACGGACCGTCAAATTTCAGGAATCTTTTCCAAGCCGAACAACACGAATACTGTTTACCATCTTCTGTATTTCCCTCGTCTAATCGACAATTTCTTCAAGCAACTTTTTAATCGATTTCCCTCATCCTCAATTCCTTTCCTGCCAAGGTTAAGCATTAGCATCATAGGGCATGTCCTGAGCTTTGGCGTTATTATTAATAAAATAGTTTTTAAAAAAAAAGTTGAACCGACTTCACAAAAAGCGCTAAAAAGCATAAAATAATTTTTCATTTTATATCTATTACGACATTTTGAAGTCGGTGCAAATCAAACAAACCAAACAACTACAACAAAAATATTAAATCGTCATTTCTTATGATCCCGTAATCTGAAACGTCCAGGTAGTATTATGTATTATTTTCAATTGTGGTACTGTAGTTGTTTTATTTGTTTAATTTGCACCGACTTCAAAATGTCGTAATAGATTTAAAATTAAAAATTATTTTATGCTTTTTACCGCTTTTTGTGAAGTCGGTTCAACTTTTTTTTTAAAAACTATTTTATTTTACACTTTTGAGTGTCTTCTACTCTATACCACGAAGAAAGAACCATCCAAATCGGTCCACGCGTTAAAAGTTAGTTTAAACTTCCTACTTAACCCCCATTCCACTAAACTTTTTTCCTTATGGTATCAATCAAGGAACATACTCTACAGAACAGAAAAGGAATCATCGAAATCGGTTCACGCGTTACGAAGTTACTACCCCTCCTCCTCCCCCACCACCACTATAGGACCAAATTATTCTCCTATTAGCAATGCGGGATCACACTCTATACAACAGCAAAAGAAGCATCCAAATCGAACCACGCGTTACAAAGTTAGGTTCCACCCCCCTTCTCCCACTCCCACCCCAGCAACATTTGTTTTCTCGAAGTATCAACCAAGGATCATATTCTACCCAATAGAAAAAGAATTATCCAAATCGGTCCACGCGTTACGAAGTTAGACTACCCCTCCCCCCACCCACACCTTTCACCATAGGACCAAATTATTCTCCTATTAGCAATGGGGGATCATACTCTATACAACAGAAAAAGAACCATCGAAATCGGACCACGCGTTACAAAGTTAGCTTCCACCCCCAGCCCCACCCCCCACCCCAAATCCTCCCAAAAAATTTTTCCCCTGGTATTAACCACGGATCATATTCTATCCGACAAAAAAAGAATTATCCAAATCGGTCCACGCGTTACAAAGATAGACTTCCCCTACCCCCCTCCCCACACCTTAGGCGAAATGTTTTTTGTCCTGTCAGCAATAGTATGTTCGCACTCTGTACAACAAAAAAGGAACCGTCCAAATCGGACCACGCGTTACAAAGTTAGGTTTCTCCCCCACCCCCCACGTCCACCCCCCACCACAACCCTACCAAAAATTTTTTTGACATGGTACCAATCGGTGAACATACTCTACCCAACAAAAAAATAATCATCAAAATTGGTCGACGCGTTACGAAGTTATGCCCGGTCAGACATAAAAAAAACAAAAAAAATTCGCGTCAAACTTAGAACCTTTTTGTTTTTGGGAAGTCGGTTAAAAAGCAAGTTCTCATTTGATAAGTTGAATGTTTTTCTAAAGCGATCCGAATTATTTTTGAATGAGATGAAATCTCACTTCCACAGTTGGAGGCGTTTTCACGACGCCTACGACGAGCAGCGAAACTTCACGGAAGCCTTTATAGGATTATGACCCTGATTCTGGATTGGGTGAAAGATGTGCTCGCAAGCTCGACGTGATCGAGCGGCCCCTCCAGGATTTCCATTCCACTGAAACCACTACTCACCATTTCGTTAGTCTTAGGAGGAACTTTGTGAGGACAAGAGAGGGCCTCTCAACCTGTACTAAAGCTCTGTATGAGCATTCCTCAAGGCTCGATTCCATTATTTCGAGCATTGCGTATTAGTGCATCTTAGTTACATTTGGACTGATGTCATGCGAAGCCTGGGAAACTGCATGTGTCTTCCAATAGTGCCACAGGCTCTTCGAGAGTATCTAACTCAACTCAACCACCTATAAATATCAACTGGCTCAGGTACCATTTAAACTCCTTCATAAGGAGTATGAAGGAGTTTAAGCTTCTTATTCCTGAGGACTGGTACTCTGCGGTGTTAACTCCGTTAATATGGCCAGAACTCTATTCATAAATTCATCCCTACTTCTTGGCCCTGTCTTCACTTCAAAAAACTTGATAACAAGATCTCAGTGTTCGAGGTTTTCCGTCGAGATCTCCATTTATATTATGTGGATGCTGCTGTTGGTGGAGGCGCTCTTTGTGCAGTGAATGGTGGCGTGTCATCCTCTTTGATAGAGAGTCAGGGCGCTGAGACCCTGGAATATGTCCGTGTCTCCCTACAGCT
Source organism: Leptarthrus brevirostris (assembly GCA_964036015.1). Taxonomy (NCBI): domain Eukaryota; kingdom Metazoa; phylum Arthropoda; class Insecta; order Diptera; family Asilidae; genus Leptarthrus; species Leptarthrus brevirostris. The sequence goes on from OZ038375.1 coordinate 43,905,565, forward strand.
GCATTATAGGATCATAAATTTTATGACCGTCAATATTTCACCTGCTTCAACGTCTTCAGGGTATAATCTTCTGCCTTCGGATGTTCAATAGCTCTCGAAGATGATGTCTCCATGTGATGATCTTTTGTTGCTGGGTTATTTTAATATCACATTCGTTACCTAAGAGTATTCCGTCGACGATGATTGTTCGCTGCCGCGTGTCTTGTGGCACCCAGCATCAGGGTGCTTTTCTGGAGTCTGTTTTTTCGTCCGGTCTCCGACAAACTTGTGTTGTTGGCAATGATTCGGGATGATGTTCTGCACGGACCACCGCAGAACTATGGTGAGGAACTGTTTGTCTCCATTGCTTTCTGAGCCTACATGTTGTTTTCTGAACTTTTGTTTCAATTTGCTCCCAATTTAAATACGTATTGCTAAGGCTTTAAAAGGCTGATTACTTGCTAATGAATCAAATTCTAGCAGACTTCCTTTTCCTGTGAACGGGATATTGTTAGTAGTTACTATAGAGTTGTTTTACGAGTTTATGTTTTCATGTTTTGCCTTCACTACATCACATCTTAAAAACCTCATTATTTTTATGAGAGTTACCCCTCTTCCTTGAAATTCGTGTATGTGAAACCAAAATTGGCTAAGAATTTAGGTGAATATCCGTCACATAATATATACAAGCAAAGACATTGTATTAATAGCCAAGGTTCTGGCCGTCCAAACCACAGTCGCTGTTTTTACCAGATGAACAGAAATGCACCGCTATTTGTATGACACTTAAGCTACCATAAACCATTAGTACTCGTTGTTAATTTTGAAGCTTAATCTTTTGCATTACCTTTTTCGCCTGCTTGATTTAAATTTATTAATTGACAAAAACAAAAGAAGGTTATCCATGTGCTTATGTAAGTAAAGTTTAGGTTTTAGGGCTCCGTCGTAACAAATAATCTTTATAGTTTTTGTCTGTCCGTCCATCCGTCTATATGTAAGTCACAGCTGAGAGAATGGGATCTCACTTATAAACCTATTAAAATGAAATTTGGTAAACGGACGTTACCAAGAAGGGATTTGGTGAGATTTTTGGAAAAATAAGACTGACCGGACGAGAAGTTCAAATGTTGCTATGGATGAAAAACTTATGCATTCAATAATTTGAATAAAATACTTTTGCCAATGATATCATTTCATGAAAAAAAAAATCGGTCGGTGGGGGGGGGGGGGTTAACCCGAACCCTCCTCCCTAGATCCACCCCTGCTCATATTTGTCTTGTACAATAGCATCTCTTTCTTTTGAAGATTGTGAAAATAGTGTCGGAATCTATCGGATCCATCTAAATTGAATTGCTTTTTTTTAATAGACATTTTCCTCCAACAAAGTTGGATCAATCGTTGAGTAGCATGATAACCCCGCCATGGTTCCAGGGTTCAAGCCTCGGTCTCCAAACATCCACTCTTTGGGCTGTTGTCTTGCTGGTTGGAATGCAAAACAAGATATTCAAGTTCCCTTGCTAATGCATCATAGGGTTGTCACCTGGGCTTTATCTAGATCATAAAAAAATGCTTTTACCAGGGGGCTTCAACTAAAGTTTTTTTTCGTTTTACGTGTTCTCATTGCTGTAGCACACGTTACAAATTTGTTAAATTTTTTCACGTGCTGAGAGCATTGAGTAAGACGTAATTTTTAAAATCTATCATCTATCTTTTCCTTTCAGAAATTATCGTTTGGGAAATGTTGAAGTTAATAGGCACTATATTTATTAGTGACATTACCATATTTATTTGAATTTTTCTTAAATTTTACGGGATGTTCCAAAGTTTTGTTGCACGGGTTAAGTAATAGTATTATAATTTGTCCTTTTTAGGTAAAATTATTGTTCTTAGTTGGCTTCGCATCGTAAATCATTACCGATTCAACTGTTGCATCTGAATACTCCGTTTTGGGTCCTATTAAAGGTTTTCCAATTGATAATTCAATATCATATTACCTAAGCAAGAAACATTAATATGTAGTAACATATACATATAGTCAGATATGTTTTCATATGCTGTGTGTCGTGCCACATGGTTACTTCGTTAATTTATTATTTTCTCACATTAAAAGGAAATATTCGCTGTAAGCTGTCGTTTTAGCAAAATGTGTTACACTTATGCTCTTTGCGAAAATATTAATGGTATCGCAAAGCTTTTATAAAAACATATGCTGTCATGTCCCAAATACCTTAATTCAAATTTTTGTTTAACAAATTTTGGAAATGGTAAAACGTCCGCAAAGTTTTAAGCCTGTCATGAATGTCCCAGAATGAACCTCCAACATCCTGAAATGATTTCTAAACATGCATAAGTTCTGGGTTAATTTTAAATTCAAATAAGGGTTTCCCGTCGACATCACTTTATCACTCAGAAATGATTTGGGCACTGTCGGTTTGGTCGTGTTATTTAAGGCTAAAACAAAAGAGACGTGACAGAGAACCACTTGATTCGTGCAGATTCATTCGCAAATAAGCTTGCATGCATAATCGATTGACATAGTTGATGCTTGTTTAGTGGGCATGAGAATAGCTGCTTTAATCACTATTTCTAGACACTATAATATGTTCACCCTACACATCCATAGGTGGAAGTAATTAACATGCTATATATTCAGTTAGTGGCGTTGCTGATGGTTATTTGATTTCAATTATTCATAGAAAGTACCAAGCATACATTGATTTCTGGTAATTAAATTCATCAACAGTCAATTTTCAAATAGTCAGTAAGATTGTAGGTAAAGTATCTACAATGCCAATATATCTTCGGTTTACAAGAAACTAAGTAAATTTTTTCGTTACTGATACTTTAATTGCAAAGAGATCACTTCAAAACTGTTTTAATACTAGCAGAATGTCATAAGTCAAAGTAAATGGACATCATTAAGATTAACAAAATTGCTTAAGGAAATTAAAGATACAAATAATAGCTGATTCACTGGAGCATTAAAAAGTGTAAAAATTAGAAAATTTGAAATAGCGAAAGTAACTCGAAATGTGGCTGGAGTCCGTATAAATTAGTGCGTAATTAATATTATAAAAAATTGAAAAAGTCAATATATGACTTTACAGATATAAATTGCATATAGACAATGCAGATAACTTCAAAGGGGTATGGAAAGCAATGAAGAACAATATTTTAAAGAAATATTTATATAGTGAAATTTGGGGGCATAGAATTAGTGATAATAGGATCCTAGCGTGCAATTACAATATTTCTTTGTTTATAGCGTAGTAGAAATAAGTAATTTTATACCTAATGTGCAATAGGCTAATTATGTAGATCAGATTGATGTTCGCTTCTATTTTCAAAAAATGACACACTCATAATTACGGAACACGGTGTAGGCTTGAAGCCAAAAACTGACTTTAAGGGTAAGTTCTAGTCGAGCGGCCTGAAAAATGGCTGAAGTTTATGCATTTTTTTCCTACATAAGAAGGTAAATATTGTATAATTCGACTTTTTCAACTATTAATACATTTACTTAAGTTGACAAAAAAATGTATTTAAATTCTTTAAATTGTTAAATTTTCGAGATATCCTCGCGCTTCTGGAGCCGTGTAGCGTGCGCAACGCGATGCGCCGTGCAGGATTCTGCCTTCCTCTTTTATCAGAAACACAAAAAGTAGAATAAAGTAGAATAAATTTGAGGCAACATGGACCATTTTTAGAAAAATTCTGTGATTTTTTATAAAATGGCGACCGTTTGAAGAAAAAAAAACCGATTTTTTACGCTTTTTTTGTTGTTCATAGTGGTTAAAAAAATAGTAAAGATTAATATTTTTTCTTGAAAATAGTCCGTGGCCCCCTAAATTCAATGATCTTTATTTAATATAAGAAAGAAGTCAATCGGTTGAACGGGTTCGACTGCAACTCTGCACGGCGCACATAGGGGTATTTGACTAATCTAGCCGGTCAAAATTATTTCTTTCGATTCTTTAATTTGTAATAGTTCTCTCGTTGATATTAAAGCTGCATGACTTATTTATATTTAAGGTTGTACTTATAGAAAAATAAATTGTTCTCTAGTTATTCAGGAATAATAATCACTGGTTTTTACTTACTTGTGTCAAATTTGGAGAAATTGATTTTTGACCGGCTAGATTAGAAAAATACCCGACTGTGCGGCGTGTCTAAAAACATGGTTTTGAGAAAAACGCGATTAAAGTTTGACGAAGAAAAAAAGTTGTAAAAAATATAATTTTTATTTCTTACAACTAGTCAGCTGTTCTTGGACCATAGAGTAATCCTTCCTCTTCCTTATGAAACTGATTTTGATTATTGTATTCATGGAACATTATTTTGTCCAAATATAACATATAAAAGAATTTTTATATCTGCTGAGCAAATAATACGGCGCGCGTGCATCTGCATTTAGCCCGAACGTAGGAATGATTTTCGACCGGTACGCGTTCGCACTAAATCTGCTGTAACTTTTACATTTTTCAGAACTTCGTCAAATCGTTTTAGAGGCTTATTCTAGACACTATAAGGATTTAAAATATAGAAAAATAGAAAAATCAATTTTTTGAAATTGCTGGACTAGAACCTACCCTTAATTTCAATACGAGTAAAACTTTGCTGGATAACTGGTATAAAATTGTTACATTATTATTGAAGATAATTAACCAGTCCCTGAGAGAAGGCAGATTTCCGGAAGCTGGGAAGCAGTCGGTGGTAGTTCCAGTACCTTAAAGTGAAGAGGCTATTAATTGTGAGGAGTTTCGAGCAATAAACATGTTACAAGTTGAAGAAAAGACTATTGAAAAGTTATATATATATATATATATATATATATATATATATATATATATATGTATATATATATATATATATATATATATATATATATATATATATATATATATATATATATATATATATATATATATATATATATATATATATATATATATATATACCACATCATAAAGAACAACTGGAATTTGGCTTAAGATAAATATATTGAAGCTTAATACTAGTAAAACTAAGTGAATGACAAAAAACCGATTAAAAGAGTAAATGAAATTTAGTACTTAGATGTGTAATAGATAAGAATTTAAAGTTTAATCCACAGATTGTATATATATATATATATTGGAAAATATTGGATTTATGAACAGAATAAGACGTGAAGTCTCTTTACCAATGGCAGTCTAAACTTATGATGCTATAATTATACCGCGTTTTGAGTATTGTGCAACTTTATTTCTTGGTACCAAATACGTTGAAAACATTCTCGCCCAATGATGAAATCAGTTATCATGTTCATACTTTCCGTGATGAAAGTAGAGAATTCGTGGATAGAGCGTTTACTCTCGATGATTGGATGTTTTTAATTCTGCGCTGCATAACGAATTTCCTCCAAGTTGGCGGAGATCCGTTATGCATCATATACCTAAGAGAGATCTTCAGAGGATGGGAAACTGGAGGCTAGTTACTCTGTGCAATGTATACTACAAAACTAGTTTTTAAAAAAAAAGTTGAACCGACTTCACAAAAAGCGCTAAAAAGCATAAAATAATTTTTAATTTTATATCTATTACTACATTTTGAAGTCGGTGCAAATCATACAAACCAAACAACTACAACAAAAATATTTAATCGTCATTTCTTATGATCCCGTAAGCTGAAACGTTCAGGTAGTATTACGTAAATTTTCTGTAGTTATTTTATTTGTTAAATTTGCGCCGACTTCAAAATGTTGTAATAGATATAAAATTAAAAATTATTTTATGCTTTTTAGCGCTTTTTGTGAAGTCGGTTCAATTTTTTTTTTAAAACTATTTTATTTTTCACTTTTTAGTGTCTTCAACTCTATACAACGAAGAAAGAACCATCCAAATCGGTGCACGAGTTAAAAGTTAGTTATAACCCCCTACCCACCCCCATTACACTAAACTTTTTTTCTCATGGTATCAATCAAGGAACATATTCTATCGAACAGAAAAAGAATCATCGAAATCGGTCCACGCATTACGAAGTTACTGCCCCTCCCCCACCTCCACCATAGGACCAAATTATTACCCTATTAGCAATGGGGGATTACACTCTATATAACAGCAAAAGAACCATCCAATCGGTCCACGCGTTACAAAGTTAGGTTCCACCTCACCCCCCCCCCCCCCACCCCCTTCCTACCAAAATTTTTTTCTCCTGGTATCAACTACGGAACATACTCTACCCAACAGAAAAAGAATTATCCAAATCGGATCACGCGTTACAAAGTTAGCCTATCCCTCCCCACCCTCCCCCACCCTAGGCCAAATTTTTTTCTCCTATTAGCAATGGGGGATCATACTCTGTACAACAAAAAAAGAACCATCCAAATCGGACAACGCGTTACCCCCCACCCCACCCTACCAAAAATTTTGTGATCCTCATAAAGCATCTTGGGTATATATTGTCTAATATTCCGTTTCGTCGGGGTATGATGCAGGGAGGCCCCTTGTCAGGCACGTTTTATGGATTTTCACTGGCGCCGCTCTTGGTAAATCTTCGTCGATCGTTCAGGGAATATACAGTTCACTTACCATACGTTAATATAAGGCGAAATCGAACATATTCTCCCCTCGCATACACTGGACGAATACTTGCCTGAAATGTTCAGGTGTATATGAGGGGCTCGATGATAAAACATGAATAAGCCGCATGGCTCCGAAGAAACTCCCCGGAGCTGTGAATTTGTCGCGGACTAAACTGTATCCACTTTCGCTGAAAGAACGTGCAGTCCTTGTCAATTATTTTATTACCTTGTCCATCGTGCACCTGTTGAAATCGGAGTGCTTCGAGGAAAGCTTCGTGAAACTTGTACAGGTTGAGGTCGAAGACACCTTTTGTGGTGAAAGACGACGGGTCGCTGAAAGCACGCTCTGCCGACCATAGCGGAGGATGATTTGGGTTTTTGGTCGGGAAAGTTTGTTGCCGTCAGGTACGGGCATTCCAGCGATTGTTCTATCGTAAAGATACCTTAATTTCGCAGCTATGAGTAAGTTCTATGGTGGATAGTAGCGCGGCTTCGTCCACCATATCTCTATCGGTTCGTCCACCATATCCGCTTGATTGATCCCAGGATCTAATCTCCACGAATACGACCTGGCGTAGAATAAGACCAACATACCGAATAAGACCAATTCCGATTAGGTAAAACCCTCAATTAGTAGCACTGAGGTGATAAACTCTTCCGTACTGAATGGATCGCCGCACACGATGTTCAGTACTCTTGGGATAGATTTAGGAGTAATGGGGACCATAACTAGTAGAGTAATCTGTGGCTATCCGTCCAATTACAGAAACTCTGATGTAACTGTCAAACTGCTCTCATGCATCCAAATCAGCTGTCAGATAACGATCGACGAATTTAAAGAGCCTGCCCGGTTTGAGGTGATGAAGGAACGTTGCACTTCTGTCGGAAATATCTTACTATTGGGGTCTTTTGTCGTTATCTTTCCACGCCGAATTTGGAGATACATATATTCACATCTTATCGTTGTGCTGCTCGAAATTCTTCATTGCTCCATCCTGTCAAGGGTCAGGGAAAGCAATACAACGTTGGAGCACCTTTCGAGAGAAATGCGATTGACGTTGCCGGACCATTTCCTGAGTCAGATCGAGGCAACCGGTAGATTCAAGTGGTAATGAATTAATTCAGTAAATGACCAGAAGTATATGCGATCCCCAATCAAGAAGATTGCAGATTTGGCGCCCCTCATGAGCTTCATTCCGTCCAAGGACGAACTTCGAATCTCAAGTGTTCCAGAAGGCTTGCGACATTCTTGGAGTAAGGAAAACGCAGACAACACCTCTTCACCACCAATCCGATGCAATGGTTGAACGATTTAATAGAACAGTGATCGAACACCTGGGGGAAGAAGTACATGAGCATCAACGGGATTGGGATAGATACATTCCGATATTTCTACTAGCTACTAGCTACTATTAAATATTCGACTGCCCGGTGCTTTGAAGTTCGGAGTATCCGAAAAGGATACGTAATCCACTGAAGAGTACATAACCACGCTTGGAAAGCGTCTTGCAGCAATCCATCAACTGGCAAGAAAGAAGATTGGTTTAAGATGTATTAATCGCCCTCGAGATATTTTAAGTTATCAGGAATTTCAATACCATTTAAGCTTTCAGGAAATCCGACCGAGCTCTGGTTATTTTTGTTTTTTGTGCCTATCAGTTTCAACGAAGCAATCTCTTAACCAATTTACTAGTAGTAGACACATTTTTTTCATAGGCAAGTGGATCATGACTATGATCGGTAGTACTTGCTTTTCTTACATCTTTATTATTTTTACTCGTCAAAGCCTTTCATTTTATAACCATGTCCAGGTGGTTATAAAGAAAAAGGTTATCCGCTAGCTTGGAGCGTAAGCCAGATTAGGTATATAATGACGCTATGCAGTTCATCTTATTCTACTCATTCGACTGTAATATACCACATAATTAATCCCATATAATTAATCTGAATTGCGTTAGCACATTCAATTTAGATGCCAATTGCTTTCAAAAGTAAATATAAGCTCGCTTCACTCAAAGTGCTGTGCACAATTTCCTGATCTACGTTAATTTCGGTCAATATAAACAATGTTACTTAATGGGAAAAGTTTTAAATCCAACCCAAGCGAGTGCAACCTAGATCTTCTTTTATCTTCGTGGCGCTTAAGGTAACCAGGTCGCGAATAGGGTCAAAAAAATCGATTTTTTAAAAACAGTTCTATTCGAAAGCCCGCGCTTTCCCCTTTCAGAAAATGTATGACATGTCATACCAACGCGACTATTTAACCCCAAAAATTGATATTTTAAAAGATGGTGACGCGTCGTCCGCACAGTTGTCACGAGAGGTTTTCGTCTCAACCCGTAAGTTCCTTTTTTTGACCTTTAGGTACCATTTGCAAAAAAACTATTCAACCTATTTTGATGAAATTTTGCACAGTGCTTATCCTTTATGTCCTTCATCTTTTATACCTAAATTCATCTTTGTATTCCATTTTTAACTTTATTTTAAATCCAAATGCACTTTTTTTAAAAAAGTGATTTTTGACCTCTTTTCAAAAAAAATGCTACAAAAATTGCAATTTAGGCAAAAGGTTGAAAATTTTAGGTATACAATGTTGCCTTACTCTTGTTTCAGGTTCACCGTCAATTTGGAGCAGATAGCACCAGTGGTTAAGGAGAAAAGTGTACCTAAATAAGTTAATTTTATCATTTTTTATTTTTTTCTTGTCATTTTGTAATTTTAATAACTTTTACACTAATAAAGTCACAGGGTTTGTTTGGTACTCATTTTAATTCGTAATTCGTCTTCTAAAGCATGTTTAAAACCGCGAGTTTATATCTTAAATACTAACTGAACAGGAGCCAAATATCTAAACGCGTGAAAAAGCCCATTTTAACCATCATTCGTGACCTGGTTACCTTAAAGTAATTGAGCCATCCAAGAACAAATTGCTTACTTGCAATTTGTTCCGATACCTTCTTGAGTAATAATTAAGATCAAAACAAGAATGAAGATATTTTGCAATTATGACCATAGTCAAAGTCAATACTCTAGAATAAGCATTTTAGCATAAAAAAATTGTTATATAAACCCCAGCTTTATGTGCTTTTTGTGACCATTATCTCGGAGTCAACGCTAATTTAGCTGCTCCATTGGAGTTCAAGCCTATCGGCTGCTCCTAGGTAATACCACCGCAGTTAAGGCTTTGTTAAGCTGCTCCAAGGTAACCCAACTTGGGTGAAAGTATTTCGGTTGTTTAGTCCGTACGTTGAAAAAAGTGATGCTGGATTGCAAATTAAGAAGTTTTATTGCTAATAAGATCAAAATTTATGTTTTATGTACTTTTGTACTTTTTATATTTCACTTCAAAAAATCTTCATTTAGCACCTAAATAACTTATTTCTATACTGAGAGCTAAAAATATTATTATTCTTATTTATTTTAATAATTATCTAAAAATAATTCGAACAGCCAGGTTCTGCAGTTCTATTGGCAATTAATTGGGAATTAATACTTATTCGGGCAGCCAGACTCTGGATAAATATATTAATAAATATTCGTAGGCATCACAGATTAATTTATTCGAGCAGCCAGGCACTGAATAAGTTATTGCAAATTGGTTACTCATCAAAAGAAAAATATCAACGAGCAGCCTGGCTCTGATAATATTTTTATAATTTTCATAAACAAATAAAATATTCGACAGCCGGTCTCTGAATAATTTTAAATATATTTATTAAGTTTTTATCGAACTCGCTGAATAATTGACTTCAAAGAGAAGGAGCTCATGTGCATGCGGCTTTTTCATATTTTGAATTCATACGGTGTATACAAGGAGACGGAGTTGGATCAATGCGTTGAGCGGCAAGACCAACATGCCATGGGTCCCGGGTTCGAGACCAGATGACCGTGAGCTTTTATTAAGAAATAAAAATAATCCACTCCGTCTCTGGGCTGTTGTCTAGCTCGCAGCAATGCAAACAAGACTCAAGTTTCCTGACTTCCCTTACCCTAAATTCCCTTCCGGACAAAACCCTAACGCATCAAAGGGTTGTCCCCTAGGATTTGGCCACATCGTATAAAAAAAAAATATATATCGAATTTGAACCATATCGAGAGGTAGTCGCTATGTTGGTTTGGCATCGATATTTAGTCTCTATGTTGAATAAAAAAAATTTAAATTTGATATAGGCAGAAAATTTAGATTAAATAAATCTTCTGAAGATTCCTTCTTGCCAATATTAATTATTTGAAGGTTTCTTATGATTTTTATTTATATTGGTTGCAACGCAACGGGAGTTGTGGAGAAAAGTTAACCCTCCATCTTAGGACGACCGATATTTGAGAAAGAATTACGTGATATATTTTATCGTATTCAACTCGTCGAAACCTTTCATTTCATACCCATGTCAAGAGAGTTGTGAAGAAAAGGGTATTCCGCCATCTTGGGGCGTCCGCAATATTGGAAAAACGGATTTATATCAAGATTCTGATGAGACCCGTGCAATCGAAGCCCGGATTCAGATTCAGCGCATCAATGAATAACATCATCGCATCATATGAATGACATGGCCTGGTCAAAGAGCCATAATTTTTTTTGCAGACCTGCGTTATCGTTATAATACGAGCCTTACACAAATTGCTTTTCCGTTTCACGCAACATAAGATTAAACGTTGAGTTCGTCTTTTCTTCTAAGTGATATAAGTAACCATTTATCACAATTTTATTTTATCCTTTGTTCGTATAGTTTCCGCTTTCATTTTTTTTTTATTTTTTTTTTTATACGATGTGTCCAAATCCTGGGGGACAACCCTTGATGCGTTAGCATGGTCTTGGCCGGAACGGAATTAAGGTAAGGGAAGTGAGGAAACTTGAGTCTTGTTTGCATTGCTGCGAGCTAGACAACAGTCCAGAGACGGTGTGGATTATCTAATTTCTTAATAAAAGCTCACGGTCATCTGGGCTCGAACCCTGGACCCATGGCATGATGGTCTTGCCGCTCAACGCATTGATCCAACTCCGTCTTCTCTTTTAACAAATAATAAATAACAAAAAGTACAAAGTACTGAAGATACTGAAACTAATGTCAATGTCGAGTACAATAGCAAAGCTTACAAGAATGAATTTCGTATTCCCGGTGCTTCTCAAGCAGATTTCGTAGGGCTTCACGGCACCGAGACTTTGGCACATCTCGGTCTTGGTCTCGTCAAGGTGAAGACGATCTTGGTCTCGTCGCAATATCGGCGAGATAAAGGCCAGTCTCGGTCCGATCTCGCTCTCGGCAAGATAAAAAAAAGGGAATTTCAGTGGGATAAATTGAAACGAGGACAAGTGATATATCTATGTATGTATATATGCATTTACTTCTTATTCTCCTAACCAAAACAAGGTAGCAAAGGCTCTTATTTGCTATTGGGGATAACACGTAAATATCTGAAGAAGGAAATAATGTAGAAAGAAGCGATTGAGGAAAGCAGTGTATACTTATACGCCCCACAAATCACACAATTGCAAATTTTCGGAGCGACATAAAAGCTGAAACAACTAAAAAAATATTCCACAATAAAATAATAAAAACTAATATCTCGTCCATTCTCGTTACCTCAATCTCGCTCTTGGTATCGGACTCTTACCAATGATATTGGTCTCGCTGCCAGTCTCGGTATCGTGTCGAGACCGGCACCGGCAGCGAGAATTATCTCGAGTATCGTGAAGCCTTAAGATTTCGTCTCTTTCTGCTATTTCTTTAGTCTCCAGTGGCTGTTAGGGTTACGATTCCTATAGAAAAATTGAAAGGGCCTCCAGAGGACAGAACTGTCGAGGGGTTTTAAATTTTACCTATTTTAAGGACATTATAAAATTGCGAGTATTTTGGTGTATACATAAAAGAAAATACATTTAAGTTTTTAATTATTGAAAGATTTTTATCTTTTAATCTACACTTGTCAAAGCCTAAAAACAATTTTCCTGGTTTTTATATACACAATTATTTGAAACAAAATTGATCCGACCAACTTATTCACCGGTGAACTGGTCTCTTTGAAGCGGCAAAGTGATTTATGATCTTTTTAGTAGTTGAAGTTGTATAGTTGCCCTGCTATCTTAAAACTAATGATAACCATAACCGCGAAAGGAAACAACATTAATGCTATAATAATAAACTACAACTAGTGAAATTGTTGGGTTTTCATATAATTTTTGTAATGCCTTTGAACACTTTGCTAATATCGTAAAACATTTTTTAACGATGGAAATCGGTGCATTCAGACTGTGCTATCAAAAATATGCTATCGTTCCTTTCAGCTGCGAATATAATAATGTAAAGAAAGATTTCATAATTTCCCAAGGGAACAATTTTACTAACGGAGAGAAAATCAGAAGGAACAGAATTTAATTATGGTTCCGGTTGGAAAGGATTAAAATTTGAATGGCTTCATTTAAGTGCTGGATTAAGCTCAAAATCCCTATAATCTTTCTCAGATATTCTGGGGAAAGATGAATAAAGGAACTTATATACCTTCAACAGATGATTATCTATACCCGGGTCGTTAAGCTGTAGATGGTACAATCAAATAATGTTTCTACTTATATTTACGTGAAATAAGACAAATTGGAATTGAATACTTTCAAAGTCTTCTTTATAAAAATTTATTCTTTTGAAATTAACAAGCCGGAAGCAAGTCCTTAAATTGCCTATTTTAAAAGTGACACTATTAGCAAACAAATTATTTTAACGGTCAAAAATATTTCTTTGGAGACTTGGAAAAATTGGGTTTGGAGAAATGCAGAAAAGCAACCGTCCATTATACCGAGTAATAAGGAAAAATCAAATTAACACTTCTTTTGATGACCTATTCATTCCGTCCTAGTAATTCAAATGTCCGTAAATGTGACCGGGTTGCGTTCTAAAACCGCGCAGCTTTTCTCCTCCTCATTTGCCTCCAATACCGACATTATCTGCCTGACTGAGACCTGGCTGTGCACCGGAATTTCTGACTCTGAACTATTTGGCCCTGAGTTCCAGGTCTTTCGTCGTCACTTATATCTCGAGCTCTTATGTGTGGTACTGACATTTCCCACCAGAAGCTTATTTATTATTACTGCTTATGTTCCCCCTTCTACACCCTCCACTGTGTACGAGCTGCTTGCGGCGGCTGTCGACAGTTTGACCGACTCCATGCTTCCCTCGGACGACCTTGTACTCGTTGGTGACTTTAACTTGTCTTGCATTAGTTGGGTACATTCTCCCGGCATTGATGGTTTCGCGCCCTCGTTCACGTCTGCTCCCCAATTTGCTTTATCCTTTCTAGACTCTTTAGCCGCACGTAGATTTCTGTAAATAGTTTTCTCGTCTGACCCTGACTGTACGTCTGTTATAAGATGCCTGACCCCCTTGGTTCCTGAATCAAGTCACCACAACGCAATTCTGATTGTCATGTGTTTTGACACCGCCTACACGTCTCCCTCCCTATTTGGTAACCTCTACTTTAACTTTAAACGGCCTTATTTCTCGTCTATGAATAACTGGCTTCTTTCTTGTGATTGGTCGAGCGTACTGGCGGAGTGCGACGTCGACCTGGCTGCGCTTTTTACAATGTCCTTTACGCTTGTTTTACCAGATTTTTTCCCATCAGCACTTCTCGATCGGGTTCACCACATTTGTTTCGGCCCTGGCTTGACGGCACCTCACGACATCTGAGGAACTTAAAAAGCAAAGCTTGGAGGAGATTCTGTGCTTCTGGACGCCACGATGACTACTGGGTTTATTCTGAGCTCTGCCAGCGTTTCTCTGGATACAGAACTCTTACGCCGAATACTTGTCTAACATGAGAGCCACGCTGCGTAACGATCCTAAACAGTTCTGGAGGTTCATCAATTCGAAGCGTAATTGTGACGCTTATTCTTCTTCCTTGAGGTATCCTGGCTGTAAGAGCGATGACTCGTTTACTATTGCTAATTTCCTTGCGGAATTTTTTCGAACTTCTTTCTATGATTCTACCTGTGATATTTCCACCCCTGACTTCGCCCACTTGGAACGTTGCTGAACATCTATCTAATTTGGCAGACGGCTTCTCGAGCGGTCTCGATGGTATTCCCGCTTGCTTCTTGAAGAGATGCCAACTGCCTCTTGCGGGTGCTCTCTGTTATCTGTTTAACTTCCCCGAACTTTGGAAGACTTCTGTTTTGATTCCGCTCCATAAGAAAGGTAGTAAGTCTGACGTTTCCAACTATCGACCTCGTCAGCGACATACTTCGATTTCACTGTGGTCCTTTTTTGCGGTCTTTCCAGCATGGCTTCCTTAAGGGAAAATCGATGACTACAAAACTTCTTGAATTCGTTAACTATTTTCTGCCGACCATCGAAGCCGGTAAGCAGGTGGACTGCGTATTTACAAATTTTAGTTAGGCCTTCGATAGGATTGACCATGGAATCCTAATCTATAAACTGTCTATTCTTAGGTTTCCTCATTGCTTCGTCGACTGGCTGTCCTCTTACCTGTATGGTCGTACACAGCGAGTCCTCTTTCGTGGTGCCCTTTCCAACCTAATCTTTGCCACCTCGGGAGTGCCTCAGGGTAGTATCCTTGGCCCGCTCCTGTTTATCATATACATTAATGATGTTTCGCTTCTGCTATCCAATAGTAAAATTCTGTGTTATGCAGACGATGTCAAGATTTTTCGTAATGTTACCTATGAATCAGACTACGGTCTCCTGAACTCAGACTTTTCTTCGTTCTGTGACTGGTGTTCACGCAACCGCCTTCCTTCAAACATGGGAAAGTGCACCATTATGACCTTTTCCCGTAGAAGATCTCCTTTCCTCTTCGACTACACTGTCGATGGTGTTGTCTTGGGTAGGGTCGACAGGATGAGAAACTTAGGCGTGGTCCTTAACTCTCGTCTTTCTTTCGATGACCGTGTGGACTCGATCGTTGCTACGGCTAGTTCGATATTGGGTTTTGTTAAAAGATGGTCTAAGGAGCTTGATGATCCCTACTTAACCAAACTTCTCTACTGCACCTTCGTCAGTCCATTTCTGGAATACGCTAGCCCTGTGTGGTCCCCCTACTTTGCCGTTCACGTCAACCGCGTCGAGGCAGTGCAGTGTAGATTCCTTAGGTTTGCTCTCCGTGGACTTCAATGGATTAATCCTTTACTTCTTCCCTATTACACCGATCGTTTGGGTCTGATTTCTCTCGACTCTCGAATATTGCCAAAATAGTATTTTTGTTTGATTTATTGCAGGGAACGATAAACTCGCCCGAATTGCTGGAGGCAGTCAACATCTCGATCCCGCAGCGCTCCCTAAGGCATCGGGACTTCTTGTACGTCCCAGGTCATCGAACACTATATGGGATGCACGAGCCCATCACGTCGATGTCTCGCCTCTTTAATCAACATTTCACCAACTTCGACATGGACTTCTCCAGGCTGCGGTTGAAGAGCTTACTTAGGCAGCGCCTAGGTTGATACGGGCGATATGAATTGACTGCATCCCTACAGTTATATCTAGGACTCGTTCATTTACACTTTTTATTTTTAGTTTTAGTTTAATAATTTTATATACTATATATACTTCTGTATTAGTCATTTCCGGTGAACCTGTTTTGAACAAATAAACAAAATGTGAGAGTACAAGAAAGCCGAGTAAGTGTACAAATTGAATAATTCGTCTTTTCACGCATTTTGATTCATAAATCTTGCTCTCTTACTTCTCTGTCCAACTCTAAAAAAAATTGTTCATTTAAAATTGTATTATCTTTTCATCATATTTGAATTTAATTAAAGACAAAGTTAAATGCGAGATTTTAGTGCGTTTCCATCTTGTATAGTTTTTAATTTGTTAATTGAGTTACGTAATGAAAGCCCAAAAATATAAGCAGTTTCGCCCAAATGCAAAAATATTTAGTTATCGCAAAAGCTAAGTAACTGTGTATCGTAATTAATTTGCTAGGTATTTGACATTATAAAATTAATATTATTTTTCATATCTTTTGTCAAATTTATGTTTTTATTTTTCTGTCACAAGTATTTCTTCTTTAGGTATGGTTTTGTTTTTATATACGATGTGGCCAAATCCTAGGGGACAACCCTTTGATGCGTTAGCATGGTTTTGGACGGAAGGGAATTAGGGTAAGGGAAGTGAGGAAACTTGAATGTCTTGTTTTTGCATTGCTGCGAGCTGGACAACAGCCCAGAGACGGAGTAGATTATTTTAATTTCCTAATAAAAGCTCACGAGAAGACCTGGTCTCGAACCCGGGACCCTTGTTTTGGTGGTCGTGCGGTTCAACGAATTGATCCAGCTCCGTCTCCACCTTTCGTTGACGATCAGTATGTTTTTTTTATTAATGCTGACTCATCGGTAATAAGGAAAGTCTCGAGTAAACCTATATATTAAAACTCGATCAGGTGCGAGTTAAATATGACAAGGAATATGCGCCCCGACGATCAGGACTAAATCGGGGCTGAATAGATAACTACGTGATGTAAAAAATAAGGTAGCGCAAAATGTTGGAATTGTTTTTGAATTTACCCATAAAAGTGTTGATTTCAAATATTCTGAACAACGGAGGTTCAAGTAAAAGATATATAAATTTCAGACCAACACTTGCTTTTATTTCCAAATTATTTAGCATAAATACTTTTAATTATTGTAATATCATCAATTATAATATTCAAGTGCTTACTATTAAAAAAATGAAAGTGCCGTCAAATACGACGGCAAGAAACTCAATAATTCTCTACTATTTCGCACGGAACAAGAAAACCAGGCCACATTCGAATTGGAAAATATACCACAACTAAATTCAATGATAAAGGTACTTTTTGCCGTTCGACAAAGTTGGCTTGTCGGCATGCCAGGAACCCCTTCTTCACTGCTGTTTTGGCTTTACCTACAGTACCACGTTGTTTTTTTCATGATAATGCCAAAACTGAGGGGATGCCCTATGATGCTAAAGCACAATCTTGGCAGGAAAGAAATTGTGGGGGTGGGGGAATCGTGTGGAAAATGGGTTAAGGGGATAAATGAAGGAAGTGTCTATGTGTTCCCCGTTTTAAAGTGTCGAGCTCATAAGACGAGGGAAAAACAGAAGATGTTAAACTGTTCCACATTCGTGTTGTTCGGCTTAGAACAGATTTCCGAAATTTGGCGATACGTGCAAATATGACGTGTAGGCTATAGTAGTGGGAGCGATATGAAGCTCTTGCATCGCACATTGTGATTTCCCTACAAGCAATCAGACTAGAAATTTCGGTAGAACAATGGCCGTGTAAAGAGAGTAAGAGCCAACCGACATTCTGTCGATGCTCCAGTCCAAAGGGTCAATCCTCTCAGAGATTGTGGAGTAGCTTATAAGTTTAATAGCCTTTCTTTGAACTTTGTCTAACGCGGACAACGCGGTATGCCCGGCCCCTGCCCAAATATGGGAATTATATTCGAGTCTAGGCCTGATGTGGGAGATCAGCAGAGAGTCAGATGGAGTGAAATATTTCTTACATCTCTGTAAAAAACCTAAGTAAAGGTTAATTCTGCTTTTGGTTTCCTTGAAAGCAGAAATGAAGCCAATGTGTTGGTAAGCATTTTCTTTGTGATTTCAAAGGCACCTTTTACAAAAAAGGTGCGACTTATTCGTCATTCATTACTGTACCTTTCTATAAAATAAAAATAAAGGTAGTGTACTTTTAACAAAATAGCGTTAAAGAGAAGTAAATCTGTACAATAATTGTTTTAAAAAATTGTGCATTGTAAGCGATACTTTATTTTATAGTAATATATAAAATATCTTTTAAATGAATTAATAAAATGTTTTCTACTAATATAAAATCTATTCATATAATTGCAGT
Organism: Leptarthrus brevirostris; assembly: GCA_964036015.1. Classification (NCBI taxonomy): domain Eukaryota; kingdom Metazoa; phylum Arthropoda; class Insecta; order Diptera; family Asilidae; genus Leptarthrus; species Leptarthrus brevirostris. Next base: position 43,923,935 of record OZ038375.1, read on the forward strand.
CTAACTTTTACCAAATTACTGAATATCTTAAGTGGGATTACTGCACAGCAACATTAAAACGTTAAAAATTTGGACAAGAATTTTTACCCTCCATCTACAGGAAATTGGGCAGTTAAACAGGGGGAAAACATAATAAACATTAAACACAATAGACGCCACATTGATCGAAGCCCTGGGGGTCAGCGGCATGATTACCGGTAAGACTTCTATTCACATAAAATAATTTTAAAAAAAGGGTTAAACCGACTTCACGAGAAAACGCCAAAAACTATAAAATTATTTTAAATATCAGGTCTATTACAACATTTTGAAATCGGTGCAAATAAAAGAAACAAAATAACTTCCTATATGAAATGAGAAATTTGCAATCCAGACAACCAACACAGCTGCGGCACTGGTCAGACAGTGATAACTCCAAAATTGAGAATTTTTTTGGTATATACATATGTATGTGATTCTACTTGTTTTGACTTACTCTTTTTTTACTTATACTCATTATAAAACTCCACCTTTAATAGAAGAGCTGTAATATAATATAATATAGTTATGGAATTATCACAAGTTGTTTGGTGGCCACAGATATTACATCGTCCTTCATTATAATTTCGTGAGCTGTTTAAAAAGCAAAATGTTACATCTATTTAACACAGTGGCGGATCTAGGATTCAATATTTCATCTTTTTCGATCATTTACTGAGGTCGACACCTTAGTTACCATAAACCATCCTTCCCATCTTCTCAGTTACAAATCTATTAAGATGAAATTTGGTATACGAACCGAACCAAAAAGAAATTTGGTGAGATTTTTGGAAAAATAAAACTGAACTAGCAAGAAGTTCAAATGTTGCTAATGACGAAAAATTTATATGTTCAATATTTTATCTTTTCCGAACTTTTACTAAGAAAAAGAAAAATCACGGTCTGAATGGGTGGGGGGGGGGTGTTGAACCGGAAAACCACTCGTAGATCCGCCACTACAGTAGAATCCCGAAAAGACGAACCACAACATTTGAAACATTGAAACAATCTAAGAGATGAACTATTCGCAATTCGTTACTATAAAAGACGTACTGAGTATAGATTTTTCTAGTTATGTATATTTGCTTTGATTTTTCATGTTTTGATAGCTCTTTTTAGCACAAAAATATATCTATGTCTCCAATATTTTTCAGTAAGCGTACATTGTAAAAGCCTATTGTAAAAAGATATTCTCGATATAAAACACATGAAAATTGCTCTGCTTTCGGTCAAAGGGTCGCCAGATGTGGCGATTTTTCGCCAAATTGGCGATTTTTCATCAATCCTGGCGACAAAAAATATGAAATTGGCGATGGCGTCGGATTTTTTTTCTTGAAAGAAAAATTGACAGATTATTCACTTTTCAAAAAAGTATTTCTAAAGTTTTACAAACGTAACATACATCAATTTAGCAGAATTTCTGAATTTGTCGGCTTTTTCGCATTTTAATTCTGTGATTTTTAATAAGTGTTTGGAGAAATAACGGAAAACGGTTTATCAAAAGTAAGAGATCCTACTTTAGCAAAAGGTCGTATAATTTTGGGAAACCTACAAACATGATTGCTAATAAGGCAGCTCAAGCACACGTAACTGGACTTTTGAATATGAATAGATTCATTGATTCATTAGTTTCTTTTTACCTTTTATAGAGAATGTGCCGAATATATAGACCAGCGTCTGAAAAGGTTACATTTAAAAGTTGATTTGGTTTTCCAAATGAAGAGGTATCAATTGGGAAAGTTTTCGTAAATATTTCAGTATCGAAGTATCACAGTAAACATATTTTAAGAATAACCAGCGGAACACCGAAATATGTCAGTGGGTGATGCCATTAACTTAATAGCGAATGATTTTCAAATCAAATTGAGCGTAAAGAGGCAGCAATTATTGCCGACAGCTGTGCCAATCATTCCTCCAACTAGCTCAGTTGCAAGGCGTGAGTTACAGTTAAGGACTGCGTTAGGAGACGCAGCTGACCTTCCAGCTCATCAACATAAAATTTTCGAACCTGATCCAGAGATCGGGTTGCAGAAGAAAATTCTAAGCATCCTCAATAAGTCATCTGAGTTAAAATTCAAATTATTGTACCCAAATGTACAATCCCTGCAAAACGATTCAAACACAATTGAACTTCTAAAAGATAATAAAACAATTGCAAATCACTTTAACTTTATGTAGACAATGAAATACATTTTATTGGAAGTCTTTAATTATGTTGCGTTTTTCCCGAAACTATTTGATACTCGTATTTGGCACGAAGATAGAAATTGGTGGTAGAATAACAGCCGTGTAGTTAAATTTTGATGTTTTCATTGGGGTGAAATGAGAATCAAATGAAATTGTTTTTAATGTCATCGAGTAGGGTGAAAGATTGTAAAAACGAGTTCAAAAATATAAATGTCCTAGTAAAAGTCGTTATTAGTGGCTTAAGCAACATTCTGGTAACGATTTCTGGACTAAAAACAAACGGAACTACTCGTACTGTAACACAGTATATTACATACCCACTAAAAAAACAATTTATTGTTATATTATTGCGATAAGCTAAATGAAGTGACTATTTGCACTTACGTGTACTTCCGTGTCTACACGTATTCGCCACCTTGATTTCCACTTTGTCATTTTGGCGATAATCATGGCTACTAAAAAGCAATAGATTGGCGATTTTGGCGACTTTTTACTTTTTAGTGTACATTTGGCGATACTGTCTCTGTAATGTCTGGCAACCCTGCCCGGTCATAATTCATTTAGTTCTGTGATATATTTCGGCAGCAGTGGTGTACCGCCGAGTAATGTAAGATTTCAAAAAGACAAGAAAGCGGATCAAGTTCTATTGCGTTATGTGAAGAATATGGCGTAGCCAAGTTTTAAAAAAAAGCAATAATGGAAAACAAATGAGACACCTTGCATAGCGTTGCTAAAATATTTTGTGTACCCGAAAATTGAAACTGTAATTTCACGGCTAGCACTGACTGTTTTGAAAAATTTGAAACCCGATGTGTCATTAGGCTACTTAAGATAACTGCTGAGAAATTGTCGGCATACCCAAATATTGTGAACCCTTTCAAGGAAGAATAGGCTTAAAAAATACGGGATATGAATTTAATTGACGAACAAATCTATAACTGCGACGAAAAGGGTTTATATTAAAGAATTTTAGCTTCATATACAAAAGTTCTATCATTCTATCATCATCCTATATCATTGAAAATAAAAAATTTTTTTTTTGCAAACAGGTATGTGGAGTTTCCTTTTTTAATTATTTCGTACCAATGCATACGTACGGTTCAGGCATTTACGAGAGAACACATCTTGCCTGCAGATGCACTGCTCATTTAGACAATACTCCAAGCCATCCACTAATAAAACACTGATTTCTGCTAACGGCTAAATGGTCGTTATATATATATATATATATATATATATATATATATATATATATATATATATATATATATATATATATATATATATATATATATATATATATATATATATATATATATATATATATATATATATATATATATATATATATATATATATATATATATATATATATATATATATATATATATATATATGAATGCCTCCAAATGCAACGGCCTTAATTCAGCCAATAGACCAGGGCGTTATAAACTAAATTAAACTTAATTTTCGTAGCAGAATTTTGGCACATGTCCTATACAATGATAAGGAGAGTGTTACAGGTAAAGCTTAACTTAACATGATGCTGTATCGATTCTGCACCAAGCTTGGCAAGAAATTACTCCCTTCAGCATTCACAAGTCCTGGAAAAAAAAGCACAAGTACAAATTTCACGGACTACACTCCACTTCAATATTCATATTACTGGTAATAGTTTATCACAGCCTGTTCTAAATACAAACCTGGCGGGTGGGGGAGTGACTATTTGTACTTATCATGTACTTACGTGTAGTTCCGTGTAGTCCGTGAAATTTTTACTTGTACTTTCCGTGTACTTCCGTGTACTTTCGTGTACTTAATGTTATTTCCGTGTACTTTTCGTGTATTTCCGTGTACTTTCCGTGTATTTCCGTGTACTTCCGTGTACTTTTCGTGTATACGAAAATAATACGGCAATTTGAGGGTGGTAAATCGACACTGCCAAGAAAAATAGTGCTTTGATAAGTGATTGTTCATTTATTTATTACTACACATTCGTCAGGGCTGACTTCCATAATACTACAAGTAATATATTCAACAGATTTGAAAATTTTATTTAAAATTAACTTAAATATTAAAACAAAACGATTATAAAAACAAAAGAAGGTTAACTAATAAGACAAGTCTTAATACAAACACGTTAAAAAACTGAAATCTATATAATTAAAATTATTATTAAAATAACGACACATTGACGTGTTAAGCTCATACAAACCATAATTAGTACGATGATGTAAAGCTTTTAAAAAATCGGTGTTTCTCAAAGAGCGAGACGAAATAGAAATATTAAATCTGGATAAAAGAGAAGGCGAACCAATGAAACCCTGCAAACAATCGAAAGCAGTTTTTGAGTACGAAGCGACACTGGCCTCGACCCGGTCAATGTGTACCTTATGAAAAGGAGATCAAACACAACAGGCATACTCATGAATTGATCAAACAAATGTGCAATAATTATATAAGAAATAAATATAAAATCCTTTGCCCACATTTCAATATAGCCTAATGTAGAACTTGTCTCATTTACTATCGCGTCGATATGGTCGGCATAGGTAAAGAAACCATTAAGTCACACTCCTGGATCTCCAGTTTTGACAAGTCTATTTAAAATGCCAGCATTGATGACATGTTTGCCCTTCCTCCAGGCCTTATCGTCAAGGGTCACCCTGCCAGAAGCTAAGCTTCTGATGGCATCGCCCCAGGGCCCGTAGGGTACTCGTTGTGGGGGCCTCGCCTACTCCTGGACCAGGGACTGCTCTTGGTCATACGGCGACACGCCTGGTTTGACGTGCCGGCATGCTTAGGAACAATAGAATAAGAACAGTATTAAAGAATGGAGGCAGGAATACCATCCGAACCACATGAAAAACTAACGGCCGATAAACATATGTGTTGCGCAACTGCATCGTCATCAAAATACATCATTATTTACATTACAATTATTATAGGGTCTTCCACCATTCGTGAAGTTAAGTGTTGAAAACCCTATTAAAAAAACCATTTGACAGCTGATAGTTTAGGGTTAATAAAACTGTTGAACAATATTTCAAAAATAATGAAAGTCTGGCGGCCACAGTTCGAAAATTTCGTACAAAATGTGTTTGAAATAGTAATTTAACTTCGTCAACTGTTTAGTGCGGGTTTTGGGCTGTAAGTGCGGGTTTTGGACTGAAGGTATCATTGGACCATACTTTTTCGAAAAAGAACAGACTCGATGGCAGACAATTGAATTACCAGAATTAGAAATAGAAATATAATGAGCAAGATAATCAAACAAAGTGTTATAAAAAGCTGAAACAGCTCCGTCAATGTCACGTACAAGAAATACATTAGCCCAGTCACAATTAAGTAGCAAGTCATTAAGCAAAGAAAAGCAGCCTTTTTAAAATTAAAACAATAATTACTCTGAACAGTAGATGCAAGAGCAACAGGATTAAAGAAGAAAACGCAGCGAAGTGCAAAATGATAGGATTCAGGGACTAACCTAGCCAGGAAAAGGTTCTCAATTGACACTCGGCAGATTAAAGTAGCCTAAGAGTACTCATCACACGGGAGTAAAGTGTCGGATAATGTATCGATCTGTGAGGCCAAGGGCTCTTTAGTGTTGATATCCGAACCGGGCGGAATGTAAGCAACAGCAACCACAATATTCTTGTTTGTCAATTTCAGAACGAACCAAAGAAGGTCCAAGTCATTTGAGTTAGAAATCTACACACGAGCATATGGAATACTGTGATGTAGCCCATATAACACGTGCCCTCCGACAGACGGACTCAACGCTTGAAGATGGCGGTCCCGTCTAAAAACCAGATATTCAGGACTAAATAGCTCAGCATCAGTAAACGAATCACAGAGCCAAGTCTCTGACAGACACACCAAGCCATAACAGTAACTGGATGATCCAACGAAGAGGCGAGTGGTCTTGGAGCGGGGACTAGTTACATTTGCGTAATAAAAGGACGTCTCGTTCGTTAGTTTTTTTGAGCAATTGTTGGATTTACTACTACGCTGTTGTATTAAGACTCTGGAATGATGATCTTGAAAGAAGCAGACGGTAAGCCAACACCGTTACGAGATCTGTCAATACTTCTACAGTTTATATCATTCTGAGATACGCCGCAGTGTGATGAGATGTGGCAGCCGACATCCCTTTCAGTAGTGTCGGGGTGGATTCTTGAGACGAAGATGCATCGCGGAAAAAAACAGCAGGGCTAAGTGCGGATATCTCGACAACTGCAGCAGAACCAGAGGAATTGCTCTTTTAAGCAGCATCTCCAGATGGGCTTATATGAGTATCGATCGAGATGACAGCAGTGGAAGTCAAAGAGGCCGAAGGCGAGGCAGCGGGCAAGTAAGACGGAGCCACAACCGGGACAGATCTTGTCATCGGCGTATTTGAGCCTTACGCTGAGTTCTCCGCCTCTGGTGGCGTTGATGACCAGATGCTGCAGAAACTGTTCTCCACAAAAGGCAGATATAAACTACAATATTTATTAGAAATTACATGAGCGTCACCATATGACACTACAGCGTGCACATCGTCCAAAGCACCAGACACCAAGGAAACCTCGGAAAAAATATCGTGCGATCCCTAAAGTAAAGCACTGTAATTCGAATTTAACGTATCAGTTAAAGTAGTCACATTTTCAATCTTGCAAATCAGTAAATGGATATAAAGATAACGTAGTTTTGTCGAACAGTAGTGATTTTTCCTCAGAGATACTCCTAATGAATCTCATAACATGGCAAAGCTTAACAATGTAGAACTCAGCACATGTTGAAGTTCCAGCAGATGAAGTAAACTGCTTGAAACTTAATGCATGGAAAATGGATCCGCATATGCCTTCGCACACAACCCACCCGCAGTGATTGTAATAGAAAAGACTTGACCTACCGCCATGATAAAGCCAAAGTCAATTCAGGAATGAAACCAGCTCACTGGGGGCAAATAACTAAAAACTAGTTTATGCGGGAGGCGAATTGAAATTGTGAGGTTAATAATGAAATTGTGACTAAAATTATAGTAGAAACAATAGCTCACCAAATTCGTAGATCACAGGGCAGATAACACAGGTGGGTCGCGGCGGTACAAGTAGTCAACTAAATTCTCGCTTTTGAGGTAAGCAAGCAGTAAAGTAAAATAACTTCAACACCAAATGCCACAGAACCACGGCCGCGAAATAGTCCACAAATGCAGAACACGAAACAATAAACCAATAAGAATAAAAAAGAAACAGGTAAACAGGCTGCAATGGAAAACTGGCAACCGCGCGACTTGTGACAACTCTCTCAAATTATATATCCATGCAAATACAGGGTGTTTCGCATAATGACTGGCAAAATAAGTGGTGTAATAGATTTCACCTAGGGAAACGGAAAATTAAAGGGAGGGGGGGGTAATCTCAACGAACCAATGAACCTTCCAAAATTGTCAACAATGTCGGTCTAACTCCTATCTTGCAGGTAAAGTCAATTCCAAAAGAAAAGTGAAAAAAATGTTTTGAAATGACCAAAATGTCGGCATTTTCGAAATTCATGTAATTAATATACCAATTCTTAATTTCATAAAATTGCCCCTTTCATTACCTTTCCAACAAAGTGCAATATGTCCACGTACAATATTATAAGAATCTGCTATTAAAAAAGTTAAGTTAAATTCATGCTAATTCTCATTCTAATTAAATTCAAAACGAATTACAATAAATGTTATTATAATGTGAAAAGATGAATTTGCTTTGCATTTATAAGTTCAATATTTCGCGACTCTATGGTGATATTTAATGCTTTTTGTGAAGTCAGTTCAACAATTTCTTTAAAAACTATTTAATTTTAATTTTTTAGTATCTTCAGATATGCTACCTGAATGAAATGCTTCCCGAATGAACAACTTTATTGAACGTACGAACGTACTTTGTAAAGCACACAAGAATCGTTGAAATAGAGTCACGAATTATGAAGAAAGCCGACGTAAGAAGAAGTAAGTCGAAGTAGTAGGACGTAAGTCTCCACTTCCCACCACTATTACAGGTACAACATTTTGTGTCCGTACTCGGTCTATATTTAATGATGCGAGGTGCTGCCCCATCCTTCAACTCCAAGAACAAGATAATCTATACAACAATAAACCGTTCATCCAAATCGGTCTACGAGTATGAAGTTGGGCACCACTCTTCACAATATTAGGTGCGAAATTATCCTCATAGCAACAATAGGAGAGTATAATCTACACAAGAAAAGAAGAATCCAAATATAATCACTAATTACGAAGTTTGACTATACCCCGCACGCTCAGCCCAGGTTCCATTTTTTAAAAGTCGACTACAAATGGTCGTAATAATCGGTGCAGCAAGTATGAAGTTATGCGCCACTCCTTTTCCATCCTACCCCACCTAAAGTACAAAATTGTTATCCTGCTACCAATGGGGAAATATATTCTTTACAACAGCGAAATAGTTATCCGAATCGGTCCCCGCAAATTTTGAATATGATACAAAATGGGGCTACAAACAATACACAACAATAAAAAAATCATATAAACCGGTCTTCAGGTTACAATTTAGCTTCAACTCCTTCCCGTGCCTACCTCCACCAAAATATGTTTGTTTAAATTGCAGTAATTTTTTACGCTTTTTGTGTAGTCGGTTCTACTTATTTTAAATTATTTTATTTTTGACTTTTTAGTATCTTGAGTTCTGCTACTCGAAAATTGCTGTTCATTTCAACAACAGTTTAGCAACAGTTGCAGAGTGTACTCTATAGAAAGGAAACAGAATAATCCAAATCCAGCCACATGTTACAAAATAAAATAGTTTTTAAAAAAAAAGTTGAACCGACTAAACGAACGCTAAAAAGCATAAAATAATTTTTAATTTTATATCTATTACGACATTTTGAAGTCGGTGCAAATCAAACAAACCAAACAAATACAACAAAAATATTTAATCGTCATTTCTTATGATCCCGTAAGCTGAAACGTTCAGGTAGTATTATGTATTATTTTCAATTGTGGTTATGTAGTTGTTTTATTTGTTTAATTTGCACCGACTTCAAAATGTCGTAATAGATATAAAATTAAAAATTATTTTATGCTTTTTAGCGTTTTTTGTGAAGTCGGTTCAACTTGTTTTTTAAGACCTATTTTATTTTACACTTTTTAGTGTCTTCTACTCTTTACAACGAAGAAAGAACCATCCAAATTGGTCCACACGTTAGACGTTTGTTTTAACCCCCTACCCCACCACCATTCCACTAAACTTTTTTTCTCATGGTACCAACCAAGGAACATATTCTACCGAACAGAAAAGGAATCATAGAAATCGGTTCACGCGTTACGAAGTTACTACCCTTCCCCCTCCCCCACCACCACCATAGGACCAAATTATCCTCCTATTAGCAATGGGGGATCACACTCTATACAACAGCAAAAGAAGCATCCATATCGATTAAGGCGTTACAAAGTTAGGTTCCACCCCCCTTCTCCCACCCCCACCCCAGCAACATTTTTTTTCTCGTAGTAGCAACCAAGGATCATACTCTACCCAATAGAAAAAGAATTATACAAATCGGTCCACGCGTTACAAAGTTAGACTACTCCTCCCCCCTCCCCCCACCCAAGGCCAAATTTTTTTTCTCCCGTTAGCAATGGGGGATCATACTCTGTACAACAAAAAAAGAACCATCCAAATCGGGCCACGCGTTACAAAGTTAGGTTTCACCCCCCACCCCCCGCCCCCAGCCAACCAAAAATTTTTTTGACATGGTACCAATCGGTGAACATACTCTACCCAACAAAAAAAGAATCATCAAAATCGGTCGTCGCGTTACGAAGTTATGCCCGGTCAGACATAAAAAAAAAAAAAATTAAAAAAAAAAAAAAATTAAAAAAAAAATTTAAAATACGCGTCGAACTTAGAACCTCTTTGTTTTTGGGAGTCGGTTAATTAGTCGCCACGCACGGAGTAAGGCGTATCGGGAAATAAGTTTTCTACTTATGAACTTCTACTTTCGCTACCTGGGCATGTGGGACCTTATTGGAAAGGTAATAAGGCAATGCAGTGAAAATAAAAAAGAGTTAGTACACCTCTTTCAGAGAAAATTTGGGAAAATGCTGAATTTTAGGTAATCGCAAACAATTTTTTTGCACGTTTGGAAGTGACTGTACCTGCAATTGTGGGAGTTAGATCAACATTGTTAACAATTTTGAAATGGTTATTTGGATAGCAGTTTCTTAGCGTTTGTTTTTTGTCGCTGTGTTGGGTAGATCAAAAGATTAAAATAAAAGAGTGATGTGCGTACCATGAAAAACTGAAATTTATGAATCACCCTGTAACTCCCAAGCGGTTGAGAGGCCCCCCCCCCCCCCCCGCCATAAAATTTTTTTTCCCTGGGTGAGATCTATCACCCCACTCATTTTGGCACATCAAATCTGAATCACCCGTATAAGCAAGCATTAAGAGATTTTAGAAATCTTGAAAATAATAGTGCTCTCGTTTATGGTATATCCACTTTGCTTAGAAGTAAAAAATAAAAAAGAGTCAAGTTTAAAGATTTGGCTAAAATCCATCATCGGCACAATACTGCAGGAGAAACAATTTTCTTATGGGAAAGAAACATCAGAAACTACGTTCTGAAAAGAAATTATTGGGGAATAAAGACAGAATTTTAAGGCAACGAAAATATCTGTGTCAGAAAAAGAGATCATTATAAATCATACTTTATTATGTACGATGATTGACGGTAAACACGTCAAGTTCTGACAAAAACCTCATCTTCTCAGAAGTGCACGGTATGCGGTGTTATTCCTAAAGAAATTAATGAACTAGAAATCGTACGAAAAAAGAAAATAAATTTAGACGCATCTCAATATGGTCTCCGTGGATGGACTAGATTCTTGAAATACTTCATTTGGCATATAAATTAGAAGAAAGAAAAAAATACCATAAATTGACCGAACAAGAATAAGGAACAAGTAAGAAAGAATTTAAGATGAAATTAAATTTTGAAGACTATCGTAAAGTCTCCAGCATTACTAAGTTTCGTGAGGATTTTATTAAAAGGGTGTATGTAATTATGCAAGTAATAACATAAAAAATCTATTAATATATGTATAAAATTTAAAAAAATGCTGTGACGATACAGCTCAAATGTATTTTGACGAATAAAAATGATATCCTATGCCCCCCTCATGTCATATGATTTTGATACACGGATCTCATATAATAAGTTCATTCTTTTTTCCAATTGGAAAATTATTAGAAGAGGCACAAGAGGCTAAAAATAAGGACTTTAAAAGTGTTCGTGAAAGCGATATACGTAAATCAACTATTATAAATACAAATCAGGATTTAATGTGTTATTGAGAAGTATCATCAGATCCATACATTGCCCATCTTAGGAGCACATCCAAGAAAATGTAAAAATAGCCCTTTTAGAAGCATCTGATTTATTTTTTTACGAAGAAAATGAAGTAGATCTTTACGAGTCAAATAAATTTTACAAGTTTCAATTATATTTGCAATATATGAAGTGAAAAATTGTATGAGTTAATAATAACACAACATTTCCATTTATAAGGATTTATGTTGTAAAATAACGAAATAACACTTGTAAATATTGTTTTTTGCAATATTAATAACTTTTTTATATGATGTGACCAAAGCCTAGGGGACAACCCTTTGATGCGTTAGCATGGTTTTGACCGGAAGAAAATTAGGGTAAGGGAAGTGAGTAACTTGAAAATCTTGTTAGATAACAGCCCAGAGTCGGAGTGGATTATTTTAATTTCTTAATAAAAGCTCACGGGGAGACCTGGTCTCGAACCCGGGACCCATGGCATGGTGGTCGTGCCGCTCAACGAATTGATCCAACGTATTGGATCAACCATCTTCATTTTTGAAATTGTAAAATTTGAGGATCAGAAATGAGACCAGAAACCAAAATAAACTCCATTTTTATAAGTTGATAAAAACACTTGATCTTTTTCACAATAATTTTTTGTTTATTACTAAAATATTACAGCTGACGCGTTTCGTCTGTCTAAGATATCATCAGGGCTGAAACTCAGCCCTGGGGATTTTTTGGTTTCTGGTCTCATTTCTGATCCTCAAATTTTGCAATTTCAAAAACCAAGATGGTGGATCCAATACGAGTTTCAGCCTGATGATGTCTTAGACAGACGAAACGCGTCGGCTATAATATTTTTGTAATAAACAAAAAATTATTTTGGAGAAGATCAAGTGTTTTTAAAACCTTTTAAAAATGGTTTCAAACATATTCCACCAAGTGATATCAAAAAGATCAATAAGTATTAAAAAAAAACAATTAATAATTTTTTATAATTTTAAACAATCTTTTGATAAAATTTTAATTTTCTAACCAAATTTTTGTCCGCCACATTGGATTAGCCATCTTTTATTTTGAAATTCGGCTCGATTAAGGGATCGTCTAAGTGTGAATTTTTCGAAAAATACACTGTAATAAACATTCTTTCAAATTTTCAAATCGAAATTCAACTTATTACGGTCTCTACAGCGTTTCTTGTAGAAAGGGAACGGAGTGGGTAACGGAGCGAGACATCTGCCTCGTTCGGCTCGACCGTTATTCCTTTTGTTTATTTTTCTACCTGCGTGTGTATCTTTCTAAGGTGCTTACGTTCAATAACTTTCCAAAATAAACTGGCCAAGCATTTCAGTTCGTTTTCGATATCAACCACGGATAGACATACGAGTGAAACCCCTAAGAAACTTCAATCTTTAAACGCGTTTTTCTCAGAATGGTGTTTTTCACTCTCAAAGGAAGAGTTTTGAAGATATCTATTTCCAATTTGGAGAGAACATTTTTAACGTCATTCTTTATCGCGCCATGGAAGTTTTTTTTTTTGAAATCTTCGAAAAATCGCGAAAATCAGTGATTTTTCGGAGGGTCACACTGAGACGATCCCTTAAATGAATGACAATTATATATCAAATAGCTTAACAAATTCCAAACAAACTTCCGAATTACAGGCCTGGGAACTGTCGTTTGCTCAAAAAGCTATTTTCGCCGTAGGTCCAGAATTTTTCTCATAGTAGCAATGGGGGAATATACTTCATAACAGAAAAGGAATCATACAAATCGATAAGCACTTTATAAAGTAAGGCACAATATAGATTGACGCATTTCAAAGTTAGGTGCCGTCCTACCATAGGTTCAATATTTTGTATATGCCGCCATTCTATAAAGAAAAAAAGAATAGTCCAAATCGGTCTACGCATTACAACGTTAGATTTCACATCTTCACTCACCATCCGCAACAACAAAATTATTGAAGTGAAGTGGGTGAACATACTTTATGCAACAAAAGAAACTGTCGAACTTAGAACAATCTCGTTATAAGTTGGTAAAAGCTAGATTCGTGATTTGTCTTTTTCATACATAAAGTTTATAAAAATTCTTAAAATTTGCTAGATTAGTAATGAATCTGTTCATAAATTTTTCTGTTTAATGGTTAAATGGTAAATAAGTAGAATTGTTGCAACAGTACGCATCAGAATCCACACGTATTGAAAAACCTTAATATAAAAAAATAATTAACAGTTTAGTATGTATTTTTGATTATAGCCCTAATTTCGAATTATTTATTTATTCTTCTTTATTTATATTAACGTTTTGTGGTTTCAACAAGATGCTAATTACAATATTCGTATAGTCCTTAGGAATTTTGTTTGACTACGATTAACTACAGCAGGAGGGCCAGCAAATTATGATATAGCGCTAGACTGGAATCTTTCTATAACCAGCCCTGGGGACGCTTTAGTTTGTAAAATGACAAAAGACTAGACCATTATTAGTCTGTCATCAGGATCAACCCCAAAAAGACCAACAGCGTGCAAGATATTCCAGAGCTGCAAGAAATTTTTGAGTTTAAAGTGAATTAAATTTGTTATATAATACAAAACCACAGAAGTACAGTTTAAAATTAAAAAATATTCTAAATCCACAAAGCATAGAACTATACCCTTCAAAAAACCTGACAATCACTTACCAACTAACAATTCTTCTTTTTATTTTACTCTTTTGAGTCGGAAACTTTTATAGAAATGGCAGCAAGACGTTTTATGAAACCTCTGGTAAACCGCATCTTGACTGGCTTTCCATAATTTGTAATTCCTTTAATTTTCGATGCTGTTAAGAATTCTCAGTTCAGCACAAGAGGAAAATGAGAAAATCGGTTGCATTAAATTAGTTGAGGACGAAGCAAAAAGGAACTTTTTACCCGAAACATCTTCGTAGACGTGTACAATATTCTGCAATTATCTTAAAATTAGATTTTCAACAATGTAAACGGTTGTGTAAGTGCACTTTTAGAGACATGTCTTGCACACAATTTTAATGCCTCTAGATTTGCTTGAATCATTTTTACATACATACCTATATATATATATATATATATATATATATATATCCATTAAAATATTCATTGTGGTTTAATCTACTTGATAATACCTATATTGTTAAATGAACTTAATTAAAAAGTTTGCTCATTTCAGGCACAGGATTATCTAAGAGGTACTTATATTCATGGTTAAGGGATCCAATTTGCAAACTTTCTTGTCCTTTTGTTTCCAAAGTAAAAGGGCTATCACCCTGTTTCCTTTTATGAGTTTTCTGTTATAATTGCCGAGAAAGAAAAAGTTGTCCTGCTGGAAAATGGGTCCAAAATTATGGGTTTTCTTCGATTATGTTTGTACCTTTCAACAGAACTAAGGCAACCTTCTGTTTATAGCTCATCGGTCTTCTTTAGCAAACAAGAGAAACGTTTTGGATATTTTTGTTGAAGTACAGTCCTTCTTCGTTCCATCCCTTTCAGTCTTTTGGCATAAGTCATGAACTTTTATAAAGTATGAGATGGATCTTGGTATTGACTACTAAAGCTTGACAGGTCATTGATAAATGAATAGGGATTATATTTAACTGCTTGACCTTCCGGAAAATAGATTTCAATGATTTCCAGACTATTGGTCCCTGAAGGAACATTTTATTATAATGCTTTCTTATTGCGAGAGAGATGAGGGTCGACCTGGACGATTTGTTAACATTTTTCCATAAATGTCTTTTATATTCATTCCGATTGGCCACATTTTAAGAGAAGCTAATGTGATTAAAATTTCAATTCTTTGAAAACTTTCATATGGGAAAATATTCCAACTAAAAATTTAGGAATTTTCAGTGAGGTAGGTAATTCGTATAAAAAAGTGTGTTTTGTATGCCTACAAGTTTAAAAGCAACTATGCCTATCAATGTAATTATGTACAATTATTTGATTTTCATTTCTAACAATTTGAAAGCTGGTTCCGTGTCAGGTTTAATATTCTCAAATAATTATTTCTAATAGGGGGTAGAAAACTGAGATTTAATCTTTTGTTTATTTACATTTGTTTTAATTTTTTATCGATAAAAATAAAAAGTTAATTAATGTTATAAAATAATAAAATAACAAAAGCGCAATTGAAAACTTGGAACTTCCGTGAATTTTCCCGAAATATCATTCTTACGCTGAGCATACAGAGACTGTGCAGTCTATGATAAGACTCAAACGAGGAAAAATAAAAATTCAAATTCAAATGGAAAAATAACTTAACAGTAATAAAAATTCAATAAATAAAAAATAATAATTCCAAAACAGTAAAAGATAAATCTAAATAAGAATTTTAGGAGGACTGAAAAAGAATGTCGGTTTTTACATTACATTCAAACAAATCAACAAGTTTTTATTTTTAATCAATGATGTAATCACTCGTTATCAACAACCTTTTGCCAGCTTGCAAATTGTCAATACCGGATCGATAAAAATTAATTGGTTTTTGAGCAAAATATCTGGAAATGGCATTTTGGATATCATCAAAATGTTAAAATTATTTATCACTTAGAAAGTGTTTTAGCGATCGGAATAAATGGAAATGCGAAGTTTTTCCAGGTCTCAGTACTTCAAAATGTCCGATTCCGCGAATACTCCACCAAACACACAAAAACGCCTTTTTGGGATGTAAACCTGGCTTGTAGTACTTCGCAGCGATTCATTCGGAAAGAGCCACTGCCTTTTGCGTTTTGGATTATCCTAGGGGACCGACTTTTCATTCCCAGTGATCAAGCGATCAAAAAGCACTTCCGTCTTGTGCTGTAGAAGCAATAAGTTGCATGTGCTGGATCAGTTAGCTTTGTTTTGTTCGGACAGATTATGAAGGACCCAAACGCCTGATCTGCACATTTTAGCAATCTGCTGCAAATGTTTTGATAAGGTCGACCAAGCAAGTCAAGTAAAATTATAAGCCTTACCTTGTCATAGATAATTTACGATTATTGCGATTAGGTGGTCGCTTAGCCAAAGCTGAGCTTCCTTATAATGAAATGCATGCTGTTATATTAGCGACAGATAGCCACCTTACACATCTGTTAATAAAAGTTGCCCATATTTTAGGTTCGCATGGAGATCTCACCCTTACAATGTCATTATTGCGCAAAACTGTCTGGATTGTAAATGCTCATAAGGTAGTTAAGAAATTTATCCATCAATGTATTGCTTGCTTCAAAAATGTCTGTAAGGTTCAGAGTCAATTGATGGGTTCCTTGCCGTCTACACGATTTCAGGCGTGTCGTCCATTAGAAACGTCGGAGTTGATTACTCAGTCCGCTTTAATCTCCGAATGTCACGAAACATGGGATGTAGAACCTATAAGGGCTACGTTGCAATTTTTATATGGCTTTATACAAAGGCAATCCATATCGAGGCCGTAAGAGATCTCACCGCCAATGCATTTATCGTCGCCTTAAGGGGATTCACTGCTCGAAGCGGTCTTTATCTATCTATCTATTCAGACTGAGGAACAGCATTCGTCGGTGCTCAGAATAATCTCGATCATCATATTAAGGTCGTAACAGGGGATGCTCTTATAGAACCTTCAGCAGAAGATTTTACACGTTGAAAATTGTAAATTTAATTTTCAACGTGTAAAATCTTCTGCTGGAGGTGCTCTTATAGAACCTTCAGCAGAAGATTTTACACGTTGAAAATTGTAAATTTAATTTTCAACGTGTAAAATCTTCTGCTGGAGGTTCTATAAGAGCATCCCCTGTTACGACCTTAATATGATGACCGAGATTATTCTATATTACATTATTATACAGATGGAACCTGTAATAGCGTTTGAAGCAGGATTTTTGGCGAGCCTGGAGTCATGAATATTTGTACAGGCTACAGCAACAACGAAACTGGCTAAAAGTTGGTTATCTTGTTTTAATATAAAATAGTTTTTAAAAAAAAGTTGAACCGACTTCACAAAAGGCGCTAAAAAGCATAAAATAATTTTTAATTTTATATCTATTACGACATTTAGAAGTCGGTGCAAATTAAACAAACCAAACAACTACAACAAAAATATTTAATCATTTCATTTCATTTCATATGATCCCGTAAGCTGAAACGTTCAGGTAGTATTATGTATTCAACTGTGGTTCTGTAGTTGTTTTATTTGCCCCGACTTTAAAATGTCGTAATAGATATAAAATTAAAAATTATTTTATGCCTTTTAGTGATTTTCGTGAAGTCGGTTCAACTTTTTTTTAAAAAACTATTTTATTTTTCACTTATTAGTGTCTTCTACTCTGTACAACAAAGAAAGAACCACCCAAATCGGTCCACGCCCTAAAAAGTTAGGCTTAACCCCCACCCCACCTACATTCCACAAAAAAAATTATTTCGTGGTATCAATCAAGGAACATACTCTACCGAACAGAAAAGGAATCATCGAAATCGGTCCACACGTTACGAAGTTTCTAACCCTCCCCCTACCACCTATCATACTCTATACAACAGCAAAAGAACCATCCAAATCGGTTAACGCGTTACAAAGTTAGGTTCCACTCCCCCCCCCCCCCATCATTGTTTTTCTCGTGGTATCAACCAGGGAGCATACTCTACCCAGCAGAAAAATAATTATCCAAATCGGTCCACGCGTTACGAAGTAAGACTACTGGTCCCCCACTCCACTCCTCACCATAGGACCAAATTATTCTCCTATTAGCAATGGGGGATCACACTCTATACAACAGAAAAAGAACCATCGAAATCGGACCACGCGTTACAAAGTTAGGTTCCACCCCCCACTCGCATCCTGCCGAATAAAAAAAGAATTATCCAAATTGGTCCACGCGTTACGAAGTTAGACTACCCCTACCCTCCTCCACCCACCCTAGGCCAATTTTTTTCTCCTTTTTGCAATGGGGGATCATGCTCTGTACAACAAAAAAAGAACCATCCAAATCGGTCTACGCGTTACAAAGTTAGGGTTTCACCCCACCCCCACCCTACCAAAAATTTTTTTTACATGGTACCAATCGGTCGAACGTCGAACTTATAATCTTTTTCTTTTTGGGAAAAATAAAAGAGTAATGTGTAAACCATGGAAAACTGAAATTTATGAATCACCCTGTTAGTCTCAAACTGTTGAGATTGCCTCCCCCTGCCATAAAATTTTTTGTTTGTCTAGTTGAGATCTATCAACCCACTCATTTTGGCACGTCAGATCTGAAATACCCTGTATATTCTAAGCAGGCACTCTAGAACTCTTCAAAATACGCCGAAAAACAATGAATGAATTTAGCTCTGCATTTTTATATGATTTCTATCTATAATTTCCTAGTACTATTCAACTTCACAGCACTGTGAGCGAAGTCTTACCCGAACTCTTTTGGGAATCGGTTTTATTTATTTGTTCTTATGAACTTGCTTTCCGGTTCAAAAATCTATAATTGCTACAGCCACAGTTTTGCGCTCAACAAAATGCTTGGAGGATGAATGACTATAATAGCTCAAATTTTTTATCTGACTCTACTTTTTTATGCTGCATGATACTTTGTTACTTTGCGTGAAAATATGAAAACTATATTATAGGTAATATTTAAACTATTTTGTTTTGTTACCAATATCGTCGTAACCTATTGAAAAAAAAAATACGCGTCGAACTTAGAACCTCTTTGTTTTTGGGAAGTCGGTTAAAAAGAAAAGGGTATGTACATTTTTTAAAATTGTCTGAAATTGGTTTATGTTTTTGAAACCTTTTAATGATTCTATTAATCTCTGCAACGGAATCACTCTGTACACTGTTATGAAATATGTACCTTTGGTGTGGCTTTAATAAAATAAAATAAAATATTTAGTGATATAATGAATTTTGCTCAAATGGTCCTTCTGTAGTATCCACACCATTTGCTTGAAACTCGATGTCATTGAACAGGACATTTCAAACTAACAAAGAACACCCGCAAAGTCGTGCAAGAGCAGCGAAAATGTAATTAAGATGTCAACAGCAATTTGGTGTTTTTCAGGTCCCATTTTCTAGCTTTACGGGAACACGAATAAGTGAAGCTATCACGCTATAAAATGAAATGTGATATTTTAAGGAAAACTTGCAAGTGTTTTTAGTTTTTAGTTCAAGGTAGAAAAAGTTCAGATTTCATTTCAATTATTATCGGAATTATTTTCCAGTATAAAGAAAAACTAAGTCTTATTATTTGAAATAATGTATCTGACTGTTGCTGACAATAGTTCTTCCAGGTTTTTTGTAAACATACTTTGCGTTCTACTTTATGTTAATTGCATTTTAACTAAGGAGAAACGACGATTTCTATTCAATCTTGATTAATTTGATGGAGGGTAACTGCGCTAGTCCCGGACAGGTTCTAGTCTTCGCACATTTTTCATTTTATTAGCAAATAATAAGAATGTTTATATTCGGCCGGCGTATTCAGTACTTGGAAATGACACATCCATATGCTAAATTTTATGGGATACACAAGCTCTTGTTGGGCCAGCGGACATCATTGAGTTGATATACTTCGCGTAAGTTTGACAGATTGCAGAGTGAAAATAGCTCATTGGACTTTAATGGAAGTAAGTTAAAATAGTTATTTGTTACTTTATTTAGTTAATGTATGTTTATATTGACTAAATAGTACATTTTATATTATATTTAATTTTAAAGTATAAATACAGTTTCCTCTTGAAGGGCCAAGCGGCAACATCACTGCGGCGTGGGCTCGGTCCAAAAATGTTATCGTACGCGTGACTCATACTCGTTATCGGTGCTCAGGCTCGTGCGGACGGAGGGGGGGGGGGGGGGGAACTTCTTTATTAGGAACAATTTGACTGAAATACTAAAAAAAAATAACCGAAAATGCACATGAAATTAGATAAAAACCCCCCAGGAGCAATCCTGCGCACGGGCTTGTCGGTGCTCGATTTCGTAACTTTATTCTGTCTTTTTATTGCCCTTTTGTTTGCTCGGTGAATTTGTTATTTATAAAAAAAACATAGTCGGTGACTAAAAAAATGGTACAGCAAGCGCAAAGTACCTCGTCATGGCTAGATATAATGATCAACAGACAATGCTAACGGTTTCCCTTTTTTATTGAAAAAAATGATCAACTCGGTACCAAGAAGTAGCAACAAGTTGAAAAATGCAACAAGCTCAGAAACGGTACTGTTCTGATAAAAACAAAAACAATTAAACAAGCAGAAAAACTAATTACATGAACAAGCCTTAGTCACACTATCAGTGAACATAATTCCCCTAATGAAGCCACGGGTGCCATTTATTTTCGTGATTTGAGTACGTGTCAGATGAGGAAATCTTCCAAGAACTTAAGACATTAAATATAATTGGCATCAAGCGACCTACCAGGCAAGAAGAAAACCAAAAGAGATAATTTGGACTCTACATATTTACCTTTGCAACATCATCGGCTCCTGAATTCATATACATTGGATACAACAGACTTCCAGTTAGACCTTTTGTTCCTCCACCTCTCCGTTGTTTCAATTGCTTTAAATTCGGGCATCTTACAACACTGTGCAAAAATGTAAAAGCCTGCCCAAACTGTGCTAAGAAAATCCATTATGATGAGTGAATGTGAAATTTGTGTTTTCACCAAAAAGTATGTCAACTGTCTTGGACTTCACGGATCCTTAAAAAAACTTGCCTAAGTTTTCTTAAGGAGAAAGAAATCCAAAGAATTAGAATTATAGAAAAAGTCGACATGAGGGAGGCGATCGAAAGATACAAAATTCGTAACCCGATACTGCCTAACAGGTCTTCCTTTGAAATATCAGCAAACCATCTATTCCTTCAACCTCTTCCACACAACCTAAGGAAAGCCCACCAAAGCCCACGAAAGCAGAAGAAAATTCTCTACCTCCTCAGCTTCAGGAAGAGGCACTCCCTGAACAAAAAATGGAAAAAATAACCATACTACCAAGCAAAACTAACAAAAGGGTAAAACGCACACTGAAAACACAAGCTAATGAAACCATAAATAGGAATACTTGAACCAGCACAACAAATTCTAAAGATGAGGAAATGGAAGATGAAACTATATCCTCGGATTCAAACATAGATACATAATGTCAAGAAACAACATCATCCAATGGAACTGCAATGGATTTTATCAACATTTTGAAGAATTCAAATTATTAGCAGATAAGTATTCCTCTTATATATTTGGCCTACAAAACACTAAATTCAGATATAATCATCATCCTAAAATTAAAAATTTTAAGATCTATAAAAAAGAACCTAATCTCAGAAACAATCGCAAATGGAGGTGTAGCAGTCTTCGTTAATGATATATTCGACTCAGAAGAAGTATTAATTGAATCAGAACTACAAGTAGTTGCAGGAAAAATATACTATCCCTTCAAGTACATTGTTTCCAGCATATATCTACCTCCCAACATGAATATAACATACTCGGACTTACAAAACATAATAAACCAATTTGACAGCCCTTTCATAGTAGTAGGAGACTTCGATTGCCATAACCCTTTATGGGGCTCAAATCGTACGGATGCCAGAGGGGAAATTATAGAAACAATTATCACAACCAACAGCCTAAACATTCTTAATGACGGCTCACCGACCTACTTTAGTTTCGCGCATAAGACCTTTAGCGTTATAGACCTCACGCTCCTAACACCTGCATTACAAAACTGCTTTGACTGGTATCTCGACCTTGACCTCCACAGTAGTGACCAGTTTCCCATAGTTATTCCTGTCCTCACATCACTATTACAATTGGAAAAAAGGCCGAAATGGATAACCAAAAAAGCCGACTGGAATACATTCCAGAAATCCATCAATATCACTGAGGACTTACAGGACATAATAGATATAGACGAAAGCGAAGAATACTTAAGGGGAAAAATTTTGCAGGCAGCAAAAGAATCTGTGCCACAGTCTTCTTCAACTAGTTCAAAGCGTAGAGTCCCATGCTAGAATAGTGAAGTCAAGGCTGCTATCAAAGCACGTTAAAAACTCTATAGAAAATATGTCAGGACCCTTGAACAAACAGACTAACTAAATTTTTTGTTCGCCAAACGTGAAGCCAGGAACATCATCAGATTTTACAAAAAGGAAAGTCTTGAAAACTTCATCCACTCAATCAATTCCAATACACCAATCACTTGCGTATTTGAAAAAATCAGGAAAATTAATGGTTTTTTTTTTTATATATGATGTTGCCAAAGCTAGCTCCCTATGATGCTAAAGCACAGCCATGGCAGGAAAGGAATTAAGGTTGGGGGAAATGGGTTACAAAGACTACACTGACATTAGTGACCACCTAGCCAATACGTTTATAAAGATATACTCAACCTCCCAGCACTCATCTCGTGCTTTTATTGAACATCGTAGGAAAATTGAACAGAAGACATACATATTCCAAGAGACTACAAACATTCAGAATATAACTGCGCTTTCTCCTTGGAAGAAATAGAACATGCTCTCAACTCCAGCAAAAGTTCATCACCCGGCCTGGACGGAGTTCACTACGAAATGTTAAAAAAACTCCCGATCACTGGCAAGAAGTGCCTTCTAACTCTACAATAAAATATATCAAAATGGAGAATTCCTAACATAGTGAAGAGGTTCACTGGTATCCTAATCCTTAAACACGGTTAAGACCCAAAAAAGACAACAAATTACAGACCTATCTGCTTAACAAACTGCACTTGCAAAATACTGGAAAAAATGGTAAACCGACGGCTGGTCTGGCACCTCGAACGTTTTAACAAAATAAATATCTATCAATCAGGTTTCAGAAAACATAGATCATGTATGGAAAACCTAGCCTCACTCGAGTCATCAATAATGGAATCAGTCTCCTCCAACGAATTTCAGGTATCCATCTTTTTCGACATAGAAAAAGCCTATGATGCCATATGGAAAAGAACAATAATCTCATCATTTATCTCCCTTGGCTTCAAGGGAAATATTGTTGCCTTCCTAAAAGACAGAATCTTTTGCACTTTTATTAGGAATACGCAATCGACAAAAAAAGTAATGGAAAACGGAATACCAAAAGGATCCATCCTCAGCGTTGCCCTCTTAATTATTCTCATGAACTCTCTACTTGACACGATTAAGCCTCCACAAAAATACTTGATGTATTCCGATGACCTAGTCATCTTCAAAAGTGGCAAAAACTCTCAAGCATACAACCGTCCATTCAAAGTACCTTAGATGATTTTATTAGTCAATGGAGCGACAAATACGGCCTCAAATTCTCAGCTAGTAAAACAGTAGCAATGATTTTCACCAGGAAGAGGCATCACCTAGAACATCCCTCTTTTTACCTCAACGGCGAATCTTCAACCTTTGTAGAGAAACATAAATTTCTCGGTATGACATTCGATAGAAAGCTAAATTGGACAGAACACATTAAAGAAGCGAAAAGCAAAAGCTCCCACAATCTTAACAATTATATGTACTATCAGTAGTATCGGCTCTATCATATACAACACCGCCAGCAACACTAAAGGCAGTTGACACAGTCCACCATACAGGCATGCGCTTAGCTACAGGAGCCTTCAGAACAAGCTTAACAATAAGCGTACTCGTAGATGCGGGGGTACCCCCCCCCCTAAAATACCGTAGGGACAAACATATGATAAACTATGGAATCAGGATCCTATCATTTGAAAATCATCCATTAAAGGACAATTTCCTAAATACCAATCAAATCAAATAAATCACCATAAATTCTCAAATAAAAGTGAAAAATACAAACTAATCTACAAATTCACGCAATATGACATCCCATTCACCATGGCAACAATCTGCGCCCTGGATCGCTTCTAAAATTGATACAGATTTGGGACTGACAATACACAAGAAAGAACAAACTACTGCTCAGAAATATATACAACTTTTCAGATAAAAAATGTCGAATAAATACAACGGATACACCAAATTATTCACTGATGGGTCACTTTACAACGCAGAAACAGGAAGCGCAATACTATTCCCAACATTACACTTAAAATATCACCTTCTCAAATACACATAAATCTTCTCTATAACTATTTGCTGTCCAAATAGCAGTCTGCCACGCCCCCAGAGAACCCCTGAACTTGGTAATATGCACTGATTCACTCAGCGATCTACAAGCACTAAAAAACCTTTACATTAATCACTCCACATTCCAGGATATTAGACATGAAATTACCCGAAAGAGAAATCAAAACTGTTCATTCCTCTGGATCCCCAGCCATGTTGGTATAAAAGAAAATGAAATTGCAGACAAATTGGCCAGGGAAGCAACCACAGGTACATCACATAACGAATATAAATTCATCACTGACCTTAGACAACAAATATTAAAAAAATCAAATCTAACTGGAATCTTGAGTGGAACTCCGTCACCCATAGTAAACTAAGAGATATCAAAACCTCTATTTATAGCTGGGAAGAAATAAAGAGACTAAATCAAAAACAATCAATCACCCTCCCTCGCCTCAGAATAGGCTACTCGCAAATTACACATTAACACCTCCTAGACAGATCAACTGCACCTACATGTGTATGCTCTGAAAATTAGACATATCTTCAACGACTGCCCACATGTTACCAGTCTAAGGCAAAAATATAACATCAACAGTACCCTGGATTTAGCAAATGAAAACCATACCAACATCAAAAATATTTTTAATTTTATTGAAGAAATAGGAATATATAATGAATTGTAAGTAAGACGTGTATAAGTACTCAAAGTATAAGTAAGAATTAAAAATACAATATAACGTAACCTTGGAACATATATTAAGATTAAGCTATGTGCCGGATAAAATCCCTAGTGGGTTAGCAGGCAAAATACCTGTATAAATAAATAAATAAAGTATAAATACTTTTTATTTAACTCATAAAAACTTGAAATTGCAACAAAAACAGTAGTTTTTTTAGTTTTCGAACAAAGCTGTCCGTCCGAATATTCAGAATACACATCAAAAGAAAGTTGTTCATATTTACTCTCTAATGCGATTTAATATGTAGGTATACATTTTCCAACGATCGTTATCGATAAATGTATCACTATCAGATGCAATAGTCATTCTGAATCTAATGTTAAATTGGTTACAGTCTAAAAGATTGATGTATTTACATATTTATATAATTTTAGAGCATCCCATTGGTCCCATTTTTGGTATTAAGGCTTCCAAATTCTTCATCTGTAAGGTCAGATATTACGAGGATATTATGATCTTTCGGCTATTTAAGGATAAAAATTTAAAAAACTTTTCAAATCGAAGTTATGATCCCTTTATTAATCGAAATAACAAGCAGATTCATTGAACTTGAAATTTTAGTCGCAAAACAAATTTCCATACAAAACGAAAGCAGTAAGTCATGGTTTCCGCGCTTTGAGGGTTCGAAAAATTTTTGGTGTCAGGTTGATTTAGTATTGGTTGAGCCGGTAAATACAAATTTTAAACCCTGAAAAACACTTATGAACCGGTTTTTTAACGTCAGTCAAAGCCCCTTCCGTAGCAACACTCCGAGGGTTTTTGTACTTTTGCACAGAAAAGAATTGCCGTGAGTTATGGAGTAAAATCCCTCTCGTGTAATTCAGGACTAAGAATATATAACTGGGCGGGACTAAATAAATATCTCAGAGAGCTGGCTTGGTCTGGTTGCTTATCTATGAGAGACGTTAACAAAAGTACTGATTATATCTTTAACATCCTATGATTTGGAATGCATCGCTTTATTCATCATAGCTTCAAAAACATCAAAACCAACTAACTCCAATTGGTTGAATAATGACTGTTCCTAAGCTATTAAAAACAAGGAAGCAGCCGTCCAGGCATATAAATTGTGCCCTTCGGAGAAATTGAGACGTATCTATAGCGATGCGCGAAATATTTGCAATTCAATAACTAGTCGGGCAAAGTTCAATTTCTACCAGAGCGTTAGACGGAAGGTATTTTCTACTCAAAAGGGTAGTAAGGGCTTCTGGTCTCTAGTAAAAACCGTAAAGAACAATTTCATCTGTTCGTCAACACCACCGCTAATTTATAATGGGAATGTTTTTACTGACTCATTGGACAAGGCCAACCGTTTGCTGCTAATTCGTACTTGACACCTTCATCTCAGCCACTTCCATCTCCATCACAGTGCACGGGAAGTTTTTAGGGTACTTTTGAAACTCGACGTTTCCAAAACTACTGGGCCTGATGGTTTCTCGCCCCTGCTTTTAAAATGCTGTGCCTCTGCTTTGGCTAAACCTCTGCGCAAACCTTTTCACCTGTCATATTTAAATGAAATGTTTCCAAATGCATGGAAACCTGCTCATGTCCAGCTGATACTTAAAAAAGGAGAGGCATGCGACCCCTCTATCTAGAGGAAAATTGCACTAACTTCGATCATATCTAAAGTTTTTGAATTGCTCTCTCAACTCTCAGTTGATGCAGTATCTAGAAAATAACCATCTTATTCACAATTTCCAGTACGGTTTCCGCGCTGGCCGCTCAACCGGAGACTTACTAACGGCTCTAACGGTGCGTTGGAATCATTTTCTCCATAACTTTGGTGAGTCCGAAATCGGCGCTCTTGATATTTCAAAGGCTTTTGATAAAGTCTGGCAAGCTATTACACTTATTGGAGATTCCTCAATCTCTACATCGACGTAATGTCGGTTGTCTCTCACTCTTCTATCGCTATTTCCATAGCCATTGTTCTAACGAAACTGCTAGCCTGATTCCTTGTAGACACATAACAACGCGCGATACAAGAGCTACAAGTCGCTCCCACCCCTATACTCTACAGGTTAAATTTTTACGTACCGTTAAACAACACGAATGTGGAACAGTTTACCATCTTCTTTTTCCCTCGTCATATGATCCCGAAACTTTTAAAAGGGGCGTACACCGACACCTCCTTCACTCAACCTCCAAACGCATTTCCCTCATCCTTAATTTCTTTTCTGCCAAGGCTGCGCTTTAGCATCATAGGGCATCCCCTGAGCTTTGGCAATATCATAAATAAAAAAAACTAATAAGGAAGTGCTATAAGCTCAGAAAACTTCGGCAAACTTCTTGAAGTAGTGGAATGACCATTTGTTGTTGTGAGTGCACCATCGGAGTAACGTAAATATAGAATTTTATTAAAGGGGTCGGGAAATACACAAGTACCCTCAATTAAATATTTAATAATTTACGAAATTGCTTCCACCTAATATTTCGGATGTAAACAAACTTGAAGTTACAGCAAGAACTTTTATTTATTTTCACTTTTTTCCCAGAATTTACAGATATAGTAGAAAATCCGGCCACTGTAAACTAGGCATTCGCGTTTTCGTTTACGATTCCGAATGGTAATGAACACGCGTGATTTAGTAACTAGCAACTAATTCAAATAAACTTTTTGGATGAACTTACCAATGAATTTTTGGATTAGATTTCCATAACCCCACCGTTTTAAAATTTCCACTAAATAGGCTTTATCGTCGTCCTCCATTTATGAAAATGCGCAGCACCTTACAAACCACTTTTTATTTTTGGAGATTAAATTATTGAGCCACTTTACTCTATAACTGCTGGATACCAAATGCGCGATATGCAGTGCGTTAGCACATGCGCACTTCACTAAGGTATATTTATTATAAGTAAATGAAATTCTCGTATAGATGTATACACTTTTGTTATTCATATATTAAAAATTTCCATGTGTATCGTACATTTTACAATTTATATATCTAATTTTGCTAAATATACATATATTATAAATTGCCATTTGCATATGAAACTTGGTTATAGTAAATTTTCTAAAGAGCGTAAGACATTTCACAAGGGCCATCAGAGATTATTGCACCTGTAAACGAACCTTTACTATTGCCATATCAATTTTCATTATATGTATATAAAAAATTTTCATAATTATAGCTCACACATTTTTTATGTATGCTGTAGACCAGTGATGGCCAAACTCACACTTCTTAATGTGAGGAATGCTTAAAAGCTTTAAAACCATTTCGTACTGTTTGTTTAATTTAGAACATTAAACTGTTTGTAAAAGGTTGTATATTTCAAGATACTGTATAAGTGCTTACAAAACAACTTAAATATGACGATCTTTTTAACTTTTGTATGTTTTAACGATTAAAAAAAGCAAAAACAGAAAACCGAATTCAGCCACAACAGTGCATATACGAATTTAAAAGCTTAAAAGCTCACTGTAGACTATAAGTGCCCCCTACTTTGTTTGTTTTCTATGGGTTATTGCCACACATAGCCACTTAATATTCGATTTACTGTTACATATATGAAAAATTACAATATACATACATATATGGAAAGAGAGTAATGCATTCATAACACTTTTTCACATGGAAAATATTATAAAAAATTGACACGGATTTTGTGATATGGTCTGATACTTCTATACATAGTAAAATAGTATCAATTACCTAACATTTTACGTTTCCATGTGAGCTCCATTCACAATTTTAAGCTATTGTTTTCATATTTTTACTATATTTCATTTACTATGTACACTTTCCTGTGAAAAAATATAAACTCAAACATAAATTTTCGATTTTTTTTGGGATGATAAAGAAACTTTAATGGTTGGCTTGCACCCCGAAATGGTGCCCGCCCACACCAACTCAGGTACAGGCGTGGCTTAATTCCTTTTAAAAATAAAATTCCCAACAATCTTCTACATTTTGGATTTCTTTCTTTTTCTGATCATAAACCGCCCTTGCCAGGATGCCCCATAGGTTTTCTATGGGGTTTATGTCTGGACTTAGAGCTGGCCAGTCTAAGACTTTAATTCCGTGTTCTTGAAACCAAGTTTTTGTAATCCGTGCTGTATGGATAGGAGCATTGTCTTGCTGAAATATAACATCTTTGTCCTCAGTTAATGTAATTAAGGGAACAAGATGTTCCTCTAACACTTCTTGGTATTGTTTTGCGTTAATTTTGCCAGAAATAAAGGCAATTTCTGTTTTAAGATATCCGATAAAAGCTGCCCACACCATAACTCCTCCTCCTCCTAAAGGTTTACGTGACATGATTTTCCTTTCTTTCCTGAGATCATGCCCGTCGGGGCCGTCCAGTTTGAATTTCCTCTCATCACTAAAGATCACATGACGCCACATTTCGCTGTGTTGGATGTGTGTTTCGGCGAATTTAAGACGTGCTTCCTTATGCCGTTTTTTGAGTGCAGGTTTGCTCAAACACTTTCGATATTTTAAGTTGCTCGAAGCTGCTGCCCACTTCCTGATAAGACTTGAATCGCAGTCCAAATTAAAACGTCGAACCATTTGAAGATGAAGAAGCTCCTGATGTTGAAATTTCACGTAAAACAGCTCGTTTTACCGTCGGTGCAATTTTTGTTGGTCTCCCAGATCGCCTCGTTTTTCCGTAATTTTCAATCCCAGCTTGTAGAAAATTTTTTACCACTCCTTGAGAACGAATTATTTCATTAGCAATTTGTCTCTGCGTCATTCCACGACTTTTCAAATCAATTATTCCTTTTTTTCAATGTCCGTTAACTGTTTCCCACGAGGTATATTTAGAACTTTAAATTAATTTAAAAATAGCAAAAGTTTCTTTATTATCACTTAAACTGGCTGCACTGTGATTAAATGAACAATTATCACACCGATGTACACTTTGCAACTGTGCGTGCCGTCGAATAGAGGGCTGAGTTTATACTTTTTCACAGGTAAGTTTTTGCTTTTTTCAGAAATTCTGATCCCTTTTTCCTTTTAAAAGGAATTAAGCCCCTAAAGAAATGTACCTGAGTTGGTGTGGGTGGGCACCATTTCGGAATGCAAGCCAACCATTAAAGTTTATTTATCATTCCAAAAAAATCGAAAATTTATGTTTGAGTTTATATTTTTTCACAGGAGTGTATGTATATTTTGTATTATTATGTTATAGCTTGTATTAAGCTTAAATAAATAAATTATTCTTATATCGAAAATTTGTCTATGAAAATTTTTTTTCAGTGTGTATACGTACCTTGTTTTGCTACGAATTATGTCATTACTGATATTTACTGATTGACGGTTATTGTCATTTTATTGTGTCAATTTAATTAGTTTTATTTTACTGTTGTAGTAAGATAAAAGTAAATAAATTATTATTATTACTACTTCTATTGGTACGAATTATTTCAGATTTTTTGTCTTGCAAATATATATATTTATGGTCATAAGTCAAAAACTAATTTGAATTACGACGTTTTTAATCCATAAATGAAGCCCTTTCAATTGATACTTCACACGACATCTAAAACAAAAACAATATTTCTAGTTCTCTCTGGCTTCTGCAGCTGTGCCAAATTTCAATTCCATAACAATATTAGTTACTGAGAATTACGGTAGAAATGCAGAAACAATAAAAATATAGCGTATGTTAATAAACAAATGAAAATTCCGCTAACAGAAATAGCATTTAGTATGAAAATGCGAGCAATAAAAAGTTGCATATGATAAATTGCAATAGAATAAGTTGCGTATAAGGCAATATCTTTTAATGTAATAGAGAATTCTATTCATTAAGAAATTGTGTTCCGAAAAGCTGCTTTAAGTGCAAGACGGTAAAAACTTTTATACAAGAAAAAGTTGGATTTTCGAAATATATTTACATGCAAGTAACAGTTGCATACAAGAAGACGTTGTACAAAGAGTTTAATGCAAAATAAATGCATTCTGACATCACATGCCTTTTAGAAGTCCATAAACTTCCAGACCTTTCTTGAAAGTAAAATTGTCGAGTATTTGTTGGAAAGGAATTTTATTAAAATTTTATTTATTATTTTAAATGATTTTTACTTCAGGTACCTGCATCCTATTATGTAGTAGATGACAAAAAATTTCTAAATTTAAAGCCCTCAATCTGCACTAGAGTGCAGAAATATTTTGACTAAAAAAAAGTTCCAATAATATTCAAATAGGAAAAAAAATATTATGGAAACCATAGCAGGAATTATTCCCTTGTTTTTCGTCATCAAAATCTCACTTTTCTTTTACTTCTACTTCTTTATTTTCCTTCGGACCATGACTTCTCCCGCTTCTACTCTCCAAATCGAACTCTGTCTGGTGACGATTTCCTTCTACTTGCTTCTGATGCTACTTCTTTTAAAAAAGCACACTCCCAAACTCACCTACTTGTTTTTATTTTCG
Organism: Leptarthrus brevirostris; assembly: GCA_964036015.1. Classification (NCBI taxonomy): domain Eukaryota; kingdom Metazoa; phylum Arthropoda; class Insecta; order Diptera; family Asilidae; genus Leptarthrus; species Leptarthrus brevirostris. The sequence goes on from OZ038375.1 coordinate 43,955,639, forward strand.
CTTTAACTTTAAGACTTTTCACAACATTCACTTAAGAACTTAAGCCGAAAAAGGAACAAGACAGTCGGTTTTATAAGAAAATGCCCCCAATTGAAAATGCTGGGAAGTTTTTCTTTGCGGTTTAAACCAATTTCGATTGTTTTAAAATTGTCAATATTCAAATAAATTTTTCTATAAAAATATTTTGTGCAACTTTAACTTTCGAATGGTATATGCCATAAATTCAATTTCCGCTAGAAAATTTTCTAAAGAGATTTTGTTGACAAGCGCCTTGCATGTCCTTCGAACTTTTAAATTAAAATTTTTGGATTCCTATTTTATTTACCGATCCTTCGTAATGTTGGGGACAATAATTTATCATGCCTTTTCCAAAGAATATGTGATGAAATTTTTCTCAAATTTGCATTCATTTTACGAAAAGTGTTAATTTACTTTATTATTATATTTACAATTTGCACAAAGTAGATCTCACTACAGTTTTGCCATCACCAAAGGTAAGGTGTAACATCTTACATCAAAAAATTACACTATAACAACAAAAGGTGAAAGAAGAGTTGGCTAGGTATCTTCAGCAGAAAGAGGTTCTTTGGTTGGAAATAGTACAGTACAAAGGAATAACCAATATTACTAAATTTAGATAAGAACCATTCGCATTGTAGGTTATGTGCGCGTATTTTTGAAGAGACAATGGAGTCGTCATAATTTCATTCCCAGCACACACTTCTTACCCTATTCAACCATAATATGTGACTATATATGAACTATTTAAAAAGTTCTACTCAATTGCTTTTAATCTATACAGTGCGAGTAATCCGAGAAAAGCAACAACAATATACGAAATCGGTCTTGAAGTCCTTTAACATGGGGAACATCCCTAAGAATGCATAATACACTGTGTAGGTCACGTGTTATCCTCCTGTTTTAATATAATGAGTCGCCTGGGCTATGCAGATGATTTAAAAATGTTCGTCTCCTTCTTTAAATTGCTGTTCAATCCTGATTGCCGTCTTCATAAACGTTGATAGTGTAACACTGTGTGCGAGCTGTACCGGAATTAAAAAATGCCCAATCAAAATTTAAATTCAAAATGTTTTATTAAAAAATTCAAGAATTCAAAATACTTCAATATAAACGCTTAATCCTAATATCACAGTCAAATAACAATTCAATAAATAGTAAATAGTTCAATATAAATTCAAAATAAATACAAAATAAAATAGTTTTTAAAAAAAAAGTTGAACCGACTTCACAAAAAGCGCTAAAAAGCATAAAATAATTTTATATCTATTACGACTTTTTGAAGTCGGTGCAAATCAAACAAAGCAAACAACTACAACAAAAGTATTTAATCGTCCTTTCTTATGATCCCGTAAGCTGAAACGTTCAGGTAGTATTATGTATTATTTTAAATTGTGGTTATGTAGTTGTTTTATATGTTTAATTTGCACCGACTTCAAAATGTCGTAATAGATATAAAATTAAAAATTATTTTATGCTTTTTAGCGCTTTTTGTGAAGTCGGTTCAACTTTTTTTTTAAAAACTATTTTATTTTTCACTTTTTAGTGTCTTCTACTCTATACAACGAAAAAAGAACCATCAAAATCGGTCCACGCGTTAAAAGTTAATTTTAACCCCCTACCTCACCCCTATTCCACTAAACTTTTTTTTCTCATGGTATAAATCAAGGAACATACTCTACCGAACATAAAAGGAATCATCGAAATCGGTCCCCCCCCACCACCGCCATAAGACCAAATTATTCTCCTATTAGCAATGGGGGATCACACTCTATACAACAGCAAAAGAACCATCCAAATTGAACCACGCGTTACAACGTTAGGTTCCACCCCCCTTCTCCCACCTCCACCCCAGCAACATTTGTTTTCTCGTAGTATCAACCAAGGATCATATTCTACCCAATAGAAAAAGAATTAGCCAAATCGGTCCACTCGTTACGAAGTTAGACTACCCCCCCCCCCCCCCCACCCACACCTTTCACCATAGGACGAAATTATTCTCCTATTAGCAATGGGGGATCATACTCTATACAACAGAAAAAGAACCATCGAAATCGGACCACGCGGTACAAAATTAGGTTCCACCCCACCCCCACCCCCCACCCTACCAAAAATTTTTTTGACATGGTACCAATAGGTGAACATACTCTACCCAACAAAAAAAGGATCATCAAAATCGGTTGACGCGTTACGAAGTTATGCCCGGTCAGACATAAAAAATAAAAAATAAAAAAAAATAAAAAAATACGAGTCGAACTTAGAACCTCTTTGTTTTTGGGAAGTCGGTTAAAAAGAAATAAAAGAATAATTTAAATAAGTAAAATAAATCCAACGTTAATTTGGTGCTGTTTTGGTGCCTTCCTGAAAGAAGAAGGGAGAGATTTATAAAAGGAAATTCAAAATTAGGTTTTTGAATTGTAAAATAGAATTAGTTTTCTATTTTGATGGGATGCAGAATTAAGTTTCTGCTGGAAAAATACAGAGGTAAGTTTCTGCGATAGTATTTACAGAAGTAAGTTTCTGTGGTAGAATTTGCAGAAGTAAGTTTCTGCGACAGGAAATTTTCAAATTACGTTTTGAAAATCACGGATGGGATTGTTTCAGTTTGAATACTGAACAAGGAATGAGGTGCCACACTGAAAATAGCTCCAGGTTAGCGGATTTAAACTCTTTTCATTCAAGAGTTCGCCTGGTAGTACTATTTTACTTTAGATGTTAATTTCATTCACAAGTGGAAATGTGAGGAGTTCCATCATGGACGCCATACTGGTCGCATGTGTTTTAGACGGCCCGCTCTGCAGATTAAATAATGTTTAATCTGCTAGAGTGGCGTAAGTGCTGAATGCGTGGGGTTATTGTGGGGTGACATTGGAACTCATTAAGAACAAGTTATAATTTAATTTATAAACTCATTAGTTCCTTTAAATCATCCAATAAGTGAAATTTCTAATTACAAGTGATCCAAATCTACCGTTATCCATAAACACGCGGTCATAGAGCCGCGTTAATGTGTAAAATTCTTAAATAATCGCTACTCTCGCACGAGTTCTTCCCTGGATTGTCCTGTTGCAGGGGGAACCGATCTTTAAAGTGGCCGGCACAACAGTTAATTCTAAGGCTGGCCAGGTGTTTTGTCATTACCTGTTATTTGTAGCGGTATCTGCTGTGCGTTTACCGTTTTGGAAGAAGAAGAAGAAGTGGAAATGTCTGGTAAGTTTTTATTTTGCAAAATAATTATTAATTTATGAATTTTTTGTTTATTTCAGCTGATAAATTTTGTTGGAGGGATGGTTGGAGAAGATTAGGAGATTAATATGCACTTCCCGTGCATTCAGATAAGTATTTCAAATTTAAACCCAAAGTTTTGTTTACTTTGTGGATTATTTATATTTGCAGTTTGCCAATTCGAAAGACGAAAAAAGGAGTACGAAGGAAGCAGTAGGACAACATTTGGACAACGGGGGATTGTTTACTAAGTATTATTTTGATGAAATTGATTTTCCAGTAAATGTTTTTCTTTTTAGGAAATAATTATGGAGGGACTGAACACACTGGATTGGGCAATGTTAGTCGATCTTGCGCACGGAGTAAATCGATTGATGTTTTGTAGTCGTCGTTTTTAAACTAACTTTTGATTCCGATGTTGACGTTTCCTTGTGGCTTGTCGGTATCCTGGTTGCATGTGACTCGTTTGGTGGCCGCTAATTTGGGATCACATTCTTGGAGAGGGCTTTCCTCCTTGACTGCATCTTCCATCTTTAGGTGGTCCGCAACTTTGAAAAAAATTTATTTAAAACAAATTTAGAAAAATTATTAGTTAAAAAATGTTTTTATTTAATTCAAATATTTTTGAGACTTTTATAATTAAAACCTATCTATTAGGTTGTGAAAGAAGAACTGAATTTGCATTTTGTTTTTTGAATCCTTTTTATACCCATCAAAATGCAATAAGATTTGCTGAGTTTTAAAAAGAATGTTATATTGGCAGGTGTATTTACGGAAAGGAAATGTGGCTAACTTCTCATGAGGAACTGAAGGAATTCTTTCGCATTCATTTTCTTCGTTTATGAATAAAATTCCCCGCTATTTTTTTCATATTTCATTCCAAATATATAAAAGAAATTGACATGGATGTTCTTTATGTTTTCTTGCCTTTCTTAAAGTTCACTCGAAAAACAAAAACAGGAACAACTGTTTGTTAAGCATATAGAAACGACGGCAAAGTTGCAGTGCAACCCGATCCGTCCCGCACGTGACTTCATAATTCCCACGACTATATGTAAACGGTCGTTTTCGAGCTAAAGCGCGAAACTGTATATGCCGATTTCGTTATTAGTATGTACTCACGTCAAAATAATCCGAAAATCTACCAACTTACAGGTTTTATACTGCTTAGAGGTTGCTTCTACACTTTTCGCTTTAAATAAATTCAAAGAATAAAAATTAAGTTAAAAACTGAAACCCAGCTACGGGTTGAGCTCTCCTTTAAAAATTTGTAAACAAGACTTAGTAGCTAGACCTCTATTGTGTATATATTGTAATGGGTCTTTTCGGGGATTCCTCAATAGAGGGGTTGCCGGGAGCTCTGGAGTCGTCCAAGGTTCTTTTATATTGAAAAGACTCAGTTACAAAATAAATTTATACTTTATTTACTCATGTATTTGTTTTCTTATTCTCTAAACATCCAATTTTCTCCAATACATTCTTATATTTTAATTTCTATTTCTACTGGTATGATGGCTGGAGGAAAAGATAAGTCGACACTGTTGAAGAGAGAGAGATGATGCTAGCTTGATTAGCTTTATTTGGCTTTTACACGTAGGTCTCACGTGTGTATCGTGGTCGATGATTTATATATAAGCGGGATGACCAACAGGCTACGCCACAGAAGGTCAGTGTATGCGGAAACGACTAACAGGCTACGCCACAGAAAGTCGGTGTGTATAAGCGGGATGACCGACAGGCTACGCCACAGAAGGTCAGTGTATGTGGGAACGACTAACAGGCTACGCCACAGAAAGTCGGTGTAAGTAAGCGGGATGACCGACAGGCTACGCCACAGAAGGTCAGTGTAACAAACTACAGGGGGTTAGTGTGAGTAAGCGGAATGACCGACAGGCTACGCCACAGAAGGTCAGTGTATGCGGTAACGACTAACAGGCTACGCCACAGAAAGTCGGTGTAAGCGGAAATAGCTAACAAACTACAGAAGGTTAGTGTGAGTAAGCGGAATGACCGACAGGCTACGCCACAGAAGGTCAGTGTATGCGGTAACGACTAACAGGCTACGCCACAGAAAGTCGGTGTAAGCGGAAATAACTAACAAACTACAGAAGGTTAGTGTGAGTAAGCGGAATGACCGACAGGCTACGCCACAGAAGGTCAGTGTATGCGGTAACGACTAATAGGCTACGCCACAGAAAGTCGGTGTAAGCGGAAATAGCTAACAAACTACAGGAGGTTTAGTGTGAGTGAGTGGGATGACCAACAGGCTACGCCACAGAAGGTCTATAGGAACGGGTTAAGACTGAAAGGCTACGCCACAGAAAGTCTACGGGTTGGGACAGGTAAAACTATCTACTGCTAACTACTGGACTTTATCGTCCGATTTAAGCCACTAGTGCTTTCTGGTAATGAGCTGGTAGCTTCGTGATCTAAGCGCACTTAGATCTGAACGTGACCCCTTTCGAGATACTACTGCTCGATTTCTGTACTGTGCGGTTTTCTTTTATACTTTCGGCGAGGCCCAGAATTATTCCCCACCACTATTTTCTAGCTTATTCCTTTGAATCAACTTCATGCAACGTAGACGCATACACCCAACTGATTATGGGTTGTTATGCAGAGAAGAACAATGTGTGAATTTTACAAACCCACGCTGCCAGCAGAATATCTGGTTAAATCTGGTTATCGCGCACAAGTTCCCTATGACTTGGCGGATAGATGACGTCACGCACATTTTCATGCCCTTTCACTGAAGCATTCGTGATTGGCATCTTTGTACTGCTTGAACCAATGGTTTGCAACGGAGATACACACACCCAACTGATTATGGGTTGATGTGCAAAGAACTTGAAATGACAACGTAGCTAGTGGGAATAATCTGGCTCGCATATTTTGTGGATTACGTCATGCCCACCTGCATGCCATGGGGCTTTAGAGTTTTTCATGGACATATTTATTACAGAGTTTGGACAAAAGTGCGATGTCTGAAAAAATGACATGGACGATGGCGTAATTTTATGTACGGAGCAAAATGCTTCGTTACATCTCCCCCTCTCTTCGACAGTGTTCGACGTCGGGTATGAATTACAATAGAAAGGGACTTTTTATTTTAAACTTAATCTAAAATATCTATTGTATAAAGGAAATGTTTTTTTTTTTCATCATACTTATGCTAACAAAATATATAATATATTCTTTTTTTTTTTTTTTTTTCTCAAAGACCTTAACCTAATAAATATATATAAGAACTTAATCTACCAATTCAGTACTTATTTAGGTTTACAAAATATAAAATAAGATAACAAAAACAACAATTGGAATGATTTTAATAGAACATTCTTTTTCTTACTAATTTTATTGATGCCTATGTTTGGCGTTTGACCATTACCTGGCCTGCTCTGGTCTTGATAATTGTATATCTGTGTCCTTGGTGTCAGTGTCGTAGTCTTCTAATGTTGGCGAGAAGTTGGTCCCATGGTTGACTAAATCCGAGACTCTGGGGGGGTGGATTGATCATCCATTGGTTGGCTTCGGGTTTGTTTGGCTTTACGGCTGTCTTCTGAGGCTCGTCTGGTTTGTTGGGAATCGTTGCTGGATGTATTTTTGCTACTTCGGACTGGTTGATTGATGTTCGGCTCATTTTCTTGGGTTGGATAGTTGGTAGCGATTTTCTGTCCATTATTTTAATGGTCGGAAGTGGCGGCGGAAGCGTCTGACGTAAGTCGGTTGACATCAGGGTGTCTTTATTGGTACATCGGATGATATTCGGGGTATCCTCGTTGCTCGAAATGCTTAGGTTGAGCAATTCGGGTAGCCCGCAGTTGTTGGTTGTTTCGTCCAATGGTAGCTCTTCCTTCTGAACCCAGTTCGGTCGGAGGCTAGTCGGAGTGACCTCTTCTTTTATGGCTCGGTTGATGGTGGACCGCTCCCCACTGAAGAAGATATTCCTTTTGACGAGGATCGGTTGGATGTTGAGTGGTCCTCTCTGGGTAGCTGGTCGCAGAAAGGGCTGGGTCCGATTGTGAGGGATGGCTTTATGAATTGCCATTACCTCTTGTGCAGAAGGTATCTTCCGATTTGGTGGCTTAATTTTTCCGGGTTGGGTTTTCCGCGATACTGTTGGGTCCCTTAGGTCCGGTCGTCTGGTGGCAGCTATCAGTTTTTTCTTTGTTTCCTGTGATGTGTCCATGTTGACATTTATTTTTGGACTGATCTTTTTCCTAATTGACGGCTTCCTTATATAGTTCTCGTGGGAGCTGTGGGGAATACTTTTTAGGTCTTTAATGTGAATGAGACCTTTTGGAATGCCGGAGGGGATTTCTTCGACTTCATAAATAACTGGGGAGATTTTCTGACGGATTTTATACGGGCCTGAGTATTTCGGGGCTAATTTGGCGGAAAAGGCTTTGATAGCGGATGAGAGTTGGTGTTCTTTCTTCATTACTTCATCTCCAATGGCTGGCTCCCAATGTCTTCGTCTCAAATCATAGTGTTGTTTCTGTTTTCTCGATGCCTCCTGCATATTACGTCTCACCAGGTCATATATATCGTCTAATGGTGGTTTGGCCAGTTGCTCGTCGCTAAACGTATTTTGTGAGCGTATGGTAGGCAATCGAAGTTCCCGTCCGTAATTTAAATAGGCTGGAGTATATCCCGTTGAATCATGGGTACTTGTATTTATGGCTAACATGAACTCGGCCATATATTGATCCCAGGTACGGTGATCTGATTCGATGTATTGCGCTATCATGGTGTGGATAATTCTGTTGACTCGTTCGGTAGGATTTGCTTGAGGCGTATACGGTGGGGTCGGGCGGTGCGTTATACCAAACTCTTGCAGCGTATCTTTAAATAGTTTGCTGGTGTATTGCGGTCCGTTGTCGGTGATCATAAGTCGAGGACACCCAAACTTTGAGATGATTCGGTCTTTGAAGGCTTTAACTATAGCTGGGGCGGTGGCTTGTCGTAACGGCTGAATTTCGACCCATTTGGTAAATTTGTCTTGAAATACTAATATCATGGTATTTCCGTGTTTTGACCGTTGTAATGGTCCGATAAGGTCGGAACTGACTACTTCCCATGGACCTCTTGGTTGCAGGGTGTGCATCTTCCCAGCGGTTTTCTGTTGTGACGGTTTATGTCTAGCACATACAATACAACTACGTACATATCTGGCCGCTTCTCGAAACATTCCCGGCCAATAATATAATTTAGCGATTTTATTAATGGTCTTGGCTACTCCTAGATGTCCGGCGGTTGGTGCATCATGGTTCTCATATAATATTTTGGTTCGCAATGTTCTTGGTATACAAAGTTTCCATTCTCTCTGGATTCGGTTCATTTAGATGATTTCGGTCTGGTATATAGCGGTATAACTTCTGGTTACGGATGCAATAATCTGGGAAACTTTGTCGGTCTCTTTCTATATCTGCGAATTTTCGTCGGTACCATGCACAGGTTTCTTCGGGAGCCAACGTGGCTATTTGCTTGGCTGGTAAATGCTGGAGTTCAACTGCCCATCGTGCTAATCGTCCGGAGGGGTTATCCAATGTTTGGAGCCACTTAAGTGCCTGGTGATCGGTTACGACAGTGAATTTGTAGCCTTCCAAATACGGTCTCATCTTTCTTATACCCCATACTACGGCTAAGCATTCCTTTTCGGATACTGAATATTTTTTCTCAGCGTCGTTTAATGTTCGGCTGGCATATGCGATGACGTGTTCATGTCCATCTATTACTTGCGAGAGAACTATTCCTAGACCTTCGTAGCTGGCATCGGTTTGCAGAATAAATGGGACTTCAAAGTCTGGACATGTCAGTACGGGTGCTTCGGTTAGATTTTTCTTCAACGTCTTAAATGATTCTTCTTGTTCTTGTCCCCATATCCACTTTTGTTTTTTCTTTAGCAATTGGTTGAGCGGTACCACAATTTTTGAGAAATCTTTAATAAAACGTCTATACCACGATGCTACTCCCAGGAATTGTCGGAGTTTTTTAATAGTGGTAGGTGCTGGTATGTCGGTTATGGCATTAATTTTTTCGGGATCGGTCTTAATGCCTTCAGACGTAACGAGATGGCCCAAGTATTGGAGCTCTTGCTGGCAAAAATTGCATTTGTCGGGGTTTAATCGTAAATTTGCTTTTCGGAGACGTTGGAATACTTCTTGCAAATTTTCGATATGTTCCTCAAATGTTCGGCCTAATACAATGATGTCGTCTAGATATACGAATGCCCTAGCGTCCATGTCTGGCCCTATGACGGTATCTAACAACCTTTGAAATGTTGCTGGTGCGGAATGTAGTCCAAATGGCATAACGGTAAACTGGAACAATCCTCTGCCTGGTACAGTAAATGCAGTAATTGATTTACTTTCGGTAGCTAATGGTACTTGCCAATAGCCTTGGTGCAGGTCCAGTGTGGAAATATATCGTGCCTCCCTTAATTTATCCAAGATATGGTTAATCTGAGGCAATGGGTATGCATCTTTAATTGAGATCTCATTGATCTTCCTGAAGTCGATGCAGAAACGGTATTTGCCATTCTTTTTCCGGGCTAAAACCACTGGTGAACTATATGGACTGTTGGACGGTTCTATTATATTCTCGGCTAACATTCGGTTTACTTCGGTGTTTATTATTTGCTGCATTGCCGGATTTCTCGGAAAATATCGGTGCTTAATCGGCTGGTCGGTTTTAAGTCGAATCTTATGTTCGACTAGGGTGGTCGTGCCCTTTAACTGGTCAAACTGTTTTATTTCTGCAGTAAGAAATTGTTTCATTTGTTCCTCTTCGTATGATTCTTTTATTCGGATCGGCTGTACGGTTGTGATTTCCGGTGTTGTATTATCCTGACTCGGTATATTGGTGAGGTGTATTTCTAACCCACACTTACGCAATAAGTCCATACCGATCAAGATTTGGATTGTCATCGTTGGTAGTATGTGGAATTCATGATTTATTTCCCACTTGTTGATTCCACATTTTAACCTTATGGCTTTGGAGACTGATTCCAATGTTCCATTTGCCAGTCGGATGTTATGGCTTGGTATTCGGATTATCTGTCCATTTTTCATTTTACAAAAGTCCGCCATTTCTTCTCCTATATATGATAGCATAGAACCCGTATCCACTAATGCGGTAAATTCCTGATTGAATATTGTAATGGGCAGGAATGGTCGGTTATCTTCTTCTATGCTGTGATCTGGGACTGGTGTTAGTGTGGCCCCATTCTGTTTGGACCGGCGGGGCCTTGGCGGTGGTTGTCGGTCCTTCTTCCGTTTCCCTGACACCGGCAATCCTTACTCAGAATTCCTACGCTTCCACATCTGGAGCAGAATAGCTTGGGACGGTTGTTGCAACGTTGCCTTATATGTCCAGGTTGTCCACACCTCCAACAACACGTATCGGTGTTATATTGTGGATGTATAGCTACAATTGACAGTTCTGGTCTACCAGCGGGCGGAATCCCTCGTCGGTTATTGTTGACAGGTTGGTTGTGTCCGTAATTCGGATTCGTTGGTGGTACTACTCTTCGGGTATTTTCCATAGGCCGGTAATATCCTTGTGTTGGATGTCGGTGATTACCTTGTTCTTTTTTAATTGCCTCATATTCTTCCCCTAAGTTTTGCAAGTCGGTTATACTGCTGAAGTCTTTTCGTCGAATATACAGGCGGACGTCTGGTCTGAGGTTAGTGTAAATTCTTTCTAACTGCAGTTCTGTTGAGGTGATTCCTACTCGTCTACTTAACGTTTGCATCTCAGTTAAGTAGTCTCGGATAGATTCGTTCGGTCTCATATTTCTTGATCGAAACTCTTCCTCTAGCCCTAGTTGATATCGTGGCGGCAAGAAGTGCTGTTTCAGGTGATCACTGAATTCTTTCCATGTTTTCCAGCTGTCTTGGTTATTTCGGTACCACAGCAGTGCTTTCCCACGTAGTAGTTCCGGCAGAGCCTTAATAAGGCTATCCTCGTGAATTTCGTATGCTGTTGTTAATTCTATGATGCGTTCTAGAAATCCATGTACGTCGTTATGGCCATCATAGTGTGTACCCCATTTACGAACACGGTCCATTAATTCCAGGGAAGATATCTTGGTTGTTTTTACTCCCTCTATTGGTTGATCTGGTCTTCCTATGTCTCTTTCTGGTGGATTCTCCACTATAGTCGGAGTTGTTGTTTCCTGGACGCTGGGTACACTTGTGTTCAGGTGTGTGAATAATCGCTTTCTAAGCGTCTCTATGTTCCCTCTCGGCGATAGTCCATGAAATTCCAATTCTGTTCGCAGTTCTTGTCTAGGTAGGCGACGAATTTGGTCATTATTAAGTTTGCCTGTGTTGGTAGACATTTTATCTGTCTGTCTCTATTGCTGGTTAAAACTTCTTTACGGTCCTTTCGGTACGGCTTCTGGTATAGCAAATTGCTTTTGGCCGACGTCGAGCACTAAGTTCTATGTTTTAATGCTTCTTTTCTCTCGTGTGTTTGTCGCCTTCTCTCTCTCTAAGTCGTATCTTTTCTCTCGGTCCCTCGGTGAATGACTTATGGTCCCTGCTCGGGCGCCAATTTTGTAATGGGTCTTTTCGGGGATTCCTCAATAGAGGGGTTGCCGGGAGCTCTGGAGTCGTCCAAGGTTCTTTTATATTGAAAAGACTCAGTTACAAAATAAATTTATACTTTATTTACTCATGTATTTGTTTTCTTATTCTCTAAACATCCAATTTTCTCCAATACATTCTTATATTTTAATTTCTATTTCTACTGGTATGATGGCTGGAGGAAAAGATAAGTCGACACTGTTGAAGAGAGAGAGATGATGCTAGCTTGATTAGCTTTATTTGGCTTTTACACGTAGGTCTCACGTGTGTATCGTGGTCGATGATTTATATATAAGCGGGATGACCAACAGGCTACGCCACAGAAGGTCAGTGTATGCGGAAACGACTAACAGGCTACGCCACAGAAAGTCGGTGTGTATAAGCGGGATGACCGACAGGCTACGCCACAGAAGGTCAGTGTATGTGGGAACGACTAACAGGCTACGCCACAGAAAGTCGGTGTAAGTAAGCGGGATGACCGACAGGCTACGCCACAGAAGGTCAGTGTAACAAACTACAGGGGGTTAGTGTGAGTAAGCGGAATGACCGACAGGCTACGCCACAGAAGGTCAGTGTATGCGGTAACGACTAACAGGCTACGCCACAGAAAGTCGGTGTAAGCGGAAATAGCTAACAAACTACAGAAGGTTAGTGTGAGTAAGCGGAATGACCGACAGGCTACGCCACAGAAGGTCAGTGTATGCGGTAACGACTAACAGGCTACGCCACAGAAAGTCGGTGTAAGCGGAAATAACTAACAAACTACAGAAGGTTAGTGTGAGTAAGCGGAATGACCGACAGGCTACGCCACAGAAGGTCAGTGTATGCGGTAACGACTAATAGGCTACGCCACAGAAAGTCGGTGTAAGCGGAAATAGCTAACAAACTACAGGAGGTTTAGTGTGAGTGAGTGGGATGACCAACAGGCTACGCCACAGAAGGTCTATAGGAACGGGTTAAGACTGACAGGCTACGCCACAGAAAGTCTACGGGTTGGGACAGGTAAAACTATCTACTGCTAACTACTGGACTTTATCGTCCGATTTAAGCCACTAGTGCTTTCTGGTAATGAGCTGGTAGCTTCGTGATCTAAGCGCACTTAGATCTGAACGTGACCCCTTTCGAGATACTACTGCTCGATTTCTGTACTGTGCGGTTTTCTTTTATACTTTCGGCGAGGCCCAGAATTATTCCCCACCACTATTTTCTAGCTTATTCCTTTGAATCAACTTCATGCAACGTAGACGCATACACCCAACTGATTATGGGTTGTTATGCAGAGAAGAACAATGTGTGAATTTTACAAACCCACGCTGCCAGCAGAATATCTGGTTAAATCTGGTTATCGCGCACAAGTTCCCTATGACTTGGCGGATAGATGACGTCACGCACATTTTCATGCCCTTTCACTGAAGCATTCGTGATTGGCATCTTTGTACTGCTTGAACCAATGGTTTGCAACGGAGATACACACACCCAACTGATTATGGGTTGATGTGCAAAGAACTTGAAATGACAACGTAGCTAGTGGGAATAATCTGGCTCGCATATTTTGTGGATTACGTCATGCCCACCTGCATGCCATGGGGCTTTAGAGTTTTTCATGGACATATTTATTACAGAGTTTGGACAAAAGTGCGATGTCTGAAAAAATGACATGGACGATGGCGTAATTTTATGTACGGAGCAAAATGCTTCGTTACAATATGTCTGTCTTGTTTAAAAATTTAAAAGTTAAAAATTTAAAAGGGCATTTGAAGCCGTATTTGGGTTTTTGCTTTTAACTTTACTTTTTATGTTCTTAGGGAAATGTGCGGCCTCCGCATACTTTATGCTTTCGCGCCTCGCATAGCGGTCTCCACCACAAGCCGCACGGCCCCGCAGCTACGGCTGCTCACCATATAACCTATGTTACGGGGATTCATATAAATCCAATAATACCTCATTAGTTCAAATTTGATGAGTAATTTAGAAGTTAGGAAGAAACAGACCGACCCTCAAACAAAAAATTGAATGGGAGGGAGGGGGGGGGGGGCAGTCTCAACCGTTTGGGAGTTACAGGGTGATTCATAAATTTGCAATTTTAATGGTATTCACATCACTCTTTTATTTTTATCTTTTGATATAGTCAACGCAGCGACATCAAACAAACGCCAAAAAACTACTATCTCAGTGTCCTTTGTAAAATTCGCAGCATGCTGCTCAATGTCGGCAGAAGTTTCCGAAGTTTCGGGGCAAGTTTCCCTGCCATTACACTTCAGGTTTCTCTCAACCTTCGGAAAGTATATGTATAGTGGTGCTCGTCGATTTGGTAATCTTCTTTGATACAGCCGCTGTCTCGTTTCGGCTACTACATCATAAATGTAAATAATATCCGCGTATTCCTTAAAAGTAAATTGTACCATTTTTAAATAATGTTTGCTTAAAAACACCCGTACTAATTGATTGTTTTTTCAACTATGATCTGCTGACTGAACTTTACCATCAAGTATGATATATAATATCGGCAATAAAACAAAATTACATAAAAAAATTTATAGCTCTTTTGTAGCAATAATTAAAATTAATTACCTGTGCACCCACGATTAATATTCTCTTAAAAATTTTGTTTATTTGAAGAATTTCCTACCTAAAGTTCAATAAAATAATTGTGTAGTCAGGGATTTCTAAGGATGCGGTTTTTCTAATTCTTTCTCTACCTACACACGTTGTACCTTTTTGGAACGAAGAGTAATCTAATAAAAATAAAAAGGAATTGTAATTTCATGAATTTCAGAGAAAATTTAGGAAAATGCTGAATGTTTGGAAATTTAAAAAAAATGTTTCACTTTGGCAAATGACTGTAGAGCAAGTGGTAGGCCTTAGATCAACATTGTTGAGAATTTTGGAAAGGTCATAGGGATAGCCGTTTTTTTGAATTTGCTTGAAGTCGCTGCTGGAGATAAAAATAAAAGAGTGATAGTATACCATGATCCTTTCTTAATACGGATCTTTTCCATGTTTCCGTGTTCATATATTTGCCGTTGCTAAAAATGCAGAAATGTACGAAATACTTCACTCAATCTGACTTGGTGCTGATCCATCCTACATCTGGCCTTGACTGGAATGTTATTCTCATATTTTCGCCATACCGCTTTGCCGCGTTAGTAAGGTTTAAAGAAAGGCTAACTTATTCGCTACTCCACAATTTCTGAGAACATTGAATCTATGAAGCATCGATGGAATGTCGGTTGTCTTTTACTCTTCTATTGCGCCTTTTACTGCTTTATCCACATTTCCACGGCCATTGTTCTAACGATATTACTAGCCAGATTCCTGTAGGCACATAACAGCGTGCGATACAAGAGCTTTATATCTCGCTCCGGTACCTATAATTTGCAGGTCAAATTTGGTCGTACTGTCAAATTTCGGGAATCTTTTGTATCCAGAAGAGCACGCATGTGGAATAGTTTACCATCTTCTGTTCTTCTCCCGTTTTGAGCCCGAAACTTTCTAAGGAGCCGTACATTGTCACCTCCTTCACTCAAAATCTATTAACAGATTTCCCTTTTTATTAATTCCTTTCTTGTCAGAGCGATCCCTTGAGCTTTGTTTGGCATTATGATTAAAAAAAAAAATAATAATGATTGAATAACTTATACATATGTTATAAAATTAAAAATCCTAAAAACTGCTAGCTACCCTAATATTCACAGTAATAATGAGCTAAAGAATTCAAAAATTGACAAAATATTATAAAACTTGCCTAAAAGGAAAGAAAAATTACTATAAGCTTGAGGGCAAAAATTGGTATAAAAGTGATAAACAAATTTTTAAATGTCTCCAAGTAAGTTGCCAGCTCTATAAAAAGTTTCCAATTAAGTGCCAGTTCTATTACAGTTTTAAACATGAAAAGAAAGAAAAATAACTCAAAATAATTTCTTTGTGTTTGTAACGTGTTTTCCGGTAGCGGGGAGGGTCGCTGGCTCTTTCCAATGGATGAGCTCGCCGGATCCAGGGTAAAGGGCTTCTGGAAAGAAACTCACCAATTCCTCACTACAAATGTCAGTTTATTCACAACTTAAATTCTACACATGTATCGTCTTTGCCTTATCTTTACAATTCACTGTTTATACTATTCTCTAAAGTGTCTATATTTCACTTGCTCGTTCTCACGGGGCGGCGGTCGTGCTACTCCTTCTGTCTCCCTAGGTGTATCGGGGCTATTCCGGATGGTTAACGTATGGATTGACCTCTTTCCTTAAGCGTAGTATGACGGCCGGACGATTGCCTTGCTTCCGGGCGAAATCTTTGTGCGGCGGTGACGGCTATTTTTCCTGTGGGGAAAGAGACGGGGACAGAATGATTTCGTACTAAAATACAAGGCCTAAATTATCTATGCTCTAAGAGACAATCACTCACATGAAAGGGCCAGGAAATACGCTGGCGAAGACTGCGTCAATACCAAAGTGATAACCGGGGACTTGCTGGTTAAAAGTGTCGCTCACCAGGGAGACACACTATTGACAGAGAGAACTAGATAGCCGGGGAGGCACGCCAGCTATGTGAGTGTCTTGTACCAGGGAGGCACGCTAGTACAAGAGATACAGAGAGTGTGTCACCAGGGAGGCTCGCTAGGGATAGAGAGAACTAGATAGCCGGCGAGGCACGCCAGCTATGTGAGTGTTTTGTACCAGGGAGGCGCGCTAGTACAAAAGATAAAGCAAGTGTCCGTCACCAGGGAGGCACGCTAGTGACAGAGAGAACTAGATAGCCGGGGATGCTCGCCAGCTTTGTGAGTGTCTTGTACCAGGGAGGCACGCTAGTACAAGAGATAAGGCGAGTGTCCGTCACCAGGGAGACACGATAGTGACGGAGGTAGAACGAGATAGCCGGGGAGGCACGCCAGCTATGTGAGTGTCTTGCAAGAGATAGAGCGATATATATATATATATATATATATATATATATATATATATGCTAATCTTACCCACCACCAGTGGGCCGTGTTGTCCATCCGAACGCTGGTCTTCAACTGCCGTCAATCTGGTATGGGGCCCACCTATATAGCCCAAATACTGGGATCTCCCTAAAACGAAAAACTTCGCTGCGTCGGTCGGTGATGACTGACTCGTCCACGGTATTCAGCCTTCTTTATATTTCGTTCGGTCTGCGGTTTCGTTCTCTTACCTCGGTTGTTCCCAGTTGGTCTTACCTCTAGAGCTGGTCGACTACGACTGACTGAGCTGCTGTGTGAACCCTCGTTATATAGTGCCAGGGGGCTCTGGCGGCACTCGGTAGTCGGACTTTCCGCTGCCGGGCGTGGTAAATCCGGTGAATATTTACTATACTCGTATCCGGGGGGGAGGGGTATGGCGGGGCTTAAAAACCCTAATTTCCGGCCTTGCTGTTGACAGGTTTTGTCACTTGCTGTTAACAGGTTTTGTGGTATTTTTCGACTTTGTGGCGGCTGCGGGGAGCGGGAAATTGATCTAGGTTAACTTCTTTTAGTACCGGTGGTGGGGGGGTCTGGCGGGGCTCAAAACCCTATTCTCCTCCGGTGCTGTTGACAGGTTTTGGTAACTTCGTTACATGTTGTATAATATAGTCTCATATATTAGTTCAAATAAACTCTAATCAATGACCAATGGGTCGTATGTTGAGGTTGTTCTTCAATACAATTACTTACAATTTTGTGTTGAAGTATTTGAAAGCTAAAACAAAAAAAAGAAAGGAAAGAAAAACAACATAAAAAAAACTAATAATTTAAAATATGACTAAACATTAAACTTATCAATCAAAAACTGACGATATCTTAGAACAGATTCAAGGTGCCTAAAAAGGTTTTCCCAATTTTTCCCGTCCAGAATGTTTACAGTTTTCTCGACAGATAAGCTGTTAGTTACAAAAAAGAGAATATGAAATTGTGCTTAAATGGGAAATACAGGGATACAGTGGTAAATATCTTCCTCTTTTTCTAAGTTACATAAGGAACATAGCCTGCTTCCCCTCAGTACGCCAAAAGCTCGCATTTAAGCCAAATAATCCACTCCTGGCGCTTAAAATGCGAATAAAAGATATACTAATTTATCATAGAAATAGTTTTTCTTGCAAAAACTATAATTTATTTGAGGGTACACTCCATGCCTTATATCTTGCGTGGCTTTATGACATTTTTGCTCATATACAAATCTTTCTTTACACTCTACTACACTTTACACTAGGGTTTATATCCAAAGCAATTTAAAAAACACAAAAATCTGTTTCATCTTTTTATGTCATGTTCTCAAGTTAGCCATTTTAAGCAAAAATTCAACCTCCTAAATTCACAGCCCTTCGAATTTAAACTTATAATTTCTCTTTGCTCTTTGCTAATTTCAAAAATAGTGTTGACTTTCTAAAATGGTAGGTATTATTTGTACTTTTGGACATGATGCTTGAGAACGGTGAACGATTTTTGTATGCTTTAAATTGCTTTTGAAAGAGGACATATTGACCACTATTTCAAATTCGAAAATATAAAAAAAAGGGTAAATTTTCACAATATTTCCGTTTGAATTTGAAAAACTGATATTTTTTTTTTCCAAAATTAGACTTTAAAAATCAATTTTTTCAAAACCATTAGCAGTAAAAAAATTTATTTATTTTTTTTTCAATAATTTCAAGGGCTAATGTTTTAGGTAATCTAGTTTCAATACTTTTATTATTAAGTGTATGTGATTTTTTTAATGTGTAAATGTAAATGTCCTTTAAGTCTGTTTCCAATCCAATCATGGAGTTTGCTGTATGCACCAGTAGCCCAAATAACCTTTTAGCAAAATACCTCAATAATTTGCTAGGTCGTTCATAGTAGTAAAATCCCCAGACTTCTAAAGCATAGCACACATATTTACTGCTCTTTACACAGATGAAAAGATTTAATACTTTGATGACATTGGTAAGTCTTTTTTCATTAATATACTATTTTAAATTTTACCAATCTCTAATTTTGCAACAGTCAATCAGTATTTCTAAGTTTTACAATTTCAATGCCATCGCAAATGAAGGTCCATTGCTCTTTGGAAGTTTTGGGACACCCTCCCCGTTAAAACATTACTACCTTCGATTTTGCAAGATTTAATTTCAAGTTTCAAAGCTTACACTAGCGTTCAAGATTTCTTTCGTAACGAATCGTACGAATTATCTTATTTAGAACATCTAAACTATCACCCAAAATCACTACATAATTCGCATACAATATACAATACAAAATACAGATAATATAGGACTAATCAAACATCCTTGCGAACGAATGAACAAAATTTACTGAAACCGAGAAAAAGTCTAACTTAAACATCATTGTCTGAGAGCTTCGAGAGTTTATATACATAGTTCGAAGTTCTTATTTTGGCAATTTATGCTCGTATGCATATGTCCTCACTGTAGAGCCGTTCGCCACTTTTCTGGTCCTTAGGGAGCACTCATCCAAACATTTTCCTGAACGCACTAAAATTCCGAAACCGGTTAGAGTCACATGGAACCAGTCTTAAAAGTCATCCACATCTGCAAAATTCCCCCCATCATCCTTCCAATTCTACAATTTCAATATGAGACTAGTCCTTCCTGCAGCACTTTCAGCAATTTCAAAGCAAGAAAAGCTCCACGAATAACATGCTGCAAGTCTGCGGCATGCTAATCCCAATGAAAGACGAGGCTTCGGTTCCGTACCAACAATAAAGTTTGTCTTAGGCAGGTGAATGTGTTGGCCTTCGTTGGCAGGAACTCGATACGTAAACTTCTTCTTAATTTGGCAACGAAATAGTTCATAAGTGCACGCGTGTACTTGTAGGTCAGTGATATATTGCCCAGGCTCGAACCGCATGCAATACAGATGAATTATTGAATGAGCAAGTGTTAGGATAAAGCTAATTAAGCAATTTACCTCGTTATATGTCCTCGGTTCCCTGCGGAAAAAGCGAGGTTTTTTTTATGCCGAATATCGGCCAGATAAACTGGCCCATATTATCGCGAATAAAGACTATTAATGTCGCACCAGTTCGGGCATGTAAAGTCTCTATGAACAAGGTTTCTTCCCCCCACCACAAACTGTATAGGCTCTTTGAATTCGTCGACAACTGCTTTGTATGCACAAGACTATGATGGAGCAGTTTGAAAGCTACATCAGAGTCTCTGCAGTTGGACTATAGCTATATATCATTCTACTAGTTCTTGTCCCCATTACTCCGAAATCTACCCAAGATTTGCGCGCCATTAATAAACTCCTAAGTGATCTGTAGCATTAAGTCACCTGAAGTATCAATGATGTCTCCAAGAACTGTAGTTTGTCCTGTATTACACTTCGAGCATTACTGAACACTGAATACACCTACTAGTTAGGGGTTCAATCTGATTAGAATTCCTGAGAATTCCCCAAAAATGGAGCCTTATTCTGCTCTAAGTCGTAATTGTGGAAAACAATCTAGTGACCAATCATGCGTATATGGTAGACGGACTGAGAAAAGATAGGAGTACTGAGCCGCTACCTCCCAAGAAACTTACCCATAGATGCGAATTTTAACAGATGTATGATAGACGAAGTAATTAAATAATTTACAACGACTGCACGTCCTTTCAGTGAAAGGAGATACAGTATAGTTTGTCACGAATTCATTGTTCCGGAGAATTTCTTCAGAGCCATGTGGTTATTACATGTTTTACCATTGAGCCCCACATGTACACCTAAATATTTCAAGCAAGTATTCTACCATGGGGATGAGGGGAGAATCTGTTATATTCTACTACCTCCCACATCTTAATCCTTGGCTTTTGACAGGGCTAATCCTAGCGCCCACCAATCCCTCATGTTGATCAAAACTCTACCAGGAATTAGAGATGCATCCTCTTTCGTCATAACAACAGATAAGGCGTCAGCATATGCTTATATAAGTGGCCTTCTATTAGTGTATGTTAAGTGAACTAAATACTCCCGCAACGATCGGCGACGATTAACCAACAGCAACTCCAGTGCAAAGTCATAAGGCATCCCTAACAAGGGGCATCCCTGCTTGATTCCCCGTCGAAACGAAATAGTAGACAGTATACATATACACATGATGCTTTATGAGAATCACTGAATCTCTGCACAACACTCTCATATCTCACAGTCCACTAATATTGTCCATCCCCTTATATAAAAGCCCAAATACATCGAAATCGCATAGTAGGTACTCGTGCAAGACGCCATCAAATGCATTTTCTTGATCTAAAGAGATCAGGGCCATTTACGAACCAGTCTTTTCATGGTAGGCGAAAAGATGCTTTGCTACCGCGCTATTGTCGTAGATACTATCTGCAACGCAGTAAGTTTGGTAACAACTTTGCAAGAAAATATATCGGGATTGAAGGGCTTATTAAAGCAAAAGTTGTTGAAACATTTTTTGGTCCATTACGAGCGCCAGACCACGTTCGTAACTTGATTTAACTTTATTTAGGTTAAAACCGTGTAAATGTTTTAACTTTTTTGGAAAGATAATTTAGTCTGGTTTAAGTTAATATACATTTTTTTTATTCAGAGAACTAATATAGTAGTTGTGGCGATAGGGCGAGTTTAAGATAAAATCATCCCCTTCTTGCCATAAGAAGCAATGTAAATAAACTTTTCAATAGGACCATTTAAGACATCATATAAAACTTTAATTAATGGCTTTAGATTGCGGTGGTTTTGGTCCTAGTTGATACGGCAGCCTAAACTTAAACCTTACTGCATAAGCGCACGGATGAAGTGAAATGTCGTAAGACATTATTAATTAAAAAATGTCAAATAAGCAGGTAAAAATGACTAATGAAAAATTTTTAGTCTCAAAATTAACAACATTGGTGTAACTAAAGTTCGATACAAATATTAGCGCATTAACTGTTTGTATATTTCTGGTAAAACAGGATCTATAGGTTCGTCGCCCAGTGGCTTGCCTATTATCACCAGGTTTTTTTGCTTTTATTAAAAAATATTAATTATTTGAACCGGTTACAAAAGGTTTCTTCCCCCTTAAGCACCTTAAGTATTGATCCGCCTTAATAGGTTAAACGTCGCAATATCCTGCTCTTCAGATTGCTCTTATCTACAAACCAACGTCTGCAGCATCTTTGATTCACTGTTACTTCACTTTTAGTTTTATAAAGCTGATTTTTCTTTATAAGTAATTTTTTATTTAGTGTAGTAATACGTTTTAATGTTTTCAATGAACGAGATGATAATGTGGTGATAGGTGCTTTTATGGCAATCTATCTGCATATTTCAATTTGTTCTCATTTATAGAACAATTAATTCCTTTTCCAATCTAAACAATCGGCACGTCAGTTTTCAGCGACATTTTTTCAATGAACGAATTTTTGTGTCAGCAACTAAGAAAGATAAGGTTTATTATTATATATTATTTATTATTTATCTTCTTATATATATTATTATTTATATATTATTTATTATTTATTAAAGAAAAACATTTCTAGTTAACCCCGTTAATTTCTCGTTTTCTGTAATTTGTACCGACTTAAAAATGTCGTAAGAGATATAAAATGAGAAATTATTTTATGCTTTTTAGCGCTATTTGCGAAGTCGTTTCTTCAACTTTTTTTTAAAAGCTATTATATTTTTTACTGTTAGTGTCTTTGTATAGACGACTCGAAAAATGCTCTCATCCTAACAAACCAATTTCAACAGTTGCCAAGATAGTGCGCTTTGTAGAAAGGAAATCCGGCCTGTGAAATTGAAATCCAGCAACATATAAAATAGTTCGAAATTAGTCACGGTCACCCTTTCACACCCTTTCCTTAGATACAAAATTTTTACCATCGCGGTAGTACGCCACCGTACTCTATACAGCAAGAAAGAATCAGGAAACGTATTCTGTGAAACATAATCAAAATCATCGAAATTGGTCTACGCCTAACGAAGCTAGACGCCGCCTCTCCTTCGACTCACACCATAAACCACATTTTTTGTCATGACACAAATAGATACTCTATGTATTCAGAATCATCTAAATCAGTCCACGCGTTACAGAGTTAGACTACCCCCACCACAACCCTTTGTCAAAATTTTTCCTTATAGTTGCAAAAAGAATCATCCAAATAGGGCCAAGCCAACCCTACCCCACTCAATAAATTTTTGAATCATCCAAATCGGACTGCGCGTTCAGTAGTTGATATCCGCTCCCTCCCAACCCCTACGTTTACAATTTTGCCGCAGTAACAATACATCAGAATAAACCAAACCGGTACACGCGTTACGAAGTTGGACTTCCATTTCCCCTTCCCCGCTACACTACAGAAGATTTTTTTCATTATTGACAATAGGCAATCATATCCATATAACAAAAAACAAATCATCCAAACCAGTCCACGCGTTACAAATTTATGTTGCCACCCCTCATCCACGCCAAAAATTTTTTTTCACATGGTACCAGTCGTGAACATACTCTATACAACAACAACAAAAATCCTCAAAATCGGTGTACGCGTTACAAAATTATGCTCTGTCATACATAAAAAAAACTTTTAAAAAAAAAATCGGTTGGGTTAGGTTAGGTTAAAGTGGCTGCCTAAGGAGGCACACTTAGGCCAAAGAGGCCCATTGTGATACCACGTTGAGGCTACAAAAACTTTAGCAACCCCCATAAAAATAACCTTAGAAAGAGGAGGGTGGACATGTTGCCCCCTGTGCACCGAGCCAGTTCCTTGTCTCCAGTGGGGCCAGCTCTCGGGAAGTCAAAGTAGATTTGACTAGATTGGGAAGGGTGTACAGCCCTAACTCGTCGTCGGGAACCATTTCGGAAGTCTGTTAAAAAGAGAGCGAATCGAATTATTTTGTATTCAGATATCCTAGGAAATGCCCTGAAAAACATGGTTTCGATAAAAACGCGTTTAAAGTGTTGGAATTAATTTAAGCTGTATTAATCGGACCGCGCTTCCTAAACAGTGCTATAACCAAGCCATTTTTGCGAATTCCATTAAGCGGTTTTTGGAATATATTCTCTAGTCATTAACGTTTGAAAATATTCGAAAAAAAAATTAATATTTAAGCCGGCAAAACTGACGTTCTCCAATAAAAAATTTAAAAAATAAAGAGTGAAAGGTATAACGACGGCTGCCCTACTTTACTGAATGTCTGCTAACTTGGCCCCGCCACTTTACAAAAACAAAAAAATTAAAGTTGTACCGTATTGTGCTATGGTTCTGTTGTGTGTGTTGCTTCGCAAAGTTTTTTATCACTAGTAGAAAAAATTTGGCAGAATAATTAAATAATTATGGTAGGAGATAGGCCCGTCATTTTTAAAATAATTTCATGTGACGTTTTTTTCTCTACACTATTCGAGTTGTGCTGTAGTCTGCTGCATTTCGAAAACCTTTAACTTGAATACCGAAAATTTGACACACTCACAAAATTTTTGAAAAAATATGTTAGCCCCGCCATTTTCTAAATAAATTTACGTGATTTTTTTTTCGGTATACTACTCGGGTTGTGCTACGGCGTGCTGCTATTAAATATTATTTTTTAGTCTAATTTTTACACAAAAAAGTTAGTCGTTTATTGAGGTTGGTATTGCGCGGTGATGTTTTGTGTAAATCGCTTTTTTTGCATTTTTAAACCCTTAAAAACATGCGGGTAAAGTGTTTTTTAACGATTCGTTTATTTGACATAATGACCAGCCAGCTGCGACTACCCCCGCTCTGGGGTGGACATTTTGTTTTTAATTTTTGAAAAAGAATTTTTTTAAGAGCAAATAAGTTTCAATCATTCAGTAACCACAAAAAACCGGCAAATTCTCAGAGAGGCAAATTTTATTTACAATAATTTTTAATAACACTAGCCACCACTTTTTTCAAAATTTTATTGCGGTAAGCCTATAGGCCAGAAGTAAAAATGTAATTTTACATGATATCATAATATCTCTGCTTTTTTCCTAAAAGTAGGGATCGCCAGAAACATTTTAAAGTATTATATATCACAATAACAACATCAGTTCAGTTGCCACGGCCAAAAACAGCATAAAAAATTTATTCTTTTGTTTTGTAATTTTTGAAAAATTTCTCAAATTTGGCAACCAAAAACTAAGAAAATTGACTGAGACTTAAAAAGTCAGCTTCCCTACCTTGTAGAAAATTTAATTACAAAAATTTTAAGTATAATATTCGGCTTCATTTTACAAAGGATAATAAACAATATGAAAATCGATTTCTTTAAACAATTGGCATTTAACTCTTAATTATTTTTAATAAAGTACAAGTTCTAAGAAAACTGTTCAAAAAATTTTCATCAGAAAAAGCTGATCTGATGAAAAATCTAATCAGAAAACACTTTTTTAATCTGATCAGGAAATTCTAATAAAAAAAATCTGATCAGAAGATTCTGATTACAAAAATCTGTTCAGAATAATCTGATCAGAAAAGTCTGATAAAAAAAGCTGATAATAAAATCCTGATACCAAAATTCTGATAACAAAAATTCTGATAAGAAAATTCTAATAAGAAAAATCTGAACAGAAAAATCTGATCAGAAAATTCTGATCAAAAAAGCTGATAAAAAATTCTGATAAGGAAATTCTGATCAGAATAATCTGATCAGAATTTTCTTAACAGAATCTTTTTATCAGTTTTTGTTGATCAGAAAGTTTTGATCTGATTTTTCTGATCAGTATTTTCTGATCTGATCTCGCTGATTAGAACTTTCTGGTCAAATTTTTCTGATCAGTTTTTGTGATCAGAACACGACAGTTCTTTTCTTGATCAGGATCCTCTGCTCAGAATTTTCAGATCAGATTTGTCCGATACGATTTGTCTGATCAGATTGCAAAAGAATTTTCTGATCAGATTTTTCTAATCACAATTTTCTAATCAGAATTTTTTTATCAGATTTTTCTGATCAGATTTTCCTGACCAGAATTTTCATAAGTGAAAGTATAAAATTTAATTTAATGTGGAATTCGGCAAATTATAATAAAGTTGTTCCAATTAATACATGAAGTCCGTGAAATCCTATGGCTACAAAAAATGTTGATCCATATATTAAGTCAGCAATGGTGAAGGGAGCTTTAGTATGTGTGGTACCATGTCAAAAAAGTTTTGGTGGAGTGGGATGGGGGTAAAACCTAACTTCGTAATGCATGGATCGATTTAGATAATTATTTTTTTAAAGATGTTTTAGTATACTAAGGTACGGCAGATTGGAAAGGAATTCATTGTTCTTGCAAGAAATAAGCAGATACCACCACATTATCATCTCGTTCATTGAAAACATTAGAACGCATTACTTAACTAAATAAAAAATTACTTATAAAGAAAAATCAGCTTTATAAAACTAAAAGTGAAGTAATAGTGAATCAAAGATGATGCAGACGTTGGTTTGAAGATAAGAGCAATCTGAAGAGCAGAATACTGAGACGTCTCAGGAAGTAAAAAAACTAAGCAGCGCATGTCCAAAGTACCGCATCCAGGAATCTACTACAATCTTTGCATTTCCTGCAACACTGTTTCATCCCGGAAGATGAGTAATGATGATACAATAAGTGAATGCAAGCAGTTTATATAAATACATTTTTGTCCGGCAATTTCAGAACAACGCCTAAAAATAAGGGCTCACTCCAGTTCGTAAGTTCAACAATAAAGAGGTCGTCAATCCTATTCAGTATTTTTTCGCATATTTCATGACTGGAGGGTGGTCAATCCAAAGTATTGCTGGTCACTCGGTGATCAATCGAATCCAGTACTTAAATTTCTGTTGTGACCGCAAAACTATTGCACAAGTAACTAAATAATTTTTAAACTATTAGATGAGTCACTTGTATAGTTAATACACTGTCGGGTCGCTCTTGTAAACAACTTGGACAAGTCATATTCAACCAGGAACGATTGATAGTGACCGTGCATCTTAAGACTCTTAATGGCGGAACTATTAACGTAAGCTTCAGCTGCTACGTTATGGCAATAAAATTTATTATAATAATTAACTGGATGACTTGCCGGTATTGTCATTCACTATATTAGGTGACGGTTGTGCCGCCAGATGTTAAAATGGCCTGTTTATATTCAAAAAGTCAAATACGTACTTACCTTTATCGGAAACAGCTGTCGCTCGTATTTAAATGAGCTGACCGAACGGTATCTAATTCACCTGTGCTGGGTCCCGGGGCACAGGGACATTCCAGGAAACTGCGTAGCGGACGAGCTTGCTAGACGTGGTACCACCCTGGAGACTGAATCGGAAAGGACTACTCTTGGTTGGCCCTTGGCAACCTGTAAGATGTTGCTTAGTAGGAGAGCAATCAACTTAGCGAACCACAGATGGACAAACGGCACTACGTGCCATACGTCCAGACAGATCTGGCCTAAACTGGATCTAAGGCGCTCCAATTTTCTGCTCTCGAGGGGTAGATCTGACCTCAGAATAGTGACTGGGGTTATCACAGGCCATTGCCTTATTGGCTTACATGCGAAGAGACTGGGGATCCCCTCAAATGACTTCTGTAGAAGTTGCAGGGATGAGGAAGAGGAGGAAACCATCTTACACTTCCTCTGCCAGTGCCCTTCACTGGCACGCAGGCGAAAGTCCTTCTTAGGAAACTATTTCTTTGATAGTCTCTGTGATCTAGCGGCGATTGACGTTGCAGATCTGTGGCCCTTCATCGACAGCTCCGGTTGGTTCCAATGAGGAGGTGGAGGGAATCCTTGGATTCCTGTGGCATCACAATGGGCCTTTTGAGGTCTAAGTGCGCCCTTTAGGGCAGCCACACGAACCTAACCTAACCTAACCTACCTTTATCGGATCCTCTCTGACTGCTTGCTTAAAAATATTCAAACAACAATTAATTAAGAACTTCATTATTATCTAAATTTTATTCAAATCACATAATTCCATTTCTGTCTAAGATGAAAAATATTGCTTTATAGTTACAATGCAGCTACTTACATTCCACTGATTTAATACATCTGTATACATTTTATATGAAAAATATCTCTAAACAAATTTGTGAGGTTTACTTCAAATTCATAAGATACTCTCCCTTGGAAAGATTTTGCTGTTAGCATATGCGATAGTTAGTATTTGTCTCACTATAAAAGAACACGCTATAATACTAAGAAGGAAAGGTACATCACATTCATGTATAGAACTATTAGTTTTATTTTTATTATTGCTTCTAAAACCATCAGTTTGAATTTTTCATAAAACACCTAGTGATTGCCAAAATTTATTGAACTAACAATTTTTAAAAGAGATGCTATGTTGGTGTTTCCGTCTGCACGCATATAGTCTCGCTACGGTCTTCCTGTTCATTTCCACTAAATGGATATTGGTCGGTAAGGGAAAAAGTCGAAGTGATATTTGTAACTTCCATAGATTTCCAGTTTGCTGATGTCGATACCTGATTTAATCTGGCTTTAGATGTTGAAGAATCCTGGGCTTCCCGTTTCTCTTCTAAAGCACTGAGACTACAAGTCGGAGCTATCCGGTGAGGAAATCTTGGAGATCCTCTGATTCTTTCCCTAAGTGATGGTTGATTTACTATTGATGTTCGTCGATTCAGGGGAAGCTGAAAATTAACCCTAGTTTCAGATGGCTTAATGTATTGACCAACGCCCAGTTCTAGAGAAACTGAATTCTTTCTATCAGGAAAGAAGGAAATTCCAGTAGAAGCTTCATGAATATCGCTACCACTTTTTGCCAAAGTAGACTTTTCCAGCGTTTTATTATTTGAAGTATTGCCAAACAGAGCGTTGCAGGAGGAAGTCTCAGCCGAAGGTATTAAGCGACTAAAGACCCCCATTTGACTTTTTAACGCAGCTTTGAGTCCAGTCTGGTTACTTAGACTATTAGTAGAACCCTTATTGCTTGAACGAAACATTCCCCGGATTTTGTTGATGAGCCCAAATTTAGTTTCAGTTGCCTGTTGGTGTGCTAATCGCAAATTTAATAGATCAGCAGCTGGTAGGCATACGTCATCCATTGACCTTGAGTCTTCAAGTTGAGGTTGAGATGCAAACGTTACTGACCTTCTCATGGGAACTTGCATGTATTGAGCTGACGGCCAACTAGCTCGTGGTATAACTGGTGGCAGAACTGACAATAAAAGGTAAGGAAGTCCTCCACTTATGCTAGGCGTTCGAGATTTTGAAGGTGGTGTTGGGCTTGGTATTGTTTCCGTAATAATTGCCACATCCGGCTGTCAGAAGGAACATATATGTAAAATTTTGAAATTTAGTTAGAAAATGATGACTATTACCTTTAAGGAAACATTTGATGATGAAGTTGATGAACCCGATTCCAAAATTTTCTCCAGTCGACGAATTTCAGCATCCAGTGCAGCAATTTCCTTTTTGTACACACGATTTTGAACTTCCACCCTGTATTGTAGTTCACGCCTGTCATCAATTACGAAACGCCGAGTATTACATTCCATCTTTAGCCCCATGCTATGTATAATAGGGTCCACGACATCACCTGAGAATATCAAAGGACATTTCGTTAACAAATTTTGTTGACATGCATGCAACTGGGTCGACGTGAGTGAGTATAATCTCTAAATTCATCATTGTGAAAATTGCCTTGGCAGAGTTCATACATCTTGGCACTCAAAGCAGATAGATGAATGTGCTCCACCATAATAAGCACATCACACAAGGGAACGAATAGGATCAATACAGGAACTACGAGAATTTAAGGGAAAACTTTAAGCTTACCTCTACCCCAAATATCGTTTAATTTTGGCAAAAATAATAGACACAGCGTCGCTGTTGTCGACGCCAGGATAAGCGCCGTAATTGTGATGAAAGCCAGAGTTACACGTTCTGATATCAGATTGGCCAAAACGACGACGATAGCACTTGTAATGACAACACTATATACAGATACACCTATATACTGCGAATCATTTAGGGCTGGTATCTTAACGTGCCTTGTCTCCCAAGCCATATAAACTCCAACCACAAGAAGAAGTCCTTTGTAAACGTATAATGCTCCGAGCCAACTCTGTGTGTGGTGAGAACGGCAAACCTCAACCTGTTGAATAGAACAAAACGTTAGTCCTGCGGACAATGAGGTGGAAAATTCATTCTAGAGAAAGAGTAAGAAAATATGAATGAATGGAGAGAAATCTTTTTAACAACGTCATCTGTATGTGCACAATGAACGCAATATTTATGAGCGGTTGGCTACTAATAAAAGCTTATTAGCTTCAGGATGGAATAAGAATGTTAATGATTTCCATTAATAACTTTCTAAATTCTTATATATGTCTGTCCACATTACAAATTGCCCTTTTGTTTCTTAACTTTAAAGGAGGTTTTGTACACGACACGAACAAAAAACGTAACGAATTTAGGCTTTTTCACAAATTGCAGGTAGTTGCTTAATTACATAGTCTATATTATCTCCCATACCAAACCCTCTCTAATTCCCTTAATCCCTTGTGGGGCATAGGGCGGAAGAAGAACTTCATCCGATTCGAGACAACGATTGCAAGTGGACTGTAACGATTGTTACACGTATTAATTTTTATTTATAATTTAACGTAAAAGTAAATTCTTCATTATTGATAAGTTCAAAAAAAAAAAAGTTTCAAAAATCCGCTTTGAATCTACTATCACCAAGTACTGTAAAAAAATATTACTGTAAGATTGCACACTTAGATATTAAAAATAAACAAATAAAATTTCTAATACTATTTCATTATAATGGAAATAAAAAAATGATTATGTAAGTCAGTAAGTCCAGATAAGCCTAACTGGCAAGAGCAAAATAGAAATAATAAATAAAAAGTCCAAATTAAAATTAAACAAGGGCGTTCTTCATAAATTTAAAAATATATTGTATCTATTATCTATATACATTACATATATATATATATATATATATATATATATATATATATATATATATATATATATATATATAATATTTAGTTAACGAGAGTCATAAGGCCCTACACCGAAACATTACATTGGTGACCCCGACGCCCCGACACTCCGTCACTTACATTAACGACCCCGACGACGCTTATATTGATGACCCGAAAACCCGATAATCCGACGAATAATTACATTGGAAATCCAGACGCCCCAGATCGGTAACCCCTTCGTTAAAGATTTCGTCACATAAATTTGTGACACCAACAACCAAAATTATAAACTACCCCCTACACAATGTAAAGGCTTTATTGATTTCAAAAGCAAACAACAATCAACATAAGAAAGAAATATCAAGATCTACAGCAACAAAAAGGGGATTCCCACATAAGAATGAAATATCAAGAGCTACAGCATCAACAAGGGGATTCCCACAATGAAGCCAACCTTAGAAATTACAAGAACGCCTTTTATAGTTCTTGTAATGTCTAAGGTTGGCTTCATTGTGGGAATCCCTACCCTCTACCAGAAATTCAAAAACTCAACAAACGATGCCACATTACTTTTTAGTTAACTTTAATTAAATAAAATTATACAACAGTACAAATTGTATCCACTAACAATATTCCATAATTACACAAAAATTAAAATTTTATCAATTTTACCCTTTTAAATAAAATATGGTCAATACCTTAAAAAAAAGAATAATAATATTTCACTTGACAATGGAAATGATTCCTCCAAAGGTTTTGGTACTCGCATTTTTCTTGACAACGGCGAAGTTACGTTACGTTTAAATCAGTGAAACTTTTTTATGCTAAGTGAGTTTTAAACAAGCAATGTTTAGTCACGGAGTTGGATCAATCCGTTGAGCGGCACTACCATGCCATGGGTCCCGCGTTCGAGAGTAGCTCTCCCCATGAGCTTTTATTAATAAATTAATATAATACACTCCTTCTGAGCTGTTGTCTAGCTTACAATAATGCAAAAACAATACACTCAAGTTTCCCCAATTCCCTTACCCTAATTTCCTTCCGGCCAGAACCATGCTGACGCATCAAAGAGTTGTCCCCTCAGCACAGCTTAAGGGGTTATACGCAGTCAGAAGGCCAAAAAAAAAAAACGATTGATCAAGCATTTTTTTGGAGAGGCATTTTAATCTGTTAACTTGAAATTTTGTATGCATATAATATTTGTAAAAATAATTATTTTCAAGGTCACAGCAGACGATCTCCGAAACCTGCTTGAAAAAAAGGTGTTTTGGGGTGCACACGATATTTCGTGACTGGTTCATTTAAAATCAAAAAGCAAAAAGATTTCGTTATCTTAGGAAATTATCTAGAAATGAATCGAAGGAATAAGCAAAATAGTGATTTTTCACAAAATGGGGGCTCCTGAAAAAAAATTTCGATTTTTAAGGAAAATTTTAGACTTAAATTGTTTATAAAATGAAAAATATTTACTGGATACGTAAATCCTCCGATTAATTTCTAAAAAATATACTGTAACGTGCACGAGGTAAGCCACAGGGAAATAGTCAACCGTGTAATGCACATGCCCCAGCTGGCCAGAAATCAAGAAAAATAAATGTCAAACGGGGAAAGTCAAGGACGACTCGATCCGATGGTGAATGTGAGGTGAAAATGTGTAACGGAAACATCTAGAACTAAGTGGCAGAAGTTTCTAGAATTAAGCTAAGTAGTATTAATAGGGCTGAGCGGTACCCCAGATAGTTTAGTCGTGATTTAGACTGCGAAGTGTTTACATGTGATAATGAGAATTGTTAGTTGTATTTTAACCAGTGAAGTGATAAGAGTTTATTCTTAAAGTGAAACGTAATATTGTGAATAAATATCGTCAAGAAAATTGTGCAACGAATTAATGAAGTGAAGTGAATGAAAATTGTGAAAATGTGTGAAGGTGAATAAGTGTCCTAATTAATCCGTCGAGCCCGAAGAGCCCCCATTTATTTTACGATTGGTGTCAGAAGTGGGATTAATTAAGAAAGAATAAAAAGTTAATTTAGAAAACAAAAGGTTTGAAGGATTTACTTGTTCAAGACTTGAAGGAGGATTTAAGTAAACGTTCCCTACTTAAAATTGGAAATAAATGGGCCCTGGTAGAGTTACTATACGAAGCTATGGGAAAGGAAGTAAAGGATCCACAGGCTTTTGTTTTTGAAGACGAATTAGAAGTAGAAGCAAGTACTCCAAGTGTGACAGATCTTCTCAATTCCCTGATGTGTGAAATGAAATCTTCCAAAGAAGAATTCAAAGCATCAATGGCCGAATTAGAGGCATCAATAGATGAACATAAATGGTCCATGGAAGGGTCCGTAGGCGACTTGAAAGCAGCATTGGAAGAACAAAAATCTACCGTAGCCAAACTTAAAGTCTCCGTTGAAAAAGTAAAGGCTGAAATAGAAATGTCTGTGCAAAAACAGTTTGAAAACCTAGAAGCCACCGTAGAGAAGAAACTGGAGGACATAGAAAGCTCTATGAAGGTAAATCTCGAGTCCCATATGGAAAAGAGAATCGGAGAACTTAAGTCGGATATAGAGAAGAAACTGAAAGAAGAGGTGAAAGATGATGTGGATGCAATTAGGAATGAACTAGAGGATGTCAAGAAGCAGCAAACGACGAGTTTATCTACTATTGTGACTGTAAACAAGAAACTTCATCCTCCAACTTTTCATGGTCAAACACCCTGGCAGACATACCGACTCCAATTCGAGACAGCAGCATCAATGAACTTTTGACTGTTGAGGAAAAAGCTTTAGCTTTAATTTTGGCACTCAGAGGAGTAGCCGCTGAACTGTTACAGACTACATATACCGGCAGAGCGATTATTCATCTTTAATACAAGCCTTAGAATTACCGTCTACAGCTACGGAGTCGAATACAGAAGCATGGAGCGACGTTGCAGCAGTTATGTGCTGACATAGAAAGGCTGACATATTTGGCTTATCCCACGTTAAGCCAAGATTATGTCAATGACGTAGCCAAAGAAGGTGACCTTAGGCAGCAAAATAAGCCTCCAGAAGACCTATGCACGAGACAGAAGAAACCGAAATAAAAGATATTTGTTACCGACTCAATACCCAGGTCAACCGCGGCCGTCCAAGTTGCTGGACATGTGGCCAGGAAGGTCAGCTCCGACGATATTGCAGGAAGCAAAGGAGATCAACCCTTCCGGGATATGACACGAAGAAGACTGGTTGTGCAAAGTGCAGCAGAAGGTCACAGGAGGAATTTGTATTGAAGAGAGGTACCGATCGGAACAACGAAGCTAAAGTGTCCCGTTGTGTTCGAAGAAGAGACATTTGATGGACAACTAGAGAAGCAGTTGAGATCTACGGGACAATTACCACAAGGTAAAAAGGCCAAGAAAGGATTATTAAAACAGAAGAACTGCAGAAAAGCCATTGAGGATGAAAGCTGTTCAGGACAAAAAGCTCTAAGAGGGGGGGGGGGGGGGGGGGGGCAGTGTAACGTGCACGAGGTAAAAAAAATCTATTTTTGTTTAATCCTGACTGCATATAACCGGAGTTGGATCAATGCGTTGAGCGGCAAGACCAGTTGGATCAATGCGTTGGAGTTGGATCAATGCGTTGAGCGGCAAGACCAACATGCCATGGGTCCCGGGTTCGAGACCAGATGACCGTGAGCTTTTATTAAGAAATTAAAATAATCCACTCCGTCTCTGGGATGTTGTCTAGCTCGCAGCAATGCAAACAAGACTCAAGTTTCCTCACTTCCCTTACCCTAATTCACTTCCGGCCAAAACCATGCTAACGCATCAAAGGGTTGTCCCCTAGGATTTGGCCACATCGTATATAAAAAAAAAATCCTAGTGTTTCGCTAAATAATCAAAACAATGATGTTGCAACCACATCGGTCAAATTACCAAGTTTTTGACTTCATATCCAACAGCTTGGTTCATTCGAACAGAGGCACAATTTGACTCTAAAAGAATAACACTAGAAGAAACGAAATACTGTCAAGCTGTTCCAGCTTTACCAGTTGAGGTTATTACAAACGTTTTAGACTTCTTACAAAAAAGATTTACGGTCTGTAAATATCAACATAGCCTCGATATCATCTGCAAAACAAGATATCAAAGATCTTTTAGATTTGGTAGACATAATTTAGGATATTTCGAAAATACAATATTTCAGAAATTAAAGATCTACCAAATATAAATAAAAATCTGGTTGATAACTCTTTCCTATTAAATAAAATTAATTGACTGGAAAATAAAATCGAACATTTAGAGAATTTAATTAAAGGTCTTTCGATTAAAAATCGAGTTTATCAATTTCGTTCTAGAAATAGATCAAGAGATTATTCACACTTTAGAAATAATTATCATAACAGAAATATCTCAAATTCAAGACAACATAATAATTTTTGTTGGTATCACAATAAATTTGGTACCACGGCGACAAAATGTATTTGGCCGTGTTCTTATAAAGCTAACAACATTAGGAAAAGAAACTAATTAATCCCTCAGTGAATAATATATTTAACAGTAGTAGTTATAAGCGTTTATTCATTTTTCATAAAGAAAACAAATTTAAATTTTTAATATGTAGATACAGGCGCAGATATTCCTGCTGTTCCTAATGAATTTTTTACAAAATACTACAAATACCATAAACTATACTCAGAAAAGATTTGCCATTTCCGTTTATTATTACAAATGGCAATAAACCGATTATTGGGGCCTACTTTTTAACAGAATTCAATTTATTAGTCGATCTTAGGAATAAAAAATTACTTAATGGAACAACTACTTTAAGTGTTAGTGGAATCACGGTAAATGCAAATACTTCAACACCTCTTTACTATGCTATCAGTACTGACTATGGCAAAATTTTGCAGATTCCCAATTTTAACACAAACACCTCGTTATGATTAACCAGTGAAACATAACGTTGTTCATTATATTCAAATAAAAGGACATCTTCCTTTTTCACGACGTTTAGATGGACATAAACACAAAATTGGTAAACTGGAATTTGGTCACATGGTTAAATTAGCTTTATGTCAATTATCATCTTCTCTACTACATTTAGTAGCACAGTCAAATTCTTCTGATTCGTCGCCTTAATGCAATCACAGTTTCAGATAGGTACCCTTTACCCCCTTTACAAAATTTCTCATTGGACTGAAATTAAAAACAATTTAGATTTTGCTAGTAGTCAGCAAAAACGAATCCGAACATACAAATCATTCATTAAAAATTTTCAAATTACTTTCTGAGTTCGGTATTAATATTAACCCATCAACATGCATTTTTGGAGTTGGAACTTTGGATTTCCTTAGTCACGAAATTGCAAAAGATGGGAAATTACTTTGAGTCCAATTTACCGACCGAGTCCAAATTATTAAAAATTTTACAAGCAAATTTAAGTTAGCAAATACAACAATTTTTCGGCATGGTTAATTATTATCATAGATTCAATCCTAATCTAGCCAATCTCTTAAATTTAATTCAAGGCATTTAGCCCTAATTCTTAAAAAGAAACCAAATAATAGTGTTAGCCCACCCACTTGAAAATTCTAAATTTAATTTAACCGCGAACGCTTCTGCTTATGCTGTCGGTGCCGTTCGCAAACAATTTAACACAAATCATTAAGAATCTATAGATTTGACAGTGACAGAAATGAAATATTCAGCTTTAAATAGAGAACTTCTGGCTCTATATTTAGACATTAAACACGTTAGACACTTTTTAGAAGATCGTGAATTTATAGTTGTAACAGCCCACAAGCCACTTATCACAGAACTATGGTCTAAAACTGAAAGAAGTCCGAGAGAAACAAGACATCTGGACTAATTACTCAATTCACTCCTGATATCAGACATATCAAAGAAAAATCAAATTTTGTAGCTGATACTTTGAATAGAGTTTCTGTCGAAAGCTTTAAAAGTTCGAAAGATAACAATAAAACTAAATTCGATTTAAAAGCTATTACTCAGTTCTAAGTCAATGATAAAGAATAAACACATATTTTAGTAACTCAGCATAACAGACCAGACAATTTAAAATTTAAACTAGTAAAAGTTAAATTGAACACTTCGGAGTATGATATTTGGTGCGAAATTTCTAC
Organism: Leptarthrus brevirostris; assembly: GCA_964036015.1. Lineage (NCBI taxonomy): Eukaryota > Metazoa > Arthropoda > Insecta > Diptera > Asilidae > Leptarthrus > Leptarthrus brevirostris. The sequence goes on from OZ038375.1 coordinate 43,992,441, forward strand.
AAAAAAGTTCAAGGCATGAATTTCGAAAAATAATCTAAATAAACTATCCATAATAAATTTATCTCATCCAGAACAACTCGAAAATCCCTTGTTTCTAAATATGTTTGGCCTAGAATGAATACAGACAAAACAAAATTTGTACATATCCAGTTAGATTTGGTAGGACCTTCACCGTCTTCTACATACTTTCAGTAAGTAAGCCTGAAGGTTATCCAATTATTTACATACATGTTAGAACTGTTATAGAGATATGAGCAATATTTTCCTCGATTCGTCATTCCATTAGAAATCACTACAGATCAGGGTACTCAATTCAAATCTAAATTATTCGAAGAATTCTCAAAAATTTTAGGATCACATAGAATCCGTTCTACTCCTTATCATCGCAATCAAACGGAATGTTAGAACGATTTCATAGGCAACTAAAAGTAGCCATACGCGCTTGCGATGGTCAAAATAATTGGGTTATACAATTACCTGCAGTATTTATAGGTCTTAGAACCACGATTAAAGAAAACATGGAATGCTCTCCTGGAGAACTTGTATATGGACAACCTCTTCGTGTTCCAGAAAAATTTATTATAAACCCCAATTCGAAAATTCAAGAATCCCAACATTTATTAAGGGTCATTCCACGAAAAATCGACCAAGGTTCTGAATGGACCCTCTTCTATTTTCACAGAGATTTATAAGAATAGTAATTGCGTAATTTTTTTTTTATTTTAAGCTTCCACTTTTTAAAATATGTGAGAATGTAATTTTGAAAAATGATGAAATTTTTGCATTTACCGGAGAGTTGAAAAATTCATAACTTTGGTTCTACTTAAAATTTTTTTAAAGAAATAAATATTATTTATTGAGTCATCACGCAAATGCAGTGAAAATTTCAAGCAGGCACTCAAAAGGATATGGGCGTAGTGAAGAGATATAGAAGACTTTGTCGAAATTTTTTCTTGCTGAGCGTGTGACTATTTATCTTTTACTATGACGTGTAAAAGTTCAATAAAAACTCTTTTTATTGAAATAAAATTGGGAAACTTTATGAGTTTTCATACATGAGTTTTGTGCATACAATGCCTTTCTCCAAAGGAACGACCGTGTGTACATTTCGAGTTCCTGTAATAGGATTCGGCAGAAGAAATCTTTCCGCCAAAATATTTTCTTCTTCACGGTATTCTTCAGTAGGAATGTAAATGAAATTCATATTAATAATATTTTCCTTTGCCCAAGAGTATAGTTGATGTGGAGTTGTTATTTGGTCGCTGTAAGGGCGTTGAAGACTTGCTTTAACAGCTAATATTTTAACTGTACCACCGAGACCATCGAATATTATTTCTATGAGAAGTTGCAAAAAGTGCCATTCTGGTTGACATTTGAAGTCTTCTACGTGCATGGTTAAATTACAAAAAAAATTCCGATTTTTGAACTGAGCCGCGGAACCATCTGAAAATTAAAATATCTTTCCTACTGTCCTAATATTGTTTCTTAAAAATTTGACCAAATATCGTTGGAAAACATGTACCAAAACAGTAATATTGATCAAACAATCGGATATGAAAATTAAATTTGTGTGAACTACTTCCATTTAATCTTTATTCACATAATAAAAATCGCAAGGATGGAGAGTAACCTGTAAATTATTCCAATGAAAACTTTGCACTGCATCCTGTACTAGGAAAGAATTGTTTTCTGAGAAGTCCATGATAACCAGAAATTCTCCAACGCTAAGCGATAATTTCAATTCATTCAGGAAAATATTCTGCCTCTATGCGATAAACGAATGTGGTAAAAGTTGAATAAGTTTTCTTTCGAGTGTGTCAATAAAAGTGTCTGCACTTTCAATAACATTCTCTGTATTTGATCTATCTGTATTTATCCATTAAAATTGCATCAATATAGTCTTTATCTAAAATCTGTTCCAGGTTTTCTCTAATAACTGAAAAACCACAACTGCAACATTTGCGAAAAAAAACAGTTTATGTGAGGAGGATTACATAACATCATTGCAATACGATTTCTGTAACTGAAAATTTCTGGCTTTCGATTTTCATTTCAATCCTGTTTTTTTACACCCTCTAACATCAGTTATACATTCTGATGAAAAGAGCAGACACAAACAGAATGCGTCCCACTTTCACCCGCCAAAATACAGTTTTTTGGGCGAAGCAAACTTTGAAAAACCCACCGTAAGATCTAGGTTGGAGTCTTTCAAACAGCAAAAATGCTCTCGTAACTTTCCTAATAATAGCCTCTTTTGAACGTGATGTCTCTCTCCATCAAGTTTTATGGAAACATAATCTTTCTTTCCAGGCATAATTCTGTTAATGTCATTGCTATTGTAAAATGCAGGAAAGATAGTATGCCTTCTTTCCCCCGAAAGTCAAGAGATCCCGACACAAATTTAATTGACGTGGTGACTGCATTTTTGTGTCGGGATATCTTGACTTTCGGGGGAAAGAAAGTATGCCTTCTTTCCTAATCATCTGCTCGGTTTGTTAACCATATAAGATGTGAAACTGATCCTGTATTTTCTTTACACTCCAGTCTTCAGGTACAAGCGTAAGAATCGAAGTGTTAATGTGCTTGTCGTCTGTTTCTTGAAATTTTTCTTTGAGTTTTTCGACGAAGTATAGCTCAGAGTCAATTTCGTCCTCTTCTTCGTCATCGACAATGGGCCCTATTCTGTAATTTTTCGTAAAATGGTATTTTATGTTATGTTATGGCGATAACATAAAATACTTCATAAAATGAAAATAAAATTTTATGAAAAAACGTATTCTGTCATGGTTGGATAAAATAATTTTATAAAACATTTTACGGGCACGTAACATAAAATATTTAGTACATCCCGCTGTGAAATCTTTTACTTTTGAACAGCTGATCGGGCTATATTTCAATAAAAATAAATATATTTCAATTTAAAGTAAAATTGCCGGTGATTTGTTTTGGGATTTAGGATAAGGGTACCGCCCGGGAGTTGATTAGAACTCTCTTGGTTTATAATTACTTATTTTTTATCGATATTCATTTTTTAAACCCCAGCCGGCCCAGCCCTCAAAGGCCTAGGACCGACAAATCGGAAAAAGGGTGGTTTTCGATTTTGGGTGATAGCAAAAACAGAAAAAAGGTTGTTTTAAATTTTGGGATTTTTGCGTAAACTCCATATGTAATCAAAAACAAAATGAGTACGCCAGGTAAAAAAAATCGTCCAACGTGATGAGCTCGCCAAAAAAAAAAAACCGAAAACACGACAAACAAAGGCAAAAACATAGTATAATTATAAATAGTAGGCAAACTTCGAACAAAACGGTAAATATTTCTTGGCAATTAATTCCATTTTTCATTAAATTGGTAATGCCGTTGTAAATAATTTATATAAACTCAAGCACAAAAACTTTCACAATGGAAATAGAAATGTCAAATCGTACGTCAGTCACATAAAAGATTTATAAAATGACCTGCTGAGGTCCTTTTATGTTATGAGCTCATAACAGGAAAAATTTTATGTTATGACCATAACATAAAATAAAATTTCTCTGACCGAATAGGATTTTAGGAAATTATTTTATGTTATGGCCTAACATAACATAAAATGATAAAATTTTCATGACAGAATACGGCCCAATATTAGAAATCTTTATTTTAATGCATTTTATTGCTAATGTTAACTTTCTCCTGATATAACCTTTATCACAAATTCGTTAGTTGTCAATTTCTTTTTCACTTAGGTATCGAAGGAGTCATTAAAATTTTGCAATGCCAGAGTAGGCTGATAAAAAATTGATCATATCTATCTACTTCCATTTCCTCCATCTCTTCCAATTCGAAATTTTCCTCTAGAGATTCAAATGCATCCATGGAAGAAGTTCCAGGTAATTTCCTAATCGTAGACTTAACTGCGGAAGTCGTTGAACCCTCCAAGTTAATACACCTCGCAAATTGTTATACCGGTTATTAAAGGGATTGCAACACTTGAAGGAAAAACGATTTTCCATTTTTATTTAAATGAGTAAGGTATCAAAAAACGATAAGAATTAACTAGCACAAAATCTATAATGACACTGAAAAAAAGCACAACCGTTTTGTTAAGTTTAAAGAAATCACCAATTATACACTATTGATAAATCCGTACAACACGAAAAAAAATGTTCTCTCTTTAAAAAAACTGTACTAAAAAAACAAAAAATATGCATTTACTGTAAAACTTTGCCAAGAATAAATTAACACGTTGAAGTACATACACCAAACAAGTACACCTAGAAAGTGATTTTCTCTTTACATTTGCTAATTTGAATATTGTAACAGTTTATCCCCTCCAACCCAACAAGATAAATATTCTACTTCATCTCCTCATCACCCAATGATGTTTCAAATAAGAGATAATTATGTGTGTGAGTGCGTGTATTTTTTTTATAGGCAATATGAAATAATCGCTTAGCGTTGTAGAATTTCTGGTTATCATGCACTTCTCAGAAAACTATTCTTTTCTAGTACAGGATGCAGTGCAAAGTTTTCATTGGAATAATTCACTGGCATTGAAATTGGAAAGAAAAATTTGCCGCTTAGCAAGAAAAAATTCGACAGAGTCTTCTATATCTGTTCACTATGCCCATATCCTTTGGAGTGCCACCTTGAAATTTTCACTGTACACCCCCCGCAACAAAAAAAGCCGCACGTGGAATTTTGTTGATAAAGGGATATAAAAGTTAAATAACAACAATTTGTTATGTAATTTTTCTGTAATTTACATTATTCACATATAACCCAATTAAAAATTATGTTTTATTCAATATGTAATTTATTTTCAGTTATAAAAATTTAGTTTTACGTTCGAAATCCAAAAATGCTTTATTTTGTTCTAGTGTTTAATGCAATGTTAATTCATAAAAAATTAAAAATACAGTAAGCCAACAATATCTCTTTTTTATTAAACTTAAAAATGTATTTTCAAAACTTAAAAGTTTTAAAATTTAGTTTAAAATTGCAATTAGTACTTTGTAGTACCGCCCTTTGCCTTAATAACGTCTCGAACCCTATGCATGTATGCAACTGTACATAGTGAATATCTTTAGCAGAAGAGTGTTATTGCACATCAACAACTGTTAAAAGCAATTTGGACATCTTGGAGACTATTTATCACGAATTGACAAAAAATCAAAGGTAGACATTTTGAGTTATTTAATAATATATAATACTATTATTAACCTTAAAAAAGTTTCCTCCCAAAAATGTTTTTTAAATATTTTTTTTGCATTGCTGTAGGATAAATAGAACCAAAGTTATGAATTTTTCAACTCACCGGTAAATGAAAAGATTTCACCGTTTTTCAAAATTTAATTCTCACATATCTCAAAAAGTGGAAGGTTAAAATTTAAAAAAATCACACAATTACTATTCTCATACATCTCTACCAATATGCAAAGTTTCATGAAAATCGAAGAGGGTCGATGCAGAAATTTCTTCGAAATTGGTCGATTTTTCGTGGAGTGACCCTTAAGTTAAATCAGAACTTGTATAAATAATTTCAATCCCTCTGATTCTAGAATTAGAATTAATAAAAGGAAATCTTCTTTACAAAGTCCATACGAAGGCCCTTTCAAAGCCTTAAACAAATTTGACAAGTTTTATCGAATCGACTACCGCGGAAAAGCAACAAATATTTTAATTGACAGACTTAGACCTGCATTTATTGAACATGCAGAAGAACCAGTTATATTAACAAAGAAAAAATCAAAGAAAGTTTAATTTCAATTTTAAAATATTTATGTATTATTAATTAAGGTATATTTAATCTTACGCTTCAAATAAAAAATGTTTATATAATTTAGTAAGTCCAGATAAGCCTAACTGGCAAGTGAAAAATTAAAGTAATAAATAAAAAGTCCAAATTAAAAAAAATAAGGAATAATAAATTTAAAATTATATTGTATTGTAGCAGTAGCTAAAAATTTAATATTTAATATTTTAAGTAAAAGTTTATTATTTGATTATATTATTAATAAAATATTTATATTAAAATCTACTTTAATAATATCCAATCAGACTATACTGTCAAAAATATTTTAGTCAACCTGTACACTTCGATAAATTTTGAATAGTGTGAAACACAAACACTTTAAAAATTATCATAATCATTTATTCATTGACAATAAAATACTGTACTCAATACAAAGAAAATTTTAACAAACTATCTATGTATATAACATAAAGTAGGATACAAAATAAATTGTAAATAATTTTAGTCTAGCCAGAACAACCGAACTGGTAGCTTTAAAAATTATATTAAATAAAAAGTTAAAAGTTTTAAAATAATAAAAATATTTTTTTAATTTTCAAATAAAATGTATCTAAAATATTTATAGATACGAATAGGTTCTAGGATTGGGGACTCCACTACTAAAGGGACTACGCCCTCAATTATTAATTATAAACTAGGAGCCGCATTTGCATTCTACAATTGGTTACGACCCGATATATCTCATTACAACAAAGGAGCCCCATTCGTTCCTATACATACCTCTCAGTATATATTATCTCTATAGTAGATACTACGTTAATGTTGAGGACTGGAGGCCTGATTGGAAGGACTACGCCCCATTTTCAGTCTATTTGAAGGAAGCTAATATTTACCTAACGAGAGTCATAAGGCCCCTACACCGAAGCATTACATGAACCTACAACTTAAAGTGGATTCCGAAGCACTGGCATTTTCTCTGCAACCACCATGACATTTTTATCGTAATCTGTTGACAGCAGAAGTCAACTATGGCTCGTCGCGCGCCGGTGGGATTCGAACCTGGGCCACCCGGATTGGAAGGCCGAAACATTATCTTACTCCACTGACGAATTTAATACATTAAATTCTATGGGGAACAGTATACGTGCATGTGTTCCAAAGTGTAGTCATCGCATCGTCGTTTAAAAAATTCGTATATATTATTCGTATATACTATAAAATTGCTTAGCGATTCCATCGTGTTTGCAGTAGTAGTGTGTCGCTACCCTTAAATTTAAAGAGTACTTCGCCGGCTTTGATGAAACCTTCACTCGAGCGTTAACTGAAATCTCAAAACTGCTGCTAGGTAATATTTATGACGTTATGTATAGGATGTTTCAACCAGAGGTTTCATTAAAATTGCGCGTTATTTTTCATGTGTCAAAGAAATATATTTTTTATATATATATATATATATATATAAATATATATATTTATATATATATATATATAGCTGTCATTATTTGGCATTCGATTAATACAAATTGTGTGCTAAACAAATATGGACCCATCCACACTTCCATAAGTTTGAAAATTGAAAAAAATCACTACAAAATTGACAGTTCTTAACTGTATAGTTACTCTAAATGCCTCTCTAGATGAAGATGAGCTTTAGGCAACTGAACCAGACGAACTAAGCAATACCGTGGTGGAGGTCTGGCTGAAATGCGGCTCTGCTACCGCGGTTGGCCCATATTAATGTACACTAATCAAAAGCAGTAACTGCTGCTCGCCGGTTAACCAAAGAAGAAGAAGATTTTGTACTACGTAGTACAACAGCTGTACGTCGTAAGAGTACAGGTTTGCGGCATTAGGATATTCTATCCAGACTTAGAAAAGGGGGACTGGTAGGCTCAGATTCTGTATCATAGTGAAAAAGACATTAAGTGTTTCCAGCTATAGTCACGAGAACACGGCAGCATTTAATCTGGAGATCAGTTTAAGGTGCTACCAGTTGATTGGAAAATAAACTGGAACACAAAACAAAGGGAATAGAGGTACATGCCCTTCTCAGGAAGATTCCGGCAAATGTCACCTTCAGATGGTGATCAAATATGAACCTCAAAGAATAGCTTTTAAAAAAGTTGAACCGACTTCACAAAAAGCACTAAGAAACGTTAAATAATATTTAATTTTAAATCTATTACATTTTAAAGTCGGTGCAAATTAAACATACAAAACAATTACCACCAAAGTATTTAATACTCCCATATGATCCCGTGAGCTTTTGTTTGTTTAATTTGACCCAGCTTCAAAATGTAATAATAGATATAAAATTAAATATTATTTTATGCTTTTTAGCGGTTTTTCTGAAGTCGGTTCAACTTTTTTTAATTTTTTACTTTTTAGTGTCTTCATGCTACCCGAAAAATGCTGCTCGCATAACAAAGCAATTTCAACAGTTGGAGCGTTACTGTGCTCTATAGAGAGAAAATCAAAATCATCAAAATCGGTATACTATACGCTTTATGAAGTTGGGTGCCACCCTTCCTTCACTCCTACCTAAGGGGTTATATGCAATCAGGATTTTCAAAAATAGATTTTTTTATTTCATTTTTTGAATTCACATATACTCCAGATTGTACACACAAAATGTCAGGTCGATCCGACAAATATTCTCGTAGTTATAATAATATTTGTAAAGACGCCTCGGCACGAGTGAAAGAGTGCGTAGCAGAGACCCAGCGGCAGCTCCCTACCTGGAGAGGGGGCGCTGCCGCTTACCTTATTGTATTGCTAAGCAGCAAGGTCGTGCGCTCGTTTGTACGTTCTGTTTTATTTCTGTTGTGAATTATATGGTCCTGGAATATATGACTCTTTGTAAAAAAAATGTTTTTTTCTATATTTTAAATGCTTTTGAAACGTACACGATATTTCGAGAACGGCTGAACCGATCGGTGTCAAATTTTAACACAATCTTTCTGAATATATTTTTCAGGAATTAATTCGAAGGATTTGCGAATCCAATAAATATTTTTCATTTTATAAACAATTTAAGGTCAACATTTTCCTTATAAATCGAATTTTTTTTGAAATATTAATATTTTGCTAATTCTTTCGATAAATATCTAGATAGTCGTCTGCTGTGATCTTGAAAATTACTATTTTTACAAATAAAAAATACAAAAATATTGTATAAAGTGCCTATTATATGCATACAAAATTTTAAGTTAATAAATGAAAATTCCTCTCCAAAAAAAAATTCTTGAAAAATCGTTTTTTTCGGCCTTCTGATTGCGTATAACCCCCAAGCCACAATTTTCATCATGAAACAAATGGAGCAAGATACTCTATTCAGCAGTAGACGAATCATCCAAATCGCACCACTCTTCCACCACTCCCACACCACCATAAAATACTTGACATGCTACTTTCCCCCCGTTCTATACATCAAAAGCGGAATTATCCAAAGATAACCACTACAACACCCTCTTACAAGGACCAACTTTTTTCTTATAGTACCAATGGAGGACCATAGTCTACACAACAAAAAAAGAATCATCCAAACTGGTGTATACGTTACACCTGATAAATTTTTGTCTCGGTGCGAATAGGGGAACGTACTCTATAATTCAAGCCGTAAAGTTTGGACTTCGCCGAGCACATAAAGTTCTAACAAGCACGCTCAAGACAATGCACTTGCGAACTATAGAAGCTCTGGTCATATCTCCTGAAAAACATGCGCACAAAAAGTAGCCAGTGAGTAAATTTTACTCATGGTTAGCGATCCAGCCGCGCCAATACTACATGAGGAAACACAGGAAATCACCCAAATCGGTCCACACGAAGAAGTCAATGAAATGAATAAGAGTTTTTAACCGACTTCCCAAAAACAAAGAGGTTCTAAGTTCGACGCGTATTTTTAATTTTTTTTTATGTCTGACCGGGCATAACTTCGTAACGCGTCGACCGATTTTGATGATTCTTTTTTTGTTGGGTAGAGTATGTTCACCGATTGGTACCATGTCAAGAAAATTGTTGGTAGGGTGGGGGTGGGGGTGGGGGTGAAACCTAACTTTGTAACGCGTGGTCCGATTTGGATGGTTCTTTTTTTGGTGTACAGAGTATGATCCCATATTACTAATAGGAGAAAAAAATTTGGCCTTGGGTGGGGGAGGGAGGGGGAGGGGTAGTCTAACTTTGTAACGCGTGAACCGATTTCGATAATTCCTTTTCTGTTGGGTAGAGTATGTTCCGTGGTTGATACCAGGTGAAAAAAATTTTGGTGGGATGGGGATGGGGGGTAGGGGTGGAACCTAACTTTGTAACGCGTGGTCCGATTTCGATGGTTCTTTTTCTGTTGTATAGAGTATGATCCCCCTAAAGATTCCTAATAGGAGAATAATTTGGTCGTATGGTGAAAGGTGTGGGTGGGGGGGGGGGGGGGGGAGGGGTAGTCTAACTTCGTAACGCGTGGACCGATTTGGATAATTCTTCTTCTATTGGATAGAATATGATCCTCGGTTGATACTACGAGAAAACAAATGTTGCTGGGGTGGAGGTGGGAGAAGGGGGGTGGAACCTAACTTTGTAACGCGTGGATTGATTTGTACGGTTCTTTTGCTGTTGTATAGAGTGTGATCCCCCATTGCTAATAGGAGAATAATTTGGTCCTATGGTGGAGGTGTGGTAGGGGGAGGGGACCGATTTCGATGATTCCTTTTATGTTCGGTAGAGTATGTTCCTTGATTGATACCATGAGAAAAAAAGTTTAGTGGAATGGGAGTTAGGAAGGGGGTTAAAACTAACTTTTAACGCGTGGACCGATTTGGATGGTTCTTTCTTCGTTTGTATAGAGAAGAAGACACTAAAAAGTGAAAAATAAAATAGTTTTTAATAAAAAAGTTTAACCGACTTCACAAAAAGCGCTAAAAAGCATAACATAATTTTTAATTTTATATCTATTACGACATTTTGAAGTCGGTGCAAATTAAACAAATAAAACAACTACAGTTACACAATTGAAAATAATACCTAATACTACCTGAACGTTTCAGTTTACGGGATCATAAGAAATGACGATTAAATACTTTGTTTGTAGTTGTTTAGTTTGTTTGATTTGCACCGACTTCAAAATGTCGTAATAGATATAAAATTAAAAATTATTTTATGCTTTTTAGCGCTTTTTGTGAAGTCGGTTCAACTTTTTTTTTTAAAACTATTTTATGTATGCATACGAACAGCACTGCACTGACATTTAGCTATGGACGGACCTGCGCTATTTCATTTCGAGACACCTTTTGTTACCAGTAGTTGGAAACCTTTTCTGCTTGCATTTTTATTTCGAGTACTTTGCTAACACTATCAAGAGAAAAAAACATTATTATATACAAATTTAGTTGCTTTCACTGAAATTATTTTTTGTTCTTTTTTTTTCTTTTTTTTTGTACTCCTCGTATTTCTTAAAATAAAATTTAGAAATAAATGGTTATTTTTCTCGTCTATTTCTATTACATGTGCTTTTTCGTTTTGAATGTTCTACCAACATAAGAGCGCAATTGTATTTGCTGGCGGCAATTTAAAATCCAGATCGAGCATTTATTATGAATATAATAAATATTGTAGTGCCTTACACGAAGTATAAGATAGTGATTTAAACTAAATAAAGCTAAATTCGAACTTTGAAACAGAACATTCCTAGAGGCTTCATGTTGCTAGGTCCGAAATAAATCAATGAACTGTGTATGAATTAACCTTTTAGAGTTCAATCCAATGTGCTTATAGGGAAAAGGATGAGCATACAAAAGCAAGTAATTGCGGCAAGTAATTTTGACAGGTCTATCTGTCCATAGTTATAAGTTATTGGCACACTGTTCTGAACCATGTATTCATGCCAATTTTCAATTATGAATCGACAACATACCTAGAAACAATTACTGTAACCTGAATCATGAATTTCAATAGACTGTTCTAATTATTTCCGATAGGTTCCTTTGTAGTGCAAATATTGCAATTTACCTATACACGTTGAATTTAAATTTATTTAAATTTGTTATTTGCTATTTGCACGACTAGAAAAATTAATACAACATAAAAGAGTTTGTGAGGGCACCTCTAAATAAAAAATGTCCCGACAATCGATATCCGCAGGCAATGTACACCGATACAAATAGTCATATACATATATCAAAGTTTGAATTGGCTGTGTTGAAAAAAAACTCTCCAACAAATGAAAAACAGAATTACTTACCTGCGGCTGATAAACGACACTGCGATCTGTCGTGCTAATTTCCAGCGTTAAATTATTTAAATGTCGTTCGATGGGGTCGGTCACTACCCAAAGTGTTACAACAAGTCCATCCAGTAAAAGTAAAGCACAAACAAGTGATATCAGTTGAGTGTCCTGGAGCATTTTATCCTTGCAGACGCTACTTCCTGTGCGTGTAAAAATGCGATGGACACGATACGTTTTCGCGAACATCGAACCGAAGGCCAATGAAAATCCAGCAGATAGGAGGTAAACACGGGCCTGTGAAAAGGTAATAAAATTTAGTGGTGAGTAGGCAAGACCTGTCCTCGAAAGTGAGATGAAAGTTACGTGTGACAATAAATTTTTTTTTCTCAGCTAATATTCTCTTGTTTCTCTTGTTTTATGTAATTGAAGTTTCAGGATAATTGCTAAATTTTATGAATTTTTCAAGAATAGTAAACAAATTGGAAAGGAAAAGATTTTTCAGGATAACTCACGATTTCTCACTCTGTAATTATTGAAATTGAAATGGCTTTTTTGTATCACCTTTGAAAATCTTTTCATTGAAATTAAGCAACATTTTCAACAGGGGTTCGATAGAAAATCTCTTAGACAAACTCTACAAATACAAGATCTCCTGAAGAAAACCTTCAATTCTACAAAAGTTAATTAGAAAAACCCGCCGATTTTATCCCACTTATGGTTTCAGTTGATTAGGTTTACTAATATAATTTCCTTGGCATATTTAATTTGATCACTTCTTTTGTGTTCCAAGTTTCGCTTCTAGATTTTCTTCTTATTTTCACATTCATAAGAGGCGTGAATTTTTCTTTTAAAGAAAAGAGATAAAAGTTTTTCCATTTAATTAGGTTCTTATTTGTTTTTCATTGTGGCGCCCTAGAATATGAATGAAGGGCTTAAATGAAGGTCATTCTATCTTTAAAATATATGGGTATTAAATATATGACAGATGGAAAAGAGTTTAAGACATAAAAGATCATCTAACAAGCGTAATATAACTTCAAAAAGGTATAAATTTGGAAATCATTCGATGCCATTAACGATGGAATATAATTTCATGTAAATGTGCATTAGGACAACGTTACCGTAGTGCGTTTTTTGGACCTAATTTTCAGTCGCCTTTTTACATAAATGTAGTCAAATTTCAGCAATGACACGAGTTATAATGTTTTATAATTTTTTATTGAAATAATCGACGTTTTGGTCGGCACTTGGTAGAACGATCTTGTATACCTATAAATTTCGTTTTTGAAAAAACACTGAAAAACACTTGCTTTTTGTTCTACAAATTTATTGATAAATATTTATCTAGCGACGCTTTTCGTCCTCTTAAGATTTTATCAAGCGACTGACAAGCTAGCCTGCAAAATATTGTATGTGACAAACGAGTGGACATTTACTGGAAACATAACTCAGACAATTTTCAACCGATTCACTTGAAATTTCGAATGTATCTTTAAAAATAAATTGTCTATAGAAGTACGTAGGATTTTTGTTTTATATCGTGTAGTTCATTTGTTATTAACAATTTTTTGACTATTTTTATGCAAATTTTCCACTTTTCACTTTTGAAGTGCACCATTTGGGCAAAAATCAATGTATCGAAAAAATCCTACGTACTTCTATAGCTAATATATAATCGAACAAAATTTATTGGCCCATCATAATTCAAAAATTACAAGAGCTGCGTTTCATGCCGTTGATCCTTGAAAAGAACACGTCATCGTAAAAACGCTGCACAGCCGCCATTTTGAAATTAATCGCTTCAAAAAAATTATTGTATACTGTCAGTGATATGTGTGACTTACTGTTTTGTAATCTTGAATTATTTTGTAATTTTTCTGAAAAAAAATCCCCAAAAAAGCCTTTTTTTCGGCCTTTAGAGTGGCCTAACCCCTTAACATAAACAAGGCACTTTACATAACCACAGAAAGTAAATCAGTTGCAGTATGCCACGCGCTCAACCCTGTCTGAACCATAATTTATTAAGTTCAATGTTATCTAAAGTTTTAAAGCATTACAGATCTGTAACGTTATGCATTAATAGAAAAAAAAACTGAAGGGCGCAATTAACAGCTTAAAGCCTATTCAATCTCTATCTTGAACGATATAATCAATACCAAACTTCAAGCGGCCTGCGAGCTCTGTAATTCCATGGCTTCAAGCCATTTATTAAGCCTGCTTAAACCTCACCTATATTCCAGATGCGTGGACAGAGGTCAACGTCGTTTTATTTCTGAAGTAGGAAGGGCTTCGGATAGTAAATCTAAAAACTTTAGGTCAATAATCCTCTCTTCTTTCCTTCTTAAAACACTGGGGAGACTTAATAATGTCTATATAAAAAAAAACAGTTGAACCATATAAGCTGTCTCTCTTACAAGAGGCATATAATAAGAGTAAGTCCGTTAGGACAGGATTGACAGAATAGAAAGATCACATAGGTAATTTATCTGGTAACTTCCTTGATTTCTTTTTTGTATTTTTATGTAATAAATAAAATAAAATAGATATTAATATGCTTTTAATAACGACAAGGCATCCTTAAGAGGATCGATCTACAGGAGCTACGAAATTATATATCTATAGCAGGACCCTAAGTTCTAGTTCGGGTCGACCTTCCGTACGTATTTCTGTTACAGCAGCCACTAACCTAGGGCGAATACCCTTTTCGCTTCTATGGAATGTGGTTATTGATCTACTTATAGATCTCCAGCAGAAGATTCTAGCCGTCGCCAATGACGTTCCTTGGTCAATCTCGGTTAAACTACCAAATATCATAGTTCAAGTGGTGCACCATACCTACTTGAAACAATCCTCCTGGAGCACCAAATGAGCTGATACTTTTTGCACCGAAGCATAAAGTTCCTTCTTACAACACTCCTATACAGCATGGTCAAATATCTGGGTCTTAAGAGTTGTTGCTTTTGGCACTTGTTGGAACTTCTTCATCATAATAATTTCACTTAAGAAATAAATAAAGAAAACACTTGTTAAGTTTCAAAAATTTTTATATCTGTGTCTTGTTTTGGATATGAAACTTATACCCTAGCCATCCTAAATTAATAATAAATTAATTATTAATTAAAGAGCTGTGTGTCACATATTAATGATAATTAGAGCAGTTAACTACATGATGATAAAGTAAGTTAGAATTGATCAATTGTGTCATATGTCACTCGAGAAAAGAAAAAGAAGAAGACACAACATTTTGATTCTCTTTTCTTCCTCTAAAATATATGTCCGGACAAGAGTTGAAATATTTGTTATAGATATTTTAAGCCAACTTTTGGTGCAGAGATTAAAATTCATAAAACAACTTCAAAATCTGCCTTTGACCTATTTCTTTAAAACTGTCAAACCATCAAGGACTTAAATAAATACTTGCCTGTGACCAACGAGAAGGCGCTAGCGAAAGTTCAGGGGATAGCAGTACTACTGATCACAGGTTCCCATACAACAACTTCCTCCAAAGACCTTAAACAAAATCTAACTTATGCCGGTGGAACTCTTTGGCCAGCAAAACGCATCCTCAATATATATTAGGCTCAATTCAGTCCAAACATGGATACTTACTAACATCTTACTGTTCGAAATTCTTGATGTACGTATCGCAAAACACACTGATTACACCACAGCCAAGCCCACTTTCAACGCCAAGTTGGACTCTTTTATTCCTACCAGATAGGAATGGAAGGAAGTTTACTCCCAGTGAAGGGTGTAAGGGAAGGACGCAGGATATACGCCGATAGTTCTTAGTTACGGATAAGGTGGGTGGAGGTGTTTCTACGGAACACCTGGACCTAAAAATTTCAAGCTAAAGGCATGGCTACATGTCTACATGGCCATAAGTCACAACTGCAGTACCGAATAATGCCACTTAGCGAATATCACATTTTATCAGAGAGCCGAATCGCTAGCGTATAGATGACATAGCTGAGCGCCTTAACGTAGACTGATACACTTGCGGTTATAAAAATCGCACCACAGGTGAGCAATTCATTAAGGAATATTTTGGGTACCAGCCATTGAGGAGCACTTGTCGTATTCAGTAGGTAATTTTCCAAGATAAATGACTCTGTACGTTGTCATCGAGCAAAATCGGGATAAGTAAACTGTGAAAAATAAACTTCCGAAAGTCTACTCTTATTTCGATAAATTTGATGTGGTGCAGTTTTTTTGATCGCAAGTGTATTTTGGGAAACTGGAAAGCCAACGAGTTAGCGAAACTCGGCACCGCTCTATCAGATTTGGACGTCACTCACTTAAGCGAATTTGGATGCCATCGCGGATTATTGCTGCATTGGTACATATGTTAATGGACTCAGAGGACACTCAAACTAATTTTATGGAAGTTGCCAGGACGAGGAGAAATCATTGTATCAATCAATGTATGAGACCTCCGGAATGGAAGGCCGACACGTTATCACTTACTCCATATACAAAATTGGTAAGTGGCTCACTTTGTCCTTTTCTCGCAAAAGTCTTCCTCCTATCTTGTACTTGCACTTGACTTTATGTTAAAAAGATTTAGATGTTTGGCGGAACTATCACTTTACCTTTGACAATCACAATCACGATAAAGTAAGTTAAGATTTAGGCTTTATTATCAGATCGGCGTTCAGTGCTCCCGATAACATATAATAATATTGAAGTTGGGCCTCTCCGGGCACGAATTGTTCAATCATAAATGTTCACTGTCTTTATTCACTTCTCTGTTCAATTCGTTTTACAATTTTTGTTTACAATATACCGTTTAATTTTACTTATTAGAATGTATATCTTGACTGTTTAAATTACAACTCCTTCCTCGCAATACACACATGTAAATCCTTCGTAATTCAAATCATGTACATTTTTTAAAATAAATAATTTTTTAAATTAGGTTATATTCGATTGAATTACATTCATTATTCACTTGTTGCGATGGTTATCAAAAAAGAGTTTTGTTTTACGGTCTATTACTAAGAGTTCCGCTGAGTTTAGGTCTTTAACAATTATAGATTTTTGCTATATAACGCCAATTTAAATATTCTATCCGAAATTTAAAAATTCTATTATTCATTTTTCAGTTCATGTAATCACTGGATTGATAGGGAGGACTCTAAAATGTTGCCTTTTCTTTCAATGGCTTTTACTATTTGTAATCAAGTTATTATATGAATAATAGAATTTTGTTGATGCTCTCGAGGCAATTTCAGCAACCAACGTTGCCTACACCACAGATGACACCTACCATCCCCATAGAGGTGTCGATGTACACTTCGCTTGAAAGATTCGGGCTTATAAGTCGAGAGAAATCGGTAAAATGTTTCACATTCCTATTGTTCTGTTTAAAACAGTTTCCCGAAATTTGACGTTACTTCCAAATTTGAAAGAATATGAAGGTGGGAGTGACTTGAAGCTCTTGTATCGCGCGTTCTGCTGTGGCTACAAGGAATCAGTCTAGCAGTTTCGTTAGAACGATGGTCGTGCAAATAAAGATAGAATAGTGAAAGACATCCGACATATTATCGATGTTCCAGAGTCAATGCTTTCAGAGATTAAAGGATCGCCAATAAGTTTAATACCCTCACGTTAGGCTTTGTCTAACGTAAAAAATGCGGTGTGTCCATTATATTCGAATCTAGGCCTGGTGTGGGACTTGTTGAATAGCACCAAGTCATACGGGGTGAAGTATTTTTTACAGCTGTTTAGAAAACACAAGAATTTCATCGCATTTTTAGGGGCAGAAAACATAAGTTCGGTCCAGCTAAGGTTACTGGATAACTCAATACCCAAGATAAGTGAAGAGGACGCATTGTGTATATTCATTCCGTCGACTGAAATAGGTTGAGCGTAGACTTAGGGTTTGTTAAGGTACATTAAACAGCCGTTGTTAAATGATCCAAACATTCGTTATCGGTGAATTCCCACGAGAATTCATTGCAGAGCTTTAAGGTACACTGTCATTGATTTCTGATGTACACAATTGAAATATTTGGAAGGTTGCTTCTTTGTTTTTAATGACCGTTGAGTAGTTGTTATTGAACCAATTGATGTTAGTTGGATTCACGTTTCTGAAGCTATAAAGATTAAAGCGATGCATTTTTTACCATAGGATATTCAAAATATACTCGTTTGCTTTCGATTATTTAAATGGTACTATAGATCTCTCTATCTTACTGTCCCCTTTTAATATACATATCAGTCCGGATCGCACCTTGAGAATTTTTGCTTTTATACCCTACATATGACTTATGCTTTGAAGGAAACGTATTATATCTAATCTTAACCTTATTGGTATTGATTTAGTCTGCTTAAAATCTCTTCAATATCCTTGAGTTCTTATGCCCCAGAAGGGTTTAAAAAGAGGGAGATTTCTTTGTTTTTATATTGTTGTTGGAGTAAGAGCGATATATTCTGTTTAAAATAAAAGAACCGCAGGCATCGATTCTAGGACCGGATTTCTGAAACGCCACCTACGATAGTCTGTAACGAATCGAGTTGCCAGAACAGACGCACCTGAATCTGGCATGTTGCTTCCTCATATCAACAGGTCAAATACATCTGGCGCAACTCAACTTAAGTCGGCGAGGAACATAACCAGTAGTAGTAGGTATCTTTTGACACTAAAATGAGTTTTTCCTAAGAGATAAATGAAAACGGCAGACAAAGCAGCAATAGGCATCACATCGCAGGTGTCATCTCTATCAACTTTTTTCTGATATGGTCAAATCCTAGGGGACAACTCTATGATACATAACTAAGGCTTCGGAATGGTTTGGAATTATAGGTAAGGGGAATGAGGGCACTTAAATGTCTTGTTTTTTTGCATTTCTGCGAATTAGACAACAGCCCAGAGACGGAGTGGATTTTTTATTTATATTTTAAAAACTCACGGGGAGACTGAGCGTGCTGATCGTACTACTCAATTAATTCATCCAACTCTCTCCACTTACTTACTTGCTTACTTACTGACTTATTCACCAAGGAAAGGCGGTCTGCCCCAGGAATGCAGCCATGGATAAGCTAGCGGTGCATCGAGAGAAAAGGATCTACACCCTGTACAGCTGGATGCAAAGGTGGAGCGAGAGAGCAGGGGACAATGGACAGCGAGGTTTATGAACGGCCGAGCCTTTAAGTTAGCAAAGGTGAGTTGCTACCTAACCCAGCCGCTGAGAGGCCACTTGTATATTCGCTCGTACTAAACGGACACCACAGAGTACACTTTGTTTGGGTGCCATCTGGAGAGTAGTTGAGGTATTTTAGCCGTTAAACTGGTCCACAGGAGTTCGATACTGCTGTATAACTCATTTTAACTGCCTGAAAAAGGATTTCTTGAAAAAGCGCTAACAAAAGGCCGGTGTATATCAAGGAGAAGCTTTTATGTAATTTAAAGTTTATCTTATTTAAAGCAAAACTAGCCAACTTATTATATTACCTTAAGACACATTATTATAAATCCTTTACCAAAGTTTTTATGCGGCTCTGTAATTCCAATTAAACTCGAATCGAATTTAATTACCGAATATTGAAGGACGATGATCCCTTTAAAATTCATAGCATTAATTTTACAGCTTACGTAAAATGAGAATATTAAATCGCATTATAACGCACACATAACACAAGTTCATTTCACGCTATTCACACTTTGCTTGAAGTTTAATTATTCTCTCTGCGTAAAATTTATGACAATATATCGACCATTTTGTGTCATGTTTAAGGTAATTGGTAAACTGTGGTGGAAAATGTATTTTAGGAAAATATTACGTGAAACTAATACTTCATGCATTTATAAAACGATACTGGAATTTGCTTTACAGGCTTGTAAGCAATTACCAAACATTATGATTATTGATTATATTAATTATAGCTGTTAAACACAATCACTGTTTTATAATAAACACTAAATTTTCAAAATTTTTTTTTGTTGTAGTGCAATTTCGGATAGTACTTCAAATCTAAAACCAAAAAAATTAAAGATGAACGTAACGATATATGACAAATACGTAAAAGCTACTGCAGGAAATTAATTGTAGAATTAACACTCAGAGGAAGCACATTGTACTGTATCTCAGAACTAGTGAATGATATTGCTATAGCTGCATAGATATTGCTAAACTATGGAGTCTTATGTGGAAGCTAGGAAATTTACTGGACCAACGGAGGATAAAACCCAGCAAAGAGTTGGCCCTGGCAACGATATTATTAATGTGGGGGATGAAGTTTGGTTATCTATCAAGATACACACCCAAGTCCTTCACTACTTCCACCCGTTGACTACAAGTACCTTCAAACATTTACTGAAAAGTAAAGGTCATACATAACCTGACATTTACCAATGTTTAATTTAAGATTGACACACCAGTTATAAAATATCTGTAGGTCCGACTGCAAGATCTCGCAATCCACAAAAGATTTGATTGGGAGAAAAATCTTGATATCATCCGCATAAATAAGAATTTTACTTCTTTGAAACAAATAAGTTATATCATCAGAATAACACAGGAGTCACAAAAGCATCAGAAAGCATGCCACGAAAATGCCCTCTATAAGTCCTATTGGATAAATAAAACTTAATCCACGCAATGAGTGGGGCCGAAAAACCCAACCTGGCCAATTTAAAAACGATAATAGAGTGAGGCAGCTTACCAAATGCTTTACTAAAGTCGGTATAAATGCAGTCAGTCTGGCAACCATCCAAAAATCCACCTCCATTGCCAGAAACAAACTCTAACAAGTTGGAAACCGTTGACCTTCCTGAAGGGTAAGAGATTAAACCCCTACACCCAATAGACAATTAGGACTGGATCATCAGTTCGAAGAGTTTTGGAATGCAAGATAATTTAGCAATAGGTCTGTAGTTAGCAATTTCTCTTATATTGTCACTCTTAAGAATGGGGATTATATATGAAGTCTTTCAAAGTGTAGGGAAGCGGCCCACCAAGAAAGACCACCGAAAGAGTAAAAGTAAAGGACATAATAACGCCGAAAAACACTTCTTTAAAACAACAGCAGGAACCCCGTCAGGGCGACAAGAAAGTCATCCGGAAGATCCAAAATATCCTTGTATAAGATCTCCTCCGCGATAGATGGTATTGGTACGGGGGTATATTACTATTATTAATGTGCAAAAAGTTGCTACTATCTGGATAAAAATCGGATGATTCAAATGCGCCCCTAAAGTATTCAGCAAATAAATTACAAATAATCTTAGAATCGTTACTGGAACTTAACCCGAATTCCATAGTCGATGGGGATAGTTATCTACCCATCTCTTCATATTGACGTAATCAAAAAATGCACGGAGGTCATTATTTATATCTACAATGTATCTTTGATTATATATGATTCGAAAATCTTCTGTTATCTTGACAATGCCAAGATATTCTCTGTTGTGTCAAACGATAATGACCGTGCCCCATTAAACTCTGACTTTGAGATCTTTCCTTTGAATATTGATAAGTGCACTGTTATGTCATTCTCTTGTAAAAGAAATCCTTTGCTATGCAATTTCACTATTGGTGATAGCCCATTGAACAGACTAGACAAAACCAGAGATTTGGGTGTTAGCACCAATTCTAAATGTTTTTTGAGGATCATTTTGACGCTATTATCAGTGAGGCCAAAGCGTCCCTGTGCTTCGTTAAAAGATGGTCATAGGAGTTTGATGACCCATACATAACGAAACTGCTTTATTGAGATTTAGGGTTTGGTCTTTTTGTCAACCTCCATATGTAGATCGTCTTCTGCTTCTTTCTTTGGAGCCTCTGGAGGCTAGACGTAATAGGTTTGGAATCATCTTTGCTTTTGACTGGCTGCGAGATGTGATTATTATAATTCCCCCGAATTTTTGGCTGCTTTGAACTTTTCGATTCCATCTCGTTCCTTGAGAGCTCAGAACTTTTTCCATATCCCGCATCATGGCACCAACTATGGAATGAATGAGCCTATAACATCAATGTCCCGCTTATTTAATAGTCGTTTTTATTGTATTGATTTAATTTGTTAATTTGTTTTTGTTTTTCTATTTTTTTTTCTTTGTACAAGTTTGTTTTTTGTATTGTATTAATTTTTTTGTTAATCTTTTTGTTTTTTCTTAGATTTTATCTGGTTTTTTTATTGTCAGTTCGTTGCTTTTCTGCTCTCTTGGTAGTAATAATTAATCAGATGGACATTGTAGAATTACTACTCATGTATCGTAGTTCCAGTTAAGATCGGCTTAGGTGTAAGTAGCATTTCTTTCTTCCTTTTCTTTTCTTTTCTTCTTATTATATTATATTTTCTTTTCTTGACTATACTATTTTACTTTTCCATCTTGTTTTTATTAGTCAAACACTTTGATTCTGTAATTTATTTTGATATTTCCTTTTGCGTTATATTTACTGTTCGGATTTCGTTAGTTTCTAATAGTCAGCATTTAGCGAATTTGTAAATAAATAAATAAATGCTGTGACACATATTTGTATACTGTTCCGTGGTAAGGTGATATATAAATAGTCAACGGAGCTTGAATTTTTAGGGATTTGATATTATTTGTAATTATTGTGATGAACTTACTGTAATTTGTAGTTATTTGGCGAGAAGATTATTTTTTTACTTTTTAGTACGACTGTTCTGGTTAAACTTTTTTTTAAGAAAAGCAAGAATTTTTTTTTTATTAATTTATTTTTTTTACTCCTAGTATAACTTCAATTAAGTAAATGTTATACCATACCTTAGTTTAAATTAGTTGGGTAATTTGGGTTTTCAAACATAACATTATATATTTAAATTTCACATATATATTCTGTCAAAAAAGAATCGGGAATTTGTCAATAAAACACAATATATTAAGATGTATTTAATTCCCCCGAATTGTTAGCTGCTTTGAACTAATCAGCAATATTTATTTTATCTCCTTCGAAATAGGGTCCATTCATCATCCAGCATCCAGCAGTACACTTTCTCCAACGGACAACCCAGTCGTCAAAGCACTTTTTAAACGCATATTCCCGTATTGACTTCAATTCTTTCATAGTTTTGTATTATGGCTTCTATTTACTCGAAACGTGTTCCAGAAAGTGGTAATTTGAGTTTGGAAAAGAGGAAAAAGTCAGCAGGGGCAATATCCAGCGAATACGGTGGCTGCTCAACTAATGTCGAAGTTTTGATCAAAAATTCATTCCGAATTATCGCTTTGTGTGATGGTGTATTATCGTGTAGCAAAATCCAAGGATTGTTCTTCCATAAATCTGATCTTTTGCGGCGGATACGCTCTCTCAAATGGCTCATTATGCCCAGATAATATCCTTTGTTGAGTGTTTCTACATCCGGAAGGAATTCTGTGTGGACAACACCACGATAGTCTAGGATAGTCTATATCTCGTCAAGAGATATGATGCATTGCATGAATGTAGCGTCCGAATAAGTTCATTCAAGCATGTCTTAAGCAACATGTTTGCGATGCTCTTTTTGAAGAAAACTCAGCTCCTTTGGAACCAGCCGACGCGTTTCATTCCCAAGACATTAATTAAAATGATGCGAACTGATTCGAACCGAAAGCGAGATTTGGATATAATGATAATATTACGTTAAGTGTAACATAGTGGTATTAATGCTTTTCTCTTTCCATAAAACTGTTAATATTAACAACGACAGCGAAAAGCCAGATTTGGACAAGAAATGTTAGACAGTCACCCGAAAAACTCGAAGATGATCGAAGCGAATCTTCAAAGCTAACGTTAATTCTTACGCGGCGGACTGTATTTATATAACAACTAAGCATGTCACTTGTTAAATAACTTTTGGCAGTAAGATTGACGCGTTGATGTTGATGTTGAATTTCCTCCCTTAGGTTAGGTTGGGTTATGCGGCCAGTTATTATTCAATACTTAGTCAGTTATTTATATATTTTTTTTTAGAATTTTATAATACATTGAGTGTATAATTTATAATAATGTGCTATTCATCCAGAATTACCTCAATTTTATATCGAAATAAATACACTTTTTAAATAATATCGTAATTTTGAAATATTCCCCTTAAAATACTTACGATTACCTTTTGAAATCCGTCGATTAAATGTTTTTTCGATTTTTTAAAAAGAAATACAGTGAATTTTCGAAGCAAAAACGATTTTTTCGAAGATTTCTGATTTTTTAGAGTTTTTTCCAGGGTATCCTACTATATATGCTTTTAATCAAATTCACTATAGCGCTTCCCTTGATGACTAATCATTTTGAATCTCAATGTAGCAGTAACTACAAATTTAATTTAATTAATTTTAATGTAATTATTTTGTTTTTATTTTAACAAGAAAAAGTTTTTTAGTTTGAATTTTTGATTTAGGGCTGCACTGACAAATTAATATTAAATATTTTTAAACAGTCTGTACGATTTGATATATTTTGAATAAGTAGTACGATTTCCAAACACTTCGGATATTCAAATCAAAGACCCTGTGTTTTTGATAGACTACAAAATGTAGGGAAATCAGGTCAGAAATTAATTATTTAAATGCTAAAAAGCATTAAAATAAAAAATAAAAGGTATAAAATAGATTTAAATTTACCGTAAAGACACCCATTTCAAACACCTTTAAGCAACTTATTACATTTAAAATTTTAGACAACCATTTTAGACAACAGTCTTTTTCGCGATGCATAAGAAGGGTCTATATCGCAGCTTTCTGCCTCGCTAATAATCAATTACGGAAGATCGCAGCCTCCTTCGAGCAAGAACATATAAGACGGAAAAAGGGCTCGTGAAGACAAACAGTTCTGCACAAAGCACAGCCTTTTTTTATCTTTCTACTGTTTTCTCCAGCATAACGTTTTCGATAACCGCCCAGTTTTTGACTTCTTCTGACGACGACTAATCAAAATTATACTAAAAGATTGCTATGACATTATAACATCGCTGTCTGAACTATCAAATCCGGTTAAAGTATGTTGGATTCTTTGAAGACAAACGTTGTTAGTGAAAAACAAATTAGTATTTAAGAAGGACAAATTGCTAACAAATGAAGCAGAAAATCCCTCAAAAACGACTCCCATTTGAAAGTTAAAAAACGTTTTTTCAATATTTTTTTCAGATCACTTTTTTCAAAATTGTATAACAAATTCAGGTCCTAATTCGATCTTTCGTTTCAGATGCACATAGAAGCAGTGAAATATCCCACCGTTGAAAATAAGAATTTTTTTCAATTAAAAAAAAACTATATTTTTATTTTTTATTTTTTAATGAATCCACTATTCTTGATTAATTTAGGCCACTATTCTTGTTTAATCTAAGTCTGAACAAAGTCCCTGACAACTTACTTATTCAGCTTATGCATAGAGCTAAAGTGGATCTTGACCTCCGACGTTACTGTTATTGGTCCTACGTTATTTCATTCCACTACACAGTACCTCGGTAGGCCCCACATCTGTGATCCGAAATTATTTTAAAAATTATATTGCATCATCAAATGTTAAATAACACCGTTTAACTTAAAAGTTTTTTTACCTATTTTTTTACGGGTCAATCCCTTCCTACACCCTCCATTATGGGTGATAGATGTGTCTTAACTCAACAGTATCCAACGACATTTAGAGTGTGATTGCTCATCTCAGTAATCCCGCAAACTATGAATTCAGCATTAACATCGGTTGATTTTGATTATGGTTTTCTGTCCCTTCCCACCCCCACTAGGGTGTTTACTATCGCAGTATCTGCTGACATCAGAAATGTCATTATTCATCTCAGTGGCACCGAAAACTATGGATTCTACACTAATATCCGCCGTTTTCGATTATTTGTACATGTCACTCTCTTCCCACCGCATCCGTAGGGGCGTCTTATTACTAAATTATTTAACGGAATCGCAAGTGTCATTATTCATCTTACTGACGCCGAAAAGTATGGATTCGCACCAGTCGTTTCGATTATTTGTACATGTCGCTAAAACTTAAGTAAGTCCAGTCGTGGGCATTTTATAGGAGAACGATTTAAAGACTACATTTTTTTTCCAAATTCAATTATTTCGCGAACACGACATATAAAAAAAACCGCTTGAGAAAAGCCACATGAAAGTCACACCTAAACGTTCGTCATTCAACTAACTTGGGCTAGGCATCAAAATCGAAGATTTCCCCAAAAGTGGACTTAGGATAGTTCTGAATCGTAGTGACGAAATTCAAAGTGGTTACAATGAGAACTAATCTGTAATGCATTACTATATTAGCAAAGTAACAACTTTTTAGTAATACAAATTGTAATGCTGGCGAAAAAATGAAAATGCAGTGTTTTTGTTTGTTTAGGCAAGTCCGCCTCTAGGATTCGTTTTTTTAATTTCAAAATTTGTACTTAAAGAAGAGTGCTAAGTTCCGTAAATAATTCAAAAAAAAACCCTTAGTTTTTGCATTTCAGATAGCTACTTGAAGAGAAAATATTTTCTTATGAAATCAACGCGAAATTCTCAAGCAACCTTCACATTTAACAGCAGAGGAGTTAATAATGTTATACAGGTACACATATAAAGGTTTTCCAACAACTTTCACGAGAATTGAGTTTTTCTGACTGGGTTTTATATATATATATAAGTATATAGTATACAGTAAGTTTACTAAAATTGAGTAATTTCAGAGGTTAGATAAACGGAAATATAATACGTCGAAACGTAACAAGATTTAAATTAGTATATTCTCATTTAAGTGAAGAATCAACAAGAATCGATTTTCTGCGAAAAACCAAGAAAATTGCTTTACTTCGCGGAAATATTTGACTGTATCTGACAGTTAAATTAGATTTCTCCTTATTTTACTTACCTTTATTCCTTCGAAAATAAAGTTGCAATATAATTGGATCATAAAATTTATTTCTAACTTGGTATTAAAAAATTATAATTTCAAGAAACAAATATAAGGACTTAAATTGTTCAGTACAGGTAACAAATTGAATTTAAACCACTGCTGTTTTTTCAAGTAAAAGAAACTACACAGAAGTCTTCAAACATTGAGGTGTTCATTATAAATATCTATTTATAATTACCGTTTTTATTGTATGTAAAGGCTAAATAGACGTTTTGCTACATATCTATTGATATTCGGGCTCAGTAACTCCGTGAATGCACCTACAAAATAAGATTCAAAAAACAATAAGCTCTCTGATTTTAGTTAGAAATCATCAAATACATTTTTATATTGATAAAAATGATGATGAAAATTTTACAAATGTATTAAATTAAATTTTTATTAAATTAAAAGTATAACCTACATTAAATCTTAAAGTTTTAGATGATAGAAACCATCATAATTAGTCCTAGCATGCTTAAGGATACTGTCTTCAAGACATATGTATGTAAATCGTCTGCCTTTTCTCTTTTTATGCTCAGCATATTCAAGAAAGGTACCAGGTTCGAAACCCACTGGTGGCGACCCATGACGTTTTCTGTTGACAAAAGATTACGATAAAAAGGCAATTGGGGGTTGCAAAGAAAATGTCGTTGGTTCGGAATCTGCTTTAAATTGTAGGTCTAACTGCAATCGTTTTCTCGAATCGGGTAAAGTTTTTCTTCCGCCCCTTGCCTCATAAGGGGTTCCGGGAACTAGAGAGATATTCAAGAAAACTATTACGTTTAAAGGCAGGCATGATAAATTGATTTCATTTAATTTTTTTTTTACAAATTTATGTTATTTATTTATTTCATGCAACATTATGCAAGTGGCTGAAATGGCATCTTTTTAATGAGATAATGTCCGTAATTAACGTAGTCTGCCTAACGATAAAATAATTTATATGCCATATTTTACGTTACTCAATAACAACCCTGACAAGCTCTCATTTCAATACATAGTAAAGAAATAATGGCAGAAATCGCCGATTTTGTTGATTTTACTTAAATCTACATTTATCATCATTTGACGAACAATTATATCATTTAAAATTGTCTGTCACCATTTCCTTAACTATGCTCTTGTCGAAAATCTAAGTAACGCGTCAGAGACTGGTGTGTAGAATCGACAATAAAACATGGAGGGGCAAAATAGTGAAGGTGATTTTACCGGGATGACTGTCAATAATTTAGTATAAATCTAAGAAGTTCTGTGGAAGGAGGGATAATTGGGTATTCTCTGAGAAAAATTCATCATATCGGGATAAAGAACTTTATCCATCATTTTTAATAGAAAAATTAAGAAAAAGTGTTCAGCTGGTTTTTCAGACCTTTGGAAAAATAATTATTACATGAGTGGATAGAAATATCTCAAGATTTCTTGCCTTCTACTTAAGACACGGTTTAGTTTTTGTTATTTGAAAAGAGAAAGGAACCCAAAACTAACTCTCTCACTTACCGCGAACCTCTCTTTCTCATTAATTGAATGCTTGAATAGTAAAACCTATACTGTGTAAACTTCCTTTGAGCCGAATCGCAAGAGTTTGCTGACCAGTTTAAAAAAAGTCTCTATATTGATAAGAAGTCATTATAGCTGAGAGTTATCTTTAAGTACTTTTTTTACCATAAATATACATCTACCTCATTATTAAAAACCACAGATTAAAAATTATTTATTTATAGAGTAAAATTTCTCAATAAACTCTAATTAATTAATCGTCCTCGTATACGAGTAGGTATATAGCCGTTAGTGTGCGTTTTAAAAGGTAAAAACTACGAACGCGCTTAATATCTTTGATTGAAGTTTCTTTAATGAATTCTGTTTGCTACCAGGTCAGCGAAAATCTATTTATTTCCACTAAATGGAAAATTTGGCGAAGAGACCCATTCAGTTTATTGACAGATAGTGCTGCATTCAACCATTCATTGACACATGAATGTGAAAGCAGGTAATTCAATGTTGACATAAAAGTGATTTGATTACACACTTGTTTCCTCACTGAAATTTCTGTTCATGTGTACTGAAGCTTTCCACTTTGATTAACTTTACGGAGAGTTCGATTGATCTGATTGAGTGAAAGTCAATGTTTAGAGACTTTTTTAAATGTAAAATGAAAAAAAAAATTATGTTCAAAAAGAACTTCTATACAAATCTATGCACATATACACATCAATAGGACCTTTTTATAATTACTCTAATAGACCAAAATATTCTACTAATAAACAGAAATCAAATGTGTAAGAAAATGTTCTCATAGTCATGGAAAAGGCTTCTTTGAATTAAAAAGCTATTGTTTTTTCAATAATGTTAGCCACCCTAAACATTTCTTGTATAATATAATGTTAGCAAATCATTTTTTCAAATAAATAAAACAGAATAAACACGCAATAAAATTGCAGTGGTTAGTATCCTAACTCGCTAGTTTTATTTAAGTTTCTTTCTCTGCTTCATTGGGTCCTTATTTCTTATATGATGTCAGTCATATCCTGGTATCTCCACTTTCTGTGCAATAGTGCTAATATATATTCGAAAAATCAGCCCTTCACTTGTACTCCTATTAAGCTGCTAGACCGATTTTAAGTGTTAAGGTGTCATATGAAAAAGCTTAAAATATAATTATTCCAAAACATGCCAGTCATCTCCTCCACCTCCTTCTGTCACAATTCTACTCAACTCTTTCTATCTTGACCCCACTTCCCGTTCCTTAGCATCACTTATTATCTGCCCCCTTCCCCACCCCTCATAATCGTAAATGTTAAATGCAATAAGATGTGAAAACGTTATGTAAAATGTAATGTTAATAAATAAATAATATTTCATCTAACTGAAGTGCAAAAGAATGGGTGCCCATTTGGTTGTTCCGTTTTGTTGTTTCAATCATCGATTGGTGTCAAGTAAGCAAAACTAATAATCTGAATATTTTATTTAACAGTGGTTTTCTTGTAAGTTTGGAATTATTTAAGTATGTCAAAAACCTCCCAAATGTTTTGCCACCAAACAGCTTACCTATTGTCACCTAACTACTATGTTTTCACTCCATGATGTTAGCACGCTAAACACCGTTCTTATTTATGAAGGATGAGAGTAAAGTGGTGGCTTTGCGGATGGATGAAAGGATGATGAAAAAGGAAGTACAAAGTGGTTCAGAAAGAGACGGAGTGCTAACGAGCTCCTCTTAAAAAATAATATTGGCATTACTCAAAACGCAATTTAATGGTTAACAAATATTTTGGGGTAGATTCTCCATTCTATATAAAGTAAAGTAATTAATATATCGAGCAACTGGACGGCTGCCATTAAATTTACCTGCTTAAAACTGTATAAATCTGTACATGCAATAAAACGTTTACGAGGACCGATTTTGATTGATGATTTTTCTTTGTTGGGTA
This sequence comes from Leptarthrus brevirostris, assembly GCA_964036015.1. Taxonomy (NCBI): domain Eukaryota; kingdom Metazoa; phylum Arthropoda; class Insecta; order Diptera; family Asilidae; genus Leptarthrus; species Leptarthrus brevirostris. The sequence continues at coordinate 44,022,651 of OZ038375.1, forward strand.
GAGTATGTTCCCCGATTTGTACCATGTCAAAAAAAATTTAAGTGGGGTAGGGGTGAAACCTAACTTCGTAGCGCATGGACATGTAAAAATTCTTATAGTCAGAGCAACGGCGGGCACCCGCCGCTAGTCTTACAACAACTTATCACTCACAACAACTGTTCATTCAGAAAAATTAAATTTTAGATTGAAAGTTGGTACAATATAATAAAATAACTCAAAAGATACGGCCTAAAATCAAGAAGTGCACAGTCTTAAAAAAGTGGTAATAATGAGGAGGCAAAGGTTAGCTGAGGACAGCAATTATAAACAACCAACCACATCACACACTTTAATACAGCTACAAGACCCAAATCTTTAAGGTAAAGGCGGCGCCATAAACTTTACAGTTAAGCAAGTACAAGCACATACTCATATATTTTGGAAAAGTTAGCTTCAGAGGCAAACAAACCAATTTGCTTCTGCAAATTACTTTTGCATCTAGAGCCAAATTTGAAGCATATTTTAAATACTAGAATTCTAGTAGAAATAATACAAATAATACCTTTTTGACTTGCATACTAAGAGCCGATGTAACCGTTTGCTCCTGGAAATTTGCAGACCTCTTATCGCGGAACTCCGAAGGCCGGTATTTAGGATTTTCTATTACAACCAAAATTTGTTTGCATGCCAAAAATAATTAGTAATAACTATCACAAACCGCAGTCGTCTATATTTATTCAGTTCCCCCAAAAAAGTAAAATTTATGAACAGCTGAAAATGGTGCTCCAAGATAAAAGTCTCCCATAATAGTAAACTGTTAGGAACTGAAAATGGTTTTAAAACTTTTCAGGAATAATACAATTTTTCTACTTAAGATTTGAAATGGAACTTATGTAAAAGATAATATAAACAAATTAAAGACCTCTTTACTCATTGATATAAACTATATGCATATGCAATTAAAAGAGTTAAAAAAATGAAAGTAAAACAAAACTTTTAAATTTAAACAGGTTTATTGTGCAATCAACTTCAAAATATAAAAATATAAAAATAATATAAATATAAAAATAATAAAATAGTGTAAAAAAAAAAATTTGAGCCAACTTCACAAAAAGCGCTAAAAAGCATAAAATAATTTTTAATTTTATATCTATTACGACATTTTGAAGTCGGTGCAAATCAAACAACTACAGCAAAAATATTTAATCGTCATTTCTTATGATCCCGTAAACTGAAACGCTCAGGTAGTATTAGGTATTATTTTCAATTGTGGTAGTGTAGTTGTTTTATTTGTTTAATTTGCACCGACTTCAAAATGTCGTAATAGATATAAAATTAAAAATTATTTTATGCTTTTTAGCACTTTTTGTGAAGTCGGTTCAACTTTGTTTTTAAAAACTCTGTCCTTTTTACATTTTAGTGTCTTTTATTCTATACAACGAAGAAAGAACCAACCACCCAAATCGGTCCAAGCGTCAAAAAGTTTTTTTTCTCATGGCATCAATCAAGGAACATACTCTACCGAACAGAAAAGGAGTCATCGAAATCGGTCGACGTGTTACGAAGTTACTATTCGGCCTCCTCCCCCACCACCACCATTGGACCAAATTATTCTCCTTTTAGCAATGGGGGATCACAAGCTATACAACAGCAAAAGAACCGTCCGTCCAAATCGGTCCACGCGTTACAAAGTTGGGTTCCACCCCCCACCAAAATGTTTTTTCTTCCTGGTATCAACCAGGGGGCATTACGAAGTTAGACTACTCCTCCCCCACCCCACACCCCACCATAGGACCAAATAATTCTCCTATTAGCAATGGGGTTCACACTCTATACAACAGAAAAAGACCCACCGAAATCGGACGACGCGTTACAAAATAAGGTTCTGAAAAGGGATGTTACGTCACTGCTGCTGAAAAGAGATGTTACGTCACTTGAACTTTCTGGGCAAATAGGTATTTTTAAAAAGAGTACACAATCAAAAGACTTCGAATTTTTCATAGAACGGCGGCGAGATTGCTCAAACTAGGAATCAGCAATCTTCGATTCAACCTCGAAAGATCGATTTTTGAGAATGTGATCTTTCGAACTTCGAATTGATTTTACGTGGATTCAGTTTGAATCGATTTATTTGTTTCCCATTCCGATTGTGATCTAATTTAGCTCTAAAACTGAATCAGTTATACTTTTATACTCATTATTGTATTATATTATTGTCTTCTCCGTCAAATCACATAGTAGTTGTTACTGCCTACTGCGCAGTATAACCATTTCCCATTTAAGTACAACCATTTCTCAATTAAGCAAAACTAAAACCCAATTGAAAAGACACTTTTTCCAATTGAATTAAACTTATCCCAATGAATTTGATATTTTTCTCAAATAAATTAAACTTTTCTCCATTTGAAAAAAACTTTATTTCATTGTAATTAAACAATTTTTCAAGTAAATTAAACCTAAATTCAAATATACAAAACTTTAACTTATTGAAATATATAAAACTTTTTTTTTAACATAATAATTATTAAGAAAATTGAAGAAAACTCTTGAGATTCATTGTATATGTTGTTGTTGCATTTTATATATTTTTTGTTTTTTAAGTGAAGAGTTCAATGTAGTGGCTCTCCGGTGGAAGCTGGCCTAATTTTCATCATCATATCCATTACGTAGGTGGTGCAGTCGTCTTGTGAAACAGTAGTTAAGCTGTCACATATAACGGAAACGAGATCGGCGTAGGATCACTAAGAAGTCGTTTTGCTGATGATTTTACTTTGGAGAAAACTTTCTCAATGGGATTTAACATGGGTGAATATGGTGTAAAAATGCCAGTCGGATACCAAAAAATTCATAAAATGCAACAACAGTGGCGTAATATTTTATATACCATTTCCCCATTTAAGTACAACCATTTCCCAACTAAGCAAAACTAAAACCCAATTGAATAGACACTTTTTCCAATTGAATTAAACTTATCCCAATGAATTTGACATTTTTCTCAAATAAATTACACTTTTTTCCATTTTCAAAAAATTTCATTTTTCAATTTACTTAATAATTATGTTGAAATAAAAAAATACAAGGAATTTATTTCGAAGTTGAATTGAATTGAGAAAAAGTTTTATTTAAATAGGTTTTTTATATTTGAATTTACAATGATTCTCAAGAGTTTTCTTCAATTTTCTCAATAATTATTATGTTAAGAAAAAAGTTTTATATATTTCAATAAGTTAAAGTTTTTTATATTTGAATTTAGGTTTAATTTACTTGAAAAATTGTTTAATTACAATGAAATAAAGCTTGTTTCAAATGGAGAAAAGTTTAATTTATTTGAGAAAAATATCAAATTCATTGGGATAAGTTTAATTCAATTGGAAAAAGTGTCTTTTCAATTGGGTTTTAGTTTTGCTTATTTGGGAAATGGTTGTACTTAAATGGGAAATGGTATATGTATAGCAGTTTTACTTCTGGGAACATTGATATTTTTAGGTAAAACCAATTACGCCTACATTTGTATGTAACTGAACGAGAGTGTACATGAGCGCCTGTTTTCTTGGATAGATATACATGTTCAGGTATACCTGTGTGTTTAGAGAAAGATCAAATTCTCATGCGTTACTTACGTTTACGCGTATGAGGTAAGTTCAGGTAATAAAAGGTAAAGGTAAGTAAGGTAAGAAAATACTAGAAAGACATGGCACGAGTGCAAAGTTATGCTGGAAATATTTTCGAAAGACATCACAGCGTTCTATGTATTACAATCTTTCTTTTTTTTTATTATAATTTTTGTTCGACAAAATCAGTAGCATTTGTGGAATACCCAAGATTTGTAAGCTCAAAGGCTGCGTTATATTACTTAGAGAATTGATTTATTAATGTTCTTGTATAGAAACAGTTTTATTTGTAATTTAAAAATACTGACATAAATTGTAATTTTGAAATAAATATAATAGATCTGTCGGTCTATGAATATCGTTTTTTTAAGGCTATTAATCGACCTACGAAGTCGGAAAAAAGGTACAGATTGATTTTTATTGAATAGATTTTCTCAGTTCTATCCCAATCTCTAGCTTACATCAACAAAGGTGGGTCGTCTGTGTTATTTTTTTTTGCAAATCGATTGCACATTTAACCGAAATCTGTAATTCTTCCCACCTCCCTCGAACGAAAGGCAATGCTCAAAAGAGAACTGTGGAAAAACATAAACTTTAAATGCAAACTTTGTAGTGTTAACAACGCTGTACGGATCTGTGTGATCTCAATTATTCTTCTAATTTAAAAAGAGCGTCGACTAGTATGTGTGCTGTTGATCTTCATCTACAACTACCGACGATTAAACTATTGACGCTGTTTTTACCACACACAGTAAATACGCGAATATTCGAATATTTATATCACTTTACTTACCATAAACCAATATTAATATTTTGAAATTTGATTTAATGTTTCTTATAAAAAACAGAACTGTCAAAACAGCAGATGAAATCCGTGATAACAATATCGATAATCAACCCACATCTTGAAGCTATTCTCAGAGAAAAAGAAGGGTGAATTTAATGAAAGTTTTAAATATAATAATAATAGATGTGTCAAGTTATGTTGGTTTGTTGTTGGGATAAAATATATTGATTTATAATTAAAAATTAGGTCTGACAATTGTTATTTTACACCTTATAGAAAATCCAAGCCAACCCTAAATATATGATCAGTTAGTTACAAATAAATATCGAGTTATATTCTAAAAAAAATCCCGATTAAACACTTAATATCATAGTTACGACAATACTTTATTATTCAGAAAAATATATTTCTTATAATGGGAATTTTTACTTTTTGTGGAATAACTAAGAAATTTTATTCGTGATTGCTTCCCGAAATAAGTCCCTCCAGTGATTTTCGCCGTAATTATTCCTAAACGGGTCCTTTCGTGTCTAATTGCTTTAATTAGAGATTAGTTTATAACGATTCTTTCAATCTTGGAGACGGAGATGGATCAATTGGTAAAGCAGCCCGACCACCATGCTATGGTTGCCGAATTCGGGAGCAGGTCTCCCCGTGGGTTTTTAAGAATTGAATTAAAAATCCACTCCCTCTCTGGGCCGCAGCAATGCAAAAACAAGACATTCAAGTTTCGTCACTCCCTTCACTAATTCTCTTCCAGCCAAAGCCATGTTAACGCATCAAAGGTTTTGGCTACATCGTAAAAAAAAAACAATAAAAAGTTCAGTCGATGGTCAGGGGAATGAGGAGGGCAATTGCCATTGCCTCCGCCCACATCCCAGGATGGAGGTGTCTACAATTTTCATTTAGTACTACATTTCGTCAAGAAGCTGCAAAACAACTGCAACAAAAGTATTTGAAGCTCCTTTCTTATGATCCCGTGAGCTAAAATGTTTAGGTAGTTGCATAGTTGTTTTGTTTATTTAATTTGCACCGACTTCAAAATGTAATGATATAAAATGAAAAATTATTTTGTTTTTAGCGCTTTTTGTGAAATCGGTTCAACTCTTTTTTAAAGAAACTATTTAGTCTTTCACTTTTTAGTGCCTTTGTATATACAACTCGAAAAATGCTGCTCATACGAACAAACCAATTTCAACAGTTGCAGGTTGCAGAGGTAGTGTCGCGCTATAAAAAGGAAATCCGACATCTGAAATCGAAATCCGGCAACATGTTACGAAATTATTCACGGTCACCCTTTCCTTAGATACAAAATTTTAACCATCGCCCTTGTGTTCCACCGTACTCTATACATCAAGAGAGAATCATAATAGTCAGATAATCATCGTAGTTACTCTACGTACAACATTTTTATCATTTACCAATCAGGAAGCGTATTCTGTACATCAAAATCATCGAAATCGGGCTACTTCTTACGAAGCTAGACGCCGCCGCTCCTTCAACTCTCATCATCATGTGACATTACTAACGTTTCAGATTTCTGGACCTTGTGTTCTCGTCTGACCCTGACTGTACGTCTGTAATGAGATGCGTGACTCCCTTGGTTCCTGAATAAGGTCACCACCCCGCACTTCTGATTGTCATGTGTTTTGACACCGCTGACACGTCTCCCTCCCTATATGGGAACCTCTACTTTAACTTTAAATGGGCTGATTTCACGTCTATGAATAACTGCCTTCTTTCTTGTGATTGGTCGAGCGTGCTGGTGGAGTGCGATATCGACCTGGCTGTGAGCGCTTTTTACGATATCCTTTACGCTTGTTTTACCCTGTTTGTTCCCGTCGGCACTTCTCGATCGGGTTCACCTCACTTGTATCGGCCCTGGCTTGACCGCACCTCACGACATCTTAGGAACTTAAAAAGTAAAGCTTGGAAGAGGTTTTGTGCTTCTGGATGCCATGATGACTACTTGGTTTATTCTGAGCTCTGCCAGCGTTTCTCCGCTCGGATACAGAACTCTTATGCCGAGTACTTGTCTAACATGAGAGCTACGCTGCGTAATGATCCTAAACAGTTCTGGAGGTTCATCAATTCGAAGCGTAATTGTGACGCTTATCCTTCCTCCATGAGGTACCATGACTGTGAGAGCGATGATTCGTTCACTATTGCTAATTTCCTTGCGGAATTTTTCTGAACTTCTTTCTGTGATTCCACCTGTGATATTTTCACCTCCTACTTCCCTTGAGCCTAAGGATTTAGTATTTGACGACGCACGTGTTGCTGCACATCTATCTAATTTGGCAGACGGCTTCTCGAGCGGTCCTTATGGTATTCCCACTTGCTTCTTGAAGAGATGCCAACTGCCTCTTGCGGGTGCTCTCTGTTATCTGTTTAATCTGTCCCTGCGTTCCGGCCGTTTCCCCGAACTTTGGAAGACTTCTGTTTTGATCCCGCTTCACAAGAAGGGCAGTAAATCTGACGTTTCCAACTATCATCCGATTGCCAGCCTATGTCATGCTGCGAAGGTTTTTGAGTCCCTTGTCAGTGACGTACTTCGATTCCACTGTAGTCCTTTTTTGCGGTCTTTCCAGCATGGCTTCCTTAAGGGAAAATCGACGACTACAAACCTCCTTGAACTTGTTAAATATTCTCTGCCGACCATCGAAGCCGGTAAGCAGGTGGACTGTGTATTTACAGATTTTAGTAAGGCCTTCGATCGGATTGACCATGGTATCCTAATCTATAAACTGTCTATTCTCGGGTTTCCTCATTGCTTCGTCGACTGGCTGTCCTCTTACCTGTCTCGTCGTACACAGCGAGTCCTATTTCGAGGTGCTCTTTCCAACCAAATTTTTGCCACCTCGGGGGTGCCTCAGGGTAGTATCCTTGGCCCGCTCCTGTTTATTATATACATTAATGATGTTTCGCTCCTGCTGTCTAACAGCAAAATTCTGTGTTACGCAGATGATGCTAAGATTTTTCGTACTGTTACCTGTGAATCAGACTGCAGTCTTCTGAACTCAGACTTGGCTTCATTCTGTGACTGGTGTTCGCGCAACCGCCTTCCTTTAAACACCGGGAAGTGCACCTTTATGACCTTTTCCCGTAAAAGATCCCCTTTCCTCTTCGACTACACTGTCGATGGTGTTGTCTTGGTTAGGGTTGACAGGATTAAGGACTTAGGCGTGGTCCTTAACTCTCGTCTTGTTTTCGACGACCACGTGGACTCGATCGTTGCTAGGGCTAGTTCGATATTGGGTTTTGTTAAAAGATAGTCTAAGGAGCTTGATGATTCCTACTTAACCAATCTTCTCTACTGTACATTTGCCAGGCCATTTCTGGAATACGCCAGCCCTGTGTGGTCCCGCTACTTTGCCGTTCACGTCAATCGCGTCGAGGCTGTGCAGCGCAGATTCCTTAGGTTTGCTCTCCGTGGACTTCCCTGGATTAATCCTTTGCTTCTTCCCTCTTACCCCGATCGTCTGTGTCTCATTTCTCTCGACTCCCTCGAAAAGAGGGGTAATATTGCTAAAATAGTATTTTTGTTCGATTTATTGCAGGGAACGATAAACTCGCCTGAATTGCTAGAGGCCGTTAATATCTCGATCCTGCAGCGCTCCTTAAGAAATCAAGACTTCCTGTACATCCCAGGTCATCGAACTCTATGTGGGATGCACGAGCCCATCTCGTCGATGTCTCGTCTCTTTAATCAACATTTTGCCGAATTCGACATGGACTTCTCTAGGCTCCGCTTGAAGTGCTTGCTCAGGCAGCGCCTAGGTTGATGCGGGCGATATGAGTTGACTGCTTCCCTGCAGTTATCTTCTTATTTTTAGTTTTAATTATAATTTTGTATACTCCTGCATTAGTCAGTTTTTGACGAACCTGTTTTTAGCAAATAAACAAATAAAAAAAAAATAATCTAAATCAGTTACAAAGTTAGATTACCTCCACCACAACCTTTGGTCAACATTTTTCGTTATAGTTGCAATGTATACAAGAAAAAGTATTCTCCAAATAGTTCTATGCGTTAAGATGTTCGGAAACGACCCCTTTCCACCCCACCCCATTCATAATTTTTTTTTTCGTGGTACCAATGGGGCAACACTTCTGGACATCATTCAAATCGGTCTGCTAGTTAAGAAGTTGACATCCAGCCTCTCTCCCACCCCAACCACACCGTGTAAAATTTTGTCGCGGTACCAATGGGGTCACATACTCTATACATCAGAAAAATAATCAACCAAATCGGTCCAAGCGTTACGAAGTTGGACTACTATCTCCCCCTTCGTCACCCCACCGCAAAAGATTTTTTTCCACTATTAACAATATGCGATCATATTCTATACAACAAAAAAAGAACCATCCAAATCCGTCCACGCATTTAGAAGTATCGGAATTGCTGCTAATAAACCAGCTACTATATGTTAAGGCGCTGGAACAAGAAATTTCTGTCGCGTTGACATGCTGTTATGCAGAGATTTTGGAAATGAAACGCGTTGCAGATCTACTTGTTCCGTCATCACATGCGCCGCCTTCCATTGCATTGGTAGTTCGCATTTTTTTGTCTAAAACTTCACCAATGTCACCTCGGAAGTGCCATATTTGCCCAACTAGGTACACGGCGCCAAACTTTTCTCAGTTCCTGACACTCAAATTCTCAAATCGGTCACCTAAGTGTCCAAATAGGATTACTTTGAGGGGAACAAAATTAATGTTGTTGAATGAATAAATATATAAAGGAATGTATGTATGTGCGAGGAGCAAATTACAGAGCTTTTTATAAAGTAAAAACGCTTTATCAGAAAGTTTCCTTTCAATAGACTCTTGTTGGAAGTTATTTAAAGTTGGAAAAGGTAAAAACACTTGTTTTACTTCCACATAATAGGAGTAAAAAATTTTTGAGCGATCATATTTTTGAGTGATCACCATCCAAAAAAATTTTTTACTCCTACTATGTGGAAGTAAAACAAGTGTTTTTACTTTTTCCAACTTTAAATACCTTCCACCAAGAGTCTATTGAAAGGAAACTTTCTGATAAAGCAATATTTAACCAGTATTGGTATTTTATGAAATTGATGGACTAAAAATACTCTTCATAAATAATTCGTACTTAGTTTAGTACTTATAGGAGTTGAAGTTTTGACCGTCTGTCATGGATGTCCGTGGTGGAAAGTGCAAGTACCATGCTGATGATGACCAGCTTGCACTTTCGGTCGAAACATGCATAAAATTTTTTGAGCGTTCATATTTTTTAGCGATCACCATCCCAAAAATTTGTTTACTCATATTATGTGGAAGTGAAAGAAGTGTTTTTACTTTTTCCAACTAAAAACGCTTGTCTATAAAAGAAACTGACATTTTGTTAAATCCTGCATAAATGGCGGTACAGGTTAAACTTAATAATATTTTCACTTCTCTTGAAGATGCTGTGTCAAATGCAAAGTTTATAATTAAGGTAACCGTTTTATTGAATTGTAAAATACTTTAAAACAACTTCACATCAGAACTTTTAAAATATTTAAAATTTTATTTATTTTAAGAAATGCTGCCGTCTATGAAGATATTGACACGGAATCACTTCTAACCACTCTATAAATCTACGAGTATACACAAGGTTGAGTATATAAGGACACGTGTTATGATCAAGTTTTAAAGTGTTAAGTTCCATTTTATTCGCTCGATTATTAACCGTATATACAACAGAAGGATGTTACCATAAATCTTTACGACGTTTCTACAATATCAATATTGAAATATTTTCCCTTATTATTTGTGGATATAATTAATTATTAACTTTTTTAGCCACTTCAAAACACGAAAATTGCCAACTAACTTTCGAGGGAGGCTTCGTTCATTAATTTGCATGTGACACAACAAGTCATGTAAGGGAATAATCCTTCCACAAAGAATGAATTAATACACGTCCTTGATTGGCACAATCCGCGTCCTTACTCTAAACAGTAAATATGCAATTCATTCTTCCTTAAATGTCCTCCGGGAAATTCTGCTTTAAATTTTAATTTTGGAGCAATCTGTGCCTGCCGTGAAGCACGTGAGTAATGCGTATTCAAGGAAAGGAGTACAATTATTCATAAGAATTCGCAGAAGATTTCTGGCACATCACCCGTCAAAACAAGATAAATATACAATTTGTATGTATAAATAAATAATTTGATGGCACAAAAGGAAGAAAGCTTACTCACCGTACACACGGCAGCAAATGAGGTCTCTGCCGACGGAAGGGTTGAGTAGTCTAAACCAAGAAGGACTACAGCAGCGTAGACCAGGATACATCCTACGGCTGTGATGTTGCTCAGCTTGGGACTGGAAAGTTTTATGGCTCTGTTCGTGCGAGACAAATTTCGTCAGTTTATTTCTTACACGTACAATTACATCTCAGTTTGCTTACTTCAATTTCCGGAAGTGAAGGTTGAATGCCAGGAAGGCAATCGCTAGAGCAATTCCGACAGACGACAAAGTTGCGATGGTGTAAAATGCCTCGGGAGCAATCGTTGCTACTTTTACTTTGAAGATCCTTTTGGCTATAGGGACTTGGCCACTATGCCATTTGATGGACTTGCAGTTCGGACACTTGAAGTCCAAGTGATGTTCGGCTGGGTAGAAAAGTGCCACTGGTTCTAGTTCTCCCTCTTGAACCTGATAAAATGCAGTCGTTCCAATCCGGTCAGGCCCGCTGAATGAAACTGGACCCTATTTTAATTAAATTTTTGCTTTTCAAAAATTTTTTTTTATTAAAAGCAACTTACAGAAACTCCAAGAAAATTAAGACGTCCAAGTTGTTGCAAGAATTCTAGGGCCATATCATACCTGGTGTAATCAAATCGATTTAACTTTGACTGACCTGCTTCCTGCCTCCAGCGCTCTTCAGCCCCTTGTAGTGCTAGTGCAATAGCCCAGACAGCGTCGTAGGTTTGGGGGGCGTACCTAGACAATGGTTCAGGTACTTTGAGTTCTGCTAATTGACTTACAAACATGTCGTTGTTCTGCGGATTACTATTTAAATTATATATATTTGTAATGATTACATATATATGAAATAAAATTACCAATCCACTAAGGCTTATTTCATTTCCAACGATGCTGTTGTGGCTCGACACTATAATGAGATTCTCTACAGCCTTTTCCAACTGCGACAACAGGCAACCGGAAGCTTCAGCTCGCCACCAAGGTGGCCCCATACTTTCATGTAATATCCATGCATAATCAGCCCCAAACATTCCCAATTTGAAAGCCTCACAAAATATCTTCGGAGCTAGTTCCTGAGAGAAGCTTCCGATTATTATCCTGGTATCTAGTTCCTAGAGGGTTTCCAGTATTCAAATATATATAATGTGGAATTATGATGAACTCTTACCCTTAACAACAAAAGTTGCTCCTTAAAATCTGTCTCGGCGAAAGTTATCGTCGCTGCACAGGATATGTTTGCCGATTCCAACTCCGTAACCAAATCGTTGACAGCCAATGAATGAACCTCCTCGTTTTGTGAAAAAGTGGTTACCGTATCCCAACCAAATTTTCTGATGAAAGCTATTCGTGCGGGATTATGGGAAGAATCAGGTGCTACAGTTCGATAGAAAAACGGAAACTCATGCCGGTCACTTAGAGCGGGCGAAGTTGATCCGAATGATACCTGCTCGAGGAAAAAGGGTGACTTTATTTTCTATTGAATGATTTTTATAAAACTTCATGACTACATGATGTGGGATCCACCCTAGGGATATCACCCGGAATTCAAAAAGGACTTATAAGAAAAATTCTTTTTGGATTTCTGTGAATTTAGATTACTGAGTATCCTCAGATTTCATGGATGCTTGATTTTCTCCTCTAAATTGATAGAAGATTTTCTGAGTTAATCTTATTTCAATCAATAGCCATACGATTAGATGAAAGAAAATATGTTTAATTTTACCTGCACTATATTCCAGTAAGGGACTACTTTGGCCAAACTTTCAGTAACCTCTGAGCATGCTGAACCCAACAGCATTACCATTCGTGTGGAATGTTGTGTATATAATGCATGAAAGAATCGGTCGACCCCTACACCTGGATCACACTGAAAGGAAAATTGTTAAACATCTTAAACAACCACTGAACAATTTAAAGCATATTAAGATAATTAAGTATGTTCTTGAAAGGTAATTTAGTGGTCCTTAATTATAATATTTGAATTTCAACTGCTGCTCGTTCAGGGAGAGAAATTCATTGAGTGAAAATTCCTTAACATACGCAAATTGTTAAACTCAGTGCATGGATTTACTCAAGTGTGAATCTTCTTAAGAAGAAATATTTTGGGCTATTCTTAGAATTCTTTTGTAAGGTTTGACATGTAAATTTTTCACTTTAGTGCCGAATATTTCATTTTGCTATGTAGAATATAGAATTTTCAACAACAAGGAGAGAACGTGCGTTACAACAAAATCTGCTGATAATTTTGATAACCTACCTAGATTTGAAAGAGACATCTTTATTCTACATATGGCAATATAATCATCTGTGGGTAGAGATTTCGAACATGACTTTTACTGTGGCTGCCAATAAGAAATCCATTAATTAATTTAATAATAAACTATTCTGTGTGTTTGCGATTTCCCTGTAAATCCTTACAATTTTTTGTAATCCTGATTAAAGTTGGATTATTTGCCAGATGCACAGCAAGTGAAAAAAATTTACGTTTCTTACAAAAATCTGCAATCAGTCAAATTTTACCCGATCTTGATGAAACCTTTTGGAAAATAATCGTAAGAAATTGTACTTAACGGGAAAATAGAAATATGTGTACCTAACCTGCAAATATTATCCAGATTTTGTAAGTAAATGTGGTACAGTATAACTTTCAGAAACTGTATTATACGAAATTCTTTGACGACTCAATTTTCAACCGTTTTTGATAAAATACATGTTTTTTCATTTTTGAAAGGGCTTCTACTTTAATGGTTTAGCTTTTCAGGGCTCCGCAGCCACATATGAACCTTTATATTATAGTTCCGGTGTGTCTGTCCGTCCGTTAATCTATCTGCATGTCGTAGTCACCTGCCCGCCTCCCATTCTGTAATTTTTAAGGTTCCGTTCCTCAAAAGAAAAAGGCGTCACGTCATACATAAGGTCTTTCTGATGCGCACATATTTTCACAGTCAAAGATTATGAAATTTTTTTATTCAATTTTTAATGGGAGTTGATCCTTGCAAAAAGGTTTGTTTTTGTTGGGTGGTTTGAAAGTGCTACTTCTAAGGGCTTAAAAAATCTTTTATTTTAAAATTGTTGGTGAATTAGTTATAAAGATATACGTTGGAATCGGAAATTTTTTTAACAAATACAATGCAATAACATTTTACTTCTCTTATCATTTTTTTAATTTGCCTGGCACTAATTAATTAATTATTAATTTTGATGTAGCTAAAATCCAGATAGTTCAGGCGACCGTAAGATTTTCCCTGTGGTAGTGTGTCAAGATCACCTAGCTCGCTGCTGCCCTACTTCGCTGATCCCTCACACTCACCCCCTAAGTGTCAAGAATGCACACTTTCCTATATTTTTTAAATCCCGTGGAGGCGAACAGGTGCAAGATTTTTTGTAATAAAATCACTTATTCCCAAAGTGTTTTTACTATTTTATATAGATAGTTACACAGCGGACGAAACAGTGCAAATATAATTAATCATATAACCGGGAATAACGCAACCAAGTGAAATTCCTTCCCACAAAGAATATAAATTGTTACGGGTTTTAGACAGGTAAATTTACTGTGTTAGTATTAGTTTAGTGTTACAGATAAGAGATTGCTCTTCAACGAACTGGCTTTTGAATAGACATGTGATAAAGCTAAAGACAACGAAAGTTTTCCAAAAGCTGAATTCGTTTTTTTTAACCGACTTCCCAAAAACAAAGAGGTTTTAAGTTCGACGCGTTTTTTTTTATGCCTGACCGGGCATAACTTTGTAACACGTCGACCGATTTGGATAATTCTTTTTCTATTGGGTAGAGTATGTTCGCCGATTGGTACCATGTCAAAAAAATTTTTGGTAGGGTGGTGGTGGGGGGTGGGAGTGAAACCCAACTTTGTAACGCGTGGTCGTATTTGGATGGTTCTTTTTGTTGTTGTACAGAGTATGATCCCCCATTGCTAATAGAAAAAAAAATTTGGCCTAGGGGCGTGGAGGGGGGAGGGATAGTCTAACTTTGTAACGCGTGGACCGATTTTGATAATTCTTTTTCTGTTAGGTAGAGTATGTTCCGTGGTTGATACAGTGTGAAAAAAATTTTAAGGGGATGGGGGTGGGGTGTGGGGGTGGAACCTAACTTTGTAACACGTGGTCCGATTTCGATGGTTCTTTTTCTGTTGTATAGAGTATGATCCCCCATTGCTAATAGGAGAACAATTTGGTCCTATGGTGAAAGGTGTGGGTTGAGGAGGAGGGGTAGTTTAACTTCGTAACGCGTGGACCGATTTGGATAATTCTTTTTCTATTGGGTAGAATATGATCCTTGGTTGATACTGCGACAAAACAAATGTTGCTGTGGTGGGGGGTGGGAGAAGGGGGATGGAACTTAACTTTGTAACGCGTCGATCGATGTGGATGGTTCTTTTGCTGTTGTATAGAGTGTGAGCCCCCATTGCTAATAGGAGAATAATTTGGTCCTATGGAGGTGGTGGGGGGAGGGGGGTCGCAACTTCGTAACGCGTAAACCGATTTCGATGATTCCTTTTCTGATCGGTAGAGTATGTTCCCTGATTGATACCATGAGAAAAAAAGTCTAGGGGAATGGGGGTGAGGTAGGGGGTTAAAACTAACTCTTAACGCGTGGACCGATTTGGATGGTTCTTTCTTCGTTGTATAGATTAGAAGACACTAAAAAGTGAAAAATAAAATTTAAAAAAAAAAGTTGAACCGACTTCACAAAAAGCGCTAAAAAGGATAAAATAATTTTTAATTTTATATCTATTACGACATTTTGAAGTCGGTGCAAATTAAACAAATAAACCAACTACAGAAGCACAATTGAAAATAATACATAAAACTACCTGAACGTTTCAGCTCACGGGGTAATAAGAAAGGACGACTAAATACTTTTGTTGTAGTTGTTTGGTTTGTTTGATTTGCACCGACTTCAAAATGTCGTAATAGATATAAAATTAAAAATTATTTTATGTTTTTTAGCGCCTTTTGTGAAGTCGGTTCAACTTTTTTTTAAAAACTATTTAATTTTTATTGAATAATATCGGCTCGAATTTGAAGCCAGTTAAGTTTGATGTCAGGGGTTCGGAGAGGATTTTTTCCAAAAATTATATATAAATCATTTAAGGGGACTTTTCGTTTCAAAACGTTAAAAATATTCAATTTTTTTTACATAAAAGTTTTCCTTAACATCACAGAAATACTGTCCTAAAACTGTTTTACGAAATTCGTATAGGAAAAAGGTTATACCTATATCTGTAACGGTACCTATACGAGTTTAATATGCACAAATTATGTTACAAAAACTTAAAACGCGTTTTTCTGAAAATCATGTTTTTTGACTTGGCTCCACACTTTTTCGAAAACTACTCAAAGGATTTTAATAATCCAAAAACCATTCGATTCGTTATAAAAACTACTAGTGACAAAATCTTTAAAAATATTTTGTTACACACCCCTATTTCCTTATACCCGGGTAGTTTGCCCTCAAAAATATGGATTTATTTTTTATTCTTCAAAAAAATGTTTATAAAATGATAAAAATATTAAAAATAAAATGCTTTCTAGGTTTAGTTACTAGTAATTAGTCTTATGAATAAAATCCCGTTGGAATTTTTACTCTATCTATTACAGGAAGCCCAACAACTGTGGAGCCGTTTAAAAAGTATCTTTTTGCAGTGGTAAAAATGTACTAAAATACAAAATACAATTTTTTTATTTTCTTAATATGTTTTATAAAAATTCCCAAAAGGAATCAGTTGAATAAATAAATAGTCATTTCACACAGCAAAATTAAAAAGTGTATTTTTTTCAATTATGAAACGAAAGGTCCCCTTAAATGTATATACGGCACATATATATGAACTAATTTAAAAATAATTTCACTTTCAGAAAGGTTTTCAATATTAAATAGAATTGAAATTGTTTCGCTCTTTAGGAAGAATTTAAGGAAATCGAATTTTTTTCACCACTGTTAAACACCCTGCAAATGCACTGTTAAAGTCTGTAACCAAGAGTGGTTCGCACTTTCTTCGTCATTACTTGTATTTTACTATTGTAAAATGAAATCATTTTAAAATTTGTATTAAATCATAACTTCTAAAAATTGTTCATCTACGCCTTGTGAAGTAACTTCAAATTTGTAAATGTTACTCAACTCTCTTACGTGAAATGAACTTGATTTGTAGTACTACCTAAGTAACAATTGTACACTCTGATCTTTCATGCCGAAAAAGTCCAAAGTGTCACAAACATGCCCTTGTCAAGTTTCATGTTTCAGTTATTTGTGGACGAGCTTCTAGCTTCTGAAAACTCTCTCTCTCTTTTTGATCAAGATCTCGAGCAATAAAGACCGGAGTGCAAGTAGAATGGTGTAATATTACAAAGAAAATTTAAGGTAAATTTCATGGAGTTTTAATAACGCAATTACTAATTTAATAAATGCAAAAGCAATCATCTAATTTTAGCAACGAAAGAGCCGAACTATACTGCACGTGCGGCAGTTAGGAACAGGAGCCTGTCCTTTAGGAGCAAATATCGAGACCAGAGAGGATGAAGCCTTCCTACCTGAGTGACCAGGTGTCCAACAGAGCGTCACTTTGTTATGAGCGGCTAAGTATTGGAGTATGTCGAAACACCAGTAAGACTCGAGGGTAATTTCACGAGGATAGAGCCTTAAGGGCCGCTGCTTAACCATCAGGGAGTACAGTTATATTAACACCTTTCAGTCCATTGTTGATGTTGGGAAGTGCGCAAATATTTGCTGACACTGGGCCATTTACCCAATGCTATCGAAACCATATTGTTGGGTCCAAAGCCACCAGCACGAGTACCGTGTTTCATTTTGAGGCTACTATGTTCCAGAATTGGACCGCCGCCATACCAAACTGCTCGCTCAGGGAAGAGAATCCTGAATCTTCTGCCAAAGAGCAGTTCCTTAGCCATGTCGTCCATTACTGCCAGGAATTCGCTGAAAGATGTCCGTGTGACCCTAGCCACCAAATGGCATATTAGATGTAAGCTGCACTGTCTTTTATTTATTTATTTATTTAAGATTCATCAACGGGCTGATTACTTAACATATAAATATAAAAACAGTCACAAAATAAAATAAGAATCAAAATAAATACAATAATCCATAATTAATATAAATAACTAGAAAATAATTAATTTAAAAAATAACTAGAAAAATATAAAAATAATTAACTAGAAAAATAATTTAAAACAATAACTAGAAAAATATAAAAATAATTAACTAGAAAAATAATTAATAACACATAATAATTACAAAATAATAACAGAGTAGTTAGGAAAGTTTGGCTTTCACAGAATTTTTCGACAGATTAAAATCAATGTTGTTAAAATGCGAATTAAAAAACCGAGACATTGACGTGACGGGCTCGTGAAAACCGTAATTTGTGCGATGCTGTGGAATTTTAAGAAAATCTCGGTTTCTCAAGGAGCGACTCGGAATCGATATATTAAAAGAAGACAACAAGACTGGAGAGTCAACATTACCTTGAAGACATTCAAAAGCGAAAACAGTTCTAGAGATGTTACGTCTGAATTCAAGAGAGTCAAGTTTTATGAGCTTAAGCCTATCTGAGTACGGCTGCAGGATAAGAGGGTCACTCCAAGGAAGCCCACGAAGTGCAAAGCGAACAAAACGGCGCTGGACTGCCTCTACCCGGTCAATTGAGTCACGATAAAATGGTGACCAAACACAACTAGCATACTCTAGAATAGGTCTAACAAAGGTGCAGTAGAGAAGCCTGGTGATATAAGGGTCGTCGAATTCCTTTGGCCATCTTTTTATAAAACCCAATGTAGAATTAGCCTTAATAACTATCTCATCAATGTGATCGTCAAACGTAAAACGACTGTTCAACCAGACACCCAAGTCCTTGGTCCTAATAATTTTTTCCAGAACACAGCTATGCATGGTTTAGTTGAAGTCGAGAGGATTCTTTCTACGAGTAAAAGACATAGACGTACACTTACTAATATTGAGGGGAAGATAGTTATCAGAAAACCAGTTGTAGAAAGCGTCTAAGTCAGAATTTAAAAGTTCACAGTCTTGAATAGAGGACACAACACGGAAAATTTTGGCGTCGTCAGCATAACAAAGAATTTTTGAGTATTTTAAGAATAAAGATACATCATTGATGTATATAATAAATAAAATCGGGCCTAGGTGACTTCCCTGAGGTACGCCAGAGGAATTAAAAATAAACTTGGATAGTGATCCACGAAAGGACACACGCTGAGTCCGATTTAGCAGGTAAGAACGAACCCAGTCTACAAACAATGAAGGAAACCCGAGGGCCGTCAACTTGTGAATCAAAATTTGGTGGCTTATTCTGTCGAATGCCTTGCTAAAATCTGTAAAGATACAATCCACTTGCTTTCCAGCCTCAATTTTGGATAAGCAGAAATTTGAGAATTCCAGTAGGTTAGTCGCAGTAGACCTACCTTTCATAAAGCCATGCTGGAAAGTTCCAAGAAAAGGTTTGCAATGAAAGTATAGTGTATCACACACTAATGCCTCAAAAATCTTAGCAATACAACACAAGTTTGCAATGGGTCTGTAATTGGAAATATCACACCTCTTGCCTTTCTTGTGAAGAGGGATAATAAGAGATGATTTCCAAGATTTTGGAAAGACTCCACAAGAAATAGATAAATTAAATAAATAACAAAGAACAGAAACCAAGGAAGAAGAACAGTTCTTATAAAGGGAAACAGGAATACCATCAGGACCGCACGAAAAACTATCTGCCAAATTATTGATGTAATTCGCGACTGTATCGTCATCAAATATAAGATCTTTCATTTCCAGTGAAGAAGGAGGAAATAATGTCAAGTAGCTAAAATCCTTAGAGCAAGTATCGCAGTTGTCAGGTCACTTATTGCGGTCGATTATTATGTGTAGAGAAGTGCGGGGGAGAGCTTCCAATTACCTTATTCATGGCAGCTGTTGGATAGGTCCTCATTGCTTGTTATATAGTGGCAATTGCCGAGCATTGTTGAACTTTTGACCACCACACCAAGGCGGCGTAGGAACACTCGGTTTTACAATCCTATTGTTTAACCAAAAAATCATTTTCGGGGTGAAACCCGACTCTCCTTTAGCAGAGTTAGTCCTGTAGGGCTCGTGTAGCCTTAATTAGGGTGTAGTCAAGGAGAGAGGATCAATATCTATTCCCGGAAAAAATTATCCCGAAGCCAAAACACAGAAAACAAAATCCCTAAAAATATCTAAAACAAAAAAATCCCTAAAGACGAAATATCTAAGAAAAGAAATCCCTAAAAAAATCCTTAGAATCCATAAATTAAAAGCGATCGAAATAAAATGCAAATTTCAAAATAAATTCGTACTTAATGCAATTCCTTTTAAAAATGCCAATTCTGATTTCTCATGTCTTCCGGCGCGTATCTTTTTATTTTTTATTTATTTTGTGTTTATTTTTTACTTTTATATTCAAGACGAGTTTTAATTTCATCCACAGAAATAATGGGATTTAACCGGTTTTTTACAGATATTTGCTCTTCACCTAGATTGCAACTGTTGTTGCTAAAACAGATTCACTTTGCAAGGAAAATGTTAGAGTTTATATTTCAAAAGTTGTAGCTCAAAAGTAGATAATAAAAAGCCGGAGAAATGAGCCAATATTCAGAATCAATAGGTATATATCGATGAAATTAGTACATAAGGCGAAATACGAGTTGTAGATGGAGATGATTCAAAAACGTACAACACTTTCTACGGTAATATATAGTATAACTAGTAATCCTTCTCTCATTACACAATTTATGGATTTTATAAAAGAAATATTTTGAATTTAATCCACGAGCGTGGGTTAAATTCAAATCTTTTTTTTATAAAATTTATAGTTAGGGCTTCTTTGATTAGGTATCTTTTCAATTATGAGTTTTTACTCTTAGTGTTTTATTTCCAAAATGCACAAAATGTGCAGGAAATATTCACATGACCCGAATGAAATTTTAAACTAAAAATCAAAACAACACTTGTTTAACTCGAGCAACGTCAGAAATAAAAGAATTTCTTAACACGATCGGCGTTTCTAATGAAGAAAAGTTAAGCTCCCTTGGCTCGTTATCAACAGCAGCACCAAAGGGTTAACTTTCCTTCAGCTACTGGACGCCTTCACGACAAAACGAAAACTAGATGAAAACCCAACAAAATTTATCAATTTATGAAGGAAATAGTGAGTTTTAGTAATGGTTCGCAGAGCTGATTTCATTAAATCAGTGACAGTCAAGTCGAACATCTCTATAATACAAATAGCAAAGTCATCCGCATTATCGGTATCACATAGCTTGTTTAAGAGATCGTCTACTACTACGACCAGTACCTTACCTAGGGATGGGGATCGAACTGAGAAAATCGATTTAAGAACGGATCGGTCTGTAATTTTTCCTTTGATTTCGTAGCTCGATGAATCGCCTTAAAAAGATCGATCTCCATAGATCGAACAGAGCGGTTCAATTTATTTTTACATTTCAATTTATTCCAACATTTTGAAATTACAAATAATTGTAACTGTTTCTATGTATACAAATATAGGGTCATTAGTAAATCAATTTATTAAATAATAGAACACAGCCTTTGTAGCATACAAATCTGGACTAAATAACAATGGATATTTTACAAATGTTGCTATTTAATTTTTATTTTTATTTAAAAAAAATTCCAAAGTTTTCTGAGCTTATGGTACTTCCGTGTAAGCTCTATATTCTAAAGTTTATAATGAGCAAATGCGCGTCACAAAATATTTTTACTACTAAAGAAACAAATTCTAGATCTAATCTTTTTTGAAAGAAGAATAGATTCTGATCCGTCTTCATTAGGAACACAACTAAAACTTAAAAGTAAAAGAAAAGCAAATCTTTTGTTTCACGCATTTACAAGCACCTACCTTTCATACTAAGCAAGAACAACATGTTTCAGGAACATTCCAGAAATATTTTCAAAAAACGTCCCCAATGCATTTTTATATCTGAGGTCAGAAGCGATTCCATTTGTAAATAGAACATTCCCGTAAATGTTCTGGAAAAGTTTCTGGTTTTAGGTATAAAAATGCGTCCTGGGGAGGTTTTTTGAAAATATTCTTGGAATGTTTCTGGGACGTTTTGTGCTGTTAGGGTTTGTTCCAAAATAAGACACAATTTGTTTCTTTAGTAGTAAAAATATTTTGAGACTCGCATTTGCTCATTATCAACTTTAGAATATAGAGCTAATACGGAAGTACCATAAGCTCAGAAAAGTTTGGAATTTTTCTTTAAGTAGTGGATTGACCATTTCTGGTGAGTTCACTATAGAACTTTGTTGGAGTGGGCAAAAAAAACTTTAAAATATCCTTAACTATTGTTGCGGGATGGTTGGGCGTGTATAAAATAAAAACTCGATGGCTCGATTTTATTGAGATACAACTTTGTTTTTTACTAGAACATGAGCACTACAACATGAAATACTCTTCTTCCTTTTCTTTGGCTGCGCTTGAGGTCTTCGGTTTATACGGCGATGGCGTTGGTATCGTTGGAGAGCAGTTCAGTGGCGTAACAGGCATAATCTGCATCGTAACAGGTCGGCCATCCTGCAGATTGGAATCGTCCTCGATTTCCTCTTCGGATGAACTGTTGAACAAGTGGTCTCCATCGTCGTCGACTGAACCTTGATACCACGGCTTCATCTTATCCGAGGAATAGGCTGAGTGAAAATGACGTTGCGATCTAGGAATACCTCGTATACCCTCAATCTCCCAATACTTCCTTCAATATATAAGGTGTTTTATATTTTGGATCAAGTTTCCTGGAGTCTCCCGTTGAAATTGACGGTCGTTCAATTACAACTAAATCTCCTTTATAGAATTAACCCTTCTAACTCAGAAGGCGCACTTCACAGGCAGAAGCCTGGAACCAATTGACCTATTCACCAGAATATAACATATATTGAGGTGAATGAGGCTCCCACAACCCATGCAAAGAAAAATATTAGTAAACAAAAAACCAAAACACGTCCAAACAAAACAATCAGGGGTGCATTGATAACAGAGATCGCTTAAGCAAATCTTTAGTAAGAGCCAGGTCAAAAATAGGACACATATTCACGGCTCTACACATGCGATTAATAGGCTCATGCATACCATAGTTAGACCGAGAATGAACAACATGTAGTAAAGGCAATCTCCTTAACCTATACGGAGCATGCCTATAAGTTACCAAACTTGCAATAGAGCGAGAATCTATATTCGAGTCAAAAGCTGGTGAATAAATACTAGGTCAGCAACTCTACGTTGTTCCTCCAACGAGTGCATATTAAGCAATCGGAGGCGATCCTCATAAGGATTGAAATATGTACATATAGAACTAAAGCAATAACACTAAAATGTTCATAGCAGTCGTAAACTATACAAATAAATAATTATATAAATAAATACATAACCAACCTAAAGAAATGAACAAATGTAAATAATTATATTATACATGTATTGTGAAAATGTTATCACAGATGAATTGTATCACAGTTAGACTACTAAGGCAGTACAGATAGAATTAGTTAGTTTAGTCGAAGTTAAGCACTCATGTAAGCTAGAGCTATTATAATAAATTTACTTGAAATGCATTCAAGTGTCTTTCAATGTAAAATACCACATGGCGCAGTCGGTATATCCGGAAAAAATCCGAAGAAATCATCATTTATAAAATAAAATCGGTTAAAGAAAGTGAAAATTAAAGTAAATTAAGCCCGACTAAAAACGTTCATGCTCGAATTGCATGCTAAAAAAGATATTTTGATATTAACACGTGTGAATTATTGCAGTGCTTATAGAAAGTACAACAAAAGAATTGAATGATTCAAAAGTGTTGTGATTAAAAAATAATTGGTTGTAATAAAGAAATAAAACCATGAAACGCTATAACCAGTGAGTTGCAGCGAGCATATGGGAGCAGTGAAAAAATTCAAGAAAGATCCCACTAAACCCAGAGGAAGACCACCAAAAAACACACGATTTTTATCAAAAGTCATACCGATGGATTATATAAGGAAAGTAGACCCACTTAATCTCCACACAGCAAATTTGGCAGAAAGCTGGAGAATATTCTGGCAAAATTATCAAATTTTCACAACAGCAGCTGAGGTAGACAAAAAGCCAGAAAATATAAAAATCGCTATATTCTTAAATGCTATTGGATCAGAAGCGGTCGAAGTATATAATTCATTGAACCTAAGCGAAGATGACAGAAAAAATTATGACAAAGTCACAAAAGCCTTTGAAATGTTTTGTAAGCCGAAGAAGAATGAAGTGTATGAGAGCTATGTATTTCACAGCCGCAAGCAAGAAGCAGGTGAACCATTTGATAATTTTCTAATGCACATCAAAAAGTTAGTACGGAGTTGTAATTTTGGTGGCCAAGAAAGTCGTATGCTGAGGGACAGAATTGTATTGGGAACATGTGATAAAGCATTACAAAAAAAACTACTGGAAATGGATAATCTAAATGCAGATAAGGCTATAGAAATGGCAAGGGCAGCAGAAATCGCAAAACAGCAATTGGAAAAACTACAGGCGGAATTTTCTAATGTTAATTTGGTAAATAGAGTTCCAAGTAAAATTCATTTCAGCAAAAATAATAATAGAAATTCTAAATATTATTGTAGGCAAGAGAATAGTACCAAAGAACTTAGGGATTCTTCTAAATCGGATAAATTTCAGAAAAAGTCGTACCACAATGTAGCACAAAAGATAAATTCGTGTACATATTGCATGCAAAAGCATGAAAGCAGAAAATGTCCAGCCTATGGAAGTACATGCAGGAACTGTGGAAATAAAAATCATTTTGCAATAGCTTGCAGATCAAAATCACATAAGGTACGAGAAATAAGAAACTTGAAGGTAAATAATGAAGATGATTTCTTTATAAATACAGTAGAAAACTCTTTATTAATCACTACTGATACAAATTGGGTAGAACACATTAAAATAGGCAATCAGTTAGTTAAATTCAAATTGGATACTGGGGCAGATATAAATGTACTACCTTTTAATACCCTTAAATCATTAGGAAGCAAAAAATTAGAAAAAGTAGGAACAAAAATACATGCTTATGGAGGAACAGTCTTAGAAACTGTAGGAAAAGCCAAATTTAATTGTATAGTCAGGAATCAACGTAGAAATTTAGAATTTTTTATCATTAAAAACGGTACAACGCCCATATTAGGATTGAATACATGTGTAGAATTAAACCTAGTTCAAAGAGTTAATACATTAGCACTAGCAAATGTAGACCAAATTAAATTTCTAGAAGAAAATTCAGATCTTTTTGAAGGGTTGGGAAAATTCATAAAAAAATTTCACATAAATTTGAAAGAAAATGCCGTTCCTGTAGCAAAAACAGCCAGGAGAATCCCATTATCAATCCGACATGCCGTCAAGGCAGAGCTTGATAGACTTGAAAATACTGGTATTATAGAAAAAACTGATGGTCCATCGGATTGGATTTCTAACATAGTGATAGTTGAAAAAACAGGCAAAAAGATCCGTATATGCTTAGATCCCAAAGCAGTAAATCAAGCCCTCAAGCCAATTAACCATCCCATTCCTTCATTTCAGGAGCTGACAGCAAAACTTTCGAATAAAACATTCTTCACTGTATTAGATTTAAAGGATGGTTATTTCCAAATAGAGTTGGATAAACCCTCAAGTGACATTTGTACTTTTAGTACACCTTTTGGATTGTACCAATACAAAAGACTCCCATTCGGAGTGCGAATAGCACCCGAGATTTTTCAAAAATATAATGAAAAAAATTTTGCTGACATAGAAGGGGTGTCAATATATATAGATGACATCTTGATAGCAGCAGAAAATGAAACTCAACACGATGAAATAGTAAAAAAAGTCATGGAAAGGGCAAGAGAGTTAAATATAAAATTCAATAAAGAAAAAATACAATATAAAGTTAGGAAAGTAAAATTTTTGGGACATATTATCTCTGAAGGTGGTATAACGTGTGATCCAGATCGCGTAAAAGCAATCCAAAGTCTTTCTCCCCCACAGAGTAAAAAAGAATTACAACAATTACTAGGAATGATAAATTATGTAAGAAACTTTATCCCACATTTATCGCAAATTTCAGCACCAATTCGGGATCTGTTAAAAAAGGATTCACATTTTAAATGGGAAGATTTCCATTCGTCTTGCATGCACAAAATTAAAACTCTCATCTCTGAAGCCCCTACCCTTACCGCCTTCAGCACAAATAAAGACATCATCATTCAGGCAGATGCCTCTAAATTCGGTATTGGTGCTTGCATGATGCAAGAAGGTAAACCAATATATTACGCTTCACGAAGCCTTAATGAAACTGAGATCCGCTATTCCCAAATTGAGAAGGAATTGTTAGCAATCGTATTTGCGTGTGAAAAGTTTCATTATTTCCTCTACGGTAGACAATTTAAAGTCATTACGGACCACAAACCGTTGCTAGGAGTATTTAGCAAAGAAATCACAAAGATCCTAACGCTCGCTTGCAACGAATGATATTAAGATTAAATAAATATGACATAAAGGTCTCATACAGTCCTGGCAAATATATGTACATTGCGGATTTGTTATCCAGAAATTTTCTTCAGGAAAGCAATACCCCAGAAATACCTGACTTAAATGAAATGGTTCATTCCATAAACGTAGGTGAAGAAAGAAAAAACAAATTTATTGAAGAAACAAACAAAGATGACACACTTATATTGCTGAAAAAAGCATTAATAAACGGTTGGCCAAAAGATAAGTCAAAGTTACATGATAAAATCAAATTTTTCTGGAAAATGCGATCCGACATATACCTTCAAGACGATATAATATTTCTTAATGATAGAATAATAGTGCCTCAAACAATGCGGCAAGAGATTCTAGAAATCTTACATAAACCACACCAAGGTATTGAAAAAACCAAAAATAAGAGCTAGATCATTAGTTTATTGGCCTGGTATAAATGAAGCCATTGAAAATGTAGTAACTAAGTGCCATATTTGTCAAAAGTATAAAAGTAGTAATACACGGGAGCCATACTTACCTCATGAAGTCCCTGATATTCCCTTTAATAAAATCGGTATGGATATTTGCGAGTTAGGAAAGCAAATATTCCTAATTGTCACCGATTATTTTTCAAAATACTTAGAAATAATTTCACTGCGAACAAAAACCGCTGCTGAAATTATAACAAAATTAAAAGGTCTATTTGCAACCCATGGGTTACCTAAAACAATCATTGCCGACAATAACCCCTTTGGCTCATATATATTTCGTAAATTCTGCGAAGCATATGATATCAAAATAATCACGTCTAGTCCAAATTATCCACGATCGAATGGTCTGGCTGAGAGGTCAGTACAAACTGCTAAGAATCTGATACTAAAAACAAAAGAATCAAAGGGAGAACTTTGGATGTCCCTGTTAGAATTTAGAAACACACCAATAAAAGGTTGTATGAAATCACCTGCGGAAATATTAATGGGAAGAAAGCAACGTACCATGCTGCCCATAAAAACAGATGCATTAAAGAAAGATGCATTCGCAGAGCTACATAATCAAATTAGGTCCAAAAATACACTTTATGAGAAATACTATAATAGATCAGCAAAGGTGAGGAAAGACTTTCAGAAGGGGGAAAAAATATGGGTAAAATGTGAAAAACTCTGGCAAAAAGGTATAATAGTTGAAAAGCATTCGACACCAAGGTCGTATTGGATTAGATTAGAAGATGGTACAAACCTTAGGAGAAATTCAAGTTTCTTACGCTCAAGACAAAATGAAAATTAAATGACATGACAAAGCACGCATAAGTTGTAATAAAGTAAGCGGGGCATTTCTTGCATGTTATCTTCCAGTATACAAAACCAAAACTTTACAGAAGATATATCTATATTACTTAATGTCTTGCATTCACTATGTACACATATTTAAATAATTAAATAATTATTTAAGATAGCTTTTAAAATGAGGAAAAAGGATTAAAATTTGAGAATTAAGATTACAGGATAAATTAAAAATAGTAAACTTACATTTAAAATTTTATTTGGATTAAAATCCCAAAGGGGAGGTGAAATATGTACATATAGAACTAAAGCAATAACACTAAAATGTTCATAGCAGTCGTAAACTATACAAATAAATAATTATATAAATAAATACATAGCCAACCTAAAGAAATGAACAAATGTAAATAATTATATTATACATGTATTGTGAAAATGTTATCACAGATGAATTGTATCACAGTTAGACTACTAAGGCAATACAGATAGAATTAGTTAGTTTAGTCGTAGTTAAGCACTCATGTAAGCTAGAGCTATTATAATAAATTTACTTGAAATGCATTCAAGTGTCTTTCAATGTAAAATACCACAAGGAGGAAGCCTTAGTGGATCATTCCACGGGAGGTCCCTTAGTGCGAACTTAACAAAGTTCCGCTGCACCGATTCAATGCGTCTAGAATGAACAGCATAGCAAGGAGACCAAACCTGAGATGCATATTCGAGAATTGGTCTAACTAAAGAAAAAAATAAGTGAATGAGAGTCTGTCGATCAGAAAACTCCCTTGACCAGCGCTTAACAAAACCCAGGACTGAATTACTCCGAGATACGATATGGCTTATGTGCAGAGTGAAATCGAGTTTTCTGTCTAGCTTTACACCAAGGTCAGAAACGGACTCCACATGACGCATAGTAGTTTCCGCAAAGGTATATCCAAAGACAAGCTGATTTATGATCCTAGAGAAACACATAACTTCACATTTATCCAGGTTAAGTTGCAGTCCATTTGAGGCACACCAAACCCTGAAGGTATTCAAATCCTCCTGGATGCAGGAAGAATCATAACTATTTCTAACGCATGAGAAAATCTTCATATCATCAGCGTAGATTAAAACTTTGGAGTGCTTAATCAGAGGGACAATGTCGTCAATGGCTAGAATAAACAGCAACGGCCCCAGATGGCTACCCTGCGGCACGCCAGATGAAGCGCTAACGACTCTAGATAAAGTATTACGGAAAGAGACACGGTAAGTCCTATTTTTTAAATAAGAGCAGATCCAGTCGAGCAACAAAGGCGGAAAACCCAACCTTTCAAGCTTAAGCATAATCACGGAGTGAGGGAGCTTATCAAATACCTTGTTGAAGTCGGTGTAGACACAATCAGTCTGGAGACCTTGTTGGAAGCCAGAGATAATGTGGGATGTAAATTCAAGCAGGTTAGTTGTCGTCGATCTACCAGGCAGAAAGCCATGTTGAGTAGATGAGATTAACAGCTTACATTGCCCAACAAGCTGTGAATATATAACAGATTCAAACAACTTGGGTATGCAGGAAAGCTTCGCGTTTGGCTTATAATTTGTTATGAAGTTTTTATGCCCCTTTTTATAAACAGGAATTATAAAGGAGCACTTCCATAACGTAGGAAATCTACCGGCCTGAAGAGATTTATTGAAGATGAGTTCCAATGGAGTGAGTAAGGCATCAGAAGAGGATCTCAAGAATGCGGGTGGAACACCATCAGGGCCAGAGGAAAAGTCCAATTTAAGCTCCTTGATACCATTCAAGATAATATCACGAGATATAATGGGCAAAGCAATGGAGGTAGCGGGACGGTTTTGGATATGGCCAAAATCATCCAGGGAAGGCACAAAGTTCCCTGGTGAAAAGGCGCCCTCAAAAAACGATGCAAAGTTATCGGTAATATCGGGCGCGCTACAACTAGAGGATCCATTATACCACATTGTAGATGGATAATTATCAGTTTTCTTCTTCAAATTTACAAATTTAAAAAAGGTACGAGGATCATTATGCAAGTTACTGCGAATATAATCAAGGTATTCCCTGTATAAGGATGAAGATAACGCTACAAAGCAGTCATGACAATATACGAATTCAGAATAAGCTGACGTGCTACCACAGCGTAAGTAGGTTTTCCATAATTTATTTTTTTTTATTCTTAAGACTCCGTAGTTCCCTAGTATACCACGGGGGAGAATGGCAGGATGATCTCGACCGCTTAAGTGGTACGCAGGAATTAAACAGATCATAAATCTTATCATAAAATACAGAAACACAATCGTCGACATCACAATCATAAAAAAGTGATGGGAAATCGATTGAGAGGATCCTGTTTGAAATACAACAATATTAGAACCATCGTAGTAAAAAAAGATGGAAATGGGCGGGTGTAAACTGTCGATAGCGGATAATTTGCGAGAAGTTGGCTCAACTATAGTATTACTCGAATCGGAAGAAAAGATAAGATCTAACTGCCTTCCCATAGAGTTCTTTACATCACTCATTTGGTGTAAACCAGAGGAGGAGATGGCGTCAAGAAAATGGGAGTCTTTAGCAGTAAGACAGTTTGAAGGAAGGTAGTCATCGTCATCAGCGTTGAATACCCATTGAACGTTGGGTAAGTTAAGGTCACCAAGAAGGATAATTTCGTCCTCAGGGTTTGTCAAATTATTAAAGTCCTTACGAAAAATCTGATAGGAACCGTCAAGAATTTCTGCATCGTTAAAACCATTATGAAGCCAGGTCTCGGTCAGAGCGATGACGTCGTAACAACAAGCAAGAGAAGCCTGAAATAACTGGCTTGTTCTTGTTCTTAATTCCCTTACATTTTGGTAGTAAAGGGATGGCGTACTTAGTTTTTTTGGTAGTTAGAAGAGGTTCTGTTTTGAGTGCTTCCCGCGACCCTACGACGGGGCACAAACTCGTGTGCAATGATATTTTCCGGCCAGAAATCGGGGGCAGACATAATCTCAAAAAGCTCTGGCGACGATGTCAACTTAAAAGACGACATGAGTCCTTGAGAATGACGAGATCCTAGAAGTTGACAACGGAGGAGTACAGAGTCTTCAGCACCACTCCTCTCTCTCACGTAGCCAATAACGTCGTCAACAGAAGTAGATGGATCAAGTCGGGAAACAAAAAAGGACCGCGGTGGTTGCGCAATCCTCAGAGTGAAACCCTCATTTCGAGACACATTAATAGATCTTAATGGAAATGTGCCATGCGATGGGTGAGGATAAGACTGAGAGGGGGCGGGAAATATGTTCCCAGCTAGGTCCGTTGCAGGGTGGGAGGGGGAGTAGAGGAGGCACAAGTGATCGAAGCGGCAGCGCGTGGTTGTGCTGAAGAATCATCGGTGGGAGATGGGCTAACAGGGCCTACGTTGTAGTCTCGTGGCGTAGAATGTCTCGCATCGAATGCTCGTTCTGTTTACGCTGGTATTGTTGAATGCAAGCAAGGGCTTTGCTTCGAACTTTTTCTAGGTCGAGGTGGTTATCGAGAGTAGTATCTTCATGTTATGATAGAAGCAATTTATTTCCTAAAGAGTCTCTTGTTTGGAACCCGAAAAGCAAGTGGTGTGGCGTTTTATTCGTAGTGTCGTTAGTGCAGGCATTCATTCCCCATTGAATACTTTGGAGATGACTATCCCAACTAGTAGGGTCTTCACTCACTTCATTTGCTCTTGGTGTTCTTGCTGCCGTCATTATGTGTTGGATTTCATTTTCAGCACAGAAGGTTTTGAAAGCTTTCGCACTAAAAGCAGTTCCGCGGTCGGTTATGACTCTCGTTGGGGTTCCGAAATGTTTAAAGATTTCGCTCAATACCTTAATTACCGGCACTGTTGATATATTTGTAACTACCGGTAATATAATATATTTGGTAAACCCGTCCACGATTCCTAGAATGTGTGTCATCCTTCGTTTACTTTTGGGGTACGGTCCTAGGTGGTCGAGAAGAAGGGTGTGGAATGGGATTGCAACCCTTGGAATACAATGAAGTTCACCCTCAGCAGGCCTTTATGACAAGCGCAGTCTATATACGAGGCAATTTAGTTTTTTACCTTTTTCCTCATTTTTGGAAACCAATAGTCTCGTTGGAGAAGTTCAAGAGTTCGGTTTACTCCATAGTGACCGACATAATCGTGACAGGATTGGATTATCTTCCAGGTAGCGGCTGAAGTAATTTCTCACCAATTATTTTAAATAACCGATATCGTTTTAATTGGTAATTTTTATGAATGTCTCTTACTTCAGGGTTGGTGGGAATTCTCGACAGATAGAGTAAGCAGTGGTCGTGTCGTTAGGATTTCTTTTAGCTTCTCGAATGCCTTCTGCTGTTGATGATTCCAGACAAACGTTGTGTCCTTTCTCGTTAAAAGAGTTAGCGGTTGCGGGATAAGGGCATGATCCGGTACGAATTTTCGAAAGTAGCTCGTAATGCCTAAGAACTGTCGGAGCTGGCGCAAGTTTTCGGGAGGAGGGAAATTTTTCACTGATTCTATCTTCTTCTCGTTTGGACGAATTCCGTGTAAAGAGATGTCGTAACCAAAAAATTCGATTTGTTCCTTAAAGATAAAAGATTTCTCTACTTTGAGCGTTAGACCTTCCTCAGACAGGATCACTAGAAGTTTTCTTAATTTGTCCAGTCCTTCATTGAAGTCCTTGCAAGGAATGAGGACGTCATCCATATACACGATTAATTAAGTCTTCGTTGAATGTTGCTAATCTTGAGTTGAAAGCAAGATGGTGTATTTAAGCATACGCAAGAATTCGTATTCCCCATCTGGAATCATAAAAGCGTTGTATTTCGTGGAACTCTCCGCGATGGGTATTTGGTAGTATCCAGATGCGAGATCCAAACCGATAAAAAACTTACTTCCTTTAAGTTAGAGTAACAAGTCCTCTATAATGGGCAAGAGATGTTTGTACTTTACAGTTATTCTATTTAATCTTCGATAGTCTATAACAATACGATCTTCACCGTTTTTCTTCTTGACTAGAAGTGCCGGAGATGCGTACGGTTCCTTCGCGATATTGTTCATAATAGATCGTTAAAAGTATGCGAGGTGATATGGCCGGGATGAAATTGGTGTTGTCCGTAAGAGCAATTTCGAACTTTTGAGAAGAGGAACATCCTAGCTCAAAGATATTCATGGCGAAACATTGACGAAATCAATTCAATTAACATAATAATTTCAGGCCTTTTTAGGTTACCGCAGTTAATGTTTGTGGAGTGTATAGGATAGTTCATTGACTCAATAGGAGTTCCCTATAATTCACTTAACGAAGTATGTCTATCTAAATGCCCATTATTTTTATTGTTTTTTTTTTCAATTCCACTGATTCGTGCAATGCTCTCTTGTTTACTATTAGAACCTAAATCCTCCTTATTTAAAATTTCTATTTTCGCTTCCTTCGTAATTATTCTTTCGTTAATGTCTGACCAGTTTTAAATTTCATTGAAACATTTTTTTCTAAAATCTCATTTACGTTACTAGCACTGTTTCGTTTCCTTTCGGATTGTTTTTCACATTTCTTTCCGGGAAAGGGGCTTGTTTTGATTACCGTGTGTGTGTGTACAACATTAATAACAACTGGTTTTTCGTATAGGGTGGAGTAGATTAGGGAAATTTGTTGCATATGGTTAGAACCACTGACACACACTGGACCGATCGTATGCTATTTCATTTTGAGACAACTTTTGTTACCAATATTGGGAAACCTTTTTTGCCTGCATTTGTATTTCGAGTATTTTGCTTATACTGTTGCGAGAAAAAACCAGTAATTAATACAGATTAAATTGCCTTCCCTGAAATTATTTTTTGTGATATACTATTTCTCTGCACTCCTCGTATTTCTTAAATTAAAATTTACAAATAAATGGTTATTTTTCTCAGGAATGTGCTTAACCAGAATAAGAGCGGAGATATTTTCCTGTATATTCGTCTATTTCTATTACACGTGCTTTCTTGTTTTGAATCTGACACCAACATAAGGACGCAATTGTATTTGCTGGCGACAATTTAAAATCGAGATCGAGAAAATATTTAAGATCGACGGGCACTCCTATATCTGAAATTATGAATATAATAAATATTGTAGTCCTTACACGAAGTATAAGACAGTGATTAAAATTTAAGAAAGGAAAATTCGCACTTTGAAACAGAACATTACCAGAGTCTTCATGTTGCTAGGTCCGAAATAGCTTAATGAACTGTCTACGAATTTACATTTTAGAGTTCAATGCAATGTGCTTATAGGGAAAAGGATGAACATGCAAAAGTGTTTCACTTTGCTGCATATAATTTTGACAGAACTATCCGTCCATATTTATAAGTCAAGAACAAAATTAGGTACAAAAATGTTATCATTTATTAATCAGGAAACGTATTCTGCACAACCGAATCAAAATCCGTCTATGGCTTATGAGGCTAGGCGCCGCCCATCTTCTAAACTCTCATCATAAGCCACAATTTTTGTCAAAATACAAATAGATACTCTATGCATTCAGAATAATCTAAATCAGTCCACGCGTTACAAAGTTAGGTTTCCCCTTCCCCCACCCCACCCCAACTCTAGGTCAACATTTTTTCATAGAGCAGAGTAGATCATATAATACACAACAAAAAGAAATCGTTCATATATGTGTGACGTCCACTCCCCAACACATAAATTTTTATCGTCGTGTCAGTGAGGCAGGATATTATACACATCAAAAGAAAAATAATCGAAATCTGTCCACGCGTATCGAAGTTAGACTACCCATCTCCATCCCCTACCCCTCACCTTAGGACCAACGGTAAAAGAAACATCCTAATCGGTCCACGCGTTACAAAGTTAGGTTCCACCCCTACTCCAGCAGCATTTTGTGGTATTAACCTCGCGTTACAAAGTTAGGTTCCACCCCCACCCCCACCACCTACCCACCAAAATTTTTTTCTCGTGGTATCAAGTATATATATATATAATTAAACAATCAGCTAAAAGTTTTGCTGCTAATTCTAAGACCGTTTTGAAGCAAAAGTGGTATGACTGGGAGTATCTCGACGCTAGAAGTCTGCCATTTAAGTGGCTTAATATTTTTCGTAAAGAGATAATACGTCAGCGCCAATATATCTTATAAACTGCTTTGTGTAAGGAAAAGGGAAAAGGGGTCGTATTGATTATTCCCATACGCGAAATCATGGTGGCATATAGCAGGATAAATCCAAAGCAAATAGTTCGTATCCCATGGAAATCAGATGCACTTTCACGACGACCAAGTAAGTCAGATTCTAAACACTGTTCCCGTCTGGAAGGAAAATGCGACCATGTGATTGTGAAAAGAACAACTGTACCCTTGACAGGATTAAACAAGGAAGAATTTTAAGCAGCTCAACGAGAAGACGAGAAGAAGAATCCAGAAGCAAAGATAGTGGCAGAGGAGTTAGTAACAAACTGGATATGAAGACTTAGCGTCCCAATGACCTTCATTCGGACCAAGGACGAAAATTTAAATTTCAAGTATTCCAGAAGGTTTGCGAGATTTGTGGAATAAGAAAGACGCAAACAACACCACTTCATCCAAAATCTGACGGAAGGGTTGAGCGATTTAATATAACAGTGGTCGAACATCACAGAAAAGTTGTAGATGAGCTTCAACGGGATTGGCATAGCTACATTCCGATATTTCTACTAGTTTATCGAACAGTCGTCCATAACTCAACAGGACAGATATCCTCTAAAATTGTGTGTGGAATACATTTTCGACTGCCCAGTGATTTGAAGTTCGGAGTACTTGAAAAAAGCACTGCAAACACTGCAGAGTACATAACCATACTTCGAAAGCGTTTAGCAGAAATCCATCAACTGGGAAAAAAGAATCTCAAGACAACCAGCGATAGAATGAAAACACGATACGACATCAGAGCTAATTACAGCGGATTCAGTAAAGGAGACCTCGTCTGGCTATTCAACCCACGGCGACGAAAAGGAAAATCGCCGAAGCTTCAACAGCAGTGGGAAGGACCCTACAAGATCCCTGCATCAATGTTGTGGTCTACACGATACAGCGGGAACCGAAAGACAAAAAGAAGGTCGTACAGATTGATCGATTAAAACCATAAAAAGCAGATACAACTGTTTGGGACGAACAGTGCAGGGGGGCAGTTTAACATGCACTGTACTCTGGCATAGGCTACCTGATGAAAACGAAATCAACCATGCGCATATCCCGAATTTCGGAACCCAGAAAAATGTCATATGTCATAAGTCGACTCGAACCTGTGGTGGCTTGGTGTGGTGAAAATGAATAACGAAAAATTCTAATTAAGTGAAGTGAATAAGTTGCTGAACTTTCTAAAAGTAAGCTAAGTAGGGTTGCGTAGCAGCCTATAAGTAAGTTAGATGTATTTTAACCAATGAAGTGATAAGTGATAATTGGAAAAGTGAAACGTTATATTGTCAAGAAAACGTGTAGAGGAAATCGTGAAAGCAACTAATTAAGTGAAGTAAAATTGTGAACATTTGTGACTGTAAATAAGTGTATTAATTAATCCGTCGAGCTCGAAGAGCCCCATTAAGTTACAATATCCTTTGAAAGCTATACCCGCACTAAAGCAACAATTAAATACATATAACCGTTGGGTAACATTCGTTTAACGTTGTTTAATTGTTGTCCTTCGTTCGCCCAACATTCATCCAGGACTTCTCCAACGTTACTTATTCACTGATTTTGACAGCCAACAACAACAAAGTATAATGTTAAAAAATTTTTAGGCAATGCTGCAGAAATATTAAAGGACATATTATGGTTTAACGACATTTAAAAAAATTTAGGAATTTTTCACTATTTGGTAAAATATTGTTGCACACACACACCTCGTACATTTTACACAACAAAACCTGATTATCTGCTTTTCTCCGTGTTTTTGTACGAACTATTTGTTAGTGGCATTAAGTTTCAACATTGTGGAAAACTTTTTATTCGCAATTTTTCTGGCTATATGTAGTAGGTTGGAAGTAAAATTGAGCAATTTTAGAACATGTTTCACTTTACGTTTCGAAACACAACACCTCACATGTCGTTACTAAAATTCTCCACTAAGTTTTAATGATAGTTCTGAACTGACAATGATATAATTTGTTACGTTTTGTGTAAAAGACGAGGTGAATTAGATTAGTTTATGTGGATACAATGAGTTTTTTTCAGTTAACATAGCATTAAAGTTTTGCCCCAATTATTTGAATGACTGAATTAATACAAACCAATTTCTCTTCCTAGTAGAACAAATGTTATTTTAAATAATTACAGACGAGTTACCTATAGGTTAAGCTTAGGACGAGTTCACAAATCCCAAGAAATTAACTAACCTTCCCGTTCCAGAGTTCAAGATTAATGTATAAAACTTTCATGTAAATGGCAAACTTACCTGAGTGTCGTTCGTTATCAGTTCGAGGGTATATCCAGGTAAAAGTCCTTTCTGGTTGATATGTTGAACAGCCATCTGAGCAGCTCCCAGCTCGCTTAATCCCTCCGGTCTGGAACCCAATTTTGTGCTCAACTCAAAAAGTCCCAGAAGGACGATTTTTCCGTCGAGATTCTTCTCTAAATGTTTGAATTTTCGTTCGTTTTCAAAAACTTCATTTACTTTAAATGGATTCACTAAAACCAACGAAAAGCTCTTATTGGAAACTGATTGCTTTTTAGTCCTAGCGAGCTTAAGCTCTGCACTAGAATAATTAGCTCCCTTTGTCAGAGATGACAATGTCGTCCGATTTTTTATTAATTTCACTAAAATATTTCCATTTTCTAGCGGAGCACTTAGAGTAATTCCATTTGCCTTTCGCGGACGGAGGAAAGTGTTAACACTGTAACTGTGACGTAACTGATTGCTTTGATTTGCTCCATCGGTAAAAAGAAAACTCGCGTCTGTTTTACTGCAATTCCTTGAGCAACCGTTGTCCCCCCGAATTGGTCGTGAGCTTGTAACAATCATTAGTGGGATCATCGATAAATGTAGCATAAGTAGGTAATTCATTCTCAAGGACGTGAAGACACCATGCGAGCCCAGTCCCCACATAATTGGCGAATGAGCATGGAGGCAATTCTACAGTCCCCCTAATGAGCATTCTTTGCCATTCTGTTGTTACCTCGAAAGCCCCTAAGCATTTCTTCTTTCATTTCTAAGCAATGTTATTTTGATTGCTGCTCCATTGCCATTATTGCTATTCTTTTATTTGGAGGAAGTCTTTATACGGCTTTTTCCCTCTTTTATAGTTCGTTTTATGTTATTTAGGGTTGAATGATTCCTTAAACAGCAATGATTCTCCCCTGATGACAACGATAAGTAGCTATCGCGCTTTCTTTGGTCGTTCAGTTCCTAATTCCTGGCATTTAAATGATAATGTATGTAGTATTTTCGTCGCTACAAAATGGTCCCATCTGCAATCTCTCCCTGTGACCTGCAAGAAACGAAAATAGTATGTTAATTTAATTGAATGATTGCAGCCGTGGGAAACTGCTAAATTTGAATTATTAACGGACAATTTAGCAGAATCTCTATCAAATTAAAGAAATGGTTTCGGACTGAGTCATTCACTTACTCTATTTTAGGCCTCGTTCCATGTCCCATTTGGAGGGACAATTTTAAATAATTTTCTTGATACTAGGATTGAGGAATGAGAAATGATAATTGTACTGTTATTGAAAATTTGTCAATGATTCTAAATTCTGAAAAATAATGGGGTATAGGTAAACGTTCACCCCCAGTATCGAATCTAGAGCCTAAAATATGATGATTTTATCTTACATTTTTTTCAGCTATCATTAACAGAGCGCTAAAGCTCTGCATGCATGAGATTACTTCACTTTATAACAATCATGTTAAACAAAAACAACTGAATTTTAAACATAAGAACTTCTGGATGAGTGCCAATATTAAACATTTAATGAACAAAAGGAACTATGCGTTTTACATGTGGTGTAATATTCTCACTGTGACAGGGGATGAATAAGTAATGAACAAGTAAGTATAATACTAGTCAAGAGTCTGACCATGAAGGTTTTACAATGTTACATCTTGTAATTTATTTTTTGGTATAAAGTCGGTTAAATCAAATTCTATATTCTTCCATACATAACTGACCATTTTACATACATCTTTATTATGTCTATTACAACTTCAACCATTCCTTTATCCGGAAAACATGCAAAAGTAATTCTTATTCTAAAAATACCAAACCCTTCTGTGCAGAAGATTACAGACCTATAAGCAAAATAAGTTGTCATGTTACTTGCTAGTTAAATCTGGGGTGCCACAGGGATCAATTTTGGGTCAAATTCTGTTTGCTCTATTTGTCAATGATCTAGCAGAGAACTCAAGATAAACTTGTTAATAAACAATATATATTCTTATTCATAAATGTTTGTTTAGTTGGACAAGCAATGTAGAGCGAGAGCTGATGAATGATTTGTTAAAGTTTTTTATACCGGTCTTAATTTTGGATAAACACAATATATTGACAAACAAACCAGATAAGATAATCTGGTATAGCAACTCCGGCCCTAAAACTACCCATTTAATTTTAACTATAAGAAAAGTACTTAAGTTTATTTGAAGTATAAAGCCTGAAATTTGTATATATTAATTTAAACATTTAAGTTATAAAAAATTTACAGGCGCCTTGGTTAGTTCTTAATCATTTCATCAATCATCAATTCCATGGTCAAATCTCAGATGTTGTTTTTCGTAATCATTAGTAGAAACCAAATAAATTCCCAAAATTTTAAGCCTTAATAAAATTAAGCAGCAACTTAGCCGTCGAAAAAATCCGTCCACCGCCAACTCAAACATCACACCGAGAGTCACTCGTTCTTGATGGGCACAGAAATTTTCCATTATTTTTCTTGAATTTCAGAGCTCAGGATGCAATAGTTCTTGTTTTTTTACGAAGAGATGTAAATGAGACTCGTCACTCAAGATAATTCCCCATAAAAAATTAGGGAAACCCCCTTTCATTTCCAACACACAATCAAGAATTACTCTGCGATATTCATGGGCTTCAAGTTTCAATTCATTTGTCAGTAGGACTTTGTAAGCCACTATCTTTATGCAAAATACGTTGCAGGTGTTAATGCATCGAATTGTTGTAAATCGTTCCATTGTCATTCATTTTATAGTTACTACTGCGCAAATGTCAGAAAATGACAGCTGTAACTTTACCATGTGAAAAAGAGCGCGGAATTTAAAATAAAACCTCTTGTTAAAGCACCCTTTCGAAGTTAGTTGGAGCAAAAATTGTTATGGTTAGGTTAGGTTCACCCTTCCACCCTAAAGCTCGAGAATACCTCTTCATCAGATCCTCAGGTTATCGCCAACCTCTTTGCACACTTCTTCAGTAAATCTTTCAGCGACAATTCGCTCCAACTTGACCTTAGCTACTTTTCATTCTTGGACAAATGCACTCAAACGTCGTTTACATCTTTTGACCTTGATCCCGAACAAATCGCCGCCAGTATTAACGGGCTTGCGGATGACTTTCACCCCGGTCCTGACGGCATTCCGGCCATAGTTCTGAAAAAGTGTGCATTGCATCTAGTTCAACCCCTTACTTTGCTTTTCCGCCTCTCGGTCACTCAAGGGCTTTTCCCTCAATTATGGAAAAACTCTTATATTATTCCCATATTCAAAAAGGGCTGCAAGAACGATGTATCCAACTACAGACCCATTGCAAAATTATTATCAATACCTAAACTATTCGAAAAATTGGTCTATGATTCCATGTTCTTCCACTGTAAGTCTATTTTCTCCCTCTCCCAGCATGGCTTCGTCAAAGGTAGATCTACAACCACCAACTTTACCGAATTCGTCTCTAAAACACTATGTGCCCTGGAAAACGGTAAAGATGTTGATGTTATCGCCACCGATTTTAGTAAGGCCTTTGACAAGATCTCCCATAGCGTTATCCTGTTTAAACTTGATCGCCTAGGCTTCCCCCCCCCCCCCAGATTCATCTCCTGGATTCAATCCTACCTCAACAACCGTCAATACAATGTTCTTTTCAGCTCACCCATTTCTAACCCCAATGTCGCTCGTTCCGGCGTCCCTCAGGGCAGCCACCTTGGTCCATTAATTTTCATCCTTACAATTAATGACGTTGATTGTGTCATAAAATACTCAGAGCTGTAAATTTATGTTGATGACATGAAAATAATTAAACATCTCCTCCACAACCGACTCTCTTCTTCTCCAAAATGACCTCGATTCGTTCACCACATGGTGCATGAAAAACTTTCTTGAGCTCAATGTCTCCAAATGCCAGTCCATCTTTTATTCCCGCAAGCGTCTTACCACCTCCCCGAGAACATTCATGTTAACCAACGTACCAGTCCCTCTCGTTACCTCTTTGTGTGACCTAGGAATAATCTGTGATAGTGAACTAAATTTCCGTTCCCATATTGATAGCATAATTAACAGAGCTAACTCCGCGCTAGGGTTTGTGAAGCGCTAAAGGCTAGAGAGTTCTTCAATCCTTATGTTTCCAAATCTCTCTATATTTCCTTCGTTATACCTCTCCTTGAATATGCGAGCCAGGTTTGGTCACCCACGCAAACAACCCACATTAACAGAATTTAATCTGTCTAGCGTAGGTTCATTCGCTTTGTTCTACGTGATCTTCCTTGGGTAGATAGATTCAACCTTCCACCTTATGAAGACCGTCTGAAAGTGATCGACTTACAACCCCTAAGTAAACGTCGTGATGTTTCCGACGTTCTCTTCATTCATCAGCTACTAGCTGTTGCCATAGACTGCCCTTCGATCCTGCAGTCTTTACCCACATATACCAACCCTCGCAACCTTAGGTCCACTCCCCTTTTCCGACTCGACCGCCATCGCACGAACTACGGTCAACGCGAACCAATTACCAGGATGCTTCGAAAAGTCAACGACCTTTTCTCCTTTGACTTCCATCTGAGTAAATCATCCCTTCGCAAAGCCTTCCCGCCCATCTTGATCGCCTTTCCTAATTCTCCTTCCTCCCAGTTTATATTTATCATAATCATAGCCCATATTGTAGCTTACGTTATCTGTTATGAATTATTGTTTATTTTAGTTTGTAGTATTTATTTGGTTATTTTGTATTTTTTATGTAATAGCTTGCATTAAGCTTAAAATAAATAAAAATAAATAAGTGTGGCTGCCTTAAAAAGCACACGTAGACCTCAAAAGGCCCATTTTGATGCCACGGGAATCCAAGAATTCCGTCCACCTCTTCATTGGAACCATCCAGAGCTGTCGATGAAGCGCCGAAGATCTGCAACGTCGATCGCCGCCAGATCGCAGACTATCAAAGAAATAGTTACCCAAGAAGGGGGGGAGGGGGGGGACCTGCGTGCCAGTGCAGGGCACCGGCAGAGGTAGTGGAGAATAGTTTCCTCCTCTTCCTCGTCCATGCAGCTTCTGCAGAAGTCGTTTGAGAAGATATCAAAAAACAAAAAAACAAAAATAGTATGTCATTAAATAGTTTTTAAAAAAACAACTTCACAAAAGGCACTAAAAAGCATAAAATAATTTAAAATTTTCTATTTGTTGCAACATTTGGAAGCCGGTGCAAATTAAACAAACCAAACAACTACAACAAAAGTACTTGAACATCCTTCTTTATGATCCCGTGAGGTGAAACGTTCAGGTAGTTTTATGAATTATTTTTAATTATGGTTGGGTAGTTGTTTTGTTTGTTTAATTTGCACCGACTTCCAAAATTATTTTATGTTTTTTAGTGCTTTTTGTGAAGTCGGTTCAATTTTTTTTTTTAACTATTTTATTTTTCACTTTTCAGTGTCTTCTACTCTGTACAAAAAAAAAAAAAACGAACCATCCAACTCGGTCCACGCGTTAAAAATTTAAGTTCAACCCCCTATCCCCCCCCCCCCCAACCAACCAAAATTTTTTTTCTCGCGGTATCAATCGGGGAACACACTCTACCCAACAGACAAAGAATCATCGAAATTGATCCTAGCGTTATGAAATTAGACTACCCGTCCCTCCCCCTCCCCTTCCCCCACCACTACCATAGATCCAAATTATCTTCCTGTAAGCAATGGGGGATCATACTCTATATAACAGCAAAGGAAGCATTCAAATCGGACAACACGTTACGAAGCTAGACTACCCCTCCCCCCACCCTAGGCCAAATTTGTTTCTCCTATTAGCAATGGGGGATCATACAGAGGATGAAACATTTAAATTTGACCACGCATTACAAAGTTAGGTTTCAGCCCAACCCCCCACCCCCACCCCACCGAAAATTTTTTGGACATGGTACCAATCGGTGAACATACTCTACCAAACAAAAAAAGAATCATCAAAATCAATTCATAATTGGCGGAATGATGGGGAAACAAACATA
The DNA here is from genome assembly GCA_964036015.1 of Leptarthrus brevirostris. Lineage (NCBI taxonomy): Eukaryota > Metazoa > Arthropoda > Insecta > Diptera > Asilidae > Leptarthrus > Leptarthrus brevirostris. The sequence goes on from OZ038375.1 coordinate 44,065,470, forward strand.
CCAAAAAAAACATACAGTCGAATTGAGAACCTCCTCCTTAAAATTTATTATTATCACTATATATACATATAAAGAGGAGTGGACCACAACTACTAATACTTCTACTTCTAATTTTAAGTGATTTAAAGTTTCGAACTCCCGAAAAGGATAGAAAATCTACTGAAGGAAGTGCCTTGCAGAAATTTACTAACTGACAAAAACGAAGCTCAAGACATCTAACAATAAAATGACGTTACGATATCGCAGCTAGTTCCAGTGGATTTAAAGGAGCTGACCTTGTTTGGCTGTTCAATCTACGGCGGCGAAAACGATATTACCAAAGCTACAAGGTACAACTTTAGTGGGAAGGACCTTATGCGAATCAACAATATTGTCTATAAAAGATTGAAAAGTGAAGCCGTTATGGTTTTCCTCTGCGCAACAAACTCGCGCATCTCATAGCGCTCTCCGCTCCTCAGCGCTAAAGACAAATTTACTTTCTCGCTTTTGACTATAGTATTCAGTATACATGTATAATAACGTATACATGTATCAAACGTCAATTTGTAGAGTTTTAAAGACTTAAAGTTTGATTTTTATTTATATCTCTTAATATTTATATAGAGTGAAGTGAATAAAGTTAACAAAATATTGATACATGTGATATTGATACATATGAAAATAAGATATGGAAGAAATCTATTCAAATGATGATGAAAATAAATCCGATGAACATGTGGATGCGGTTACTAGGTAGGTGATATAATTCATGTTTACATATGATACAGGGTTGTAATCGTAACTTGAGTAAAATTGAAACTTTTCACCTTTATTTTACGTATAATAAAAATAAAGGTGTAAAATTTTTATTTTTATTTTACAATTTTTAATGAATACTTAATTAAATTTAATTTTGTAACGTAAATGGGGCTCGTCGGATTCGGCGGATTATTAAGAAACTTTTTATTTAATTTTTAAAAACCCACGGGGAGACCTGGTCTCGAACCCGGGAACCATGGCATGGTGGTCGTGTCGTTCACCCAATTTATCCAACTCCGTCTACGTTTCGTGAGTTGCAAAGAATTTTGTTTAGAAACCGCGGAATTATATACTACGCTATGCGAGTAGTACCGTTTGCCGACAACAAAATTGTAAAAATTTCTGGAGAATCCCAAAAAGTTTGCAATAAGGATGTTAAGAATTATGCAGAATTAGGAATTTTCGGAAAATGTTTCCAGACAACAACTATGGAGGATGATTTCAATCGCCTCCTTGTCACAACTGATCCGTTTGTTCTGTTATTTCGCATATGGGTGAGACATAGCCGAAAAAGGGCAAAGTTTATTTGCCCAGAATGTTTAATTATAGTGCAGTTAACACGGTTCTGTGAATAATATAAATTCCGATAGCGCCGTAGAAACAACTAATAACAGCAATTTAAATTCAGGTTGAATTATTCATAGACTAGTATAGTTATAGGAGCCGAATAGAATGAAACACCGAAAATAGCATTGTTCATAAATTCAATTTAATATTCATTATTCTAAGTCTAAGTTCATTACTAGGGCTACCTAAATATTAATTTCGAGGAGTCGCGTTACTCTACCGATCTCTCCGGTAAACTGGTCCATCATTCCCTGGATCCATACTTGAATATGTTTGTTTGTGCCAATAAATAATTTATAGAGTTAAAAAGATTGTTATATTATTATAATTAAGTTGTAATGGGTCTTTTCCCCTGAATCCTCAATAGAGGGGTTTCCGGGAGCTCTGGAGTCGTCCAAGGTTCTTAAGTAATTGAAAAGACTCATTAACAAAATAAATATAAATTATTTTATTCAGGGTTTCTTTCTTTTCGGTTTACAATCAATTGTTTCTTAGTTTAGTTCTTTCTGTATATCTAATACTACTGAAAGTCGGTGAAGAGAGAGGGTTATGGTCGACACTAGCAGTGAGAGAGAGAGATGCGATGTAGTACGGACGGTGGTTCTTTCGCCAGTGGATGCTGACGTTGGATACGTCGTATTCTTAATGTATGGGGATTCGAATAGATTGACAGGCTGTCACCACAGACAATCTAGCGGAACTAATACTACTACGGATAAGCAATGTATAACGACCAACAGGTTGTCACCACAGAAGGTCGGTATAACAATCTAGCGGAAATAATACTATTACTACGGATAAGCAAGACTATCTACTGCTAACTACGGTACGGTTGACTTTTGTAGTCAATTATAAACCACGAGGGCTTACTTGTGCTTGGAGCTTGGGTTCTACTTATAATGCCGCAGCATTATTAGATGGGAACCTGACCATTTTCATGGTACGACTGCTCGATTTCTCTACTGTGAGGCCCGCTTTTATACTTTTGGGCGCGGACCAGAATTATCCCCCACCACTTATTTTCAGATTCTTTATGGGAATCCACTTGAGACAATGGAGATGCATACACCCAACTGATTATGGGTTGTTATGCAGAGAACAGAACTCGGATGACGTCACGCACATTTTCATGCCCGTTCACTGGAGCATTTGCGAGTGGCGTCTTTGTACTGCTTGAACCAACGATTTGCAACGGAGACGCACACACCCAACTGATTATGGGTTGATGTGCTAAGAATTTAAGATGACAACGCAGCTAGTGGGAATAATTCGGATTTCATATTTGTGGATTACGTCATGCCCACCTGCATGCCATGGAGCTTTAGAGTTTTTCATGGACATGTATATCAAAGAGTTTGGACAAAAGTGCGATGTCTGAAAAAATGACATGGACGATGGCGTAATTTTATGTACGGAGCAAAATGCTTCGTTACAAAGTAAGTAAGTAAAATCTATAGTATTAAATTTGTGATCAGCGCCCTGAAAATCCTTTCATACATTTAGCGGAAATTAAGGGAATTTATCAAGAAAAGGTCCGCCGTTTTGTGTCCGCCATTTTGTTTTCAAAAATTTTAACATCATATTTAGAATTAGTAGCTACAAAATCCTTAAACGCTAAACGCTTACGCCCCTTTGAATCCGCTATTTTGTTTTGGAAATTTCAACATGATATTCATAAATAGTGTACCTGAAAACATAAGTACACTAAATTTCGTTACGGTCAAACAAGGCCTTCTATTTATCCTCAACTATTCCTGAATTTTGGTCGGTGCGATGGAAAAATTCTGCAGCACGATATAGTACCAACTTGCAAGGAAATGTGCATTACTCTCTCCTCTTCCTTGTTATATGGATGAAAAAATTCGGCTGCTGGAGAATGGACGGACGAGTTGAAGCATTCTAGGATATGGCGATCCTTATCTGGACATTCTCAAGTGTTAGTTACACCTCCAAGCGGTAGCAACCGGGAAATGCATCCTAGAACGTAGCCAAGTAAATAATGCGGGAGGAGATAACAATTAAAATCCTTGTCAAGGAGTTAGCAAAAAAAAGAAAGAAACACGCAAATTAGTTAATAACCCGTTTATTTAATATTTACTTCACTGCCTTATTAACAAAAGATGCTTAACAATTTGTTCACAAGATATCAATACAATCTTTTAAGTGCCGTGTTTTACGCGCGACGACCGAACTTCAGACTGACTTAGTTTCTTTGCTTTCCTGCTTAATGAAGTTCTAATTATCACGTGTATTTACCACGTGATGAACGATTTTTAGCCGAGTCAACATCTTTGACTTTTAAGAAATCCTCCCGTGGGAATTGTAACTTTAAGCTGCGCGAATTCTTTAATTCTTTTAGCATGAAATAAAATCTCTTGAAATCTTCTTGAAATGATTACGAATGACTTTTCATGGGAAAGGAATGAAGGAAATTGAAGTAGTTTTCAGGGATGTTTATGTGGAAATTAATGTTTTATATTATATTTCTTTCTGTAACGCTTTCTATAACAGATAACCTCATGAAAAATCCCCTTAACTCCAAGGTTGTGGTAGGCCAGGCCAAGGGAGTCTGCAGTGTTGTCGGCCCCGCTGCAGGACCGATAGGTAATTGGGTCGCGTATGGCGTTTCCACCCCCACTAAGGGGGACTGGGAGGGGACGAAAAGGGACCCGATGCTATGTGGTCTGCTTCGGATAATCCCCAGAGAGGTGTTTTTAGTGAGTAAAAATCTCACACTATCCGGTGTCTATCCGGTGTCTTTTGGAATATTTTCACCTCTCCCGCTAAAAAAAAAACGTATAAATTCTACATGTATATAAAGACATATAAGATAAAATCACGAGATGTCGCAGGTAACGTTGCAATTGAGATAGAGTTGTTTTTTATCAAAACAATCGTTCTCTGTATAAATATTTTACCCTTAGAATATAAAATTAATATGGAAGTGCCATAAGCTGAGAATACTTCGGCATATCTATTTAAGTAGTGGAAAGGCCTTTTCATGTGAAAGTGCATCATGGAAGTAGTAAAATTGTAGAATTTCTGTGGAGGCGTTCGAAACAAATTTAAATAAAAAAGCACCGCCATTGAACAGTTGACAAATGAAAATTTCCGAACGTAAACAAACTGGAAATAGTAATAAAAACTTCGTAAAATTATCATTTAATTTCCAGTTTTAACGCTTTTGTAAGTCGATATAGACAATCAACAGTCATAAGAAGTTAATTATTCAGTAAAACTTTCCTGAAAAATGATAATCCTCGCGAATTGCAGCGATTATTTTCACAGCACAAAATATCACAATTCATTGCGAAATTAAGTTAATTAGAACACTTTAACTTCTCAAAGAGTTTTTCAAAACACTATTTGTATCGTTCTTTATCTATTTAGTCAAATAAATCTAACAATTCACTTATAACTTCTCTCTTCTTATTAACTCAAAAAAACTTTTCTGACAAACGCTTTAGACAGAAATTGCCGAAATCAAAAGTTGACAACTTAACTTGGTGATCTTCGCCTCCTTCCCTGTCTTAACCTTTCCCACGAGCAAAATGGCTGGTCTCACGTACACGGTTCATACGCGTAATGGCCTATCCTATTTATTATTTTATCTAAGATTTTACCTAAAATTCCCCCGACGTTTGAAATCCAATTAAGTGCACAGGTAACCGCAATAGTAAATTAATCGCAATTCGAAGAAAATGACATAGCGGGTACCGACCGAGATAGAACTTTAATTTTCACAAATCAGAGACAGACAAATTTTTTTTCAGTTTTTGTTGCATAACATATAATGGCGAATATTGTAAAAAATGCTGTTAGTGTTCAAATTGGTAGTGGAAATATAATTATAAAATCCACTACATATATCGCAAAGGAGACGGAGTTGGATCAATGCGTTGAGCCATGGCCCCGGGTTCGAGACTAGATGACCCCGTGAGCTTTTATTAAGAAATCAAAATAATCCACTCCGTCTCTGGGCTGTTGTCTAGCTCGCAGCAATGCAAAAACAAGACTCAATTTCCTCACTTCCCTTACCCTAATTCCCTTCCGGCCAAAACCATGCTAATGCATCAAAGGGTTTGTCCCCTAGGATTTGGCCACATCGTATAAAAAAACAACAAACAAAAAAATAAAAATAAAAATAAAGTTTTGCAGTACACACTATCTTTCTTTCCTTTCCTTATCATTCTTTCCCTTTGCAAAGCAAGTCAAGTATCGATAATATTCATATAACTAGTCCTTAGTTTAATTTATAGTTAAACAAACTAATTGATAACACCATGCAAGTAGTTTAAGAAGTAAATGCGTCATCTTGTGAAAAGGGTTATAGGTCTTATAAAAATAGTATAACGACTATTTAATGATCCACGTGCATGCTCTCCCTATAATACGTAGCTATAAAAGGAGCCATATAAAAGGAAGGTTTGCATTCTCATGTACCTACTCAATGTCTCTAGACTGCCCAGAGCTCCTTAGATAAGTTTTAGCCATCAGCCAACACCAATTCCTATTTTCTCAGATAGAAGACAACTGCCGACTTCCAACTTTTAATTGAACTATCGTGTTCCATTTGTTTGATCGAGAAGGACTGATTTATTTCCTGGAGTATTTCAAACCAGAAGTAGGTAGTGAGATGAGATCTAATAAACCATCGACTTGAACATAATCTGACGAACGAGGGGGAAGGAATTACACAAATCAAAATCAAGTAAGAGGATAATGAGGTTGGACTTGAGAGATTAAAGTAGAATATAGAAAGCGAAGTATCAGAAGCATTTCCTTTAGGAATTTACAGATTGCTTTCGATTTTGAATAGCGAAAAGCCACTTCTAATCTGAAGATTTCCAATAAGATCGAACAAAGAATTATTTTCCTGCGGGAAACGTCTTTCTGCTTTTTACATCCATCACCGAATTATTCCCGGCACTCCGATGATGGATAAACATTAATATCGATTTTCTTGAAGTTGGGAGCAAATGTGAGTATATCCAATAATATAAAGCTGGGATGAGTGTGGATAGGATGATAACGTAATGAGATATAGGATACGGATTAAATAGATGGGACAAAAAACTGTGGGTAGTCCTGAATGGAAATCATTGTGATTGATAAGTGTTGGTCATTAATCAGAAATCGTAAGTACTATATATGAGTTTATAGTTTAGCTTGATTGTGAAAATTTTTTACTTGTTTTTCTGCTAGGAATGTCTTTTACTAAGACATGATTTAAGATTTATTGGTTGAAAATGACTTATTTTGGGGTAAGCTGTAAGGACAGCAGCGCGAGAACTACTGTCTTTCTAATAATGAATAATATGTTTAAATAAGTAAAAACTTTTGAAAAATAAACTTCTTTCGTACACAAATATATCACGGATTTTCCAATTACCCGCTGGTTTGGTTTAGCTAACGGCCTAGGCTAATAGCTGCTAACTGGCTAAATTTTGTAAAAGTTTATCCTGGTTTAAATTGTATTGTATTGAATGTACTTTCACATGTTATCTGGTCATTTGGAGAAATCAACAACATATATGTCTCAATAAGGCGCCGAAAAGATCATGAAGCATTGGATACATCGGTTGCAGCAGCTTTAAGTTAATGCTTACCTAAGGGTTTTCCGTACCGCTGATAATGAATCTGATACCAACATTTTGAAATTCAAGATGACGGATTTAGTACGGCGTGAAATACACCATTTTTGGACTTAACGACAGAAAAGTGATTGTAACAGTTTGAAAGCAATTATTAGGGGGTTTTCGGGGTCGCTGATAACGAATCTTGCACGAGTATATCGAAATTCAAGATGGTGCTCATCTTATCTTCCTTGAAGATAAAGACCTCGAACGCTCCCAACAGTAGGATGAATACAGGTTCGTACTCACTTCATTGGTTAGACCAATTCTCGCGTAGGCATCTCAGGTTTCGTTACCTTGCTATGCTGTTCAGTCTAGGCGCATTGAGCCGCTACAGCGTTATTTTATTAGGTTAATACTAAAAACGTAGAATGATCCGCTGTGGCTTCCTTTTTATACGGTTCGCCTCCGGTTGCTTAATATGCACCCTTTGGAAGAACAATGTAAAATTGCCGACATGGTTTTTATTCACCGGCTTTTCAAATCGAACTTAGGTTCTCGTGCTCTCGCAGGCTAGGTTTCTTATAAGCATACACCGTGCAGCTTCAGGAGGTTGCCTTTCCCACACATCGTTCACCCTTGCTAAGGACACTTCAAATGGTGTAGGGGTTCTCTAGAAGGAGGTTGGTACCTATGTCTAAACCCAAAGGGAAACACTGGAATATATGTTGTAGGTACACTCCCTGCATCACCTGTAGGATTAGACTTCGTTCATCACGTGGCCGGTGATGAATGGTCCCCTTTGAGCCGTAGGACCTCAAGCTTGTCTTTCATCATTTTTGACAATGACCAGGTTAACTCGTCAGTGGATTTCTTTCAATCCTTTAAATGTCATGCGGGCGATGTACTGTCGCCGCTACTCTGGTTGCTAGTAGCAGATGACCTCCTACACTAGCTCAGTACGCGTGGTCACCAAGCAGAATGAAAACCGGACAACCGTTCAATCATTATTTCGGGGAAGATCGACTCGACTTTCACTCATTTAATGGCCTGGTAAAGAAGGCCTTACTGTTAACCCTTCTAAAGCCGAACACACCATTATCATCAAAAAGCACGATCATTTAATACTCGAATGAGGTGACATTCTTGGGCATTATGCTCTAAATTAAATCCTAATAAACCAAATCCCACCAACTATCCCAGAGTTAATTCCAAACAACCTTCTTCCATACCTAAATCTGGTATTCAGCCTAATCGTAAGAACCTTAGAACTAGTAATAACATAATCTCTCATCACTCTTCCGCACCCCTCATCTTAAGCCCTAAAACTAGTGATCTAAACTCCAATTGGCAGCTCAAAATAGGACTATTTCCAAAGTTTAATATAAGTACCCTAGTGAAGTATCGTAACGTGATATACTTTCACACTCTCAACGCCTCTGATCCATTTACACCGATGCCCTCAAACACGTCCATTCCAGTCGACAACCCTACCACCACTATTTTGAGTTCTGAATATCCAGCGCATTCACTTAAGCATGCACTCCCAAATTCTTCCTTGTGCACACCTAACCTCTGTATACACCAAACCTTGCACCCGCTACTTCCTCAGCATGCCCAGCTTATTGCAAGCCATCATCTTTCTTCATTGTCGCCCCGTCTCAAACAACTTCTACCTCCGCTAACCCACCCATTCCGCTAATCAAAACTGCTTCATCCGAACATCACTCATATATCGATCCCCTCATCCCACCTACAGTTAAATTGAATTTGACTGCTGATTCGAACGATGCACGATACCTCTTGTCCCGTTTACGAGACCGCCGCATTTATGACAACGTACATACGTCTATTTCTAGTCTATCTGCACGATAAAACGAATTCCGTCTGTGTTGACGGTAAAACTAGCACCAACGTCATATTAAGTATACAGTAAGAAGGCCTGCCCACATACCCAACCGTTTTATAGCAACTTTTCACTAAGTACCATGAATCATTTAAAATCCTTTCCCATAAGGTTTCAGAAGATCTATCCATCTATGCTGCGTACGTCAGTTCTCGCCGCATGTCCGATCTCGAAAAAAGTCGCAACGACTCCTTAAACTACTTTCGCTCCTAACCCCCACCCCTCCCCTTGGTATTATCTATTTCTGAGTTCCCCCTAATGCATCCACGGTCTCCGATCAAGTACCTCTCCCCAACATCTTGTCAGTCTATTACCAGAACGTAAGAAAACTTCGCACAAAGGCATCCAATATTTTCCTTAACTCCCACAAATTCCCGCACGATATCTTTCTTTCTTTCTTCAGACCCAGTCAACTCGGCAATGGTTACTCCTCTACCCTAAAGCTCGAGAATACCTCTTCGTCTAATCCTAAGATTATCGCCAACCTCTTTGCACACTTCTTGAGTAAATATTTCAGCGACAATTCCCTACAACCTGAACGAGTATTTTCATTCACGGAAAAATGCACTCAAACGTCGCTTGCATCTTTTGACACTGATCCCGAACTAATCAACGCCAGTATTAACGGGCTTGAGGGCGACTTTCAACTAGGTCCAGATGGCATGGCCAGTGTGCCATGCATCTAGTTCAACCCCTTACTTTGCCTTTCCGCCTCTCGGTCACTCAAGGGGCTTTCCCTCAATTATGGAAAAACTCTTATATTATTCCCATCTTCAAAAAAATCTATAAGAACGATGTGTTAAACTGCCCATTGCTAAATTATCATCCATACCTAAAGTATTCGAAAAATTGGTTTATGATTCCATGTTCTTCCACTGTAAGTCTAACTTCTCCCTCTCCCAGCATGGCTTCCTTAAAGATAGATCTACAACCACCAAATTTACCGACTTCGTCTCCAAAACACTATGTACCTTGGAAAACGGTAAAATGTTGATGTTAACGCCACCTATTTAAAGCCTTCGACAAGATCTCCCATAACGTTATCCTGTTCACACGTGATCGCCTAGCCCCCCCCCCCCCTCCCGATTCATCTCCAGCATTTTATACTACCTCAACAACCGTCAGTACAATGTTCTTTTCAACTCATCCATTTCTAAGCCTATCGTCGCTCGTTCCGGCGTCCCTCAGGGTAGCCACCTCGGTCCATTGATTTTCATCCTTACAATAAATGATGATAAATGTATCATCAAACACTCAGAGCTGTCCATTTATGCTGATGACATGAAAATAATTAAACATATCTCCTCCATAACCGACTCTCTTCTCCTGCAAAAAGACTTCGATTCTTTCACATCATGGTGCATGAAAACTTTCTTGAGCTCAATGTCTCCAAATGTCAGTCCATCTTTTATTCCCGCAAACGTCTTACTATCACCCCGAGAGACTACATGTTAACCGACGTACCAGTCCCTATCGTTACCTTTTAGTGTGACCTAGCAATAATCTGTGATAGAGAACTCAATTTCCGTTCCCCATTGACAGTATAATTAACTGAGCTAACTCCGCGCTAGGGTTTGTGAAGCGTTGGTCTAGAGAGTTCTCCAATCCTTATATTTCCAGATCTCTCTATATCTCCTTCGTTAGACCTCTCCTTGAATATGCCAGCTAGGTATGGTCACCTAGACAAACAACCCACATTAACAGGATTGAATCTGTCCAGCGTAGGTTCATTCGCTTTGCTCTGCGTGATCTTCCGTGGGTAGACAAATTCAACCTTCCATCTTATAAGAATCGTTTGAAACTGATCGACTTACAACCTCTATGTAAACGTCGTGATGTTTCCGACATTCTTTTCATTTATCAGCTATTAACTGGTGCCATAAACTGCCCTTCAATCCTGCAATCCTTACCCATCTATACCAATCCCCGCAACGCGATCTTTCCTCCTTTGACTTCCATCTGAGTAAATCATACCTTCACAAAGCCTTATAGCTTGATCCCGCCCATAATGATCGCCAATCTAAATTCTTCTTCTTTCCATTTTGCATTTTTTATCATTATACCTCATATTGTAGCTTATACTATTTGGTTCTGTGCCAACGCACTCAACTGTGGCCACGATTTATTGATCTGGGTACCTTCCCTCTCGACGTAGCTTCTCCATGTGTTGCGCGGTCGTCCAATTCGGCATTTTCCTTTGATTCCGTGGGGATTCCAATCTAGAGCCTGCTGTGCGGTGTTGTCTGACTCTTTTCTTAGTAGTTTTCCATTGCCACTATCGCCTGCGAATACTGGTGTCTATCCCTTGTTGACCTGTAAGTCTGTATAGGTCTTCGTTGATAATGACATCCTAACAATGAAAAATAAAGATGAATCGGAGCACGGGTTGACAAAGGCTTGCAGCTTAAATGTTATTTGGCAGGTGACTTTCCATGTTGAACATGCTCACAACAGAACAGATTTTACGTTTGATTCATAGATCCGTAGTTTTGTGCGTCTGGAGATGTTGGTATTGCGCCAGATCTCAACAAGAGTATTATTGATGCAGGCCTGTACATCAGCTCGAGCTCCGCCATCTGCTGTAACTATGCTACCGAGATAGCAAAATTTATCACATATCCTTCTCTATGGGACAGATTCGCATTCCACAAAAGTCCAAGTCAACATTTCTATAATCCCTGTATTCAAAAAATGCCTGATATGGGCAGCAAACTATTTTCAGATCATATGATAGAAAAATTATGTAATGGGCAAATATGCTTAGGCACAGTTGGTCAAAAAAGAGAACTCTAAGTGATTCAGAAGCAAAAATTAATCCAAAAGAGATGGATCAGCAGTGTTATGATACGTAGGACAATCAAAGCTTTGGTTTGCATGAAGGATAGAAACAAATCAATTTGAGCTTCTTCTGAGAATGTCGATATTAAGGTCCCCTCCGGCAATCATAGTAGTATAACGTCAGTCGACTTCAGAGAAAGTATTGAAAAATTCAGAGAAATTGTCCTTATTAAGTAGACCAGGAGGAGAATATAACACACAAACGTGTTCATTTCCTCTAACAAAAACTCAGCTGGAACACCCAGTGATGTTCCTATAACCTTGATTCCAAAATGCTCCATCAAATACTGCCACGTCGCCACTAATCCAAGCTACAACTATTCAAAATACAACGGTCGTTTCGAAGGACTTCATATGAAGGAATAGAGTTGTGTTGGAAGCATTGTATTCAACCGAATGTATCGTCTTATTTCTGGAAATGTTTTGTTGGATAAGCTTATTGTGTTGTATTTAGACCTTTAAACGAAAAAATCAAGGGGAACTTTTCAAGTCGGGGTAGCAAATTTTTAAGCTTTCAGAATTATGACAGCTATCTGATTTTTTCCATATTTAAACAATATTGTTAAAAGTGAAGGTTTCTTCTTATTGCTGATTAATTCTCTACTTGCTTCAGAACATTATTTTAAATAAGTCTTAGTGTTCTAAATTCTTCCATAAGGATATAATGTTAATGTTTGCTTAAGTACAGATTTGTAGAACTTTTTTTTCCTTAAGGAAGGAAGTATTTTAGGAAAATTGCCTTCCTTTTCGTAAAACTATTACAATTCAAAGTACCTAGTTAAAATATATTTTTCCGTGTTCACATTTACTATCTCTACTTAATGCGTTAAGACTGAGTACTTACAAGAGTGGGTATTGTGCTTTCTAGTTTTAATTCAAAGTGTTCTGCTTGAATGCTTGCTAATGGTCGCCGCTAAAAACGGAAGTACATTTTGAGACTACATTGTAAAATTTAACCATAGAATTCCAACACAAATTCCCTTCCTTTTCTGCGAAAATGTGCCTCATTCAGGAATATTAACATATTTTACCGATTTTTACAGCACAATTATTTCAACCCAAACAAGGACAGATTGCACTACACACATACTTTCCAAGACATAGGATCGGTTCAGTAAAAATAGCAACAAGCCAAGCTGTCTCGAAGCAAGAACAAAAAATCATAAAATGTACAGAAAAAATAGTTCCGGAGAAAGGGAAAACGACAAAAGTCTAAGGACAAAAGTTATGTGCAAAACATAACAATAAAATACACCGGGAAGGGAAAGGATAAGAAAATAAGAGAAACCTCTACAAGTGGATCCTTTAGCTTTAAGCAGCACATGTAATGACTTCCCGCAAACAAACTGTGTCAATATAACGTGCACTCGCCGTGAATGTTAAATAATCCACACGAGAAAGGTTAAGGGAAGCATCTAGAGGACACCAGGAAGAAGATGAATAATAACCGAGATTCAAATGACGGCTGCAAAAAAAAAACCAAGGACATAATTAAACTGCACAGGAGAAATGAAATGTGGAACACTTGTCTTCTTAATTAACTCAGTTTTGAATTTTTTACCTGGAAATCACGAAGGCTTTGGCACGAGTTTTCCACTTGGTCTTTTGCAAATCACACAACCGAACTGGTTAAGTACTTCTTGAATACTGCTCTGGACGACAAGGCTGCATCCACCATGGACCTTCGGCAACTAGATTTGTAGTGTTACCCTCTGGAAAAGAGGATGCTTCTGCGCGCCAGTTCTCAAACTGGAGATAAGAGCACGTACAAAATCTCCATAGATCATAAAACCAATTTATCAGTGGAGCAATCCCATCCTTGCCCCTCAGTATTCCATTCTTCGGTGCTGCTATGGCTTACCGGGATTTTTGCTATTTGAAATTTAAAAATCAAAACTTGAAGTTTTTGTTTTGCTTTAAGGAGGTTAGGAACTTTGTTTTAATTTTTTTAATGAGAGGATTTTACACGGCTTAAAGGACTGGAATGAATAGCATTAGCAAAACTCTTTTAACTTTGGAAACTTCTTGTTTCAGGGTGAAATCTTCGGAATTTGCTGGGGGGACTTTCATTTGTAAGGTTGTGCCTCTTTTGATTTACTTAAGAAGTTTTTCAGAAGTGATATCGGGTTGTGTTGCTTTGCACCGATTTACCCTATAGTGTACAGACAAAACTTTTCTGATTAAGTTTACGGCGTACGCAAATTTCTGATGCGATTTTTTGTCGAATAAACTTTCGCGGATGATAGGTTTAGTTAGAAAGTAAACCTTAAAAATTGTTTATGCTAATGTCTAGTTCGGGGAGGCTTTGAGCATGCAATTTGATTTGATACTTTAATTAGTGCTACTGCTTCGGAAGAGGGAATAGCAATGGTTCTTAATAAAATCTGTTTTGGAGAACACTTTTACAAGTAATCAATAATAAAGAATTGAGGCATTTAAAAAGCTTAAAACCATTCCTTTGCTAGATTGGGAGCAAGTCTTAAATAATTTTTTTAGGAATCTCGAAGTCGTCGGTGGAGGCCAAACACAATGAGATGCGAGACACCATATGATTTTGCTACCGCAGTCGTAATGCATGATGATGCATTCGATAAGATAATGAATGTATGTTGCGTCATTTTGACCATTATATTGAAGTTTGGTTTTTAGCCTAAAGTGTATACCAATAAAAGACTTTGTAAACTAGCCGTGGGGTGGGTCTGAACTCTGTGTGTCGCATCATTGGTGCAACCCTTAAGATCCACACGAACAGCTTCCCAGTACAATAACGAGTGATATTCGTGAAAATAAAAAATTTCAACACTTCTATGTGTTTTTAAATTATTGTTTAGAAGTATATGTGAAGTGTAATATTGTTGCTATTAACAATATTTCCAGCAGAAATGTTAATTTTTAAAAGGAGTAGCGAAAGGTAAGAAATAAATACATTACATTAAGGGAGGGGTAGGGTTAATTTTCAATAATTTAAATAATAGTACAACATTTCAACAGTCTTCTGTTAAATTTGTGGGTAAAAATATTGTGTCTGACTGTGACTGACAGGAAATCTTCGTATAAAAAAAAATGTTGCTTTGCGGTGATCATCATAACTCATTACTGGATAATCTGTTGACAAAAAGCCAAAAAGATTTCATTAGTTTATGAGTTTGTCGAGGTAACAACGTCGAGATTTTGTTTATCTTATTGATTTTTCAATTTTTAGAAGTAAAAAAGGTGAATTTTTTGAATTTATGAAAATTTATTGATAAGAATCGGCGAATTTGTTGTTGTAAAATTAATTATAATAATAAAAAAATACAATATCTCGACGTTGTTACCTCGATATTTATGTATAAATATAGAGTGCAAAATTTGAGAAGGATCGGATGAGTAGTTTTTGAGTTGCAGTGATCACTGAATTTGAAAAAACTAAATCTGAGAAAAACGTGTTTTATCAGTGTTGTTTTGTATATGGAATGTATCGAAGGGAGGGAGACCCGTGGCACTGTATCTACCCCCCCTTAAGCAAATATGCCAAAAAGCGTTGTTCAAGCTTGTTTTGTATAAACAAAAAAACGGCTCGACCAAAGTTAATGATAATCTAATCAACTCATATTACGCGACGATTGGCATCATCACGAAGCCGGTATCATTTTTTATTAGCGGGATATCCATGACGAAAATAACTACCATTAACGTACGTACGTTCGTACACAAACACACACACCCCCACACACACGCACGCACACACACACGCACGCACACACACACACAAACACACACACACAAATTTCCCCCAAATTATGTTGCAATGCTATTGTGACCTTCAAATTTCAATTTATGTTAAAACAACAATTTTCATTTTCGGATCCATTACAATAACTTCTAATAATAATGCTTAGTATAACAAATAATGGTGCTTAGTATAACAAAAAGAAAATAATTACTCAATGAAATTTTAACACTTTGCCAAGTATATTATAAAATCAAAAACACAAGACAATTTTACTTGATCTATTGCGTTTTTGCGAGATATTTTGACATAGTTGGTAGTAGTTTGTTGGCTTTGTATTTTGAGAATTTTTTATTATTAAGGCATTCATATTCTCTAACAGAATTTATTAATACCTCTTCAAATGCATTCATTTGAAATTTGTTGCTTTTAACTGTCGGTGGCGCAGCATCAAATTTCGACAGTGTTGAAAATTTTTAGCAAGCAATGTGACACGTCATTGTCGCATTACGACCATTGTGGTAGCACCAATGATACCAATGAGTGTTTGGATAGATATTTTGTTGAATATCCATTATATTTTACCGACATTTGAATATCGCTCTGTTCGCCTCTATTATAAAATGAATCATCAGCAGAACGTATTATAGAATTTCGGACAAGATAAAACCAAAGACATGGTGATAATAGTCAAGATGTTGGGCGACCAAACTATAGACGATGTTTTTATCGGATATCTTGTGATATATTCCTTTTTATTCTCTGTCACGATCGCCATGTCGTCAGTTAATTCTACAGAGAAAAACAGATACAACCACTAACCTAAACTCCACCAAAAGATTATTGTGGCATTATAAAAATGCTGATTGGGCGGGACTTAATAAATATCTCAAAGAGCTGGATTGGTCTGATTGCTTTTCTATGAAGGACGTTAACAGAAGCACCGATTATATCTTGAACATCCTATGGTTTGGAATGCATCGCTTTATTCCTCATAGCTTCAAGAACATCAAACCAACTAACACCAATTGGTTCAATATTGACTGTTTCGCAGCCATTAAAAAGAAGGAAGCAGCCTTTCAGGCATATAAATTGTGCCCTTCAGAGGAATTGAGACGTATCTATAAAGATGCGCGGAATATTTGCAATTCAGCAATTAGCCGGGCTAAGTTCAATTTCGACCAGAGCATCAGACGGAAGGTATTTTCTACTCAAAAGGGCAGTAAGGGCTTCTGGTCTCTAGTAAAAACCGTAAAGAACAATTTCACCTGTTCGTCAACACCACCGCTACACTTTCGCACTCGGGATGTTTTTAGAGTACTTTCGAAACACGACGTGTCCAAAGCTACTGGGCCTGATGGTTTCTCGCCCCTTGTTTTAAAATGCTGCGCCTCTGCTTTAGCTAAACCTCTGCGCAAACTTTTTCACCTATCATATTCAACAGGCATATTTCCAAGTGCTCATGTCCAGCCGATACTTAAAAAAGGAGAGGCATGCGACCCCTCTAACTACGGACCAATTGCACTAACCTCGATCATATCCAAAGTTTTTGAATCACTCATCAACTCTCAGTTGTTGAAATATCTAGAAAATAACCATCTTATCAACGATTGTCAGTACGGTTTCCGCGCTGGCCGCTCAACCGGAGACTTACTAACGGCTCTAACGGAGCGTTGAATCATTGTCACCATAATTTCGGTGAGTCCGAAATCGTCGCTCTTGATATTTCAAAGGCTTTTGATAGAGTCTGGCATGCTGCCCTTTTAGCCAAACTTCAAACATTTGGTCTGCACCCTACCCTCGTTAAATGGATAGAGAGCTTTTTTTCAGGCCGTTCAATCAGTGTAGTAATTGACGGAGTTACATCTGATTCCTACGAAATAAATGCCGGTGTACCTCAGGGTTCAGTTCTTTCACCAAACTTATTTCTTCTTTTTATTAATGATCTCTTATCCCTTACGCTCAATCCTATTCATAGTTTTGCCGACGACAGCACCCTTGATTTCGCGTACTCATTTGATTCTGTAATGAATTCACGTGGAAATGCTACAGAAGTCAATCGGGAGCGCATGTTTAGATCATTAAACAAAGACATTTCTATGGTCCTCGCTTGGGGCAGAGCAAATCGTGTTACGTTTAATGCATCCAAAACTCAATGCTGTTTAATGTCGCTTAAAAAACGCCCAGTTCACCCCCAACCCATTTCAGTCGACGGAGTGAATATACCCAATTCACCCTCCCTAAAGATCTTGGGTATTGAGATATCCAGCAATCTTAGCTGAACGGATCATATATTTGCAATCGCTAAAAGTGCGATGAAATGTTTGGGTTTTCTACAGAGATGTAAGAAATATTTCACCCCACTCGACTTAGCGTTGATCTACAAGTCCCACATTAGGCCTAGACTTGAATATAATTCCCATATTTGGGCAGGGCCAGGACACAGTTCAGCGTAAGGCTGTTAAACTTATTGGCGATTCCTCAATCTCTGAGGGCCTTGACTCTCTGGAGCATCGAGGGAATGTCGGTTGTCTCTCACTTTTTTATCGCTATTTCCATGGCCATTGTTCTAACGAAAATGCTAGCCTGATTCCTTGTAGACTCATTACAACGCGCGATACAAGATCTACAAGTCGCTCCCACCCCTATACTCTCCGGGTCAAATTTGGACGTACCCTCAAATTTCGGGAATCTTTTCTTAGCAGAACAACACGAATGTGGAACAGTTTACCATCTTCTGTTTTTCCCTCGTCTTATGAGCCTGAAACTTTCAAACGGGGCGTACATCGACACCTCCTAACCCATTTCCCCCAACCTTAACTCCTTTCCTGCCAAGGCTGTGCATTAGCATCATAAGGCATCCCCTCAGCTTTGGCAACATCATATATAAAAAAAAAACATCCTCGTGGAGATTTTACCTTGAAGCAGCCACAAAGGTATTAACTCTTGAGGAGTAGACCAAATAGCATTAACTACAAGCTAATTGGGATGAGTTTTCAAAGCAGCTAAAATAGCATTAACTTCTAACAGTATTAGACTGTGTTTCGGCTAATCCGTAACGGGGCAGAGCAGCTAAAAAGCATAACTCTTGAGAGTTTTAAATGAGCAACTAAACAGCATGACTCTCAAGCGAATACGACAATGTCTAATTCACTAACTCTGTTGTTCATTAAACGCTTATTCTATTTATACAAAAATCACCTTACTATTACCTTAACATAATCAATGACTTATTCTATGTGATGAAGAAAGCACTTATTCCCTAGTCAACAATTATTGACCTGAGTTTTGTCTAATACTAGTGTACATTGAGGTTTAATATATTTGTATGTTTTTCCTAAGTCAGCATTTGTTTACTTTGGTGATCTGCAATTTATTATACATAGTTTATTTCTGCTGTCCTTTATGACTCTATTTAATGTATATTATTTCTTGTATCCTTTCTTTCTATTTCACGTATGTTTCGATCTAAATGTTAATTTCCTTGTGGCATAAGTCGTGGTTGCCGCATTCAAGCTTTATATTCATTATTAATTCGGTTATCTTATTTATTTAAAATATTTTGCTTTCTGCAGAAAGTATCAGAATATTGATCTGAATTTTTTTGTATAATATTTCAATACTTCGAATGCTTGCTGTAATGCTGGTTTTACTAATTGGTTTTTTCCTCATTTTTTTACCGTTAATACATTATTATCATCTCAAAAATAATTGATGAAACTTTGGTGTCAAAATTCCGAAAATTTATAATGTTTGGCAATTTTATATTATCGCCTCTTACCTATGTTTTAATGTTCTGCAGAACTTCATGAAACGTTATTTCGAAATATTAAGCCTTTAATTTTTCGAAAAACGTTTTAAGAATCGGTATCCAAAATATATTGAAATCTGTTCATTTTATTCTAAAATACGGGGTGTTTCGCATAAGGCGTGCCAAAATAGTTGGGATCATAGATTTAAACTAGAGAAACAATAATTGTTTAGCAAGGAAAGGGAGGGGCAGTCTCAATGAAAGTTACAGGGTGATTCATAAATTCTAATTTTTCATGGGGTGCACATAATTCCCTTATTTCTATCCCTTGAAACAAAATTTACTTACCTTTCCTTTCCAAAATTGTCAACAATGTTGATCTTACTTCTACTAGGTACAGTCACTTCCAAAAGTGAAAAATATATTTTTAAATTATCGAAAAATCAGCATTATTCCGAATTTGCTACGAAATTCATGTAACTAGTACATCCGTATTTATTTTTATAAAATTTTCCATGTTTTCAAAAAGGTTCAGCATGTCCAAGTATAGAAAGGATGTAAAAATTCATACGTAGAAGACCTTTTGAAGAATATGTTTTTTCTTGGATTCGAAATTTTTAACAATTAATCTTAGAAGGCTACAAAAGTTGCTCAAAATATACTCCGACACTTTTGATGCATGCTAATAACCCCCATGTTATTTGCTCTTTAAAATCTATTGAAGATAGTCTCTCCCGTATTTTCGTCGCTGCAGTCCAAATTTTGCTAACAAATTCGACCCTATACTTAACTGGATTAGAATAAACCCCATCCTTCATTGTTCCCCATAAGATCTAGCAGGTAAAGAAATCGGTGAGACTCGTCCAATCCAGCAGTCAAGGAATTTTTCATTTAATATTGCAAAATCCATCGTGTTAGTAAAACATTCCCCTAAGATTATTCAGAGGAATATATGGAGGTTGTGGAAGTTTGTGATACCATCTCCTGTGCACTGCGATTCATCCGTTTGCAGAATTCGGCCCAGAAACGCCCGGTAATCAATTTTTGAGTGCACGTTGAAGGGAATCTCCTTTCTTATTCCAGTACAGCCACTTTTTCGTTTCAGATTACTACACAATAAATGTCAATTATATCTTCGCATTCCTCAAAAGTAAATTCTGCCAATTTTGAATAATTTTAGCTTGAGAACACCCATAGTTATCGATTTATTTTTCAACGAAGATCGATATTCCTTCTAACTGACCCTCAATATTTCTATCAGGTATTTGTAACAGGTATCAGCTCTGGCTACAGTAAGCTAATATCAGCAATATAACAAAATTACACTAACATATTTAGAATTTTCTTGCCGCAATAATTAAAGTTAATTACCTGTGTACCCGAAAAAAATTTTGTTTATTTAAAAAATTTCCTACCTAAAGTGCAGTAAAATAGTTAAAGTGCAGTTAATAGTTAAGGATGCAGATCTTCTTTCTATATCTTGTACCTGATCAATATTATAAAAATAAAAAAGAGGAGTAAAATTACATGAATTTTGAAGAAAATTTGGGAAAATGTTGAATTTTTGGTAATTTCAAAACATTTTTATAACCTTGCACCTGCAAGGTCAACATTGTTGATAATTTTGAAAAGGGCATTGGGATGGTAGTTTTTAACGTTTGTTTGACTTCGCTGCGGTGAGTAGATCAAAAAATAAAAATAAAAGAGTGATGGGCATACCATACCATACATTTAATATTGCCCTCCTCCTTGCAATACAATTTTATGCTCGTCTAGGTACATCACCCCACTTATGTTGACACAACTTATGCGTTACACCCTGTATAGAATCAATTAAATATATTTATCTTAACATGGAAAGGAACCGTCATTTGAATTTCAATAATATAAAACAAATTCTCTTCTTACTTATGCTAACTGACTATCACCAACCCTAATTTAAGCAAGCAAGTCAAAAACTGTTGTTTTTTTTTTTTTTTTGCTCGATTTAGTGTGGGTTAGCAACCAGTCACAACAATTGTTTTTTCCTTCCCTGTGTTTTGCTCTATTTATTGGTGACTTAGCCTTGCTCTATAAAGCGCGAGAGAATCATCAAAATCGGGACATGCATTATAAAATAAGTGGACTGCTCCCTCCTCTCTGCGTAGTCACTCTGGGTGCAATTTTTTGTTTGTTATTTACCAATAAAGAAACGTATTCTATACAACACACTCAAAATCTTTTTACGCCTTACGACGTGAGGTGATACCTTACGTCCCACTCTCACACTAAACCATAATGTTTGTCATAATACAAACAGATACTCCATTAGGCAATAAATAAATCATCTAATCTGATACGAAGTTAAGCTATACTCCTTCTGCAACCCCTCTCCTCCATCAAGTTGTCGTTATGCTACCAATGGGGGAACACAGTCTATACACCATAACAACAAAACAATATCTTCCAAATCCGTCCACGAGTTACGAAGTTAGTCTTCCTTCCCCCAGCCTCACTTCACCCCCTATCCTAGGTATAAATGTATCATCGTAGTATCAATGGTGGATTATACTCTATAAAAAAATGATCATCCAAATCTGTCTACACAATAAGTTCCTGGGTCCCGCCACCGTCCCCACTCTTACCTAATGTTATAAATTTTGATCGGCGTACCAATGGGGGGAACTTTATTACGAAATTAAACTAACCCCCCCCCCCCCCCCGCTCACACCCCCATTGGGCCAAATTTTGTTTATTATTAGCACTGGGTGATCATAATCTATACAACGGAAAATCATCTAAATCGGTCCACACATAACGAAGTAATACAGAATACAAGGTACGCCGAATAAGTATGGGATTTAACGAATATTCAGATGTTTTAAAAAATTTCGGAACAGATCTTATATCGAGCATACCTTGTATTCTGTATGCCGTGATCCGTCGAGGAGCATATTGTACCAAACAAGAAAGGAATCATTAAAACTGCTCCATACATTACGAAATTAGACGCCCCCCCCCTCACAACCCAGCAAAACAGTTTTTTTTTGATATGGTACCAATCGGGAAACATACTCTACACAACAAAACAGAATCGTGCAAATCGATAAACGCGCTACGAAATTATGCCCGGACATACATAAAAAAAATTTTAAAAAAAGAATACAGTCCAACTTTTATTTTTGGGAATTCGGTTAATAAAGAGAAGATTTACTTGAAAATTCTTCAAACGGAATCGAAAATTGTGACTGTCGAATTCGTTGAACAGGATGGATCTTAAGTGTTCTTTTAAATGTAACAAATTTAATTGACGCACACTGAATCCATTCATAAATTCACGAGATTGATTATTTCGAGCTAACTTAACTATTTCGAGTTAACTAATCCCATAGCACTTGTTTTTGTTATACCTAAGTGTATATTCAATTTTGTCAATAAACACTCTTTGTGCGCACGAACTCCAAAATTACATTTTTAATGCGGAGAAGGAATGTCCTACACTACAATAAAAGAAAGCCGCATTATTGTGATTGAAGCTCGCAAATTCTGATTTTTTGATTTTTCAACAATACTTTAGGCGTCTTTGGCCCGACTTTATATTGCACATGATTCGCCCTTACACTCCCACCATAAAAATATTTTTGTGAAATTCACGGTCCTAAATTTGCAATGAAACCCTTTGCATACACATGCCATAAGATTACAGATTTTTTGCACATGGCTTCAGTTATGACCAAACAGTCAAAGAAACACTCCTTCGATAAAAAGTGCTTATCATTTCAGAATTCAGTCAAGAAAAATATTGAAGTAATCCATTTTATGCCGAGAATGCTTGTAGATAAATTTGCCGACATAAAAATCAAAACACGAATGGCATATAAATGAGTATCAATGTTTTCTTGAACGTTTCTAAATTACTAATAAATTACAGGAAAAATGAAATCAGTGTAACAAAAACCAGCAAAAACCACAAATTCATTTACAACGAAATCTTATTGTATTAGTAATGCCTGTGGGTATGTAGTAGCAATCAAGAAAATGTGGTACTTCGTATATTGCGGTTAATGCAATGCTTAGGATTATTATCAAAACGTCCATTGTAATTCGTGAGAGAGCAACGCAGATAGTTGTCTGTTCGAAAGGACACGATGACATCAAGGCGTTGGCCGACTTTAAATTGGTTAAGATCTGCAGAGCTCTGATTTCAGTTCCGCTGAAAAACGGAAACTTTTTTAATTTATATGTCGAGACGTCGTGCATAATATCTATGAAAATCAAAAAGGGTATTCATAGGTAGATTGGTTCTAACCCGGAGGCTTTTCTCAAATTTCTCAATTTTCTTTTGGTGATGCCGAAGTACTTGATGATTTATTTTCACATCAAATTGTGGTAAACTGATTATGTAGATATGTTAGTATAATAAAAAAAACCGTAAGGTATAAGGAAACACTTTTTGGAAATTAATAATCTACTACATTGCCTACCATAATCTGTTCCAAAAAGATTGGCAGTACACGCTCTTATGGACTATTGCTGTCTGCTTTATTTTTCCATCATTTTCCTATGCATCCATCCCTCTTACACAGCACGCTGTTGCCACTCAGAATATTTTCTGATTTTTTCTCGTGGATGCGGGTTGCCATATAAAAAGCATGTAAATATAAAAAGTTTCGTGATGAACCATTCATTAGGGCATTTTTTTATTAAAAGCTGTGCAACATTGAACCAAAAATATATACATATTTCAAAATAAATAAATCAAAACAATTTATAATAACTAAAAACAATACTTCACGAGTTTGCAACAGGATTGTAAATATTTTGTTAAAAAATTGAATGATTGAAACTTCTTATTTTCCTGTTTACTTTCATTTATTAAGCACGACGCGCGAACACTATGTGTTCATTTTCAAAGTGCAACAATTCAACTGAGTACAAAAATCAATCCAATTTTGAAAATTACATAACCAACTTACAACAACTATTACAAAAATAATAAATAAGTTATAGCTCTACACATATTTAAATTATACTATCATACAATAACTTACAATACAATAATATATAATCTAACTAAACATTACTAAAGCTACTACCACTAGTCGGAGAATTAGCCGTTGTCCTAAACATTTTGGTCAATTTAGTATCCACTAGACCATTATTATCGTTTAAAGACCGCTCTTTATTTTTTGCGATGAAGACTGACTCCCAAACACAAAGTTCACTGTAACTGTTGGCCTCCTTTATTAATTTGATACTCTCACCATCGATCCCATGCTTTCTCTGGTTTGGTTGACCATCATCCAATGCTGCATTTGCGTGCTTGATGTGTCTCGAAAGTGCTGTCCTGTCATTGTCGTTTCTGATGTCAAGCAAGTGGTCTCGGAATCTTTGCCTAAGTTTTCTTTTAGTCATTCCGATGTATTTTTTATTACAGCCTCCACAGTTGATTTCATAAACTCCCGACTTTTCCATGTGTGGTATTTTGTCTTTTGTAGAGCTAAGTAGGTTTTTCAACTTTCCACTAGAGGACAGTGCTAATTTTAAGTTATATTTTCGCAAGCATCTTGCTAATTTATCGGAAATTTTTGGAAAATATGTCATTTTTATATATTTCTTTCTGATTTCCCCTTCTGTAGGCTTTAAAGTTGTCTCCTTTTTGAAATTCATTTGTCGATTTTTCCTATCCCTGTGACAATCAAAAGGTAGACATCCATTATTAAGCACCCAAAAACTTTAGGTTTATTAAAACAATAGTATAGAAAATTAATGTCATTGTATAGTCATTCGTCAAGTTCGGTTTATTTTTTGAACAAAAATGTGTATTTACTTTACCCACAAAGGCTAGTATTGTAAAAGTAATGTCGAGCTATTATAAAAATAAAAATGACCCAATCCTATCCACCTGTTACATGGTGGTCCTACTAATTAAAAAAAACCTTCCATAATTAATTTTCTTATGAAAACTTAAACAGAGAGTAAATTATTAAAAAAAAATGCTTTTAAAATTAATTTGCGGTATAAAATCCGAATGAAGCAAAAACAAAAAATATACTAAAAAAGCCGCGAAATCAGCGAAATCGACTTGAAACTCTTTTGACCATTTCGCAACATCTTTTTACCGCTTCGTGCAGTTTCACAGCTTACTCTAAAGTCTAAATACAAGCTTCGAAGCATGTATGAACAGCTGGAAATTGGTGGTGTAAACAAATCGCGCAAGCCGGTGCTTCAATTGACTGAGCAGGACTCAACTCTTTGGTAGTGAAGAAGGAGACTAGAAAGGCTTTCAACCACTCACTTTCCTAGACGGTGTAGATCATCTGACATGCGGTGGCCTCTGAGGATATAGGGTGCTAATACTATTGATCGGGGGAGGATTACGACGCTTAAAAGATAATCATTTTGGTGCGAATCCAGTAGGGGGCATTACATTTATTTTTGTAAGAGCTTTAAACACTCCCCTCACTTAATTACTAGAGTACAAATGCTTGGTCAGCATGAGGTAACTGCCGGTGAAAATTATGAAAGCTTTCGATGACTTTTGTTTACCTCGGAAGTGTTTATGTTGGCTGCAGGCCACGATGATGAAAGCTTCGCTTTGGCTTCAAGTGCATACCTAGCATGAAGTAACTGCAGTTGGCGATGATGAAGGCTTTGAAGGTCGATTTACGTTTGTTTACATGTGAAATGTGACATGATTGCAGGTGAAGATGAAGAAAGTTTTGTAGGTCGCCTGTTATTTGGGAAATAGTATTAGATCTACTATCTATGATCTTTTGATCATTGTGCCCCGGGCGATTCATTTTTAATATGTCGTCTCGCTGGTAGTGAGGTGACTGGCTGTATGTCGAATATAGTTTTTTGTTCTGGCCGTGTGTGACATGATTTATCTTGCAGTTTTCACTTAATTTAATTATCCCACTTCGGTTGAGTGTTTTTATGGCAACTTGTTTTCCGCAAACTTTGTTAATTGTAGTTTCTTTGGCTACAACATACAGTGTAAACTCTATATAGCGAAATTAAAGGGACCGGGTATTTTATTGCGTTATAAAGAGTTTTCGTTAAACGGAGAGTAAAAGAAAACAATATAATTTTGCGAATAAGTGGTTTTAATTTTGACTAAATTAAGTGAAAAAAATTTACATAACAAAATTATAAACTGTTATCTTTGTTTGTCGTTTTTAATGCCAGTATTTTAATTGTATCTTTCGATGTATTTAATTAATATCTTGGGATATATTGGGATCATCTTCGTTGAATAAAAGAATTGTTCAATGCTTGGTGGTGGCTCAAGATCATCCACGTCGTCTTCTTCATCGCCTTGTTCCTCCTCATTTTCCTTCACTGAATCAAGAGTGAAGCTGCTATTGCTAAGTTCTCGTCCACTTGTATGTAGGTTTCTAAATTATCAGTAAAATCTTGTGGCATGTTGAACTGTTTCGTCCACTCAATCAATGGGAGGTCATATTCACTTTCAAACTCAGGTTCATCACCTTCAGAACTGGTACAAAGTCCTGCATGGCGATAAGAATGCTGTATGGTCGTTGCTGTCGCCTCTTCCCAGGCTTTGGATAAGAAGTTAACTGCATGCAGCATATTAATAGAAGTTTCTTTCTATAGTGACCTTTGAGACTTTTAATGACGCTTTGATCCATTGCTTATAAGATACTCTACTACTAAGAATAGGAAAAATAGACTTTGGAAAAGGTACCTACGTGTGGGTAGTGTTGTCTCTAGAGGTGAAGTTATTCTCTGAAATGAACATTTCATAAGTCTTTCTCGTTCCTTATATGAAGAATACTTTCACAACCTGAGGGGCAGTTTATTCTCTGACCCCCGTGAATTTTTTCATTTTGTCAATATGAAGAGAAGGGTGGATCGACTATGGAACTGGGTTAAGTTCCAGTAACGATTCTAAGATTATTTGCAATTTATTTGCTGAATATTGTAACGTACACGAGGTAGGCCACGAAAAGAGTAATAGTCAACCGTGTAATGCGCATGTCCCAGGTGGCCAGAAATCAAGAAAAGGAAATGCCAAACGGGGAAAGTCAAGGACGACTCTAACCTATGGTGAATATGTGAGGTAAAATTTGTAACGGAAATATCTAGAACTAAGTGACTGAACTTTCTAGAATTAAGCTAAGTAAATAATGCTGAGCAGTAGCTCAGGTAGTTTACTCGTGATGTAGACTGCGAAGTGTTTACATGTGATAATGCGAAGAGTCAGTTGAATTTTAACCAGTGAAGAGATAAGTGTATGTGATTGTATATAAGTGTCTTAATTAATCCTTCGAGCCCGAAGAGCCCCATTTACGTTACAATTGGTGTCAGAAGTGGGATCAATGAAGAAAGATAAAAAGTGAACTTAGAAAAAAGAAAATAAAAGGAAAAGAAAAAGTGAATGTGAAATTAAAGTGAAATAGTGCAGTGAGCAATCTAAATATGGGTCGCAAATTGACGGACTTACGTGTTGAAGACTTGAAAGGGGAATTAAATAAACGTTACCTGCCTACAAATGGAAATAAATGTGCACTGGTAGCGTTACTACAAGGAAGGAAAAGATCCAGAGGCTTTCGTTTTTTAAGACGCTAGAAGAAGAGGAAGAAACAAGTACTCCAAGCATAACAGATCTTCTCAATGCTCTGATGTGTGAGATGAAATCTTCCAAGGAAGAACAGAAAACATCATCAGCTGAGTTGAAATCGGCGGTGGAAGCGTTCATAACTGAGTTAATGGCATCGATGAAAGAACAGATGTCAGCGGTAGTGGAACTTAAAGCCTCGGTTGAAGAAGTGAAAACTGGAATAGAAATTTCCGTGAGGAAACAGGTTGAGGCTCTAGAATGAGCTGTTGATACGAAATTGGAAAACATAGAGAAAAGATTGGAAGAAGTAGAAGTTTCTGGACAAACGAATATTAAACAAGTTAAATGCGAAATGGAACAGTCAATTAAGAAAAATTTCGAGGAAATCAGGACTGAACTAGAAAGTGTCCAGAAATGGCATTTATCGACTTTATCTTCAGATGTGACTATGAACAAAAGGCTTCATCCTCCAACATTTCACGGCCAAATTCCCTGGCAAACTCCAGTTCGAAACGGAAGCAGCAATGAACTTTTGGAGTGACGAAGAAAAAGCTACAGCTGTTATCTTGGCACTTAGAGGTGGAGCAGCAGAATTGTTACAGACTTACCCGGCGGAGCTAAGGTATTGCTATACATCTGTAATACAAGCTTTAGAATTACGGTATGGGAACCAGCACATGCAAGAGGTTTACCATCTTCAGCTACGGAGTCGGACACAGAAGCATGGAGAGCAGTCGCAGCAATTATGTGCGGACATAGAAAGGCTGACACATTTGGCTTATCCTAAGTTTTTCCCATATTATGTCAACGAGGTCACAAGAGAAGCATTTATAAATTCACTTGCAGATAGTGACCTGCAGCAAGCAGTGCGACTGACTGGGAAGAACACCAACGCTGAGGTTTTGGCTTACGCTCTGGCGTGGGAGGCAGCAAAACAAGCCTCTAGAAGACCTATGTGCGAAACAGATGAAACCGAAATAAAAGATATTTGTTACCAATTCAATACCCAGGTCAACCGCGGCCGTCCAAGATGCTGGACATGCGGCCAGAAAGGTCATCTCCGAAGAGATTGCACGAAGCAAAGGAGGTCAACCCTTCCGGGATATGACATGAGGAAGACTGGTTGTGCAAAGTGCAACAGAATTGAGCAAGAAGAATTTGTATTGAAGAGAGGTACCGATCGAAACAACGAAGCTAAGTGCCCCGTCGCAAGTACAGATGCTGGTCCTGCGGTAAAGAAGGTCACCTGCAAAGCTATTGCAGAAGGAAGAGCCTTGATCACTTGTCAGAGAAGTACAGTACAATGGAAAGTGCCCGAAACGATGGCGGTGTTTTTAGAGGAAAACGAGTCAAAATTTTGCCGGAACATGGGAATGCATCACCAGAGCAGGAGATTGAACCTGTGCAAAGACTGACTGTCTTGGCGACATCAAACCAAGGAAAGCGGGAACTACAGACTATTGATCAAGGAATGCAAGATTTAGAGGACGCACTGGAAACTTCACTTAAATACGATTCTGAAACGACTAAGGAGGTAGCAGTTAAAGAATGTGACATTAGCGAGGAAACTAACATGCCAACGATTCATGCTGGAGAAGATGAGATTATTCAGCTCCGACAGAAATTGAAGGAGGCGGAAGAATGCAATCAAAGTCTACGTTCTCAACAGGAGTGGCTTTCATGGTGCTACAGGGATCTTCTGCAACATATTAGCCAGCTAGAAGAGAAGTGTGCAAATATGCAAGCAAAACGCGAAGAGCGGGTCAACATGAAGGAATTCGAGATAGGTAACCTTAATTCTTTGTTCTAAGAAGAACAATCTGATGGACAACAAGAGAAGCAGTTGAGATCTGAGGAACAGTTGTCACAAGGTACAAAAGCCAAGGAAGGATTATTAAAAGAGAAGAACCACAGAAAATCCATTGAGGATGAAAGCTGTATGGGAAGAACAGTTCTAAGAGGGGGGCAGTGTAACGTGCACAAGGTAGGCCACGAAAAGGGAAATAGTCAACCGTGTAATGCGCATGTCCCAGGTGGCCAGAAATCAAGAAAAGGAAATGTCAAACGGGAAAAGTCAAGGACTACTCGAACCCATGGTGAATATGTGAGGTGAAAATGTGTAACGGAAATATCTTGAACTAAGTGACTGAACTTTCTAGAATTAAGCTAAGTAGTAGTTTAGTCGTGATTTAGACTGCGAAGTGTTTATATGTGATAATGCAAAGAGTCAGTTGAATTTTAACCAGTGAAGAGATAAGTGTAAATTAGTAAAATGAATCAGTGTATCATGAAGAAAATATTATCAAGAAAATTGTACAACGAATTAATGAAGTGAAGTGAATAAAAGTAGTGAACATTTGTGATTGTATATAAGTTCTTAATTACTCCTTCGAGCCCGAAGACCCCATTTACGTTACAATATTTTAGGGGCGCATTTGAATCATCCGATTTTTGTCCAGATAGTAGCAACTTTTCGCACATTAATAATAGAAATACACGCCCCGTACCTATTCCATATACCAGGGAGGAAATCTTGGCCAAGCATATTGTATATCTTCCGAATGACTTTTTTGTGGCCCTGACGGGGTTCCCGCTGTTGTCTTAAAGAAGTGTTCTTCGGCGTTATTACGTCCCTTACTTTTACTTTTCCGGCGGTCTTTCTCAGTTGGCCGTTTCCCTGCACACTGGAAGACATTATTTTTAATCGCCGTTTTTAAGATTGGCAACAGGAGAGAAATTGCTATTTATAGACGAATTGCTAAGTTATCTTGCATTCCCAAACTCTACGAGCAGATGATCCAATCTCAATTGTCCATGGGGTGCAGGGGTTTAATCTCTAGTCGGCAGCATGGGTTCCTTCAGGGTAGGTCCACGGTTTCCAACTAGTTGGAGTTTTTTTCTAGCAATGTGGGTGGATTTTTGCCATACTGACTGCATTTATACCACTCTATTATCATTTTCAAATTGACCAAGTTAGGTTTCCCGCCACCACTCATTCCATGGATTAAGTCGTATTTATCCAATAGGACTTATAGAGTGCGTTTTCGTGGCGTCCTCTTTGATGCTTTTCTGGCTCCTTCTGGTGTTTCCCAGCGTATCCTATCTATTGATGATATCACTTATTTACTTCAAAGAAGTAAAATTCTCATTTATTCGGACGATATCAAGATTTTTCTCCCAATCAAATCTTTTGTGGACTGTGAGATCTTGCAATCGGACCTACACATATTTTATAGCCGGTGTGGCAATGATAATCTTAAATTAAACATTGGGAAATGTCAGGTTATGACCTTCTCGAAGTCCCGCAACTATCATACTTTTCAGTACATGTTTGAAGGTACTTGTTTTCAACGGGTGGAAGAAGTGAAGGACTTGGGTGTGTATCTTGATAGACAACTTAACTTCATCCCCCACATTAATAATATCGTTGCCAGGGCCAACTCTTTGTTGGGATTTATCCTCCGATGGTCCAGAGAATTTCCTAGCCCTCACATAAAACTTCATCGTTACGCATCCCTTGTTAGATCACTGCTGGAGTATGCTAGTCCGGTTTGGTCTCCGTTTTACGGATCTCACATTAAACGTATTGAATCCGTTCAGCGCAGATTTGTGAGATCGGCCCTTCGTGCCCTGCTCTTATTCTGCCTCCATATGATGAGCGGTTCCGACTGCTACAACTTGCAGGGAAAGATTGACAGTGCGGAACTTTATTCTAAAATATTACCTAGGGAACTGCCCTATTCCCTTCGAAACCATTCAAATTTACAGATAGCTTTCTCGCGCAGTAGGTACGGTATGTTCGAGCCAATTAACCGCATGTGTAGGTTTGCTTATGAAGTTGGGGATGTTTTCAGCACTAACGTGGACAAGGAAAAGGTTTTGTAGGGTTGTTTGGATGTTGGTTTGTGTATGTTTTGGGATGTTGGTTTGTGTATGTTTTGTATTAGCTTGGCTTAAGCGTTGCCTGTGCACCCCTGATTGTTTTGTTTGGGTCTCTTTTGGATTTTGGGTTACTAAAGTTTTTTTTTACATGTTGGTGTGGGAGCCTCATTCACCTAAATATTTTGTTATGCTCTGGTGGATAGGTCAATTGATTCCTGGCTTCTGCCTGTGAAGTGCGCCTTCCGAGTTAGTTAGGGTTAATTCTAATAAATAAAAATCATTCGCTATTAAGTTAATGGCATCAACCACTGGCATTTTTCGGCGTTCCACTGGTTGTCCATAAAGTATGTTTACTGTGATACTTCGACACTCTTCGGTTTGGGCGGTGGCAAGTACAGCATATAAACATGCACGTGATGAAATATTTGCGAGAACTTTCCCAATTGATACCTCTTCATTTGGGAAAAACAAATCAACTTTTAAATAAAACTTTTTCAGACGTTGTTCTATATATTCGGCATATTCTCTATAAAAGGTAAAAAAAGTAATGAATCTGTACATGTTCGAAAGTCCAGTTACGTGTACGCCTTGTTAATGACAACTATCTCACAATGATTGTAATCAGGAGGGACCTGAACATGGTACTGCTGCTGAAGCTCTTGTAAATTATCTTGAGTTGCCTCTAGAGTTTCTTTCTTTAGCTGTGGTTTCTTGCCTTTACCTATTCCCGCATTCTGGACCGTTATTTTGTACCCTTCAAACAAAGATCCATTAAGGGCTTGAGCTGCCTTATTAGCAACAGCTTCTGTTTCCAATTGTACAAATCCATTTTTTTGCAAGCCAAGAGCCGTATATATTACAGATACTTTCGAGTTCTTCTTTGGTACATGTTAGTAGGTTTCCCAAAAATATACAACTTTTTGCTAAAGTAGGATCTCTTACTTTTGATAAACCGTTTTCCATTATTTCTCCTAATACTTATCAAAAATCACAAAATTAAACTAGGAAAAAAGCGAACAATTAACTCATTAGACGTGCCGTCGAAAATAAGTTTCTGTTACTTTTAGTGTCACTTGCAGTTGCGGCAACTTTTACTCAAATTTAGCTAAATTTTTCAGAAAATTCTGCTAAATTGATTTATGTTACATTTGTAAAACTTTAGAAATTATTTTTTTTAATATTTTTATTTGAAGCAGAATATTTGACTAATTTTTGAAAGGTAAATAATCTGTCTGTTTCTTTCAAGAAAAATCGCCATAAAAATGCCCAAAATCGATAAAAAATCGCCAACAAAATCGCCATCGCCATTTTAATTTTTTTTTTCACGAGGATTGATCCCAATTTTGAGAAAAATCGCCACAACTGGCGACCCTGCAGTGGGGGCAGCTTTAGGAATGAACTCACGCACTGGTGCCTTAAATGGTTCATCCTAACTTTTGAAATAAATAAATACGAAAAATTTTCAAGGTTTTTGTAACACGAGAAGGTGAGGCACATTTTAGAAATTTTACTTTTTCTAGCTAAAAGAAGGGAAAGCATTTTTATCACTTGATTTAGATAACGAAGCGAATTTATTTAGACTCATGCAGATCTTTTATTAGCGTACTGGAGGATTTCAAAATGAGAAATAAGTGAACAACTCGTCGTTACATTTTAATATCTTGTTTTGATATTTTCTAGTTTCTTTAAGTAGTTTAAATTCTATTATTATTCTATTGAATTGATTGATTTGATTTACTTAATTGATTGAATTGATTTTATTTTGATTAGGTTTTAAGAAATGTTTATTTACGCAGTTTGCTTAGAATTATGTTTAAGTCCTTTTTTATTTCTTTTTACGCTGAATTTCTTTATAAATAATACTTATAACGTTTGATAGCAATTTTTTTGTTATTCGAGTTTGAAGACTCAAACGTGGTGCACAATAACAAAAAGGTACCAAATTTATGTATATATATATTTTTATTTTTTTATTTTTAAAGTCACCCGGGGTTTTTTATTACATAAGCTCCAAAACTAGTCCCTTCTTTAAAGTTAGAGTTCATTGTTATTTTTCTTCGGGTCAGAAAAGTTGTTTTTGTTTTTACTTAATCATATTGTTAAAATGGTTATTTAATCATAAAGAAATAACATATTTAGAATTGGTTCGCTTTTGTTTTGAGTACACAAAACTTATTAAGGATTGTGAAGATAGATAGTAGCCAATTACACATCGCACACGGTATCACATTTTCATTTCGTAAAATTTACAATAAGATGAGATCTGAGATACCCTGTATAAAAACTTAAAGCTATTTGTTCTCTTTAAACTCACAAGTATCTTGTCGTCTGCTTTTTTGTGGGGCTTGTCCTCTCAAAAACGCAATTACATGATAATCTCATCATAATAGAAGGCACGCCATGAAGGTTTTCTTTTCCATCATGACAGTAAAAGTAAATCCTTTACATCCTTTTGGGTTTTTAAATTCGTCCACCCACAGCAAAATGCTTGGATGCAAATAGGATTTCAATAATTTTATGATTCTTTAAGTGGGTTGTGGAGTTTTTTTCAAGGAATATTCAGAAGTCGTCTCAAGAATTGTTTTATGTGGGGAAATATAAATCGGCAAAAATTTTAGCTGAAAGTACGCTTTCCGTTGCTCCGAAATTTCCAAATAGAAAACAAAAGAGACACAACACGTCACAGAAAACAAAATTAGAGTTGATTGAAATTTACTCCCTTGAGTCCTTGAAAATTCTGACAATAATGCTGAAATGCCTGAGATGTGCTCCTACTCATTTTCTGTGCTTTTATAAAAAGTTCCAAAGTTTCAGTGTAAATTTCGCCTCACTATTGATTTATACTGTTTAGGAACGCCAATCGCATCCACAAAGAAAGGAAGTTTTGTGTAAATTTGTGTTACAATTTACGTCATTGTTCCCCTTGTCGTTATTTTCGTTTTTATCTTCTTGAATATTTTAATATCTAACTTGGGAGTGACAGATTGATGGGGGTCTAAAATAGTAAGGCTGTAGAATCATTTTTATTTTGTTTTTATCCATCCACACTCGTTATATTCTCTTAGTGGAATATTATTTTTTATGAAATCATTATTGTTTTGGAGATATGTTAAAATATTTACATTTTAAAACTATTTAGTTACAAGTTCCGTGATTTTTCTATAGTTACGATTTGCAAAACAAAGTAATAAAATTGATTTTCCAAATTACTTTATTCGCTTTTGATATAAGGTATGTTAGAAAGAATTGGAGTGAAATTTAGAACTTTGATATCTTGAATGGAAGCGTTTAAACTTATTTTCAAGTTGCACAGATGAACATAAAAATTAATATAGTTGTTGTCTTAAAATACCTACAGAAACATTTAATATATTTAATTGATTTTAAATAGTTTACTCTGATTATAAAGACATTTTTTATAATACTAGTACCTTTAAGCTTTTATAGCCCTAGCCCCTAACTTGTAACGCGTAGGGTATAAAACGTCTTTCCACTTTTAACTATACAATATTTTTAATGATTTTAGGAATAAACTATACACAGGAAAGACCTGTAATGTTCCCTATTGAGACACAGCTAAGCAAACAGAACAGTCAGCGGTCATTCCACGATGCTCCGACAAGTTCCCGAACAACTTTCTGCAGTGATCTCACCGATTTCGCTTAAAGTCGTTAAGTTGCTTACCTCATATAAATTATTAACAAAACTAAAATATTTTGCAAATATTTCGCTTACTTGAATATTGCAAAAAAGCCATTTTTTGCCCTTTTGATATAATTTCAATTAATATACTGGCCAAATTTTAATGGTCCTTTACACTTTAGAAAGGATAGATTTTAAATTTTCTTAGTCATTTTTGACCAAAAGGACAATAACGATAA
Organism: Leptarthrus brevirostris; assembly: GCA_964036015.1. NCBI lineage: Eukaryota > Metazoa > Arthropoda > Insecta > Diptera > Asilidae > Leptarthrus > Leptarthrus brevirostris. The sequence continues at coordinate 44,100,947 of OZ038375.1, forward strand.
TAGTTACATCCTTTATACTTGAAAACCTGCTTGATGGGTCATATATCGATTTTCAAATATTTTTTTCATATTTAGGTACAATGGGCGGTTTTCGGCTACAATCTGTGAAAGTTTCAGTTTGGGATCTCTGTGATTTCGTATGCTATAATTATTAGTGAATAAAATACTCGTTAATTGAATGGGTTGGGAAGCATTTATTAATTAATTGAAAATTTTGACAATAATACTTTAATGCCTGAAATGTATTTCTACACATTTTGTGTGCTTTCATTAAATGTTCCCGTGACAGTTAATCCTAATACCTACCTAAAGTGTGGTGATTAAAATTGTGAGAATGAGAAAGTGTTGAAGGGAAGAATGTATAAAATAAATTTTATAATAGAATTAACCCTTCTTACTCAGAAGGCGCACTTCACAGGCAGAGGCCTGGAATCAATTGACCTATTCACCAGAATATAACAAATATTGAGATGAATGAGGCTCCCACAACCCATGCAATAAAATATTAGTAAACAAAAACAAAATATGAATAATCCCAAGCACTACAATCAGGGGTGCAAACACAACAGAGATCGTTTAAGCAAATCTTTAGTAAGAGCCAGGTCAAAAATAGGGCACAAATTCACGGCTCTACACATGCGATTAATAGGCTCATGCATACCATAGTTAGTGCGAGAATGGATAACATGTAGTAAAGGCAATCTCCTTAGGCTATACGGGCTTTGCCTATAAGTAACCAAACTTACAAGAGTGAGAGAATCTATATTCAAGTTCAAAAGCTGATGAATAAATACTAGATCAGCAATTCTACGACGTTCCTCTAACGAGTGTATATTAAGCAATCGGAGACGATCCTCATAAGGAGGAAGCCTTAATGGATCATTCCATGGGAGGTCCCTCAGAGCGAAACTAACAAAGTTCCGCTGCACCGACTCAATGCGTCTAGAATGAACAGCATAGCAAGGAGACCAAACCTGAGATGCGTACTCAAGAATTGGTCTAACTAAAGAAAAAAATAAGTGAACAATTTTTGTTCAACGATGGCATTCTTTCTACCATCCAAGGCAACATTTACCTTAAGTGTTTTACAATTGGTTTAGAAGATTGTATATTAAGCTCTTGAACAAATTTTTTTTCATTATTACATTGTTATTTCAAAATCCGATTAAATCAAAATGTATACAATAATATGCACGAAATATCCTTTTGACCCGAGCGAATTATTAAAAAATAAATTAAAAACGAATCTTTTAAGAACATATCCCTAACACGATCGGCGTTTCTGAAAAACAAAAATTAAATTCCGTTAGCTCTTCTTAAACAGCAGCATAAAAGGATAAGCTTTTCTTTAGCTGCTGGTTACCTTCTCAAAAGATCGAATTTTGAGCATTCGATCTCTCCACTTTCGAATCGATCTGACGCGGAACCGATTCTGTTTTCTGGCTTGCTATTTATCCCCAATTCCAAACTAATTAAGCGCTAAAATTGAACAAGCTCTACTTTACTCGTTATTGCATAATACAGGATGTTTCAGATCTGGTGTATGGAAGGGCACAATCTCAACCGTTTGGGAGTTACAGTGTGATTCATAAATTTGCAAGTTTCACGGTATGCACATCAAGTATTTTGTTTTTTACTTTTGATCTACTTAACGCAGAAATCAAACAAACGCCAAAAAGTAGCACCCCAATGATCTTTCTCCGAAATTCAAGCTTCAAGCTTCTTACTTTTATTAATTTGCCCATATTATTGTCTTTCCAAAAACGTATAACATGACTAGGTAGAGAAAGGATTAGTAAAATCACATCCTTAGAAATCCTTGACAACCTAATTATTTTATTACACTTAAGGTAGGAATATCAGAGAATCAACGTGCTTTCCACAAAGGGGTATCTTCGCGGACTTTCCAAAGTTTAAGAGAACCCGGAAGTGTAACTTCAAACAGAACGGAATTGCAAAATGAAACATCGGAAGATTCACGTCGAGCAGCAAACAATCACCCTCGTCGGGCAAGACCCTAAAATGAGCCCGAGACGAGTCGCAGGATGATTAGAGGGGTCTTCGGTTAAAGTTTGGAGGGTTATTCATCCAACAGGGTGAAGTTTATATCATGATATTCCAGTCCAAGGACTACTGGAGGAAGATTTCGAGAGAAGGCTATAATATTGCATTTGGCTTCTGGAATGCGACATGGAGAACGGGGCGTTTCTGGGGCGAGTTCTGTAGACGGATGAATTGCAGTTAGCCGGAGATGGTATCACAAACTTCCACAACCTCCATACCTGGTCGGATACTAACCCAGATAGCACAAGTTGACCTTCCAGCTCAAATTCTGAGACAATGTTTGGGCTGGTATCATCGACACCCACTTAATATGACCATTCATTTTGCCGCAAGTGCTTCATAGCCAAATTTATGCAGAATTTTGGAGAATACTCCGGCAGATCTATTAGAGGACATCCCTATGAATAATCTTAGGTCAATATGTTAATTATACGAGCACCAGCGCATTCTGGTATTATTATCAAGGCAATACTAAGGAAAAAATATAAAGGCAATACTAAGGCAATACAAAGAACGGGTTGCGGAAATGTCGATCTACTACGCAAATATAACTGGTCTTCGGTTCAAAACGGCTGGGCTCTTTAATGGCTCCAACGTAATTTGTTTGACGCAAACATGGCTGTATCAGGGAATTTTAAATGCGGAGCTGTTTAGCTCGGAGTACATTATTTTTCGCCGTGAACGTTACGCTGATTTGCTTGATGCGCCCGTTGGAGGCGGTGTCCTCTGCGCTTTGCGTCGTGATGTTCCATGCAAACTGGTTGATATCCCTAACTCTGAGTAATTAGAGCTTTTATGTATCGCTATTGGTAAAACTGTGTGCATTTCGACCGGCTATATTCCTCCAGGTTCTCCGTCTAATGTTTATAAAAGATTTGCCTCCTGCCTGGATAACCTCTCACACGCCTTAATGCCTTCCGACGAACTATTGCTTTTGGGTGACTTTAACCTGCCTGAAGTTGGCTAGGAGCTCTCTAACTCGGATGACGGCTTGGTTCCTTCTTTTCGGTCTGTTAGTCAGTTTGCTTTTTCTTTTATAGATAGCTTTGCTTCTTCAAGCTTAACACAGACTTGCAGCATATCTAACGATCATGGAAGATTCCTCAATTTCGTTGTTTCTACTGATCCTGCTAGTACACTGGTAAGACGATGCTTGGTGCCTATTGTTCCTGAATCGGTTCATCACCCTGCGCTTCATATTGCTCTTTTCATTGATCCAGTTATGATGTCTTATTGTGTGGTAGATGACGTTTGTTATAGCTTCACACTTTTCCGTTATTAACAACTGGCTCTTATCTTATGATTGGGGTATCTTCATCAATGAACGAGACATTAAGAAGGCCGTAAAGTCTTTAAATAATTTACTGTCTATCAGTTTTAGTTACTGTGTCCCCATTTCTAAATCGAATAACTCACTTTCTAACCAGCCTTGGTTTGATAGTTCCTTAAAACATTTTTGTTCCTCCAGGAGCGACGCTGACTATTTGACATATTCCAATTTACAGTCAATTTTTGTGTGAATTATTGTCTTCTTATAATAATTATATTAACAGAATGAAAGCATCCTTACGCGTCGATCCTAAGCGATTTTGGAGGTTCGTGGACTTGAAGCGTAATTCTGATGGCTATCCATCTTCTTTGTCTTTCGGAGGCAGCGAAAGCAATGAGCCCTTGACGATAGCAAACCTTTTTGCTGATTTTTTTAAAACTACGTTTTTGGACAATATCTGTGAATTACCTTTAAGGATTTTACCCATTTGACGAGGTTTCCACCGACTTCTCTCGAATCCAAAGACCTTTAACTTGACGAAGCTACGATTTTGAAGAAAATCTCTACTTTGGCTGATAGTTTTTCAATTAGTCCTGACGGTATCCCGGCCTCACTCGTAAAAAGATGTGGTTCCGTTTTTGCTCCTATTTTGTGTTATTTATTTAATCTCTTAACTTGTTGCGGTGTTTTTTCAAAAGCTTGGAAAAGCTCATTAATTATTCCCCTACACATAAAAGATGGTAAATGCGAAAATTCGAACTATAGACCAATTGGTAATCTTTGTTGTATATCCAAGATTTTTGAGGCACTTATTTCCGATGTTCTATACTTCTACTGCAAGCCATTTTTGCATTCGTTTCAACATGGCTTCATTAGGGGTAAATAAATTACTACACACTTATTGGAATTTTCAAACTTCTGTATTCCTGCAATTGACGGTGGTAAGCAAGTTGACTGTATTTTTACTGACTTCAGCAAAGCTTCAGATAGAATGAATCAAACTCTCCCTTCTCGGGTTTCCGCGAGTTTTTGTAAATTGGATTCATTCGTACTTATCTGAAATCACTTAGCGGGTTTGTTTTCGTGGAGCTATATCTGATGTTATTTTCAACACTTCCGGTGTACCGCAGGGCTCTCACCTCGGGCCATTTTTATTTATAATTTAAATCAATGATGTATCTACGATTGTATCTCACTCAAATATTCTTTATTATGCCGACGACGCTAAGATATTTCGCACTGTGTCTGACAATGCCGATTGCCTACTCTTAAATTCTGACTTGGACGCCTTTCAGAATTGGTGTTCCATTAACGACCTTCCCCTAAATATTAGCAAGTGCACATCTATGTCTTTCTCACGAAAAAGGTCTCTATTTCAATATAACCTTACCATAGAGGGTTGTCCTTTAACAAGAGTTACTAAGACTAAGGACCTGGGTGTTTGGCTCAATTCTCAATTTTCTTTCCAGGATCATTTTGATGCCATAGTCAACAAGGCTAATGACTCTTGGTTTCGTGAAGAGGTGGTCAAGGGAATTTGATGACCCTTACATTACAAAGCTCTTATATTGCACTTTTGTCCGGCCTTTTCTGGAATATGCCTCTCCAGTCTGGTCACCGCTCTTTGTCTCAGATATTAATCGCATTGTAGCTGTTCAACGGAGGTTCGTTAGGTTTGCCCTTCGAGGCCTTCCTTGGAATAACTCCCTTATATTACCTCCTTAGACTTAAACTCCTGCACTTGGACACACTTGAAAAGAGGCGCCGTAACGCCGGGATCCTTTTTGTTTTCGACTGCATTCGTGGGTCCATTGATTCTTCTGTTCTCTTGGGTCGTTTTGGCATATCGGTTCGGCATATCGGTAAATGTTTTTTTTTTGTGTATATATGATGTTGCCAAAGCTCAGGGGATGCCCTATGATACTAAAGCACATAATGGGCAGGAACGGAATTAAGGATGAGGGAATTGGGTAGGAGGTTGAGTGAAGGAGGTGTCGATGTACGCCCCGTTTGAAAGTTTCGGGATCATATGACGAGGAAAAAACAGAAGATGGTAAACTGTTCCACATTCGTGTTGTTCTGCTTAGAAAAGATTCCCGAAATTTGACGTGGAGAGTATAGGGGTGGGAGCGACTTTTAGCTCTTGTATCGCACGTTATCATGTGTCTATAAGGAATCAGGCTAGCAATTTCGTTAGAACAATGGCTATGGAAATAGCAATAGCAGAGTGAGAAACAACCGACAAGGCCCTCAGAGATTCAGGAATCGCCAATAAGTATAAAGGCCTTACGCTGGACTTCGTGTAACGCGGATAATGTGGTGTGCCTGGCCCCTGCCCAAATATTGGTATTATATTCAAGTCTAAGCCTGATGTGAGACTTGTAGATCAGCGCTAAGTCAGATGCGGTATAATATTTCTTACATCTCGGTAGAAAACCCAAGCATTTCATCGCACTTTTGGCGATTGCAAATATATAATCAGTCCAGCTAAGATTGCTGGATATCTCAATACCCAAAATCTTTAGGGAGGGTGAATTGGGTATATTCACTCCGTCGACTGAAATTGGTTGGGGGTTAACTGGGCGTTCTTTAAGGGAATTAAACAGCATTGAGTTTTTGATGCATTAAACGTAACACGATTTGCTCTGCCCCAAGCGATGACCATAGAAATGTCGTTGTTTAATGATCTAAACATGCGTTCCCGATTGACTTCTGTAGCATTTCCACGTGAATTCATTACAAAATCAAGTGAGTACGCGAAATCAAGGGTCCTGTCGTCGGCAAAACTATGAATAGGATTGAGAGTAAGGGATAAGAGATCATTAATAAAAAGAAGAAATAAGGTTGGTGGTAGAACTGAGCCCTGAGGTACACCGGCATTTATTTCGTAGGAATCAGATGTAACTCCGTCAATTACTACACGGTCTGACAAGAAACTCTCTATCCATTTAACGAGGGTAGGGTACAGGGCGACGATTTTGGACTCACCAAAATTATGGAGACAATGATTTCAACGCTCCGATAGAGCCGTTAGAAAGTCCCCGGTGGAGCGGCCAGCGCGAAAACCGTACTGGCAATCGTTGATAAGATGGTTATTTTCTAGATATATCATCAAATGACAGTTAATGAGCGATTCAAGAACTTTAGATATGATCGAAGTTAGTGCAATTGGTCTGTAGTTAGAGGGGTCGCATGCCTCTCCTTTTTTAAGTATCGGCTGGAGATGAGCAAGTTCCCATGCATTTGGAAACATTCCTGTTAAATATGACAGTTGAAAAAGTTTGCGCAGAGGTTTAGCCAAAGCAGAGGCGCAGCATTTTAAAACCAGGGCCGAGAAACCATCAGGCTCAGTAGCTTTGGACACGTCGAATTTCAAAAGTACTCTTAAAACTTCCCGAGTGCGAAAGTGTGTTGCTATTAAAGAGAGTCAGTCAGGAGGAATACCGATCATAGTTGGAAAACGAATCTATTACAACGGGTGTTTTTAAGCTGAAATTATTAAAAAAAGGCAGAACTACTTTTTAGGACTTTTGGGATACAATTTTCACTTATTGTGTAATAGACGGAAAGAATAGAGCGGCTGTCCTGAAATAATAAATTAGATTCCTTATTCGATGTGCACTCCAAAGAGTGTATTTTTGTGTTTTTTGAGAAGGTCAAGAGAAACCGGAAGATCTACTAGAGGAAATCCCTATGGATTACCTTGGGGAAATTTTTTACCAAGACGTAAAAGACGGTGTAGATTTGTCCTGGGGGATACCAATGCTGATTAGAGACAATGTTTTGATTTTAGATGCACTTCTCATTGCTAGGTCTCTGCGGGTACATTTTAAAAATTTACCTTTTTCGGGGGAGATTTTAAATTTTATCATAATAGAGGACTCAGTAGAGTTGCTGTTTTTAGGTTTTACTCTGAAAACTCTTGAAGGTAACAGAGCCGTATCTGCGTTAATCCTATAACGAAGTGCGATAAAAATTGAATCTAGATTTTCGTCTTTTAGTTAAAACACTCCGCACAACAATTACATCACACTCTTTAGAATGCCTCTCAAAGAAGTCGAGTGCTAACAAGTCATAAATCGTTTTTAAATTTACAGAATTTAGCATCCAACACTGTAAGTTTCTTCTCAATATGTGCCGTGAGTTTTAATTCAGTTTGATGAATTGCGTTTTTAAAGTCACTAAAAGCATCGAATATTTTATTTTGAAAAGCTTGTGACGTTTCCTTGAGTTTTTCTTCCATGTGAGAGAGGAAAGAGGAAATTTCGAATTTGACGTCACTGGTGGTATTCTTTTTTATGATGTAGCTAAAGTTTAGGGGACAACCCTTGCGTTTAGAATGACTTTGGTCGGAAAGGAATATAGGTAAGGGAAAGAAGGGAACTTGAATTTCTTGTTTTTGCATTCCTGCGAGCTAGGCAAGAGCCCAGAAACCGAGTCTCTAATCCTTCCGTTAAGTTAAATTATTCTCAGTGATCCGTTCAATAAAAATATTTCTGCGAACCTTCCAGTAAAGAAGGAGGAAGCATTGGCAAGTAATTAAAATCGTTAAAGCTAATATCACAGTCTTTATCAAGGAAGGCAGTCCTAAAAAAGTTGTCAAAAAATCCTCAATATTATCTAGCTACAATAAAGTAATGCAGCCGTCGGTGCTACGATTAGGTTTCGCAAATCCCCAAAAACGACTTAGGCTCATAGCGTATAATAGACCTCATTCTTCTGTTAATATAATTATTGTATGAGGCTTGAATATCAGAACTGAATTTATGACGCAAATGTGATTAGATATAAAGATCGAATCGCTCCTTGATCAGCATAACTCTTCCAAGCATTAGCTTTTTATGTTTTCAAAATGTGTTGGTGAACCAGAGGCGGACTAGAAAAAGAAGTTTTTGAAAATTGAGAACACAATAAAAAAAAAAGTTTATAGATAGTCATAAATGCACTTACCGCTCGTCAAAAACATTAGACCAATTACAATTTGATAAAAACTTATTCAATATAGAAAAGTTAGCCCTTCTAAAATAAAATGAGAAGTCACAGTAAATCGAAGATGAGATTAGATCAGAAAATCAGGGCAATCTGAATAGCAGGGTGATGATATTTCAAGGTGCTGCATGGGTTCTTGCTGAACACCAAATCTAAGAATTTACCAAAGTCGATAACAATGCTGAAACACCTTGCCAACCCGGAACAAGGAAAGCCGTCGATGAAACATAGACGACGAATGGGAGGGAATTAGCCCATCAAAATGCGATGACACTCGGCTAAGTTACCGCGGAGCAACAGCTCGTGGATCGGACGCAAGGCACAGGATATGATGAAAGAGGCTGATTGGTTGGTAGAAGAATTAGAATAAAAGAATTATAAAAAAATTTAAAGGGTCAAAGTTACGAAATCTGCTACTATATGAAATAATTAATAAACTGACTATATTGCAACACATGATCATTTGACAAATCATCAATACTTTTTGTGAAGATGTTTAAGGAAGAAAATATTTTTTGTGGGGTAAATAACAGACCAATAGTGAGTGAAGTCCACTATTAATCTTGGACACAACATTATGATATATGTCATTGAGTTCTACTGGTGAGAGCTCACTAGTGTAGACTAAAACTTTGAGACTTAAAGAGATTTAAACTTAGTTTGTTAATAATAGTTCAATCATATATCAGGAAGAGATCGTCATTCATTGAAGCAATTGCATTTTATACAATCCTTATAATATATATATCCTTTCAAAATGAGCACTTAAATACCGTTGGCATATTGCTGCACTATCCACTATTTTGCACTTTTCTGCAACATTAAGAAGATAGCAAAAATCGAGAATTAAACTGGGCCGAGAATCGACCCTTGTGGAACACCAACAGGAACTCGGAGAAAACTAGATCGCCTACCATGCAAGTTTACAGATTGATACCGAACAGTCGCTTGTATGGAAAAATTGAAACCAATATTAAGTTTAAAAAAAAAGTAGACCATGATTAACAGTCTCGAATACGTTGGAAAAGCAGATGGAGATTTTAACCTCATATATTGCTTTCAGAATATTCTCAGAGAATTCAGGTAGGGCCGTAACGCAGCTGTGACCGTGTGTATGTGTTCCGTAACTCTTTCAAAGATAAAGAGAGAGTGTTCATTATCAACATGAATTAAGTCTGGGTCTGGTACACTAGAATCAGAATACGACACAAATTTGGCATTACGTGCCGTGCCGCATTTGTAACGGATCAAAATTAGTTCGTTTCTTGTAAGATGTTACAAAACCAATAAATTTTACAATATTCCATAATTGCCTGGGAAGCAAATTTGAATTCAGTTTCGAAGAGGCGTATTTTTTGGTCACATATACCAGTTTTTTTTTAAAACCTAAATTTTTTTTTTGTGTCTTCATATATACGACCCGACGAATGCTGCTCGTAAATATAAAGCAAATTCAAAAGTTACAGAGGTAGTGCATTCTAGAGAATGAAGACAGAATTATCCAAATCCCGCAACATATTACAAAACTAGTGACTGTCACCCTTTCATAGCCTCACCTTAAAATTTTTTTTAACAAGAGAGAATTATCGTAGTCAGAGACTCATCGTAGGCACTATACGTACAAAACTATTATCAGGAAACGTATTCTGTACAACAGAATCAAAATCATCATAATCAGTATATGCTATATGAATCTAGGTACTGCTCGTCCTCCAACTCTACCATAAGCCACAATTTTGTCAGAAAACAAACAGATAAAATATGCATTCTGTTGAGCCTATGTCAAGCGCAATCAAAAAAAGACTAATTTTTTTTATAAATATGGCTATTATTGAAAATTAAAATTCATATAAAATCAAATAAATAATAATTCAAACAAATAATAATTCAGAAAAATAAATAATTCAAACCAAAGTAACAAATAATAATAATAAGAAATAAATAATAAATTCAAAATAAAGAAAAATTCAAAAAAACTAAAAAGATAAAAAAATTTCGATTATTTGCCTGTGAAAAAACAAAAATGTATAAATGTTTTGGTTATAATGTGTACTAAACTAGGCTGAAATCAGCAATAATCCCTAGAAACAATATTGACGTAGCCACAAACAGATGAACAAAAATATTCTGAAAATAAAAATGAGGATATATCGATAAGGATGGTTAATTAGGATATTGAAATCAGAAAAAAAGGATTTTGGAGAAAGCTCCCAATGGCTAACACTTGCCTTAGTTATGAACGTATCGTTCGAAATCCGAAATCGGAATGACTTTCTGGTTCAGAAGCGCTCCATTTATATAAATCCTAATGCATCGGAAAAATGCGTAACTGGTTTTGAACTTGACATTTGAGCAATGCATTAGAGTGACAACCGAACGCTCTCCTAGATAATCAGGTGACGGTTGTCAAAGTTGACAATTATTGTTGACAGCTCGAGACGGTGAGTTTTGATATTTTTGTAAATTTTAAACAATTTGTTAATTTTTGTGGGAATTTTAGATTTCTTTGGGGACAATAGAAGGATGGAACTGGATAGGGGACCAGGATTCGATCGGGTAAATGTAAGTACGTTTTTATATGGATATTTTATTAATTCCCTTTTCCTTTTTAGGTTGGACACAACACATTCAGAATCATCTATATCCACGCATTACAAATTTAGGTTACCCCTGCCCCACTCCAGCCATCGGTCCACGCATTACGAAGTTAGACTAGACTACCCCTCCCCCTCCCCACAACACTCAAGGACAACATTATTTCATTGCTAGCAATGGGGCATCATGCTCTATAGCACAGAAAAAGAATCATCCACAACGGTCCATTCGTTTCGAAGTAAAGTTTTACCCCCGCCAATAAATTTTTTTGAGATGGTACAAATCGGAGAAGGTCCTTATTGGTGAAGTATATAAACCTCCAAATAAGATTTTATCATTTTACTTTATCTTCACAATATTATGCACACCATACTTCCTCGGTATTTGGACGATAAATTGGCTTTTGCGGTCGCTGCACTAACACCTACACTATAAGCTATGCGCCAATGTTTGTAGTAGGATCTGCTCTGTTTGCCGCGCGAACTGTCTCCTCTATTTCTAATGAAATTAGCGCAACATTGACCCTTGTCAAAAGTGTATGAGCGCTTCTAGTTTCTCGAAGGCTTTGAAACGCTCTTTGAAAAACACCTCTCGCCGGTTGTCTTCTTTTTGTGAATTGCCGGTGATATATACGCTCTGCTTCGAGGGAATTTCCGTTGCCAAATGAGTAACAGAAGATTATGTCCGCCTATACTTTATTACTAAATTGCACCATTATTTACTATCAAACTATCAAAGCGACTTCCCAAACTATCAACCCGACTTCTCATAATCATAACGATTTCTCACTTTGAAATATTACGTGTTATTAAAAATGGCACAGCATTTGTATCTAAGTTTTAACCGATTTCCCAAAAACAAATTTAAAATTTTTTTTTATGTCTGACCGGGCATAACTTCGTAACGCGTCGACCAATTTTGATGATTCTTTGTTTGTTGGGCAGATTATATTCAACCATTGGTACCATGTCAAAAAAATTTTTGTTAGGGTTGGGGTGGGGGGTGCTGGTGAAACCTAACTTTGTAACGCGTGGACCGATTTGGATGGTTCTTTTTTGTCGTACAGAGTATAATTCCCCTATTGCTAATAGGAGACAAAAATTTGGCCTAGGGTAGGAGGAGGGGGAAAGGGTAACGCGTGGACCGATTTGGATAATTCTTTTTCCGTTCGGTAGAGAATGTTCCCTGGTTGATACCAGAAGAAAAACATTTTGATGGGGTGTCGATGGGGTGTCGATGGGGTGGGGGGGGGGGGGGAGTTGTCTAACTTCGTAACGATTGGACCGATTTGAACAATTCTCCCTGGTTGATACCACGAGAAAAAAATGCTGGTAGGGTGCGGGGGGAGGTAGAGAGTGGAACCTAACTTTATAACGCGTGGAACGATTTGAATGGTTCTTTTGCTGTTGTATAGAGTATGCTCCCCTTGGAAGAATTTGTTCCAAGGTGGGGGGTTGGGTGGGGGAGGAGTAGCCTAACTTCGTAACGCGTGGACTGATTTGGATAATTATTTTTCTTTTGGGTAGAGTATGCTCCCTGATTGATACCACAAAAAAAAATGTTGGTGGGGTTGAGGTGGTGGAAGAGGGTGAAACCTAAATTTGTAACACGTGGACCGATTTTGATGGTTCTTTTGCTGTTGTATAGAGTGTGATTCCCCATTGCTAATAGAGAAATAATTTGGTCCTACGGTGGTGGTGGGGGAGGGGGAGGAGTAGTAACTTCGTAACGCGTGGACCGATTTCGATGATTCCTTTTCTGCTCGGTAGAGTATGTTCCTTCATTGCTACCATAAGACAACTACAGTACCACAATTTCAGCTTACGGGATCATAAGAAATGACGATAAAATATTTTTGTTGTAGTTGTTTGGTTTGTTTGATTTGCACCGACTGCAAAGTGTCGTAATAGATATAAAATTAAAAATTATTTTATGCTTTTTAGCGCTATTTGTGAAGTCGGTTCAACTTTTTTTTTGAAAACTATTTTATAGTAGTTACCTGGAAATCGTAGGATTTCCAGTAAAAGTACAACAAATCATTAGAATCTTGCCGTGTGAATTTTTACAAAATAATTATTTTATGACCTAAAGTATGCGTTTTATTACCAGATCTACTAATCCATTCAAATTATTACTATAAAATAATTTAGGAGACAGGTAGAATTTTTATCTTTTACGTGTGGTTATGAAACTTGAGAATAGTTAAAACCAAAAAATAAAAAAATTGGGAATTTTTCAAGAGATTTTCCTTTGAAATAAAAAAAATTATTTTGTTGTTCGAAAATTTAAGTTTAAAAATCAGCTTTTTAAACTATTAGCAGTAAAAAAATACATAGTCGTAAGTATGATTTTCTGTTTTTTCCTCCTTTACATCCTTCACTTTTATGTATATATATATATATATATATATATATATATATATATATATATATATATATATATATATATATATATATATATATATGTGTGTTATAGTTGTTGTTTTAAAAAAGCATTTATTTTGGCTCCAGTACGAAAAAAAGTAAACATACTTTTTTACGAATTTTTCAAACTTTCAGAAGATTCAGTTACCAAGTTAGGTACAGATCTTTTTAAAATTAAGTAAGTGTATATAATAGTGCAATCCTTTGTAAAAAAAATAACTTCAAATTAAATTTATCTCTTCAAATTTCTGAGATATTTTAATTTGAGTGAATAATGGCATATTTTGACAAAGAAAGAAACTACTGTCTACTGCACCTAGAAAAACTGTTTCGCGGAAACCCAGTTCAATGCCCATCTAAAGCTGCACCGGGCCCTTCAAATGAATCATAAACTGCTCCATGAAACGAGGCTGGCCCAAAAACTAAAAACCAACACTAAAACCCACCGTTTGCTTTCGAAAAAAATGCAAAATGAAACTGTTGTATATGTCGATTGTAGAGTCACAGAGTAGACAGCGATATATTTCCGGCTTCTGATTCCAACTAAAATCGTTTAGTTTATTATTATGAGAAAATGTTGAATTTATGATTTTCAACCAGTTCGTGCTATAAGGTATTTTGTAAAGACCATTTTCTATGAGTGGCACTTAACACCCCATTTAGACTTTTCGAAAAGTCGCCGTTTTAAGAAAAAATCGTATTATCACTATCGAAATGTCTAATTTTTTTACAGATTCTTAAAACAGAAACACATAGTTAGAAAAAGCCGCTTTCTATTTAAATTTTCATGAACCAGAACATATTCAAATGTTGATTTGCATTTTTTTTTGTGGCGCTTAATACCTCGTGTTACGGTAGACTTTCTTTGTATGATCTATAAATTGTCTGCGCAAAAAATTTATACATCATGTAAAGAAAGTGTAAACACAAAAGTACATTTAAGAACACGTAAGTCACAGCCTTAGAAAAATATTTGAATTCGGAAGAACTACGATAACACTTACTTTGCACGCTTTTCATACCACACATAATGTACCTTATTTCACTTTCGAAAGGTTGAAAAAAGAGAACAAATTAGCCCACGCGTCCATATGTAGGTACACACACCCATAATTCTTCTCCAAATTATGTTGCAATGCTGTTGTGACCTTCAAATTTCAAAATATGTTGAAATCTACGATTTTGAATTTCGGACCCATTAAACTAACTTCCCTATATACTGGGAAGTTAATAAAATAAAATATAATTCAATAGAAATTAAAATTAATAATTAATATGATAAATAAAATATCAAATTAGGTTTTTATTATTCTGATTTTAAGAGTATTAAAGAAAATTGCACATATTGCCAAAATTGGTATTGCTGCTTTGAAAAGTTCGTGTATGCATAAATATACTTAGGTATAGGGACTTTTATTTAATTCTATCATAATTCAAAAAACTCATGGGGAGTTAATCACCTTGATCCCCCACCTATCTACGCCACTGCTGTATATAATATATTTAAATCGTAATTTTGATCTCATGATTCAATTACTTTCTTTCTAGAGAAGTCGAAAGTAAAAATGATCGATATTTCACCCAAAAGTTATTTTAAACTGAAAATATTTATTTAAATATTTGATTATATGACAAATATCGTATTTGATCAAGAACTGTTTCAAATCAAAATCATTTTTAAGAAACAATCTTTAACAATTTTCTAAATCTTAGATGCAATCCTACACTAAGCCAAATTTATTTACACTAGTTTACAGCCATTTTGCCCACCATATCTTACTATTATTTTCTCATGTATTTTGGCCTACTGATCACAAATATCATATTAAAAAAATTTTTCATGAAACCAATTTTGAAAAAAAAATTTCAAAATTTTTATTTTTTATTTTTAAGGATGTTTGAAGTTTTTGAGTATTTCTCGAGTTCTACTTGACCGATTTGGCAAAAGAAGCATTTAAATTAATGGTAGTAAAGCATGCTACAAAACAAAGAAGAAGCCAGAATTTTTTTTCTAACATGTACATATCTTTACAAAAATGTAATTATAAACATGATCAATTCCAACTGATTCAATAATAGAAAGTCAAACGGTGAAAATCAGCAAATTCGTAAATTTTAGTCTTCCACTGCAAAATGCATAACATCCAAATTTATCCATGAATTCTCATAAATAGTAGCTTGTTTATTTCGTTTCAGTGTCAACTTCACGTAGAAAAATTCAAACTTGACTTACCTTTGCGATTTCTAATTTTCTCAGGACGATATGTGAATTTTCGACCTCGACAAAAAACGACTTATTAAACATATTAAAATAGCTAGCATCTGAGTTACTGTGCCAATCTCAAAGGTATCTATTGTGGTAGGTTCTAGTGCCATTAATTTGAATGCTTGATTGGCCAAATCGGTTGATTAGAACTCGAGATATACTCAAAAACTTCTAAACAACTCCTGAAATCAAAAAAAAAAAAATTGTTGACATTTTTATTTCAAAAATGCCTTCATAAAAAAATTTTTGAGTGTGATTTCCATGTTTAAGGGGGAAAATGCAAAAGAAAATCATAGTGAGATATGGTGGGCAGAAAAATTTTTGCATTTTGTAAACTAGTGTTATTATTGTAATAATAAAAGTTTCATAAATAAACTCTATTTATTGAACTAATTCTTCCTAGGTTGCCAATATTTAATTATCTTCACAGTAGCATTATATGTATATATACGATTGTTCTGGGTGGCTCAAAATATGAATTTGGATATTTGAACTGGACATGAGTTTAATTGAACTAAGTTACCGAACATGGTTAATAATTTGTATTACTTGGGTTATTCAAATCGCCATATTTACTTTCACAGAGAGGATGAATCAACTTCAAGTCGTTCATTATTCTATATTTGCTTTTTTCAGTTCCGTAATCCCATGAAAACGTGTGATATAAATATTAGATTTGCCTCTGCGTGACTCTTAATTCTCCAGTATCATTTACTTTTTCGAAAAAAGCAGTTTAATTAAAGAAATACTTAAGAATTTTAAAAAAAATTTTAACTCTTAAAGATAAGCATAAAAATGTTTTAATTTAAAATATAAGTCGTTGCCGTCGGAACTATTTGATTACATATACGATCATTTTCTTGAGGTCATAAAAATATTAAATGAAGCTCACAAGCATTGTCATTTAAAAACTTTAATAAAATTGTACCCTGCAAAATAAATTTTAAATTTATATGTTTTGAATGCTTTCAGTATCAATTTATTTTGTAGGAGTAATTTACAAATTGTGCTTTCCGCCAGCAAAATAAAGCAAAAAACTCTTTGCCTTAAATTAAAATCCTTCATCAGTATAATATAATTAAAATGAAATGTTCATTTAAAATTAATAATACTAGCAATACTATCAATAGTTAACTTACTTATAAAATTTGGAGAAAATGTTTCACATTGGAGTTCAGTCTCTAACAATATCTTCTAGCATTTTACGAACCCTTTAGTACAATCACACAATTCTTCACAAGGGTTCGAACAACGATTTACACAATTTATAGAGGACGTGATGTATTTTTCTACAAAAACAAATTATCTCCTTTTTCACTTCCCATTCACTTGCAACAGCAAACCTTAACTTTTTGTACATACACCATAAAACACTAACTCTCACACACTGCACCTGTTCATGATAGAGCTGTTGGTCGGTAGAAACACCAATGTAGCTTCCAGCAGATTTCTTGATTTTCACGTCTATTCAGTTTGAAGTCAAAACGCGAACTGATTTGAACAAAATCGCACAAAATATCATCTCCAATATTGCAAGATTTGAATGGTATCTAAGAGATGTTGCTATGAAAGAGTCCTGCGCACAGATGAAATATTTTTCTCTTAGCATCTCCCAAACCCAGCATCCGTGCAAGCACATGGCACATTGTTTTGAATCTCCTTTTTCTAACATTGTGGCAAAATAGACTTCAGATAGCTCTATGCAATCCAAAGACAGCTTCTATTATTTGATAAAATTTATTGCCATAGAATATTTGATAGCACGAGAATTTAGGGCAGGAGTAAATTATTTTACTGGTCAGGGCAGATACAGAAACAAATCGGAACTTCCAAGGAAGACTAAGACTTAAAAATAGATCTAATTTACGGAAATATTCCCTCAGAAACAAGGTATAGGGGGTGTTGTACCATTGAATGGGATTGAAGAAAAGCTCTTTTACGTTACAGGTTAATATAGAGATCAATTGTGCAGATTAATTGGAAAATTTTTGATTGATAACTTTCTGTCAGAATCAGATAGACGTGGTAGAATTAAGGTGAAATGAAAAGGGAAAATTTAGACGAATATAATTCAGAAGCACGTGTGCTACAAATCACTCTTGAAGACACTTCAGTGGGTTAGATAAATAGCAACAAAATGATTCATATTCCCGGTTTTATCTATTCAAAAATAAATTATATTCCAAAAATCCTTCATCCAGTTTCTTTATGAAGTCTTTTCGAGGGCTTCATTTCAGCTGGCTTTTAATTAGTTGGCTTTGACAAAGGTGAAATAAATTTCAATATTTTTCAATATATTACTATTTATAAACTTGATATCTAAATTAAAAGAGATTAGGGGTTAGTTACTTTATTTTTTGCTTGATCCTAAGAATCCCAGCACTCGTAAAATGAAAAATTTCCGTTCATTTATTCCACTTCAAACTTTGTGTTTGCAAAATTCATTGAACATAACTTGAACCAATGTCTTCTAAGTAGTTTAAGTAACCTGATAAATCCGCGCTGGATTGCGCTGTTTTGATTTCTGTCATGACTATGCTAAAGTTTCGGGAATTCTCTATGAATACCTGTCACATCCTGACTCTTCTACAAAAACCACGTTATTTTTTCTATATAGTTTCAAACGCGAATGGTACATTTCTATTTGTTTTAGGCTGGTTGTTTGGTTGGTTTAAGTGACGAGTACTGCCCAGCGATACTCGCACTCACATTAGTACTTAGTACCTGTAATACCCGGTTGATTGGTCAGGGCGTGTTATATGCAACGAGGTAGTAATACACGTCAACGGGGCGGGAAAGGTATGCTAAAACCACACCAAGGAGTTGAGGAACCGGGCTAACTCCTTAACCTTTACTCCTGAGATCGCATGTATGTTCTCCAGGCAGAAGTCTCCCAGCATTTTCCTGCTTGCACCCGTGAAAGCTGGGCACTTGCATAGAAGGTGAAGTATGGTTTGCTTTACGTTAGCATTGTCGCAGCTGAAACAGTGCGTATTATAGAAAGCGCCCAGCTTGGCCGCATGCTCACCTATTATTGTTTTCTACTATTACCTCCCAGATTCACATTGTGGTTATAAAAAATCAAGGATCTTGCAAAATGTAATCTTTTATTCCTTTGAGGCAGAGGCCATTTTCTACCGTCGCGTATATATTTACATATAAAGGCTTTCAAATTCTATGTATATTAATTTCACAAAAATCGTGAACAGCATTTTTTGAGTTTTAATAATTTTATTTAGTTGTTTAGCTTTTTAACACCATGATACAATTGAAATATAACCACCTAAGGTTTTATGATAACCCCTTGTGGGGCATAGAGCGTCTACTACACCGACTCCCACCTGTTGATTTGAGTACCTTCACTCTCGACGGATTCTCTAAATCGGCATCTTCCTAAGATCCTTTGTGGATGACAACCCACAGCCTGCTTTGCGATTTGTTTGGCTCTTTTCATAGTGTGTGGCCTATCCATTGCCACTTTCACCTGCGAATACCGGTGTCTATCCAGCCTTGGCCAGAGACACCGGTTGACAAAGGCACAGGTGACAACAGAACAGATTTATCGTTCGACTCAAAGATGCAGAGTTTTGTGCGTCTGGAGATGCTGTTATTCCACCAGATAAGTATTAAATGCAACCAGCCTTATTGATGATGCGAGCCTGGACATCAGCTCCAGCTCCGCCGTCTGCTGTAACTATGCTTCCGAGATAGCAAAATTTATCCACTTGCTCTATTTGCTACTATTCCAGATAAAGTCCATGTTGTATGCTGGAGTCCAAGCTCATAAGTATGGTTTTAGCATCATTGATCTTAAGCCATGCTCTGCGACCTTCTCTGCTCAGGGCTTCTTATATTTGGGATACATGACTTTGTTTGTTGGATAGCAGACAATCATCGGCATAGTCCAACCACATGCCACCACTTAAAACCTAAGACCTATTAGTTTCTCATCTTTTCTTCTCAAAACCTTAGAGGGCATGGCTCATCCACGCCGTAGTATCCAAAAGTACCTACTATTTGTGTCTCAACACGCGTAAAGTACGGGAAATCTATAAAAATTGCACTTCACTCTCTGATACTCACTATCAAAAAGTCTGAAAAGCGGCCTTCTTTGATATTGGTGTAGCTTTTAGCAACATCAAACCTGGAGCTATCGCAGGTACACTTGCTGCTCTTGTGGTAGAAGCTAACCTTGTGTCGCTGATTAGTCACATGTATCAGGGCAGGACTTCCAGCACAAGGCTGGAAAAAGCTCATGCTGTTAAAACTGCGAGTATAGGCACACTGTTAGCACAATAGGCCCCAGTGGCCGCAGCGCTTGAGAACCTCACACCTCCAATTAAATCAATAAGGCACACTGCAAGGTGGTATTCTGTCTCCTCTTCTCTGGAATCTCGTGGTCAACGAACTACTTCTAATACTGGAGTTGTCCCCGGAAAGTACTTGTCGGTGCCCGGGAACCTCATACAAAATGCTCGGTTCTCTGGATGGGCGGACAGGTGTGGGATATAGATTAACCCTAAAAAGAACAAGCTAGCTATTTTCACAAGGAAATATAGCATTTCCCATATATAGGTACCCTTCATTTTTAAACGAACCCATCTCCCCCTCTTTAGGCAACCTGATTATACCTTCCTCTTCTCCACCTTTCTCAAGTTATTTAGGTTGCTGATCTTGACCAGACAAGACTGGAAAAGCAACACAGTGGGTTTTGGTGAATACTGTTGGTATATTGGTTTATTTGTTTGCTTTCTGGACCATTTTAGTGTGTTCCAGGCGGAAGTAATTGCAATTCAAGGAGTCCTGGTCTGGCTGAAAGGAACAACCTACATAAAAAGGATATTTATATCCTGACGGACAGTCAAGCCGCGGTGCTGTTGTGTCGTTCTTATCTAATTTAATATGGCGCAGCTATACCATATTAACTTTTGCTGGATTCTAGGGCGGCACAGGAATATTCCGGGGAACTGCGTGTATGAGCTTGCCAGCCACTACACTAGAGATCCAACCGGCTAAAGTATTTTTGGGAAGATTTTAACCCAATTGGTACTACATGCGACGCGACCAGACAAGTCTGGCGTAAGCTGGATATTAAGCGGTATAGCTCCCATGGCATCATAATAAAACCAGTCATGGTCTTAGCGTGTCCTTTAGTTGGATGGCCACCCAAACCTACTGACCTACCTATGAAAAATTTTGTATTGAAAGTAAATCCAACGTTACTTAACACAACTTCAAGTGATTGTTACCTTAAAAAGTCAGTCATTAAGCTCGCCGGCTCCAGGGTCAAGGGCTTTTGAAAGAAACTAACCAATTCCTCACTACAATGTCTGTTTATTCAGTTCACTAGGTTCACAGAATCCTTTTGTCTTTCTCTTATAACTAGAGTCCATTACCAGTAAAATTGCGGTCTTGTATAAATTGTCTATCTTTCACTGTCTTATCTTCACTAATTACTCGTCGCACTGGTTTCTGATGTTATCTCCCTTTAAGCGTTCGTCGGGAAGTTTTTCTGGTATATTCTTCTGGGTTATGCAGATATTTCTACGGGTAGTTCTACTCTGACGGTTACGGATAGCTGGTTGCCTTGTCTCGGGTGCGAAATCCTCTATCGGCGGTGACGGATACCTCTCTGTTGGGAAAGATACGGGGACAGATGATTCCGAAAAAACAATAGCAAGGCCTAAATATGAATGCTAGTTCAGAGGCACGATCATTCACATATATGCCAGGGGATACGCTGGCTACAAGCATGAATCGTTCCGGGAAACTCGCCGGTTGTAAAAGTGTGCTGTACCGAGGAATTCGCCGCTACAGGATCAAAGAGTGTCTTAAACCGGGGAACTCGCCACCGCAAGGGTAAACGAGACAACCCGGGAACTCGCAAGCTCAAGAGTGTCCTATGCCGGGGAGCTCGCCGCCACAGGAGTGAAAGAAATAAATACCTAAATCTTACCCGACACCGGTGGTTTAAATCAGATATTAGTGCCGGATGGGGTCTGGCGGTGCTTAAAAACCCTTATCTCCTCCGGTGTTGTTGACAGGTTTTGTAACTTCGTTATGTCTCTGCGTGTTCAGAAACTAACATTTCCCTTAACGATCACCTGGCAGCGAGACCTAATTTAATACCGAACTTTTTATAAGATTTGCCCTAGTTTGATTCGGCCTTATCGCTTGCAGATATTGGGAATGCTTTTTTTCTGACTTGCCGATAAGATCCAGTCAGCTAAGAGACTTCTTCGTATTCAAGAATTTCGTATGACAGATGTCACCTGCGCTGTCAAATGTAGCCCGTTCTTATTGTCAACAACTATACGTTTACATCTCAGTGAAAAATTTAAGGAACATCCTGAAATGTGTGAGCTATTGATGAAATTGTGTTATATGGACGAGATTATGTTCAGTGTAAACGACAGATTGCTTGTAGTAAAGGTTACAAAGTATCATGTGCTTTAATGCGAGATGCATTCATGAACCTACGAAAGTGGAACAGTAATAACCACAAATTAAGATGAGCTTTAATAGTTTCAAGCGAAGCGGTTAGTTCTTCAACTTATATCGAGGATTTTCAGGATATTTAGCGACTTAAACTTACATTGGACGGAATCCTTATTTATGGACGCCAGCTTACAAGCATACGGTACTGTTGCCTATATTAGATGTATTGACGAAAGTGGTGGTATTTATGTTCGATATCCGGTTTGAATAAAATAGTTTTTTAAAAAAAAGTTGAACCGACTTCACAAAAAGCGCTAAAAAGCATAAAATGATTTTTAATTTTTTATCTATTACGACATTTTGAAGTCGGTGCAAATCAAACAAACCAAACAACTCAAACAAAAATGTTTAATCGTCATTTCTTATGATCCCGTAAGCTGAAACGTTCAGGTAGTATTATGTATTATTTTCAATTGTGGTACTCTAGTTGTTTTATTTTTTTCTTATAAACTATTTTATTTTTCACTTGTTAGTGTCTTCGACTCTATACAACGAAGAAAGAACCATCCAAATCGTTCCACGCGTTAAAAGTTAGTTTTAACCCCCCACCCCACCCCCATTCCACTAAACTTTTTTACTCTACCCAACGAAAAAAGAATCATCAAAATCGGTCGACGCGTTTCGAAGTTATGCCCGGTCAGACATAAAAATAAATAAATAAATAAAAAATAAATAAAAAAAATAAAATACGCGTTGAACTTAGAACCTCTTTGTTTTTGGGAAGTCGGTTAAAAAACCGAGTCGTGCCGCTGAAACAGTCTGGAACAAAAGAACTTACTTTATCAAGGATTGAGTTAACTGCGGCCCTGATTGCAGCCCGTCATTGCACATATTTGATTAAGACTTTAGCGATTGAGTTTAGCGAGACCTTTTTTTGGCCTAATTCAAAAATAGTTGTATATTGGATGCAAGGAGAGAGCCGTATTTGGAAGCCGTATACATATGTATTACTTACCGCATCACGGAAATACACAACAATTTTAACGTAAAATATTAGAGGCGCTGTCCTGGAAATGAAAATCCTGCTGATTTGCTTACGAGGGGTATTTCCGCGAAGGCGCTTAAGGATTTTTCTGTATGGTTAAATGGATCTACTTGGCTGTGGAGTAGTGAGGAGCTATGGTCAAGGAAAAATTTGGCAATTGAGCCGATTTTATTATATTAACTTGCTTCCAACCAAACGAGAACGCAGAAGGTTACTCTAATACTTCAATGTCCTCTGTAATTAACCTACACAAGTGTAGCGATTATCGTCGCTTGCTTCGTGATACTTCGTATTTTAAACGATTTGTTGATTCAATAAAAAATACACAACGTATAACTGGTTTCTTAACGGCTTCTTAGTTTCAACGTACTGGATTCAATTTGTACAGAATCAAACGCATAAACAAAGGTTCAAGCACAATTTAAACCCACTTCTTGATGAGAACTAGATCTTCCACGTTCAAAGTCATCTTAATTTTCTTAAGGAAGAATTCGATGTTATTTGCCCCTAATCTTACCAAAATCATTGTATTTAACGAAATCGATCTTAGATGAAGTTCATAAAGCCGTACAACAAGGGTAGTACAACCATCATTTTAGAAGAACTAAGTATGCGAATTTGAATCCCTGCAGCAAGGAAGCTCATAAAGTCAGTAACAAGTATGGTAAATGTACGTTAACGAGTTAGTATTAAGCCAGTAACACAAGCTGTAGCACCTTTACGAAGAAGTAGGCTCCTTACATCGAAGCCCTTTGACACCAGAAGGTTAAACTCTACTGGCCCCATATATATTCGAACGGCCACAACAGAATGTAACAAAACTATATATATAATGTTCTTCTCTTGGGCCACAGTTCGCGCGATTCGCCTTGAGCTTGTTCCATCTCTACAGGATGTTGTTTACTAGATTTACGGCGCTTTGTATTAAGAAGAGGTATTCTCAACAAAATTATGTCAAACAATGTGAAGGCCATTCAAAGAGCATCTTTGGAGCCCGCTAATTTCGACAAAATAATAATCTCTGAAAAATGTCAAGGTTTTGCTATAAATAATGACATAAAGTGGGAGTTTATTCTGGAACGTGTCCCTTAATGGATGGGTTTCTGGGAGCGCTTGGTTAAATGCGTAAAGTCACTGTTGAAGGTCGATCTATATTAAATTTCCAGCAGCTTCACACTCTGCTTACATAAGCGGAATGAATTGTAAACAGTAGACCGTAAACGTTCGTGAGCCAAGATCCACGGGAATTATCTCAATATGCGCGGATTTTGGAAATGTAGATGGAAGTCCGAGTATATCCAACTAATGCATTCGACGCACCACTTAAAAACGGGTTCATCTTATAATATGAGAGCCGGTGAAATTATGTTGGCATATCATCACTACCTAGAGTTTTGTGGAAAAACAAGGTTTCCTGGACGGGACGGTAGGATTTGTGCTTGTGTGGTGCGGTTTTACTACTGGGTCAGGAAAGCACCAACACCATCAAAGACCAAGGAGCAGTAAGTCGATCGTCAGCTTCACAAGTCTAGTCTAGTACAGATCGTAGGAGCGTGAAGATAAGCCTAGATATTGCAGTATTTCTTTGAATAAAACATTCGAATTCGTATTTGTAGATATTTTTGGCAGCAGTAAATAATTGATTAATTTGAATTATAATAATGAATTTATGAGGTAGTATAGTGTAAAAAGTTGTTTTGAAACCAATAAATCAATTATTATTATTTGAGCTCATTTTTGCTACATTTGGGAACAATATAATTTTTTTTATTATCTTTTTTTGAAAACACACAAAAACTTTTGTAGTATTGAGGTATTTGAGGTGAAAACTTCTTCTAGGATTTGATAAGCTTGTGATTATGATGTGTGTGCGTAATAACAACAGCACTAAATAATTAAAATTAATTCTCTCTCTCTAGCTTCCGTAACCCCTTGTGGTGCATAGAGCGGGAGGAGAACGTCACGCGATTCGAAACAACGACTGCAAGTGGACCTACTAGTGGATCCAAACCACTGGTATTTTCAATACAACCCCCACGGCCTCTTGATCGTATTCTGTTGTCAGTAGAACACAATTCGGACATGGGAACTGCGGATTGTTAGGCCACCACTTTATCACTTACTCCACCGACGACTTTATAACACACAGACACACACACACACACGGATGAAATCCAAAAGGCAGCAATATGGGCTTGTGGCAAACATGCTTTTCAGGATAGGAAGGGACAAGCGCATGGCTTTGTACGGGCGAAAATAAATGGCATACATTTCTACAGCTGGTGACTTTAACGCGTGGGCTGTAGAGTGGGGTAGCAGAGTCACTAATGCAAGGGGGCGCAGCTTCATAAAATCGCTTGCTGTGTTCGATGTGGAGATAGCTAATGATGGAAGGAAAAACACCTTCCAAAAGGCCGGAAGGGGGTCGGTTATAGACCTAACCTTTGTAAGCTGCCAATTCCGGAATACAATATGGTGGGTCAGTGAGGACTACACACATAGTGACCACCAATCTGTTATGTTCGAAATAAAAGAAGAAACGAATTCTAGCCAAAGACGCCCTAAAGTAACAGGCCCAAATGGAAAGATTCGTTGTTCGACAAGGAGACCTTCGAAGAAGTAGTGAATGTGTACCAAATGGAATTGGGATCCGCAGAAAACGTTACGAAACAACTGACTCAACTGATGAATAGAGCATGCGATGCAGCGATGCCAAGCTGGAAGCCCAATAGGTGAGGCTCGCCATGCTATTGGTGGAATGAAAAGATTCATTTACTTGGGGCGAAATGCCTGAAAAGCAGACGAAAACTTCAAAGGTTGAGGTAGACCGGAATACAACCTGTTGCTCAGTGCCTTCAAAGTAGAAAGAAATGCTTTGATGAATGCCATTAAGGACAGTAAAAGAGAAAACTTCAAACGCCTGTGCGAAGAGGCTAACATTAACCCATGGGAAACCGCCTATAGAGTCGTTATGTCGAAATTAAAAGGACAAAAATCTCTCCAGATTACATGCCCAATAATGCTGAGAGAAATAATAACGACGCTTTTCCCAAAGCGTCCAACTACTGCTCCTACTGCCGTAGAATAAAGTAATATAGAGGAAATTCCGACAGTTACAGCGGAAGAACTTCAGTCGGTGCTCAAAAACATACGAGACAGCAAAGCGCCGGGCCGGACCGAATTCCAAACAAAGCCCTGAAAGCAGCGATTCTCAAAAGTTTTAAAAAGATGTCCAATGGAAGGCGTGTTTCCGGAACAATGGAAGCTGCAATACCTGGTGCTGCTACCAAAAGGAAATAAACCTCTTGGAGAACCTTCATTCTACCGCCCAATTTGCCTCCTTGACACAATGGGGGAAAATATTGGAACGAATAATTTACAACAGGTTACTCCCGATAGATGAGGAAAAAGGTACTTTATCAGAGTACCAATTTGGATTTCGAAAAGCGCGCTCCACCGTAGATGCAATGGTAGTGGACATCGCCACTTCTGCCATAGAAGGTGAAAGGTAGAGATGGGGAACCAAGGAATACTGCGCAGTGGTTACACTAGACGTCAAGAACGCCTTTAACTCGGCCAACTTGGAATTCATAAAGAATTCCCTCGTTAGAATAGAAGCCCCGACATACATCTTGAAGATCATATCAAGTAACTTAAGAAACAGGATACTTAGATATAATAGTGATGCAGGAACGGAATACTATAACGTCTCCGCAGGGGTACCACAAGGATCTGTTCTAGGTCCCCTTCTTTGGAACGTTATGTATGATGAAGTTCTTAGGCTACAGATACCCCAAGAGACGAAAATAATAGGCCTTGCAGACGACATTGCGATTATTACAACAGGGAAATATACCCACAAAATAGAGGCGGCAACAAATGAAGCTATCGCCAAGATTAAGAACTGGCTAGAGTCTGCAGGTCTTGAACTAGTGGAACAAAAGACGGAGGCGATCTTAATCACAAGCCGGAAAACGGTGGAATACGTCAATGTCAAGGTGGGCAATCAAACAATCAGGTCTAAACAATCACTGAAATACCTAGGAGAATTGCTGGACAATAGGCTACATTTCAAATCGCACCTAGAATATGCGAGCAAAAAAGCTTCGAACATACAAGCGGCTCTTCCCAAGATGCTGCCAAATGTTGGTGGCCCCAAACCAGATAGAAGAGCCCTGCTATTGAGAGTGGTGAGCTCTGTGCTTCTATATGCCTCCCCAACCTGGGCAAAAGCCTTAGCGGTGCAAGAGTCAAGAAGAAAACTCTCAACAGTCTACAGACTGTGTGCTTTAAGAGCAATAAGTGCCTATAGAAGGGTATCAGACGAAACAGCTTGTGTCATCGCTAGTATAATCTCGATCGACATCCTCGCGGATAAGATGGGACGCATTTACATGAGAATCGCAACGAGCCAGGGAAACCTCAGAAAAAACAAGATTTAAAAGGAAGAGAGACAGATGAGAGACTCGATGTTAATGTGGCAAAACCGATGGGACAATACTACGAAAGGAAGGTGGACGCACCAACTGATTCCATGCACTGAAACTTGGGTCAAAGGCAAGCTTGGAGAAAACAACTACCACTTGACGCAATTATTGACTGGTCATGGTGGATACCGCAAATACCTGCACAGATTTGGACATGACAGCTCCCCGATGTGTATGAACAGCTTAGATCAGGAGGAAGCTGCTGAACACGCAGTATTTCCAAGCATGGCGTGTAAATATACTGAATCCATCGGTAGTAATTGAATATATGCTCCAAAGTGACGAAAATTGGAGCGAAATAACTGAGTTTATAATAAACGTCCAAAAGGATATGAGAAGCCTGAAACGCCTTAGACACCAGATTAACACTTCAGGTAGATAGCATGATGGCTAACCAGCCCCCCGAAGTAATACCTAACGGCAGTCCCGCGGGAAGAGTGGTTGAAGAGGATGGGGGTGAGGTTTAGCACGTAGGAACCGCATCGGCGGTGAATCGTGCATGCCACTAGCATGGGCTACTGGCATCTTTAGAAGATTCCTCACCTATTGGTCGAATAAAAAAAAACAGACACACACACACATATATATATATATATATATATATATATATATATATATATATATATATATATATATATATATATATATATATATATATATATATATATATATATATATATATATGTAGCCAACCTGCAAATCTAAGCAAAAACATTGCGATCGATTTTGCGAACCCTGAAGATGAAATTCTTCTTCTTGGTGACTATAATTTACCCAATATTTCATGGGTACCTAACTGCGAGGACGATGACTTCCTTCCCTCTTGTTATCCCACACCTATGGTTTCTAAATTTCTTGACACCATTTCTTCTCTGGTTTGCACCAAATGAGTGATGTTAAGAACTCTATGGGAAGGCAGTTGGATCTTGTGTTTTCTTTTGATTCGACTAACACTATAGTCGAATTAGCTTCTGATCAATTATCTTCTATTGATAATTTCCATCCCCCCATCTTTGTCTCTTTCTGTTACGATGGTACTAGTATTGTGGATCCCAATTTTGAACATCATGCTTATGACTATAGGAGATCGAACTTCTCTGAGCTAACGTCTAATCTCCTTACAGTCGATTTTTCGGCATTACTTGACAATAGTGATATTGATGTCTGCGCCTCCCTATTCTATAACAAGATATACGATTTGTTTAACTCCTTTGTTCAATTAAAAAGGATTAGGTCTGCATACTCCTCTCCCCCGTGGTGCAATGCCGAACTCCGCAGTCTTTGGAACAGGAAAAACAAACTCTGGAAGAATTACTTGCGTTGTAATAGCGCAATAGCGTATTCTAACTTTCTTGCTTTAAGGCACTATTCTCCTCGCTCTATAAGAAATACCTTGTTAGTGTTCGCGAAAATATGTACAATAACCCTCGCAATTTCTGTAAATTCGTCAATATGAAAAAGAGCTCATGCAACTATCCATCTACGATGTGGTATGAGGGGTCTTCTAGTAATAACGTGTCCGACATAGCAAACAATTTTGCTTCATTTTTTGAGAGTGCCTTTTCTTCGGATAACTTTGAGCCTTGTGTGAGTAATTTTGATCATATTCTGGATCGTCCCACTTCATCCGATTTCTTGCCGTTTATATCACGGGATCTTATTTTGGAAAAAATCAATGAACTTATATCGGACTTTTCCTCTGGTCCTGACGGTATCCCTCCAGCCTTCGTCAAATCCTGTTCCGCTGCCCTTCTTACTCCAGTAGCGATTCTCTTCAATAGGTCCCTTCAGGCTGGTAAATTTCCTGCTTTCTGGAAGTCCTCTTTTATAGTCCCTGTTCATAAAAATGGCCACAAGAATATTATATCAAATTATAGACCAATCGCGAAGTTATCTTGCATACCTAAATTATTTGAATCAATAGTGTATTCGCAGCTTATAGAGCGTTGTATTGGCTTAATATCTCCCAGTCAGCATGGGTTTTTGCTAGGTAGATCAACGACTACTAACTTACTTTATAACCTCCCTCACTCCGTAATTTTATTTAAACTCGGGAGGCTTGGTTTCCCCCCTGTTCTTCTTGACTGGATCTCTTCCTATCTAAGAGGCAGGTCATATCAAGTATCACTCTCTGGCGCTTCCTCTAGAATCTTCAGGGCCTTATCTGGTGTACCGGAGGGCAGTCATCTTGGCCCTTTATTATTCGTTCTTGCCATTGACGACATTGTCCATCTGATCTCGTACTCTAGTGTTCTAATCTACGCTGATGGCATGAAGATCTTCATGTCATGTTCTCCTATGTTAAAGATGGTGGTGACGCCGCCCTTATTCAAAGGGACTTAGATACGTTTCGTGAGTGGTGCGAGTATAATGGCTTACACATCAATTTTGAGAAATGTGAGGCTATGACTTTTTCCAGGAGCGCACATTCACAAGTTTCGGATTACAACTTTGCGGGGAATGGTCTTCGTCGTGTGCTGTCCATAACTGACCTTGGGGTAAAACTCGATAAAAGACTTGACTTTACTCAGCATATTAACTATGTCGTGTCCAGAGGCAGTTTAATCTTGGGCTTTGTTAAGCGTTGGTCTAGAGAATTCTCGGATATATATCGGATATATATATGATTCATTTATACTGCTCCTTAGTTAGACCTATTCTTGAGTATGCATCTCAGGTCTGGTCGCCCTACTACGCTTTCATTCCAAGCGTATCGAATCGGTGCAGCGTAATTTTCTTAGATTTGCGTTAAGAGAGCTCCCATGGGACGATCCGCTTAGACTCCCGCCCCACACCGACCGCCTCCGGTTGATTGGTTTGCACTCGCTTGATAAAAGGCGCAGGATTGCTGACTTGGTCTTTATTCACCAGCTCTTGAACTCCAATATTGACTCAGGTGTGCTTATTAGAAAGGTTTCCTTCAGACAATCCCAACATAACCTTCAAAGACTGCCTTTGCTGCATGTTGAACCATCGAGATCTAATTGTGGCATGCATAAACCTATTAACCGTTTATGTAGGGCTGTTAATGCATATTCAAATTTTGATTTAAATCTTAGTAAGGTGTTCTTTAAGAACTATCTATTTTCTGTGCTCCCGTGACTCTTTGTTTACATGCGTGCGGGGTTTCCTTGCTTGTTTTCTTCCTGTTCATTTTTTTTGTTATTTCTTCCTCTGCATGCTGGTGTGGGAGCCCCATTTCATCAATTTGATGGAATAGGTGAATTGATTCTGGGCTCCTGCCAAAGAGGTGCGCCTTCTGTGTTAGAAGGGTTAATCCCAGTTATTACGGCATACCTTCATCGTCACACAAAAACAGTGCCTGAATTGTTTCTGCCAGATGTGCAATCAAAAAGCACAGCCAGACGCGTATGGATTACGGAACGGTTTAGTCGGCAGTATTAGCATTTGATGTTAAAATTAGAATTAGTTTTTTTTTAAGTGCAATAAAGAGGTTTTTTAGTAAAAATTCGACTCTTTTGTTTTCTGGATAAACTCATCAGCTAAATTGGTGACCCTCAACTTTAAAAAATACACGCGAACGCTATTCTTTTTATTCAAACGTGGAGAAATTTTCATTTCGTGAAACGTGTTCAATCAGGTACCGTTACGAGAGCAGACGCATATTTGGAGTTTACGAGGTCAAAGTCTACAAAGTCTTATACTTTCAATTAACCTAAAGACATCGCAAACATTTTTTTACTGCATAATGTCTCTGGAGAACGATAACATCAATAGCGAAACCGACCAACATGAAGATGAAAAAAATAATGCAGTGCAAATAGAAACAATTGTCCCCCGACTGCCGCTTCCAAAATTGGTAGGAACAAATATTGAATCATACTTCATGTCCCTGGAATTTTGGTTTGCTGCTTCGAATGTAACATCGGACGCAAGGAAATATAACACAGTTATGGCTCCGGTTCCTCCGAATAAGCTAATCGAAATCCGAGGAATAATCGATGCTACCCCTATACAAAATAAGTATAAATACATAAAAACGAAATTAACAGAACATTTTGCAGATAGTCGACAACGGCGATTGAAGCGAGTATTGTCAGATATGCCATTAGGAGACATGAAGCCAAGCCAGTTATTTAGCGAGATGAGACGAGTAGCCAGGAATTCACTTAGCGATCCCGTATTGCTCCATCTATGGGCATCGCGCCTGCCACTACATGCTCAAGCAGCCGTCATCGCTTCAAAAGGTGACGCGTCAGAAAAAATGATTATCGCAGATGCGATCTGTGACTCACTAGATCTTCGCACCGTTAACACAATGCAGGCTATAAACATTGAACGAGCCACTGCTAATAGATGCACACCGAACATGTCACCGCATGAGTGCAATGTCCTTCGACGGGACATTATTATCGAAACGCTTAGATCAGGTATGCTCATTCAAACATAAAACAAATCTTAGACGATCTCACTCTCGTAATCGAGACAACCCACACCACTTTCATCAACAAGGTTCTGAATCAGCGGATAATTTATGCTGGTACCATCGTAAATTCGGCAAAAATGTCTGCAATTGTAGACAACCCTGCAATTTTCATACAGTACCAAAACCGTCCAAAAATTCTCCATTGAGGTCGCTGGACTGAAGCTGCCTCGCAGATTGGCGAACCATCCAGTGCAGCAATAGTCTATCGCCTGAAGGTATCCGACACTATTCCAAACACAAAATTTTTAATAGACACGGGAGCCGACATGCCTGTGATACCTAAAGGATCTTACTCAGTCAAGCTAAAACCCACTTCCATACAATTGTTCGCCGCCAACGGAACACCTATAAAAGTATTTGGTGAATTAACCTTAAAAGTTAGTCTTGGACTTAGACGAGAATTTTCATGGACTTTCTTAGTAACAGATGTAATATCGAGTATAATAGGATCCGATTTTATTTGTCGTTATGATCTCTTTATCGACTTGAAGCGCAAGCGTCTTATAGACAAAACAACAACGCTTGAATCTATTTTTAGCGCAGACACAAATCATCATAGCGCGATAAAATCTTCGCCTTACGCCGATTTACTGACGGAATTTGCGTCCATTACCCGCCTATCGCCACCTGGCCCGCAGGTTAGGACATCAGGATGCATAGGATAGAAACACGGGGCAACCCTGTTTATTCCAGACCACGACGACTTCCTCCGAATAAACTACAGGCAGCGCGATCTGAATTCGAATACCTGCTAAAACTTGGGATTTGCAGACCATTTAGTAGCAGCTGGGTCAGTCCATTCCATATGGTCAAAAAAGCGACCGGTGCTTGGCGTCCGTGTGGAGACTATCGTGCCCTTAACGCGATGACCGTTCAAGATCGTTATCCACTACCTTATATCCAAGACTTCACAACGATATTGCACGGTAAGTCTATCTTTTCAAAAATAGACCTGCACAAAGCCTTCCACCAAGTACCCATTCACCCGGATGACATTCCGAAAACCGCAATAACTACTCCTACTTTCTATAGACGATTTATACCCAATGCTATAGAAGATCAGGCAACGCTCTCTGCGAAAATTTCAGGAAATAAACGTAATGACCGTACACCGCTGTAGTGGACGACTGATACAGTGCGAGCCTTTGAACAATGCAAACAACAGCTTTGTGATGCAACATTGCTAGCGCATCCACCCAAGGAAGCAGAGCTGTCATTGTGAATCGATGCCTCAAATATTGCAGCCGGTGCAGTCTTACACCAAATTGTTGAGGGAGAAGTTCAGCCCTTAGGATTTCTTTCCAAGAAATTCGACAAAGCCCAACTCAGATATAGCACTTATGATCGCGAGCTCACCGCAATGTATATGGCCGTATATCACTATAAATATTTAATGGAAGGTCGAAAATGTAACGTCTACACCGACCATAAGCCACTTATTTATGCATTTCATCAGAACCTGGAAAAAGCATCTCACAGGCAAGAACGTCAACTAGACTTCATAGGACAAATAACCACCGACATCAGACATGTTGAGAGACGTGAAAATGTTACAGCAGACCTCTTGTCGCGCATTCAAACAGTTCAGGCCACAACGACTACGTTTAATTACAACGATCTGGCAGATGACCAACAAAGCGATGACGAACTTCAAGCAATGCTGAAGCAGAAACCTGTAAATCATTCTCTCAAATTAAAATCTTTTGGTATTCCAGGTAGCACAAAGCAGTTGTATTGCGACTACTCAGCAAACGAAATCAGACCGTTCATAACGAACTCATAATCTCTCTCATCCAGGTATCCGTGGAACAACTAAGCTGGTGACGCATAGGTTCGTTTGGCCGGGTATACGCAAAGATAGCGCAGAATTCGCCCGCAACTGCATTCAATTTCTACGCGGAAAAGTCAATTGACATACACGCTCGCCAATTGGAGCCTATGAGAAGCCAGAGCAACGATTCGCGCATATCAACGTGGACATCGTTGGACCCTTTCCACCCAGCAATGGTCATCGTTACTGTCTTACAATTATCGACCGCTTTACTCGGTGGCCCGAGGCGATTCCGATTCCGGATATGTCTCCTCCAACAGTTGCTAACAGTTGACCGCATAACATCCGACCAAGGAAGACAGTATGAATCTTCCCTCTTCAAGGAATTGGTTCGTACACTAGGTATCACGCACTTGCATACGACGGCGTACCATCCACAGTCAAACGGGATCATCGAGATTAGGCATCGCACCCTGAAAGCAGCTATTTTATTCCAGCCCCCAAATCAGTGGACAAATTTTTTGCCGACAATTTTACTGGGACTTCGTACTACGTTTAAAGAAGATATAAACGCATCGCCCGCCGAGCTAGTTTATGGTACAACACTACAAATTCAGTCTGCAGCGGACTTGACGCGGCGTCCAGTATACTTGACGGTGTATGGCTATCATTATGCATGACAAGAATACATGAAGGAAAAATCGAATTTCGATTCTGCAGACTTGATCAAGTCTGCAGCGTCATGCAAACTTGACCGTGTGTATGAGCGGTCAAGTATGTATGACGGCATCGGCATCCGCAGGCGAACGATTTTTCTTTTTGGTTCTTAATTGCGAGCAATAAGCCTAGGATGGCTAACGCGGCGTCGGCCGCCACTGGTGATGCCATGGTTTCAACTGATGAGGCACCATGCAAACTGGACGGTAAACTTGATCGTGAGTGGTCTATATGGATGCGCTGCAAACCGGACGCCGCGTCAAGTCCGCTGCAGACTTGACGGTAGAATTGATCGTGTATGGCCTGCATTAGAGAAGCGATGCGAAGTATTCAACCGACAGACACTGCGTGGCATTCAAATCAAAACGTTTTCGTCATCACTATCTCGTAACTTGTAGTCATGTCTTTGTGAGAGTCGATTCAATTCGCACCCATATGACGGACCCTTCGAAGTGATTCGACGAGGCGAGAAATATTTCACCTTAAACGTAAACGGAAGACAAGCCAAGGTTTCAATCGATAGTCTGAAGTCAGCGTATCTCGCCAACACCAATGACGGTCGGAGAAAGGACAACGTATTACCCTCAGCGCAAGCATCAGAGTCGGCACCAAAGCGTTCCCGTTCCGGACGTAGAGTCGTCATTTCCAAGCGATACCAATAACCCACAGGGTTTATCTAAAAGGGGGACACTCTAGCCAACCTGCAAATCTAAGCAAAAACATGGCGATCGATTTGGCAATAGCGCAATAACGGCATACCTTCATCGTCACACAATAACAGTACCCGAATTGCTTCTGCCAGATGTGCAATAAAGAAGATTTTAGTAAAAATTCGACTCTTTTGTTTTCTGCATAAACGTTTACCTTTTTCCAATATTTTTGGTAATTGCATTTAATACTGTATTTTTGAGCCATCAAATAAACACTTAAACGATAATATTTTCAAAGTGCGTTATTGTGGTCCATTCAATTAAAAACATTTTAAATAAGCACTCTCATTTTTTTCATTCAATATTGTGGGTGATTAGGAAATTTCACGAAGCATTAAAAATGGCACAAGGGTTTACTTACGCTATCTGGTCCGTTTACATCAAGAACTTTTATAAACGCTCGAAGTTCAGTTTGCTCCCTTATTACTCCTTTTTCACCTCAATTTTCTTATTAGCACCCGAACTTCATACTTAATCAAAGTCAATCACATAGCAACAGCTTAATTAAGGCTCGTAAGCATCTGTGGGAGTAACAATCTGCGTAACAGCACAAAAGATTTTCCGGAAGTAATCGTCCAACCAGCTTACTTCGTATATTTCGTAAGTGCTTATGAACAGAGCAACTGTTTTAGATGTAGAAAATTTCTTTCGCAAAGTGCTCCATATATGGTCGTGTAATTGTGTGATAATCTTTTATGACAAGAACGATTACCGTATTACGTGATAAAGGCAAACTGCTTCGAACTCTATAAGCCGTTTGTTAAGTTTCAAAGTTCTACAAGACGGAAATTTTCCTAGTTCACAGAGCTAATCTTTTCTTTGTTCAAGTTACTTAGTCAGATCTTTACGACTACCCCTGAAAGGGACGTTATTTGCCAAGTTAATTGTTTTTATGAATTCTGAGATTAATGTTCGTCGTAAGTACTTTGTGGTACAACTTGTAACTTTTTCGTTAGAAAATTGTAAGAAGATTATCACTCTTTAATGAATGCAAGGCAGAAAAAATTTTATAAAAGCCAAGAAATTCTGGAAAGGCGCCAGAGAATTCAAGAACGTGGCAAAAACTGACTGGAGAAATTCGGCAGTAGTCAGTAGGAGACGGAGTTGGATCAATTCGTTGAGCCGCACTACCACCATTCCATTGGTCTCGGGTTCCAGACCAGGTCTCCCCGTGAGCTTTTATTAAGAAATTAATATAATCCGCTTCGTCTCTGGGTTGTTGTTTAGGTCGCAGCAATGCAAAAACAAGACTTTCACGTTACCTCACTTCCCTTACCCTAATTCCCTTCCGGCCAAAACCATGCTAACGCATCAAAGGGTTATCCCCTAGGATTTGGCCCGATTGTATAAAATAAAAGTATAGTTGTAAATAATTTGCACCCCCAGCTACAATCTAGAATACCCAATACCTAGAATCTGCCGTGTGCGATGTTACAGAATCTCTGAATAAAGACTTTGTACAAACCTGTCCTGTAAACAGGTCCCGAAAAAAATCGTCGAGAACGACTAATGAACGAATAAGGTGGAAGAACTATATGGCAGTTCTAAAGTTCGTTAAGTAGAAGATCAGAACAGCTAACAGAAAGAGCTAGATCCCCTTCTGTGAGCAACTCCAAAAAACCTCGGATACATCGAGGTTGAGGAAGGCTTTTTCCAAGGGTCCAACCCAACCTACATGGCTGTGCAGCGCAAGTGAAATTTGAAAGAAGGACAGCAGGGAACGAAGCGGCTGCTGATTTCGCCAAGAAACGGGCTGCAATGGAGGCTGTAGATGTGATGTAAATAATTCCCCCAATACAAGTTGCTCTCAAACTTTTAGAACGATTCGCAAAACGTGCAAAATTGCTAAGGTGTTGAGGAAAACCTCTAATTGTAAAAGAACTGGTTACTCAGCCTAACCAGGACTCAATGCAGAACTTTGGTAGGTGTCTACACTGGTCACTATCTCACGGGTGTCCATACGCACACAATCGGGGTCTCGATCACAGAGATATGCAGTATTGTCAAGAACTCGTCGAAAAGGAAACAATAGAACATCTCCTGAGCCATTGCCCTGCGCTTGCTTGTGCAACACACAAATCATTAGGTAGATACTTCTTCAAGATTTAGGCTTCTAGCTGCAACATTAGGAGTATTCTGAAATTCTCAATAGGTATTAAAAATTTGAAGGCAACTCAGATACAACTGTAGAGTCAATTATTCTTGCTTCTGAGCAGGCTGAAAAGAGTATCAATCAGTACGTTAGACCACATCGTGTCCATAGAGTTGCCACAGTTAGATGCTCTAATTCGCAGAGGTATCGTTTAGTGATCGGCGGAGAGCCATTCTATTAATATCAATTAAGGTCTCCATTACGAACTTCAGAGTGCTTCTCATGCTGATTTTCGAAGATTCTTTTAAGCCTTCAATAAAGTATTTACCTAGTATTTTCTGTCTTGTCGTTGCAAGCGCAGGAGAATGATATAAGCTGTAGAATACTGTATTGGGTTTTTGACAATGTTTACACAAATCAGAAAGAAACACCAATTCCTTGCGCAAGTAGTAAGTCTGCAGGACGAGTAAATATTGCGCTCCTGGCAGACCACCAACGCTCCTACTGCAAAACTCTTAGACCCACCAGTTCAGTTAAGTTTTAATTATATTATTGTGGTTTGAGAACAATTTGTGCTCGTTCAAATAGTGTAATTTAATTAATTCAGAGGAGCTGTCACAGGTGCAATGTTTTGTTGATTTCACCTGTGATGACTCTTAAAATTCCTTTCAGCTGTTTGAGTTATACTCTGTGACATTCATAAAGTATTTTGATTCAATCAGGATATAATAGAATTGAATTATTAATATATATAATTGTTGTTTTCGCTAAGAAGTTGATTTGTAAGACTTCAATGAACTTCTTGTGTAAATTCAATTAATGTTTTCATTGTTCGTGGTATTATTCATGTTTATTTGTTAATTCATTTCAAATAATAATTTCTTCTCTTTATTTCAGGTAAATTTCTGTGTTTTCTTTGTGCCTGTAGATACCCCAGGCACTCATACAGGTGAACAAATGTATCATTTCAATTCTTTATTTCAAAATTTTTTAATTTATTTATTTTTAGGTCTTCAGTAAACATGTACCATCCAAGTAATGAAGAACGTTAATTCTATTTAAATTTGTGTTATGTTTCCTACTAAGTAAATGTTTTGATAAACCCGAATGTGGTCAATTATGCTTCATTCCAGAAATATGCTCATTAAATCTTGTAATTATTTTTTTCTTTGTTTTACATATACATTGTATATATATCACAATCTTCACACTTAACTTCGTAGACTCCACTTTTCTCCAACTTCTCCAACATTCCGGTTTATCAAAAAATTTATTCAGTAGGAAACATAACACAAATTTAAATAGAATTAACGTTCTTCATTACTTGGATGAAGGGGACACGTTAAATAAATTTGAAATTTATAAAATAAAAAAAGCTAAACAATTTAATAAATACTTGCTCAATGACCAAATAGATTTTAATTATATGGGCCCGTTAATGGATGTTCTGTTTGAGCTCGATACGAACTGCTAGACTTTACTTAGTGTAGTCTCTCCCTGATGATGCCATAGCAAGACGAAACGTGTCGGATTGGATTTTTAAAAAACAAAATAATTTAATTAATTTGGAACTTAACAAGTGTTTTGTGATTCCTTTTAAAAATAGAACAGATATGTTTACAATTTTAGTGTATATTGCTCCAGTAATTCCAGAGTTCTGGAACATTCACAACTACATTCATTTGATATGCATCTCGCTCATTAAATACAATAACTTCATAACTAAAAACGTCATTTCGAGACAAATTCAATTTAGGGATTCAAATT
Source organism: Leptarthrus brevirostris (assembly GCA_964036015.1). Lineage (NCBI taxonomy): Eukaryota > Metazoa > Arthropoda > Insecta > Diptera > Asilidae > Leptarthrus > Leptarthrus brevirostris. Next base: position 44,140,028 of record OZ038375.1, read on the forward strand.
ACTTTTGAATCTTTTTTTACACGATTCTGATTTAACATGAATTATTTTTCTCTTTTTAACAGACTTCTCAAAAACAACACGTCCTAAGTTTAAATATTTCTTTTCTATTTCCCTGATTGGTACCATGTCATGTGTTTGATGAGGTGGGGGTGAAACCTAACTTCATAATGCGTGGACCAATTTGGATAATACTCTTTTAGTTGTACGGAGAAGGATCCCCTATTGCGAATAATGGAAAAAATTGTTGTTCTAGGGAGGGTTGAGGTGGGGAGGGGTAGTCGAATTTTACAACGCGTGGAACGATTTGGGTGAGTCTCTTTTTATTGGGTAGAGTATTTTGCCCGAATGGTATCTTGTCAAAGAATTGTTTGGTGGAGTGGGGGTGAAACCTAACTACGTAATGCGTGGACCGATTTAGATAATTATTTTGTTGTTGTATAGAGTATGGCCCGATTTGGATTATTCTACTTTTGATGTGTAGAACATATTGCGCCACTGTGGTTTATGGAGGGAGCGTTACCGAACTTCTTAATGCGCACACCTATGTATTTGAATGATACTTTTTTGTTGTGTACGGTATGATATCACATTGCTACTATATGAAAAATGATGACCTATGGTTTAAGTGGGGGGAGAACTAGCTTAAATTTTTGACACGTGGACCGATTTAGATGATTTTGATATACAGTATCTATTTGTATTTTGCCAAAAATTGTGGTTTGTGTTGGGAGTTGGTGGATGGGCGGCGCCTAGCTTCATGAGGCATAGACCGATTTGGATCATTTTGATTCTTTTGTACATAATAGGTTTCCTGATTGTTAAATGATAACAATTTTGTACCTAGAGTGACTACAATGGTTCTCTGGCTACGATAATTCTCTCCTGCTCAGTGTTACCAGATCTACAGGTTTCCTGCTAAAACTGAAGGTTCTTTCAAAAGCTTGAGGGTTTTATGAAGTTTTTTCCGGTTATAAATATTTAGAGGTTTTCAGTGGATTTGGCTTATCAATACATGAATGTTTTACTGTTCAAGAAGATGCCACAATAGAATGAAAACAACACACGTATCTTATTGTACTTGAAACTCAATCCTCAAACATTGCAATTGTTTTAGTCCAACGAGTAAGAAACTAAATTTAGTTGCCCCAGCGTATTAAATCCGTGTACATGAGCGTGCTGATTTCTACGACTTTTTTGCCCTCATACTTCAACTCTGCCGTCACTTTGGTTTACGTTTTTCTCTTTTCTTCTTGGCAGCCATATTGTATTTTAGGCTCCTCTTCAAAGGCGGAGGTATAATTAATCTTTGAAAGGAGTTAATAGATGAAAAATTTTTCCCGTACGATATCTTTGCCTTAACTGAAACCAATCTAACACCAGGAATTCTCGACGACGAACTATTCCCTTAAAACTATACCATTTTCCGTGTTGACGGTTGTGTAGGCACCAATGATCCACCAGGTTGCGGGCCACCCTGCTCAATACTTCCGACTCCACAATATCAGAATTTGTATGTATGAAATTACCACAGAATAAGTGTATTCTGTATATTCTTTGTTGTTATAATCGTCCCTCTCAACCTCTAGAAGCCTACGAGCCCGTAATTGAAACATTAGATACCATGCTTGAGAACGCTAACGCCTCCGATGAATTCATTGTACTGGGTGACTTTAACCTCCCCCGTATTCAATGGTCATTGTATGAGGACTGTTCACACTTTGTCCCCTTGAACGCCTTTTCCGCCAAAGAAGCCCTTTTTACCGATCAGCTTTCTATTTCTGGTCAATTTCAAGTTAGTGGAGTCAGGAACTTCCTGGACAGACAATTAGACTTAATCTTTTCTTCAGACCCAGTTAACTCGGCTGTCGCAGAAAGCAACCATCTTCTCTCCTCCCTCGATCGTCACCATCCTCCCCTGTTCCTCGTTTTCTCCTACGAACACCCTCACGCCCTTTCAAGCTCCGAATCATCTTTTTCCTTCAATTTTCGTAAAGACGACTTTGAAAAATTAAATCACTTGCTCCTCAACTCTAACATTGGCACTATCCCTCAACATATTCCAGTTGACGTTACTTTAGAGGCGTTCTATTCGGAAATACACGCTTGTCTTATACAATCTATCCCTCTTTTCCCTCGTAAAAACTACTTATCATCCCCCGTATGGTACGACAAAGAAATACGCTCTATCCGCAACAGGAGAAATAAACGTTGGCAGACTTTTCTTCTAACCCAGACTGAGTCTGACTATTCTTCCTACCTATTTGCTTATACCTCTTTTTCTGAACCTCTACCATGAGTACCTCCAACTACTAGCCTTATATCCGACCCCAAACGTTTATATAACTTTATTAATTGCAAGAAGAAATCCAATGGTTACCCCTCTACCCTAAAGCTCGAGCATACCTCTTCGTCTGATCCTAAAGTTATTGCCAACTTCTTTGCACACTTCTTCAGTAAAACTTTCAGCGACAATTCCCTACAACCTGACCTTAACTACTTTTCATTCTTGGACAAATGCACTCAAACGACGTTTACGACTTTAGACCCTGATCCTGGACTAATCGCCGCCAGTATCAACGGGCTTGAGGACGACTTTCACCCAGGTCCAGATGGCATTCCGGCCATCGTTCTGAAAAAGTGTGCCATGCATCTAGTTCAACCCCTCACCTTGCTTTTCCGTCTTTCGGCCGCTCAAGGGGATTTCATCTTCAAAAAAGGTTGCAAGAACGATGTGTCCAACTACAGACCCATCGCAAAATTATCATCCATACCTAAACTAAAAATTGGTCTATGATTCTATGTTCTTCCACTGTAAGTCTATCTTCTCGTTCTCCCAGCATGGCTTCCTGAAAGGAAGATCTACAACCACCAACCTTACCGACTTCGTCACCAAAACGCCATGTGCCCTGGAAAACGGTAAAGATGTTGATATTATCGTCAACGATTTTAGCAAGCCTTCGACAAGATCTTCCATAACGTTATCTTCTTCAAACTTGATCGCCTAGGCTACCCCTCCCGATTCATCACCTGCATTCAATCCTATCTTAATAACCGTCGGTACACTGTTCTTTTCAGCCCATCCATTTCTTACCCTATTGTCGCTCGTTCCGGCGTCCCTCAGGGCAGCGACCTCGGTCCATAGATTTTTATCCTTACAATAAATGATTTGAATGAGTCGTCAATCACTCAGAGCTGTCCATTTATGCTGATGACATGAAAATAATTAAACATATCTCCTCAATAACCGACTCTCTTCCCCTGCAAAAAGATCTCGATTCGTTCACTACCTGGTGCATGAAAAACTTGCTTGAACTCAATGTCTCCAAATGCCAGTCCATCTCTTATTCCCGCAAACGTCTTACCACCACCCCGAGAGTCTACATGCTAACCGACGTACCAGTCTCTATCGTTACCTCTTTGTGTGACCTAAGAATAATGTGATAGCGAACTCAATTGCCGTTCCCATATTGACAGTATAATTAATTAAATGCTGGTCTAGAGAGTTCTCCAATCCTTAAATTTCTGTATATCTCCTTCGTTACACCTCTCCTTGAATATGCCAAGCAGGTGTGGTCACCTACACATACAACTCATATTAATAGGATTGAAACCGTCCAGCGTAGGTTCATTCGCTTCGCTCTACGTGATCTTCCGTGGGTACACAGATTCAACCTTCCACCTAATGAAAACCGTCTGTAACTGATCGACTTACAACCTCTAAGTAAACGTCGTGATGTTTCAGACATTCTCTTCATTTATCAGTTATTAACTGGTGCCATAGACTGCCCTTCATTCCTGCAATCTTCACCCATCTATATCAATCCCCGCAATCTTAGGTCCACTCCGACTCGACCGCCATTGCACAAACTACGGTCAAAGCCAGCCAATTACCAGGATGCTTCGAAAAGTCAACAACCTTTCCTCCTTTGACTTCCATCTGAGTAAATCATCCCTTCACAAAGCCTTTATCTTAATACCGCCCATCTTGATATTTCTTAATTCTTCTTCCTTCCAGCCCGTATTTACTATAATTATAGTTCATATTGTAGCTTTTACTATTTACATATTTGTTATGTTGTATCATTTATTATAGCTTGTAATAGTAATATTATGTTATAGCTTGTAATTTTTGTATTATTATGTAATATCTTGTATTAAGCTTAAATAAATAAATAAATTTATTGAAAGGTTAACTGATTTACAAATTAGTTAGTAAATTCCCTTGTTTTAACAATATATTACTGTGCAAAGGAAGACTAATAAAAATAACAAATTTTAATGAATGTCGCTAGATCGTCGAGATTTTAGTGCTTTTATTACAAATTTGTGTTTATGAGACCCTAGACCTGCTGTAATTAGAATAGAGATACGTTTAAAAATTCTTTTGAACTTCAATTGACCAAACTGTATGCTCAGCGATATAAGCAATCGTGCGAGGCTGAAAACCTGTTTAAAGGATGGTCCACTTCGTATGAAGAAAATGCTTTTAAGGTTTTTACAAAGTGTACAAGGTACTTATAGTATAATCGAATGATAGTAGATTAAAAATTGGTACTGACCGTGAAAACATATTATTTGTTCATTTTATATAGATATTAGTTATTTGGCTAAAGTCGGAAAATGTTCTCTTTTCTAGGTGACCATAAAAGCGCGAAAGAAAGATTTGAGTGATCGTGCAAAAACAAACGATAAAGGAAATGAGAGTAGCTATGTTTATTGCGGAGCATACCGCTATCAAATGCATCAATCATCTTGGTGAGTTATTGATGGCGAACACTTCAACGTAAAACTTAATCGAACAAAATTCACGGGCTTAAACACAGAAAATTTAGCTCCAGAGTCAAAAAAAGAATTAATTGAAGATATAGGAGACTCTTCGTTTAGTTTAATAATTGGTGAAAGTAACGATAGTGCCAATTTAAAGTGTTCCGGGTCTATGATTAGATACTGGAGTATTAAGAAGAGAACTATCGTGGATACAATGTATTGTCCTCTACCATTGGATGCTTGTGACGCGATTGGTATTACAAATACATTATCAAGTGCTCTTAAAAACGATCGACTGAATGTAAGCAATCTCTGTTGCATAGGCGTTGATGGAACCAATACGATGTTGGACGAGCATCATTCTGTTGCCACATTATTAAGAAAAGAAGCTGGAGATCATTTAATAATGAATCGATGTATTTGCCATTCACTGCATTTAGCAGCAGGTTCCAAAACGCTACCAGGAAACTTGGATTTCAAGTTGAAACAAACTTGTCACACAAGAAAAGATTAAGGTACGAAGTACCTAAGGCAACTAAAAGCCTCCCAGAAAGTCTAATAATAGTTTGACGGAACGTGTACGCAACACGTTCCGTGAAATTGTTATTAGTCTTTCTGGGAGGAAGTGGTACACAACACGTTCCGCAAAATTTTTATTAGACTTTCTGGGAGGAAGAGGAGTATTAATCAGGCTTTTAGTTGCTTTATTAACTGGGGGCTGCCGCCCCCCCTCCCCTTTTCTAGAAAAGGCTGTGATAAACTATAACTAGTAATATGAATATAGAAGTGACTGTTTGTTTGTGTTGTTGTGTTTTTACGTGTAGTTTCGTGTAGTCCGTGAAATTTTTACTTGTACTTTCCGCGTACTTCCATGTTTTTGTTTTTTTTTAAAGGGAGTTGAAATGCTTGATGAACGCTTGGAACTACTTCCCAACAGTGTCGGACTCCTGTGGCACAGTTTACCGACTAAAACACCCCCCTGCTTCTCCGCACACTAGCCTGGAGCTGTTTGGCACACTACTTCGGGCTAGGTCCTGTTATTTTGCCCATCAGGCACCTTCTCCCTCACCAGTTGCCAGCTTTTCCAGGTCGTTTTTCTTTCGTTGAAAAACGTCCTCCACGTACCTGGCTGTGTTGTTCCAGACTTCCTCGTTGGCAATCATGCCTTCCACTATAGTGTCCGGATAGACCACCCTCCTGGGTGAGCCGCCTCTAGGGCTCTTCTCTGCGCGGCCCATTTCTCGAACTCAAAAAAGGTGTGCTCTGCGGTGTCAACTTTTCCCGGGCAATACATGCACTCCGCCGAGGCTGTCTTCCCCATCCGGTAAAGATACGATCGAAAGTACCTGTTCCCGCTCAGCAGCTGTGTGAGGTGGTAGTTTACTTCACTGTGTTTTCTGTCCACCCAGAGGCGTATATTTTTTATAAGTCTAGCTGTCCATCGTCCCCTGCTCTCCTCGTCCCATATCTTCTCCCACTCTTCTAGGGTATGGAGCCTCTCTTCTCTGCTCGCGATTACCCTCCCTGCTTGCGTCTTCCTAAGGTAGATCGTCCTTCTCTCTTTTACAAGCAGTTCGACGGGTATCACTCCGGCGATCACAAGCGCGGCTGGCTCGGAGACAGTGCCAACCAGTTGTGTTTATTCTGGCATCTCTAGTCTGAGTAAGCTGTCATAGGAGGCGTTCCAGAAGTTGGGTCCTAGTATGGATCCTTGCGCAGCCCCAGCCGTCACTTGTATCCTGCGCTGGCCCTCGTTGGTAGCTTGCGACCTTCCACTTGCTATAGAAGGCCCCCGCTGTCAGGCGGGTGGTGTTGGAAAACAAGCTTTAGTACCTCGCTTGGAATCCCGTCGGGCCCAAGTGTTTTTTGTCTTTCATCGCCAAGACAGCCTCTTCTAGTTTCCTGAGGGAAAAAAGTGGAACTTCTTCATCCTCCGCAGGTTCCAGTGCCTTTCTCTCCGTGTGTTCGGGAAACAGTCCGTGTGGCGGGTCTCAGGGAGCCCAGCTTCTAGGTGACGATCTTATACGCGAGTCCCCAGGGATCCGAGTTGACATCTTCCCTGATATTTTTCCAGCAGCGGGCCTCGCTTTGTCCTATGGCTCGCCTTAGCACCCTCCTGGCGCTTTTGTATTCCGCTGATCTGAGGTCTGCCTCCTCGCGGTTTATTGCCCATTGTGCGACACGACGCAGCCTTAGGCATCGTCCGCGTATTTGCCCTATCTCTGAAGTCCACCAGTATACCGGACGTTTCCCGTGTCGCGGCCTACTTTGTGGCATCGAGGTCCTGCAGGCAGACTCTATCAGCGACAAGGTGGAGGCCGCCAGCGCCTCGGCTACGGTCTTTCCGCTTCCCTTTGTCCCCCACGTCTCCCAATCCGCTCGACAGAGCTTCCAGGAATTTTGGTCCGCCCATCCTCTCGGTATTCCATTTTTTTGCGCCTACCCCTTGGTATTGGCGTTGCTGCTGTTGCGCCCGTTTGTAGACCTCGAAACTTATATACTGGTATTCGCTTCCCGAGTAGTCCTCCAGCACTCTTCACTCCCGTATCAGCGGCACCAGTGTTTCGGAGGCAAAGGAAACATCTGGGATGGTTTCGGTGTACCCAGGGCGTCGGAAGGTTGTCACGCTGCCGATGTTTAGAACCAGGAGTCCTGTTCTGGTGGCCATCGTGCATCGTGTGTCCGCACTCCAGCGCTTTTGCGTTAAAGTTTCCCGCCACTACCACATCACCCGTGGTGCTTACGACCTCATCCTCCAGGCAGGGGTTCGTTCGCCGTAAAGTAGCAACTAAAGTACGTCACTTCTGCATGTTTCACCTACACAAAACCTCTGCCTTTGCCGTGGGCCTCGACCTGGGTTCTTCTGGGGTCTGGCGTCCAGATGGCTGCAGTGCCTGTCAGGTCAGGATACCAGTAGGATGGGTCCTTGTCCTTGAACTGCTCGCTGAACAGTAGCACATCGACCTGTTTCTCTTGGCACAGTTGGTACAGGAGGAGGTTATCAGCTATCCTGCCTCTATGCATATTGCCCTGGAAGACACGGATCATTTTAAGGCTTTTCAGGTCATTTCCAGGGCTTTCTTAAAGCTCCCGCAGCGTCCTGAGCCCGGAACATGTGCGTGTTCTTGATCCGCCCCATCTCTCTGAAGAGGACGCAGTTTGCCGGGGCTGTGCACGCCTTGCCCTTGTGTCCTGCGCCTCCGCACTTGTAGCATAGGTTCCCCCTGTCCGGGCCTTTACAATCCTTTACTACGTGGCCATATCAAAGCCACCTGAAACATCGTGCCACTACCACTCTCCTTCGCACCCTGCAGTACAGCCAACCGACCTTCACCTTTGTTCAGGAGTTGCTCCGCTGACTTCTCCTCCACCACGATAATGGACAGCTTTTGTCCTCGGCTATTTGCGGCTGTAAGGAACACCTTCACTTTACTCAGTGCTGGAGGATTGCGTCTGAGGGCTTCCTCCGCCTCCTCTTTTCCCGTATAGCAGTCCAGGTCCCTGATCTCCATGCTACATCTTGGGACCAGTTTGCGGACCGTGGTCCTTTCGTTCAGGAGTTCTTTTACCGACTTTTCGAAGGCCGCTTTGTCACCTGATTCAGTTCCGAGTTCCATAAGGACCTCGCCCTGCTTCGTCCGCCGAGTCGATTTGATCTCCGTCTTTGTGTCCTCTGGCTTTACATTCTTCCTGGTAGCTGGTGGCCGCTTTTATGCTCTTCAGGACGGCCTTGTATCTACGGAGCATGTCATCCTCATCCCTCTTGAATACGTCCGCGCTGAAGCTTTTTGGAGTGCAGGCCGGGGTGGTGTCTGCCGAGAAGTCGACGGTAGCTCGGTCTTCTTTGTCTGGTTGAGAGCTCGCGGCTTCGCTTTGGTCCTTTGGAGGAATCTTCCTGGCGGAAGTTGGCGTTCTCTTTAGTGCAGAGCTCTCCTTGAAAGGGTTTGCAGCGCTTATTTCTCAAGGCTTCGCAGCTTTGTCTTCATGTGACTCTTGGTTTTGCAAATTTTAGAAATTCATGTTTGAGAGGCCCCCACTCAAGGCCGTTATCTGGGTACACGGAAATTGCACGGCGATTTGAGGGTGCTAAATAGACACTGCCAAAAAATTAAGCGATCAACCAACATCAGTTTACTTTGTTAAAACTGAATGAAACGATATAATTGAATTTTGGTTTTAAGTTTACCAAAGTGCAAATACATGAGGTGAACAAAAAAAAAATATTAGGTTGAGAGATTATTTGCTCAAATGAATATCATCAAAAATAAAATTAGAAATATACTACTGGTTAGAACTACAGAAAAAATTTTGGTTGTTTGTCATTGTATGGACCATGTAAGTAGGGAAACTGGCATTACTTTTAAACTTTCTGATAGAATGTTAAGTTTGTTCAGATCCGATAATATTTACGCAATGCACAATGACTCTGATTGTACGGAAATTTATGATAATTATATCTAAGATGAATTAGTCGATAATTAATATAAGGTTCTGATATGTATGTATGCAGTATTTAAACAAATGTATAGTAATATATAGTTTAATAAATAATTATATAATTGTTTTGATATTAAATCATCTAGCTAATTAATTAATTCTATTATCCTTCATATAGAAAATAGTGTAAATGTAAAGTAGCGAAACAACATGATTAATTCCGTAATATGTTGCCGGATTTGGATAATTTTGTTTCCATTCTTTAGAGTATACTACCTTTTGAAATTGCTTTGTTCGTACGGGCAGCATTCTTCGAGTCCCATATATAAAGACCCTAAAAAGTGAAAAATAAAATAGTTTTTAAAAAAGTTGAATTGGATTAAAAAAAGCGCTAAAAAGCATAAAATAATTTTTAATTTTATGTCTATTACGACATTTTGAAGTGTTACAAGGTGAACCCGATATATAGGGAATGTGGTGACCTGAAAACAAATGGATAATTTCGATTCGAGTTTATTCTTGTAATTAATACAATTACCATGTATATCGTCCTTCTCTATATCCTTCACTAAAAGATTCGAGTGATCCTGCAAAAAGTTTTATTTTATTTACAGAAAACTATGGAGAAGTCTATACTTGCCCTTGTAGTGGTAAAGATTACGAGACGTCGGCGAAAACAGCCTTGGGCTTAAGGATCCCGTGAATTATCCTCCTCCGTCGTATCTTGGGGAATCCTAAAATAGAAGAAATTAAGCAGGAGGAAGTCGAGATGTTTGAAGGGCATACTTCACGATAAATTTAGCTCTAATATGGAATTCACTTTCGTTAGCACATTACTTGGACAATGTCTATCCTATATTGATGAATGCTGTGCAAATGATATCCAGTACAATCTTTTTAAAATTTTATCATCGCGGGATTCAACGACCTGAAAGTAGATTAAGTAGATTATTATTAAGATCATAAATTTTTTTATTTAGAGTGAATTTTATTTAAAGTAGCTTAAAATTACCTTGTAGGAATGATGTAAGTCAAACAGGGTAATGCGCAAAGTTTGGTTCTCACAGCCTGAGAAATACAAAAGAAGTGGTATTTATCTTTTATCTTTAAACTAAAACTTAAACATCAAAATAACTAATTAAATACTTACGCTGTCCATTCTCTTTCGAACTAACAAGATATTAAACGAAACACGACATAACCTTTACACCGACACCGACTACAACAAATATTGGAACGAACTCCAATTACCCGAGAAAAAGCTTAGCGACTTAAAGTTAAACGTAATCCAAACCGATTTGACCGATTACCAAAATTCTACGAAAATACGGTGCGGAAATGCGAATAGGGGCACTTTCTCTCCAAAAGCGTTGGTAGGTGAAGTGTTTAGATCTCTTTTGAAGGCGCCATTAAAGAAGAAAAAGTGGCAGTCAGATATTTTGTCTAAGTGAAGAAGAAGTAAAGTGTTGAAGAAATAAAGTGTTAAAGGCAAGGAATTGAAAAAAAAAACGTGAGAGTACAAAGGAAGAAAATTCAAAACATCAAAGAAGAAAAGTGGAAACAAGGACAAATAAAGTTGGAAATCAAATACGAAGATTGACAGGACGAAAAATGGACGGAAGACAGGTTAGAAGCAGACTGGGCAGATCTCGAAGACAAGGCACACAAAACAAAAATAAGATATGTACTGCAATTTAGTGTTTATAAATATATCGTGGTCTTACAACCAATTTCAAATTTCCCTTACTTTCTTGCGCGCTACCTTATTTGCAACTTTGTTTTGAGTTTTAAATTTTGATTTTCCATTTTTATTTTATTCATGAGGAATAAACGAGCATAAATTTAATGAAAAAGGTTCCAGTGTGTATCTATTAAATAATTAAGTGAATTTCGATTTAAATTGTGTGTTTCCAGTTGTTTAAGAGAGTTCGTGGACTGTAAACTCACGTGGCACCCAACAGGTGTTTGCGCCAGCGTTAACCCATCCTTTCTCCAAAGCTTGCCGGTGGTGAAAGTTATGCGATCAAATTATTACATAACAGAAGTCGGTGCAAATTAAGCACACAAAACAACTAGCCAGCCATAATGAAGATACTCGTAATATATAAAATTACCTGATTTGAATGTTGATAAAAATAAGAAAACATTCATAAAATAGCAATCATTATTCGTTATTGTTTTTAGATGTAGTAATAAGTGCTAGTTGAATATTGTATTGTATTGGGTGAATATTGTATACGTCTATCGTAGCGAGATTTTAGTTGCAAATTGATATTTTTGCATTAACAATTTTTACCGAATGCCCTCTAACATGGGGTTACATGTATGAAAGATCGAAAATGACCAATATTAGTATAAGATGCATACTTCTCGGGGTCAGTAAGATGAATAATGATACTATTGTTACGAGTAATATGTAAAAATAATTAAAAACGACATTCACTCAACGAAAGTCCGAGCAAATCCGGGCATACTCAGCTAGTTATAATATATATATCGGTAAAGATTTTCCGTGGGATTCGTACAACTTTATGGGACAAATTCTGATCTATGACAATTTGCATTAAATCAATACTTTCAAAGTAGTTTCCGGGATTACCTCTTACATATAAACAAAGTTGGGATTGGCAGCACTGATCCGTTCTAAGAAAAAGTATCAAACGATTTTGCGCGAAATTTCCTTTAAAATCATAGCTATACATATGTCCAAAAATTAAAAGCAAGCACAACAATTATCAGGACACCAGTAAGAACTTTATCCAACAAATTTGGTGGTGTAAACAACGATACGCGCACAAAAATAAAAACAACACGGACATTGTTATGAGTGAAGTGAAAACTTTCTGGATTACCATAATATTTCACAAGCTGTGAACAAACTCTGCAAAATTACACTATTCCACAAGAACAACTTATGTGTAGCGATACAAAACCAACCAAGAGGCGCAGAAGTTTACTTTCACCAGAGGCTACTGCAAACCAGAGGTTAAAAAAGCAAAGTCGTCAAACTGATATGTAGGAAAAAGTTGGTAATATTAGTATGCGTGAACCACTAGAAACACTGTGATGAAGGCTCAAATAGCTAATCTTGCGACAAAAGAAGATATCAGGTACATTAAGGAAGAAGTAGACTGCGTTAAAACTGAGTGCAGTACAATAAATTCAGATGTTAGTCAGCTGAAAATACAGAACAGCAATCTTATGAAAGGAGTGGGGCCTAAATAGCCCGGTAAAAGTGGAAATTTCAATTTACAATTATTTGCATAGAGCTGTAACTTGTTATATACTTTGGGAACATTATTACAAATAAAATACTAAAAGTCCCCACCGATCCCGAATCTGCAAAAAAAGTTATTTGAGGTCAAAGGTCAAGAAATGGTTTTTCCAATTTTTCCGTTATACGGTAAGTTTTATCATAAAAATAGATCAGACAAAAGTTGTAGATCATAAAATTATCTACAAAAATTGTTCTTATACCTTTTATTCTAAGAATCACAATTCCTGAGAAATTGCGATTCTAAAAGTTGAAGAAGTCGTATTCTACATAATATGCACATATTTCCGCACCACCTGTGAGGTAGTGTACTCGGCGCATTTTTTTAACGTGGTGTCCCCCGTAGTCATAGTCCACGTTCTATTGTGACTAAGTTTTATTATAAAATATTGTATTAAGTAAAAAATGGTACTATTGAAACTGATTTAAATCGCACGAATTATTGTTGTTATTGTTATTCTGACTGATAATCTTCAAATGCCACTTCAAAAGTTATATCTTCTTCGCTTTCGTCTTCTTCTTGTTCTTATAGCTGGATATGTGAAAAAGATACATCAGAGTTTTCCTCATTGATATCATAAAAATCTCCATCTGTTGAAGTTGATTCAACATTGGAGCAAGACTGGCCTTGGCCATTAGTACATACTGGTGAACAAAATAACCCAACTTTTTTACAGCTACATTTTGCACTACAACCCTTTTTGCAATTGCAAAAGATGGTGTCGAGAAGTCTTTCCGGAGCAGGTGGGAGTAAAGTTTGAATTGCCCCCAAAGTATTATCTACTAATTTCCAACCCCAGTGTTTTTGGGAAGTCGGTTAAAAACGTTCACAAGTCAGAAAGAAAATTATACTGAGGGATGATTGATGGTACTACCTTTTCTTGGACGGATGTGTAGTTCATCTGCAACAAGAGAAATATCATTCGATGCATCAATAGCTCATTAACCGACAAAGAAGTTCTATTAAGTTCGATCTTTATTTTTTTTAATTTTTATTTTTTTTATTTTTTTTTATTTCTGACTGGGCATAACTTCTTTCTTTGGATAGAGTATGTTCACCGATTGGTACCATTTCAAAAATGTTTTTGGTACGACGGGGGTTGTTGGGGGGTGGGGGTTGAAACCTCAGTTTGTAACGCCTGTTTGGATGGTTCTTTTTTTGTTGTACAGAGTATGGTCCCCCATTGCTAATAGGAGAAAGAAAAATTTCCAAGGATGGGGGGAGGGGGAGGGGTAGTCTAACTTCGTAATACGTGGACCGATGTGGATAATTCTTTTTCTGTTGGGTAGAGTATGCTGCCTGGTTGATGCCTCGAGAAAAAGAAATGTTGTGGGGGAGGGTGGAACTTAATTTTGTGAAGCGTGGATCGATCTGGATGGTTCTTTTGCTGTTGTATAGAGTGTGATCCCCCATTGCTAATAGGAGAATAATTTAGTTCTATGGTGGTGGTGGGGGTGGGGATTAGTAATCTAACTTCGTAACGCGTGGACCGATTTGGATATTTCTTTTTCTGTTGGGTACCACAAGAAAAAATTTTGTTGGGATGGAGGTGGGGTAGAGGGTTAAACCAAAGTTTTTAACGCGTGGACCGATTTGGATGGTTCTTTCTTCGTTGTCTCTATAGTAGAAGACACTAAAAAGTGCAAAATAAAATAGTTTCTTAAAAAAAACGTTGAACCGACTTCACAAAATGCGCTAAAAAAGCGCTTAAAAACATTAAATAATTTTTAATCTTATATCTATTACGATATTTTGAAGTCGGTGCAAATTAAACCCCTGTTCAGTAAAATTGTAAATATATAACACAATTTGTCAGCTTTTATTAAATTTTATTAAAATATCCTAACTTAAATCTAACACGAATTCTCACACTTTAATAATTCACTTTAAAAGAAAAAAAAATTAAATTCAAATTATATTAAATAAAAAAGATAAAAAACAAATTTAAGAAAATGAAAAAATATCTGAAAAAAAGATTAAGTTCACAAAAAAAAATGATTAAATTGCATATAAAATTGCAATGTCCAACCCTGGGCATTAAGCAAATTGTATGTCAATTTATTACGCTGTTACCGATGACCTTTCTCGTTGAATACAAAAAGACTAAAGAGGACGAGAGCCTTTTAGACAGTTCCTTTTATAGCCCCAGAGTCGCCAGTTTTCCTTTAATTTTTAATTTATCCATAATGCGAATTTCTCATAATATTTAATTTCTTCACTCGAACAAATGTCACTAATTAATTAAATATTTAATTGGGTTAGATTTTATTTCCTTGAGGTTTACATGTAAGTAAAGTTTTTTAAAACATTTGCAAATTATTAAATTCTGCTATAACATGGCGGACTGGCAAATTTGCGGCCATATTTAAGCAATTTTTGCTGTGGAACGTATTTCCTTTCCATCCTTATTACACCTTACTTCTCTTTCACTCTCATTGCGTAAAAGAGAAATAATAAAATCGGGAATAAAACGAAAATTACGCAATGTACGTTAATTCTGGCAACACCGCTAAATTCCTCGCGAAAAATTACCTTGTTTTGATGTGACAGGTCTTTGCTGAATATAAAGTTGTCAGTTCGCGGTTTTCATGTTGTGAGTGTCGCGAGGTTATGTTATCGAGTGTTTTTATTGTGTTATGTGTAATAATACAGGTAAGTTTTATCATCCAACAGTGTGTAAATGTGTTGTAAATTATGAATTTGATCGTGTAGTTCGATTAGTTTTGTTAAATTTCAACGATTAAAAAAAGTGCGGCAACTGTCACAGGTGAATGAATTTCGCGAATTTTACCTGTAATGCATGTAAGTTGGACAAATTTATATCATAATTGTGTCCCTTACTATGTATTTGTTGCAATGATTCATTCAGCTGTAGGTATTGCGTGAAATTTAATGTAAATTTTCTGTCTTTCTTTGCCCGTGTTGTTGGTTCGCCAAAAAATTTGTTTACAAATCCAGCCGTTTCTTGTGCAAACCTTTTTAAGGTTGAAGTAAATTAATACGATTTTATTTAATTCAATTTATCTTTTATTTCAGGTAACTATTACAATTCATTGGTACCTGAGGAACTTCCAGGTACTCAGGTAAGTATTTGTGTCATTTCTATTTCAATTGCAATTTGTTAAAGTTTTTTCTTTTTAGGTGATTTGACTGAACATTCTCCCCCTGTTGAACAGTCCCGTTCAACAAGCCCTTGTTATGTTTGGAAATACCTCTCTTATGATAGTGATGAAAGACAATCCTATAGGAACTCTGATTGAAAAGCACGTCTAACTACTACGGTTCTTTATTGCGGAATGTAAATATCGACAACTGAATAGCTGAGGCGATAGACAAACGGTAACAGTTAAAATATTTGTTTAAATGAATATGTACGTACAGTCGCTTACAACTCGGCCATCCTACATTTTACATTTTATACAAAATGTACAACCAAATACATATTACAACTTTAATGAATCATACATAATTGGACTCTGTATGGCGTAAAATAAAATTTGTTTGCTGCAACAATCTATAACATATACAATTATAAAATTGCAACACATTAATCGAAAGAAAACATAACTTGCCTTAGTTTAATATCTTTAAAATATACATAATAACCTAGATTACATATAATATTTAAATTTTCGTTTACATAGTTTGTGTCACTTATTATAAATACAATAATTGAACATATCAAGAGCGTACGCCCTATCAGAAATATTTAAGAATGCATTGAATGGGTTAATTTATAGGTTTCTAAGTTTCTGGTCTTTTTCTTTAACCGAATGCTACATAAATCAAGCAATAGCAATATCAATATCACTTTAACATATTGTACAATATTATATATATATATATATATATATATATATATATATATATATATATAAAGTATTATCTACAAGTTCCTAACAATTATTTTGAAATGCTTTAAGAAACAAATAGAAATATTACAACAATTGTTTGCATTAACGTATTCAAACCTCGCAAACGCACATTATGTATTGTTTCATATTATTTGGAAAACATATACCCTCATAAGGTAAACGCATTAATCGCAACCCTTCAACATCTTTAATCAAATACCTATCGTTAGGTAATACTTTAAAAATTTTGTACGGACCCCGAAATTCTGGAACAAGTTTTTTATTTATCCCAGGCGTTGTCACTACATTTTTAATCATTACTAAGTCACCTATGGAATATTTTCTTGGCTTTTTATGAATTTCATCGTAATATTTTTTGTTATAATTTTGGCTTTTTCGGATCATCTCGGAAGCTTCATTTCTTATCACTGCTAAATCTCGAGTATAATTCTGATTCACAAACCTCGCCCCTCTGGTTTACTCCGAATAGAAGCATGCTTGGCAAGAATCCGGTGCTTCGATTAATGGTGTTATTAATCGCAAATTCAGCCCTAACCAAACCTTCGTACCAGTTACCTGTCGAGTCTTCTTTACAGTCCTTAGAAAGCATAGGTGTTAATACACGGTTGACACGCTCAACTTTACCATTCGCCTGAGTTGTGTTAGTAGCCACCTTAACGTGAACAATATTATTCTCTAAAAGGAAATTATTAAATTCTGCCGATGTAAGAGAGCTTCCGCGGTCACTAATAATTTTATTAGGGCGGCTGTATATATTAAAATAAAATTTTAAGCACTTAATGACCTCATCCGTGTTTGTGCTATTTACAGCATACAGCTTTGTGAACTTGGTGAATCCATGCACAGCTAAGAAAATGTATTTTTTCTTGTTTTTAGAAGTCGGTAACGGTCCGAAATGATCTATGTGCAGCATCTCGAATGGAACATTGCCTTTAGGTATATTATGTAAGGTACCCTCGGCCTTACCAGAAGATGGTTGAAAATATGCACATTTTAAACAAGTGTCAATAAAGTTTTTTATCCTTGATTTCATGCCAGGGAACCAATAGGTTTTTTCTAATATACTCATAACATTTATTGGCTCCAGCGTGATATAGATTTTCGTGATGCGTTTGGATGACTCGCTCGATCATTATTTCAGGAATATAAAATTTTACAGTACCATTTTCCTTTCTATACACTAATCCATTGATTAAAGTGTAGGCTGGACTTTCTTTATTTTCCAAATCGGACAAGATCTCGCTAATTAATGGATCTTGCTTTTGAGCTGTTGCCAGTGCGAAATCAAATGTACCCTCCTCGACCATCAAAATCTGCACGCACCTACTCAAGGCATCCACGTGATTCATCCTATTCCCTGAACGATGCTCAATCACATAGTCATAATTTTGAAGCTCTAAAGCCCAACGTGAAATACGCGGATTTAACATCTTTTTGCTCAATGTGAGCGTTAGGGACTGGCAATCTGTAATATTTTGAACTTGATTCCGAGTAAATAAATTCGAAATCGTCTTAGTGCATATATGATGGGCTATGTCTCAAGCTCGTAGCTGTGATAATGCGATTCCACCTCAGTTGCTCTTTTCGAAAAGTAGAACACAGGGTGAAATTTATTATCACTTTGTTTTTGTAGCAATATTGCCCCGAATCCAACACTACTCGCTTCGCAATGCAGTTCCGTCACGTTAGAGGGACTATAAATTGATAATACAGGCGAGCCTAACAAGTTCTGTTTTAACATCTCGAACGTAGAAAACTCCTCTGAACGGAAAACAAACATAGCATCCTTTTTTAAAAGATCATACAATGGTTTGGCCAGAATCGCAAAATTCATGATAAATTTCCTAAAACACGAACAAAGCCCCTGTTCGGATTCCCGAAAACTTCCTCGCCAGTTAAATTAACATCAGCAACCTAAAATTAAATCAATAACACAATTTAATCAAAGAGTATGTACAAATTTCTTACCTAAATTCGCTAAAACTCCAGAATCCTGTGTACATCCAACAGAATTTCCATTCTTGTATCCAGTGTACCGTCCATTTGATCCAGCTCTAGCCCCGAAAAAGAAGAAAAACCACAAAGAATCATATTCCTTTATATAAATTTTATAAAACTTACCTAATAAAATTTTATATTTTCTGCAGCCATCCCAGTTCACATCAAAACAAATAAACACTCTGACACATCTTGACAGATGGCCAGTATCAAGTTTTATCACGGCTAAACGGCTAGACGGCCTGGACCAATTTTCTTTTCTACACGCAATAAAACCTTACAAATGTTACAAATATTAATTCAACTGCACGAAAACGACGATACTAAGGAATTAAATTTATTGCTACATGAAAGTCAATAGAATTTATTATTATATAAAAGTAGATAATAAATAAAGATCACAAATCATTGTAATAAATTTGTAAAAGACATAAGTAGGTAAGAATTTCAAGAATTGGAAAGTGGTAACACTAAAGAAATTACGTCATTGATTGCAAATCATAGTGCCGCTAGCTTTTCATCTATAAAAGGACTGCGGATACCGTTTATCTTTCTCTTTTAATAATAATAATATAATAATAATAATAATTCATTTATTTTTTTTCTTCAATTACATCTTCATACAGTGACTTATTTCATATGTTTCAGAGAAAAAGTGAGCTTTTACTAGTAGCAAATAAAGAAAAATAAAAGAGAAACAGAAAGATATTGACAATAAAAATAAAATTATTCAATGAATGTATATAAGCTTGGTTTAAACATCAAACCGTCAGCTGAGTGTTTGCAATTTCTTCTTTGGGAATTTCTTTCTCTTTTATCATTTGGCTTTCGGTGAGTGAACATTTAAAATTATATTTCCACTTTATTCTGGGCATTGACTAGAATAAAGATTTAACTCCACTTTATTCAGGGTATTGACTTGAATAAAGATTTAATTCCCTTTATTCTTGGTTTTGACAAGAATAAAGATTTAATTCCACTTTATTCAGGGTATTGACTTGAATAAAGATTTCCTATCACTTTATTCTGGGTTTTCGACTAGAATAAAGATTTCCTTACACTTTATTCAGGGTATTGACTTGAATAAAGATTTCCTATCACTTAATTCTGGGTTTTCGACTAGAATAACGATTTCCTTACACTTTATTCAGGGTATTGACTTGAATAAAGATTTCCTATTACTTAATTCTGGGTTTTCGACTAGAATAAAGATTTCCTTACACTTTATTCAGGGTATTGACTTGAATAAAGATTTCCTATTACTTTATTCTGGGTTTTCGACTAGAATAAAGATTTCCATACACTTTATTCAGGGTATTGACTTGAATAAAGATTTCCTATTACTTTATTCTGGGTTTTCGACTAGAATTAGGATTTCCTTACACTTTATTCAGGGTTTTAGACTTGAATAGAGATTTTCTTTCCTTCATTATTTTAGTATACGACTTAAACGATCAAATTGCAATATAATATTAGTTATACCACTTTATTATATAAGCGACTTTATTAACACAGTATTCTTATATTTTAACTTTTCCATTTCTTGAATTTATACTTGCTCCATTCTTGAAATTTCTTGCACTTGTTTATGCTCCAGTATTTTAATGAATTTGTTTCGAGCGAATATTAGTGAATTTATCTTAGTGAATTAAAGTGATTAGATTGTAAGTTAACTGATAGTGTTTATTGTAAGTGAAGTCTGTGATACAATAAGGAGAATAAAAATATATATTGAACTGTTTGCGTGTTCATCCTGTTACGGGCAGAACAGCCCCAGAAAACTATGAACTCCCTTAACATTTTTCGGGATTGGAAAGTCGCATATAGCGCGTAAATTATCTTCGTTGGTACGTATTCCTTCGATATTTACGGTATATCCCAGGTACACTATTTCTTCTTGAAGAAACCTGCACTTATCGAACCTCAGCTGTAAATAATGTTCTTTAATTCTGCCAATTACTATTTTAAGAGTTTTCAGATGATCTTCCAAGCATTCACTTGATAACAAAATATCATCCAAGTAAATCAGCAATTTATCTGCTGTGACCAAATCTCCAAAAATACTATTTATGTACCTTTGGAAAACTGATGGAGCATTTTTAAGTACAAATGGCATTTTTAGATATTCGTATTGCCCAATCGGTGTAATAAATGACGTGTACTTTACCGAATCAGGCGAGATGTCAACGTGGTGAAAACCACTGCGAAAGTCAAGGATAGAAAAGTATCTCTTGCCACGTAAGCGATCCAAGAGGTCTTCAATGGCAGGCAACGGATAATTATCTCTAACATTGTGCTTGTTCAGCTCGCGATAGTCTACACACAAGCGGAATTCGCAATTTTTCTTCTGCACCATTACAATAGGTGAGGCAAAGGGTGAGTTGCTTTCTCTTATTATTCCACTTTTTAACAAATCATCTATAATTTTTTGCAACTCTTGTCGATGAGAATAAGGCAATCTACGCGGAGTGCAGTAATAGGGCTCATTCTTGACTAATTTAATCTCCATTTTAATTTTACTGTCAGTGCCAGAATTATATGTAACATCATCAATTAAAGCTTCCGAAACAATCTCTACTAGTTTTTTCTTATATTCGTACGGTATAGATTAATATTTAGTTCAGGTATTTGACTTTCCTTAATTTCAATATTTAAAATTTGTTTTTCAAAATTTAGATCTAAATCATCGGTTTGCATACGTTTTTCAGGTACATTTTTATTCAACTCTTTCGAATTTTCGTTATTACAAAATCTTAATTCGCTCTTCTTAACGAAATCTCTTCCTAATATAACAGGATGTAACATACTACAATTTTTACAATTAAAAGCTCTAAACCAACTAATTTGTTTTCAAAATGTATACTAACAAATGCCTTACTTAGAACACATAAAACACTACCGTTGATTCCGCAAAAGTTGTACTGTCGGTCCTCAAATTTCTTCACAAAGGCGTCTGGTAGATATTTCTGCTGTATAAACGATATCGGGTTTCCTGAGTGAGCTGCGAGCTAGACAACAGCGCAGAGACGGAGTGGATTATTTTAATTTCTTAATAAAAGCTCACGGTGTCATCTGGTCTCGAACCCGGGGCCCATGGTATGGTGGTCGTGCGGCGCAACGCATTGATCCAACTCCGTCTTTGTTTGTTGGTTCGTACTCTCATTGTGACGTTTGAAAGTAGTAGTTGTATATTTTGATGAGACTCGTTCAAATTTTTGCAAAAGGGACTTTAGTTCTTTGACGGAATCGGCACCATAGAGAAGAATTTTATTTTGTTCTGGTCCAGGAATTCCATCGATGATGTACTGAATCAAATCAGCTTCATCAATGGTGGATGAAGAGGCAATTTCCTGCATGATCAGTACGTATCTTTGAAGAGTTTCGGATGGTAATTTCTTGCGCCTACGAAGTTTGTTATGGATTTCGGCATTAGTTGCCCTTTGCGAAAATTCGCCAATTAACGCGCGTTTAAGTTCATTCCAGGTTCTCGGTGATATAGAACGGAGAAAAAGTTTAGCTGTACCGGCTAGTAATCGTTTCGCATATACAAAAGAAGTGTTATGGTCCCACTCTAGAACTGCAGCAGATTTTTCAAAGTCAGTGCTCCACTTTTGAACGCTGTAATGGTCGTCTCCGCTAAATTCGGGATGAGATTCTTCTACGTCGCGAAAATTTAATGCAGGACGAAATGTTACAACGTCTCCGACGGAAATACCTAATTCCGCAATCTGCTTTCGCAATTCAACTATCTCCTTTCTTTTTCTCAGTTGTTCTCTGAGGTCGTCAAGTTCAATATCAACGTTATCACCGTTAGTAGCTAATTCGTTAACGGAACTCACAATTTCCGCTTGTTAAAGCATGTTTTCGGGAAAGCAAGTTTCCAGGTTTTCCTCCGACAAATTTTCAATTTCACTTAAAACCCTTACCTTTAAATTGGCTTAAACACCTAAAGTTGAAACATCTAGTTCTGCCAATTTTTCTTTTAACAGCACAACAGTTGCATTTTCCACGAACCGCCTTGCACGTGCCAGAGCCGCCATGTTTCTATGCAGAGCATAAAATTTTCCAAAAATTCTCAAATCAATTAATCCGGCGTCACATAAACACCAATTAAGTCAATATTATTCACAAAACTTATTTTATGCAATTCTTGTTCGCACATGAAAACTTTGCATACCTATATGCTTTCACAGACGTACTTTAATTAATAACTTATGATTACATATAAAGTTTTTCATCGCCTCACAAAATCGAAAATTTATTTTACCAGTTCTCACTTTTTCAGTGGAAATTTTTTTTTTTATAAAATTTACGGAAAATAAAATAATTACTCCGACACGAGGTTAATCCCAATTCTGATTTTGTTATAGGAATGCTAATTGAAAAGCACGTCTAACGACAACTGAATAGCTGAGGCGATAGACAAACGGTAACAGTTAAAGTATTTGTTTAAATGAATATGTACGTACAGTCGCCTACAATCCTTCCATCAGCCTTGACATTTAAACGACCTTGGTATCTGCAGGATAGATTTGTTATTTGCTCCTTTCGCTTTTTATTTCGTACCCCTTCAAAGTTGATTCGCTCTAGTACGTGTTTTTCTAGAAAGAGATCTATTCTCTCTCTGATGACAAAACGTTGATGACTATTTCCTTCTCGCATTTTTAATTCTGCTAGGGTGTGCGTTGCCCTCAGAAGAAAAAGCGAGTCCAGCTTATTGCCGTTAATTATGGCTGGCTGCTCTAAAGGTGGGTCCACATGATACATAATTTTGTTCGTACAGATATCTGTACGAACAAAAGTATGTATGGTGTGGACCCACCATTGCTCCAAAAAATACGCAGGCATACATGCTTAATTCCGACTTACATGCATACCTCCGACTTTTCTAACGCACCGACATTTGTCTGTACTGCTTTGTTGCACAGGCAAAATTCTATAGAAGATTATAGAAGTCTGTATCGTGTGGACCCACTATAAAGTGTATGAGGTATGAGGGCCACTTTGAATACTTTCTCGTATGTAAGATGGCAAATGCTTTAGATCTGATGACGACGATGAAGGTTGAATACGTGATGTCTGCGATCTTCTGGAGCTATTTTCAGGAATACATGATGTTTTCATGATTGTAGATTCGCCGTTTGATGAACTTGCTGCAGATGTAGACATTGCAGATGGAATTTTTCTTCGTATTTCAAATATGTCATATCCCGGTTCAAAAAATGAAGTTGCTGGTGTCGGACTTCCAGGTGGGTTGAAAGAAATTTCCTCTTCGATATTGAGTACGTCATCATCGTAACTGTGTGAGTCATTCATCTAGAAATTAAATTAATAAGTGATCGTGTTTGCATACGTGGACGATCACAAATCAACACAATCAACACTGATTGACAAATACCACAATTAGGACGGAACAATACATGTTTAACAATAAGTGAACACTTAAGTCAACGTTCTTCAGAGCTTCATATCATATCATATGGTAAGCGACAAATTTTCGCTATCGGTCTCTGGAATGTTCTATACTGTGTTCTTACTTTAACGACTTTTACTTATCCATCTTTGGCATATGTTCATTTCTGATGACAACAACATCTCGAATTTTGAAATTTGGTTGTTTTATCGACCATTTTGGTCTTTGTTGCAGTTGGTTCAAATAATCCTTCGACCACTAATCCCAGAAATGTTTGAGCGTTTGCTGCAGTAGCTTTCACCGTTGAGATGGTATTCAAAGGTTGACCAATTAAAAAATGACCTGGTGTGATCATTCGGATCATTTGGAATATGACATAGCGGCCTAGAATTTAAATGCCTCAACTTGAGCAAGAACTGTTGCGTACTCTTCAAACGTACAGATTAAATTCCCTATTGTTCTGCGTAAATGGTATTTAATTGATTTCACACCAGCCTCCCATATACCTCCAAAATGTGGAGAAGCTAATGGATTGAAATGCCATTTGACTGACTTTGACACGAGATATTGAGCGGCTTCAGGTATTTATTGGTTGATCTTGACAAGATCTTTATCAAGCATTGATTTTCCTCCTACAAAGTTGGTACCACAGTCAGAATAGATATCACTACATAGACCTCTTCTAGCTACAAATCTTTTTAATGTAGCAATAAAGGCTTCTGATGTCAGATCAGATACCAACTCAATGTGTATAGCCTTAGTGGCCATACAAATGAATAAGCAAAGGTACGCCTTTTGTCGTTTGGCATTTCGATGTGACAACACCTTCACCGTTAATCAAACTGTTAGCACTGTTAACTAATTTTAACAAAATTGAATAGGCTTCACAAATCCTGGATGGAACCACAAAAAATTGTTCAGTAAAATTGTAAATATATAACACAATTTGTGAGCTTTTATTCAATTTTATTAAAATATCCTAACTTAAATCTAACACCAATTCTCACACTTTAATAATTCACTTTAAAGACAAAAGAATAAAATTCAAATTATATTAAATAAAAAAGATAAAAAGCAAAATTAAGAAAATGAAAAAATATCTGAAAAAGAAAGATTAAGTTCCCAAAAAAATGATTAAATTGCATATAAAACTGCATATTACGCTGTCACCGATCACCTTTCTCGTTGAATACAAAAAGACTAAAGAGGACGAGAGCCTTGTAGACAGTTCCTTTTATAGCCCCAGAGTCGCCATTTTTCCTTTAATTCCACATCCATAATGCGAATTTCTCATAATATTTAATTTCTTCACTCGATCAAATGTCACCAATTAATTAAATATTTAATTTGGTTTGATTTTATTTCCTTGAGGTTTAAATGTAAATAAAGTTTTTTTAAATATTTGCAAATTTTTAAATTCTGCTATAACATGGCGGACTGGCAAATTTGCGACCATATTTAAGCAATTTTTGCTGTGGAACGTATTTCCTTTCCATCCAAAGTAGTAGTAGTGTAGTTCGATTAGTTTTGTTAAATTTCAACGATTATAAAAAAGTGCGGCAACTGTCACAGGTGCATGAATTTCGCCAATTTTACCTGTTATGCATGTAAGTTGGACAAATTTATATCATAATTGTGTCCCTTACTATGTATTTGTTGCAATGATTCATTTAGCTGTAGGTATTGCATGAAATTTAATGTAAATTTTCTGTCTTTCTTTGCCCGTGTTGTTGTTGTTCGTTCGCCAGAAATTTGCTTACAAATCCAGCAGTTTCTTGTGCAAACCTTTTTAATGTTTAAGTAAATTCATACGATTTTATTTAATTCAATTTATCTTTTATTTCAGGTAACTATTACAATTCATTGGTACATGAGGAACTTCCAGGTACTCAGGTAATTATTTGTGTCATTTCTATTTCAAATGCAATTTGTTAAAGTTTTTTCTTTTTAGGTGATTTGACTGAACACCGCCATAGAACTTACCTGCGAAATTAATTTACCTGTTAGAACACTCGTTGGAATTCCCGTACCTGAAGACAACGAAATTTCACGACGATGTCTGTAAGTCTAAACCACCCACCGATACTGGTCGGCAGAGGGTGCTTTCAGCGGCCCATCGTCTTCCCCCCGTTAACTACCTTCGCCTGTATTTATTTATTTAATCTTAATACAAGCTATGACATAAAAAATACAATAATACAAGCTAAAACATAATACTAATCCTACAACCTATAATAAATGATAACTAAAAATAAATAAATAAATAGTATAAGCTACAATTAGAGCTATAAATATAGTAGATACAGGCCAAAGGCGGAAGGAAGCAGAATTAAGGAAGGCGATCAAGATCAGGATGGGCGGGATCAAGATATAAGGCTTTCTGAAGGGATGATTTACTCAGATGGAGGTCAAAGGAGGAAAGGTCGTTGACTTTTCGTAGCATCCCGTTAATTGGCTCACTTTGACCGTAGTTTGTCGATGGCGGTCGAGTCGGATAAGGGGAGTGGACCTAAGGTTGCGGGGATTGGTATAGATGGGTAAAGATTGCAGGATTGAAGGGCAGTCTATGGCACCAGTTAGTAACTGATAAATGAAGAGAATGTCGGAAACATCACGACGTTTACTTAGAGGTTGCAAGTCAATCAGTTTAAGACGGTTTTCATAAGGTGGAAGGTTGAATCTGTCTACTCACGGAATATCACGAAGAGCGAAGAGAATGAAACTATGCTGGACAGATTCAATCATGTTAATGTGGGTTGTTTGCGTAGGTGAACACACTTCGCTGGCATATATTTAAGGAGAGGTCTAACAAATGAGATATGTATATAGAGATTTGGAAACATAAGGATTGGAGAACTCTTCACACCAACGCTCCACAAACCCTAGCGCGGAGTTAATTATACTGTCAATGTGGGAACGGAAATTGAGATCGCTATCACAGAGTATTCCTAGTTCACACAAACAGGTAACGATAGGGACTGGTACGTCTTAAGATATAGACTCTCGGGGTGGTGGTAAGACGCTTGCGGGAATAAGAGATGGACTGGGATTTGGAAACATTCAGCTGAAGAAAGTTTTTCATGCACCATCTGGTGAAAGAATCGAGGTCTTCTTGCAGAAGAAAAGTGTCGGTTTTGGAGGGGATATGTTTGATTATTTTCATGTCGTAAGCATAAATGGACAGCTCTGAGTGTTTGATGATACATTCAACATCATTTATTGTAAGCATAAAAATCAATGGGCCGAGGTGGCTGCCCTGAGGGACGCCGGAACGACCGACAATAGGGTTACAAATGGATGAGCTGAATAGAACATTTTACTGACGGTTGTTGAGGTAGGATCGAGTCCAGGACATGATGCGGGGGGGTGGGGGGGTTCAAGTTTGAACAAGATAACGGTGGCGATTAAATCAGCATCTTTACCGTTTTCTAGAGACGAAATCAATAAGGTTGGTTGTTGTAGATCTACCTCTGTGGAAGCCATGCTGGGAGAAGGAGAAGAAAGTCTTACAGTGGCAGAACATGGAATCATAGACCAATTTTTCGAATAGTTTAGATATGGATGGTAATTTAGCAATGGGTCTGTAGTTGGACACATCGTTCTTGCAGCTTTTTTTGAAGATGGGAATTTTTCCATAATTGAGGAAAAACCCCTTGAGTGACCGAGAGACGGTAAAGCAAGGTGAGGGGTTGAACTAGATGCATGGCACACTTTTTCAGAACGATGGCCGGAACGCCATCTGGACCTAGGTGAAAATCGTCCACAAGCCCGTTGATAAAAGCGGCGATTAGTTCAGGATCAGGGTCGAAAGACGTAAACGTCGTTTGAGTGCATTTGTCCAAGAATGAAAAGTAGTTAAGGTCAGGTTGTAGGGAATTGAAAGATTTACTGAAGAAGTGTGCAAAGAGGTTGGCGATAACCTTAGGATCAGACGAAGAGGTATTCTCGAACTTTAGGGTAGAGGGGTAACCATTGGATTTCTTCTTGCAATTAATAAAGTTATAAAATCGCTTGGGGTCGGAAATGAAGCTAGTTTCCATCCGTTGGAATAACTCATAGTAGAGGGTATCACAACGTTCAGAATAAGAGATATTACCAGATAGGTAGGAAGAATAGTCAGACTCAGTCTGGGTTAGAAGAAAAGTTTGCCAACGTTTATTTCTCCTGTTGCGGATAGAGCGTAATTCTTTGTCGTACCATATGGGGGATGAGGAGTAGTTTTTACGAGGAAGAAGCGGGATAGATTGTGTAAGACAAGCGTGTAGAAGTTTCATGAAGCCTTTTTCGCAGCACTCCGATTTCAACAAGTGCACGATGTACGAGCTAATCAAATAATTGACAACGCCTGCACGTCCTTTCAGCCACGAATTCACATTTCATCCTGCTTATAAATATTAACTGTTCAATAACTAAATATAAATTATAGAAATCAATGTTAGTATTTTATATTTTTTATGTAAGATTGATTAAATAAAACATGAATAATAATAATTAGAACGTCCCGGGACCCTGCTCAAAGTGTTTCGCCGACCTTCATAATGCACACATACTACAGGATAACGAATTTGGAAACAGACGTGGCTGCATATCGACAGGAATTACATAGGGCATTCATGACGGAATACCCTAAGTGCAGAGAATTGCTAACCAAAGACGAGTAATAATTAGGAACAACCTACTTGCACCAAATATTCGGCAATAGATTAAGCACCAAGTGTCTAGAGATCTGCAGAATAACAACACATACCCCCGTATCATAATACATCACAAAATTTCACCGCGTCACCACACAATACCACACTCCCACGCGATATCTCAGCGCCAGATCACGTAATACCTTCACACCAAACTGTACACATATCTTCTCCAAACAACAATAATACTGGGGAAATTTTGCATCCAGCCCATATCCACACAATTTCACAAACACAACACCCAAACACCCCACCCATACTCAATAGCTCTGACCTCGTTCTTAGGAATAAGGTCAACCAAGCGTTAAACTCAACACAAAGACACATAATACCAAAACATGGCACATCTAAACAGTTATCCAGCATTCTGAATACGGACGTTCTGCCAGAGTACTTAACACAGGATAGAAGGTTTGCCGAAGTGCATACAGCGATATATTGTGTTGCTGTCGCGGCTATCAGATGCAATGGTTCAAAGACGAGCAATCCAACTAATAACAACAACACGACACTGAAGAAACCGGCTTGGGAGAAACGACTGGCGAGGCGAATCGATGGGATCCGTTGTGATCTCGGACGACTTATCCAGGGGAAGTTAAAAAAGTTCACAAAATTTTAGAAAAACAAAAACTACACACAAACAGAGACACAATAAATACAAACATTACAATGCACATAGATACACTAGTTCAAAAACTTTCGGCACTTTCCACCAGATTAAAAAGATACAGAAAATGTACAGATAGAAAAACACAGAACACACAATTCATTCGCAATGAAAAAAACGCGTCCATGACATCTCCAACATGCCAGTACGGATGTCATACAAAATACCCATAATTGGAAAGCACCAGGCACAGACAATATTCAAAATTACTGGTTCAAGAAGTTTACATCTATCCATATGCACCTCTTACATCACATTGATAATTTGTTTAATAACCCGGAAACCCTCCTGAAGTTTTTATCGAAGTGAATCGCATACATGCTACCAAAATACCACAACTCCATCCAAATATAGACCGACCCCTTGCCTACAGACATTTTATAACTTTATGACTTCTTGCACCAGTAAACTAATCCATAAACACACAGAGCAAAATTACATACTGTCTGAGCAGCAAAAGGGATCGTTGGGTTGTGAAGAACAACTGTTCATAGACTCTGTGATCTTGCGACAAACAAAAACTGCTCGCACTCTTGGCTGGTCGATGTACTGTATGCATACAAAATACACCCAACACTCATCTGCTTTTTGCAACATTCAATTAAATACTGGAACACACAAATAAACATAGAAAAACCAAACACACAGATTACAACATCCCCGATACCAATCAGGCGAGGTATATTGCAGGGAGACTCTTTGAGTCCGCTATGGTTTTGTCTCGCTCAGAATCCAGTTTCACGCGCCTTGGATGTCACTGGTTATGGGTTTAATATACGACACGACAAGGCAAATATTCATAAAATCATGGACCTCATGTATATGGACGACAACAACTACTGCAGATTACTCTGGATTTTTTTTTTTATGGAGTTCGGAGTTGACAAATACTGGAAGCTTCATGTGACGAGGGGAAAACATGAACATTTGTGATTCCATCTCCCAGCTAGGGACACTCTTGAACCCATGGAGGAGGGAGGACTCCACAGGTATCTTGGATTCCAACCATCACGTGATATACCTCACACGGACATGAATCAGACGCTAGAGGCTAAATATACAGGCCGCTTGAACAGTCTTCTGAAAACTGGACTTAATGGGAAAAATCTCATTAAGGTAATAAACACGTATGCAACACAGGTAAGTACAAACTTATTCCTTTGGGGGACTTAGAAGCACTGGACAGGAGAACGCGAACGATACCGACAAGGTACAGGGAATATCATCCTAACTCAGAGCACACCATCCTAACTCCTGTACTGAACGACTAACGCTATAGAGGTACGAGGGCGGTCGCTTCATTATAAACAAGTGAAATCTATCAGAGAATACTTCTATAGCAAAGAAGATAACTCTCCATTGCATACAACAGTGATCAAAACCGTCACCAAAAGACCACTTGATTTGCACAACAGAATGCTTGATAATACACTAAACATAGCCACACACACACAGATAAACAGCAAGCATGCGATGACAGAAGTCTCTACATCTACCAAAACGCTTAGCTCAGTCGCGCTGATTTATTCCCTGATACGGAGGATTTCATGCTTGCTATACAAGACAAAGTTATTAACATGAGGAATTATAGGAAAAACATCCTTAAGGATGCGGCAGTTCAGGACGACACGTGCAGACTTTGTCATTGAGCTTCTGAAACAATAGAACATATAACGGCTGGATGCAAACTCCTTACCCAAACAGATTACTTGCATAGGCACAACCAGGTCTGCAATGTCATACACCAACAGTTAACCGTAAAACATAACCTTATTACACCAGGCACATACACACCATATTACAAATATACACCAGATACTGTAATTGAAAACTCACACTGTCAATAATAACTGATCGGACAATACACCACAATAGACCGGATATTACTCTCAGAGATAAACGCAGCAAAACAACATACCTAATTGACATTGCAGTACCCAACGCCAACAATGTGCAGAACACAGAAGATCACAAAATATACGATGGACAAAGTGACTATCGCACCAATCATCTTGTCTTCCATAGCCGTTGTACCGAAAACACTAATCACAAATCTACAAACACTAAAGCAGCATAAAAACACTGCACACACACTACAGAAAGAGGTTGTTCTTAACACTTGCCGAACGGTTCGCAAATTTCTGAACTACGGTCCTGGCAGAACGCTACAGACAATACATAAGTACATAACTAATGAATGAAAAATCCCCGGAGCCTTGGCATTACGCCCGACGTGCGGGAAAACTACCGCCGACCCGAGATAACACGCGTCAAAACCGAAAATAATAATATAAACACACTCACACTGTTTCTTTCTAAAATTTTCTAGATTTGATTTCTCCATGTTACCTATATTGTAATATATTTCTTTATTTCAATCTGATTTATAAAACCACGAACTTTAAGCAACAAAACTTCGAATTTCGAGAAGGGCACAGGAAGGGGTACAATTAATTCTGATACACAATTTCTGAACATTTTTCGAACCGCTACTGTAAAAGTTTTAATAATGTTGACAACAACGTAAAATCAGTGATTCGAACCTTTCCTGGTGGGTATAAATGGAATGTATTTATCATAGACATGGGATGCTGAGTCGTTTTGTACCAGATGTGATTCACATTTTCCTCTGTTCAAACGGTCAGAAACTTAACGAAGAGCTTTGCAGGGGACATGAAACTATTTGTGCGCAGATGCTGGTAATAAAGAAAATTTGCTAACACTACACGTACTCGCAGCACATTTTCATTAGAAAAAGACAGACCGTAAACAATTAGTTACTTTCAGCATGTGGAAAAAGGAGAGGTCGTAAACAAACAGCTATTCAAGTGCAAGCATGCGCATGTACGGACACTTACCGTTTTTGCACAATTGGAGCTTTAAATATGACCTATCAGCTGCTGATGTGACGTAACTCTAGTGTGAAAGCTTAAGAAATTTAGGCATTTCATTAGACGGGGATTCGCAAAAGCGCCCTTTCTGACTTTATTTACACGCGGCTTAAGCTTATGCTAGTCGGAGATCCAACGAGTTCATAAGCAAACAGCGGGAAGTTGCAGAAACTGCGATCGTTAATCGTCAACGTCGCTGCCACCCATCTTTGAGCAACTCGGATCGCAATCGTTTAATTGAGCGCTGCGATTGCTCCAAATTGGGATTGGCAACGAGCCGTGATTTTCCAATTTAAAATGTTTGACATCACTTGATCTTTTGGTGATCTTGGCGTTTGAGCCGCTAGAAGAACGTGAGCCAGATCGCAAACATGGACTGCGCGAACGCAAAAGCATCTGAAGCCACGCAGAACCTTGAGACCTGTTCGAGATACACAACAAAATAATTTTTCACTTAAAGGGCAAATTTACATAAAATTTACTATGAAATTATTGTATCTCACATGAATGGAACTAATTTGGGTTGCGTTAGAAAGTAGCAGGAGCACTTTGTTCTGATACGGGACAGTTGAAATCAGTTAAGCATAGGTCATCGGTCGGTTGGGTCGTTCTGACTTTAAGAATCGAAAGTCAAAATTGTTTTCAGTAAGGCCCACTCCGGTTAACCTATAAATTTTGTCTTAATAATATTTACGTCATCGAAATATTTGAGTGTCACTTTCGAAACGTCCGGGAATACGCGCGCCGTGTCTAATAAAGTAAAGTGTAAGCAGACGAATCTAGCGAAATCATGTGCTAACAAAAATAACTTCTACGTGCATCTTACGTCGAGTTCATTACTTGCTCAAGTTAATTACGAGAGATTTATTGCGACAATTAAAGCGAAGAGGTGGTTTTCTGAGAGTTTTCTCGTGTGAGGTCCTTGACATTGTAATTACTTCAGGGGTGAACATTTTCCGTAAATAAAAACTTATTTCGGTTAAATAATTTATGAAAAAATTTGACGTATGTAGAAATTTTTACGTTCTACATAATTTTAAAATTCTTACATTTCGCTGAGTTGAACATGTAACAAAAAGGAAATTGAATTGAATCTTTGAAAAAATCAGAAAAATTTACTTTACCTTTTTTTCCTTGTTATAATGAAGGTGCTTACAACACTCAGGGGATACACTATGATAAATTAGCACAGTATTAGGAGGAAAGGAAGAAGGGTACGGAATATAGGAATAACTGGATAGGAGGAGGCAGTGAGATAGTGCTATTGCGATGGTGAATGGAAGCTGTATCACCTAGAATTTAGATTCCAACATTTGCGGAGTGGGTCACATTTACACTCCGCAAATGTTGATATCTTAGTTCTTTCTAAATTAATTGCCGTCGACGAGGTTGTATATCCATACCTTGGATGTAGCCTGTTGAAATCCAGTTCAGGCGTTAAACTTGTCAATTGATCGAGTCCCTTTTCGAGGAATCTGCAAACGCCTCGAGATATTGCTCTTCTAAACTCGCCTATCTTGCATGGACGAACTGCTTGGTTAGTATTCTCAACAAGTTATTATTCGAAGGTTACCGAATTATTAAACGTTATAAATGTAAATTAAATTATCGAACCTTATGACTACATATGGAAAGTAAAACAATTGGTGTGCCATCTCAGTACTGAAGAACTAGTACTAGCGAATGCTTGGGATTTAGCGAAAACGTTCAGAAGGTTTTGTGGTTCGTCCAACTCTTGCTTTTCTGTGCGGGAAATAAGTGTTTCTGTCTTTTGAAAATATTATCTTTAGGTTTTGTTTTTGAGATATAAATGTCTTGTTTCTATTATTGTTTGTCTAAAAGTAATATCCGTCTGACAGTTGAAATATTGGGTTCTTCAGCGCTGGTTGAAAAGACACCCGTTTTTTGTTTGGCTGTTTTGTGGTAGGATGTTATTCACTGGCTCGAACGATCTTTGTTTTGTTAGGTATAGTTGGGAGTAATCTATTGTTAATGGAGAATTTTTCCCTTGCCCCCTGATTGATGAGGTCCAGAATTTTCCTATGCCCAAGGATCGTACCAGGCGGATGCCAATTTCCGTCACGATATAAACGAAGAGCTGTTTTAGACTTAACAGTACTTCCAACACAGGTATGGGTGTCGTGTGAAAAGCACCTGTGACTCTCACATATGCCAATCTTTGCAGCTTGCTCTATAGTATTATGCAATGTATGCCTGTATGTTGACTTTAGTGAGATGCCTCACTTTTTTCCACATAATTGACCACACTAGCCCCGTTAGCTTTTTGAATCTTTTCCTCAATATGCTTATTCCAAGTCAGTTTCGAGTTCAGCATATACCGAGGTATTTTACTGTTCTAGATATCTTGAGCTGAGCAATGAATAGCTCACTGAATATTCACCGCCCTTTGTTTTAACATACTATCGATCCGTATCGATATGAGTGAATCAGTACTACTTGCTGCTAGTGACGGTCGCAAAAGCTTATTTTATCGAAAGCTCCTTAAATGTCCATTATAACGGCCATTGCGATTTCCCTGATATGTAGCTCCTCTACTGCTACCCGCACCGCCTGATGGAGTCCAGTTTCTGTAGACCTATCAGAACGATAAGGCTACTGGTTCCGACTGAGCTGGTACAATTTAAGTGTTACACCTTCAATGTGATAAACTATAATCATCTTAATTAGTTTCAGTTGAAAGTATAGCAGGCTTATCGGTTTGAGAGACTGCGCCTCAGTATAAACGTTTTTCCCAGATTTCTTTCTTCAGATGACTTTTGCCTTCCTCCATGAAACTGGAATATAACCCGTTGCCAGGCTAGTGGTGCCCCTGAGTCAGGTGCTATGTGGTGTATTTTATAGCCCATTGTAACAGGGCCAGGAATATGCAATCTGGTCCCGCTGACTTCAAGTGAGCAAACGAGTAAATTAAATCGCTTTATCCCCTTAAGGCTTCCAGGAAAGTCTCCGACATTTTTCACGTTCTGTCACGATCGAGTCTAAGTTTGTAGAGTCCCAGATCAGAAATGCTCCTAGTATGCGAGCAGAAGTCCCGCTACGCCTCTCTTTTCTGTCGACGTATTGTCATTTTCATCGCTCGCTTCAAAGCCGTGTAGGAGTTCGATGCCTCCGCGTCTTCACCTGTTATGACCTGGTTAAAGGCCATCTTAACTGCTTTCTGCAATAGTGCTTTAGTGAATCCAGTTCCCTTCCACACTAGAGAATCGGGTCCAAGTTGTGAGTCGAAACGTCGTGTTTGGGCTGTTTTATGAAGTTGCTGTCAATCTAATTTTTTAAATATAATCCCTAAAGAGAGAAGGAGAGCTGACTTAGAGCCCTTAAAAGGCCGAGCTAGAACTCTGTCATCAGTAGAAACGAGTTCTCGGGGAGCCAACATATATTGTGTGTTGACTAGAGCACAAAGTTTAAGCCCTGTCAAGTAGACGGGCACCATTTAGAGCTTCTGATAAACCGAACTAGGTCCCTGGTCCCAAAGACCAGTTACTGCCGTTGGTCAGAGCCGGACAGTTGCAGAGGAAGTGGAGAGTGGTTTCCTCTTCCTCTTCTCCTCAACTCCTCTCTCTCAACTCCTACAGGTGTCATTAAACGGTGCGTCGAGTCTGTCAGATTGTCTGCCTATAGGACAATGGACTGACGTGACAGCCACTAGCGCCAATAATGTTACGTCCGAGCAAGATTAAGTCACGTGGCAGCTTTAGGTCAAAGATCGGCCAGATCTGCCGGGTAATAAGGCAGGTATGTTCCCATTGCCATCTGTCATTTGCAATCCTTAATAAAACTTTGTTTAAATTTCAACTTATACGTGGCTAGCGGCTTCCCAGGCTGATGACAATGTTTTGTTTTTCAGACAGTCTAAAACTACCTTTATAGCCTTTAATTTCTGTCTGAAAAACACTACAGTAATCTGTGCTCCGAGTAGATGCCACACTCAACTTACCTTTCCACTAGGAACCATAATTTTAGAGATGCATTTACTTTCACTCTTGCTGGGGGGGGGGGTCCTCCCCTGACTTGGTAAGAATATAGGAATCAAATTTAGTTCTAAAGAAAGGATTGGGAGTGGTATAGTTAATATTATTAGTTACTCGACTGGATTTTGGAGTGTCCGTAGTCGGTACGCGTCCAAGTCTGCATTGGTAAGAATTGTGTTAAGGGATTTAGAGGGTGTAGGTCAGAGGGCACGTGTAATCAGCAGTGCTGCTATTCTCTGAATCTTTCCTAGTGTTTCCTGGTATGTCACTTTATCCAGTGCTGGTCACCATACAACCTCCCTATATGTGAGTATAGCTCGTATAACACTAACATAGAGCCAACACACAATACGCAGCTCCATAGCCCATTTTTCACCTATTGCCTTTTAACACGAGTACAGAGTTCTAATTGAAATTGATTGGAGGAACTATATGTGTCCGAGAGAAGAGTGCCATCTCTATTTTCTCCGGGTTTATGCCCCCACCACAACCGTTACTTCAGGATAAAAGTATTATACGAGGGTAGACGATAACCTTATAGCCGAAATGTTCCATATCTAGGGGTAGTTCATTGAGGTCCAGTTTCTACAAGAGCGGTGATATGGTCCCTCCTTGGGGTGTTCCTCTTGTTGCAACTCTTTGTGTAGTCGATCCACCTAAGCTGGAATTAATGATCAATTAGCTCGATAAAAGAACTGTATAGATCCAAATTCCTCAAGGATGTCGTTATCGCCACTAGTCTGATATTGTTGAAAGCAGCCTCAATATAGAAGAAGGCTGCAAGTGTGAATTCGTTATGCAATAATGTTTGTTCCATACTAACGATTAGTTTATACAAGGCTGTCACGCCGAACCTATATTTATTGTATGCAGGCTGGGAGAGACAGCTTAGATAACTAGACTGTATCTTTAATGTGAGACTTATTGGTCTGAGGTCGTTGGGTTTACTGTGTGAAGCCCGATCACCTTTAGGTATGAAGACAACCTTGACATAAGTCCACGATGCTGGGATATGAGTGAGGTTCAGGTAGGTTTCATATATGATTGAAGTTCAGCATGGAAGAAACCATACAAGCACGGTAAGTTATGGGACTTGAAGGTGTGTATAGCCCGTTTCAGTTCAATTGTAGTAAGAATTTTACGGACCAGACCGGGACCATCCAAAGCTACTGTTAATTCAGCTATATTAGCTGTTGAACAGCCTGGAAAGTGAGTGTTGACCAACAGTGTTTCAAGACTGGGTGGGGTCTACGTACATCCTGTTTGAATATGAAGCTTATTCTTGGTGTCCCTGAGAGGATCTTACGCAAACAACTCGCTCCAGAGGAGCTGTCGATTTTATTACAAAATCTTTCCTACGAAGAACGCTTTCCTTATAAATTTTTAAATATACTGAGGCTTTCCTTTCAGGAAGTCCATACTTTTGTTCTTTTCGCTTGATTGAAGAGCTTCCGATATCCCTACTAAGGGTGATGATTTCCGTCAACCACTGTGGAGGTCTTGGCTTACCTTTAGGAATCCAGTCGGAATATGCGATTTCAGTCGCCTTGTTACATACAAGGATTACGGTGTCTAACACAATATTGCGGGTTTGTCTAGGATCAATGCTAGGAGGACCTTCGATGGGTAGATTATTTCTTAGAACAGCATTATACTTATCCCAGTTAGTTCTTTGCATGTTTTTGTAAGGAGAATGAACCTGCTTGTTTAATGCTAGTCTAAATTCGACATAAGGGCGGTCGAATAAGGAGGGTTACTTAGATACCTTCCACTTGATTATAACATGGGTGAATTGTTCAGACACTTGCGTAATGTCCAAAACTTCCCGCCTGAGGGAGTCAATATAGGTGGGTTCCATGCCCATATTACTATTAAAAATAAATTCAAAAATTGTCTCACCTCTTTTTTTGATTGCCGAGCTGGCCCAGGTTGCAGATCAGGGAGATCAATGCTGCTAAAACCAAACTTATAGGCTTGGACTCGAGGAGACAACATAAAATTTATCTAGAAAAGTGAATAAATTTAGCTTTTTCTGAAACATAGTTATAGCAGACGGCAAAGCAGAATCTGATGTACATCATCGCATCAACAAGGCTAGCGTTGTATTTAATACTCTTGCTCAGATCTGACGCTGTACTGTTCTGTGTAGTTGCCAAACCTTCTACCGTTATTATTTAGGTTGACTGCCAGTATCCCTACCAATTAAAGGTTTTTCGCCTGGTCTGTGTTGGCCGACTTGAGTCTTAGACTTCTGATTCACACATCTTAATGTGATTAACCAGTCCTTCAAGGCTACTGAATTCACCTCAACCTGCGTTATGGGGAAGGGAGTCACTAAAGACTTGCAGATACTTGTCTTTAAGACCCCTTCCTCTACTCAAATTAGTTAAACTGAAACGGCGATCGTTTACCGCAGCCCAGGAGTAGATTTTTGCAGCTCTTCTCACTTTGGCTCGGTCCACGTCCTTTTATGTTCTCTTCTCTGGGTTTCTTTCTTTATTTGGGTGGAATCAAGCCTTCCTTTGCTAGGGTCCGAAGTCGTACTCGGTACCGAGAGCACCTTCCGACGGATACATTCCTTACTGCCAATAACTGCCAATCCACCTTTATTTCCGTTCGTTACCGTCGTAAATTTTTCACCATCAAGGGAGTTATCTGGCCTCACTCATGTCGGATTTGGTTATTCGGACTATCCACCTCTGGTGTAAGATTAGTAAGAATAGATATCTACAGTTTGTCAGCCAGCTGTATGAGCTTATGGTCCACACCTTCCTTTGTAGAGCTCTAGCCGATGTTATCTGTTATTTCCCACGCTGTCCCTTCCGCTTCCAATCCTTTAGAAGCTTGCAATATAAGCAGATCAGCGTAGGGACGTCATCTGACCTGTAAGGGTCACTTTGCATTCGCAATTCATTACATTATTTTAATTATTATCAGGAAAATCCCAAGAATTGGGTGAGAATTAATCAGACCAGGAGGCAGAGATCTCCCAATGCCTCCCCTACTAAGTTACAACAGAAGATTGAGCTCCCCCTGTGGAGATACTACTAATGATCCTTTAATCCTCCTCATATCGTCCCTCCGACAGACTCCCCAACGCGGCTTACTACAACTTTAGAGTGATGGGGGTTTGTTCAAGAGGTTTACTGCTCCCGTGTTCTGCGTTAGCTTGCATGGTGTTAACCCTGCAGTTACCAGTGGCGCTACGTAGAGGCCACAGACACACTTCCATTTGTAACAACAGTTACGAATCAAGGCTTCTGCTTTTCGATATAACATTTTCTCAGCAATTATTATTTTACTCATTAGACCTTGCACCTCTATGCTATAAAGATTTCTTTCTAGCAAATTCCCATAATCTCATTTCTATAAAGAAAGGGAAAGGTCATCGATATTTGTAAGAATCTTTAAGTCTTCAAAGCTATAAAGGGGATTTCCCATTAAATGGATATTGCTCCGAACATTTCAAGCTACAGGCGGGAGAGTAATGATATGACTCACAAATTTTTTTCAAACTACATGCAAGCTGTTTCTTAAAATTTCAAATGCAATCAAGTAAAAGAACTCTGTTGCATTTATTCAATCAATAGCTCGAAATATCCTGGGAACACTAAAATACAGTAATTTTGCCACGGAAATTACATTTTATGGTTATGAAGGAACGGCAAGGCTTTCAAGGCTAAGAGTATTATGACAACATTGCGTGATACGACTTCGAGACCAAAAAAAAACACCGTGTCTTTACCAAAAAGATTATATCTTTTCTGAGCAATTTACTTTAACTCAAAACAATTAGACTATGGATAAAACAATGTCAGTAGGATAGTAAGAAAAACAAATTAATTGGTTGTTAATCAAGTAAAACTGTTGGGAATGTTATGTTTAGAGAATATTTCTTTCTTGTTTTACAATATGACCAGGTCTCAAGGTTTCTCTATTTTAGGACTTTTCATTAAATTCTTGGTAAAGTTCTTAAAACCATAAAAAAGAAAGTTAGAAGATAAATAAATTTTGATTGAAAACTAGGTTTCAGCTTACCTCGTGCAGATAAAATTCGTGGTGGAGAAAGAGTTTATGTAAGGAATTTTAAAAGTGGTGTCAATTGAAAATCTAAAGTTTGATGCAAAGAAATGAAGAATTGAGAAGTAAGTAGATATATTAAAAATTCTACCTGTTTGTTTAGACACTAAAGGAAGGGCAAATGGTGGCAGTTAAATCGGCACGGAAAAGGCGCTGAACAAGTCGATGTTAAATTAATATAACAAAACACGAATAAGGCGTCTACTAGACCTACTCTTCCCCTGGTCCGGTTTTGCGCAAACGCCTTCAACTGTCCCCACGATTTGTTGACCCCATCAACACACATCAACTTCACCCCTGCATTAACTATGCTTCCGAGATAGCAAAATTTATTCACATGTTCTATTTGTTGCTCTTCAAGATAAATTGCATCATCTTCCTGGAGTCCAAGCTCATACATTTAGTTGTAGCAGCATTGATCTTAAGCTCTGCTCTGCGACCTTCTCTACTCAGTGCTTCAGACATTTGGACTGTATAACTGTGTTTGTTGGATAGAAGTCACACGTCGTCGGCATAGTCGGTGCGAAAGATATTTAAAAATTTTCCATCTAATCCTTTGCGGTGAGTGGTCATCTCGCTAGCTAGACATCTAGCTGCGCAATACGTCATTAATGGCGACCAAAGAAAGCAAAAGTGAAAGAATGTATCCTTATCCCTAGTTGGATGGTCTCCGATAATTGTCCTTGCTTATTTCTATCACATTCCTTTTAATAACCTGGAGACGGAGTTGGATCAATTCGTTAAGCGGCACGACCAACAATCCATGTGTTCCGGGTTCGAGACCAGATGGCCCCGTGAGCTTTTATTAAGAAATTAAAATAATCCACTCCGTCTCTGGGCTGTTGCCTAGCTCGCAGCAATGCAA
The DNA here is from genome assembly GCA_964036015.1 of Leptarthrus brevirostris. Classification (NCBI taxonomy): domain Eukaryota; kingdom Metazoa; phylum Arthropoda; class Insecta; order Diptera; family Asilidae; genus Leptarthrus; species Leptarthrus brevirostris. The sequence continues at coordinate 44,180,982 of OZ038375.1, forward strand.
AAAACAAGACTCAAGTTTCCTCACTTCACTTACCCTAATTTCCTTCCGGCCAAAACCATGCTAACGCATCAAAGGGTTGTCCCCTAGGATTTGTCCACATCGTATAAGAAAAAACCTCAAAAGAAGAAATTCCGTAATTTACTTTACGTATGAGATATTTCATTTTATTTTTACGTTGGAAAAAAATCCAAAACGCTCTCTTGAAAAATTACTTTTTGCTGCTACAGAGTTACACAAAATCTGCCAATACCGAAGTTACAAAAACAAACCTGTCAATAGCACAGCATGTTCCATTGCAAAGGAAAGGGTTAATTTGTCAGCAGACCCCAGCCATACTATATAAGGGCGACTGACTCAGAACTTAGGGTCTGTCGGAGACAACATCCACCAGCACATCAGAGGCAGTCGTAGTCCAGCAGTGGATCAGACCAGACCAGAGGTAGTTGGAAATCGGGAGCCAGTCGCCATATCAGACAATACACAATACTTTCCTTAGTTGCTGTCAGAGTTGCCAATTCGAGCGATTTCTCGCCGATTGGGCTACTTGAGCCATCAGTTGGGCGAGAAAATTTTGCTCTCTGCGACTAGGCACTTTTTGGGCGAATTTTTAATTCTTGCTGGGCGCTTTTGGGCGATTTTTGAATTCTTGCTGGGCGCTTTTGGGCTATTTGCTGTCACAGTAGAAAAATTTTTGCTATCGAGTCATCTCAAATTCTAGTTTTGCGTGAATAACTCTTTATTGAACTCCGAACAATTCCAAACTGATATTTATCGCAATGGCATTTTTTTGTTCAAACTCAAAGTATGCTCAATGCCGTCGTGTTTATATCTGAAATATGTTCATTTTTAATCCCACCAATTGCACAAAGATAGTTCTTGGTTATGTTTTGAAAAGTGGCATGCACTATTCAATAAATAATAATTTTCGTTTTCCTTTATATAAATAATAATTCCTAAAAGATTAAAATGTGCGTAATAAATCGTTGGAAGCGACTGGGTGAATTATTTAAGATTTATGATTTAAGGTGTGACTTTTAGTTACTTCATTAACTGTCCTCCCGCCAGGGAATATATTTGTATAGTAGTACATAAAAGCGGAACTTCCCCGAATACAAAACTACACGTAAGTACACGTAAGTGCAAATAGTCACTTCCATCACTAAATAATTAAGAGTATATTTTGTTTTTCACGACGCCTCTACCAAAATTTTAAATTTGCGTTACCAATTTTAATGAATATAAAATCAAAAGGCGATTTTTGGGCGATTTCAAATAATGGCGCGGCGACTTTGGGCGACTTCAGCATCACGGCTCGGCGACTTCTGCTCCATACCGTCTGGCATCTCTGGTTGCTATCCTTCGGTCAACCAGACCCTAACTAACTGAGCGAACAGAGACCAGCCACCAACGCCGCAGAGGTAATTTTGTTCAAGGTTCAACTACTCAGGCCGCTCCTTTTAAGAATCTTCACAATTACGCCTGTATTCCTTTCCTTTTTCCCAATACTCCTGAATTTCGGGAAGAAGAATATCAGCAATAGAATCCGCCTTAAGTAATTCCACTGGTATTCTGTTAATCCCTGCGGCCCTGCCGAGTTCCACCGACTTTCGCTTTGTCGGAGCTCTGATGTTAATGTTGGTCCAATTTTGTCGGGTGGATGATGTTGCTGACCACAGATGGTTTATCAGCGTGGGATGAAGAGGTCTTCGACAGCCTTAGCTACAGGGCTGTTTAGGACTATAAAAAAATATTCTCTTCGCCTCCGCAGTTAATGCTTTGCGATATTAAGTAGGCACTCGATGGTATCTCTTAAAGGATGCTCAGTTTTAAGAGTTCTTTCCTTTCTCCTATCTTCTTTTCTGGGCAGTCTTGTAAAAGAGAGATACCACACGATTGCTACAGCTCTTCAGTGCGCCCTTTTTCGGAATCTCCACATTTAATGGGATTGATCTCGATTTACCAGTTCGAAGTATTCGAGGCTTGGTTTTCATATAATCCGGTTACACCCTATCCTGTCATAGAAGAAGGGCTACTCCCTGAGGCGTCCTGGGAATCACCGTGAGTGCAAATTTTGTTGTGTACTTTCTGGTGAAACGGAAATTTTACTGCACAGAAAATCCGGGAAGTGCATCATAAAAGTTCATTAGATTCCCTGTAAAAATCTAAGCACATTTGATCCCAATTTTTTGTTACACATATAAATTTTCGAGTAAAACATGGTCAAAGTTCCCAAAGTTTCAATTTTTCCTCGAAAAATTAAGAAAATTTTCGTTTTTGAAATACAGTAGAACGCCGATTATCCGAATTAATTGGGACCGGGGTCGATTCGGATAATCGAAAATTCGGATAATCGGACATAGACTGGTAATAAAGAAAAACGAACTGTCACACATAGAATAAACTTTATTAAGTTCAACAAACACAGTTCTATAATAACGCTCACTTGAACATCTCGATCACTTGTTTTTATTGAAAAATTGCTTGTTTTTAATTTTTTATATTACGCTTAGGACCGATTCGGATAATTGGCGATTCGGTTAATCGGCGTCCGGATAATCGGCGTTCTACTGTAAATGTTTCAGACAAAAGTTGTTTCTGTTTGTCCAAAGAATACGAATCTTCAATAAAAATTGGGGGTTTCTATTTAACATTTTAAGGCTGCTCCACAATACACCCACAGGGTTGAGGATGGGGTATAATTTTGGTGTCATTGTATAGACTGTATATAAAAAGTTCAAACACGACCCGACTTGGTTGGGGCGCTTAGGCTGCAGGTGATGCGCGTGAACAGCTACTCCTCTTTTGATTGAATCTAATGACGATGACATGCATAAATCACAGATGAATTCGGGTATCATTTTGATGAGAGTATCTCAAACTGGAAACACTTGGCGTAAGCGGGGATTGTTTTATTTAGATATTGAAAGTCTTGCTGAAATTTCTTTAAAAATCTGTAATTCTTGAAGTTCTCTGATTGTTTCCTGATAATTTCAACAGTTTGACTCCGAATCTCATACAGACCCCGACAATATTTTTGTAACGTACGCGGCTCGGCGGATTAATTAAAGCACTTATTTTCAATCACAAGTGTTCACAGTCTTTATTCACTTCATTTACTTTAAAATTTCTGTTTTTCATAATACAACATATAACTTATAAGGCTGATCTCCTCGCGTTGAATACAGGTGGTATGTACCAAGGTATAGGGCATGGAAAAAATTAGATTAAGGTTGCAAATTTATAGGTAGCTTTAGGTAGGTAAGGTAGATCGAAGACCACGAGATACGGTTTTTGCCTTGCCTTTTGACTAAAGTATAATAATTTGTAGCTAAGTCAATTCTCTGCAATTAAGGTCTAGAGGTGATGTTCCGTAAGAGTAATTTTTCGTCAGATAAAGCGCTCTAAAGGATCGTGAGTATTGCGCTACTCATTGTATGTACCCTCATCCACTCTCCACATGTTGCCTATTATCTGTAACTATAATACGAGGACCATATATTTCTTTTAACTTCATTACAATGGTCTTGACATTGGAAGGGTCCTCACAGCAGAATTCTGTCAATTAATTTATAATGAACTGGCAGTAATTGTGATCCTCAATATATTTATAAATATTTTTCATCCTTGTTGTAATACTTTCATATTCGTGACGACTGAATCTAAAGGCACACTTTTTCAAAAGAAAACGCTTCACTTGATCGTGTGTCCGCACGGGCTTAGAGATGGACTTGCTTCGTCTGCTTCTACTCATTGTATGTACCCTCATCCACTCTCCTCATGTTGCCTATTATCTGTTACTATAATACGAGGACCATATATTTCTTTTAACTTCATTACAATAATCTTGACATTGGAAGGGTCCTCACTGCAGAATTCTGTCAATTAATTTATAATGAACTGGCAGTAATTGTGATCCTCAATATATTTATAAATATTTTTCATCCTTGTTGTAATACTTTCATATTCGTGACGACTGAATCTAAAGGCACACTTTTTCAAAAGAAAACGCTTCATTTGATCGTGTGTCCGCACGGGCTTAGAGATGGACTTGCTTCGTCAGAATCCCTCCGACGCTAGGATTTCCATTACCTCTGCAACACTTGACTTGAATTAACGTTTTGTTCCACTTCAATCACCAAAATGTCTCCACCTGACATAATTTATTGCAAATGAAACACTTATGTTCCATTTCTAAACGAAACTCACAATATTCAAACTCTATAAAGATACAAACACGCCCGTATACTACGAATAGTCGTTCAGAATGAGTAGGACTGGGATTGTCCGTTCTAATGCCAACCCTATCATTCGGAACGGCTAAATAAAAGTATATTGAGTAACGCTTTTCAGTGATTGGCATTTTAAATGTTATGATAGTAGCAACGCTTAGATCCGTCGAGCTGGCTGTCTACTATTTTGTATTGGCAATGCTAGCAAAAATCTAGTAAGTTGCTTGCAGCATCTTGCTCATTGAACTTAAATCCATTCGTTCATCCCCTTGGTAGTTAGTAATAGTAACAGTAGCAGTGCAGTTCTTAGTTTTTTGTAATAAAAAGTCCGCTTAAATTACTACGTTCTTTCTTACATGATTTCAAGCCCGCAACAGCCATTCTTTTAGGTGTAAGTAAAAAAATATAAATATTTGTATTACCCTTCTTATTCTGCTAATTGTAATGTTGCATTTACTATTCTCCACAAAAAATACAGCGATTCAAAAAGTCCAGAATAAAAAGGTTACATGATTGCATGTCACGTCACTATGATTGCCCTGAATTACTTCAGTAACATAGTTTTATTCACTTCGAACGTGTTGTGAATGAAAGATTCGAAAAAAGGAGTTTTTTAGTACATTGTGTGTTAACAATCTGGAGTTGTAGGGATTTATAACACGATTGACTTACAAACTAAAATTACTAAGATCATGTTTTGGTGACATTTTCAATCCAATTCTGTGTTCGATTCGAATATTTTCAACTGTCAACAATGCCGTCAGCGCGTCAAGTGTTTATTTTTAAATTGTGTGCTAAAGGCATATATACTAAACCAAGAATCGTGAACTTTGAAATTATTTTCATTTTAAACACGACCAAAGATCTTAACATAGAACAACTGACTTAAGGAGCCCCTTTCGGAACTCGAAGGGGTAATGTTCCGACAATTTCCTACTATAACCGACCGCTGGCAAGCGACTTGAATGTAAATTCTCAAAAAAAGCTTCAGGTTAATTTTTGCTTGCTGTGGCGTCGGAAGTACTTTAAAGAAAATCAAAATATTTAAAATTTAATTTGACAAAATTAACTTTTTTAAGAGCTTTTTCAATGAGTTGTGATTGGTTTTAATAATTTCGTATTTTTGCTTTTACCTACGTCGTGCTACGCTCGAAAGTTTGATCCTAAGAAGTCTGTAGGTGCTGTGGTCGTTCTTGTATGACTGCAGGCCGCGGTTTGAAACGCAGCAGTGAGACGAATCGATATTAAAAAATTTATTGATAAATAAATACATAAGTGCAAGAAGTGAACTTATGAAACTTAAATCTATTTTAAAGTTGAAGTCCCACAAGCGTTTATGTAATTCGTTATTGCTTCCTCACACTTAACTTATACTTCTCAAAGTTAGACAAGACAATCTTTTGAAAACGAACATACAAAAAAGTTGTTTCGAGCACTTGAGACTAGAACTTTTCGCCTTGCTAATTATGCTCATTGAAATTAGTGCAAAGTGATTGATGTCCATCCGGCTCTAAGCATCATTAAAAGAATTCTTAAATATCGGTGGTGGTTGTAATACTAAAATCTGTGAAAGTTTAACTGGAAGATATTAAGTGAGTTTGTTGCACCTACGAGGATTTAAAAACAAAAAAAGTTTAAAAATAAACAGAATTTCGAAAACGGGTTCTAGAACGCAAAAGTTTGTTTATAATTTAATGCGATTGGATTGTAGAATGAAAAGATTTCTTATTTTACAAATAAAGGTTTTAATTTAGTGTTTGCTATTTGCAACTGAAATAGATTAGTTTTGCTGATGCGCCAACAGTGACCTTCATCATCGTCAACAAAAAACTAACGCGATTGGCGCCACCATATTTATTCCGTAACAGGTAAGTCAAACCGATGTTTTACTTTATATGGTTATTTTGGGGTAAACTAGAATTTTTAGTATAAGTATAAGAAAATGAACTTTAGTGCAAAACTCATGCATATTCTGGGAATAATTCTAGTTAATTCTATCTTTTCGTATGAACACATCTAATGACGCGAGTTTTACTTTGAATTGTGAAAAAACAAACAAACAAACAAATATTATTTTTTAATCACTGCTTTGCTAATTGTAGCTAAAAAATTGGTACAGATTTTATAGTGTCAAGTTTGCAATTGTGTGTGTTTAGCTCTTTACGTGGTGTTTGTAATTCTTGTGTTACTAAAAGGTAAATAAGATGTAATTAAAGGAAAAAAACAAGTGAAATATTTGTTAAATATACAGGTAGTTAATGGAGATGAAGCATACTTAATTTTCAAATTAAAGTAAATAAAAAATATTTATCGACTGAACTTAGAAAGCCGAATTTGTACAGTTAGCAAAAAATACTTCATCACACCAATGGTACTTTTCCAGGATAGTGACTTAAACCTTAAGCATTGCACGAAGAGATAACTCTACAATGAATCAGGTTAGAGATTTCGTTAGAGCATTAACTTCAGATATTTTGATCATGTAATGCCAAATATCGGTCGTTATGTCTTTCTTCCAGAAAATCAATAAATAAAATGATTGTTGTCCCAGCCCATATATAGCAATTTTACTAAAGTTGCATTTCATGTTATTGTAAAGCATTGATCAGTTCAGTTAAATATATTTCTATGCCTAAGATGTTAAGTGTAAGAGATATTAGACAAGATTGAGTCCCGTTTTCATATAACTAGTTACGATCCTCTCTGCTTCAACCGAGTTCCTGCGAAATGTCGTTTTCTAATCTATTTACGTCAGCGTAGGTTAGGTTAGGGTAGTGGCTATCGGAAAGCCGATACATACGCCTATAGCCCTACATAGCCCTATACTAAATGTTGCATCAATTTTGACCATGGCCATAGCCATAGGAGGGGGCGGGGGTGGTCGAGGTGTGAGGTCGGCAAGGCTATTACTAGCACGCCCAAATATAATTGTCATTTCAAAAAAATTTATATCGACAGTCAAAGGGCAATAATGGCGCTGGAATCATAAATAAGGTATAATGCCAACCTGTTTGCTGCTAACTCGTACTTGCCACCTTCATCGCAGCCACTTCCATCTCCATCACAGTGCACTAGTAGGCAAAGGGCGCTACACTTTCGCACTCGGGATGTTTTTAGAGTACTTTCGAAACTCGACGTGTCCAAAGCTACTGGGCCTGATGGTTTCTCGCCCCTTGTTTTAAAATGGTGCGCCTCTGCTTTGGTTAAACCTTGGTCATATTCAACAGGAATATTTCCAAGTGTATCGAAACTTGCTCATGTCCAGCCGATACTTAAAAAAGGAGAGGCATGCGACCCCTCTAACTACAGACCAATTGCACTAACCTCGATCATATCCAAAGTTTTTGAATCACTCATCAACTCTCAGTTGTTGAAATATCTAGAAAATAACCATCTTATCAACGATTGCCAGTACCGGAGACTTACTAACTGAGCGTTGGGACTGACTTACTAACGGAGCGTTGGGATCATTGTCTCCATAATATCGGTGAGTCCGAAATCGTCGCTCTTGATATTTCATAGGCTTTTGATAGAGTCTGGCATGCTGCCCCGTTAGCCAAACTTCAAACATTTGGTCAGCACCCAACCCTCGTTAAATGGATAGAGAGCTTTTTGTCAGGCCGTTCAATCCGTGTAGTAATTGACGGAGTTACATCTGATTCCTACGAAATAAATGCCGGTGTACCTCAGGGTTCAGTTCTTTCACCAACCTTATTTCTTCTTTTTATTAATGATCTCTTATCCCTTACTTTCAATCCTATTCATAGTTTTGCCGACGACAGCACCCTTGATTTCGCGTACTCATTTGATTCTGTAATGAATTCACGTGTAAATGCTACAGAAGTCAATCGGGAACGCATGTTTAGATCATTAAACAAAGACATTTCTATGGTCCTCGCTTGGGGCAGAGCAAATCGTGTTACGTTTAATGCATCCAAAACTCAATGCTGTTTAATGTCCCTTAAAAAACGCCCAGTTCACCCCCAACCCATTTCAGTCGACGGAGTGAATATACCCAATTCACCCTCCCTGAAGATCTTGGGTATTGAGATATCCAGCAATCTTAGCTGGACTGATCATATATTTGCAATCACTAAAAGTGCGATGAAATGTTTGGGTTTTCTACAGAGATGTAAGAATATTTCACCCCACCCGACTTAGCGTTGATCTACAAGTCCCACATTAGGCCTAGACTTGAATATAATTCCCATATTTGGGCAGGGGCAGGACACACCGCATTGTCCGCGTTAGACAAAGTTCAGCGTAAGGCTGTTAAACTTATTGGCGATTCCTCAATCTCTGAGGGCCTTGACTCTCTTGAGCATCGACGGAATGTCGGTTGTCTCTCACTCTTTTATCGCTATTTCCATGGCCATTGTTCTAACGAAATCGCTAGCCTGATTCCTTGTAGACTCATTACAACGCGCGATACAAGATCTACAAGTCGCTCCCACCCCTTTACTCTCCGGGTCAAATTTGGACGTACCGTCAAATTTCGGGAATCTTTTCTTAGCAGAACAACACGAATGTGGAACAGTTTACCATCTTCTGTTTTTCCCGCGTCTTATGATCCTGAAACTTTCAAACGGGGCGTACATCGACACCTCCTTCACTCAACCTCCTAACCCATTTTCCCCAACCTTAATTCCTTTCCTGCCAAGGCTGTGCTTAAGCATCATAGGGAATCCCCTGAGCTTTGGCTACATCATATATAAAAAAAAAAAATACACAAGGAAACTCTCTGCTGGGTCCCTGGTCATAGTAGGATACAACGGAATGAGGCGACCGATACGCTTGCAAAGGAAAGTTCTCAACTGAATGCGTCCTGTATAGACTGGTCGATCGGCCGGGCTCTAGAGGCAGTAAAAGAGAAGTGGACCTCAAGGCTATTCGGCTTACTGATAAAAGATGTAGCAGTCTGACAGCATGCGGTAGATCAAGGCAGGTGAGGCCTGTTTGGGATATTAATAAAACGGCTTTCCTGCTAAGTAGAAACCGCACCGATACCCGAAATATTGTGGCAGTCACTAGCTCATATCTCTTCGAAAGCTACGCAGAACACGAAGGACTTTTGTAGAAATTGTTTAGACGAGGAAGAAGTGGAAAGCATTCAACTTTTACTCTGCGATTGCTCGGGCCTCGCTTGCAGAAGGTACACAACTTTATACGCGTACTTCTTCAGATGACGGGACGATGTTGCTAACATATGGCTGAAGCAAGTTCTCAGGTTTATTGACGGATGCACATAGTAACGCAACAGAGCTAGTGAGCATGCATGGCTATCGGAAAGCCGATACATACGCCTATAGCCCTACATAGCCCTATACTTAGGGCTATCGGCGTATGTATCGGCTTTCCGATAGCCATGCATGCTTACTAGCTCCGTTGCGTTACTATGTGCATCCGTCAATAAACCTGAGAACTTGCTTCAGCCATATGTTAGCAACATCGTCCCGTCATCTGAAGAAGTACGCGTATAAAGTTGTGTACCTTCTGCAAGCGAGGCCCGAGCAATCGCAGAGTAAAAGTTGAATGCTTTCCACTTCTTCCTCGTCTAAACAATTTCTACAAAAGTCCTTCGTGTTCTGCGTAGCTTTCGAAGAGATATGAGCTAGTGACTGCCACAATATTTCGGGTATCGGTGCGGTTTCTACTTAGCAGGAAAGCCGTTTTATTAATATCCCAAACAGGCCTCACCTGCCTTGATCTACCGCATGCTGTCAGACTGCTACATCTTTTATCAGTAAGCCGAATAGCCTTGAGGTCCACTTCTCTTTTACTGCCTCTAGAGCCCGGCCGATCGACCAGTCTATACAGGAAGCATTCAGTTGAGAACTTTCCTTTGCAAGCGTATCGGTCGCCTCATTCCGTTGTATCCTACTATGACCAGGGACCCAGCAGAGAGTTTCCTTGTGTATTTTTTTTTTTTTATATATGATGTTGCCAAAGCTCAGGGGATTCCCTATGATGCTTAAGCACAGCCTTGGCAGGAAAGGAATTAAGGTTGGGGAAAATGGGTTAGGAGGTTGAGTGAAGGAGGTGTCGATGTACGCCCCGTTTGAAAGTTTCAGGATCATAAGACGCGGGAAAAACAGAAGATGGTAAACTGTTCCACATTCGTGTTGTTCTGCTAAGAAAAGATTCCCGAAATTTGACGGTACGTCCAAATTTGACCCGGAGAGTAAAGGGGTGGGAGCGACTTGTAGATCTTGTATCGCGCGTTGTAATGAGTCTACAAGGAATCAGGCTAGCGATTTCGTTAGAACAATGGCCATGGAAATAGCGATAAAAGAGTGAGAGATAACCGACATTCCGTCGATGCTCAAGAGAGTCAAGGCCCTCAGAGATTGAGGAATCGCCAATAAGTTTAACAGCCTTACGCTGAACTTTGTCTAACGCGGACAATGCGGTGTGTCCTGCCCCTGCCCAAATATGGGAATTATATTCAAGTCTAGGCCTAATGTGGGACTTGTAGATCAACGCTAAGTCGGGTGGGGTGAAATATTCTTACATCTCTGTAGAAAACCCAAACATTTCATCGCACTTTTAGTGATTGCAAATATATGATCAGTCCAGCTAAGATTGCTGGATATCTCAATACCCAAGATCTTCAGGGAGGGTGAATTGGGTATATTCACTCCGTCGACTGAAATGGGTTGGGGGTGAACTGGGCGTTTTTTAAGGGACATTAAACAGCATTGAGTTTTGGATGCATTAAACGTAACACGATTTGCTCTGCCCCAAGCGAGGACCATAGAAATGTCTTTGTTTAATGATCTAAACATGCGTTCCCGATTGACTTCTGTAGCATTTCCACGTGAATTCATTACAGAATCAAATGAGTACGCGAAATCAAGGGTGCTGTCGTCGGCAAAACTATGAATAGGATTGAAAGTAAGGGATAAGAGATCATTAATAAAAAGAAGAAATAAGGTTGGTGAAAGAACTGAACCCTGAGGTACACCGGCATTTATTTCGTAGGAATCAGATGTAACTCCGTCAATTACTACACGGATTGAACGGCCTGACAAAAAGCTCTCTATCCATTTAACGAGGGTTGGGTGCTGACCAAATGTTTGAAGTTTGGCTAACGGGGCAGCATGCCAGACTCTATCAAAAGCCTATGAAATATCAAGAGCGACGATTTCGGACTCACCGATATTATGGAGACAATGATCCCAACGCTCCGTTAGTAAGTCAGTCCCAACGCTCAGTTAGTAAGTCTCCGGTACTGGCAATCGTTGATAAGATGGTTATTTTCTAGATATTTCAACAACTGAGAGTTGATGAGTGATTCAAAAACTTTGGATATGATCGAGGTTAGTGCAATTGGTCTGTAGTTAGAGGGGTCGCATGCCTCTCCTTTTTTAAGTATCGGCTGGACATGAGCAAGTTTCGATACACTTGGAAATATTCCTGTTGAATATGACCAAGGTTTAACCAAAGCAGAGGCGCACCATTTTAAAACAAGGGGCGAGAAACCATCAGGCCCAGTAGCTTTGGACACGTCGAGTTTCGAAAGTACTCTAAAAACATCCCGAGTGCGAAAGTGTAGCGCCCTTTGCCTACTAGTGCACTGTGATGGAGATGGAAGTGGCTGCGATGAAGGTGGCAAGTACGAGTTAGCAGCAAACAGGTTGGCATTATACCTTATTTATGATTCCAGCGCCATTATTGCCCTTTGACTGTCGATATAAATTTTTTTGAAATGACAATTATATTTGGGCGTGCTAGTAATAGCCTTGCCGACCTCACACCTCGACCACCCCCGCCCCCTCCTATGGCTATGGCCATGGTCAAAATTGATGCAACATTTAGACTCTTCCAGTTTTATGAAACTTCTTGCAGCTATACCTTTACAGTGAACGTCAAGTGGTAGAACGGGAAGAGTGGCCGTAGTTGGCGTTGCTCCGGAGATGTCCAGGTAGGCAGCTCTTCAAATTTTGCCTAATTTCTTAAGGGCCCTTAGCTTTCCTACAGCAGTCCACTAGATTACTATTCTATACGTGAAAATTTCTCTCACAATTGCAACTTACATCCAATGTACTCTTCTATGTTCTTGCGCCAGTGTAGAGTCAAGTATAACCTCTATTGGTTATTGCTCACCTTATTAAACTGCCCAGAGGTCTTTCCATTAATACACTGATGGTGCTTAGGAACTTTCTTCAGATCAAAAAGATCAGGTCGTCTGCATAAGCCAACACCTTTAACCCATCATCTTCGAGTGAAACCAGGATCTTATTAACTACTGTTTAAAAGTCCGAATCCGGATGCATTTCGGCATGCATCCGTGCCATCGTCAGCGGAGCAACGCAGATGACCGATAAGTTGAGTTCAATGGTCTATGCTGAGTTCAATGATCTTTTTTTCCAACCTGACAAATCTGCAGTAGCGAAATAAATAATTTTGGGGAATCATAATGACATGGGAATAAATAACCTAAAGTTAGAAAAATCAGTAAATAAAATTAATGAATTGGATGCATGGGAAAGTCTTTTAATACATTAAAACAGAGATAATATTTTAAGTAGTCACAAGGGTCCAATTGAGCCACCTCTCTTTTTCTTAACGACCCAACAAAGGTGATAAAAGATCATTGAACTCAGCTTATCGGTCATCTGTAGCTGGGAGATTGTTTCAGTCTGCGTTGCTCCTTTGACGGTGGCATGGATGCATGCCGGATTTTTAAACGGTACGAGAAAAAGGTTTTTTTTCAAAAATTAATTTGTAATCGTAATTTGTGCCGTTAACGTTCAAATATTTTATGTAAACTTATTAACTGCTGAGAGGCAGAGTTATGGTAACCTCACCTCCTTGCAGAATTCCTCTGCATACGAGTCTGACGGCTTCGTATTTGCCCAATTTCGTCTTCCCATTATTGTGTCAATACAGTGGCAAACAAAAGATTTCAGAGCCGGGGGTTTCAGAGCATTGTGTATTATAAGATAAATTTTTTGTAACTATGCGATTTCTCAATAGTGCACACTGCTTCGTGTAGCGCGGTTGAGATCATTTCCTGTTAGCAGAGCACGCTCGCATAACATAGGTACAGGTCAAGATGTCTCTCCAGCGGTTTTAAAAGAAAGAAGAAGTCCCCAGCAACTATATGTCCGTTTTGCCTGTATTGGGGATAAAGATCACCTTGACCTGTTTCCCAAATATTGCAAATCCATTTAGTGTGAAACAACCTTCACACTCAATGGATTTGCAATATTTGTGCTATTACATGCGTTTGGCTTTCCGTATGGAGTTTTTATACTCATTGAGTCCTTTCAGAAAGGCCACCTAGTCCTCGGCTGTTTTAGTAGAATTCGCCCTACTGAAGCTACCCTCTCTTCCACCACGATGGATGAGACTTCTTTGGGGGTCCACTTACGGAAAGGCTTCACTGCAAGCCTTGAATAATATCTCTACTGAATCGTTATATTATCCAGTACATATTTCGCACTGTACTACTTGTCACTCGTTTGTTGAAATCACTCCAGACCGTTGTAACAAGGCTGAATTCAGGGCAGACCGTTTACGGGTTGGGAAGGTTCTTGCTGGAGGTTTATTTTAAAGAGTGTCCAATAGTGGTGCGAAAATGACTTTTTCTCTGATAACCTCCCCTCTACCCTCTGTAGATTTCTTGATTCCTTTGCGAGGGTTAAATCTAAGACCTCCCTATTTTAGGTAATAATTGTGGTCCTATCGTCCTTATTGCAGATACATATTAAGACTAGGTAGGGTTAAGTACAGCATTAAAAACGGACTCACCCTGTTCAGACTGAATGGTGTACGTTGGCATCACATCCTATTAGCAGGGCCTGCGTTACATCTGCTGGATAATCACTTTCAAACAACTACGATTACAAACAAATATTTAAAGTTTGCCTGAAAAAGCAGCTTGCAAGACACTCTCAAAAGTCTCTAAATTATACATACATTTCGGAATCTCCAGTATTATGGACATCATTAACACCAAAACTCAATTTCAATTTTTCCATCTTTCCAGATATTTCATAAAGTTAAGTTAATAAGTTATTTAAGACACTTAGATAAAATCGATGTAAGTGTAATTGATCTGGAGTTTGAAGCAAGGATATATCTCCTGTTTTGAATATTAATTGAAATTGAGCTTATAAAAGCTGCACTTTTTCTCAGTCCAAACCTCTTTTTACCTATTTATTTAGCAATTTTTCCGTCATAATGAATATTTGCTCAATCAGTATCCAATTTTTTCCTGTACTGAAGTGTTAGGCGTTAAATACCATCAAGTCTGGCAGCCTTAGACGTATAACATATCAGCATCACAGTGCGCTAGCAGACAAAAGTCGCTATACTTTTACACACAGAGTGTTTTTCTCCAAATTCAACCAAGCCCAAAGTTAGTGGCATTAGGTCCATTAACCACGGTTGTAAAATGCTGCCTCTCGCTTTGGCTAAACCTTTGCACAATCTTTTTCAGTAGTTATTCTTAACAAAAGAGTTTCCGTCCTTGGCCGCCTTGAGGAGCCAAATTCGTCGCTCTTGAAATTTCATAAGTTTCTATCATGTTGCTGTTTCAGCCAAAATTCAAGTATTTAGTCTGCACACTATTTTATAAAAATGGTTAAACAATTTTTTGTCAGCCAGTTCAATCCGTGCGATAATAGACGGATTTACATCTAATTTCTACAAAATAAATGTTGGTTCAGTTCTCTCACCAACTTTATTTCTTATTTATGACATGCCGGTAGATTTCCTACGTTATGGAAGAGCTCCTTTATAATTCCTGTTTATAAAAAGGGGCATAAAAACTTCATAACAAATTATAGGCCAATCGCGAAGCTTTCCTGCATACCCAAGTTGTTTGAATCTGTTATATATTCACAGCTTGTTGGGCAATGTAAGAGTTTAATCTCATCTAATCAACATGGCTTTCTGCCTGGTAGATCGATGACAACTAACCTGCTAGAATTTACATCCCACATTATCTCTGCCTTCCAACAAGGTCTCCAGACTGATTGTGTCTACACCGACTTCAGCAAGGCATTTGATTAGCTCCCTCACTCCGTGATTATGCTTAAGCTTGAAAGGTTGGGTTTTCCACCTTTGTTGCTCGACTGGATCTGCTCTTACTTAAAAAATAGGAATTACCGTGTCTCTTTCCGTAATACTTTATCTAGAGTCGTTAGGGCTTCATCTGGTGTGCCGCAGGGTAGCCATCTGGGGCCGTTGCTGTTCATTCAAGCCATTGACGACATTGTCCCTCTGATTAAGCACTCCAAATTTTTAATCTACGCTGATGATATGAAGATTTTCTCATGCGTTAGAAACAGTAATGATTCTTCCTGCATTCAGGATGATTTGAATACCTTCAGGGGTTGGTGTCCCACAAATGGACTGCAACTTAACCTGGATAACTGTGAAGTTATGTCTTTTTCTAGGATCATCAATCAGCTTGTCTTTGATTATACCTTTGCGGAAACTACTATCCGTCATGTGGAGTCCGTTACTGACCTTGGTGTAAGGCTAGACAGAAAACTCGATTTCACTCTGCACATAAACCATATCGTATCTCGGAGTAATTCTGTCCTGGGTTTTGTTAGGCGGTGGTCAAGGGAGTTTTCTGATCGACAGGCCCTCATTCACTTATTTTTTTCTTTCCCAATTCTCGAATATGCATCTCAGATTTGGTCTCCTTGCTATGCTGTTCATTCTAGACGCATTGAATCGGGACCTCCCGTGGAATGATCCATTAAGGCTTCCTCCTTATGAGGATCGCCTCCGATTGCTTAATATGCACTCGTTGGATTAACGACGTAGAGTTGCTGACCTAGTATTTATTCACCAGCTTTTGAACTCGAATATAGATTCTTGCTTTCTTGCAAGTTTGGTTACTTATAGGCATACTCCGTATAGGTTAAGGAGATTTCCTTTACTACATGTTGTTCATTCTTGGTCTAACTATGGTATGCATGAGCCTATTAATCGCATGTGTAGAGCCGTGAATATGTGTCCTATTTTTGACCTGGCTCTTGCTAAGGATTTGCTTAAACGATCTCTGTTATCAATGCATCCCTGATTGTTTTGTTTGGACGTGTTTTGGTTTTTTGTTTACTAATATTTTTCTTTGCATGGGTTGTGGGAGCCTCATTCACCTCAATATATGTTATATTCTGGTGAATAGGTCAATTGGTTCAAGGCTTCTGCCTGTGAAGTGCGCCTTCTGAGTTAGAAGGGTTAATTCTACTACCCAACCACAAAAGTATTGGGACACTTGCATTTTTTTCACATTTTCAACTTTGTGGGTATATAAAAAATTGTATAATATTTATAAAAGAAAATTTCGTTATAGCAATAATTATTTTATTTGTTTTGTTGAAAATTCTTTTCACAGTTGCAAAAATTCAAATACATAACAACAAAATAACGAAAATAATAGATATTCATTGGAAAAATAGGAAAAATAAATTAAATTTACTGTAGATTTCTTTATGTTCAGCATTTCGTTTCATTACGTTTTTGTTTTACAACCTCTTTAATATGGAGTGGCATTGATTTAACAAGTCTTAATCTCCGTCTTCACAATACTCGGCGGAAAAAGAATTCCAAATTTCCTTTATTTTCTCACGAAGAAGAGTTTTAGTCCTCCTGGATGGATCCGCCCCAAGTCTTTTCTTAATAACTCCCCATAAATTCTCTATTATGGAAAGATCTGGACTATTAGCGGGCCACTCCATTGTTGGTACTCCATTGCCTTGCAAACAGGCTTTACTGGATTTTGAAGTATGGCTTGGTGCTCCATCCTGTTGAAAAACGAACTCCCTTCAGGCGACTGAAGGAGAGGTATTGATGGCAGCACATTTTGGTATTTTTCGGAGTTAATTGCACCATCAATAAAATGGAGAGACCCAACTCCATATCCGGACATGCAGCCATAAAACCATTACAGAAGTTGGAAATTTGACAGGGTGCTTCAAGCATTCTGTCAGGTATACTTCGGACTTTTTCCGTATTACATGACTACGGTTGTCTTTCTGCTATTGTGCATTATTTTAGTTATTTTTTTGTTATTTATTTAAATTTTTTGTAACTGTGAAAAGAATTTCGAACAAAAGAAACAAAGTAATTATTACCATAACTAAATTTACTTTTATAATTAAACACTTTTTTATATGCCCACAAAGTTGAAAATGTAAAAAAAATGCAAGTGTCCCAATACTTTTGTGACTGGGTAGTATATAGTTTTTTATTAAACATTCCTTCTTATCTATCTGGGAATCTACAATGCAATTATACAATATCTTCAAATATGCAACCTTTTGCAGACATTTTAAAGTGCTAAATTAAACAAACAGTACGAAATGCTTCTAAAGCTTTTCAGCACTCTTCATTTTAAGTAGTGTGAGTTTGGCCATCACTGGTTTAGATTTTAGATCGTTTAACAACAAAATCTCGATAATCAGTGTTCACATTACCCATTAACACACCCAAAACTTACCGCTGTTAGAAGCGTAAAAATATAAGTTTTTCCTGACGTATGATTGCTCAAGGAGTATTGGTTCAATAGAGCTGATATTTTAACCACAACTTCTCAAGTTATAATCACTTTTAATTTTAACTGAATCTCCAAAAATAGAACAAATTCGCGGAAAAAAGTATTTTTTCTGGCGAATCAAATCGACAGTATTGCCACTTTTTCGGTTTTTACCTCAGATTTTAATGTTTCCAGATTTTTTCGAGAATTGAGGTTAAATAAAAGCCAAAACTGTTTTGATTTTTTACAGACCAATAGCAACAACCCCATTTTAATTGGAGTGAAATTTGAGCCGCTTTTTGGACCCCACCCAGCGCCGCCATTTTGAACTCACAGAAAACATTCTGTAATGTTGGTCTCTCAAGAAAATTCAGAAAAATCGGCTCTGTTTAAGTTCGCCTTGAATAGGAGACCTTTTTTCACTCATCTAAATATATCAACGTATCATAAATTAGAAAAACATCCAGCATACCCTCAACCCGTTTCGATCGACGGAGTGAATATACCAAATTCGACCTCTCTCAACATTCTGTATCTTGAAGTAGCCAGTAATCGCAATTCATTATACCTCCCAAAAGATCTTTCGTAAAGTAACTCCTTTGTTTCAATCAGAGTCGAATTAAACAGGCTGAAAGGGTTCATATGTTGTATCTGCTAACGCCACATACAATGTGGGTACAGGGTAAATCGTTGATACAATACCTTCAGTACCGCCAATTATAAAAAAATAAAAAAACAAAAACTTTTAATTTATTCATCAACATTTATTTTGACTCCTCCTCCTTGGTGCTGGCGCGGTAGCCAGACCTGTCAAAAGTTAAAAATATGGAAATTAAGAGATGGCGGTCCAATGTGTAGCTGGCACTGTAGCGCAAAGTTCAATATTTTTAACTTTTGGCGCGCGCCAAATTTGACATTTCCGAGTTAGCTACAGCGCAAGCCACGAGCGCCAGCGCCACATTAAGTTCCAGCCTTAAGCCTAACGGACCTAGCCACAGAATAATTAATCCGCAGCATTCTGACCACCATTTCGTTACACACAAAAAAATTTCTGCGCTTTGTAATTAACCACAATCGCACTTATATACATAACAATTTGTCATAAATGAATGAGTAAATGCATTTTTGTCACTAATTAGTCATAATGTACAACACGCGTCACATCATTTAGTGCCAAGAGTTTTTCGTCATTTTTATGACCCAAATATTGATAAAAAAGGACCGTTTACACGGTAATGACAATTTATGACATAAATTACTCCTGTAAATCAAGCATTACTCCGTGGATTTATCTGCTCATTGCAAGGAATTTAATTTTATGTCTGCAACCGATACATACCGGTTTACTCGGAGGGGAAATTTGAATTTCGGAGCAGGTAAAATTCACACGGTGCCATATCAGACGAATAAAGTATTAGCTGGGTAATATTAGTGAAGTTTTTCGACAAAAAGTTCAAAATTAATTTAATTCCTATTATTATCGGGGCCAAAATGGTTTCGTTTAGTCGAAAATTTCTTTAAAAAAGTGTGATTGATTTGAACTTTTACTATAAACCAATACGTTTAAAAAAGATTTTTTTCGGCTTCCTAGTTCTATATAGGGTGGATTATTTATTTAATACAGTTAGAAAACCAAAGCTCGATGTATATTAGAATAACACTGGAGGAAATAAAATTAGAACCGAAAATTTGACTTTAAAAAGAAAAAAAAGAGATATTTTTTAATCAATATTCAACGTAGGTGAAGAATATATTAAGATAATACAAAATATTTAAAATATAAAAAACTTTGCAATAGCATACGTTGTTGAAGAAAATATTAAATTAAAAAATTTAACAGAACATCCCAAGTTTCCTAGTGTTTATTTACCATATTGGATATTTTGTAAACATAATTTATTTTTTGCTTAAATTGCTTATTTCGGATTAATTAACATAAATTTGGTGCAACTCGCCTCAACTCGATCCCAACGATTTAGCGAAAAAAGATTTTGGGTCTGTTGCACGCCAATGCAATTTTAGAAGTGAATTATGGTTTGCTCAAGGTCTTATGTGAGTCAAAAGGCTTTGGTCACACCCATGTCCTTGATGATTTCGGATCAATTATAATTTTTTCTGCAACTGCTGAGCACTACATCCTATTTTTTTATTGATTTCTCTTGAACTTTAATTTTCTTTTTGGTCTAATAATTGACCATTAATAAACATAAGCTTATATTGACGGGAGAACTGGAAATTCTCTCAAATATTTCAAAATTTTAAATTTCTTAATATAAAGCTTTCAAAATCACACAAATTTTCAGGAATTGCAAGTTCGGACATACTATTTAACGCGATTTCGGCTCAAAATCTCCGTTTGAAGTGATTTCGGTTTTGGTATTTCTACGGCATTACGTTAATTGTCAAGAAGACGTCAATTATTGTGAAGTGCACAATAAATTGACGTCTTTGTTTTAATTTTTGAAAGAGTGTTTTTGTTTTGAAACTAATAGAAAAGTTAATAATGGACTCAATCAATTTGGCTTCTGAGTAGCTCATTTATCACTCCAGTAGTGCTCCGAGATATTGAGGGACCCCTTAATATCATTAGTTCTGTATCCATCCTTGAGACTCTCGCCGCTCTTCACCGCAAAAAACGAAGTATTATACTAAGCTTTGTACACAGCTGTGGTATGTCCTATTCTCACCTATTTCGCCCTAGTTAATTGGCAATGGGAAAGGGTTATAACAAGCCCAAATTTAAAAAGGTGCAGAGAACTGATTGCATTCGTGTCACTGGCTGTCGTGTCACTGGTGGGTTGTCATAGTCGTATCCTAAGCCCAACACAGAGTGGACTATCTACTGCGATGTCTGAACACGTAACACCCGATCTTTATTTTACAAGAGTTACAAGGGCTTCAGTATACATATTCCTTCAAGGGAAGAATGGAAACACTGAATGGGAAACTGGTTAAACTTTACGACAACGTCCTGTTCACTAACGTCACCAATATTGCATGCGGTGTCGAGGCGGGGGTATTCTCTGAAACATTGCATACATCAGAGTCCTGACTGCTGGACAATGCAAGCGTATTTAAAGCAGAGGTACTTGCAATTTTGAAGGCATGCTTGCTGCTGGGACTCAGTGAATCACCGACGATGACCGTTGACATTTTTACAGACAGCCACGCTGCCATAAAGTCGTTGGTACCAATAATTGTCACCTCGAATCTAGTAGGGAAAAACTCATGTCTATAACGGGTGAACTCGCGAAGAATAGCTCTGCGAATTCCGCCTGGTTACTGCTACCTAATATCAATTAATATAGAATATGTCGGTTACTTAGAGGCATAGTGATAAAGCTGGTGAAACCAAGCAAGAAAATCCATTCCATGAGTTGGGAAGGTTGGTGGGCAAAATGAATTTTTTTGTGAACTCGCAGCATATTAACTAGCCTGCACCAGTTTATTTTTGACGAATCTGCAATCCAAAAATTTAACGAGCTCAGGTTTTTGAGATAATAGTAAATATTAATTTGCTCTCTACTCTTACTCTTTAGCTTTTCTCTTTAAATATTCAATATTCACAAAACCTTTAAATCATTTCAATTTATTAAGTAGAGTTGAAAAACCACATCATAAGGTGGAAAGCTGGGCGGCCGCCAAGTTTTTTTTTGTACATTTAAGTTTTGAACTTTGTTCGGGGTAATAACACATATTAAGCAGCTGAGATACTAAATAATCAGTACTTTATTTTCCTACCTAAAATTTTTGTTATTCTTTTGGCATTATAAATGTTGCTTTCGTCATATAATTCTGACGTGGGACAATAACTATTTACTGGCTCGCTATAACTTTGTAAAAAATAAAAATATTTGAGTTAAAATTTCTATAGTGTACAATTTAAATTTACATTGAAAAAAACCCGGCTGTAACTTTATTTATTAACTTCCTAGTATATAGGGAAGTTATTGCCCGAAAAACGATATTTTCAACATATTTTAATGTTTGAAGGCCATTATCTCACTAACAAAGTCTGATATAGACTTCGTTAATGTGCCAGTCGAACAGCATTAACGTTAACATGATCACGAAGGATCTTCTTAAATGATCTTATTTAATTTCACAGATATCTATCTAGCTAACGACAAAATATAGCGATTTTTTACCCACTTCTATAGTCGTAGTGATTTCTGACTTTGTGAAATTATGCAATTGTGGTGACGATACAATGTTCTGACGTTGAATTTTGGTAGGGTGGAGTGGGGCAAGGGACAGAACCTAACTTTGTTATGCGTACACCGATTCGGATGATTTTATTTTTTTTTTGTATAGAGCATGTTCCCTCATTGATCCTATGAAAAAAAAATTTCACCAATGTTGTGGGTGTGGACAGCTCTCTAACTACCCACAAATCAAACAAATTTTGTTATCCAATTGAATTTTCACATAATTTCCGTTAACCGATTGATTAATTTCAAATGAAATTCAATTACCAATTATTAGTACATTTGAGTTATACTAGGCAAGCGCCCACGATTGTATAGCTAAAATAAATTATCATTTACCATACCAGAAAGTTGGTTGTGCCGCACTTCGGTCTTCATCTACAAGTTTATTTACAAATTCATTAAATATACAAAATAGCGAACAGTTTGCAAATAATACAAAAGTGAAGGTAAAATAAAAATTAAATAATTCATAACCATAACTAAGCTGACCCTTAACAAAGCTCCTAAATAGGTGGAAGTCAATACTCTCGGAGTAGTTAGAAAATATTGCGTCTATCTTCAAGAGTATGCAGAACAATTAGCCTGCACCTATTCACATGCAGATGTAGACAGATTGTAGAGTACAATAAAGATGCCTCGTGATAAAAGGATTGTCAAGTTCTTGAGACCACCTTTTAATTACTCCTAGGATTATTAGCCCTATCTCTATTGCGTCGATGTCATCCTCAAAGAAGAAATAAGCCTTTAACCAAACGCAGAAGTCTTTGGACCTTTGGAGTCTGGCAAGTGAGCGTTCGTCTATGGTACACTTTTCAAATTTAAGTGATAGAAATGTCATAGCGATAGTGCTGGTAAATGTGCAGATCGGAATTTAGAAGGGCACAATCCGTATCTGGAGAAACTAATCGCAATATTTTTGACATCGTGTGCATAACAAGAAAGTCTTAAACCAATTAAAATAATCGGTATGCCATTAATATAAATGAAGAAGGGTAGTTCTCCCAGATGACTGCCATGTGAAATATTTGAGATGTTACAGATAGCGTCAGAGAGAACTCCCTCACAAAAAAAAACTCACCGCTTGCGATGAAATTAGTAGGAACACAACCAATCAAAAAAAAGCAAGGGGAAAGCCAAGCAGATGAGGCTTATTACCCAAGTTACATGACAAACTGAAAGTAAACCGAACTCAGTTTGAACTGACACCTTCAAAAATGAACTTGAAATGTCATATGAGTGTGTCAGATGCCAGTTAGGTGTTTGAGTTTACTACCTGGTCGCTAGTTACATGGACGTCAAACCGAAAAGTGTACTCAACCAAGCAACATTTTTAAACCGAACTATCAGTGCACATTTTGGCTTAGTTTCTGATTACATGTCAGTTTGAAAATTTAAAAGTGTGTTCAGTTGCAACTGAGTTTGTCATGTAACTTGGGTATATATGTAAGAGATTAATTCTATCAAAGGCCTTACTGAAATCAGTATAAGGCATAGAAACCGGAACACATTGTGAAAAGCATTAGCAACAATATTTAACAGCTTTGTCTACGGAACATTCCCCGATAACATACCGAGATGGCAGCCTTTTTAAAGTTGTAATAAAGTTCTATGAAAGAGGAACTCGGCGAAGTAACAGGATCGAAAAATCAAACAGCATAAATAACAAGATGATGATCAGACTGACGAACCGCGAGCGCATCCAGATCAGAAGAGAGTCGATCTCGACAAAGCTCAGAATTGAAAATTTCGGCATCCTCAATTCTTCCACACAATCAGGTCAGTTAAACAAAACAGGTTCTGTTCATGAACGCATGTTTGCGCATCATTCAGCAACTTATGCGGCTTAGCTGAATTGAGCAGTTACTGCGCAAATCTACGTTTACGAATAGGCCCACATTTCGAAGCCGGAGCCAGCAGAGTCAATGCAAAAGTTAGTCGTTTTAGAGCGAAACCCAGTCACGTTCATGCATTGGAATGAGATTTCGTTGGATAATTTTTTCGATTATTTTTGGATCCTGGCGGATTCTTACGAAGGAATATACGAACAATCGAACTGCTAGGGAAAATATCAGTTGAGAGGGCTTCCAGGAACACTTCGTCCCGTCGAGTACACGCAATATATTGTGAATTGAGGGCCTTTTCATAAACGCAGGTTTGCACTGCAGCTGCATAATTCAGAAATACACTTTGTTCAGCTGAATTGTGCAGATGATGCGCAAACCTACGTTTATGAATGGGCCCTAATTCTTCTGCATGCAATTATAGCGGGCTGACTGCAAGGCGAGGCGAGAGATGTTTAGTTACCTCGTCCTCAGTAGTATCAGGATGGGGATAATACAACTTCGCAGGTCTCACAATAATCATAACGATTAGATTACAGTGATGGCCAAACTCACACTACTTAATGTGAGGAATGATTAAAAGCTTTAGAAGCGTTTCGAACCGTTTGTTTAATTTAGAACCCTAAAATGTTTGTAAAAGTTTGTATAGCTTAAGATATTGTATAATTGCTTACAAAACTACTTAAATATGACGATTTTTTTTAACTTTTGTATGTTTTAACAATTAAAAATAGCAAAAACAGGAAACCGAAAACAGTCAAACTAGTGTACATACGAATTTCAAAGCTCACTTGCCCGCGGACATAGGTGTGGACATCACTGGATTAGAAGATGAAGTATTAGAAGCGTCGAGAAGACAAAGCATCAAGTAAATCGCAGGGGTCCCGAAACAGTGGGCACCAGCCTTCAGTACTCGAGGCAAAAGACTCCAGTATAGAGGAGTGCTCACATAATACAGTACTACAGCGCTCAACGGGGTTAAGTTTTAAAGTGCCAGCTATAATGATGTCAGACTAAGCTCCAAGGCATTCCACCTACTTTTCCTGCTCATCATGAGGTAGTGAGAATTGAAGACATTGAATACAAATTTGTAACCCCTTTTGAAAAACTTTAATTTGTCGAACCCCCCATCGATAACTCGTTGTTGTTATCTATGGCGTTGCTATTTTGGATATAAAAATTAGACAGCCCTTAAAAGTTTAAAGTCGGTTTTAATCATGATTCGTTTTGATTTTCAAAGTACCACTTTATATTAAATATAGAAATATGTTAATATTGTTTTCAGAAATCCGTATTTTAATAAAACTAAGAACTTAATCTTGCTGGACATAGGAACAATTATCCTAAAACTGCATCTATTCAAATAAACGAAGCCACAGAGAGTACAGCGATTTAAAACAACGGAAGATGTATTTCAAATACAGGGTATTTCACATTGTGTCAAAATGAGTGGAGCGACAGATCCCACCTAGGTAAACAAAAAAATGTAGGGCAGGGGGGGCCAATCTCAACCGTTTGGTAGTTACAGGGTGATTCATAAATTTCAGTTTTGCATGGTATACATATTACTCTTTTATTTTTTACTTTTGATCTACCCAACACACTGACACCAAACAAACATTAAAAAACTACCATCGGAATAAAATCCAAAATTTTCAAGAATGTTGATCTAACACCTACCATTTCAGATGCAGTCACTTCCAAAAGTAAAACAAATAGTTTACCTAAAATTCAGCATTTTCCCAATACGTTTCCAAAAAGTTACAACATGTCCAGGTAGAGTAAGGGTGTAGAAATTTATAGATAGAAAACTTATCGGGAAATAATTGAAAATCTACAATTGAAAGAAACTAAACTCATTTTAATTCTAAAATCTTTTTTATTGAATTTTACAAATTACAAATCTCAGTTTGGACGCATGCCAACAATTTCCTTCTAAGTTCATGTTTAAGGTGTATTGCAGCGAGCCTCTACTGCATTTCCAATTCTGCTAACTAAATCCTCCCTAGTATTAACAGGGCTTAAATAAACTTCATCCTTCATTGTTCCACATAAGAAATAGTCCAGTGTGGTAAGGTCTGGAGATCTAGCAGGCCAAGGAATCTGTGCACCTCGCCCAATCCAGCGGTTAGAACATTCTTCACTTAGTAGTGGCTTCACAATGTTAGCAGTTTGCACTGGTACTCCATTGTGTTGGTAAAACATGTCCGTTCGAAAATGCACGGGGATCTCCTTTATTAGATCTGGCATCATATTGTTCAAAAAGTCTGCATAAATTTCACTATTAAGAATTTGCGGCAAAATGTATAGTCCTACCAAATGGTTTCCGACCAGCTATAAAGGTTATTGAAGTTCGTCATACCATCACTGGTGAAGTGAGATTCATTCGTCCACAGAATTCGGTCCAGAAACACCCTGTTGTCAATTTCGCGTTCCAGAATCCAAGTACTAAATGTCAGCCTTCTCTCGGAATCGTCTTCTATGTAGTAGCCCTTGGACTGAATTATGGTGATATGGACGTAATCCCTATCGATGATTAACCCTCCAAACCTTATACGAAGGGCCTTCTAACCGTCTTGCGACTCGTCTCGTGCTCGTCTCAGAGCCTTGCCTCACGATGGTGATTATTTGCTGCTTGACGTCTGGAGAAGTTCCCGAAGTTTCGGGTCATGTCTCCCTGTCATGTGTAGTTACACTTCCTGTTTTTCTTAACCTTTCCGTCTACCACACAATAAATGTAAATAATATCCGCGTATTCCTCAAAAGTAAATTTTACCATTTTTTAATAATTTTTGCATAAAAACAGCGTACTTATTGATTTGTTTTCAACTATGATAGGTATTCTGGCTGACTGACTCTTTTTTATAGCAAAATTTCCATCAGGTAATAGAACGCCAGAATACATGAATATTTCAAAATTTCAATAAACGAAATTGTAAAAATTTTCTTTACAAAACTTAGCAATCAGTTTGACTTTTCTAAACAAATTTTACGGTTTTTCGTAAGTATATTATACGAAAAGTTAGCATCGATTTTTACAAAAGTTTTGTTTAAGAATTTCTTGAGAACAATCAACTGGTCCTTTAACGCAGTTTCTTCTAACGAGCATTATAAGCGTAAAATATAATAAATATTTTGTCCAAGAATTCTATAAGCGTGCGATTTCTTATAAAGTTTAAATATGAGCGTTATAAATATAAAATCTCATTTAAGAGTATTACAAAATTGCAAACTTATACAAGAGTATTTTAAAAGCATTATCATACACTTATATCAGCCTTACTTAAGAATATCTTATATTCAGTTCTCATAATATATTTGTAATAACTTTTTCTAAGGTAAATTTTTGTTCATCCTCATAATACTCCTGTAGCTGCTTCAAACAAGAGTACCTTTAATTGACATGCTTATAATATTCTCACTTATGTACACTTTGAGACCACTCTGTATAATACTCTTGTAATAGCTTGAGGAAGAACACTTCTCAAAACAGTGATATTACAGTAAAAGCCACGTATTTCTGACTACAACAGCCTTGAGAGAGCATTTAATATGAATGAACTATTGTAGATGATTAGTAAAGACCACAATTATGAGTAATTTTAAAAATTAAATAGTTTGCAAAAAGAGAGCTAAAAAGCATAAAATAATTTTTAGTTTTATATTTATTACGACACTTTGAAGTCGATGCAAATTAAACAAACCAAACAACTACAACAAAAATATTTAATCGTCCTTGATCCCGTGAGCTGAAACGCTCAAGTAGTTTTATATATGTAGTATCTTCAATTGTGATTAGGTAGCTGTTTTGCTTAATTTGCACCAACTTCAAAATGTCCTAATAGATATAAAATTAAAAATTATTTCATGTTTTAAGCGCTTTTTGTGAGGTCGGTTCAACTTTTTTTTAAAGTATTTAATATTTCACTTTTTAGTGTCTTTTTTTTTTTTTTTTTTTTTTATATATGATGTTGCCAAAGCTCAGGGGATGCCCTATGATGCTAAAGCACAGCCTTGGCAGGAAAGGAATTAAGGATGAGGGAAATGGGTTAGGAGGTTGAGTGAAGGAGGTGTCGATGTACGCCCCGTTTGAAAGTTTCAGGCTCATAAGACGAGGGAAAAACAGAAGATGGTAAACTGTTCCACATTCGTGTTGTTCTGCTAAGAAAAGATTCCCGAAATTTGACGGTACGTCCAAATTTGACCCGGAGAGTAAAGGGGTGGGAGCGACTTGTAGATCTTGTATCGCGCGTTGTAATGAGTCTACAAGGAATCAGGCTAGCGATTTCGTTAGAACAATGGCCATGGAAATAGCGATAAAAGAGTGAGAGACAACCGACATTCCGTCGATGCTCAAGAGAGTCAAGGCCCTCAGAGATTGAGGAATCGCCAATAAGTTTAACAGCCTTACGCTGAACTTTGTCTAACGCGGACAATGCGGTGTGTCCTGCCCCTGCCCAAATATGGGAATTATATTCAAGTCTAGGCCTAATGTGGGACTTGTAGATCAACGCTAAGTCGGGTGGGGTGAATATATACAACTCAAAGAATGCTGCAAATTTAAAAGTTGCAGAGATAGTGTACTCTAAAGAATGGAAACAGAGTTATCCAAATCCAGCAACATATTAACAAATTTGTGACGATCACCCTTCCCTATCCTCACCTTAGAAAATTCTTAACATGGCCCTAGTGCGCCACCGTACTCTATACAGCAAAAGAAATTTATCGTAGTCAGAGAACCACAATAACGGGGGTAACGCCCCCTTTGCACACCACCACACCCCATAAATTGCCGAAGCCTACTCTCCCCCCACTACCACCCTAGTGCAAAATTTATCCTCATATTAGCAATGGGGAATTATACTCTATATAACATAAAAAGAATCATCCAAATCGGTCTGAGCGTTAACAAATACTTACCGTACTACAACCACACCGTTTAAAATTGTGTCGCGGTACCAATGGAGAAACATACTTAATACGTCAGAAAAAGAATCATCCAACACTGTCCACACATTAGGAAGTTAGACTACCTCCACCTCCTCCCACTCCTCTCTAGGAACATAGTTTTTCATTATTAGCAATAGGGGACCATACCCTATATAAGAAAAAAAAATATTATCCAAATCGGTACATGCATTTCAAAGTTAGATTTCACGCCACCCACCAAAATTTTGTTTTAAATGACACCAATCGGGGAACATATTCTACATAACAAAGAAAAAATCATCCAAATGGTTCCACGCGTTACGAAGTAAGACTATCACTCTCTGTCCCCACCCCACCCTAGGACCAAATTTATTCTATTATTAGCAATGGGGGATCATACTCTATACAACAAATAAAGAATTATCTAAATTGGTCCACGCCTTACAAAGGTAGGTTTTACTCGCACCCTCCATAGCACTTGAAGGCCCTTATAGGAGAGAAATTCTTTGTTGATATTGGCTTAACCAAAGTATGACTTGTATACATATTTTTCATTGGTATTTATTTCAAAGAATTTCTTCGATGAATTCCTGCATACCTAGTTTCATGCACGGCCATATTGCCCGCTGGGAAACCGAAACCTGCCACAGTACACATAAGTAAAAAGTTGGGGAACTTGTATTTTTTCGTAGTATTTCTCGCAATATATTTAAAGTCTTAAATTGAATATTACTTGAGGTTAACCTACAAATGTTCTGAACATGGGAACACGATAAAAGGTGTCTTTCTTATACAATTTTCATGTGTTTTAAAGGAAAAACTCTCCTGTGTTCTGTTTGTGGAAGTATTGAGCTTAAAATGCCTCAATGACATCAGCGTTTCTCTTTGGTTTTGGTTGCAAGAGTGTACAGTTTTATTTGTGTGTGTAAAGATTGGTTAATCTGTGGTACAACAAAAATAAAATAATGACGATACGCTTAGCCGAACTGTTACGTTTTCCTGTGGAATAACATAACTGGTGCTGCAATTATTTTTTAAACCATATTGTTTATAGGAGCAATTTTTCTGACCATATGTACCAAGTAGTTCTCAAGTTCTTCTCAAGTCTGCCTTTTGATAGGAGAATAATTCATTCAATAGTGACAGGAATAATATCAAACGATAACAGACCATCTGCATAGGATTGATCACAGTTTATGTGTTCTTGAAGAGTATCATTATCGTAGGAACAGTTTTCTTCACCTATATCAATAAAATGGTAATTAGATTCGTAAAATATATCCAAGGGATTTGTTGTTATATCTCCATTCTTATTGGGGACACAAATAGTTTTGAGGGTTTTGTTCGTAACTTCGAAGCTTTATTGAAAGAAACGGGTACAATGTAATTTATTCAAAAATTGTCCATCGTTAGCTACAACATTTTCCCATCTTTCTGGTAGCATACGGATTACGCGTCGAAAAAATTTCTCGTCTTTTGAGTCGATCCAAGAGTCGACCCAATTTCTGGTTTCTTCGTAAGAAGTGAAGCGTTGCTTGTCCAGGCATCGACATGATGACATGAGTCATCGACCTGCAAAAGTGGTAGTCCGGTAGTCTGGTGAATATGGCGGGTGGGGTAGGACATCCCATTGAAGCACCTTCAAAGTTTTCTTAACGACTTTTGCAACATGTGGCCGAGCGTTGTCGTGCTGAAAGATCACTTAGTCATGTCTTTTGGCATATTGTAGCCGTTTGAGCTTCAATGCTCGGTCAATTGCATCAATTGTTGTTGGTAACGTTAAGCAGTTAATCTGGAGTAGCTCATAGTAGATCACTTCGAGCTGATCCCACCAGATGCACAGCATTAGCTTCTTGCCATGAATATTCTTTTTGGCCGCTGAAGTTGATGCATAGCCGGGCTTACCTCATGATTTTCTGCGCTTTGTATTGTGGAAGTGGATCCATTTTTCATCTCCTGTAACGATTCGATGCAAAAAAACCTTCCGATTTTGTCTTTGGAGCAGTTGTTCGCACTTGAAAAAAACGGCGTTCGACGTCTCTTGGCTTGTTCATACGGAACCCAATTTCCTTGTTTTTGAACCATAACCATGGCCCTAAGATGATTTTAAATCGCTTGTTGAGTCACTCCTATCTTGGTCACCGTCTTCAAACGTTACTGGCCTTCCTTCGCGTTCTTTGTTACTGGTATCAAAACCGCCACTTTTAAAACGCCGAAACCAGTACTCACATGTTTTTGTTGAAAGAGCATATTCCCCATATGCTTCACACAACAATCAATGTCCATCAGCTTCCTTCTTTAAATTATAACAAAAAAGCAGCGCTTACCGCAAATTGTGCTTTGTTGGCACAAACGTTGACATAGAGTACAAAAAGACTGTGTTGTTTACATTTCAAAGAAATGATACACACTGATTTTGGGAGGGAAATAATGACGTTTTAACATGAATACACATGTTACATCTGCTCTGATGCGATTTAATACTAATTACGCCATCTTTTGTAAAACCCTCATAACTTATTTGTGTCCCCAATAGTATGTATTTTGTTAATTGTATTGCTTTTTCTAGCTGTGATTTCGTAAATTTTTTCCAAATCTTTTTTGGTGTATTCGCTCTTACTACTTCTACTTCTGTTGCCTTTTAGATGCTTTCACTACCCTGTTTCTTGTTCTAATACAAGCAACTATACTTGGAGTTATCCATGCTTTAATAGCTGTTGTGAAAAATTTTTTCTAGATAATTGTTAATACCAAAAATGTTGCTTCATCCACGAAAGGGAATCCCATGAAATATCACAATAAATATGAAAAAAAAATATTGGAGCTTTGGGTGAGGTATAAAATAAAATAATAAATAAAATAATAAAATAAAAAAAATAATTTAAATAAAAAGGAATAACAATTTTGATCTTTCACATATTGCACAGTTAATCTTCGAGACGAACGTCCCTTATTCTTATAACTTTCTTTTCGGGCATGGGGCAGGAAAAGTATTTCACCCCGATTCGTAAGCAACACTTACAAGTGGATCTACATTTTTAGGTTAATTCTGAACCTCCGCATTACTTTAGAGTGGATTTAGTATTGCATTAAGCTGATTAAGATCTTCATTCATAGCAACACACTTAGATATTTGTTGAATTTAGGGTTACGATGTCCACCTGCGATATTATTTCACCATGTTATTAGCTCTGTAATTCATCGTTTTATTGGCGCATAGGTATGAAATAAAAGCCGTTAAATACTAAAGTTGCTGATAAAAGTAACTTCACATTGTTAAAATCACGATAAGTATAAATTTGTCTCGGGCAACGCCAGGTCGGACTGCCGGTACCATACATGTATAAGAAAAAATCCTGTTTCAGCTATATAAACAGTACTAAAATGTTTTTAATTATATAAGAAACTTTAAGAAAGAAATGTAAAAAAATAAAATTAAATAAATTTAAGGGTTTCTTTTAATTGCGTAATGAAAGATATATACAAGAAATAATTGTTTCTAACCCCATTAATAGCATGATCCCTAATTATTGTAAACTCAATAAATGCATATATGTATCTACTTATTGAAATGGTTGCAATCGATCCGCTTTTTATTTAGTATTCTTCTACTTATATGCCAGTCAAGCGGTATTGTTCTGCCTAATTTATCATTTGAAAAGTATTTGGCGCGGATAGCGAACACTTCATTTAAGCGACTATTTTTGTATTGAAATAAAAATTTATAAATGCATTTAGTTGTCAGTCCATTTGATACGAGGCTTGATAATTAACGTTAATCAACATCAATGAATGATATCAATAAAATCACGTGTATAAATACATATAGCGCCTGAATTTGTTGCCACGTTAAAAACTCTCTGGGAGAAATTCAGCAACACCGAAGTGGTTCAATTAATTGGCATTCTAGTGCTCCTAAAGAATTACACAGGAAAGTCTCAATTACTCTGCCGATTCATTCAATAAATTTATATTTAGAACGTCAACGACTGTTACATTTTGTTTTCATCATTTTTGATTATTGAATGTTCTGACAAAATTGATCTTAAGAAGATATTGTAATGTGTAACATCTGTAATTTTGAATTGAAAATTTTTAAATTTCTGTCAAAAAATTGCGAACTTTGCCAAATTTGGAATCTCGAATGTCAGCTGAAAGTCAATTATTTTTGGCGAATTTCTTATAAAACAAAAACAAAACGTTTTTTGTTATTTTTAGCGTAAACGAATTCCTTCAAAAAACATTGTTTAATCAATAACTTGGCTATAGTTAGAAATAACTCGAATGTTAAAAGTTATAGATACGAACGCATCAATTAAAATATCTGTGGTACTTTCTGCTATCATGGAATTGACTTCTAATTATAGAAAAGAAATTAAAGGTAATAATGCAATTATAAGCTCCATTATATTTACGTAATTACTACCTGAATGACAAAAGTCATTTATTGGGCTGACAGAAAGAACTGCACTAGTAAAAGGTGATTATTTGCCAGTGGAAGTTGCGAATGGTGTGCTTAAGAATCCTTATTAGTGCTGTCTCAGTTCCATTAGTGGGTTAAGCTTTGTCTGTAATAGCTGATTGTATAAGCATATATACGCAGTAAATTAAAACAACGAAGCACGTGTTAATGGCAGTTTTTAATGTAAGTATCAAACCCTAAGTCGAAGAAGTCAATAGAAGCTTAAGGAAAAACGTTTTCTTTGCAACTATTAATGGCAGAAAAGGTTTCGAAATGTTGAGGAGTTGTGAATTTATCTACCTTATATAAATTTTGTTATTTATTTGCTGGTATTATAGTAAGCTGTTCTCATTGATTTATTCTTAAATATAAATAACGAACATTAAGTAATGAAGTTGATAAGTTTTACGTCGTAATTTTCGAAAGGTAAAAAGTAAGAAAGACTAAAAATGAAACTTTAGAAGAACTAATTTAATGGGTTTAATAACGTGAATAACTGAAAACAAGGCGAAACACAAGCAAATTATTTTGTTGAAACAGTCAATTGGATATGTGCTATGGGAATTTGACTGCTGTTTCCTTCTCTCCCCTTGTTCCCGTAACAACTTGTGCGGAAAGGGGCAGGATAAGAACTTAACCAGAGCCAACTATTGTAAGTGGATCTGTAATTAAAGGCGGATTCAAACCGATAACAGTATGGCTAGTGGTATTTTTGCCGTTAACTGTTGTCAGCAGAAAACAACTACGGGTTGCCTACGGTGGGGTTCGAACCTGGGAGCTCCGAGATGAAAGACCGACACATTATACCTTACTTGACTGAACCCTTAATAGTCTAAAAGAAAAATAAGCTCGACGTGTTATTACAGAGATACTTGGATTTACACTTTCTCTGTATTGTATAACCCTTCGTATGTCGTTAAGTATTGCGTTAATTTGGCCAACCTTCCAGCGGGTTTGGTTTTTACATTAACGTTTTCACCTCCTACAATGAGGGGATAATTTCTGAAAATGAAGGAAGGGAAGCATGTTAATAAATATAAGCTCAAACCATGTTTCCGATAGGGTTGGTTGAGGTGAGAATAGAAATCTGGTCAGACAAGTAGAGAACGTAATCCGTAAACTACTCTCCAGTTAAGGATGCCATATGGAGAGGTGAAGTATTGTGTTGAAATGTTGTATTTCGGTCCTCTAATAAGGTCATGACCGGCAGAAAATGTTTTTCGAAGATGTCTTAGTATTGTTGGGCGTTAATTTATCTCCATCTCTGACAGCTTTGCGATAGGGCGTTCTCCGTTGGAGACAGTGGCCATACCAGTAACAGGTGAAAAATGTTAGGTCCATCACGATTTTTTTAAAGTCATATGTGAATATATCTTACTATGCTAAATGTGATTTTTGCGAACCTCAAGTGCCTGGGTTCATACTTAAAGTGACCATATTGACAAGCCACTGTCAAACACGTCCGTGATTGTAGTCCATATTAAATTTACGAACCTGTTGAAATAGCGATGCATCGATCTTTGAAATTTTATACTTTCCAATAACACTGACGTTTTCATCTCATCACTTTCATTGCCATCTCATCGCACTTTAAATCCTTTCTTTGTTGTTTACTGTTTGTTAAATCCTTGGCGGGAGTATCTGGATTCGAAAAAGACTACGTACGATTTACTTTATAACATTTGTTAGGTACGTGTTATGGTTTGACGCCATTTTACTGTGTTACGAATGCCATGTCACTGTGTCAGTTACTTGGTTAATCCAAGTCAGGTAAAAACTGTAAATGCTTTTCTAGGCAAAACAAAGACGACTAATATTAAGAGATAATATCAAGATATCTTCAGAATTATCACAAGATTAAAAATGCAAGTTCTGCATTCTCATTTTGAGCTCTTCCCCCAAAATCTACATAGGTGCTGTAACCGATTAGCAAGGAGAAAGGTTTCACCACGACCTGATGTCTATAGTAAAGAGAAATCAAGGTGTCTGGGATGCATCGCTGCTCGGAGATTATTGGTGGGGATCATTTGTGAGACTGATTCTAGTCAGATAAGAAAGAGAGAATATTATACCAATTAAAAATACATGTTTGCACTATTACTATAAACTGAACGTTAAGAAAAGACAATAATGAAAGATGAAAAAAAGTCACATAAAATAATGTTTGTACTTATTGTATAGTTTAAATCTTAATAAAATGCCAATTGTTAAAAAAAAGCCAAAAAATATATAACGTTTTATATTTTAAATTTTCGTAATTAATTTATTTACAAGATATGGGAGCTAACTTTTTGGGTTATAGGCTGCCAAAGTTTAACATAGTTTTTTGAAGCTATTTTTGGCCGTAGTAACTGAAATTGTGGCACTATTCTAACAAATAATACCTTACAATTATTTTATGGTGATCTCTAAGACTTAAAAAAAAAACTTTGGAATAATGATCCAGTAAAACCACTATAATTTTCGGATTCAGCGGAAAATTTTACTATAGATATGGTAGTTTTCAATTGCCTCAATTTTTCTTGTAGAGTAGTGTAATTATAGTCCAAGAAATAAAAATAGTTCTATCTGTGAGAATAAAAACAAGTTACCTCTATAATATTAATGCAGTTCTGCATACTTTATCTATTGCAGATACTTAACAATCACCAGTCCTTTCCTTGTTTATAAAACGAAACAAAGCACTCTGTGGAGAAATAAATTAAAATTAGAGATAAGAAAATAGAAAATTAAAAAAGTCGTAAATTTGAAGTGCTGAAATATATAAAATGTATCTAAAAAGCAAATTTGGCAAGCATCCCAGAAGTAAACGCAGAGAAGTCAGAAGAGACGTTTAAAAAAACAATTGTGGTTATAGAAAAGAGCTAAAGCTCAGAGAAGTTCAGATTTCTAATATAATAAATTATATTTAGCTTTAAAGCAAAATACTTACTAAAAAAATTATTTATCACCTCCTGAAGTATATAGTATAACAACACAAGTAATAAATGTTTCTATTAAAATTAACGCTTTATTTTTGAACTAATGTATTTAAGCCACATTCCTTGGATTCAGTTGGAATCATTATGATTTATTATAAAATATTCATGTAGATACCTACATGAATACTGTTTTGCATAATTATTACATTTTTAGTGCAACATAAACTTATTTAATTGAGTACTTAAACTACGACATTGATGTAGTTATGCGCAAATGTAGGTCTAATTCTCAAAATATTAATGCTCTAAATGAAGACATGTTTTGTGTCTCATGATTTTCATGTACAAATATGTAAAACCAACTAGTAAGGATAAATTCTTACTAAATTCCATCTTGGCAGAATATGACGCAACTGCGACACAAACTATGTCTGTGTATCGTTGAAGTGTAAACTGGAAGAAAGTTTTATGTCACATTTTAGCAAAGAAAACAGTATACTTCCTATTTTATAACTGTAGGAAGCTTTGTTAGCCTAAGGTCATTAACAGTTCAGTTAAAGAGTCACTAAGAATGTGAGGTACTATAAAATTTCTCTATCTCTAATCTCATAGGAGATAGACGTCGTTTTCTGCAAACATAAAAAAAGTAATTTTAGACTGCCATCCACATAATCCTTAAGAATTGCTTAATTACCTTTGAAAATGTTCTTAAATTAAATTGCAACTTTTCCCACTCTTTTTCACTATAAAAAACATGCAACACAATACAACATCACACACAACATCTATAAAGTAACAGAAATACAGCAAAAGTATTTAATTTATTTATTTAAGCTTAATACAAGCTATAACAAAAAATACAAAAATACAAGCTAAAAAATAATACTAATACTACAAACTATAATAAATGATAAGTAATAATAAATAAATAAATAGTATAAGCTACGTCCTTCGTCCTTCCTTACGATTCGGTAGTTTTATATAGTACCTATAGTACCTATAGTACCTGCAATTTGTTTGTTTAATTTGCACCGACTCGAACAATGCTGCGCGTACGAACAAAGTAATTTCAAAAGCTACAGAGGTAGTGCAATCTAAAAAATGGTAACAAAATTATCCAAATCCGGCAATATAAATACTATATTACAAAATTAGTCACGGTCACTATTTTATACCCTCACCTAAGATAATTCTTACCATCCATAGTGCGCCACCGTATTCCAAACAACAAGATAGAATCATCGTAGTCACTTTAAGTGCAAAATGTTTATCATTTATCAATCAGGAAACACATTCTGTACAACAGAATCAAATTCATCAAAATCGACCTGTGACTTATGAAGCTAGGCGCAGCCCCTCCTCCCTCAAAAGACAAAAGCCGCTCAAATGTCCACCGCCACATTGAATGCATGCCAATAAACTTCAACCTTCATTGTTCCCCATAAGGAAAAGTCCAATGGGGTAAGTTCTGGAGATCTAGCAGGTCAAGGTCGGTGCATCTCGTTAGGAAATTGTTCAATTAGTATTGCCTTCACAATGTTAGCAGTATGCGCTGATGCTCCATCGTGTTGGAAAAACATGTACGTTCAATTATGCACAGGAATCTAATCTATTAGATCTAGCAGTGTATTGTTCAAAAAGTTCGCATAAATTTCTACCAAATGGTTGCTGATAATACCAGCCCAAACATTGACAATGAATCTCTGCCCGAATGAGGTCAGTTTTGTCCTGTGTGGGTTAGTTTTCGACCAGGCATGGAGGTTATGGAAGTTCGTGATACCATTACTGGTGAATTGAGATTCATCCGTCCACAAAATTCGGTGCAGAAACGCCCTGTTGTCATTGTCGCGTTCCAGAAGCCAAGTGCTAAATTGCAGTCTTCTCTCGGAATCTCCTTCCAGTAGTCCTGGGACTGGCATATGGTGATATGGACGTAATCCCTATCGATGAATAACACTCCAAACCTCAGATGAAGACACTCCTAATCGTCTTGCGACTCGTCTCGTGCTCGTCTTAGGGGCTTGCCTCACGATGGTGTCGTGTCTCCCTGCCGTGTGAAGTTACACTTCCTGTTTCTCTTAACCTTCGGAAAGTCCGCGTAAATACCCCTCTTTGGGATGCTCGCCGATCAGGGAATCTCCTTTGATATTCCAGTACAGCCGATTTCTCGTTGTAATATCCGTAAATATGTAAATAATATCCGCATGTTCCTCAAAAGTAAAATCTACTATTTTTTAATAATTTTTGCTTAAAAACACCCCTACTTGCTGATTTGTTTTTCAA
Organism: Leptarthrus brevirostris; assembly: GCA_964036015.1. NCBI lineage: Eukaryota > Metazoa > Arthropoda > Insecta > Diptera > Asilidae > Leptarthrus > Leptarthrus brevirostris. The sequence goes on from OZ038375.1 coordinate 44,219,359, forward strand.
CTATGATATTTATTCTTGCTGGCTGACCCTTTTTTATAGTGAAATTTCCATCAGGTACGAGTACCACAACGCCAGAATACAAGGTGAAGCTAATATCGGAAATAAAGCAAAATTACACTAAAATTTTTGTAATTTTTTTGCAGCAAGAATTAAAATTAATTACCTGTTAAGCCAAAACAAACATTTTCGACCCTTTATCTTAAAAATGATGTTTATTTATAGAATTTCCTACCTAAAGTGCAATAAAATAATTATGTAATTAGGGGTTTCTAAGGATGCGGTTTTTATAATCCTCTGTCTACCAATAAAATAGGGAATCCAATAAAAGTAAAAACAGGGTGTACTTATTACATGAATTTCCAAGAAAATTTGTAAAAATGCTGAATTTTAGGTAATCGCAAACCATTTTTTTCATTTCTGGATGTGACTGTACCTGCAGTGGTGGAAGTTAGATCAACATTGTTGACAATTTTGGAAAGGTCGTTGGAATATTAGTTTTTTAGCGTTTGTTTGATGTCCTTGTGTTGGGTTGATCAAATGATGAAGATAAAAGAGTGCACACCATGAAAAACCCTGCCACAAAATTTTTTATTTGGCTAGGTGAGATCTATTACCCCACTCATTTTGGCACGTCAGATCTGAAACACTCTGTATAATCGTGTGTTATATCTATCTATCACGTATGAAACGTATTCTTTATTGTGTGGACATTTCATAGACTTTTCGTCGCTATATCTTTACGCTGTTTGCTTTTTACCCAACTGCGGAAAAGCAAAAGGATGTTTATGATTTTAGCAGTCTATGTATATATATATATATATATATATATATATATATATATATATATATATATATATATATATATATATATATATATATATATCTATATATATATATATATATATATATATATATATACATTTCTTTTTTGTGTGATGAAAACGATCGAAGACCAAGGTGTGGGAGTTTAACCCACTAAAACCATTTCTCCCATCCGATTTCCCCCACAGAACTACCCTTTGGCATTACTTCGCAAGGCGTATATTAGCAATAAGGTCTCGGCTTCTCCAATCCAAAACCAGATCATCTGGATTGCAGGATTTTCTTTCTTTTTTCAGCTCTTCTAACCTCGCCCCGGACTCAACGGAGACGGAGTTAGAACAATTCGTTGAGCAGCATGACCACCATGCCATGGGTTCCGGGTTCGAGACCAAGTCTCCCCATGAGCTTTTATTAAGAAATTCCTCCGTCTCTGGGGCTGTTGTCTAGCTCGCAGCAATGCAAAAACAAGACTGAAGTGTCCTCACTTCCCTTACCCTAATTCTCTTCCCGCCAAAACCATGCTAACGCATCAAAGGATTGTCCCCTAGGCTTTGGCCACATCTAACATACTAAAAACTAATAGTATCATCTACTGCATTCCAGACCTCGTGGGAAAGAAGCACTTCTGTTATCAGCGTCTATAATGATTGCAAGTTTTATCTTATGCTTTCAAATCGTAAGGAAGTGGAATAACATGTACTTCGGGTCTTCATGTTTGGCTGAATATTTTAGGCAAAAAAGGGAATTGTCAGGTTCGAAGCAGTGCAAATAATCATTACAATACCATTTTCAGTCAAAAACTAAATTTTCCTACTCTTATAGCACTAAGCCGATACACAGTCGTTAGTATTTTCCTACAGCACTTCATCTTCATAGCTTTTGCCCAGATTGCTGCTGTATTGGGGTAACCACTCCAGCTTCTCCGATATTTTGCATCATACGCAAAAGTTCGGGTCCTGCCCTACCGGCCCTTTCACCGGCATATTCTAGGTGTTTTTGATATTTAACCTATCGTCTGCCATCGCTCCTAGGTATTTTATAGCCTCTTTCGATGTCATTGCATGCTTACCTACTCTGACTTTTAGGACTCATTTTTTTTTCCTTCTACTAATTAGCACAGCTAGTTCTGGCTTATTGGCTTCCAACCATCTTTCTTGATTTGCATGACCTCGTTGGTGGCCTACTCTACGTTATCCAAATGACTGACATTGACTGCGACTGCTATGTCGTCAGCGAATCCCACAATTGTCATCCTCGGTAGGACCGTTACCCATAGAACGCAATCCTACATTATATTAAACAGTAGTGGGCCCAGCACCGAACCATGCGGCACTCCGGCCGTTATACAGTATTCCTGTGGACCTTGTTTTGTGTGATAGCAGAGCTTTTGATGTGTGACACCTTGGAACATTCAGCCCTAGGAGGGATGGGATTATATGCTCCCAGTTAGCAGATTTGAAAACGTATTTTACATCGAGAGATGACAGTGCATTCAATTTTACTACCCCTCTTCCATCTCTTCCCTTTTATTACATTTCCAGCCAGCTTCACTACGGTATCTACTGCATCAATGGTAAAATGACCCTACTCGAAATCCATATTGATGTTCGAACAAATCTGCTTCTTCCACTGTCGGGAGCAGTCTGCTGTATATGATTCCTTACTGTAGTTTCCACATTTTGTCCAAAAACAAGTTGGGCAATATGAGGTCGGTTCACCTGGTGGACATTCTCCTTTCGGAAGCAACATCACCAACTGTGTTTGCCATGGCTTGGGGAATACCACTTCTTCCAGACGTGCGTTAAAAGTGGGGACAAGCATGTCTGGCCTGGCGTTGCTGCTTTCAGGATATTTTTGGGGACATCGACTAACCAGACCTGGCGCTTTATTGTCTCCATGTATGTATAAAGAGCGATTTAGTTGAAAGAATATGGTGTGTAGAAAACATAAAAGTAGCCCGTTAAATTATAAACACAATTAAGCCGGCTTTGCTAACCCTTATGTAAACAATTTTGAGACAATTTACTCCGTGGATAGGGTAAGACGTCATATATAATATATTATATGTCGTCATCTAGTGTGAATTCGAGATACTTGGATTATGGTCGTCTAAGTATGTCTTTTCAACATTTAAATGACCAGCAGTAAAGTAAAAGTTAGTTCGAGCACCCTCCACTCTCCACTGATACCTATAATGAATAATTTTCCAGTAAAACCGTTTTGCTCATACATTTTCAAACCTATAAGATTGCGCGACAGATTCACACTTTCGTTTCATTAAATTAATCAAAGTAGCTATTTCTTCTGAAACACGTACTGTTTAGTGTTATAAATAGTGAACTAGTGAAATATTAAACAAAAAATAACGATGATAAAGATGATAAAGATATGACACAAAGCCATCGATATTTTTAAAGAAACTATTTGATTTAAAGTCGTCGGTGGAGTGAATGATAACGGATCGGCCTGTCAATCCAAAGGTCACAGGTTCGAATCCCATCGGCGCGGAACCATGGTTGTTATCTGCTGACAACAGATTACAGAGGTCATGGGTAGTAGAGAAAATATCAGTGGCTCGGAATTCACGTTAAATTGTATGTCCACATGCAATCGTTGTCTAGAATCGCCCCATACTCCCCAAGGGGTTACGGGAACTGGAGAGAAATTATCAATTAGATGTTAATCCTAAATACCCTTCTATTATAACTTTTCATAACTTTCAAGCAACTAGTTATTTTGTATTTAACCTTAGGTCTAAATTGTTGTTTTTCATGAGTTTTCGTATTTGCGGTTCAATAAATAAGCTTTTCTTTAGTTTTACATTCTGAAAATACAGTTTTCAAAAATAAAAAGCCTTCGCCAATTTTATGACGAAATTTTTCATTAAGCCAAACTTACGAGAAAGAAACTAATAGATCAAAAAAATAATTACTAGTATGTATACGCAACAAGGTTTGAATGAAACCTTATAATGAAGTGCTTAGTGAAGTTTTGACAAAATAACACCCTATCACACGTAAGCTACTATTTTCTAGAATGGGAGAATATTAATTGCCAATTGGTGACCAACACATGATGTTTTTAGAGTAGACCCTATCCAGTCAGAAATTATCTTTCAATATTTTTAGGAAAGAAACATACTGTGATGCTTTTTTACCTTGCGATTCCAATTACCTACTAAGATGGCAGCACTTCACTCTATGAAAAACAGATGGTGAACGAAATCCACAAAGCTTAAAATCATAGATGTTTCTTGGTCAATGATCTCATTGATTTTAACAACAAGAGTATTTTATCTGACTTTAATTTCATAAATTATTTTCCGATGAATAACGTTCTCCACTCTAAATAAATGTATAATTCCTATGCTAAGCCAATTTGCAGAAATCTAAAAAGCAAATGTTTTTCTTACAAAAATTTTGATTGAAAAGTTTTTCCACGAACTGCCGAGCAATAAATCGGTTAATTGTAAAAATACTAAATGGGAAATTAAGTTGTCAGCCTAGAATTAGTAGTGTGATTTGTTTAAAGTATCTCTTAGCTTTCAACGCAATAGAGGAACGAGGCTATACAGTGATGCAATCCCACAAATTGAATTAGTTGTGAGTATTTTCAGTACCTGGAAATGCTTTTCTCAGCTAATCTAATCTTTTCTGACGCAATCAACACAAATTAAATGAGTGAGGGAGTCATTTGGCCGAATTGCATTCATTAAATTTACGTGAAATGAGAATAAAACGTAAAACTAAAAAATTTTAATAACTTGTTATTTCATTCCAAACTAGTTATCCTGCTTATTCTTTTAAATAATGCTGGGATTAAAAAAGTAAAATTCAATTTATATTGTAGAATTTGTATACTGTGTAACTGAACATCTTGAGTATCAAATAAAAACTGTTGCACCTAATTTTTAAAATAAATTAGTGTATTTCATCGATACACGGAACTAACTTTATTACGTAACTGAATACATTTTAAGTTATTTAATTTAAGATTTTTATTCCATTCTTTCTCCTTGAAAATAGCTTCAAGATGTTGGTTCAAATCGACGCAGTTGGCACGGATGTGATCTTTAGGTGTTTCATCCTGTACCTTAGCTGAATGTTTGTTTAATTTATTAATGCTATTAGTTTTTAAATTCCCTAGTTTTCTGAGAATATTTCCCATTTGCAAAAATATAGGATCAAAATCTTATGAAGTGGCCGTTTTCTTCCTTCAAATAAAATAAAATTTGGCAAATTGTCTCAATATATACAGATGCAGTATCCATCGCAATCCCCTAGATTTTTGCACATTGGGATACATACATGAGAAACCACAGAACTTAAAATATCTCAACAGTAATAAATTTAAGAAATTTTAGTTAAGGTACGGAATAAAATACCAAAAAATTTCATCTTTGCCATCTGTGTCGATTTCAACCATCGTCTGAAGCATTTAGCATGGAAAAAATCGAATGAGAATTTTGAATATTATGTTATGAAATGTGTCTAGGTATATAATAAAGTTGTTTGGTTATTGTTATAAAATACATTAATTTATTTTTAAAATGAAGGTACGACAGCTATTATTGTACAATCTGTGTTATACGCGCCAAGGAACTCAATTTTCGTAGTGTGCGAAAGATTGCTTCATTAAAGTTGCCACATTTCTCATCTTTTATTATTTTCTTCCTCTCAACGGTGGAAGGAGTATATATACACCCCGTGCAACAGAAAGAGCCGCACGTGGTTTCCTTTTTCATATCTTCCCGGCTCAATTCGTGCTAAATAGTCTCCAAGATGTCCAAATTGCTTTTAACGGTTGTTGATGTGCAATAGCACTCTTCTGCTAAAAATATTCACTATGTACATTTGCATACATGCATAGGGTTCGAGACGTTATTAAGGCAAAGGGCGGTACTACAAAGTACTAATTTTTTTTTAAACTCAATTTTAAAACTTTAAAATTTTGAAAATACATTTTGAAGTTTAATAAAAATAAAGAGATATTGTTGGCTTACTGTATTTTTAATTTTTTATGAAATAACATTGCATTAAAAATTTGATCAAAATGAAGCATTTTTTGATTTCGAACGAAAAACTAAATTTTTTTTTTAAAACAAATTACATATTACATAAAACATACTTTTTAATTGGGTTATATGTGAATAACGTAAAATACAGAAAAATTACATAATAAATTGTTGTTATTTATATATATATTAACCTTTTATAAGGAAGTAATGATACTAGTTGTCAATAATGTTACTACAACCTTGTCACGCAGTGTAATTTATCAAAATATGCAAAAAAAATCACAATGCAAAAGCACCACTAATATAGATTTAGTGATTAGTGCAACTTTGCTATCATTTAACTACTCATTTCACTTTCCGTTTACCTGAGACACATTGCAATCGCCCACTATAATAGTGGGGAATGGAGTAAACTGGTTGATGCTCGTTGGGGACCTTTTCAGATTGGAAGCACCTAAATAACTTTCCCAAATCTATTATTTTATTATTTTATTTTGTTAGAGAAAGTAAAGTTTATTTGATACAAAATGTTTAATTTAAACAAACTTATTTGGTTCGTACCTACTTGTTTTATTTTAATGCAATCGAACTGAACAGTAGAAATATTACTAACTGATACAAACCTAATTCCCCGACAGGAAAACTAAAAGTACAATCAAAGAGTATTTGATGTTTGAAATCGGTATATTTAACAAAGGTAAAAATTTCACTAGAGTAGTTTAGAACTGATTTTCTGTTAATTCACAACTTTTGCAACTTTTTTAATGACTCCCAAAACAACTGAACAGCTTGGTTGACAAAATTATCATGGCTATCTCTGTTTATAAAAAAAAAAACTGTGCTAGATTTGAAATTGTACAAAGAATGCCTTGAGACCACTTTAAAACTACTGTGACCTAATACAACTTCAAGGTACTGTAATACTGTACGTCTACTTAAATACGACTAAATACTATGGTCTACATTCGGCCATCCTTCTCTACGTTCGACTCGAACGAAGATTGCTACTGGAATATGTAGAACGCCATGGCTTCATTAGGTCGGTACTTCTTGTGGTCCTTTTGGGTCCCTCTCCATCCACCATCTTTTACACCGTATAGCGCCCACCACGACCTTTGCGGACCTAAAAATTGAGGTGAAAGTTTGTTAACAACATTGAATTGTGTTTTCTTGATTGCAACTAGATCTCCAATCTCGTAGTTTTACTTTCTTTTCGTGAAATGTTAAATGTTTTACAATTTTGTTCTCTAACGTCGGGGCGCATTTTGTGTCTTTCTTCTTCAAAATCGCACCAAACTGCCTCTTGTATAATTTTTAGGATATCAAGATCATCTTTTTTTCTCATTTTAACGCCGAAAACTACTTCAAAGATTGTCCTTTGTATAGAACGTTGAAAGGTGCTGTTTAATGCTACTTGTACTTGTGGTACGAATTTATACCACTTTTCTGGCGATTCAGCCGACAGTTTTCTCAAAACTTCTATAATTACCCTATTTATTCTCTCTGCTTGTCCATTTGCTCGTGGAACTCCTGTTGTTATCAAGATGTGTTCAATTCCTTATTCCATGCAAAAATCTGTGAATAATTTGGCTGTAAACGCTGTACCTCTCTCTATCGCTTATAATTTTCTTCGGATTTGCAAAATATTGTTGTACTTTAAGCATTTTTATAGCTTCTTCAGATGACACTGTTTTTGTTTAAACATATTTTGAAAAAGCATCTATTACTGTAAATATATATTTGTACTGCTTTGCTGTCTGATCCATTGGGTCAATGTGATCTATATGCATAATTTCTTACGGCTTGTCTCCCTTATCTATTGGGTTTAAAAACCCTTCCTGCTTCCCCGCTTTTCTACTGTATAGTATACATTTTACGCAATTGCTTATGCAATATGAGACTTTGCTTTGAAGATTTGGGATAAAAAACTCCTGGCAAATCAAATGTATAGTTTTTGCCACCGCAAAATGGCCTTCTTCGTGTTTCAGCTTTATTATTTCACATTCCATGCTCTTTGGTATAACAAAAGGTCTCTTCCCCTCTAGTATGAATAACAGGTTTCCGTCCATAAAAAAATCGTTATAACTTTTCTGCTTCAATATTTCTTTTACCGCTGAGATGTAATCGTCTATTTCCTGTGATTTCTTTATTCTTACTGTCATCTCACTTTGAATGGTATAAACAACTGGGTTCCGGCTTAATGAATCTACGTGCTGCATTTTTTTTTTATCTGGACGATGTTCAACTTCAAACTGAAACTCTTGCATATATAATATCCATCTGGATACAACTGTTGGTAGATCTCTTTTGTCCATCGTCTGACGAAAAGCGATGCAGTCTGTCACAACTTTAAATTGGTTTCTCAACAAATATATTCAAAATCTCTTGAGAGCCAAGTATACTGTCATGACTTCTAGAATGTAACTGTGATAATTTTCTTCTGATGGTTGACAGCGATGCAGTCTGTCACAACTTTAAATTGGTTTCTCAACAAATATATTCAAAATCTCTTGAGAGCCAAGTATACTGTCATGACTTCTAGAATGTAACTGTGATAATTTTCTTCTGATGGTTGATTTTTTCTACTGTAAAAATAAACTGGATGTAGTTTGTTGTCTTCTGCAAGTTGTATGAGAACAGCAGCACATCCTATTTTACTGGCATCTGTATGTAGTTCTGTTTTAACGCCTTGTCGAAAGATGTACATCTACTCAAAAATGAGGCTGGGACGCCGTCAGGACCGCAAGACAACATATCGAGTATTTTCGACTACCAGTGAGATAGCTGCGTCGTCGAAAACTAAATAATTGCATTCAAGGGAAGTGAGCGGGAGCCTTGTCAAGTGGGAGAAGTCAGCGAAAGCGATATCACAGAAAGCGGCACTAAAAAAGTCAGCGAACGAACTAGCCACCTCGAGAGGGTCATGGCTTTCGCAGTCACCCAGCCTCAAGGAAGAATGGTATCCGTCACTGCGTCGCTTAGAATTAATGAACCTCCAAAACTGTTTTGGATTATTGAGCAAAGTGGATCTAGAGTTAAAAAGAAATCTGCTGTAAGACGTCCGTAGATCGGAGGAGAACCGAAGGTGAAGATCATAGTAAACAAGATAGCCTTGTCGCGCCTAAAGTGGCAGAACCTTTTCCAAGCCTTACTCTTTAGATTTTTCAGGTGTCTCAAATTGTCATCAATCCAGGGCTGCGACGAAGAGGAGGAGCAAGAGGAAAACTAGATCGACACACACTGCGTGAAACAGGAATAAAGGACATTGTAAAAAGCGAGGACACCCCGATCAATATCCGATTCAGTCAGAACAGCTGCCCAATCATAGCCAGAAAGTCAATCATTGACAGTGGAGAAATTGCCAGACCTGAAGTTGAAAGAACAGTCAGACAAGCTGTGAAGGAATTTCAAGGCGACGCAAAGGAGCTCCAAGGAATCAGAGTGAGCAATCTGTACAATGCTACAAGGCACGCCGGATCTGACGGCGCCCAACACTCCACCGCCAACTGTCGCGCACAGATCTAGGTGACGATCTCGCCTAAAGACCTGGAAGTCAGTCCCGAAGATCTCGGCGTCGGAAATATTGCCGCAAAGCCAGGTTTCAGTAAGACAGATGACGTAAAAATTGTATGCGTTAGCAGCGGACAGCAGTTGCGAAGTTTTAGAGCGCAGCCTGGTTACGTTGGCATAGAAGAGGGATACCTCGCTGATAAGTTTTTTGACTGCTGAGAAAAGCTGGGGCGAACTTAAGGGATAAACTAACAAACGATTGAGCCAGAAGGCCATAAGTGCGGGCAGATGGTTGGTAAAAAATAGTCTTCGGGAACAAAGACCTTAAAGGAGGCCGTGAAGGCGCATTCACCCGTACGATTAGCTGGGCTAATTCTCCGGCAGGAAATCATGCCGATGGGGATGGAAGCGTAAGTGGCAAGATGGGAAACGATGTCGGGCTCAGAAGTTTCAGGGTGGATTCTGGAGACAAACACGGATTTAGGACGTCTAGCAGGTCTCAGGGCAACAGCTCCAGGAAGTAAAGCAGCATCTGGTGCAACGCCAGAGGCGGCATCCACAGTTTCCTTAATCGAGTGTTGGATCCAATCGTTGATAAGAGGATCCGAGGTAGTCATCGTCAAGGGAGGAATTGATCCACCCGACGAAACATCGGCAGAGAAGTCCGGGAGGCGACGATACGATATAGAGTCCTGAGACTCAGCGAACACAGATGGAACAACGGCGACGACAGTTCGTCGCCTGTGCTTGTGGGCCGCCCTTGAATTGTGAGCAGGCTGGAGCCCGGCATGTCCTTGTTTGTGGGAGTTGCGGACGACTGGTCTGGAAAGATCGAGCACCAGCCCATTGGAAACAACCCCAGGTGACTCAGAATTATAAGGGGGTGAAGAGGCATCCATGGCTGCAGGGGGAGGGCAACCAGAAGAAGCGGTTAATGGGACAATATGCTGGAAGCTAACGCATGACGCGTTAGAGGACGAAGAAATGGGAGGAGCTAAGTACCGCGCAGATAAAGTTTTTAGTTCAAAAGCAATGGAACCCAGCAGTTCGGAGTTGGCGGAGGTAACAGAAGACCACGCACCGCTGTCACACTTCACTTGCTTAACTCCGCGACGAATATCGTCGAATATTGGAGTGACAGAAGAAGGGCCTGAAAGGGGAACCGGACAGGTATTGAGGCACGCGATCACATAGTGAACTTCGTCGAGAATTCGACATCAGAGAAATGCGAGAAGATTTCTCGTGTGACTTTTCCAAGAGGGCGCCAGAATTAAACACAATAATGTCCATAGTGCTCATCGTCCGACCAAAGCTCGAGGTTCCCCCAGCGACTCGAGAAGGAGCCAACCTTGTCTGCGACGAGCGTCAAGTCACAGGATAATGCCTTGATCATGCTCCTCACAAGCCTCAGAACATGGCACGGTTTGATGTCCGAGCATTCACCACACGTCGAGGAACAATTGGATCGGGTCCAACGTTTCAAGCAGGCCGGGTAAAAATTTAGGCCACAAACGCCATCACAGGCCACGGAGTCATCGACAATCTCCCTCGAACAGGGTCCACAGATCGCCATTATGGCGTCAACACAAAACAAGCACGATAGAGCAGACGTAACGACAGAATAAAATAATAAAAGTAAGCAATTTGTAATAGCGAATATCAGGAAACAGGACCAGACAAGAAAAAAGAATCAACCTAAAGCGATGAGGGAAAGGACGCATAACTTAACTTAAATGTTGGAAAAGACATTGGAGACGGGGAAAAGCTAATAGTCCAAGTGATGGGCTTCAAGTGGAAATATTTAAATTTTTACAACAAATATGTTTTGTAACTCTCTCTTTTTCTCGCGGACGCATTACTTAAATATTTCACCATTGTCACTCCCACAATTAAGACAAATCTAATGACAGCTCGTATGTTAAAATCCGTCAAACCATTTAGGCTACAGAGTAAACCTCAACGTAGACGAAATTATATACTACTTTTACCTTTAATGGAACATTATTTACCGAGGACTGCTTTAACATCAACACAATACTGTTGATATTTTACGAAAGCAGTTTTCGATAAACAATTTACCATTAAAAAATGAACGTCTTTTTCTCTCCCCTCTAGAATTTGTTATTTATTTAGCACTTAGGAGGGTTTCGAATTAAGCTAACGATATATTTTATACACCTTATTATTGTCATTTAGGTATTTGTTTGTCAGATTACATTACAAATATTTAATCAGTTGGGTAACGGATATGAAAGTAAAAACTTCCAGTTTTCCTATTTAGCTACGCGTTAAAAGTATCACAGTAGTTTAAGTACATTTTTAGTTAGTTTTGTGCAAAAGAAAAAGCAACTACCAAAATACAATGAGAAATATTCAATCTATGCAAATATATATTAATCCTCTTTCCTGATGATCTCGCGTGCTGAAATGTTTAATTAGTTTTATATGGTATTTATATTTGACTTTATATAGATAGGTTTTTGATTTGTTTAATTTGCACCGGCTACAAAACGCGCGGTACACATAGATATAACATTAAATATTATTTGATGTTTTCAGCGCTTTTTTGTGAAGTTGGTTCAACTTTTTTTTTAACTATTTAAATTTAACTTTTAAGTGTCTTTGGATATGTTACTCGAAAAATGCTGCTCGTATAACAAAGTAAATAGTTGCGGAGGTACTACACTCTATGGAAATTAAACAGAAATTACGAAGTTAATCTCAGCCACCCTTTCACACCCTCACCTAAGATACGACATTTTTACTATGGCGCTATACGCCAACGGTACTCTATACGGCAAGAGAGAATGGTCAAAATCGAGACACGCAGTACGGAGTAGGGCGACTGTTCCCTTATCTTTTCGTAATGATTTTAAATGGAAAATTGTTTAGCACTTACACCAATGAGGACGAAATGCATTCCGTTTAACCGCTTTAGGGAGCCAGGTGGTATAGTTTGGACTGATTTTGTGACGACGACTTTTAGCTATAAACATCGGCCTACGATCGGGATATGGAACGTGATATTAAAATAGTCGTGGGGGACCCCAACACCAACATTCGCTCTAACAACATCGACCTGGAACATGTAATGGAAAAGTAACGCAAATAGGGAGTTGTTTGTTGAATTTTGTAATTCACGGCAACTTGTCATCAGTGGATCCTTATTTAAACAAAATAATTCAAAAAAACCAATGTGCAGAGGCTTAAAACACTGAACATCTTCAGCGCATATACCACCGCATTGCACCTAAAAGCTGATGCAATTCGTCATAATATTGCCAACTCCATCAATCAAATATGGAAAAGGGCGAGCTATGGTATAGAACATGTGGGACATGAGAGAGCGGAAGAAGACCGTAGATCAGTGACGCCACATGATCCACAATACAAAACCGGAAGCAGATTAAAAACCGCATCAATTCCGCTACCGACGCTGCAGTTAAATAACATCTCGGAACTACATATCGATCTCTACATAAAGGCGTCCAAATAAATGTAAAACAAGACAAGCGCAACTACTAGCAGAAAAGGCAGAAGAAGCGTCCTACCGCGGTGATAGTGAATATCTATATAAGATTGCCAAAAAACTGGTAGAAAAGGCTCTTATAGCAGGACATTCTGTAAAATATACTAATGCATATGAGCTGATATTCTTCTCCCCGTAATCCAGGAATGTTGGGAAACCGAGACCTATCCCACTGAATGGAAAACAGGCGTAATTGTGAAGAGTCCCAATAAAATAGTTTTTAAAAAAAAGTTGAACCGACTTCACAAAAAGCGCTAAAAAGCATAAAATAATTTTTAATTTTATATCTATTACGACATTTTGAAGTCGGTGCAAACTAAACAAACAAAACAACTACAACAAAAATATTTAATCGTCATTTCTTATGATCCCGTAAGCTGAAACGTTCAGGTAGTATTATGTATTATTTTCAATTGTGGTTATGTAGTTGTTTTATTTGTTTAATTTGCACCGTCTTCAAAATGTCGTAATAGATATAAAATTAAAAATTATTTTATGCTTTTTAGCGCTTTTTGTGAACTTTTTTTTTAAAAACTATTTTATTTTACACTTTTTAGTGTCTTCTACTCTATACAACGAAGAAAGAACCATCCAAATCGGTACACAAGTTACACGTTTGTTTTAACATTTTTTTTCTCGTAGTATCAACCAAGGATCATATTCTACCCAATAGAAAAAGAATTATCCAAATCGGTCCACGCGTTACGAAGTTAGACTACCCCTCCCCCCCCAACCCTCACCTTTCAACATAGGACCAAATTATTCTCCTATTAGCAATGGGGGATCATACTCTATACAACAGAAAAAGAACCATCAAAATCGGACCACGCGTTACAAAGTTAGGTTCCACCCCCATCCCCGCAAAATTTTTTTCAGCTGGTATCAACCACGGAACATACTCTACCCAACAGAAAAAGAATTATCCAAATCGGTCCACGCGTTACAAAGTTAGACTACCCCTCCCCCCTCCCCCCTCCCCCATCCCCCCACCCTAGGCCAAATTTTTTTTCTCCTGTTAGCAATGGGGGATCATACTCTGTACAACAAAAAAAGAACCATCCGAATCGGACCACGCGTTACAAAGTTAGGTTCCACCCCCACCCCCCGCCCCAACCCTACCAAAAATTTTTTTCACATGGTACCAATCAGTGAACATACTCTACCCAACAAAAAAAGAATCATCAAAATCGCTCGAAGCGTTACGAAGTTATGCTCGGTCAGACATAAAAAAAAAAAAAATTTTTAAAAATAAAAAAAATAAAAAAATACGCGTCGAACTTAGAACCTCTTTGTTTTTGGGAAGTCGGTTAAAAATAAAATTGATGTTGAAGATCAGCAAATTGAGCAACTGGATAAATTTTGCTATCTCGGAAGCATAGTTACAACAGACGGCGGATCTGAAGCTGATGTGCAGGCTCTCTTCAACAAGGCTCGAGTTGCATTTAATACCCTTGCTAAGTTGTGGCGTAATAACAACGTACACAGACGTACAAAACTCTGGATCTTGGAATTAAACGTAAAATCTGTTTTGTTGTACGGCTGGTTATCATGGAAATTAACCTATCAGATATCATCTAAACTACAAGCCTTTGCCAACCGGTGTTTTCGGTTTTTCCATTGACAGAAGGTCATTACCAACGAAGACCTACACAGACTTAAAGGATAAGACGGGATAGATACCAGTATTCGCAGGCGAAAGTGGGATAGGCCACATACTAAGTACAGAGCCAAACAACATTGCACAACAGGCTCTAAATTAGAACCCGCACGGGACCCAAGGAAGACGCCGAATTGGACGACCGCGCAACACATGGAAAATATCCGTAGAAAGGGAAGGTACACAGATCAACAAATCGTGGCCACAGTTGAAAGCGTTGGTGCATAAATATAATAATAAAATAGTTTCTTAAAAAAAGTTTGAACCGAATTCACAAATAGCGCTCAAAAGCATAAAATAATATTTAATTTTATATCATCTATTGCGACATTCGGAAGTCAATGCAAATTTAAAAAAAACCAAAATAACTGTCTGACCATAATCAAAGATACTTTATAAAACTACCTAAGCATTTTAGCTCACAAGACCATAAGGAAGGAAAATTCAATGCTTTGTTGCTGTGCTTTGTTTGTTTAATTTGAACCGACTTCAAAATGTCGTAATAGATATGAAATGACAAATAGCGCTCTTTCTGAAGTCGGTTTGACGATTTTTTACGACACTATTTTATAAATTTTCCTTTTCACGTCTTTCCAAATCAATGGCCATTACTGCACATTTTTGAGTGCCAAAGCTTATAGATCTATCGTCGACTGTAATTCTTTCTTCAATTAAGCGGTCTTCTCATCTTCAATGTAAATTTTTTTTTTCGTATATCGCTTTAATAATTATTAAAAAACCTAAGTTAAAGAGAATTCCTTGAAATTTGAATTATTATTATAGACGTATAAGTATGGAGAAATCAAAGGCAGTAATATTGAATGCCATTTCAGATTATCTGTAAGGCCGTCGTCACTTCCCCTATGCTTGGAATTTTCGGAGGTTCCTCATCATCTCCAACTTCATTGTTTTCATGCATTCACATTCATTCATTTCATTCTTCCCAAAATTGAGCACAGATAAGTTCGTCGGTCATCCCGGACGTAGTTTTTAGATCCTCATCAATATTTACATAATCATCGGTTTCCTCATGTACGGGTTCGACATCCATTTCCACGTCACCGCGTTTGAAAAAGCCCACCTTTTTTCAAACAATTTACAATAGATTCCTTTGTGACTGTGCTCCAAGATCTAGCAGCTAGATGTAAGGCATTAAGGAGCGCTACCTTTTTATAATTTGCATTATGCGCACAGTCTAAAATTTCCAGAACTATGTTATGCATTTCTTGTCTGTAACAGCTTTTGAATGCCCGGATAATACCTTGGTCACACGGTTGCATTATTGAAGTGGTGTTTGCTGGCAGGTACACCAGCTCGATATTTTTCAATTGGACTATGCACTTGTAAGCCGCACAATTGTCAACCAATAACAGAATTTTTCTCTTCAATCTGTGATCCCAATCCATAAGCCATTCTGTAAAAATGCGAGAGACCATCCATGCATTCTGGTTGTTCCTATAGGTGACTGGCAGACGAAATAAAGGAGACGGGCTAAAGGAAAGGACCTAGCTTGAAGTAATGTGGAAAACGGTTCCATGCTAGTGTCCGGAGAGCAAGGGAGGTGTTTTAGTCGGTAAACTGCGCCACAGGAGTCCAACACTGTTGGGAAGGGGTGCCCCAGCGTGCATAAAGCATTTCACCTCCTTAAAAAAAATAGGTGACTGGCAATTTTCTTACGATCTTGAAACATCTAGGGTTTTTGCTCTTCCCAATGACCAGAAAATCTTCCTTTCCACCAGCCAAACAAAGGACAGAGGACGGTCACACGATCCTTGTACGCCTTGAACCCTTTCAAACTCGATTTTTCACTATTGATCAGCGTTATAGATATCTTCACGCTAATATTTTTCAATAATCGCGGGCCATACCTAACAATAAAAATTTAAATTCAAATCAAACTAAAATGGTATTAGAGAAATTTACCTCTGTAAGTCAGCAGTATAGGGGTGAGAGCGACTTGTAGATTTTGTATCGCGCGTTGTCATGTGTCTACAAGGAATCAGGCTAGCAATCTCGTTAGAACAATGGCCATGGAAATACCGATAGAAGAGTGAGAGACAACCGACATTCCGTCGATGCTCCAGAGAGCCAAGGCCCTCAGAGATTGAGGAATCGCCAATAATTAATTTACGCTGGACTTTGTCTAACGCAGACAATGCGATGTGTCCGGCCCCTGCCCAAATATGGGAATTATATTCAAGTCTAGGCCTAATGTGGAACTTGTAGATCAGCGCTAACTCAGGTGGGGTGAAATATTTCTTACATTTCTGCATTTTCCAAGCATTTCATCGCACTTTTATCGATTTAAAATATATGATCAGTTCAGCTAAGATTGCTGGATATCTCAATACCCAAGATGTTTAGGGAGGGCGAATTGGATATATTCACTCCGTCGACTCGGGTAAAAAGGTGATCCGCCACGATGGGGCAACCCATATAGAGGTTAGAATGACGTCACATATTTTATCACATTATTTCTGTCGAACCCTACATTTAATACCCTCATCAAGGGATTAATTTTGGAACAATATTAGAATGATACGCATACCACAAACATTGCATTGGTTGGTGGAAACTGGTTTAAAATGCTGTTGCAAGATGTGATCCAAACATAACTTAGTTAATAGGTGAAATTAAATAAAAGCTTGTAAAAAACGGCTTTATATCAAACTTCTGCCGTGACCCGGGCAATCAGAGCGCGGATTCTGATCCCGAAACATAAGAATGACATGTGGTCAAATATGCATCACTTTTTTTGTAAACCATATGCAATTTTTGTTTATTATGTATATGTCTTGTGTAGTGAAGGCAACTCTTTCCATATAGTGAAACATTTACCAACTAATGATTCTCACATTCGAAACTCACCTCTTCTTAAATTTAGTTTGTTCATAGCCTCCATAGTGGTGGACTTCCAATTAGCATGTAATGTGCCCATCTGGTAACACAAAAAATCGTAACGGATTAATTGAAAGATAAGCTATATTAAAAAAAAGTGTAATGAGCGGTCGAAAGGAGGTTATCAGATCGAATTCAGGAAGTGGATGATTTCTCCAATTGTGCTCCCCGATATTTTCCCCAAATTCGTTAAAACAAAGGCTGCCGAATGCCCGATACATTGCCCTGATCAGTGCCGGACTTGCCGACAGGAAATAAAATAGACTTTCTTTCGATCGCTCATGCCTGCAGCTACGACAATGCGAAGCCTTGCGGCTTGGCCCCCGACTGCTCAATGACCCGTGCATACCGCCGTCGGCTTGTTAGGAGTTTTAAAGTTATTTTTTTTGAGGTTAGGCCTCACTATCTGGGGTCTGCCGTTGTTAAAAAGTGCGACAAGATATTTCTCTTAATGGTCCCAAGCGGAATACGTACCGTCTCTCCACTTTTCCCTAGTTGGAATCCTGACGGTGAGGTCAGCGTTGAAATTATATAGTCTGTTTTTAAGGAGGTTAATTCGCTTTCCAGCATACAGATTCCCTGAGTGTAACTGCATTGTCGAAAGCGTTATTTTTGATATGTAGGTCAATAGGTAGAAGGTGAAAAGCCACGTTAAAGGCGCCCGCATGACAAGACCGGATGGCGCCAGTAGTACCCACCCCTGCTGTTCTCTGTATTATGCTGAGTTTTGTTATAATATATCCCTTACTTACTAAAGGCCACCAAACTAGTGGTTTAGTGGTGAACAACACTAAATCAATCTATCCTGGATTGTTACCAAGACCACAACTTTAAGCCCAGATCCCGTCCCTCTTTAGGGTCACTGATAGCGGAAGGAAAGAGTCCATAAAGTTTAAGAGATCTACAATCACAGTGGGGTTATTGGAAAGGTATTTTCAGCAGCTTTTAAAGATCCAAGAAATCTTTAGAAGGCAAAGAGGCAAGTGAAACGAATCTAAGAGAAGATAACAAAAACCAGTATTTTGAAACAAAGGCAAAGATTTTCAAATCAAAGGCAAGTTATGTATGTACGAGCAGAAAGAGGCACGTACTTTATTTGTGTTGCTGTTTTACTTAAGGTTTACTTTAAGGTTGCTAAAATTGAGCGGAGAGTATACGTAATACAGCACATTTATTAACGCATTCAATGGATTGGTGAATGTTTGTTACGATTTGAAAGGAGTGCAAAAATTCCAGCATCCCCTCATTTCCTTCGCTTTTAAATTGCTTGAGGGCATTGGCGTAGCGTGGGTGTCAGCCGCCCGGGGGAAAACGTGTGCCACTTACATTGATATAACAGGTATAGAACACTTATGTTTATACCTTGACGATCATCAAGATTAAGTTATTAGCGAATTAAAACTTTCTTTGAATTGTCAAAGCATCACTCACGAACTTCCCTGAAGGGACTTACCCGTACTGTAACCTAATTTGATGGTTGTGTTATACAATATTGAGCACTATTCTTTATATGATAGAAGTCATTCTCGTTGTATATTTGTCATAAACAATCCAAAAAAATAAAATACGGGGAATCCCTGCAATTCAGTACAGACGGTGTTGCCAGTCGATGCAATGAGCAAGATGTCATTATTATACATTCATTTAAAGAAAGGGGATTCCCCGATTTTGTCACAGTATAAGCAATGAAGAATTCCGTGCTCATTTCGATCGGTCGGAATCGTAGGTGCGACAAAAATATGAAATGGTTTAATTATTTGCAAGATATTATTATTATTTATTGTGAAATGTTGCCGCCCCCTAAAGGTGCCGCCCCTACTACGCTACGCCACTGCTTGAGGGACAAGAAATGACCGAAGATAATTATCTTTAAGCTCAGTGTATAAATTTATAATCTTTCAGGCTCATATTAAGAACCTATTCGAAATTCCAGTCGTAATTAAAGGAACGCTAACATAGTTAAGAACTCTTTTTGCTCTGATTTTGTTGGGCACTACTGCAGAAATCCTGAACTCCCTTTAGTTAACGTAACCCCTTTTGAGACATGGGAAGGAAGAAGAACATCACCTGATGCTAGACAATGGTTGTAAGTGGACTTACAATTTAAAGTGGATTCCGAACCACTGACATTTCTCTACAACCCCATACCCGTAATCTGTCGTCAGCAGAAAACAACCACTGATCGCCGTACTCCACCGACGACTATCGACACAAGCAAAGTGGTATTTCAAAGATACAAAGACACAAGCAAAATGGGATTTCCAAACTTTGCAACTTGCGATAAGTGCTCAAAATTTTTGGGCAGACGATGTTAACAGGTAGAATCTGGACCCTACAACTTCTGGCTTAAGTTGTAGGGTCCAGATTCCAAGTAATATCGTTGCAGTAACTTCCAAGCAAAATAAATTTCGTAAATCAACAAGTCTAACTATGATGTAATCACGTTGTGTATTATGTCACAAGAGCAACTATTTAATTCAGCGTTGTTGGGTTTTTCAAAAGCTTAAGCTTCTTGATAGATAACGCAAATCAAGGGCATTCAAACTTTACTTAAAATATCTCCACAGAGGTGATATGATGGACACTGCACATGCGATCAATGTAAGGTGTGTAGGGAAATGTACCATATTCTTTTACATCGCTTCACTGCGAGTGCTACTCCCACAACTCTCTCTAGTTTCCCTAACCTATATTCATCCTATTCGAAACAACGATTTCAAATGGACCTACAATTTAAAGTGAATTCGGAACCACTGGCATTTTCTCTGCAACCATAATGGCTGTTTTATTATGATCTGTTGTCAGCAGAAAACAACCACCACCTCCGCCCGTGAGATTCGCTCCTGGGACCTTCGGGTTGGTAGGCCACAGTTTCACCTACTCCACCGACGAATACTCTTACAATTACGGCTCCTCAAAATATAACAAACTCATCCACTGAAAGGCCAGTTCCTTATACCTCAAATACAGCAATACATGCACTCGGTCCTCACAACGATTCCGATCAGATTATTTTAGCTGGACACTAGGTCAATACTTAATTTTATTACAGAATTGCTGAAAAGATCCAGTAATATCGTGCCAGTGCAGAGATTAGTGGAATCTCATAAATTCATTCTGCATCATCGTTCAAAGCAAACACTGTAATTCGAACAAGGTTCAATAATGAATTGATTAACTTGGAGACATGGATGATCCCAAGTATTACTGGCACGCAACCGGACCGACACATTCAGATATCTGATTGGAAAATTACCTCAGAAATTAATCTAGGCGACCCATAATTGCATATCACCAGAAAGATTGACTTGCTCTTGGCGGCGGAAATCATATACAATTGCCTCAAGGAAGGTAAATTAAAAATTTTCGAACATCACCCTGTATTGAAGAATATAAGATGGGTTGTTGGTAAGCGGTGTAGGCGTATCCTATTCTCGCAGTGTTAAACTTGTGTATTCACTAGTAACAGTTTAATGAAAGCGGACGATACTTTTAATAATTTAGTTGAAGGGTTCTGGAAAGTTGAAACTGTTGGAGAACGATATTTCGGACTAACTGAGATATATTTCTTTATAACCACCGGAAGATCGTCGTTTCATTCTCAATTTGGGGTTTAAGTCCAGCCTAGCATCACTCGGAAGCGATGGAGAAAAGACTTGCAAAAAATTTAGAGTTTCGAAGGCAATACATTGAACTCAAGTGACAATATAAGGATATGGGTCACATGGAAAAGTATTCTTAGTCTAATTAATAAGATATTACATATTTCTTCATCCAGTTTTACGCCCTAAGAGTTCTACTTACACCTCCTTGAATGAAACCTTTTTGTGTGGACCTGCAGTACAAAATTAAAACTCATGAATTCCAAACTTATGTTCGTAAGAAAAGAACAAAGCCAGCATCATTTCAAGCTACGCGGTGCTTAAAGTATCTGGCTGACAATAATGCTGCAAAATATCTAATATGAATGGGGATGAACCTTTCCAAACGAGTCCAGCACAACAGTGGGGAAATTTTCGAAGTCAGTTGGCGAATGTTTCCTTATTTCAAAGCCCTCGTTATATTAACACGGCACTTTCATTAAAATTTCGCGAACTGCACGGTTTGCATTTGCCTCCATTTTCATTAACCGGAAAAATTTTCAGTTCTCTCATAACGGCTAAATCACAAGTCACACCTTTGAAGACATTGACACTCTGCAGGTTCTACTTCTTGCCCGGTTATACGAGATATTAAGGTCATCGTTTAGATCTTTTTCAAGAGTTTACTTTTGGACGCATTCAAACATTGTCCTGCATTGGTTGCATGGGCATTCGTAAAGATGGACAACGTTTGCATCACATCGGGTGGCGGAGATTAACGAAATTCCAGCCAGAGATATAGTTTAGAGGCATGTAACATCAGAATTAAATTCAGCCGGCGTTGTATCGAGAGGAGCTGAAGTGGAGCAACTGATTGTTTCAAGGTGGATTAAAAGGACACTATTTCTGTAGAAGTTTGAAGAAGTGAATAACTTTCTAAGAAGCGACATTCCAGAGGAGCGAAGATTAATGATTGCGGATGAATGTGGATGAAATTTGTAAAGATTTGATCTAAAATACGCATACATCTTGCGATTTTACAAAACTTGGTCCAGGAAATTTCACGGAAAGGAATACTCACACGTTAACGAATTAGTGCAACAAGAACTCATAGAAGAATGGCCTTCGCAGTACAGCAAGACACTTCTCCGTCAGAAATCACAGCATTGCAGAAATCGGAAAAAATCTAAGACAGGAGCAATTTGAAGCACCTCACTCCGTTCCCGGGCAATGGCTCCACAAAACTTTTTATAATTGATGGCCATGGTGGGATTGCAGAATGCGAACATTCCCTACGATATTAAGCATCCTATCCTGCTTCCCAAAAATCACCCTTTCGTTTTTGCTTACGTAGCATTTTTGCATTTAAAGCAGGAAGTGTCTATTTACCACTCTCAAATTGCCGTGTAATTTCCGTGTAGATGGAAATACACGAAACTACACGTAAGTACACGATAAGTGCAAATAGTCACTTCCATATTCATATTACTGGAAATAGTTTATCACAGCCTGTTCTAGATACAAACCTGGGGGAAGGGAGAGGCAATTAATACACCTCTTTCTCCCAGAAAATCTAATAAAAATTTGACGTACTTCTCATGTATTTCCGTGTACTTCCGTGTACACGGAAATTACATGGGAATTTGAGGGTGTTAAATATACACTGTCTTTAAGGGGACATTTACATCAGTTGGGACCAAAAAATTCATTTTTTTTTATTGGCTTAATCGATGGATATATCGATCAAAAATAATGTGCCGAAATTCCGAATTGATATCTTGAGTAGTTTCCGAGTTACAGGTCGTTAAAGAGGCGTGCCTCCCGTCGAGCGCCCAACTGCTTTCTAAGCGAAAGCGAAGTCGACTGAAATGTTTAAGGCTTTTCACATTTTTTCCTCTCGGCAGCGTTTCTGAGCAAACGGCTACTGCGATTTTTCACAAAAGCGTTCTAATTATTCATTTCATATGTCGTTGTGGTATAGACCACAATTTTTTATTTTGATTGTTTTTTTCAAAAGTTAATAAAAAAATAGTACCAAAAAAATTACCAAAAAACGAGGTTTTTTTTCAAATGGCCGCCATTTTGTTTTTTATTCGAATTTTGGCTTGCCAAACGTCTATACCACGCATTATGGTATAAACTTTAAAAAAATGTTGACTTTTTTGTTCTTAGGTCACGTGTACCCAGGAAATCTGCCGAGAACAGGACGTGTCCGCCGAGAACGGCAATCTTTGACGGCGCGGAGGGGGGGTTGGACTTGGGGGGGATGAATCGGCGACGTAGCAAATGTTACTTAAAAAATGTACAAAAATAATAAAAAAAAGTTCAATTGATGAGCATTGTTCATTCACGAGATATACGGTCTCAAAAAATCATGAAATTTTGGTCCAACTGATGTAAATGTCCCCTTAAAGCATCTTCGTGCTGACATTAAAGCTTTAGTTGCTACATATCATCAGTCAGAAGTTTTGGATTATCAACAGCAAATCCTTATCGAACTGGGTAGTTTGTAAATACATCCATTGTTTTCACTATCGACCAAGGCTGCAAAAACAAAGTTGCCAGCACCACGTGTGTAGTTAACTAGAGCCTTTCTGTATCCGGGAGTGGACCGACTTTCATGACGATAGAACATCTGCTTCGTCACAAAGGTAGTTCATTTGGAGAGCATCTCGAGTTTTTCACCTGATGGATTTTTGGCGGCATTTACTAGATTCGTGGGCTGATGAATAATTTGCTCTGCGCTTTCATGCGACAAGGCAACCAATTTTTTCGGTGCGAAAAGCAAAATGGAGGAATTTTGTCGAAAATTCTATAAGTAACAAGCTCGAAAAGCAATTAGCATCTACTGCGCAGAAACTGGTATTGAGTTTCGGTTTATTCCGCTATGGCAGGCGGTTGTCAAGTCGGCCAAGTTCCATTTAGTGAGAACAATAAACGAAACAACACTTACTTTCGAAGAATTAAATTAAAGTAAAATCTGTTCTCATTAAAGTAGAATCTGTTCCCATTAAAGTAGAATCTGTTCTCAACTCTTGCCCTATACGAGCAATGTCATCGAACCCCAATGATGAAGAGGCTTTAGCACCAGCTAATTTTTCGCCAATTTGCCTCTACGCGATACCCGAACCGGACTAAACTAACAGGAACTTGTCACTTGTAGACAGATAGCGCACCTTAAAGTCTGGAACACAATACGTAGCTGGTGACCGTAGCTAGTGCTGTCGCTAACTCGGAAATGTCAGATTAGGCGCCAGCTACACACTGGACCTCCACCTTTGAATTTCCGTATTTGTAACTTTTAACAGGTCTGGCTTACGTTTGAATATTTATAAACTCATTTTCATTGCCTATCTGCTATTTATTTTTAAATAAATATTAACCGTTAGGTTATTAGGCGGCACGGCACGATTTCTAGGGTAACTTTTGACTAAGGTTTTGCTTAAGCGATCTCTGTTGTCTTTGCACCCCTTTTGTAGTGTTTGGGAGTTTTTTTCTCTTTTTTTGTTTACTAATACTTTATTGCATGGGTTATGGGAGCCTCATTCACCTCAATATTTGTTATATTCTGGTGAATAGGTCAATTGATTCCAGGCCTCTGCCTGCGAAGTGCGCCTTCTGAGTTAGAAGGGTTAATTCTATAGTCTGAATATTACATGAAAGCAGTCAAATAAATAATTTTTTGCAGTAAGCTGTCGTGTTTATAGATAAATAAATTTGAAATTAGTGAAAACTAAGAGTTACGTTCTTTTCGTAACCGTCTTTGTTTTCACGGCATAACAGCGAGTTAGTCGATTGTGGAGAATAGCATGATTACCTATCGTGATGGAAGGAAAAGTGAGGAACAACAATTCGTATAGTCGAACTTGCTCTACCAAAAAACAGTTAATACATTTTTCAAACCAAAATTTAATATGGAAACTCCTTAATTCAATCTGAAAAGTAACGAGTAGCATCTGCTTTAAAAATTTCGAAATAAATTTAAAACGCGTGTAAAATGTTAAATAATAAAAGTATTTATATTCTCTCCATAGAATTCCATTTATTGTCCAATCACCACACATCTCCTCTCTAAATATACTTCTGACATACATATGAAATTATACTGAACATTTTATACCTATAGATTACGCTTATATTAATAGTAATGTATATATATTTATAATTAGCTATAACTTAATAGACAAGATATCATATCATCCTTATTAAAAAAACATGACATATACTTGGAAATAAAATCCCTATAAATTCTGAATGGCAATATAACTATTATTATTTTGATAGAAATCAATAGATGAAAACGCCATTCAAAAAGAAGTCAAAAGCATTTAAGAAATTCACAAACAATTACTACAATAATATTACCAAGAAATTCTTAGACGTGTCCAACTTGAACTTGAAAGAAACATTCAACTTTCCTATGTGCCAATCATGATTTAAAGTCTAATGATTGGCCGTGATAGCTTGCAGTAGTGGGGGAATATTTTTTCTGCCTGAATTTATTGCGTGCGTGGGCAATATGATCATTCTCCTTCCACATTTATATTATCAAAATCATGCAACTGCTTGTTTTGATTTGAGTCTTTAAATAAAAGCTCAGGAGGTTTGGAAAAATCGATATATCTGATTGTGCAAGAACTCGACGAAACTTGCCTTATATCGGAGTTTCTAGTTCCCGGCTGCTCCATTGCGTGCGAATCATTCATTCAGTGCAGTCATAAGCAGTTCTATTAAGTTATTCTTAGTTGTCTGCTTAAATATCAGAAGTTTTGTGGATAAAATTCAAGTATCTAGCAGTTGGACGTTAGCTGAGCATTCTGCTTTCTTTAATAAATCATAAAATCATAGATGCCAATATTCAAGTTACTTATTTAAATAAGCTTTACATTTGAGCTTTCAATTGTTGAAGTGATTTTGTAACGAACGGACGGACAGTCTTAACTGATTGTCTAAAATAAAAATAATTAACGATTAGAAATCTTTACATAAACTGTTAAAAATTGGATAAAACAAATTAAGCGGAAGTGGATTGGTGTGCTTAGTGAACTGTAGGAAATTTCTTAGATCCGGTAGTTCAGTGACATAGATTAAGTGCAAAAATCGATTTTGCATAAGAGATAACGAGTGACGTCTTAAAAGTTCGCAGTAATTCAGCGACCCACCTTCAGAATATCTGGACCCAAAAACTTACCCTTAATATCAGTTTAACCAAAACTGCCAATTTTTTTACAAAAAAAGGACATAATACAAAAAGACTTAAATTTATAATAAACAGTTTTTTTAAAACCCTCTACCTATTGGGGTGGGTCCTGAAATCTTTTTGAATATTATTGAATTAAATTTAATTGCGCGTTTGTAAATAACATTTTGCGGTTGAGGAATTTTTAGAAAAATCACAACAACGGAGTCATTACTTAAAAAACCTTTCGACGTAGACGTCCGGGACGAACCTACCAACAAACAAGGGTGGGTCCTGCCTAAGAAGATATTACCCCATCGGTAACCTTTAGCTACAATTTGCGACATTAAAGCAATTTTACATAAAAGTATCAACCAGTGAAAAGTTAAGTTTTACTTCAATTTATATTTTAATTTATTTTACCTAATTAAATAAAAAATAAAAAAAAGTGATGAATACCTACAAAATTCTAATTTACCCCCAAAAATATATTAAGCAATAGGAACTATATAAAGTAAAATAGCAAAACGATTTTTTATAATTTTGTTTCGTTTAACAAACGATGGAAAAATCTGAAAAGTTTTCAGATTATTTATTCGCTAAAATGGGTCCACCAAATGGTACTACTGTCAACGGCACTGAACTACCACCGAAGACCACCGAACGTAGTGAGGCACCCTTAGAGCTAACCGGCTACAAGAAATGGCTTCACGAAAATTCAATGCTGCTGGTAACACTTTCTGGCGTTCTTCTTGGAGTTATTTTAGGTAAGTGAAACATTTCCTCCTTATGCAATTTATTCAATTATACAGTTAAATATTTGTAAAAGTAAAGCTTGAACAAATCGATTTCACAGTCCAATTAGTTTAATCTCGTGGAAAATGAATGTTGCCTCAATGCGAATAATTAAGAATTTCAAGTTTATTGTGAAGCGCTCTGGAGTCCTCAGTATTTCTAATTAAATAAAACTAATTAGCAAATACCGAAAACAAATGGAACGCTTTAAACTAGTAATTAAATAACAAACTAGTGATTAAATAACAAAAAGTAATTCTGGTTATATGTACATTGATTTACATTCAGGTAACATTATACCAAAAAATATGAAGTGGACCTCAATTAGAATGTTGTTTATCATTAAGCCTAATGGAAATTCATAATTATCAATTAAATCAACCAACTAAATGCAGAATTATTACTTTTTGCGTTTTGAAATAATAAAAATTTTAAGCAGTTTTTAATTGATTTTATATGATAGTATTTTAAGTTAAAGGCCGGCTACACACAAAAACTTGAACTATTGTTCTTCTTTTGTACAAAAATTATAAAGTAAAGAGTAGGGGAGCATGGGGTATAATGAGAAAATCAACTGCTTGAGACACATTGTGACGTAGTTCATAAATGAAATAAATTTTTTTTTTTCTAAAATAATTTTTGGATCTTAATTTTTAAGGTTCCAGGTCATAAAAGTGAAAAGGGAACTATTAAAGAGCTACTTCAGAGTTTACCCGTGTAGTCTGTCACAGAACTATAACTTCCAAACTTTTACAGGAAAAAATTGATATTTGGCACGCAACTACAATTTACTAATCCTCAGGGAAAGCAAAGCTCGTGGTTTAAAAAGTTTCTTGTTAGCATCCTTTTGGGGTCAAAAGGGTCTTTAGAAAATATTTTTTATTACAGGAATGTCGTCATTTACTACGTCTCCTCTTCTTTCCGTAAGTATCGCTCCAGCAATTTCGAAAAGACTTTAAGATCAAGGATGTTCCGAATTTAAAGGAAAGTTGTAGCGATCTATTTTTATTAATTTTTGATTTTCTGATATATGTTCATTAATTCTATATAAAGATTTAGTAATAGACGGGACTGAAGGCAAATGGTTTATTTAAATTAGATGATCTACTAAAGCTAGACAATAATTATGGGTCATTGTGGGGTTATGATAAATTTGGGGCTTACCGGTACTGTCTGCTGGTAAAAAATCGCGTAGGACCAAGAGCAGCGACATCCTCGAGTGTCGGAGGTCAATATCGACTTTGTGTCGCATCAGGGGAATAAGTAAGTAATCAGAGGCTTTGATCACACTTAAATAAAACCGGGTACCTTAGGTGTGCAGAATTCCTCACGATGTATTTTTCACTGTCAAAGCAAGTGATAATCAAATTCTGATTCTCATTTAAAGTGAAAGATAGTAGGTCAGGGCAAGGAAATTCTTCCCCCCCCCCCCTTCCTCCAACCACGCTTTTATTTATCCGATTAAAGCCCCTAATTATCTACTTATTCCGCTGATGCATCGACCCAAAGTGGTCCTTGGTCTCCAAAAGCAAGGACGTCATTGATCTTGGTCCTTCGTTTAATTAAAAATTATTTTTACCTGTTTTTTTATTTTCTATCTGTCGGAGCATCTTCCAATTTTAAATAAAACCGTTTAACTTTAAAGTTTTTTACCTATCTTTTATTTTTATGACCGTCTGCACTCAAGGGTTGAGATATTTGAGCTTCACTTGCCCGATAGAATGGTTCACGTGCTTAAGGTCTTTGGAAAGAAATTATCTACACTCTCGAGAAAGGAAGTTATCTAGGGTACTGCACATTTCGCCATTGATGATGATATACAATATTTAAAGTGATAGCCTGCATAGTTGTCCCCCTGCGTTCAGCATTTGGAAAAATCCGACAGTTTTCTTTTGTGAAGTACGTGATAGTGAACCCATTAGTAGTAATCCCTAATGTAATGTTCTCCATAATGAAATGATAATTACTTCTGGGATAAACTCCAACGTAAAGATATGTTGATATGTGCCCTTCAGAGAAAACCCTTCTGAAAACTAGTTTGTTTATCGTTGAGAGTGCTTTCGATTTTTTGCCTGATTCGCATTAAGATAACTTTGGCAATCACTTTGGAGAATGTACATATTAATGGTATTCAATTGGGGCTAGTGCATATGTCTAAAAAAAGAAAACCATAATGATAATATCTGAAAGAGTAAAAATTCATAATTCAAAAAATCTCTAATCAAAAAAGCCCTAACCCTAAATTTAATAAAAGAAAGATTTTGATTAGTAATTGCATGTTACTGCTGAAAATGTGTTCTGCGTTTTTGAGTCATCTCCATCGTATTTCGTCTTGTGTACCAATTTCATTGAGATATTTTGGTCCCGAAATTTGGCTCATTTTTCTGACTTTTTATTTTCTGTGCCACTTTTGGCATATAAACATTTTCCTTGCCATGTGATTTTGACAATAGTTGCAATTTTGGCAAGAGTAAATATCTGTAAAAAACCGGTTAAATCGCATTATTTCTGGAGAAAATTAAAACTCGTCTTGAACATAAAAAAGGAAAAGATATGCGATGAGAGACATGAGACAGATTTGACATTTTTAAAAGAAATAGAATTGTTTTTAGAGATTTTTTCATTAAGGATTTTTTTTGTTTTAGACTTTGTCCTTATATATATTTTTATTTTTAGGGAAGCACGGCCTTTGAATTTGGTAACTTTCTGCTTAGTTACAATGACCGTTTCTGCTCCACTTTCTCATAGAGATGCAATTTCTCACCACCGCAATAGTGATTATTCGCCTCTTGTTCCAATAAGTAGGCCTAACACGAAAAACACGGAACACAAACATTAAACCTATAAAGCTACTGCAGGGAATTTTAAGCTTTTAATTCAGAAACAGTTAGTGCCGTGAAGATATATGTTGCCCATTAATTTTACACGCTGCTAAATATATATTGATTTTGTACCGATCAGCCGAACCGGGAGGTATTTTTGACGCAAATATTTTCATTATTAAATACCTTAAACCATTGCTGGCGTACAAGTTCGGTGCCCTCTCTATTCTATTCTTTAATCAACGCTGTGCATACATAGCTGCGTTCCATTGGGCCATTCAGAGTACTCCGGCCTACAGCCAAGTACGCTCAGATACACTCGATGATAGATAGGTGTAATTACGCCTAGTTTTTCCGCTAGTGTTTTTGTGCTTTAAAAGTTCACAATAGGTGTCATTTCCGCTGTTTTCATTTTTCACAAATATTAAAAGTGCTTAAAAAGAAGCTTCCGCTTCCCGTATATATCAAACAGCCAACGCACACGGTCCTCTTTTGAGTCTATCCAAACAGGTTTTTGTTGGTAAAGGATCGCGGGGAAGGGGGATTGTTCCCTCAAATTTTCCACCAAAATGATTTCTATGTGCCGTACCACACTTGTTCTGCTTCATCGCAGTTTGATGGAGAGAGGGCGTGCGGGGGTATATAGGGAAATCCGCACGGAACTTACCTATTTATCGTGGGATCGGCACGCATACATTCAAAGCAAGGTTTATTTGGGTTCGGACTCTGCTTTAATGTTACCACTACATACAATAAATTGCGTGTGTTCTACACAAAATCCGACACGACAAGTGTGGGCACTCGTGCGGACTTCATCGCGCGGAAGCAGGACAAGTGTGGTACGGCACTATCTCTCGAAAACACCACTATATGCATAGAGTGGACATTTTGTGACTGAAGGGTTCAGAAAATTTTTCTGCATGCGCTCGGTTCATTAATGTTTTAGTTCTCAGGTAGTCAACTTGGTAATTAAAATGATAATATTTCAGGTAAAAGATCGCAAAGAAGGAAATTGCTTGAACACATTTTACCACCCAAATGATTTCTATCTTTCGGGTGCAAAACACCACTACATGCATAGAGTGGATATTTTGTGACTGAAGGGTTCAGAAAATTTTTTTGCATGCGCTCGGTTCATTAATGTTTTAGTTCTCAGGTAGTCAACTTGGTAATTAAAATGATAATATTTCAGGTAAAAGATTGCAAAGAAGGAAATTGCTTGAACACATTTTACCACCGAAATGATTTCTATCCGTCGGGTGCAACATACAATTTTTATGATATTTTGTGACTGGAGGGTTAAGTAAATGATTTTTCATGTGATCGTTTAATTATGGTCATGTAACAATATACCCACATTGTTAACTCAACTCAAACTATAAGTTCGGTTTAATTTGGGTCTGTAATGCTATTTAGGGGCTGGTAATTAAAAATAAAATATTTCAGGTAGAGGATCACAGGAAACGTAGGTTAGGGTAGACCTATAAATCGTCCGTTGTGATAAACAAGGAACATAGGAAACGTAATTTGTTCCTTACATTTTTCCACGGAAATGATTTCTATATTTCGTGGGCAGAACACAAATATAAGTACATATTGGATATTTAGGACAGGTTTTTGAAATGTCGCTTTCTGAACAATAAAACTAACACCAACTCAACCCGCATTCTGACATAAAATTGAGTCGGAGCAAAAATCTTACGTGTGCCTCGGTTCCAATACAAGCCGCGCATTTACAAAGAAGGTGAATAATAGTTTATTTTCGTTCACGTCGTCGCAACTGCGACAGTATGTATTGTAAGGGCTGCCCAGCCTAGCTATATATTCGCCTATAACCGCAGTGATTTTTGCAATAACAGCTCTCGGTCTGTTGAGCAGATCAGATGTTCTACTTTTATTATAACCTGGCCTGTTTGCCGTGAATATGTTACAATCTTTCAGAGCGCTCCATCTGAAGTTTGGCAATGCCTAGGAATGCAGAAAGAGTTCCCTCTTAAAGTAGCGCAGTGAAATGCGCACATATTCAACGTGGCCACGCGGTAAATTTGTCGGCTATCTTGTTCCCAGCAATGTTCTTATTTTTGGGAACCCAATACGAGGTTACGATATGCCGATGAAATGGTAACTGAGTCAACAGCCCTAATGGCAGCCTGACTATCTCTAAAGATAGCAATGTTCGGCTTCGGTGAGTGGATATGCCGAAACAGCGAACACGCCCTCATAACCGCAAGCACCTCCGCCTGGAAGACGGTTTGGCACCCTATAATACTCCAATATGTTCAGTGCATGAAAAAACACCCCTTCACCAACATCTTGCTCCATCTTAGAATCATCAGTCAATAGTATGTTTATCATCACTGTTGGCCGATTCTGTCATTCAACAATTTATAACAAGCGTAATGTAGTCAGTTGCGGTATCGGCTAGAACTCTAAGTGTTAAGCTGAGGAAGTTGCTGTGATCATAGGGCTTAGCAACCCAGCATCCAGATTCTCTGAGTCTGACTGCATTGCATCACTCCTGGAATTTGATCTGGCGCTCGGGGAAAGGCAGATGGCAAAGAAGATGGACCGCAGGGCACCGGTAGTGCCAATGCACGCAATTCTCTGTTGTCTACTTAGATTGGTTTAGTTATAAGCCTTACTCATCGCAGGCCACCATGTGAAAATTGGATGCGCCACTGTTGGGTATAACTAAGCGTCATCTTAGGTTGCAGTCCCCATATTATACCAAAGTTACACATGCCTTTTGTACCCGCTCTTTTATGTATAGCTTCCAGTTCAGTTTAGGATCCAGGATTAATTCTAAATGCACTGGAGGATAGTGAGAGTTGTTAGCCGTTTAATTTATTTAAAGCAAAGTACCGTTCTTTGGTTTTTGTAGTGAAGAGCATAAGCTCAGTTTTCCCTGAATTCACAGAAAGTCGACAGTTCTTGGACCAACTGCTCAATTTCTTCAGGGCATCCTCCATAATCTCGCTGATATTAGAGGGAAACAACCTTGATACCAGAATCACCACATCTTCCGCATAGGCGACGATCTTGACACATCCTGCTCAAGAGTAACTTGTTCATCACCATTAGCCATAGCAAAGAGATTACTTGGATGTGCGTGCATTATACCGCACTGTCCTTACTCAGCTGTTCTAGCGCTTCTGGCTGTCACTCGTTTCTGTCAATGCAAAACTTGATTAATAAAATAAAACAATCTAAAAAATTGACAAATTCTTTCTATACAGGCTTGCAGTGTATGCACCTACGTACATTCTAGTAATTTAAGGACGCGGACAATGTGGGTTTATGGTAATGATGAAGTTTTAAATGAATTTTTTATTTGGTTATGTGATCCTTACATTGAATTGTGAATGCATTCGCATCTAAGGGAAGGACTTCGGTTGGCCAAGGCTAGCTTGAATAATAAAAACAACCATGGGTCGCCGTCGGTGGGATTCACACCTGGGACGTCTGAATTGGTAGGCCGGCACGTTATCACTTACTCCATGTTAAATATTGTTTCATAAACATAACGCGCGTGTTCACACGTGGATAGATTAGTATTAAAGAAAACAGACCCAAAATGATATGATATTGACTGCAATTCTTAAAACTATTCACGTAGTTATGTTAAGATTCAAATTACTTCGTTTTTACATTTGATCTAATTCAGTTCCCCTTTAATGAGGAAGGGAGTCTTTGAAACAATTTGGACCAATTAGTTTTCACAAATATAACACTTATACATTCTTATTTTGAGCTGATAATTTTTTTCTTATGCTATGATAATATATATTTTAAATTTATTAAAGCACAAGTTTTCCTAAAATTTAAATCATAAATCATATACACTGTTTCCTTAGTATTATCTCTGCCCATTAAATCACAAGGTAAAATTTTGTGATGTTGTTAAAAGACAAAAGACATACACTTACCACCAGATACATCTTGTAGTACTAGTCAGTGTTTATGACAAATATTTTTCTTGTGCACTGACCCACTTTGAAACAAAATGTAGGTACACGTGCTTCTATTATTTCTTCAGGAATTCTTAAGAAATTTCAGTTGAGGAAGTATAATTAGTGCACAAAGATTCTGGAATAGATTTAAGACGAAACCAAGACATAACCTTGCCATAATCTCAGCAGGATGATCATAAATGATTTTGAAAACAGAGCGCGCGGCTTTGAATTTCAGCAAAAGTAAAATGTTCCTTTGAATGCAAATGTCCTTCAGAGATTCTACAAATGGTTTAAATACAATTGTGTTTCCACTTATGTAGAGGCGAATTTCGGTTAATTGCAGCTGTGACAGTATTGGATGTAAAACCAAAATAACTCTAACTCAAAATGTAGCAATTATATGGAGAATGATTGTGCCTAATTAATTAATTAATTTAATATTGCAAATAAATATTTCAAAGACTGTGATTTGAATTTTCATATTTGTGTTATAGGAAAAGAAAAAGCTAGTACTGTATTTAGTACTTAATTATATATTAGTTATTATTTCTATAATTATAATAATAGTATGTAACAAATACACAAATAATAACGTTCTCTAGCTCATATAATCACACGACTATTTGTCTTCTTTCAATTAAGTTTTTCTATCTTCCTTTCACGCAAGCAAATTTAAATGCTCATTTATACTCGTTTGTTCAAGAGATACAAATGTGTTATATTATATTACTAGCTGGATGTGCCGGGCGTTGCTCGGGCTATTGGTAAGTGGGAGTCCTTTTAGATTATTGATACATGACATTTACTTCACCCCTAGGAGTGCTGAGAGTGTCTTACCAAATCTCTTACTGTACCTGACAGCATCAGGAGCGTCACTATTCATCTCAGGGAACGCAAAAACTATTTGACACTAATATCGGTCGTTTTAGATTATTAAAAGCGGTCCAGTAGTTTCCAAAATTACCTCTGGCATATAATCAAACTCACACAGCTATAGGTATATGTATTGATAAAAAATTTACATTTGAACACTTTTATGGGGAACTGTATCGTAATCAGTTGTCAGCAGAAAACTACAATGGGTCACCGCCGGTGAGATTCGAACCTGGGACCTCTGTGATGAACAGCCCCAATTTAAACCCTTAATTAGGCCCTGTAAACATTGCTAACTAGTAGACATTAAGGAATAAAAATTTTATATATTGGTTTTGGATGAAGTCACATCCCGTCAGTAGTGGTATACTAACGTTAGATTTTTCACATTTTGACATAGGCGGTCTTTGTTTAGCTCCTCTTCAATTTTTCTTCTGATGTACTGGTCACTTTCGAGGGAAATACAGAACAGATTATTGATTCTTCACTGCAAATCTTCTGCACAAAAAAAATTTCAAAACGTTAGTTTCAATGCTTTCACGATTAACAGTAGTCCAGTTCTACTATCTGATCAGGTGGGATCTTCATCACCCATCACTTTTTAACCGACTTCCCAAAAACAAAGAGGTTCTAAGTTCGACGCGTATTTTTAAAATTTTTTTTTTTTATGTCTGACCGGGCATAACTTCGTAACGCGTGGACCAATTTGAATAGTTATTTTTTTGTTGGGTAGAGTAGGTTCCTTGGTTGATACCACGAGGAAAAAAATGTTGGTCGGGTTGGAGTGAGGGGTGGGGTAGGAAGAATAATTTGGTCCTATGGTGGTGGTGGGGGCGGGGAAGGAGTAGTAACTTCGTAACGTGTGGACCGATTTCGATGATTCCTTTTCTATTCGGTAGAGTATGTTCCTTGATTAATACCATGAAAATTTTTTTATTGGATTGGAGGTGGGGTAGGGAGCTGAACCTAACTTTTTAAGGCGTGGACCGATTTGGATGGTTCTTTCTTCGTTGTATAGAGTAGAAGACACTAAAAAGTGAAAAAAAAAGTTTTTAAAGAAAAGTTGAACCGACTTCACAAAAAGCGTTAAAAAGCCTAAAATAATTTTTAATTTTATATCTATAACGACATTTTAAAGTCGGTGCAAATCAAACAAACCAAACAACTACAACTTTCTTATGATCCCGTGAGCTGAAACGTTCCGGTAGTATTATTACTTTCAATTGGGGTTCTGTAGTTGCTTTATTTGTTTTATTTGCACCGACTTCAAAATGTTGTAATAGATATAATATTAAAAATTATTTTATGCGTTTTAGCGCTTTTAGTGAAGTCGGTTCAACTTTTTTTTAAAAAACTATTTTATTTTTCACTTTTTAGTGTCTTCTACTCTATACAACGAAGAAAGAACCATCCAAATCGGTACACGCCTTAAAAAGTTAAGTTTAACTCCCTAACCCACTTCCATTTCAATTTAA
This sequence comes from Leptarthrus brevirostris, assembly GCA_964036015.1. NCBI lineage: Eukaryota > Metazoa > Arthropoda > Insecta > Diptera > Asilidae > Leptarthrus > Leptarthrus brevirostris. The sequence continues at coordinate 44,255,470 of OZ038375.1, forward strand.
TTTTTTTTCATGGTATTAATCAAGGAACATACTCTACCGAACAGAAAAGGAATCATCGAAATCGGTCCACGCGTTAGGAAGTTACTCCCTCCTAGTTCCCCTCCTCCACCACCACCATAGGACCAAATTATTCTCCTATTAGCAATGGGGGATCACACTCTATACAACAGCAAAAGAACCATCCAAATCGGTCCACGCGTTACCAAGCTAGGTTTCACCCCCACCCTAACAACAATTTTTTTGACATGGTACCAATCGGTGAACATACTCTACCTAACAAAAAAAGAATAATCAAAATCGGTCGACGCGTTACGAAGTTATGCCCGGTCAGACATAAAAAAAAACAAAAAACAAAAATAAAAACAAAAAAAATACGCATCGAACTTAGTTAGAACTTCTTTGTTTTTGGGAAGTCTGTTAAAAAGTTAACTGACTTCGAATAAAGCGCTTTTACTGTAAGTTCATAGTTGCGTTCTTATTTTCATTTGGCATCGTCTTCACATATCGTTATGTTATTTAATTAACATAAATATTCTTTTCTGGTTAGTTATTTCGTTAGTAGTAGTGATAATTTAAGCAGCCTTCCCAGAGTTCAATTAGCCAGTGAGCTCTGCTTACTTATCAGTGCCGGATCATATGTACTGTTTAATCATGAGAAACGTCCTTATCGGTCAAATCCTTAAACACCCCTGTCGACTTCAAAAAGTAAATGTTAACTTCAACACTGCTATACTAGTTTAGAGCATGTGGTAGCGGGATCAAGCGGCTTAACGAACCCAAAAGAAATTTTAGTCTGACAGTGGGTACATGTTTAATTGCTTGACATGCTTTTAGGATTGCGATCATATTAGCTTGTAACGTAGTAGCGTTATCGGAAAGGTGGTAAAAGAAAGAGAGATTGAGTAATTTTTAGAATATCCCCAGATCGACACAACATTCCATCTTCTACTGCGACTGCCCGCAAAGGAAGTAATGTCCAAGGCGCTACAATTACCATAAAGTTAAGCAATCCAGTACCATGATCCTTGAGCATAACTGTAAGAGAGCATATAATGTTTTTAATTTAAAGTTGAAGGGATAGGATATGTAGCGACGCATTCTCTGCATCTTTAGGACTTAACCGTATGGTACTTGTAATGCTCGCTCTTGCAGAACCACAAATCGTTGCTACTTTCGATACATTAAAATCTTTTCGCAGATCACCACCCTAGCGTGTCATAGAAAAGGTCAGCGTACCACGGCAGATTCTCTTAGATGCATAGAACGCTATATACATGGCGTTTTGACGATTTCAAAGTTGAATAACTTGCTACGTAATCGCTGTAGGAATGTAAAAAAACTTACACAAGGTAGAAGGTTTATTCAGTTTTATGAATCAAATACAACATCTGACAAATGATGACCATCCGCGGCTACACACGACTACAGTCGAGAAATCCAATTTTCGAAGACTGTTTTCGTAACTTCTGGAGTTATTTTTGAAATTTCGTCGCGAATACGTTGTTTCAATTCCTCCAAGTTCGTCGGACGGTTGGAGTACACCCTCGTATTCAAGTAACCCCATAAGAAAAAATCTGGTGCAGTTAGATCGGGCGAGCGAGGTGGCCATTTCGAGATTATGCGTCTGCCGAACGCACGACCGAGAACTTCCATAGTTTCGTTGGCGGAATAGCTGGTAGCGCCGTTTTGCTGAAACAAGGTGGAACTTAGACGTCTACGCTGGCGAACAGCAGGGAATAAGAACGTTTCCAACATCTCTGTGTATAGCGCGTTTCCGTATGGAACGATGAGGACTGGTGATGACACCGACGCGCGCACGTTCGATATTGTCGAAAGTGCGTAGAAATCTCCGACGGCCAGTTGACCTTCGATCAAGTGCACTGCCTGTCTTACGAAAGTTTTCTACCCAGTTCGATATCGTTCCACGAGCACGAATCGGTTTTCGCGGCGGAATCTTGAATTGTTTGCGGAAATCACGTTGCACACGCACGACAGATTCACCACTTCGAAAAAAGCACTCCACAGCAAACGCACGTTGTTCCTTCGCGAAATATGCCATGATACTACCAACTAATATGAGATGAAAATTGACACTCCACACTACCTGTAGAGTGCGTTACCGGCGCTTTATCTAATTTTATTCAAATTTGAAATCGTCAAAACATTATGGGTCTCCCTGTATAAAGCTTGCTTACCAAATATTCTTTGTTTGGTTTGCAGTTTAGATTTGGGTCCGTACTTCATGCTGGAATATATTGGCAGTAGTTGCCCATTTAGTTTAGGTGAGTTGGTCTTCATTTTACTCAAAGCACCCTCGACGGCTTTATTAACCAGAAGTGGAATAACCAGAAGTGGAATAATCCTGATACCACATTCAACACACTATATGCAAACGCAACCTAAATCATATATAAAAAAATATATAATAAAATACTTTCAGCACTTTTAGCATCCAAAACTGCAACTAGGAACAATTATTTATGTGCGTCCGTCTGTTTGCCTCTATGTCATAGCCCTCCCATCATCGCATTTACATATATACAAAAGATATATTTCCGTGTGCGGTGTAAATTAATGTCACAACAATTAAAATGATGAAAGTTTTTGAAAAATAATTTTTTTTAAGTTGCAAAGTAGGTCTCCTACAGCGACGTACGACGAACGATCCCCGCACTACCGATTTTTTCTAGCTACCGTAGAAGTTTCCTTATTAATTTTGATTACATTTCGTAACCATAACTATTTATAACTTCTAACAGTCACAGCTGTGACCTAGAAAGAAGTCATCCTTCATCTTTTTTTCAAAATTAGAGGGTTTACACTAAACCTTTGGACAAAGCCTGCTAGTTCCTATTAATTACCTTTATTACATCCTTCTCAATGTATCCCGATGTGTATCAACAGGCAAACAGCGCCAAAAATTCATACGTTAAAGTACATATGTACTATCAAAACTCGATGTATATAAAGCTATTAAATCTAATGGTTTTGCGCTGTTGATTGAAAATTTTCTGTCAGGCCCTTCATTCTCTACAATAAATGACGAAATTACAAGTTAACCCTACGTCTTCAATGCGGGTGTACCTAAGGGATCAGTTCCTTCACCAGCACTATTTATAATTTTTATTACCGACCTTCTATCTTTCTATTGGGATTCTATTCATGGTTTTGTCAACAACAGAAACATTAATTTCTCGTACTATTTTGACTCTTTAACTATCACGATTACCACTTGCGTCTGAAATTCAATGATGTTTAATATTCATTAAAACGTACCAGGGTCACATCCAACCTATTTCCTCTCATGACATCTAAGTTGGTCTGGCAATATATTTTCAGTCGCTAAAAATGAAATTCTTGGGTTGTCTGCACGTGCAAATTCCATATGATGGCTGTTCGCGAAGTTGGACTTACTGTATTGTCCACTATAGGTAGGGCTTAAAGAAAGAGTTTCTCAATCTTTTACAGCCACTTCCACGGCATTGTTCCAACGGTATTGCTAACCTGATTCCTGGTAAAATTCAGACATACCAAAAAATTTTAGGAATCCTTCTCAAGGAATACTTTATCATCATATGATTTCCTCGTCATATGAACCACAAACATTCAAGACCTACCAGTCGTTGGTCGGTGGAGTACACGATAAAGTGTCGGCCTTCCAACCCTAAGGTTCCAGGTTCAATTCCCCCCTTCGGGGAGACGTGGTTGTTTTCTCTTGACCACATATTGCGCTAAACAGACCACTGGGGGTTACAGGCGAATTTCAGTGATTTGGAATTCACTTTAAAGTGTAGGTTCACTTGAAATCGTTGTTTTCCGTCCAATGCCTCCGAGGTGGTTACGGGAACTAAAGAGAAGACCTTGAAGTGCTCGAAAGTTTAATTGGATACTTGGTATACCCTTGAAATAATAAATATTTTTCATAGTCAACAAAAAGTGCATGAGTTTGTAAAACACAAGCCTCTATCTATCCGGTTTTGAGAAAACTTACTAAACTTTAGTATGTTCCCTCAATACCCCTTTTCGCCAGTCAAATAAAACTCAGCTACATATTTAATAAACTAAATGCACGAAATTTTTCACTACATTGGTCATAATACCAAAAGTCAACAATTTCCTTGCTTGTAGTTTTTCTTGTATTGCATTTTTAAATTCCGTACATTATTACAAAAGCTTTTCCATACGACCTCATTTCTCTACTAGTGGAAGCCCTATAATGGCAAAGAGGTGCACTTTGTAAGCACGTAGTTATAGCTGAAGCATTGAAGTTTCATTACCATTTCATTGATTCAGAGTTTTGTATGCACTTTACTTGTCCGCATACAACTTTTTCGAGAATTAAGCATATAGAATCACTGAAATGTAAAAACGATTGATTAGAGATGAAAAGCTCATCTTTAGCGCTCTTCAGTAACTTACGTTAGTTTTTTCAATTGCTTGCTCTTTATATTAAACCACGTATTATTTTAACTATTACTATAAACTAACGGTTCAAAGCCATTAACTAGCAGCTTTTACAATGGTATTAACATATTTCATTGTTTTGACTCGTAACAGCGTTGCCACCCTAGTGTAAACGTCAAATAAGGTGCTTTTGCTTTCTAAAATGTTTAATAAGTCGAAATGCAGTACACTATACTCACAGGTTAGTGCTTCTCCTATTTATTTTATACTATACTTCTGAGTCCTGCCGTCTAGAAAAATACGAGGTGTTCAATGGAATATTTTGTGGTAAGAGAATGGTTGATCGTGATTCCAAAACTATTTAAACAACACCTTTATGAGCCTAATTAAAGGTGTCAGCTGATAAAATGTAAATTGTTATTTTTGGTCCGCAATTGGGAGTCAGGACCATAAATCGGACAACAGAACATCATCTGCTCCAACTCTTGCATGTACATACTCGTCTCCCGTTTAGTTCGATTGTTATTTGTTAGGGCCTACATACCCTCCACCTTCACTTTTACCGAAGTCCCTGCATTTGTTCTTTTTTAAGTTAAGTTTAAACTTTCTCCTATGTATTACCACGAATTGGGGATGAAATAACAGGAAAACAGGAACAGGTGGCCAGAGATCCCCTACACCCACACTACTCAACTAAAATACAACAGGAGATTTTAGCTGCACCATGCACAGGCAAATTAACCTTGGGCACTGCATCTACTCTCTGTCGACATGGCCTACGACAATCTTGAAATTTCAATGGGATTTTTTAAGAGGTTATCTGGTTCCGCATTCGCTACTTGGCTACGTTCTAGGATGCATTGCCCGGTTGCTACCTCTAACAACCCGATTGGACTAACTGCTTTTCCATACAGTCATCGTCATTAGCGTTGAATATAAATTAAATTCACCAAGCCGAGTTCGTCATATTATTAGTAAAATCTAAGCTAAGAAATAAAATGTCGGGAAAACTTCGACCGTCTGCGTCAACTTAATTTGTCAAATTTGGAGGAATGTAGGTTAGCTTAGTGTAGCTCCCTAAAAAGGCAGACTTAGGCAAAAAAGGCCCATTTTGATAGCACAATTGAGGCTGTGTACTCAACCCTGTAAACCCCTAAGGATAGAAGAAAACCTACCTATAGCTCTCTAGATGTCCGGGCTAGCTCCCTGTTATCAGTGGAAATCTAGTTCACAGGGAGTCAGCAGATGTTGCTGTCTAAAGCAAAAGGTTTTTATCCCTATCACTTAGCCGGGAACCATTTATTGCTTCTAATAAACCGAGCTGGATCTCTAACATCAGTGGAGCGCAATTCGGTTAACTCTTTTAAAACCGGGGAGCCAAAAAACCGGTTCGTGTATTTGGCTAGAACCAGGCATTTACAGAGGAGGTGGTGTATGGTTTCCTCTTGATAATCAACTTGGCAGCTTCTGCAGAAGTCACTTGAAGGCGCGCCGATTTATCGTTGTTTCTGTCTATGATACAATGGATTCTACTTCACTCACTTGACCATTTTGAGTCAAGATTCGACCATATCTGCTGTGTAATCAGGCAGGGTTTCCCCTCTGCCATCTAACATTTACAATGCTAAGGGACGCTTGTGAAATATCCAGTTTGCATGTGGTTAACGGTTTGCCAAGCAGATGATTAATGTCCGAGTGATTAATGTAACGAGTGGTACCAATTCTCGCTAGCTCATTGGCTCTACCCGGAATGTCGTTTTACCCAGATACCGAAATGAGGCATATGTTTAGACGCTCGGTCACGTTATGCAAAATTGAGCGGCATGATTTAAATGTTTCCGAGGTTATATACGGTCCCGTAAGGGATTTAATAGCAGCCTGATTCTCTGAGAAATACAGGTTGTATCCGTAGGCAACGGTCTTCAAACGGTCTGCGGGTACCTTTATAGCCATTATTTCCACCTGAAAAACACTGCAGTAGTCAGTTAAAGGAAATGAAATGTCGAGGTCCCGGTATTGCGAAGAAATACCCCTCTACGTTCCAATTTGGAACAGTCAATGTAAAGATGCGATGACTATAAACATTGAGGGGACCTTCCTCCCTCTCCGACCTGTTAGGGAAACAGGAATTTAATTTCGCTTTAAAGAATGGTTTGAGTGTAGTATGTTTCACGTTTCCGTAACCTCTTATGGGACATTGGGCGGAAGAAGAGCTTCACCCGATTCGAGATAACGGTTGCAAGTGGACCTACAATTTAAAGTGAATTCTGAAACACACAAATATTCTCTGCAAACCCCATAGCATTTTTACCGTAATCGTGAGCAGAAAACAACCATAGGTCGCCGTCGCACAGTGGGGCGAAACCCAAAAACCTGGCCAAAAGTCGGAAACTGTAAACATTTTTTTTAGTAATTCACAGCATTCAGTGATGTTAATGAAGGTTTTATGCGTCTATTTTAATAACCAAAGAATTATATAACTCCAAAGATAAGTTTACAACATATGGTCCTATGTAATGCTGTAAGAAATGCCTCAAACATTCTTTTTGAATAAAAATTTTAACCGACTTCACAAAAAGCGCTAAAAAGCATAAAATAATTTTTAATTTTATATCTATTATGACATTTTGAAGTCGGTGCAAATTAAACAAACCAAACAACTGCAACAAAAGTATTTAATCGTCCTTCCTTATGATTCCGTGAGGTAACACGTTCAGGTAGTTTTATATATTATCTTCACTTGTGGTTGGGTAGTAGTTTTGTTTGTTTAATTTGCACTGACTCCAACATGTCATAATATAAGATGAAAAATAATTTTATGCTTTTTAGTGCTGATATAAAATGAAAAATAATTTTATGCTTTTTAGTGCTATTTGAGAGGTCGGTTCAAATTTTTTTTTTTAAAAACCATTTTAGTTTTTTCCTTTTTAGTGTCTTATTATAGTATAAGCACTGGCAACGTTTTCGACAGAGAATTACAGGTAGGCTGGTATATACCCTCTCTCTTTCACTATCACGGTAGTCATAGGGACAGTCTGGCTGGCGGGAGAGGTTGCATTTACCTGGCAGCGTAATACTAATCCAGGTAAAAATATTAATTTTAAAATCATTTAAGGTACATTATTTTTTGTTAATTGGTTTTTTTTAATTTGCAGCAACATAAATTTATTATTGCCAAACACTTTTGTTATTGATAACGATACTATTTTCTTATTTAAAAAAATTTTTTTTATAGAATTGCAGTATGGCTGAAATTTTAATATGATGTTAGTCAGCTATCAAAATATATAATTTGCCAGACAATAATTCGCTTGTTAACTTCCCACATATAGGAAGTTATTGTAATGGGCCCGATTTTCAAAATTTTTAGTTTTAATTTTTTTTTACATTTCAAAGTCACCATAGTGTTTTACGCATGTTTTTGAACGCATGTGTGTGTGTGTGTGTATGTGTGTGTGTTCGTACGTACGTTCGGACCCACTTTTTTCGACAACAAAATCTCGCGAACAAAAAATGATAACGACTTCGCTATGGTGCCATTCGAAGCGTATTATTGTTAATAAGAGCTGAAGAAATTTAATCAATTTCGATTCGTTTTTTTGTTTAAACGAAAAAACTGAAAAAAAAGTTGATTTCAGACTTTCTTGAAAAGGATTTCTTCGATGTAATTTGTTCTGATGACGATCGGGACATCAAAAAGTCGGATAGTAACAATTTATTATGAACAGAAATTGTTTATAATGATGAAGAATTTTTTATAACAATAAATGATTGTTTATAACAATAATAAATTTATAATTATAAAAAATGGTTTTACCTGGTTGAAAATTGATTATGAAAATTGGAAATTGAATACAAAATTGCAGATTGTTCATAGCAATTGAAAATTCTTATAAACAATTGAAATTGTTGTTACCACAAAAAATTTCTTTTATGAATAAACTTTGTTTATATCAATTAAAAATGGTCTATAACAATTAAGAATTGTTTATAACCATTCAAAATTATTAATAACAAATGAATTCCAAACAAAGTGCATTTATTTGGTTTTCATTAAAAAATAGTGCTATAACGGAATAATTTTTTAAAAAAATTTTTGCACCTAATTACAACGAAATTATCATGATAAATTAAATTCATTAATTTATTTATTTATAAATTTAAAATATCAATTTTTTAAGTATTTTTAAATGAGATACAAGTGGGCGAAAGTTTTTTTTGAAAAAGATTCATCTGATCTAATTGGTCCTGATACAACTCGATACTTAAAAAAAAATATAGAACTTTTATGGTTTTTTGTAACATTAAAAAAATGTTTTAAAAACCCATAAATAGTTGATATTAATGATAAATAAAACGATAAATCGAATAGTATGAATTTTATTGAGTTTTCACTTACTCGTAATATAATTGAATATTGTTAATAACAATTGAAAATTGTTATTAACTGGGAAGTTGTTCGTGTGGACCTCAAGGGTCGCACCAATGATGCGACACCCAGAATCTGGACCTACCCCACTAGTTTAATTAGGAGCCAGACCGTTTAAGTCTGTGATAATATGCAAGTAGTAAAAGAGAGATAGTTGCAAACAAGACAGCCGAAAAATATACAGTATGTCAATAAAATTAACTTATTTAGCATTACAGATTTATTATAATAGAATTTGATTATAGAATTAGAATCAGATTATTATCTTTATGTTCTGATGAGGAAACAATTTGTAATTCTTCAGTAGATTATATGAGAAAGAAGGATAAACTTTACAGAGATTCGGTTCGAATTAAGTAGTACTGACCATTTCAACTTCACTTCAACTTTCACAAAATCCCATGATATGATCACACACCGGCTTTCTTCCAAAAAGGCAAACTTAGGCCTTTCAAATTACTCGTGAGATCGTGCTGACCGTGGTTGCTAACAAAGATTGATCAAGAAAAAGTCAGAGTTCGGGTTAGTCTGCTCAGCAATGAGCACGCGTTTTTCTGTTTCACTAAAGTTTTTTTAATAAAAGATATAAATCGTGTGAATACAAGAGAAATAAAAAGGCGATTAATAGTGCAGAATCCGTTTATTTGAATATCCTCGCAGACTTAAAATTTAAAACTTAAACCCACAACCCTCGTCCTTTACAAGGAAAGCACGAGATCCAAGGATCATTTCAAATGGTTCCCGAGAAAACTGGAACTCAGTTTGAAAAATTTGTTTTCGAGAAAAACGCGTTTAAAGTTTTTGGTACTTTTTTTATGATAACTTCCGCCACTGGCCCCACAATTCTTCTTTTATCTTTGAAATGACTTTAAATATCAATAAACTCTTTTAGAGGGTTATTCTAGACACTATAAGGAATAGATTTGAGCAAAAAAAAAAAAAGAAATCCTTCAGGGTGGGGTCCCGTCTTAAACGGTCTAGCCCCTAATTAACCTACCAAATTATTGTCTGGCAAATTAATTTTACATATTTTGATAACTGACTAATATCATATTAAAATCCAGCCTAACTGCAATTCTTTAAAAATAATTTTTTTTAATTACAAAATAGTATCTGGCGCAGCGTTATCAACAATGAAAGTGTCTGGCAGTAATAAATGTGTATTGCTGCAAATTAATAAAAACCAATTAAAAGAAAATAATGTATCTAAAAGAAATTTAAAATTAATACTTTTACCTGTATTAGTGTTACGCTCCCAGGTAAACGCAACGTCTCCCGCCCTGCCGGACTGTCCCCATGTCTACCGTGATAGTGAAAGAGAGCTGATATCAAAAAACCAGCCTACCTGAATTTCTTGTTTTGACGATGTTGCTAGCACTCGTACTATTATATACGACTCGAAGAATGAATGAACAAAGCATAGTTAGTGCACTAACAAAAGTATCCAAATCCGGCTAAATATTACGAAATTAGTCACCGTCACCCTTTAGTACCCTCACTATGGAAAACTCTTAATATTAATTTGTGAATATTGCTTTAGGTATTCCAGGTATTCACACATCCATACCCTCATTCTTTTTTTATACATATATGAAGGGTGCAGGGAATAACAAGCCTTAATCGCATTTGAAGAAAAAAGAGACAAAAACATTTCTGAGACTTAATATTGGGTCATTAAACATAACTGAGGTGAATAAATAGTTCGTTCTAAAAGTAATAAGGAAATTATTTTTATGGCTGAAAATGTATGTCTCTTTGTCTGCAAATGTGAGTTAGCTTGTTCTTCCCCTATATTCTAGATATAGATAGATAGATAGATAACGCAAACTGTGATTATAACACCGCAAGAACTTTTCAGGAAATCAATAAAGAGAAAGCAAATTGGAGTGTGAAAGCAAATATTGGAAAGTTCCTTAATTAATGAGGTTTGATTACTAGGGAAAACTAGATCATTAAAAAGTTTTTACCTGACTGCTTTCATTTCCGAGAGTTTCCACATACGAGTATGTACTTATAGACAAAGCCATGTTTCTGATATACTAATGGCTAGCGGTAGTGGGCGACAGTAGAAGGTAGTGGATAATAGGTTAAATCGCTCCAGATGAATAGATCCAGATACCGCACCGATCCGATCCGGAGCGATGCAGAACGAAATATTGTGTCGATTCGGAACTGATACCATGCTAAAAACTAAGCTTAATACATCCGACCACTTTATTTACAAGCAAAAGAAAATTTTGAATAAGGTTGGTTAATCAAATATTTTTCTTTGTTCTTGTTCAATAAAACTGTAATAAAGGAATCACTTTCCATAACTTCAAGTTTATTATGACATCGAACTGATATATGTACACGGGCCCGAATTTTGTCTGGCCTGTATGTACATACATATAGTTGGAAATTATGCTTCATTTTAATGAAACGGACTATAGTTACTGTTGGAGCAGGCAGCAATACCAAAAAAAGAACTACATGCAACACTATATTCGATTTAATACGATTCGAGACGGAGTTGGATCACTTCGTTGAGCCGCACGACCACCATGCCACGGATCCCGGGTTCGAGACCAGATCTCCCCGTGGGTTTTTCTTAAGATATTAAAATAATCCACTCCGTCTCTGGGTTATCGTCTAGCTCGCAGCAATGCAAAAAACAAGACATTTAAGTTTCCTCACTTCCCTTCCGGCCAAAACCATGCTAACGCACCAAAGGGTTGTCCCCTAGGATTTGGCCACATCGTATAAAAAAAAAATATTGCATTGATGTCAAATTTCATTTGTCATTTGTGGTTTCGAAAATTTTGTAATTGATTACGGCACTATAAGAATAACGGTCGTTGCGAGTGAGAAAAGCGATCTCGACTCAAAAATACTTTACTTGAGCTGTATACGGTGTTTTTATTAAAGTGCATGCATTTACTTCAGTAAATCGTACGGTATAGTTATTATTTAATTTTGGTGACATTCGGACTTTAGCACTTAACTTTAATCTGTCCGAAGGTTTAGCCTGAGTAAAAATAACTCTCACCCATTCTTACCCTGAAACAGGTATGCACAGCGTTACAATGCCTGAATTGCACCCAAATGAAGCATGAGTAAAAATTTAAATTTTCCAAATGCCAGCCCGCTGCGTTCCATTGGGCTATGCAGAGTACTCTGGCCCCCCAATGGAAAGATTTTTCTTTAGCAGACTAGCTCGAGCCGCTGTTAAGTTGGGCATTTCATAGATTGGACTTGTACTTCTACTACAGCAATGTATTCAGAGGAAGGGCAACCCTGCTTGAAAGTTTCTTAGGAAAATACTCGCTGTGACGATGAGGGTCGTCATATCGTACGTTGCCTTCGGAAACACTAAACAAGCTGCAGTTAAATATTCTTCTTCGAATGGAGTGAAATGGCGTTTCAGATCAAACGAGACAAACACTTTCGCTATAGGGATTTTATGTCAGAATACCTTAATTTACATCACATGCAACGTGCTCCTGAGCATTCTTGTTCACTAACGCCTATCTTCCTCACGATGGAGTTCTTGGGAAGATAGTGCTACCACGAAACTAAGGGTAGTTTTCAATGCGTCCCAAAAATCAAAAGCAGGTATCTCGTTGAATAAATCTCTTTCACGTAAGGCACAAATTACAAAACGATTTGCGAACCATTATTTGCTGTTGAAAAGCATAAATTTGTCTTTACTGCAAACACCAAAATGATGTGTAGACAAATATGGATCGATGAAGTAGATCGCGACAAATGAAGAATAGTTTAGCGTAAAAAATCTAACGACAATACATATACAGGAGTAGCGTCTTCGGATAATAATCTATCATACCTCTTCATACGTACGTTACTTCAGCTAGCAGAAGGTTGAAAATACCCCATGGGAGCCCAGTAGTTGCGTCAAGACTTCTACGTTGAACGTTAGAGCTAAAGATCTTTTGCAAGCTGCAACTATTCATCGAGAATAAATAAGTGGTCTTCTAATACTCCTCAATTCAGGGAACACCTCAACAGTAAATCTCATCTCCTACCGCTTTGAATTTAAACAAAGATGGCATCATTAAAACTGTGGGTCTTAGATGGAGACAAGATGAAGATGCGTTTGAATTTCAGGTCACATTACCTGATCCACCGTCTACAATTACAAAATGCAATCTTTGTCGGGTGTTTCCCGACTCTATGATACTTTAGGGTTCTTAGCGCCGACCAACTTGGTGCCAAAGAATTTCTTCCAAAACTGGTGTTCTTTAAATTAGAGTAGACACTCCTCGAACCGATGATGTTACTAGAGAATGGTAGTCGTTCAGAGCTGAGCTACATTTGGTTGAAAACGTTTGAATTTCACGCTGGATAAGTATCCGCTCCATAACGCTTTCCTACGAGATTCACGGGTATTCGGACGCCTCCGACCGGTCATTTGTTGCTGTTATATATCTTCGCGCTATGCACACTTGTGAAAGTGTTCAAATGTTGTCTACTCAACTTGCTTGCATCTATCAAAAACTTGTCAATCCCTCCACTTGAGTTGTGCGGCGTTCATCTGTTTGCTCGTCTTGTAAATTACGTGGTTTGCCTTGGAACTCAACTTCTGCTGGACTGACTCATATACAGCACTGGGTTAAATCTCATCCTTCACGATGGAAAACATTCTTTGGTAATCGAATCAGTTCCATTCATTATCTTCTGCCATCCGAACGATGTTGACACGTTCCTGGTAATCCAGCCGATTGCGCCTCTTGTGGTGGTAAACCGTCTATGCTCCCTAGTCATCTCTTCATTGCTGCGTCTTCTGTCAACATTCCGGCCAGAACAAAGACTCACTTAGCCCAACCAAGCAGACTTGGGGGAACCACAAAAGACAATCACAACTAATACTATGGAATCAACACCAACACAAAACTCCAGATCTTCGAGTCGAACGTAAAATCTGTTCTGTTGTACGTCTTTTCAACATGGAAAGTGAGCTGTCAAATAACATCTAAGCTACAAGCTTTTGTCAACCGGTGTTTTCGGCGCATTCTTAACCTCCATTTGCCGGAAGTCATTACCAACTAAAACCTACACAGACTTACAGGCTAAGACGGGATAGACACTAGTATTCGCAGGCGAAAGTGGCAATGGGTAGACCACACACTAAAAAAAAGAACCAAACAACATCGCACAGAAGGCTCTAGATTGGAATCCCCACGGAATCCGAATTGGACGACCGCACAACGCATGGAGAAGATCCGTCGAGAGGAAAGGTACCCAGATCAACAAATCGTAGCCACAGTTGAAGGCGTTGGCTCAGAGCCGGACCGGAGTCTATGTAAGAGACGTCCTATGCCCCAGAAGGGGTTAAAAGAACCAGAGAGATCAACACCAACATCAGCATCTTGGAGATTCATCGTTGAATCGATTCCTAAGTGTTACTGCATATTACTAATGTCAGACTATATCCTCATGATAGACATCTACTGAGATGTCAGATGGATTCGAGAGTGTTAACAAACTGACTTTTGCAAGTAAATAAAACAGCTGTCGCCTACAAAGCGGTTGATAAGAAAAGGAGTTCCTGACACATCGGGTAGTATCAGACATTAGCGGGCGGTATCGGACAGTCAAAATTTTAGGGTTTCTTGTTCATTTAGGCAATGTTATTTGTTTCAGGAGCAAATGGATAAAACTAGAGGAAAGTGGAAAGAAGAGAATATGAAGTCACCTATAGAAGAAATGAAAAAAGGGAAGGCGAGCTTGAGAGAGGCGCGTGTACGTTTTTCAGTTCCGAAGAGCACCCTAGGGAACAGAATAAAATATTAAAAGCCTAGAAAGTCAACTTATGCCATTAGATAAAAGTGAATTTCTGAAATTAGTTTTCCAGTTCCCGGAGCACTTAAAAATACGTCATCGTTTCAACAAAGAAAAGGGGATGGCTGGAAAAGACTTCTATTATAATTTTATAAAAACACATCCAGATTTAAGTTTGCAGTTGGCTGAGTTTACGAGCCTACAACGAGCTGCAGGATTTAACAAAGAACAGGCTGGTCGTTTTTATGACAAGCTGCGTACATTTTTAACGCCGACGAGGCAGGTGTGTCCGTCGTGCACAAAAATCAACTCAAAGTTATGACAGTTAAAGGGAAAAAGCAGGTAGGATAATTAACTTCAGGGAAGGGGGGGGGGGGGGAGAAATGTTAATGCTGCAAGCGATCAGTTTATTCCCCCGTTATTTGTGTTTCCAAGGCTAAGAATTGATAATAACCTTACGAAAGATGGTCCTGAAGGTAGTTTGTTTGATGGATGGATAAAAAAAGATGGCTTCCTAAAAAGGATGAAGGCTTTTGTTGCACGAGTGAGCCCAACTGAAGAGAGTCCCGTGCTTTTGATTGTCGATGGGCAAGTTAGTCACAAAGTGGATCAGTACACAATCCCGTAAAAAATTATACCGAAACCAAAACACCGAAAGCAAAATCCTTAAAAATTAAAATTAAAGCAAAAAATCCTTAATGATGAAATCCATAAAAAAATCCGAAAATCCATAAATAAAAAGGGATCAAGATAAAACACAAATTTCAAAATAAATTCGTACTTAAAACAATTCCTTTTGAAAATGTCAATTCCGATTTCTTATGCCTATCGTCGCATATCTTTTTATTTTTATATTCAAGACGAGTTTTAATTTCTTCTCCAGAAATAATGCGATTTAACCGGTTTTTACTTTGATTGCAACTATTGTTGCAAAATCAGAAAAATTGTAGCTCAAAAGCAGAATCACTTTGCAAGGAAAATGTTAGAGTTTATATACCAAAAGTTGTAGCTCAAAAGCAGAAAATAAAAAGAACCAGAAATATGAGCAAAATTTTAAAACCAAAATATCTCGATGAAATTAGTAATATTATTAGTATTTTGGTTCTGATACGAAATACGATTTGGTGAAGGAAATGATGGAGAAACTTACAAGACATTTTCGGTGGTAATATGTATGTAGGTTAGGTTCGGTTCGTGTGGCTGCCTTAAGGGGCGCACTTAGACCTCAAAAGGCCCATTGTGATGCCACGGGAATCCAAGGATTCCCTCCACCTCCTCATTGGAACCATCCGGAGCTGTCGATGAAGCGCCAAAGATCTGCAACGTCAATCGCCGCCAGATCGCAGAGACTATCAAAAAAATAGTTTCCTAAGAAGGACTTTCGCCTGCGTGCCAGTGCTGGGCACTGGCAGAGGAAGTGTAAAATGGTTTCCTCCTCCTCCTCGTCCATGCAGCTTCTACAGAAGTCATTTGAGGGGATCCCCAGTCTCTTCGCATGTAAGCGAATAAGGCAATGGCCTGTGATAACCCCAGTCGCTATTCTGAGGCCAGATCTACCCCTCGAGAGCAGAAAATTGGAGCGCCTTAGATCCAGTTTAGGCCAGATCTGTCTGGACGTATGGCACGTAGTGCCGTTTGTCCATCTGTGGTTCGCTAAGTTGATTGCTCTCCTACTAAGCAACATCTTACAGGTTGCCAAGGGCCAACCAAGAGCAGTCCTTTCCGATTCAATCTCCAGGGTGGTACCACGTCTAGCAAGCTCGTCCGCTACGCAGTTTCCTAGAATATCCCTGTGCCCCGGTACCCAGCACAGGTGAATTTGATACCGTTCGGTCAGCTCATTTAAAAGCGAGCGACAGCTGTTAATAGCCCTAGATGTCGATAGGAGAGAATAAAGAGATAGCAGAGCAGCCTGACTATCTGTAAGGATACAGATGTCCTTTGGAGCTTCGTTCTCCCTTAGCCACTTCAAAGCTTCCTGAATAGCCATGACCTCCGCCTGAAACACACTACAGTAGTCTGGAAGGCGGAAGGATAAGCTAATGTTCAATGCTTCAATGTGGTAATATCTAAGAACTATCGTACTCTCATTACAAAATTTATAGTTAGGGCTTTTTTGATAAGGGATTTTTTGAATTTTTACTCTCAGATATATTATCATTATGGTTTTCTTTTTTTAGATATTTTGTCATTAGAGACTTTATTTTAAGAGATTTTGACATTAGGGATTTTTATTTTTAGTTCATATGAACCAGACCCGTCATAAAGACACTATCCACAAATTCCATCCGTTGGATAGGGTGATAATGAAACCATTTAAAAACGCATATAACGATGCAAGTTCTTTATGAATGTGGAAACACATAAATTTGGAAATAGCTCTTAATCACATTGCAGCAGTAGTAGCTTGCAGATTGACTAAGGTGTGCCGAATGGAACTTGCTCAGTCTGCATTTGCTTGTAGAGGAATTTACCCGTTAAATCTTAATATTTTCAGAGACTTGGATTTCAGTTCGTCCTTGATGGAATTCTCACCTGCACCTCTTGAAGCAGAACATCGCCTTTCACGTCCTTCGGCAAAAATTCACCTAAACGCCTACCTTTGACTTCGAAAGACACTGTGAAATTGGAGTCAGACCAGACCGAACTTGACTGAACTTGCTTTAGACGGTCCTTCTTCGAGACAGAATTCAGATGGGTCACCAAGACTGACAGTACCCTCTGAGACATTGGGTCATATTCAAAAAGTTGAGATGGAACTCCGAGCTGAGACTTTCGAGTTCTAGCTCAGACTATTGAGCTTGAGCAAACTGACTGAGGTTGAATTCGTAACTGCATGCAAAAAGTGGAGAAGCTGAGAATTACGACTAACTCGTAAATTTGAGATCAATCTCAATCTCGTCTCGGTTATAGCGTATTGATTTCATTGATTACTTTATGAAAAACTGAAAAGAAGATTGAATGTTTTTTTGTAAAATTTGATATTATTTTTCTGTTTTTTAATAAATGGACTTTGTTTAAATCAGATCAAATTATTATCTTCTTTGCGCAAGCAATGAATTTGCAATTTCAAGTCGTCGACTTTGTCCAGCTCCGCGAATTCTTGACGGCTGTAAATGGTCGGGTTGTAAGTCATCATTTGACTGCATTTCTATGCCGAAAATGCTGTCCTCATCCAGGGTCGTTTCTCTGTCACTCAAATACTTCGCAACGTTATGCAAAACGAAGTAGCTTCCAATAACACGTGCCAAAATTGTTTCTTGAACTCTTACTTTATATTGCAAAAGAGGAGAACGTTGTTTCTATTGCCCAAAACATCGCTCTATTACAACTCGTTCTTTAATAAGAATTTCATTGTAAATCGTTTCAGCATCTGTCGCAGGCTGCCTAAAAGGTGTCATAAGCCATGGTCTCCAAGTAGTACCGAACCGGAACTACTAGCTTGCAATATATTCTATACTTCACTGTTTTTAAATATTCGGGAATCGTGAACGGATCCCGGCCAAGAAATTTCAACACTCGTAAACACGTTCTTTCGTCACATGTTGCTTGAACATTTATGGAATGATATCCTTTTCGATTAATTTTACTCCTCAGTTTGCGTTGTAGGTTTCTTTATTCGAATATGCGTGCAATCAATTGCTCTAGTTGCAAAAGGAAATTTTTACTTTTCTTGCCAATTTGTTTAGGCGAATTGCTTTACTTCAGCCAATTTAGTAAATGTTATCCATTCAGTAGAGTGGTTTATAATTTTTGCTGAGACTTCTGAAATAACCATTGATACTGTGGATTGGTGTATACCTATATCCTCCACAATTCCAGTCTGGAAACCTGGGTCTCCAACAAATCGCAAATATATCCGCATTTTGTCCATATTCCTTAAAGCCCCACCACGCGTTTCTTCATCTTGTCCGAGAAAATGGTCTGTTAACCATTCTATATTTTCTTCGTCGAACCGATAAAGCACTTTACAACAACTTCCGATGTACAGTCTTAGCTCTGTGTATATTCCGAGGAACCGAAACTGATAAAATCTCTGCCATATCGAATGCCTTTTAAAGACTGAAAATATGGAAACCCTGCCTCAACATTTATCATACGACTGTGAGATTTTGCTCAATTGAAGCTTTTGATTTTAGATCTAGCTCAGCTATTGAGATTGATCTCAAGCATTGAGATTTCTCTCATGAGTAAACTATGCTTTCTGCATACCACCCTAAGCAATTGCTCCAAAAGTTGCGCTCAGAGTCATTGCTCATATTTTTACATACATATGACCCATTGCCTTCATTGTCCAATAACCCAGGACCGTCATGGAGAGAATTATCGTCAACTCTTCTGGAAACAACTCCTCCACACATGTCAACCACCTGCCCTTTACGGAAAAAATCACCTGTGCCTTCAACTTCAAGCCAGACAAAAACCATCGAGCCCCTACCTACAACTTCGAATAAGATAACAACAACTATGGCGTCAACATCAAGCGCTATTCCATTTAAAGAACTCAACACTCTCTCTACTTCTTTCTTGAGTCTACTTCAAAAGATATCTTCACTTCCAAGTAGTATGGTTAGGAAGTTGAATATGCGGAGACGACGTGGAGATCAAAGTGAAGAAAGATGCTACATCGAGTCCCTACAAACTTCTGCTCGAGGAATAGAGCAGGACTGAGCAAACAGTCTGCAAGGCGGCAAACTATTAAGGAAAATAAAGGCCAAAAAGCAGGGTAAAAGGATTGAATCTACAAAAAGGTCTCTCAGTTTCAGTATCAGTGGGGAATTAATGACGAACTGTAAAATCTGCGGAGACAATTTCAACGAAGACTGGATACAATGCCACGAATGCGCAGTGACCCCAAATTATTCTGGAGATTTATTAACTCGAAGCGTAAATGTGATGCCTATCCGTCCTCTTTGAGGTACCGCGACTGTGAGAGCGCCGATGCTCCCACAATTTCAGATTTTTTTGCGGATTTTTTCCGAACCTCTTTCTGTGATTCCCTCTGTGATATTTCCCCTTCTGATTTTACACACTTGACGCGGCTTCCACCTACCTCTCTTGGGCCTAAAGATTTAGTATTCGACGATGCACTCGTCGCTGAACATTTATCTAATTTGGCGGAAGGCTTTATGGGTGGTCCCGACGGTTTACCCGCTTCTTTCCTGAAGAAATGCCAATTGTCTATTGCCAGTGTTGTTTGTTCAATCTACAATCTGGCCGCTTTCCTGAACTTTAGAAGAATTCCGTGTTGATTCCCCTCCATAAGAAAGGCAGTAGGTCAGACGTCTCCAATTACCGACCAATCGCCAGCCTATGCCATACCGCAACGGTTTTTGAGTCCCTCGGCAGTGACGTTCTTCGATTTCACTGTAGGCCTTTTATGGGGTCCTTACAGCATGGCTTCCTCAAGGGGAAGTCTACCACCACCAACCTCCTCGAATTCATTAATTATTCTTTACCGGCCATCGAAGCGGGCAAACAGGTCGACTGTGTATTCACCGATTTCAGTAAGGCTTTCGATAGGATTGACCATGGTATCCTGGTTCATAAATTGTTTCTTCTTTGGTTTCCCTCCTGCTTCATAAAGTGGTTGTCCTCTTACCTGTCTGGTCGTACCCAGCGTGTCTTGTTTCGGGGAGCTCTTTCTGACCAAATCCTCGTCACTTCGGGGGTGCCTCAAGGTAGTATCCTTGGTCCACTTCTCTTCATTCTATACGTCAATGATGTTTCGCTTCTCCTGAGCCACAGTAAAATTCTGTGTTATGCGGACGATGCTAAAATTTTTCGCATTGCTTCTCACGAAGCAGACTGCAGTACCTTGCACTCTGACCTAGCCGTGTTCTGCAACTGGTGTGTTCGCAATCGCCTTCCTTTAAATGCCGGCAAGTGCACCGTTATGACATTTTCCCGTAAGAGACGTCCTTTCCTCTTTGACTACACCGTCGATGGCGTTACCTTATGCAGGGTTGATAAGATGAAGGACCTAGGTGTGGTCCTCAATTCTCGCCTTTCATTTGATGATCATGTGGATTCGATCGTTGGTAGGGCTAACTCGATGCTGGGTTTCGTTAAAAGATGGTCTAAGGAACGCGACGACCCCTACCTAACTAAGCTTCTTTACTGTACCTTCGTCAGACCGCTTTCGGAATATGCCAGCCCCGTATGGTCTCCCTATTTCGCCGTTCACGTCAACCGCGTCGAGGCAGTGCAGCGCAGATTCCTTAGATTTGCCCTCCGTGGACTTCCCTGGACTGATCCCTGGTTGCTCCCTTCTTATACTGATCGTTTGGGGCTGATTTCTCTTGACTCCCTCGAAAAGAGGCGTAACATCTCCAAACTATTATTTTTGTTCGATCTATTGCAGGGTACAATAAATTCTCCTGACTTACTGGCGGCTGTGAACATCTCTATCCCGCATCGTACTCTGTATGGGATGTACGAGCCCATCACGTCGATGTCTCGTCTCCTCAACCAACATTTCGCCAATCTTGACCTGAACCTCTCAAGGCATACTCAGTGGTCGTAGATGGTGTGAACCGCTGTCCTTCAGTCGCTGATCAACTTGATCTTCGGCTTCTAGTTTGTAGTTTAGTTTATAATTATTTTGCGCTGTGGTAATCATTGTTGATGAATCTGATGTAAATAAATATGAAAATTGTGCAAACCTTGAAGGGGTTGGACCATTTTATAAATGTGATGTCTGTCAAAAAAATGACAATTAATAGGAGTATTAAAAAAAATTACTTAGAAATGATAAACGAGTGTCAGATAACACAATCCTCCAAGTATCCGATACTACTATTTTTTATTTTTCAATTACTTTGTCTTTTTTCTCATTGTGTTTTTAAAATAGAAATAAAATAATAAAGGTTTCAAAAATGATCAATATTTTAACTTTTATCCAAGCAATGTAGTTGAAGGCCATAAAAACCTTAGGTGTCTGATACTACTCGACCTTCCTGTATTCTCTTAAAAGTAACTTAAATTTTATTATCAAACAGCACTGGCTCTCATTGTTTAATAGTTATCGGTTAATAAAGACCCCATTAAACTAGTCGCCTCTTTTAATGGTTTAAAGCAGTGTTGTGCGTGTAGATTACATCGTTTACTCTACACGATAATTTACGTGTAATCTACACGCACTCTACATGGGATACTTTACATCTACACGTAAAGTGAATACATAATTTTGATTTTTTACAAGATTTCATGAAAAGGTATTAACGTTTATATAGCCCATAATTTTTACTTTATTAATTAGTATTTATTTGTAACATTTGAGTCTGCGAGTCTTAGGGTAAAGTATACAAGTAACAATTTTTTTGAATCTTCAAAAGATAATCTATTCCTTGTTGGTGAGTGAACGTATGCCCAATTGGAAAAGGACATCTGCAGTTCAGCCGATTAAGCTGAAATTTGCAGAAGTTTAATGGCTAATTTAGATAAAGCTGGATGGTTAAATTCAGCCATGCTCCAAAATGCAATAGATTTTTCAACATTTTTCTCTACTAATTTTAGAAAAACAGGCCCTGATTGTTTCCGAAAATGATGCCAGTCTTCAATACCGTTGGTATCTAGATGGTCAAAAAGAAAATCGTTTATGATGTCTTGTTGTTCAATAGTCAGAAACGCATTGTCATGTGAATAATGAAGGTAATATGCCACTAAAGAGTACACATTTAAAGCCATTTCCTTTCGTTTTTTTAAATTGTCCTTGAATTTTTCTGGTAACTCTAATTATAATAAGCCACAATAATGCTGAATTTGCGATAGAAACCGAAGAGTTCTGGGAGAAATTGACAAGTTCACATACTGGATCGAGAAGCTTAATTGAGTCCGTAACCTCCTTCATGGATTTATTATCAAATAAGAATAGTGAGACACTTTGTTTAATTTTTCTGAGACTAGGATCGGCTCATATTTGCTTCATAATATCTTTGTTTTGAATGAGACAAGAAAAAGAATTACGATAGAAACACCATCTCTCTGTAAAGACTCGCTGCTGAATGCATCATCATGTTAACGCAGTCGTAATTCGCAATTTCTATAATCTACACCAATACTCTACATAATACAAACTCTACTTAATTTACAGATACATACTCTACACGTCGATGTAGATTATTGATTTACACGTGTAGACGCACAACCCTGGTTTAAAGCTTTCCGTTTCCGGTTGCGCGGATAGACAGTTACCATAATTAGCAATTTCTAATTATTAGTTAATAGATAGTCAAACATAAATAACAAGTCTTACGTCCTACTAACTTGAATTTTCTTTCTTTTCTAGGGTTCACTCTACGGCCT
Source organism: Leptarthrus brevirostris (assembly GCA_964036015.1). Taxonomy (NCBI): domain Eukaryota; kingdom Metazoa; phylum Arthropoda; class Insecta; order Diptera; family Asilidae; genus Leptarthrus; species Leptarthrus brevirostris. The sequence continues at coordinate 44,278,391 of OZ038375.1, forward strand.
TTGCAACTTTCTGCTGACTCTATAATGCTAATTGCGTACCCTGGGGAACTCTTCATGCGGGTGTTAAAGCTGATGATTCTACCGCTGGTTATTTCCAGTTTGATCGCCGGTTCGGCCAGCTTAAACGCCAGAATGAATGGAAAAATAGCTCTACGCACTCTAATATACTTTGCGACAACATCGTTTTTCAATGCCATTTTGGGAATCTGCTTAGTGCTACTTATACATCCCGGCGATCCTGGCTTACACAATACTTTGGATAGATCAGCCGACAATCGAGCAGCAAATTTATTGGATAGCCTTTTAGATCTCGGAAGGTGAGTAATGAAAATTTTCCGAATATTGAATACGTACATTGCTGACAATGTTTATTTTTAATTTTTATAATGTCTCCATATAAATCTTCGTGGAGTGTAAACAATGAATAAATTGTCATCTTTCCAAAAATAGTCCGCGATATAATTAAATATTCTTCACGTGTGAATTATGACGCAGTATGTCCTCTCATTAGTATCTTTCCATTAATTTGGTGCTACTAATGGGGCCTGCAGCGTACTAGAAGATGGGGCGACTTGGCATTAGGCCAAAATCTAATTTTTACTGCGGCACATACAAATTGACCTATTGCTCAAGTTGTGCTAGCCCGGAAAATAACTTCAGATAAAAGATAAATGTGCTTCCGCCTAAATATACTTTGATGCTTATCTTAAGATATCTAAGACACGCGACTTATATTTTGTTGTTGGTTTTCACAAACCCATTGCAAGCAGACGCTAAAACCACAATCCACAAACTTTCAGATAATTTGGAGAGCTTTACAGCAACAATGAACAATGCCATACTAGGCGGATTAAGATGGTCGCAGTTCAATTAATATAACGGTCATTTTATTTATATGATATTTTTCAAATGAAATTCGCATTTATTGAAGGAAATCCATTTGGGCGCATGTAGTCCATCTCTTCTTATAGGGTGTGGTTGGCTAGCAATTTCATTTTAAATATAGAGTTCTGCAAAAACATCATAAATAGTTCAACGTTTAAATTGATCTGTTGCCAACTTAATCTGCCTAGTATGGCATTGCAGTTCTAAAGCTCTCCATTCTCTCCCAAAGCTCTCCAATTCTTGAATGTGCTTTTCAGCGGACTGCTGAAGTTGGCTCCAGTTTCAATTGAAAAAAAAGGAAGGAAATTTCCACCTTCGTTGGTAAAATTTCTATGTTGCAATTTCATTTTAAACATAAATCATCATAATTAATTCAAATAAACGACCGTTGCAATTGCACGCAATGGCAATCCGTCATTAAACTAAGTGCAAAAGACCTTAACTTGAAATTATTGAAACTTTTTCTAAGTGGCCGTCAATTAAAATAAGCAACTGTTCCAAGTTCAGTTTAGTTAATTAAGCTGCAAAGTTCCACTTCATCGTACTTAAAGCATACACTTGATGATTTTTTTTATCGGTTGCCCTGCTTGGTTACGTTAGTAGCTATCCTGCCATCATGATTGAATAATTGAACGCTTTTTAATTCGCTTAATGTTATATACATATTGCATTTCCTAGAAAACCAATTTTGAGCCCCATCTGATATTTATTGGGTTGATCAAAATGTTCGTTCGTTTTCCTGGCTAAAAATAAATATCAAAATTTTTTATGCCCAAAACAAAGTGTAATTAATGGCAATTTTTAGATTTTGCCCGTCACTACTTCTCTTACAGCGGCAAGTTTGTCGAGTGATTTTTAAACCGTCTTTCCAAAAACAAAGATGTTCTAAGGGCCAATTTCGTAACGAATTCACCGATTTGAATGATTCGTTTTCTGTTGGGTAGAGTATGTTCAGAGGCGTATACAATGGGGAGGGGGGGGGGGCATAACCACCCAAGAACTAAAGAGATACACTAGATATTATGTGGAAATCTGAAACTTAGTTATTCAAAGTAGCCAGATGAAGACTGGCTGAGTTCAAATCACTATCTTAATAAGTTTTCAAGGGCAAAATCTTTTGCATAAAAATTTTATGTTACGATAGTTAGCTACTGGACACACGCGTTTAACTTAGAACCTTCTCGTTTTTGGAAACTCGGTTATAAATTGTTTTGACTTCACTTTTAATGGTCATATTGTTTATCTTTCTCTCTTCTTACTTCGTTAACCATAGACGAACTCTGTAAGCTCCTATACAGGGAGTCACAGTGGAGCCGAAGAAGGAAATACCAAATACCGTTGTAAAGGTTTTAGATAACTGCGACATCGATATGTACCCAATAATTCATATGCTTTTAAATAGATTGGAGTCGTTTCCGGTCAGTTGATTGGGTTGGCACTTTTAAATGTTCACAAAGATTGGCCAATAAGCACTGATGATGTCATAGAGCGTTCTGCAAAAAAAAATCAAAGAGGATTATCTATTTTATAATATATCAAAATATATGGGTCCTTTTTCACTAATGGGAAACTGGCGATCCCAAGCGTATTTTACGCACGTAACATTATATCGATACGTTATGACTATTTTAAATCATAATACATGCTCTGACTTTTGATAAATAAGTGTCGCTTCTGATTATTTTTACATATCACTTACACATACTTCTAACACAAACATCTTGGGGTGCTAGATGTGTCTTAACCACATAGTATCCAACGGCAATTAGAGTGTGATTGTTCATCCTAAGTGATCCCGAAAACTATGAGTTCTCACACTAATATCGGCCGTTTTGGATTATTTGTACATGCTCTTCTCATCCTTATACCTAGTGGGCATCGGGAGTGTCGACAATAAGATCGGTCGTTTCGTTTATTAGTGCATGTCATCCCTGACCCCATTACCGCTCTTCGTATCCTAAACTATACCTAAGAAAATACTCTCGACGGATCGATCTTTTAGCCTTCGATCTTCCTATTTTCGAATGGATTTTTCACTGGACCACCTCAGATGGAATCGATTTATTTATTTCCCTAAGCTCCCTAAATTACCCAGCTAGTCTTGAGAAAGTAACACTGCCACTACAGTAAAACGAAATATATCCAGCTTTTATAGTCATAAAAATATCCATGCAACTAAAGAGTACAGATAGTGTGCAGTCATTTACTCCTGCAAAAATTATTTGAGAGAATCACTCACTGCTGTCGAAATTCTGTTCTCATCCGAGAATCACAGACTCCTCTCAGAAAAGTATCGCCAAATCTTGTCGAAAAGTACCAAAATGTAGCACCAATAGAAAGAATTCATTAATTTTTCACAACTTTGTTCGAAGCCGTTTATCTAGTAGTGAGTAATGTTTGGTTTGTCCTTTATTTCTGGTTTAGTAATTCTACATCAAGGTTAACATAGGTATTTAAGGAAACATCAAAAATAATTAATTTTTAAATTTCCCAGGATTACAGAAACTAATCTTTAATCTAAACTTTAAGATTTTCAATAACAATCTTCATTTTGCGACGTCTCAAAATTGAGATGTCAAAAAAATGGAATCGATCTATGTTCATGAACATGAAAATGAAGATTGTTATTGATTTAGATTAAAGATTAGTTTAAGTAATCCTGGGAAATTTAAATCCTTTTAGGGCGATTAATCGATCTTCGAAATCGGAAAAAAATTATAGATCGATCCGTACTGGATCGATTTTCTCAATTCGATACCCAATCCCTAAATTACTGAACCTTCCTGTGCAATTTCCATGGAAATCGGATTAGCTGTTTCCGAAATTAGTCCGTGTCGTTTTCGAATATCTGTACGTGCCCCCCCCCCCTCTCTAGTATGGATTTTACACCAATTTGATTACTACATGAGTATGATACATGTCACCCCTCCTCTTCCCCCTCCTGGTGCCATACGTAGCCTAAACTATGCCTATGAAATTACTGAATCCTACCGTGAAAGTCCCATCGAAATCGCATTCAATATTATTAGCTGAATGACGCGCTGCACGGGTTTGTGATATCCGAATATTTTCAATTTCATTTCCCTCTTCACGTTGCTGCGCAGTCCGATTAGACTGGCTTCTAGAATTTCAAGTTCTTCGCCCGTAATTGCTCCGCCCGCGTCTTATAGGCGGCATAAGTCTTTTTCATTTTCATTTCATTTATTATATTTCAGACCTTACACAATTAAGATACAAATCTTTTCGAAGTGTAGGCAAATAAGAGTAACATTAGTATAAAAATAAAAAATAAAAATGAAAAAGAAGTAAGAAAGAATGTAAATAACAAAGATATAAAATAATTCAATTAAACAATTCAATTTATATGATATTTTTCAAATGAAATTCGCATTTATTGAAGGAAATCCATTTGGGCGCATGTAGTCCATCTCTTCTTATAGGGTGTGGTTGGCTAGCAATTTCATTTTAAATATAGAGTTCTGCAAAAACATCATAAATAGTTCAACGTTTAAATTGATCTGTTGCCAACTTAATCTGCCTAGTATGGCATTGCAGTTCTAAAGCTCTCCATTCTCTCCCAAAGCTCTCCAATTCTTGAATGTGCTTTTCAGCGGACTGCTGAAGTTGGCTCCAGTTTCAATTGAAAAAAAAGGAAGGAAATTTCCACCTTCGTTGGTAAAATTTCTATGTTGCAATTTCATTTTAAACATAAATCATCATAATTAATTCAAATAAACGACCGTTGCAATTGCACGCAATGGCAATCCGTCATTAAACTAAGTGCAAAAGACCTTAACTTGAAATTATTGAAACTTTTTCTAAGTGGCCGTCAATTAAAATAAGCAACTGTTCCAAGTTCAGTTTAGTTAATTAAGCTGCAAAGTTCCACTTCATCGTACTTAAAGCATACACTTGATGATTTTTTTTATCGGTTGCCCTGCTTGGTTACGTTAGTAGCTATCCTGCCATCATGATTGAATAATTGAACGCTTTTTAATTCGCTTAATGTTATATACATATTGCATTTCCTAGAAAACCAATTTTGAGCCCCATCTGATATTTATTGGGTTGATCAAAATGTTCGTTCGTTTTCCTGGCTAAAAATAAATATCAAAATTTTTTATGCCCAAAACAAAGTGTAATTAATGGCAATTTTTAGATTTTGCCCGTCACTACTTCTCTTACAGCGGCAAGTTTGTCGAGTGATTTTTAAACCGTCTTTCCAAAAACAAAGATGTTCTAAGGGCCAATTTCGTAACGAATTCACCGATTTGAATGATTCGTTTTCTGTTGGGTAGAGTATGTTCAGAGGCGTATACAATGGGGAGGGGGGGGGGGCATAACCACCCAAGAACTAAAGAGATACACTAGATATTATGTGGAAATCTGAAACTTAGTTATTCAAAGTAGCCAGATGAAGACTGGCTGAGTTCAAATCACTATCTTAATAAGTTTTCAAGGGCAAAATCTTTTGCATAAAAATTTTATGTTACGATAGTTAGCTACTGGACACACGCGTTTAACTTAGAACCTTCTCGTTTTTGGAAACTCGGTTATAAATTGTTTTGACTTCACTTTTAATGGTCATATTGTTTATCTTTCTCTCTTCTTACTTCGTTAACCATAGACGAACTCTGTAAGCTCCTATACAGGGAGTCACAGTGGAGCCGAAGAAGGAAATACCAAATACCGTTGTAAAGGTTTTAGATAACTGCGACATCGATATGTACCCAATAATTCATATGCTTTTAAATAGATTGGAGTCGTTTCCGGTCAGTTGATTGGGTTGGCACTTTTAAATGTTCACAAAGATTGGCCAATAAGCACTGATGATGTCATAGAGCGTTCTGCAAAAAAAAATCAAAGAGGATTATCTATTTTATAATATATCAAAATATATGGGTCCTTTTTCACTAATGGGAAACTGGCGATCCCAAGCGTATTTTACGCACGTAACATTATATCGATACGTTATGACTATTTTAAATCATAATACATGCTCTGACTTTTGATAAATAAGTGTCGCTTCTGATTATTTTTACATATCACTTACACATACTTCTAACACAAACATCTTGGGGTGCTAGATGTGTCTTAACCACATAGTATCCAACGGCAATTAGAGTGTGATTGTTCATCCTAAGTGATCCCGAAAACTATGAGTTCTCACACTAATATCGGCCGTTTTGGATTATTTGTACATGCTCTTCTCATCCTTATACCTAGTGGGCATCGGGAGTGTCGACAATAAGATCGGTCGTTTCGTTTATTAGTGCATGTCATCCCTGACCCCATTACCGCTCTTCGTATCCTAAACTATACCTAAGAAAATACTCTCGACGGATCGATCTTTTAGCCTTCGATCTTCCTATTTTCGAATGGATTTTTCACTGGACCACCTCAGATGGAATCGATTTATTTATTTCCCTAAGCTCCCTAAATTACCCAGCTAGTCTTGAGAAAGTAACACTGCCACTACAGTAAAACGAAATATATCCAGCTTTTATAGTCATAAAAATATCCATGCAACTAAAGAGTACAGATAGTGTGCAGTCATTTACTCCTGCAAAAATTATTTGAGAGAATCACTCACTGCTGTCGAAATTCTGTTCTCATCCGAGAATCACAGACTCCTCTCAGAAAAGTATCGCCAAATCTTGTCGAAAAGTACCAAAATGTAGCACCAATAGAAAGAATTCATTAATTTTTCACAACTTTGTTCGAAGCCGTTTATCTAGTAGTGAGTAATGTTTGGTTTGTCCTTTATTTCTGGTTTAGTAATTCTACATCAAGGTTAACATAGGTATTTAAGGAAACATCAAAAATAATTAATTTTTAAATTTCCCAGGATTACAGAAACTAATCTTTAATCTAAACTTTAAGATTTTCAATAACAATCTTCATTTTGCGACGTCTCAAAATTGAGATGTCAAAAAAATGGAATCGATCTATGTTCATGAACATGAAAATGAAGATTGTTATTGATTTAGATTAAAGATTAGTTTAAGTAATCCTGGGAAATTTAAATCCTTTTAGGGCGATTAATCGATCTTCGAAATCGGAAAAAAATTATAGATCGATCCGTACTGGATCGATTTTCTCAATTCGATACCCAATCCCTAAATTACTGAACCTTCCTGTGCAATTTCCATGGAAATCGGATTAGCTGTTTCCGAAATTAGTCCGTGTCGTTTTCGAATATCTGTACGTGCCCCCCCCCCCTCTCTAGTATGGATTTTACACCAATTTGATTACTACATGAGTATGATACATGTCACCCCTCCTCTTCCCCCTCCTGGTGCCATACGTAGCCTAAACTATGCCTATGAAATTACTGAATCCTACCGTGAAAGTCCCATCGAAATCGCATTCAATATTATTAGCTGAATGACGCGCTGCACGGGTTTGTGATATCCGAATATTTTCAATTTCATTTCCCTCTTCACGTTGCTGCGCAGTCCGATTAGACTGGCTTCTAGAATTTCAAGTTCTTCGCCCGTAATTGCTCCGCCCGCGTCTTATAGGCGGCATAAGTCTTTTTCATTTTCATTTCATTTATTATATTTCAGACCTTACACAATTAAGATACAAATCTTTTCGAAGTGTAGGCAAATAAGAGTAACATTAGTATAAAAATAAAAAATAAAAATGAAAAAGAAGTAAGAAAGAATGTAAATAACAAAGATATAAAATAATTCAATTAAACAAGAAACTTGGCATGTTGGGAAATGTTGGGAAATGTTATCATGTCTCCGAAGTCCAAATATATATCGTACAGAGGAATTGTGAGCGACTTGTAACTTCCTAAATAATACGGAATCCGTCTTGCTAAAAATCTCACTTCCATAAGTTAGAATGGGTACAATAAGTGTCTTTACAAGATATAGACGTGTTTCACGAGGTATAAAATGAGCCGATAAAGACAGTTTGCGTAGGGTTCCATAAATTTTTGCAACAATACTGTCAATGTGACTATGCCAAGATAACTCACTGTTGATCAGAATTCCCAGATCTTTAACAACTTTCATGTAAGGGATGACCATATTATCAATAACTATGGGAGGTAAGCAAGAACTATCAACGTCCCGCTTGTAAATAGCAATAGCATTAGATTTCGACGCGTTTAATACAAGTTTGTTTCTCTCAGCCCAACCTAGTATTGCTGTAAGGTCCTCACATAATCTATCTACTAGGTCATCAACAAGCCCTAGAGGACGTGATAGGTATATTTGAACGTCATCGGCATAAATATGACACTTACAATTTTTAACAACCATATTTAGATCATTAATAAAACACACAAAAAGCAAAGGTCCAAGTATCGACCCCTGCGGCACGCCACTGGAAACAGGAAGCAGCCCGGACACAGAATCACCACACACAACACATTGAGATCTCCCCCTTAAGTAGGACCACATAAGCCTACTGGCGCATCTGGTAAAGCCGAACTTACGACAAAGTTTGTCCATTAAGAGATAATGGTCAACCTTATCAAATGCTTTTGAGAAATCAAGCAATGCAAGGACAGTGATAAGTTCCGAGGAAATACTACAGCGAATGTCATCGGTTATTTTAAGCAAGGCCGTGGTACAGCTGTGCTGAGCGCGGAAACCAGATTGAAAGTCAATCAACATTGAGTGAACCTTAAGGTGTTCGTTGATTTGTAAGGAAAGTATCCGCTCAAAGGCCTTTGACCAAAATGGTAGAAGAGATATCGGTCTGTATTCAGGTGTGGTAGACTGAGAGGTTTTACGAACTGGAATAACTTTAGCCAATTTCCACTTAGAAGGAAAGGCGGAAGTTGTTATAATAGTATAAAAAATATGCGTCATATATCGTAAAACGATGGGCAGGACAACTTTAATGAAATCTTGGTGAATATTGTCAAGGCCAGCAGCTTTAGATTTGATGGAGAAAATAGCGCTGGCAACTTGTTCCTCATTAACATTAAATAAATAGAATTAACCCTTCTAACTCAGAAGGCGCACTTCACAGGCTGAGGCCTGGAATCAATTGACCTATTCACCAGAATATAACATATATTCAGATGAATGAGGCTCCCACAACCCATGCAATAAAATATTAGTACACAAAATAAAAAATAATAAAAATCCACAACAATCCCAAACAATACAATGAGGGGTGCAAAGACAACAAAGATCGTTTAAGCAAATCCTTACTTAAGCCAGGTCAAAAATAGGACACATATTCACGGCTCTACACATGCGGTTAATAGGCTCATGCATACCATAGTTAGACCGAGAATGGGTAACATGTAGTAAAGGCAATCTCTTTAAGCTGTACGGGGTCTGCCTATAAGTAACCAAACTTGCGAGAGTACGAGAATCTATATTCGAGTTCAAAAGCTGGTGAATAAATACTAGGTCAGCAATTCTACGACGTTCACCCAGCGAATGCATATTAAGCAAACGGAGGCGATCCTCATAAGGAGGAAGCCTGAATGGATCAATCCACGGGAGGTCCCATAGTGCGAACCTAACAAAGTTCCGCTGCACCGACTCAATGCGTCTAGAGTGAACAGCATAGCAAGGAGACCAAACCTGAGATGCGTACTCGAGAATTGGTCTAACTAAAGAACAAAATAAGTGAATTAGGGTCTGTCGCTCAGAAAACTCCTTAGACCACCGCTTAACAAAACCCAGGACGGAATTACTCCGAGATACGATATGATTTATGTGAAGAGTGAAATCGAGTTTTCTATCCAGCTTTACACCAAGGTCAGTAACGGACTCCACACGATGGATAGTAGTATCCGCAAATGTATAATCAAAGACGAGTTGATTGATGTTCCTAGAAAAAGACTTAACTTCACATTTATCCAGGTTAAGCTGCAGTCCATTTGAGGCACACCAAACCCTGAAGGTATTCAAATCATCCTGAAAAATTATTATAATATTTAAAAAAAAAAAAAAAAAATTTATATTAACATTAACAAAGGAAAAGTTACCGCCGGTTATAGATTCGCAAGGATCACCGCAGTGATTAAAAGGTGTGTTAAAATTTATAAATGTTTCATTAAGTGCATCAGGATCCTCATCAATGGTGGATTTGTTACGTTTTCCAATTCCAATACTCGTCAAATTTTTCCAAAGCCGTTTGGCTGGAAGCCTGAGGTCAAGTTTGGATTTATAATACGACGCCTTGGATTTCCGAACCTTCATAGTAACTCTGTTTCTCAAAACACGATAGCTGTGCCACATTTCAGGGATCTTAAAACGTTTCCAATACTTGTATGCTTTGTTGCGTTGGTGAATTAAAGAGAGTATATCGGCAGTAAGCAAGGGTACATCGGAAACGGGGCTAGACTTAGTCCTTACTGGAACATGTATGTAGGATTCTTGGGTTTGTTCTTCAAATAAAGCACAACAATTTTAAACAAACTAATTCTCTTTATTTTATGGCGATGATTTAAAGTTATTTTACACTTTCTCAATTTCTGGGTGGGTTGGATGCGCGCGCTGTCACCGTCGGTCGTCGAGTGTGTGTCGCATGCATCCGCTGCTGTAAAACTGCCTTGGCTAAAGTTGTACTGCCATACTCGACTTCTGGTATGTGGTCTAAAGCTGGTTCCTACATGTATATCAAAAAGATATTCCACCAGATTATCAAAATACTCAATCTGATCATCTGGACTGCCAATTAAGTAGATATGCTCTCAGTCAACCGTTTCTGCATCTGAAATGAGTTGCTCAACGTGAATTGCCCGAAAATCTCTGTATGTAAATGAAAATGGGGAGTTATTATAGTTACCGAGGTTATATGTCATGTAAATTAGAACTAGAGGTTAGAGGTTATATGTCATGTAATTAGTCTTGAACTGAGTATAAATGGGAACACACACAAAATAAACCAATCAACCAAAGATAAATCGAGGAACTTGTTTGTCGATTGGGAAGCGGAGATTTAAAAACAACCAAGAAAATAACACGCCCTTATTGAGAATCTACTGAAAAACTGTCAAAGTCAAACTGTATATCGTAGAAAGAGAAAGCGTCACGTCATCTACGGATGCATTCAGGTAATTTATAGTAATTTTAAGGTGGCGTTCATAATTACTAAAGTTACTAATTTTTAGAAACGTGCAAGTGCCAGTCTGATGATGACCAAAGCATTCTAATTTAGTTATTTTATGGAAAATTTTGTGTTAATGCATAAAAAACAGTCTCTTGTCATGAATTAAAAAAATCCGCTATAAAATTTAAAATCTTCTAATTCCCTTCCAACTTTGTAAAATAATGAAAGAACTTATTACCTACGATTTGAAAGATACATTTCTTTTTATTTTAAAGACAGAGTGTTTGGGACCCGGGAAAAATTAGGATATTTAAGTAATCAAAGATGTGTCAGAGATTTTTATAATATAGAATTAACCCTTTCGAAGGTGCACTTCTTGGTAGGAGCCAACAGTACCCGAGTCTATATAAGAGCTGGTAATTAAAGTCCAACCAATCAAGCATTTGCGGGTTTTCTCAAGTGATGGCAAACGGAGCAAACGGCGGCGGTCGGTGTAGGGCGGGAATCCAAGCGAGTTTTCCCAAGAGCGCCCTCTCTTCGCGAAAATTTGACAAAATTGCGTTGCACCGATTCGATTCGCTTGGAATGAATAGCGTAGTAGGGCGATCAGACCTGAGATGCATAATCTGCAATAGGTCTAACTAAGTTAGTAAATCCGAGAACTCTCTAGACCAATGCTTTACAAAGCCGAAGATTAAACTGCCCTAGGCACAATATAATTAATATTCAGAGAAAAGTCTAGTTTCCTATCAAGTTTTACCCCAAGGTCAGTTACGAACAGCACGCGACGGAGGCCATTCCCCGCAAAGTTGTAGTCAAAAACTTCCGAATTAAGGCTCCTGGAGAAAGGTATAGCCTCACATTTTTCAAAATTAAGATTTAAGCCATTGAACTCGCACCACTCTACGAACATGTCTAAGTGCTTTTTAATAAAGGCGGCGTCACCACCCTTTACATAGTAGAAGATCTTCATGTCGCCGCCGTAGAACAGAACATTTAAGTGCGAGACACTCAATGTTATCAATGACAAGAACGATAGTGGAGGACCGAGATGACTACGTTGTGGCACACCAGATGAAGCTCTGCAAATTATTGCGGTAGAGCCACGTAGCGACACACGATATGAAAAACAGGGGGAAACCCAGCCTCGGGAGTTTAAATACAATCACGGAGTGAGGCAATTTATCAAAGGTTTTTCTGAAATTCGTGTATATACAGTATGTCTGGCATGCCTCGTGGCAAACCTGAAATAACGTTTGAGGTCAACTCTGGCTAGTTAGTAGTCGTAGATGTACGGGTCAAAAGCCCATGCTGATTTGGGGGAGATTAAACCTTGACAGCGCTCAATAAGATGCGAATACACTATCGATTCAAATAACTTGGGTTTGCAGGATAACTTCGCAATTGGTATATAATATAGTTTGGGGAGGGGAAGGCTAACTCCGTAATACGTGGACCGATTTGAATGATTCCTTTTGTTATGTATATAATAGTGGACAGAACAACAGAAATTTATAGGGTGGGATGTGGTAGTGGAACTACTCGGTAGTGGACTAGCTCGCAGCAATACAAAGTCAGACGCTCAATTTTCCTCATTACCCTTACCATAATTCTTTTCCGGCATGGCTTACAAAATTGCCAAGTCGGGCGATTTTTCTCCGATTGGGCTACTTGAGCCGTCACTTGGGCAAGAAAATTTTCCTCTCTGCGACTAGGCACTTTTTGGGCGATTTTTTAATTTTTGCTGGGCGATTTTTAATTCTTGCTGGGCGCTTTTGGGCTATAGGCTGAAGCAACGAATAACGAATGCGCGAATAACTTTTAACTGAACTCCGAACGAGTCCAAACTGACGTTTATCGCAATGGAATTTTTTCGCTCAAACATAAAAGTACGCTCAGTGCCGTCGTCACGTCGTGGATATATGATTCTGATACAGCCGACGTCAAATTTTTTTTTCTGTCGTCCCTGCGGTTGCTTTTGATATCCTTTGCTTTTTTTGATTAAAATGTGCGTACTAAATAGTTGGAAGTGACTGGGTAAATTATTAAAGGTTGTGACTATTTGCACTTACGTGTACTTACGTTTATTTATGTACGTCCAAAATATATTCGACTTTCTGGGAGGAAGAGGTGTATTAATCAGGCTTTTAATTGCCTTATTGAATGGCGGGTTACCGAAAAGTTTTTCTCGTACACTAGTCCTTGTTTTGTCAATCAGACATGATATGAAACCCATTTGCAGGCAGGTTAAAATTACCAAACAGTAGTAAGTCATCACATGGCCGCAATACATTAGATAGTTTGTCAACGAGGGAGGCAGAAGGAGTGTATTCAGTGGCAATCAGGACGAACTTATAGCTTAGCTAATAAACATTGATTAACGAGTCAACACAGTTTATAGTGTTGGCCTAAATTAAAAAAAATTATTACCGACATCAAATTTCAACCAATTAATAATTCAATGTACTTAATTTTGAGCCCAAATAAAAGATAGGATAATATTTAGCAGTATCAATACCTTGATTTATATTGAATATTTTATCCCTAAGTTGTTTTTAATGAATGTTTGGAAAAGATGTCATTGTTGAAAGTATTTTACGTCCGCATACCAAATTTCATCTTAATAGATATATAAACGAAAGGACAGACTGCAACTATAATGACTCCTAGTTGCTAACCCCCAACAAAAATATAGATGTGCGCCTGATACAGACAATGTCTTAACAATAATTTTCCATTTAAAAATCCAAATACTCCCATAGTGAAATCCTAAATCCGCCACTGGTGTAATGTATAGTATACAGTCATTAAATTAAAAAAATCAACGAAAATGTGGACAGTAAATGGGGGGGGGGGGGGTGATTTTTGATTTGTCTTCCTGTTTTTGTGCCCAGTTTATTAAAATTGTATTGTATTTCCGTGTATTGTAAAAAAGTGGTATTATTACTTCTAGTTTTTTTAATAAATCTCTCATTCGAAATAAATGAAAAGCAGCAATGTCCACATAACTTTACATAATACAGCAAACCGTTCTCTAAAGCAATCAATAATTGCACTATTTTGAATTAAATTAAATCTATTAATGATTTTTGTTACCCTTTTAAGGTAAGACCTGATAACTCTCAAAATCAGTGAAATTTAGTAAACGTCGTTGAATCAATGTAGCGTAAGCTTTGGCGTGGGTGTATCTTTAAAAATTAAAGTAAACTGATTATTAAACCATTTTTGCCTAATTCAATTCAATAATAATTTTATTTAATCTTCTCAAATCATTACAATTCCGTCTCTAATTAACTTCAAAATAATAACTTGACATGCTCAAAAAAACCGTTCGTCAGGTTGGCTACAAAACAGGTAAAACTACGTTAATTTTACATCAAGTTCTTGTGTTATAAAAAATGAAAAGAAAACAACAAAGAGAAAAAATTATATACATATATACAATAGCTACTCTATTTACAATCCAACAACTTTATCTTAATGCAGAATAATGAAAAAAAAAACAGAAAGGAAATAACACCAATGACTTCAATTCAGCGTTTATGAAACCATATAAGGCACCCCAATCTCTTCCACTCATATATTCTACCACTTCTAAGGGTGATAATTTGAGCTTTTCAAAAAAACTTAATCTTTACTTCTTTAAAATAGGACAACCTCCAATAAAGTGATCTGTATTCCCCACTCTCTCCAAATTACATAAGGAACATAATTGACTTGGTACACTCTGCCACGGACATGAGTTTAAAATGAGCAAACAACTTCTCGCACGGAAAACCATATTAATTTTTTGTATGCTATACTTATCGAGAAAATAATTTTCGCAATGTAAGGTACACAACTCAGCATACAAATCATGCCTGCATCCACTTCGCGCCAGATTTAGTGTTATAATTAGTCGTTATAATACTTTCCTTCATATATAGTATGCATTTATTTCCTTAAATTTACATGTATCAGCTAATGCAAGACACTCCTCGTACCAGTAAACTTTTGTAGCTTTAATGAAAAAGATGTAGCTTATCAAGACCCTTTTCCAATTCAAGCATGTAATTAGGTGTACCTACTCAGAGGCAAGCATAAAAGTTTCTAAAGAAAAAACCATACCCCATACTTGAGCACCGCAACACAGGATTGATCTAAATACTGCGCCGTATATCTTAATTTTTGCAGAGTGAAGAATTCCTCTTTGGGAGATGAGTGTATTCCATTCACTATTAATGCTTAGCTTTGCTATACGCAGTCTTTCCCTTAAATGAGTCTGCATTGACAGTTTCGAAGTAAGGATCACACCCAAATAATTGTATTCCTTCATAACTTTAACTTCATCGGTAATGAAAAACCACTTTTCAATTGCAATTTTTGGGGAGTATCACTAAGCAACACAATGTCGCCCGCATACATTAAGCAGTTTACCGCTGTCAGAAATCCTAAAACCTCCACCAGTGCTCTCAGGAAGATCATATATATTGTTTTACACCACATTATGTTTCGAATAAATCTAACAGAGAGAGCTGCCATTCCAAACCCCCATACTTGTTTTGTCATAAAGTGCCTCCAAGATACTTACACACTTTGTTGACAATCCTAAATTATAAAGCTTTAGAAAAAGGGCTCGTCTGTCTACTCTATCAAAAGCATTCTCAAAAGCGACAAAGAAACAGTAAACCTTTTTTTGTGCAAATTTAAGTTTAATAATATTCGTAACAATAAATATTTGCTCGATTGTACTGTATCTCTTTCTAAATCAAGCCTGACACCCTGTTAAGATATCATGTTCAGAAACATAATTTCGAATCCTTTCATGTAGCATAGCTGTAAAGAGTTTTAAGAACGCATCTTCAAAACATACTGCTCTACAGTTGCGAAAATCTTCCACATCCCCTTTTTTAAACAATGGAAAGACAGTTTGACGCTGAAAAGAAGAGAGGACCTCACCTTTGACAAAAAAAAACTCAAGCAATTTATACAGAAATTCTTCAGGCACATTTTTATAAAATTCTGAGAAATTCTATCAAAACCGGGCGCTTTATTTGTTTTTGCGACTTTAAATGCATCTTTGAGCTCCAATATACTGAATTCAGAATCCAAACTAGTGTTTCATATAAACGGTTCAGGAAAGAAGTGTCCAACGAAGGGGGATTAAAAACAGATCTACTACTTTCTGCCGAGATATATCCTTTACGTTTAATGTATCTAACTAACTTCCACCAATCTTAGGCATCTTTTACACCAGCCAATTTCAAAGCACTGTCACTTACAAAATTGTCTTTTTAACCGACTTCCCAAAAACAAAGAGGTTCTAAGTTCGACGCGTATTTTTTTTTTTTATGTCTGACCGAACATAACTTCGTAACGCGTCGACCGAATTTGATGATTCTTTTTTTGTTGGGTAGAGTATGTTCACCGATTGGTACCATGTCAAAAAAATTTTTGGTAGGGTGGGGGTGAAACCTAACTTTGTAACGCGTGGTCCGATTTGGACGGTTCTTTTTTTGTTGTACAGAGTATGATCCTCCATTACTAATAGGAGAAAAAAACGCGGTGGACCGGTC
This sequence comes from Leptarthrus brevirostris, assembly GCA_964036015.1. NCBI lineage: Eukaryota > Metazoa > Arthropoda > Insecta > Diptera > Asilidae > Leptarthrus > Leptarthrus brevirostris. Next base: position 44,294,866 of record OZ038375.1, read on the forward strand.
TTAACGCGTGGACCGATTTCGATGATTCCTTTTATGTTCGGTAGAGTATGTTCCTTGATTGATACCATGAGAAAAAAAGTTTAGTGGAATGGGGGTGAGGTAGGGGGTTAAAACTAACTTTTAACGCGTGGACCGATTTGGATAGTTCTTTCTTCGTTGTATAGAGAAGAAGACACTAAAAAGTGAAAAATAAAATAGTTTTTAAAAAAAAAGTTGAACCGACTTCACAAAAAGCGCTAAAAAGCATAAAATAATTTTTAATTTTATATCTATTACGACATTTTGAAGTCGGTGCAAATTAAACAAATAAAACAACTACAGTACCCCAATTGAAAATAATACCTAATACTACCTGAACGTTTCAGTTTACGGGGGATCATTTTAAATGACGATTAAATACTTTTGTTGTAGTTGTTTGGTTTGTTTGATTTGCACCGACTTCAAAATGTCGTAATAGATATAAAATTAAAAATTATTTTATGCTTTTTAGCGCTTTTTGTGAAGTCGGTTTAACTTTTTTTTTAAAAACTATTTTTTTATTTTTATAATTGGCTTTGTAATCGCGATTTGCTTTTAAATACGCTATTCTTATATTTTGATCGTTTGTTTTGCGAAACAACCCTAACAATATAAATGATTTCCGTCTAGCTTGTAAACAGACACTACAGAACCATTTGTGTTTACCGCAATGTGATACTGCTTTACTTCGTCCGCCGAGATTTTCAGCAGACTATTGTACTACATTATGAAGACAGTTTAACATCTCCTGAATTGTTTTATGTGACAAATCTACAGCCAAAACGTTCATATCCTCTACGATGTGATTTTTCAGGTGCTCCCCCTATTGTAACTTTCGCATTAGATGCATTTGTTTCCCCGTGTTATCTCTGTATTCACAATCCAAAACCAAGTGTAAAGGCATATCATCTGACAATAATGGACTAATAATTGCAAAATAAGCTACATGCGATACCATATCACTTGAAACCATGGTACAAAGACTACAAGGTAGTCTCCCTCGTCTAGAAAAGCTTTACGTGACGTCACCTGGTGCTTTGAATTTTATGGAAAGTAGCACAGAAGCCGTATGAAATGAGGGATCATTAAATAAAAGATTATTTTAAGTACAAATTTTATGTATTTTTTTTTGCGTTATAAAAGAATTTTTTCATATTTTCATTTAAATTTTAAATACGAAATTACAGTTTACTTCGGAAAAATAATTTTTTTACATTTTGATGTACGTCAATATTTTTAGATAAGCTTAAGAGGTAACTTACATATCCTTCCTTCGCTTACCTTAATATTTTCTTTGTTTACAAACTGTAATATTTTTTCCAAATCTATAATGATATTTACAAAGTAAGTAGATGGTTTAATTAAACCTTCTGATAGCTCATCCACCCATGTAAATAAATCATTCGTCTGAGAAACAGCTTGGTTAATGTTTATATGCGATTTACACTTCTTAATTATATAGCCGGCTAAGTTTTCAATTGCATCGAGATGAAGTTCTTCAAATTCATTTTCTTCGTGACATTTATAGAATCGGTTTTAACAGAGCTTGAGTGATAATCTCGTCTTGCTCTGCAGATTTATCTTTCCGGTTTAGTTCCAAACGTCGCCATCTCTTTCTACATTTGATGAGTTTATAATTGTTTTATTTAGCTCTATATATTTGTAGAACGTATCAGTTATGGTACAACATAAATTATATTAAATATAAATTGGAGGAGCAACTAAGTGAAACCATGGTAAAAACAAGAGGATTGAGGAAAGAGAGTTATTTTAGGCAATGTCTATTTAAGTACCACCCTCAAATTGCCGTGTAATTTCCGTGTACACGGAAGTTTACGGAATTACACGGAAATACACGGAAAGTACGCTGAAATGCACTGAAAGCACACGGAAGTACACGGAAAGTACAAATAGTCACTTCTATATTCATATTACTCTATTACCAGTATCGTGTACATGGAAATTACACGGCAATTTGAGGGTGGTAAATATTTCTATGTAAAATGACACTTGCCCAACAAATAAGACCTTAACCTGTACCTAAAATCCAAAGCTGTTGGGTGATCATTAAGACCCCTCTTGTATCTTATATTACTAAAAAAAATCTCTAAAGCATCTTGAAATTAAAGCTTTTGCTTAAAAACGTTTCCCTTAATGATCGATTAGAAATTAAAACATTTTTTTTTAAATGGCATTAAGCATTTCCTCCCTGGTACTCTTAAATTAGTTAGTCGTTAATATCAATTAATTAATTCAACTCAATTATATTATCTTGTACGATCTGCTTAGCTACTCAGAAAGTATTATGTCGAGCACCACGTAAAAGCACCAAGTGACGCTGAGTGATCGAAAAATGGCGAAGAGCTTTTTTGAGAGAGACTACCTTGTAGTCTTTGTACCATGACTTGAATCTATTCCAAGGTCAATTACTGAATGTCCCATGCCCCCAATGGAAGTTAAATCACCATTTGCAACACCTAATGTACGACCATTTAGAATAATACCATTATAGTCCTGCAGCAGGGCACAAGAAGTTGCTGACTTCCTTTACTTTTTAACCGACTTCAAAAAAACAAAGAGGTTCTACGTGTTTTTTTTTGTTTTTTGTTTTTGTTTTTTTTTGTTTTATTATGTCTGACCGGGCGTAACTTTGTAACGCGTCAACCGATTTGGATAATTCTTTTTTTTGTTGGGTAGGGTATATTCACCGATTGCCACCATGTCATGAAAATTTGGTGGTGGAGCTGTGGGAGGGGGAGGGGTAGTCTCTAACTTCGTAACGCTTATACCGATTTCGATGATTCTTTTTATGTTGGGTACAGCATGTTCCTTGATTGATTCCATGAGAAAAAAAATTTTAGTGGAATGGAGGAGGGGTAGGGGGTTGAACCTAACTTTTTAACGCATGAACCGATTTGGATGGTTCGATTTTATTTTTATTTTTTATTTAAAAAAAAAAAACTTGAACCGACTTCAGAAAAAGCGCTAAAAAGCATAAAATAATTTTTAATTTTATATCTATTACATTTTGAAGTCGATGCAAATTAAACAATAAAACAACTACAGAACCACAATTGAAAATAATACATAATGCTACCTGAACGTTTCAGCTCACGGAATCATAAGAAATGACGATTAAAACTTTTTTTTGTAGTTGTTTGGTTTATTTGATTTGCACCGACTTCAAAATGCCATAATAGATATAAAATTAAAAATTATTTTATGCTTTTTAGCGC